>OY856415.1:49135500-50608834 GCA_963693085.1 Alisma plantago-aquatica | reverse complement strand
TGTATTCTAGTCTGACTATATATATATATATATATATATATATATATATATATATATATATATATATATATATATATATATATGGCACTCGAGTGTATTCTAACCTCTCTCTCTCTCTCTATATATATATATATATATATATATATATATATATATATATATATACACACATATATATGTATATATATACATATACATATACATATATATACACATATATAGACATATATATATATATGCATATACAGGCAAACATCATTGGGGTGTTCGGCGTGATCTGTACACTCGAGTGTATTCTAGCCTGACTCTCTCTCTCTCTCTCTCTCTCTCTCTCTCTCTCTATATATATATATATATATATATATATATATATATATATATATATATATATATATATATATATATATATATATATATATATATATATGGCCCATATTCAATACTCGGACGAGTAGCTACCCACCCCCTATTTTGGTTATTTTTTTGAGAGTTTCTTACTTTACACATGCAGAGGGTTACTTACCTTACAAAGTGTTATTTTTCATGCATAGATAGTTACATTTGCCACAACAGATTCAAAAATACAATTACATATATATTTGTTGTGTATTTTTTTCATATTTACTTTTTTAATCGTATAGTTACTATCTTATCAACATAGTTACTTTTTTATTCATATATATATATATATATAGAGAGAGAGAGAGTCAGGCTAGAATACACTCGAGTGTATAGATCACGTCGTACACCCCAATGGTGTTTGCCTATCTAGACCATGTTTTTTCAAAATCTAATCCATTGATCTTCATGGTTACAATAATAATAGGTCACATACAAAATTTGAACTCATTTCGATGAGTGTAAGTCACTCATCTAAGGACAATAAAATCGACGCACAAAACTAATTTGAAATACATGATTTTTGCCTCCTTTAGATGCATGACCTATAAGTGTCCAAATGAGCTAAATTTTATTATATAGTATGTTCTTATGATAATTAAGAAGATCAACGGTTTAGATTTTTCAAAAATTTACTACATCTTCAAAAATGACTGAGGTGTACGGTGCCTACGGTACACTCGAGTATACACTAGCCTCTCTCTCTCTCTCTCTCTCTCTCTCTCTATATATATATATATATATATATATATATATATATAATAATAATAATAATAATATATAGGGTAGCGATCCAGTAAGACACCCCCCCCACATATAATTTCATCTTATCGGAATACATATAATACAAGAATAACTATTAAAAAAAGTCAGCCTATTGGTTATCCTTGTTAAAATTTCATCTTATATGAAATGATCATATAATTTTTCATGTGTGCGGCACATATATTTTTTTCCTTCAAAGTGCTTGTAAACTTCAATCTATGCGTCCAATATCAAGCATCATCATAGAATTAATAACCAAATACACATCTTCGACATACACAAAATATTATATGGTCAGACGATCTAAACAGTAATCTTATCACACAGCCATGATTAGACCAGGCGTCATCATAACGAAGGGATTATTTAATACATTCTCTACTGGATGACTTCTACGCTTCCTCCCTCTCCCGTTCTCTGTGTGTGTGTGTTTTCTCATAATTGATAATTTACTCTTCTATTGTTTTTCATCGAGGCACTCGATAATGTCAACTGAATAAGAATTCTTCAGAGAGTTTTTGCTACACTGGCAACTGAAATCGTGTAGCTTAATGCCTTCTTAACATGTTAAAACCGCAAGGTCGTCGTTTTTCAGAAAATATGCACTTCGTTTTAAAGAACTATTAAAATAAAGGAAACAACGCAAAACAGTGAGCAGCACCAATGCAAAATCTTCGAGGTACACACTCTTATGTTGAAGTTCAAGTCCAAAAATCTGGATTGTTTGCATTGAGATCACTGTTTTTCAATCCAACTACAAATCAGCTCCTATAAAACAACCAGAAAACACACTCGCCCTAAAAAAGGCGGCCAATTCCTCTAATTCTAAGCAAACAAAAGAAAGAATTTTCAAAGCCATTATTTTTCACCAGCAAGAGCCTTGGCTAGGTCACCACTTTGATATGCCTCAACAACATCTGAGCAAGCAATAATAAACAACACAAATTCAATTAGTGATACAAATGGGAAGGAAAAAAGGGTGCCAAACCAAGGAGGCCACCTGTGTGAATTGTCACTTACCATCGGAGCCGCCAATGTGCTGCCCATTGACAAAGACCTGTGGCACTGTACGCCTCCCAAGGATGTCTCCTAGAGCCTCTTGTATATCATCCCCGTCATCTGTAGTAATCAGATAAGTCTGGTCAAGTCTTTTTGCATGAGAAAGATCAGATATGATTGAATTTGACTATTTTCAAGACATTACAGTCAGAGACAATCAACTTCTACAGATATCCACAGTTTGGTTGCCACAAAGGTTGGTTGGCATCAAGAATCCTGTTCATGATCTGGTGTAGTTTGTTAATGCTGTAATTTTAGCATACTGAGCAAGTCCCGACCCACTACATAGGCTGTGTTCAACTTAATATAAGTGCGTAAGGAATGAAGCCAGATCATGCAAATAATAAACTCAACTGTAGATATCACTCTCCCAAACTGTTCACTGGGCATAATTCGAAACGGACGCATCTAATCACCACCAAGTACAAGTAGCACTTATTCGGGGTGCAGAAACCGAGAGCAAAATTCAATGCTCTTTGCCTTTTTGACGAAGGGCCAGTACTAACTTGCTTAATTTGTATAAGAGAGGGACAATCAGAAAAGGTAAAATGAACAGTGGAAGGGTAATATTCATAAGTTCCCACTTTCTGCTTCTGTAGCAGTGTTGGAGAAAAAAGCATAAAGATGCATCAGTTAGACAGTTAAGCAGTGAGGTTTTTCTACAAATGCACCTCTCTCATCAAGCTCCACAATGTGGGGCACCTTGTTTAACCTTTCAAAAACCGCTTTGGCCCTTGCACAGTACCTGAATGTGCCAACAGAGAGTGTTTTAGATACCTTGAAGACTACATTCTCTGTTTTAACCAGAGTAAAATGTAAATAACTGAACTAGATTTGTATGAAACAATTATATACGGGTAACATATCCTACTGAGTAACATCATTGGAAAATGCCTCATGGATTAAAACAATGTTTACCCTGAGGTGACTAGATTTGTATGAAACAATTATATACGGGTAACATATCCTACTGAGTAACATCATTGGAAAAATAGGCATCCTATGAAGGTTAAGTACTTGAATGAAATGGTTTTCCGTCGAAGGTTCTGTACTTGCCTACTCAATTATTGTTTTAGAACTCAGTAGCACAGAAGCTCCCACTAACGGCCTACTCAATTATTGTTTTAGAACTCAGTAGCACAGCAACTCCCACTAACGTCTGACTAACCATATCACATTTCAACGAGCAAATCATCACCTCACATCATCCCAAGCATACAGATGAACCAACAAACCTAGAAAGCCAGTCTGCTTGATCTCCCAGCACCTTTTATTACTCATGCACTTGGATGAGAGCACGATTGCCAAGTGAGTATGAAAAGGAAACCATTCAAAAGGCTACACAAATTCACATCCTGAAGGACCTGGACAAAGAGTGATTGTGGAAACCCAATGAAGGCAGAAGTCCTGGTCAACTGTAGTTTGGTGGCGGACACATATACGGGTGAACTTGGCCTAGCTCTTGCTATAAGTGGACTTGGCAAAATCCCAATTTAGCGACACTAAGCCGACAACAAGAGATTCCGGGGAAAAAGCACCCTAAAAGCCGCAACTCATAACGCCGGGAGGTGAGGAAGGAGATTATAATGTAAAGCTCCTGAATTTACTTACGGGCACCAGGATTTAGAGAAGATGACTATGCCGTTGTCCGCCACGGTCTTCCTGATGAATTCCTCCTCCCTGGACGCCGGAGCGCCCGCCTTGGCGGAGCTGCAGCGAGCCGAAAAGGAAAGTCCAGCAGCTACAACTGCCGCGACCACTGACGCCACACCCTGGCGGCGGCCCACCCCTGCACGCACGTTAACCGCGACAGGGTAGCAACGGCGACGGGCAACCGGCGCGACGAGAGCGGCCTGTGGAAGAGGGAAGGAGGTTTTGGTGCGGAGCAGGAGGGAGGACGAGGTGGGGGTGGCGGACATTGTTGATGAAGTAGCTTCGGGGGCACACTAACCGCGCTGATCCAGCCTAGGGCAGAGGCGCAAGTCAATCAGATATTTGGGGGCGCGTTGCCGAGTTAATGGGAGCCTGATGAACAACTCGGAGAGTTCGGCGTTGCCTCGTTGGTAGGTGCGCGTAGTCACGCTTCAGCGCACAGGAAAACTTGTTTCACGTGTTACGTTTTAAGCCGGGTTAAGACTAGATTGTTCCCGAACCGGGCCTGGGTCGGGAGTGAACACTTTTTTGGGATAAAATTGATAGCATAAATGATTAGTATACAATCAGCTACTAATCGGGAGCCATACAATAAGTAAACAGCATATAAGACGTCAGGCCAGTGCATCATTAGCACCAGGAGTGCCACTGATTCCCAGGGCTTGCAATCGAGTCTAAGGAGGTAAAATTCAAATAGCCAAATGTCCAATTAATGGAGGAGGCACCCTTGTATAACTCTCTATAAAGTAAGGGTGGAATGTCAGAAGTAGTTGGTTACATAAGGGTTTCCTCAATAGTGTATGTCTTCTGTGAAGTTGTCTTCTTCTCAAAATGTGGTAGTTGATTCTTATTTACTTTACTCTGGTCTATAGTATACATCATATGTATATAGTACTAGGAGTTCGTATGAGTTGTGAATATTTATGATGAGTGTATTGGTGTTGCATTTGTTATAGTTAAATTTTCTATTATTTCTTTCAATTTAATGATCCATGTCAAGAGGCCAAAATCATATTTATTGATATCTTTTCGGTTGTTTTGTCTTAGCTGCTAGGAATATGTGTCATATATCAACTATGAGTTGTTGTTTGATTGTATGTGTAAAAGAATAAATTATCTCTAACAAGTGGTCTCTAAAATCATTTTTTCATATTGTTATCCATATATATTTTGTCATACCAGATGAGCCCCGATTTAAGTGAACACTTAACAGGCCATGGGTCCACGTAATCAAGTTAAGAGCTTCTAAAGTAGGCCAAAATTAGTTGGCACTCATAGTTCGACCACTTTAATTTATATTTGGGTGATGAAGTTTACTACCCGTTGAAAATTATCTAGAGTTGTCCCACTCATTTAGTGTGTGGGTGGCCATAGGCATCTGCAAGGAACACTTAGCTAAACTAAATTATTAAAACCAAAATATAATGATATATTGCTGTCTAAAATAAATATGATGATTACTACCCATTATTTGTTAGGAATTTCTAATTCAATCTTAAATTTTTCCAACAAGATCAAATATCTGAGCCAAAGAAGTGGGGAAAACAAATCCACGTCTACTACATTATTTAATTCCTATATCAAACACAACATAGAGTTGTACTACAAACTACGAATTGAAGCCATCGAGCGTAATCTTGCATTTAAGAATATAAATATGCATTAGATAATTTTATCCTAAAGATATATATGTGGTTGAATAATTATGAAAAAGTGAATAACATTTTTTTGTTTGATAGTGACAATGTATAATAATTGACTGAATTTTTTCTATATTTCATGAAAATACACTAAAGAACTGGTATTTATACCATTAGAATAAAAAGACACATACTATAAAAATAAAATCTAACAAAAAATCTTGTCAAGTATTTTGATTAAAAACACATTGTTTGTGATTTTTCATTAGACATTATTATATGTGCCCCAGTGGGTCGACTTGTAACTTGTCGGATTAGGTTTGAGCTTGTCTTTATTCTATCTATTTAGAATTATGTCTTTTTGACCCGCACTCACGAGACTCAAACCCTCATCCAAAGTCAATCGGCCTACCCATTTGACAGGTTTACACCAACTAGTGGGATGCACACCCTTTTACCTTGATCCAAGTTTTTGATTATTTTATCTTAATTATGAACATTTTCTTGCAAAAATCATTCAATCACAGTAAAAAGGGGTAGCATGTGTGGTATATGCATATGTTGGGTGGCTTTTGGAGAGTTTGAGAAGTTTTCCAACAATAGGTAATGGTTTAGTGGAGTGATGTGGAAGTCACAATTATGGGACTCACATGACATGGGCGGTAGCTGGAGAGAGAGTAGGCGTCTCATTTTCTAAGAGAGAGAAAATAAATGTAGAAGGAAGTGAGGAGGGAAATAAAAGGAGAAGAGGAAAGTGAGGATGGAAGTATTAGAAAAAGGAGAGTAGTTAGGACAAAAGTAATAGGGGAGAGGAAAATAGTGAGCATCAATTAATAGAGGAGATGAGGGAAGGGTGGGTAGGGAAGTAACGGGAAAAGATGAGGGAAGGTAATCAAAGAAGTAACAAAGGATATGAGAGAAGTGAGATGGGATCTAATGGATGGAAAGGACAAAGGTGAAAAGGAAAGTAATAGGAGAGAGGAGAGAAGTAATAAGAAGATAAGAGGAAAGTGAGGAGGGAAGTAATAAGAGGAGAGGAGGAAAGTGAGGAGAGAAATAATAGTGGAAGAAGAGGGAAGTAATGGGGATGAGGTAAATGTAGGGAAATTTGCGCAGATATAGGCAGCGGAAATAAAAAAGTAAATGTTTGTTTTTCAAAATAGCAAGATTGTGTAAACAACAATGTATCTAGGAAGGAAGGTCTGCAAGGCTATGCATGTTTGTCATGGATCCTTTTGTTACCCTAAGTTTACACTCCTAATGATTACAAAGCCAAAGGAGAGTGAACTTGGGTGTCCACCCCTAGAATGGAACATAGTTTCACACAAGCAATATATATGAAAAATGTGATAATAATACAAGGAGATAACAAAATACTAAAGGAGATAGTGACATGTACCCATTTCATTTCTAGCATCCCATTGGTGTTTCATTTCATAGTGTATAGCCTTGAGTGCAGAGGATTTTTGTTTGGAAACCAAAAATTCAATAAACAAAACATATTAACGCTAAAGAATTGTGTATGCTATGAAAAAGCATGTAAACTGATTAAGAATAATACAAAACTTGTTTTTCTAGAAACATGATCATAGTCAAGAAGAAGAAGAAACAAAGTGAGAACACTTAACGATATCATTTTATACAAAGCATGTTTTAGGCTCCTTTATCCATTATGTCAACATTAGGTTGCATAATGGATTCATGTATATTATATTCAAGGTATATCAACGTGGAATACTCAAACATGAAAGTAATAATCATAGGAACAATAGCTCAAGCAAGTAAGTAATTAGTCAAGCGTACATATGAGCATACATACAAGCAAGCCAATATCATAGTAGGGTCAAGAGGAAAATGTACTTTTGAGTAGAGTACAAGCTATGATTCATGAATAAGATTCCTAGAGACGATCCAGACCAAGGGAACCTCGCAAAGAAAAGTATAACGTAATGTCTTAATTCCATGGGGTTTAGTTAATGTCAACATGAAATATGTCATGTGGATGTTCTCCTAAACCTAGGTATCAAATAGTTCAAGTGGGATCCCATCTTGTCAAACATGCATACATTGATTCAATATAGTATCAACATTAACACTAAACCTTAGGTATAGGTGATACATCCACATTATGAGTACTACAAGATAGATATACAGTTTGATTTAGAGTATGGGAAGCATGATATTTGGATTTCCATCAAATGTTCAACCATGTAAGATCGTAACTAGGCATATTAGATCAATTCAATGCAATAATATGCATTTTCAAGCCATAGAAGCACTAAGCAGATCAAGTTAAGGTTATAGAGTAAACATGATGTTAATTCTACTAATTGGAAGTCTTCAAGATAACATGGATAACATTAGAGTATCATCCATTCAAGATTAGAGTTATAAAGATCAACATGCACATTTAGAGCAGGTTGGGTGTCATATGTAAGTGATGAGTGTGTTGTATTTTGTTTAGTATCACAAGTCATGATAGGGTTTGATTTGATGGTAACTTAGATGTATGATTATATAGAATCACCATTTGCACAAGTATTAAAGATTCAAGGATATAATCACTAAACATCACCTATTAAGGAATATCAAGGTACACAAATAGGTCATTAAGTTACGAGTTACTAAAGGAAACCATAGCATAAGACCATAATAAAATATGGCACATAGACTAGAAATATTATTGCTTTTGAGATTAAAAGGTTAAATGATGAGACCATAATCAAATATGGCACATAGATTAGAAATATTACTGATTTCAAGATTAAAAGATCAACTCCGCATATGTTTTCATACATTTTGTGCAAATGTAGCCGGTCCCAAGCCCAGGTAAAGGAGGAGGGTTGGTGGTAGGTTGATAGCTAGCCTATAAAAACTTTATCACTCTTTCTATGACATGTATCCTTATAAGAAAAATTGGAGCATCCCTACCTAGCGACACGCTGCATCGACACCTGAGTGCAGTGATAAATATGCAAGGGATTTTGATACAACGACGTCCGGTTGTGTTGAAGGACAAACAAGGGTTTCCACATCTTGGACGGGTGTGGGTAAAGAAGCTACTCCCACTACATCATCACCCAGATGTAGTGAAAAATGTGTAAGGGTTTCCACATCTTGGATGGGTGTGGGTAAAGAAGCTAGTCCCGCCGCATCATTGCCTGGATGCAGTGAAAAAAGGCAACGACAACATTTTCGATGAAGGCAAGTAAAGAAGCAAGTTCAATAAAAAGGGATTAGAGTTGGATATTAGAATATTAGCTCTTTGACAGGGAAATCTTTGGAGATAGTGGATACCATGATGAGAAGAAAAGTTAATATAGCTTGCTTGTAGGAAACCAAGTGGACAGGGGAACGTTGTAGAGAGCTTGGAGACACATGATACAAAATCTGGTATACATGTATTGATAAACATAGAAATGGCATAGGTATTATTGTTGATAAGATGTTGAAGGATGATGTTGTCAAGATTACAATGATGGGTGATAGAATTATAGCTATCAAGGTTGTTCTTGGGGGGAATATATTTTACATTATTAGTGCTTATGCCCCCTAAGTTGGCTTTAGCGAGGATGCTAAGAAGGATTTTTGGGATGACATGGATGAATTGATGCAAGGAATATCGATTGAAGAGAAGATTATTATTGGGAGTGATCTAAATGGCCATGTGGGAAGTAGCAATGTTGAATATGAGAGAGTTCATGGTGGTTTTGGATATGAAAACATGAACAGAAATGGAGAGAGGGTATTAGATTTTGTAGTTGCATATGATATGATATTGGAAAACACTCATTTCAAGAAAAGAGTATCTCATAAGATTACTTTTAAGAGTGGGAAGAACTGTAGCCAAATTGATTACCTCCTTACAAGGTGGGTGGATCGTAATATATGCAAGGATTGTAAAGTGATTTCTGGTGTAGAACTCATGACCCAACATATGTTGATGGTTTTGGATATTAACATGAAGATCAATAAAGGCAAGCATAATAGAAACCAAGATAGTAGGATCAAGTGGTGGAATCTTGAAGGAGAAAAGAAATTCACTTTTCATGATAAACTCATCAAGGAGGGAACTTGGAACTTAGAGTCTGATGTTAACACTATGTGGCATAACATGAGCTCCTGCATAACCAAAATTTCAAAAGAGGTTTTAGGGGAGTCTAAAAGTTGTGGGCCTCCACAGAAAGAGACTTGGTGGTGGAATGATGAAGTACATAAGGCTATTAAACTGAAAAGGGAGATCTATAGGAGCTTGCCAAAATATCGAGATGATGAAACGTTCTGAAGATACAAGCAAGCAAAGAAAGAAGCTAAAAAGGTTGTTCGGGAGGCAAGGTATAGATACTTTGATGATATGCATAAGAAGATGGACACTAGAGAAGGGGGGAAAGATATATATAAAATGGATCATATAAGAGAAAGGAAAGGAAGAGACTTGCGTCAAGTAAAATGCATCAAGAACGAAGATGGTATAGTATTGGTGAAGGACAATAATATCAAGAACCAGTGGAGAAATTACTTCCATAAGCTTTTCAATGGAGATACTACATATAATGTTAGACACTTGTGTGACATGAATATAAGAGATATCATTTACACATGATGAGTTTCACCATTTGAGGTCAAGAATGCTTTGAAAAATATGAAAATGAGACAGGTATGTGGACCAGACGGTATTCCCATTGATGTACGGAAGAGTATGGGGACTGAAGGAGTTATGTGGTTAAAAAAGTTCTTTAACAAGGTCATGAATGTTGGATCAAGGGATCTAAAGGGGGGGTGAATAGAACTTCACAAATCTCACAAGATGAATTAGACCACCAAATTATATTAAGTGTAGAAACGTAAACATACAGCCAATTTGAAGTCCTAACTAGCATGCATAGCAAGGGTGAGAGACAAGAAAGAACATACACTTGGACAAAGTGGTTTAGAGTGGTTCCACACTTCAAACTAGAAGTGAGTCAGTACACTACCTAGAGGTGGTTAAGCTCTAGGACTTTGCAATCTTAATGCTCTTATATTCATTCATAAGAGTACAAGACAACAACCACAATCATCCAAGGACTTAATACCTCAAGCAAGGATCTTCAACCTACTGAAGGAA
Source organism: Alisma plantago-aquatica (assembly GCA_963693085.1). Taxonomy (NCBI): domain Eukaryota; kingdom Viridiplantae; phylum Streptophyta; class Magnoliopsida; order Alismatales; family Alismataceae; genus Alisma; species Alisma plantago-aquatica. The sequence goes on along the minus strand of OY856415.1, from coordinate 50,598,211 downwards.
CTTACCCACTTGAACCATGGAGTCTTCAGCCTTCAACAAGGACTTACCCACTCCTTCTTCAAGTCTTTGGCCTTCAAGGAATTACCTATTGATGCGATGATTTTGAGTCACATTTATAGACCTTTTTCATATGTGTTTTATGCTCTAATTAGTCATTTTTATGGATAATATTGCATAATTCACTCATTTCGGTCTTTGCCATCATTTTATGTCAAATCCCCTTAGTTGTATCATTTTGAGCATTATTTATCATATTATCATAATTTGTGTGGATTTATTTGGTCTTGTCTTGGAATTTCAGGAAAAACAAGTATCTGCTTCCGTCGATACCATCGACCAAGCCACAGGCTGCCAGCCGAGAGGAGTATCACAGAGTCGATACCATCGACATCCAAGTCGATGCCATCGACACATTGATGGCTACAACGTCGCTAAACGACAACAACCGACGCTACAGAGAGTCGATACCATCGACCCTAGTCGATGGTATCGAGATGATCACAGGCACTCAGACAAAAAGAAAAGAAGGCTGCCGCTAATACGCTGGGTCGATACCATCGACCCGCGTCGATGGTATCGACACCGGCAGATATGCGTTGGATTCGTTTTGATCTCAATCGGACGGCTGGAGTTATTTGACGACCTAATTAGGGACTTATACCTAATGACGGTCGCCTAGACGAGGGAATCAGCTAATTTTTTCATTGCACGAGTGCCGAGGAAGGAGAGAAAGGAGAACGGAGGCCTGAAGCTCATCCCTGTCGATCCGGACGCTGCCGAAGACGAATTTCACCACCGAGAGGCTGGAAAGCTCGTATTCTACGCAAAGGATCTACTGGTTCTTCTCCGTTCAGGGGTTTTCCCACTTAATTCACGTTTTTCTTATGAATTCCCCTATTTCTACCATGTATTTGTGCAAGATGAACATGCGGGGCTAATCCCCTCCATATTTACGACCGGGAGTAGCCCGGGAATGCATTGTATGACAATTTTATATTAATAATTCATATTTTCTCTCTTAAATCCGTGGTATAGTTTCGTTTTCTCCATATATATTGTTATGCCTGATCACCATAATAATAACCTAATGCCCTTAATCAATTCGACAGAAGGATTAAATAGTTGAAAAGAGATGAAACCTACATTAATGGATAAATCCCTTGACAAAGGAGGTGTAAAATTAATGGTGGAAACTGAGAGATTGTTCGTAATGCGCTTAGTTTAGGGAAATGATTACTACGACGGTGGAATCAACCTAAACCTAAGTAGTGAATTACACCACGACAGTGGGTAATTCTGTATTCAGGCCACTACCCGGAAATAGAGAGAAGATTGAGGAGTTATATGAAACCTAATGCAATGTTGACCCGCGGTGAAACTGCAATCCTAAAGATATCCTTTTGAATTGATTAAATTAACCTTTAATCGATTGTTTGCTTTGTTTTATTTTTATTTTCTTTTAATTTCGACAACAAACCCTACTTTGTCATTCGGCCTAGCTGATTGCAATTAGTTAGTAGGAGTCTCCAATAATTCACGTATCCCTGTGTTCGACTCGGGCCTCACAAAGGCCTATATTACTCGACGCGTACACTTGCGTTTTTAGCGCGTAGTAAAATACACGTCAAGTTTTTGGCGTCGTTGCCGGGGATACGGAGAATTGTTGGCACTTCGAGTGCTAAGAGCGGCCACTCTAGGCCACATTTTTTTTTAATTTTATTTTATTTTGAAACAACTTTAAATATTCCTAAATTTCTTTATAATTGTATTTACTCGTTCAAGCATAGTACTGAACTCGAATTTTCTCATTTCAGGTACTGTGTATGGTGCATACACGTAGTACAGACTACGACAATCGCACACCCGAGGTTCCACCTCCGGGACCTGAGGACGAGGAGCACTACGAGGAAGAGCACCAAGAGGAAATAAATTCTGAATCTGAAGCAGAAGAAATGGCCGAACCACAGACGATATGGGAGAAGATCAAAGCGTCTTCTTCATCAGCTTCAAAGGGGCCTATAAAGAAGCAGGCGGTCAACATACCAACATATAAGATCGATCCGGCATTGATCAACTTGGTAAAATCAAATGCATTTCACGGGCTGAAGAATGAGGACCCAGTTGCACACATCAGCCAGTTCGTGGAGAACTGTGACATGGTGAAGATCGACCGATTCCCACAAGATGCTTTGTACCTCAAGCTATTCCCAAGTTCCTTGGCAGGAGCAGCAAGAGAGTGGCTACATAACCTCGATGATGAGTTCGTTGAATCATGGGATCATATGGTGGAGGTTTTCTTCGAGAGGTTTTTCCCTCCTGAGAAGACCAACGACATAATTAGGAAGATTCACAATTTCACCCAACAGGCGGGTGAAACATATTCTGAGACCTGGGAGCAATTTCATGTCATGTTGAGGAGATGTCCGCATCATGGGTTGGACAAGGAGACACAGGTGGAGATCTTCTATTTTGCTCTCTCCGAGCATGATAGGAGTAATTTGGACTCAGCCGGTTCAGGATTTTTCCTGAATAACACTGACACGAGATGCTGGGAAATACTGAAGAACATGGCACGAAAGCAATCCTGGGGAGAAAGAGAGAGAGGCCCAGTTGAGCAAGCTAGAGTCGCCAGCGAATCAAAGGCAGTTAAAGAATTGAACGACAAGTTGGATCTTCTAGCCAAGAAGCTGCTAGCTAAGGATGATGCATCTGAGGAAGAGGAAGCCCAAGTGAAATTCATGCAACAACAGGGTTATAGAAACAATGACTATGCATGGAGGAAGGATAAAAAGTTTTCATGGAAGGATCCAAATAATTTTCTGCAGGATCCAGATGCCAAGCCACAGCCAAGAGTCGAGGATAAGAACACTGAACTACTGAGTCAAATGGTACAGCAAAACCAAGAGATGATGGCCATGTTTGGTAAGCAATTGCAATCTCAAGGTGATATTCTAACCAAGTTTGGGCAGACGCTGCAAAGCCATGGAGCACAAATGAGGGCATTGGAAACCACCGTGGCACAGATTTCGAGTGAAGTGGCGCCAATCAACAGAAACCAGCCGAGAATGCGAACGTGGCCCAAGCACACCATCAGGTCAAGTATATGTCTGTGGTGAGTAATGAGGAGGAATTTCAAGTGCAAGGAGCTGTAGAAGAAAGAAAAATGACTTTCAATATGCATGCGACACCGGCAATACCGTATCCACGCACTTACTATGGATTGCCGGGCAGAAACCCTTTCTTCAGAAAATCAGAGAGAGTTGTGAATATTGTATCTCCATGTAGGCAAGAAGAACAAGTGCAGGTTGTTTGTGCACATGCAGAGACATCTAAGGCGAGAGAGGAACCACAACAAGTTGCTACTATTGAGGATGTCTCGCCAAAGCCCACGTCGGAGGGAGTGATTGAAGCAAGTTTAGGGGAGGTACCCTCGAAAAGCTCATATGTGCCACCTCACAGGCGTGTTGATGCAGCAGATGTTTCAAATTTGGTTAATCCTAAGTCAAAGAAAGAGCATCGTCATTTTAGGAAATTCCTGGAAATATTCCGAAAACTCCACATCAATATTCCATTAGTGGAGATGATCGAAAAAGTACCCGCCTATGGGAGGTTCATCAAGGAAATCATCAATAAGAAGAGGCGGATAAAAGACGATGATATTTGTCGGATGAATGAGACGGTGAGCTCTATGATTCACGGGAGTTCACCAAAGAAGAGAAAGGACCCAGGAGGTTTTTACATTCCGTGCTCAATAGGTGGTCAACATTTTCCTAAAGCGCAATGTGATTCCGGCGCTAGCATAAATCTCATGCCTTTGTCGACATTTCAAAAGTTGGGGTTAAAAGAGATAAAGAAGTTGGCCGCAACAATTGAATTGGCGGATGGGTCTACTGTGAGACCCTATGGAGTATGTGAAGATGTTCTCGTCAAAGTGGATAGATTCATATTTCCGGTGGATTTTGTTGTTATTGATATGCCACCGCTCCAAAGCTGTGAAATTCTTCTAGGAAGACCGTTTCAAGCAACGGCAGATGTTGTGACTGCCTTAGGGAGAGGGACCTTGTCCTTGGGAATTGGAGGAGATCGAGTTGAATTAAAATTACCGCATGATCCTCTAAGCGCAGTCCCCGAAGTGAAAAGATGATGAGCTTCATACCGTCTAGCCTAAGACGTTAAACAAGGGCGCTTGTTGGGAGGCAACCCAACCATTGGTACATTAGGATAGTTTAATTCTAGTCATAGATTGCTTTCATTTCGTTCAAATTCTAGTGTAAAGAAGATACCTTGATCCGTTTGTTTAATGTGCAGGCACAGGCAGGGTCGATACCATCGACACACTGGTCGATGGTATCGACATAGGTTCAGGTTGACAGCTGCAAAAATCGCTCTGAGTCGATACTATCGACGGTCCCGTCGATGGTATCGATAGACCTACAGGCAGGTTGCACAATAATTGTCGATGGTATTGACATGCCAGTCGATACCATCGAGATCTCTGGAGAAGTTCAGAACAATTTGTCTCAGTCAACTCGATACCATCGACGGCTTCATCGATGGTATCGACATGGTCACATGTTGAAGTGAAAAAGTGGCGGTGTCGCAATGAAGTCAAGTCGATACTATCGACATCTGTCGATGGTATCGACATCCATGTCACCGATCCGCGCAAAGACATCGATGGCGATCGCGAGTCCACGTCAGCGATCCGGGTGCTGCGTCGATACTATCGACTTTCGTCGATGGTATCGACAGGTCAGCAATCCGGGTTTCCCGATCCAGCAAACGTCAGCCGTCGATACTCGCGAGGGAGGCGGATAGCAGCGAGACGTGTCGATACCATCGACCCACGTCGATGGTATCGACGGGTCAACAGTGGCGCCGGCCAAGTCTATATAAGGAGAATTGCAACGTCATTTGACATCACACCTTCAGAGCAAACTTCCTCCTTTGCGCCGAGCACTCCCCCGAGCCCTCCAAGACTGAAGAGCAGCAACATCGAGCAAGGATCTTCACCGAGCGGAGAATCACTTCTCCATCTTCCCCGAGCTCTCTTCTTCTAATCCCATCTTTCTTGCAACAATGGTGCACGCCACCGGATCATTGTCCTCGCGCGCGAATCCCATGGAGATCGTGGAGTTTGTTCCACCCCCTACTGCTTCCGTACCACGTCCGCGCTTGGTTCACCCTTCCGCGGAGGTGAAGAAGGTTTATGAGGAGATCATGAAGCGGAAGATCGAGCCGACCCGGTATGTGGACCGGGGTATGATCCAGGAGCTTGGATTCGAGGCCAACTTGGCCTATGTGCTGGCAGGACAAGCACATCACACCAATCGACTGGCCGGCGAGCTGGAGTACCATGCGGATGGGCAGCCGTTCTTCGGTGAATGGCCCACCTACAAGGAATTGGTGGCGGAGTTTATGGCATCCCTCGACGTCTACGTCATGCCCAACGATGTGGTTGCATCGGATCGTGAGTGGATCAAGGGCAGGGTGTCCTTCCAGCTGTTCAACATCAACTACAACATCACGTTGGCCCAGTTCAATGCAATCTTCAACTGGAACCATGGTCGCAACGATCACCGGCGCCCAGATTCCCGCACCGACTATGACAAGATCTTCGCCGAGCTAGTCACAGTGCCGGCGGGAAAGACAGTGAGCTACCACAATGCTGCGGTAGCGGACTTCGAGCATCCCTTCGTCCGGGTCTTACATCGGATGTTGAGCCTTACGTTCTTTGCTCGGAGCGATTTAACATTGAGCAAGTTTCAGGAGAGCGATCTTTTCTTCCTCTACATGCTCCTGAAGCGACAGGAATGCAACTGGGGTGCGTTCTTTCTGCAGCGCGTCCTGGCGGTGAAGAGGAGTACAAGGAAGGCTCTGATCCATTTTGGTGGGCTCATCACCAAATTGGCGTTGTACTTGGGGCTGAATTTCCAGTCTATGACTCCAATTTCCACGAGGAGTAAGGTGAACGTGCAACATCTGCACCGTTCAAACCTTATCCTTCTCCGGGATGGGTTGGCGTACGCACACTGCCACGTCAACCACGCTTACCAGGAATGTGCACTGCCGGACGCCGTCTTCAACATCGCGGGCGCACAACACTTTCGGTGGCCGATCATAGCCTTCGAGTCCGATGAAGAAGAAGGCGGTAACGACGACCAAGAAGGCGAGGCTAAGGAGGAAGAGGAGGATTTCACACCTCTTCGCACACGAGTAGCACCACGGAAGTGTCCTAGGATGCATCCGGGTGCGTCTTCATCATCACAGCCCCCGCCGCCATCACCACAGCCCTCGCAGCCAGCCGAGGATGTCTACTCAATGCAGGGAATGTATACGATGCTGCAAGACATACATCAGACACAGCAGCATCATCTAGAAATGTATACCGGTATTTAGGATACTACGAACTGGTTACTTGACAACCAAAGGGCGATGTTCGAGAATGAACGTCTCCTCCTCGACAACCAACAGCAGATACACAATCGGTTGCAATGGATGGAGATGCAACAAGAGCCCTTTTACGACCATTACTGGAGTCACAACTACTTTGGAGGCTATCCACAGCCTCCGCCGAGGACCCATTACGATCCGAGCTTCCAGGGGGAGTATCCTTCTTGGGATCCTACGGCCCCACAGTACCCACCTCCGCCTCCACAAGAATGATCAGGGTATCTCTGTTCCACTCTTAAGATTGTTTTTGACTATGAGGCCATAGTCGAATTCAAGCTTAGGGGGGTAGTTGGAACATCTCTATCTTTTCTTTTATTGTTTTTAGTTTTTAGCAGTGTTATTTGTTTCTTGCATTTTTAGTTTTGGTAGGATCCACGTGCTATCTAGTGTAACTGTGGATGTCGTAAAAGTTTGTCATCTTGCTGTTAAATTCATGGGAAATTTAAGGGAAATTTAAAAAATTTTGTGTCCTTGGATAGCTTGACTTGGTTGTCCTTGGGGAACTTATCCTATGAAAATGATTGATTATGTCAACTTTAAAACAACATTTCACACCTATACTCCTATTGACTCATGAAAAGTGGATAGTAACGGTTGTTTGAGCCTAAACTAACCAAATGGTAATGAGACTTTAATTGGATGTAAGAGAGAGAACCCTCTAAACTACTACACATGTCAGTAAGGAGGGACACATAATATCTTTCTAAGGTTCAGTCATCTAATCTTGTGATCATTCCACTTCATTTTTCCATAATCCACCTAAGAATTGGAAGTAAAGTGCAGTTTTAATTCCTTCTTGTGTGCATAGCATTTAGATAGGACTTGCATTAATATTTTCCATACTTTTGCATAAAAAGAACAAATATAGGGATTCATGTCATGTAGTTGCACTCATGGTTTTCATGCATAAAGTACACCATGTATCTCAAATTTTTCCTCAAAAGTGATCTAAACTGTTCCATACCTTCGAAATATTGTAAAGATTTCCAAGCATGAAGGAAGTAGCCCAATACATGTATCTCTAAGCAATTATGGATATGTGGGCTAAAGAAAGAAAGAAAAAAACTTTTCTAAAAAAAAAAGAAAAAATTCTGAAAATCTGAAGAAAAAAAAGAATTTAGAAGAAAGTGGAAAGAGGGAGAAAGGAACATGATATCACTCGCATTACAGGAAAATTGAGTACATGATGTGGCTTAATTAGATTTCCATCTCATTTTGAGGTGGAAGGTTAGTGCACGCATCATTTCACCCAATTTTAGGCATTAGGGCATTTCTAATGTGCATTTGCACCATTTAGGACATTTTTGTTTTATGCATGTTGAATTGGTACAATACTTCCAAGTTCTTCCATGAAACACCCATTTCCATCCACCCGTTGCTCGGATTGGTAGGCCACCGTGAATTTCTCCTCACTAATGATTATCAGGAGAACTGCTTCCATGTAGATGGTAGTTAGGGCGAGCAACGTAGTGTAGGCGATCACAAGATGCACCAATGCTAAATCGACGAGTTTTATTATGTTAACTGCCTTATGTGATAGTGTTCATCGATTTTAAGGATAAATTCTGTTATGGATGATTATTGTCGCATTTAGGGTAATTATTGTTCTGTGGTTAGAGAAGGCCGGTTTGAGAACGTTCAGTGGGAGTCACATGGGATGTTGGGTTGGTGTGTTGTTTTTCAGTTGACATCTGCAATTCTATTCTAAGGATTAGTTGCTCGAGGGCGAGCAATGTTTAAGCTTAGGGGAGTTTGATGCGATGATTTTGAGTTGCATTTATAGACCTTTTTCATATGTGTTTTATGCTCTAATTAGTCATTTTTATGGATAATATTGCATAATTCACTCATTTCGGTCTTTGCCATCATTTTATGTCAAATCCCCTTAGTTGTATCATTTTGAGCATTATTTATCATATTATCATAATTTGTGTGGATTTATTTGGTCTTGTCTTGGAATTTCAGGAAAAACAAGTATCTGCTTCCGTCGACACCATCGACGGAAGTCGATACCATTGACCAAGCCACAGGCTGTCAGCCGAGAGGAGTATCACAGAGTCGATACCATCGACATCCAAGTCGATGCCATCGACACATTGATGGCTACAGCGTCGCTAAACGACAACAACGGACACTACAGAGAGTCGATACCATCGACCCTAGTCGATGGTATCGAGATGATCACAGGCACTCAGACAAAAAGAAAAGAAGGCTGCCGCTAATACGCTGGGTCGATACCATCGACCCGCGTCGATGGTATCGACACCGGCAGATATGCGTTGGATTCGTTTTGATCTCAATCAGACGACTGGAGTTATTTGACGACCTAATTAGGGACTTATACCTAATGACGGCTGCCTAGACGAGGGAATCAGCTAATTTTTTCATTGCACGAGTGCCGAGGAAGGAGAGAAAGGAGAACGGAGGCCTGAAGCTCATCCCTGTCGATCCGGACGCTGCCAAAGATGAATTTCACCACCGAGAGGCTGGAAAGCTCGTGTTCTACGCAAAGGATCTACCGATTCTTCTCCGTTCAGGGGTTTTCCCACTTAATTCACGTTTTTCTTATGAATTCCCCTATTTCTACCATGTATTTGTGCAAGATGAACATGCGGGGCTAATCCCCTCCATCTTTACGACCGGGAGTAGCCCGGGAGTAGCCCGGGAATGCATTGTATGACAATTTTATATTAATAATTCATATTTTCTCTCTTAAATCCGTGGTATAGTTTCATTTTCTCCATATATATTGTTATGCCTGATCACCATAATAATAACCTAATGCCCTTAATCACTTCGACAGAAGGATTAATGGTTGAAAAGAGACGAAACCTACATTAATCGATAAATCCCTTGACAAAGGAGGTGTAAAATTAATGGTGGAAACTGAGAGATCGTTCGTAATGCGCTTAGTTTAGGGAAATGATTACTACGACGGTGGAATCAACCTAAACCTAAGTAGTGAATTACACCACGACAGTGGGTAATTCTGTTTTCAGGCCACTACCCAGAAATAGAGAGAAGATTGAGGAGTTATATGAAACCTAATGCAATGTTGACCCGCGGTGAAACCGCAATCCTAAAGATATCCTTTTGAATTGATTAAATTAACCTTTAATCGATTGTTTGCTTTGTTTTATTTTTATTTTCTTTTAATTTCGACAACAAACCCTACTTTGTCATTCGGCCTAGCTGATTGCAATTAGTTAGTAGGAGTCTCCAATAATTCATGTATCCCTGTGTTCGACTCGGGCCTCACAAAGGCCTATATTACTCGATGCGTACACTTGCGTTTTTAGCGCGTAGTAAAATACACGTCACCTATCCTTCTTGAACATCTTCCTTGCCTATCTCCTTCACTTGGAGATCTAGAACACCATGCTTTCTTCAACCTTGAAGAACAACAACTCCTTCTCCTTCACTCAGAGAAGATCTTCAGCCTTTTCTTCAAAAGGAAAGGGGGTAGGAAGAAGGAAGTGGAGATCTTTACATGGATACAAGGGGTAGCTCTCTTACAATAGAACCTATCTCACTCATACTCACAAATTTGACTTGAAGGTAGAGAGAGAAAGGGGCTCAAAGGTGTGTAGCACTCTCAACTAAGCAAGAACTAAGCAAATATGGAATGAGCAACCTTGGAATGAACTCCATGTGGTCCTATTTATAGCTGAGGGTGCCCCTTTGAGTTGGGGTACACTTAGGGTTGAAAAATAGCCATTTTTTCCCAAGGAAACAGATCTATTTTCACCCAAATAAGTCACCAACAGTCACAATCATTTTTTCTACAATTTCTGTACAGTGCAATCAGTCAAGTTTCAATAAAGGTAACTCGACCGATAGGGTAAAAGACAAACCCAAATTTCAAACCATCAGTAGAATTTGTTCTGAGGAAACTCGACCGACCAATGAAAGTTGTGTTGTTGGGTTTTAGGGGAGGCAGAGAAGGCAGCGGAAACAAAAATTTTCTCCCCCAAACCCGAAACAAAGAAACGCGTCAACGTCTATATAATAGGAAAGGATGGTTTGTGGAATCATACCTTGTCCCGAGGCTTGCTCGGTGACAATACCTTGTGCCTTACGCAGTCTTCAACTCCGGTCATGGACGGTGTCTGTGCAGCTCCTGGTCGCATCGGGACTGACGACTCCTCCTCTCACCGGATTGTCGGGAGTGACAGTTGTCCTCCTGAGCGGCAGAAACCTCCCGCCTCTGAAGTAGTCCACACAGGCCACCTGGAACTCCAATCTCTCTGTCCCACAAGGAATTGGAAGGAGTCGCACCCTCCTGTTGACGTACTAGTCGCCAACACACTCTCCTGCCTCCAGTTGCAACTGCAGTTGTCCTTCCCTTGCTGCACCTCCCTTTGCGGGAAGCACTTGCTCGGGCTCTCTCTCGGTTACCAAAACTAGAGAGAATGACAACTTTGCAGAGCAACTGGTTGCACTGAGTTGTCCTTTGAGAAGCCCCCAATACCCCTATATATAGGAGAGTCATGGGACAGGGTTCTCTATCCCGGGCAATGTGGGACTAAAAGCAGGAGTAGAAGGGTTCGAGATTTTCCACAAAAACAACCAACTCGCAACCTGAACCGATCGGTTCACAAGTGAACCGGTCGGTTGGGGACCTGAACCGGTCGGTTGACACTCAACCGATCGGTTGGGACCCATGAGCCGGTCGGTTTGTGGTCCTGATCAGTTCCCGATTGACTTTCCTTCTTTTGTTTCTAATTGGTATCGAATACCAATCCTTGTTCCAATCAAATTGGGCAAGTGAAACGCAAGGAAAATTCTCACCGACCTGACTTTCCCAACTTGCTCGGTTGCACCAGTTGAACCGATCGTTTCAACACTTGAACCGATCGTTTCACTCTGACCATGAGCCAATCGACTCAACACTTGAGCCGACCGGTTCAACAACCTCAGCCGACCGGTTCAACACTTGAACCGATCAGTTAGGAGTACAGGTTGTGCAGAATCAGTCAATTGCGATTTCAATCAATCTGATACTCTAATCAATTTGTCCAACACCTTGAATACTATGATTTTGAGCTATCAATCAATTGAGTGTTTAATTGAACTACTAAACTCCTTTAGTAATCAATCTAAACATTGTTTGTGGACAAAACTCCTCTTCCAGGTTAAATCCTATGTGTGTGACCCTGCAGGTCCATTTCACGTTGGCAGTGAAAGTCCATAACACTTATGACTTCACAAGCAAAGAGCGGTGCCTAGTCACACATCAGTGCTACCCAAGTGAAAGTAGAAAGTTGGAGAACAACTTTCAATCCTACAATCCGTGAATGGTGTTACAGTGAATGTATAATTCCTTTGTCGCTGATATCCCGAATGAACTTGAGGCATGGAACAGTCATCCTGTCAACGTTCATTCACTTTCTTGATCTCAGAGTAGATTGAACGAGATATGTATGACATCAATATCACATACTGATTCACACATGCATGTGCACACCTATCTCAATCCTACTCATCAAGTGGCCTTGGATATCAAACTCCCTCAGGAGGGACAAATCCCATATCTATCACTCACCCCTCAAAAGCCCCATGTGTCAAAGCCACCCAATCATCACCTTTATAACAACCCATGTTTCAGGACTGCGTTTGATGATGTCAAAGTGTGCCCAACGACATGTGTTGAGTGTAGTGATTTCAGGTCAAAGAATCACACTCACCACCATCACTGTGAGTACTGACTGTGACTACCATGTTATGGTTCCATGTGTCAAACTCACGGTGGGTCTGTCCGGTACACTTGTTCTCTAACAAGTACCTATGTGTTTGGTTTGATATCTCTATATCATGACTAATGAGATTCTGTCATCAACCAACACCACAATCTAGTCTTGTGTGTCATTGATATCTATCTACCTTCCACAATGACATCCGACTAGGGACATAACAAGAATGTACAAACTCTTAGCATCCGTATGATCTCATCGTTCAGGTCCTTAACCTGAAAGCATACGTCATTGAGTACTGTCATTGTCTAGACATTCAATCTGTTCTATCACTATCTCATATGACTGAACCAGAAAGAATTGGAAGCTTGCCTTTGATGTTTATCAAATCAATCTTAATGTATCCCACCAATCATCCCATGATTGGCTCTCAGGGCATACACACCAACAGACTCCCACTTGAACTGCGATCCAATCACCCTTGAATCATATTCATAGTGATCTTCAAACATGTCCCACATGTCACTATGCTCTAGTGCCCACATAGTGAGTAATGGCAACACCTTGCCAAAGTCAGTATAAATTGCATGTCTCTCATCTCTTCACTGTACGTCACACGTATGAGATGGAGTTGCCGTAATATGCGATCTAGTATTCCTTTGCTAACCTTTAGCCACATTGCATGATCAAGGATTCCAAACTTGTCATCAATGAGCGGAATATCTATAAGTTCATCTCATGAACTTCCAGATCCATATAGTATCTATTGTTGTTCTCTAACGCATACATACTCGGCATTTCCTTTTAAATGGTTTTATTGGAACACTTCCAATTATCAACAAACTTTCACTTTTATATATCCTATATATATTTTGCGATTAATTTTCTGTCCTTTCGGAAGTTCGCATCAATGTAACTCTTTACATTGAACTCTTCCTTATCTCCATAGAACTAGTACTTCACAAGTACTTATCAAGTTCTCATGGTATTCTAGTAACTCTTACTGGAAGTAGACAGACATCCACTCATCATGTCCCACATACGAGTTATCAGGATGAGCACATCATATTGTCATGTCATACATACAAGATGATGAATGCATTTTGTTCTTGCCATGTCTATACATGCAAGATAATGGGATGATTACATACATGATAGATCCATATCTATTCTTTGTGTTCCCATTCTTCATAAGAATTGGACACTTGGCCTTGGGATACTAACTCCATGTAACATGAAAAGTTTTCTCCCACTGAATCTGTGCATACTGAACCCTTCAGTACAGATTGCCAATGTATGCTTTCCTTTTTCAGGTCAAGAGGTTTTCGAGAACTATCTCTATATATCTCTATTCCTATCACATAGGAAACATCTCTATCTTCCTTAAAGATAATTTCCACTTTTGGATTTCCATTTTAGAACATTTCCATTTCACATCAAAATGTGGAATGTGAACACACTCCCACTAAATCACAGATCCCTTCTTTATCTTTGACATATCAGTCAAACACTTTGACTATATCATCAAAGTAAAGATCCAATTCTGAGTTTCTTGTACTCAATCAATCACATTGATTAGTCCATTGTAACTTATAGACTTCATTTGCATTAATGGATTCATAAACCTTATAGGTTGTGTCACGTACACATCCTTGTTTTATTCCCCATAGGAATGCAGTTTTAGTTATCCATATGCCAAATGTCTTAGTCATTAAGTTGCAATCAAAAAGCATCATCCTTCTCAAAATGTTATCCATGTGTCTTAACACTTAAGACTCATTTGCACTTATGGATTTCATCCAATGGGTGCTACCATCAAGGTCATACCTTATGGTTGACATGGATGTCATTTAGGATGTAATGGTCATAAACTGTAACTCAAAATTCGGTTCCTCATATTCATCTGGATAGTTGACTCATCACATGAACAACTCATCACATAGATAATTGAGGTGTATTTGTCAAGGATATAAGAACTCACAACTCCTTGTGATTCTCAATGTCCTTTATTAGTGTGGGGTATTCTTTTATTAAGAAGAATTCAGTTATTTGATAATCATTCTCTAACTTCTTAGAGTATGATTCCTTCTTGATTTAGACATCACCATGACTTAATCATGAGTTCATTATGATACACTATCATAATCACTCATAAGTATCTCAAACATTTGGTCCAAGTATTTCATTCATTGATCTCATCAAGAATTAACACTTTACCAAATTTGCACTTCATCTATGATAATCTTGAACACTTCAAGATATTCATATTGGTATTTCACTAAACACCATTTGAAGTATCAACATTTGTTCCAATAGGTATGTAAATACATCACATGTATCGTCCCTAATAGGATAATCATTCTCCCACTACCATTAGTGAAGATTGATTAATCATGTCCAAGATATTCATGTCTCTTACTGGTCTTCTAACCAAAAGAGTCTAGATTTATCCATCATATGGAAACTAGAAATAAATTTCTCATGATTGATGCTAATTTGATTGTTTGAGTTATCTATAACTTTTAGGTATCATTTTATCTCATGCATATCAAATACCATAAGATAAACAGGGCATTGCCACAAAGATCATATCTTTTAGATTGAAACATTAACTCTATCAATTCCATCATTGTCATACAATATGCAGAAATAAAGTGTTTCTATCTATTGGCAAATTGAAATAGCAGTTCTCAACTCTATTTCGTGCCCTTTAGGCTGAAATAAACTGAAAGATACTCCTTTCCATGGCAGCAACACTTGCTCCAATGATGGGTACTTCTTTCTTGGTCCTTTCACAAAGGCCATCACTTCTTTACGGATCTTGCATATCATATATGATAGATCCATATCTTGGTATCATATACCTCAGATAAAGAAGCGGTTCATTTCATGATACCTTAGGTGGAGATCTCCATCCCCTCCTTCATCTTCTTTTGTTCTTCCAGATATAGAGGGAAATTCCCTCATACACCCTTGCCCCATGTGCCTTGAGGCTGAAGACGGCTTGGATTGCTGGCTAACATCAGAACACTTCTTTGCTTTGCCATTGTCCTTGCCCTTAAGAATTACCTTTTCTTTGATCACATCAAAGATTATGGTTTGTCTTTCTTCATCTTTGCCTCTAATATCCTCAACATGTCCAACAACTCTGTCAACGCTTGTCAAAGTTGTTCATGTTGTAGCTTATCATGAATTGTATGATTCTCGCAACATTTGCAGTATCATACCAATAGCCAACTCTTGGCTCAGAAGGAATCCTTCTTAGTTAGGTTTTCCACATACCCAATCACATTGAGTGTGTGAATACCTTACTGGATCTCCTTCTGTCATGATATACTAGGATAGTATCTTGGAGACATCATATGTCTCATGTTGTCTCTGCAACTCATAGTTTAGAGAACACAACATTAAGCACTCCTCATCAATGTCATCCTCGGTATGCTTCCATAAGCATACTTTCAGCCATTGATGTGGTGGGATTGAGTTTATCTGGTCTTGGTATAACTAGGACTTAGAGCTTTCGCTCTTTGAGAACACTTCTCATCATCCTAACCAGTCGTGGAATTATTCCCATTTAATTTGTTGGTCTCAAAGACCGATTGCAAATAAAGTGATTTGTTGATTAACTATTTATTTTAACAAAAGGAAATATATGCAATTTTAGTCCAAAACTCTTTTGACTTGTTTGATTGATTTGAAAAGTGACGATAAAATTAGGTCTTTAATTAATTATCGCTCCCACTATTTTACTTCAAATTGATATCCCTCATGATGAATCCTCCAGATTCATCATTATAGTCACCAATTCTAAGGATTTTATGGCGCATATCGACTGATCTACCCTCACTTTGGGTTTACTTTAAGTATTATTTCAGTCTCGTGTAAATAGTGCATTACTAGCTCAAATAACCCTAGTTTCCAGCTTATTTGATTTCATTTTCACATTCTCTCTCCTCTGCAGATCATCCTCAACTATCACCAACAGTCATAACCCCTACAACACTGACTCCATGCGGTCTCAAGACCGTTTGAGCCCATGCGGTCCCAAGACCGTTTGAGCCCATGCGGTCCCAAGACCGTTTGAGCCCATGCGGTCTCAAGACCGTTTGCGTCCATGCGGTCTCAAGACCGTTTGAGCCCATGCGGCATCAAGACCGTTTGCGTCCATGCGGTCTCAAGACCGTTTGAGCCCATGCGGTCTCAAGACCGTTTGAGACCATGCGGTCTCAAGACCGTTTGAGCCCATGTGGTCTCAAGACCGTTTGAGTCCATGCGGTCTCAAGACCGTTTGAGTTCATGCGGTCTCAAGACCGTTTGAGCCCATGCGGTCTCAAGACCGTTTCGTTTGAAGAGACCGCATGGAGCAGATCGTTTACTACTGCTTCTGTTTGGGTTCCACGAGAAGACCGTTTGCAATGAGAACCGAATGCTATCAAGCCGTTTGATAATCAAACGGTTTACAAACCGAATGAGCTGCAAGTCATTTGAGCACTGATTAGCAAGATCGTTTGAATGAAATGGTAGCAAACCGTTTGCTTCTGCTATCACGTGAATAACCATGAAACTGTTTGAAATAGTACCAAGCAAAACCGTTTGCTGATTGCTGGAGTGAAGGCCAATTGCTGGTCACGTGAAGAGCATTTGATTATTGAATGCATGGCAAATCGAGTAAGCATCATGCACATGACCGAATGGCCAAATTGCTGTACACGTGAACTGCTTGCTCCATTTGGTGGAATAATCACGTGCATGGAAATCATACAAACCGGATGACTGGCTGATTTAGAAATCGCAGATCGTTTGCTTCTTTCTCTTGAGCGAAGACCGCTGCAAAGACCATTTAAAAGACCGCATGAGCAGCAGCGTCATGGGCAATAGAAAGCACGCGGACCATTTGGGAAAGGCAGCACTCCAAACCGTTTGCAATAGAGTTGGACCGTTTGCTATTCACATGCAAACCGAGAGAGCTACCCACGTGAAGGAAATATGCAGCTGTTTGCTTTTTGCTTGAATGAAGACCGCAGGAAGGAAATAGGGAAACCGTTTGCTGCACTTGCCACATGAAGAACCAAATTACAAGACCGCATGAAGGACCGCATGAAGGACCGCATGAAGCAAATAGAGAGACCGCATGAAGGACCGCATGAAGCAAATAGCGAGACCGCATGAAGTAATTGTGGAGAGCAAACCGCATGGAAAAAAGGACACGCACAAGGTGTGACTCCTTGGCCTAAGATATTTTGGCAAGCCTATAAATAGAAGGGTAGAGGCATGGTCTTGGGGATCCCATCTCACTACGGCCCAAGGCTACCGGATTGGGACCAGTGCCGGAACGCCGCCAGAATGCCCGAGCACCGTTTCCAACCAAACTTCACCCACAGCCTCAGAATCCCATCCTGAGTCCAGATCCGGTGTGCTTCCAGACTGGGGACAGATCTAGAAGGCTGTTCCATCACCATCTCACCTCTATCATCTCACTTCTACCATTGTTCTACCTCATTCTACCCGTGCAATCCCGGAGGTAGACACGATGATCGAGGCAGAGAGACGGACGACATCGACCACGACGGAGCAGTCCCGGAGACTGCGACGATCTACACCGTGCTGTCACAGATCTACTATTCTGCTCCGACGATGCCTTCTTTCTCTCTCTTCTCTTTCTTTGTTGCTCCCTCTATGAGGAGCGAGTAGTTCCATCCACTGGGGCGCGAAGACTAGCCCCGCTGCCCGTGTCTTGTATCTTGTACTAAAAAGATGTTATCATTCTGATTCAATACTAAATCGTTCCATACATGCTTGAATGTTGGTTGCGTTCTTGTATGCATTTATTGTCTTTCGTTGTGGTTTGTCTACGACCTCTCTTGAGACTCGAATACTGATTTAGTTTTGGTTTCTGGTGTGTGTATCCACCGCACATCCGTTTCGGTATCTAGGAACGCTTTCTAAGGAGTGGAGTAAACTCACCTCCATCGTTGTACTTTTGTACTATGAAATGGAATCAGTTGACGTACAAAAGTACAACCTTGACAGGTCGAGGAACACACTCTGAGGAGAGAGTGGTGCAAAGTACTTGACCATTCATTCGGGAATGGCTGACGTTGCAACACTCTCACGTTTCTCGTAGGTATATCCTCGAAAGAGGGATGGTCTATAAGGATACTAATCGATTTGGTAATTATCGCTCGCTTGTTAGTTTTCCGATGCACATTTCACGAGGTTGAGTAAGATTTTCTCTTCGGAGACTACATATCTTCATTGACATGTAGATACGTACCGAATGAGAGTTACTCAACCCGTGAAGGATGTGTGCATTACTCTTGTCATATAAGACATCGGTATTGTACAACATCCATGTATCTTGCTTACAAGTCTTGCTATGTTTGGTACAAGTACAATTCATGTGTAGTGGTGGTGAATACCCGCATCACCCCAGTGATCCATCATCATATGCTAATCTTAGTTTTTAATCCTTAAACTAGTTTTTATTCTTGCCTTTACTTTTGCATGCTTTAGGTTAAATAACTCAAATCAAACTTCTGGTCTTAGATGATTAACTTAGATTGATACGAAATAAGAAAAAGACACTCAGATTCTTAACGTTGTCCTTTGGGTTCGATCCTAAATCTATACTATGATAAGGCTTCCACACTCTTGTGGGGTTGGAGCATTTATCTAGCACCAGTTGTAGGTAAACCTGGAGAGAACATCAACTCCCTAGGGTTTTTGGTGCACATTAGGACTTCCATTGGAAGAGTAATCTTTTGGTGTAAGTTCTAGCTCCATCAAAAAATGGTGTCGCTGCCGGGGACAAAGGTATAAGAATCGTCTTTTTCAAATTTCGTGTCGATTTAGGTTTCTCTAGGGTTTTCTTTTTCTTTTTCAAAAACCTAAAAAGTAGAGGACTTAATCTTGCATATCATCTTGGATTTGAAGTGGTTGGTCAAACTTGATAAACTCTTTCTTTGATTTCAGGTACCAATTCTCTTCAAAATGAAGCAGTCAGTGCCACCAACCAATAGTTGTCAATTCTGTGGCGACTATTCTCATGCATCGATCAACTATTTCAACGTTCATCCTCTCTACGTGATGGCCTTGCGTCAAGTAATCATGAATCGGATAGCTGGAAAACTCAAAGCAGCCTCTTCATACAACTATGGATATAATGCAAGTTATAGTTCATATCACCCTGGAGGCTACTATGAAAAACCTAACTATGGTGGATTTCAAGGTTTGGACTGCAATGTAGGAAGGATCCTGGAAAACAACGCAAATCAATACTATGATGAGGAAGGCTATTATCGTGATCAACTCAACAGGTGCGGTGAAGAGCCTTTTCATGAAGATCAACACACATCGATGGAAGAACTATGAGCTTTACAGTTATCAGTGGCTCAACAACTAGCTGATCAGATAGCCGTGACCAAGAAGTTGATAGACAATCTCGATCAACTTACACAACTTGCCAATGCTTCTGACCGACATGAAGAACAGCCACAAATTTTAACTAAGCTCATCCCTGGTCCACATATAGATTACGACGATGATTACGATATCATGTGGGAGGTGCCTTCCAATGATCAGCATGCATCGGTGCAAAATGGGGAATCACCCTCTGAGTTAATGACTGAATTCAAGGATGACTCCTTCGCAACATCGCAAGAAAAAGAATCATTTTCTGAGCCAAGGTCTGACTCGGATAATGAAAAATGCACTATGCTCTTAGATGAAAGAATGAGCACTCAATCTGAAGATTTTCTACAATTGGAAGATAAACTGGGGATAAATTTCGGTGTCTGCCCATCTTCTCCCATAGACCCTGATCCAACCATACAGATTGAGGGGCAATCAGCAATGATTGACTCCTTATACGACGAATATTCCTCAACTGCAACCATCTTGTCATTGAATTCCAATGAAGAAAGGTCTACACTACAAGAACCCTATACTCCTTCACAGTCAGACATAGATGAATATGATACTGATTCAGATGAGGAGACGTCTTTTACGCAAGAGACTCAAATGACTCCATTGCTGGAGCAGGATCCGATTTGTCCTTATGAAGAAATCTCTGACCATTCGATCGATCTAGAAACAAACCTTGAGGATGGGACTGATCAAGATCTTGATTCAGGGACGGACCACATTACTCTCACTGACCCCGATGATGATGAAGAAAAATCATGGGGAGATGACGAATCTCATGATGACGAATCTACGACCAATCCTTTTCATGAGATGATGTTACCAGAGTTACCGCCATTACAAGAAGTCCAGACGAAGTCAGTCCTCGAACAAGAGCATGATCTTTCTATTGAATCTCCTTCTAGTCACTTGAATGAGATGATAGTGCAATATGAAGAGGAACATGAGCCATCTCTTGACCTTAGAACGAACTACGGTTTTACTGTGAACTCTTGTAATGTCCCTTGGAAAGACAACAAGTCACAAACATATCCTTCTATAGTCACACACACCTCTAAAGAAGCCCCTCCTGATATTCAAGAAACTGAGATGTGTCCATCAGAGGAGTGTTATGAAGAAGAACTAGGACAACAACATAACTCAGAAATGGTATACACCAGTCCCAATATTGAAGAAATGGGTTCATTAGGGAATTTTAGCCCTCAAAACGACATGTCATGGACTAATCCCTCCCATAAAGAGAAATCATTGGAACCTCTATCTCAGGATCCCATGAATTCCTTACCCGAGCAAGAGTTCATTTTACCAGTCAAATCCTCTTCTAGTTACTTGGATGAACTAAGGATGTTCTATGAGGAAAATCCTGAACAAAACTTTGAAAAGAAGAACGATGCTCTTACCAATTTCAACATTGATAAAGATGATGATACTTCTCAAAACAACTCCTCTGATGAAGAAAAGTCATCCTGGCTACCATATCCCACACAAGAAAAGCCAGGTGACGAAATGAAGCCGGAACCGGATCCACCACCTGATCCTAGACAGGAGGAAGTTCAAGTGGCCGACCCTCAATCAACGGCCCTAGATTTTGAAGAAAGTAGTTCTACTTTGAATTTCGAGGGTGAGCCACAACTGGAGGGCACAAGTGGGCATAACCTTGATTTCTCGCATAGTCCTCCAGTTTCGACTGCCTATGTTCCACCTCCCTCGCTGATGGGGGAAGGTCTCTGGATTCTTCTGGATGGACAACAAGGTGAAAGTGATGTGCATCCAAGTCATCCAGAAGACTCGTTCAAGTTGCCACAACTTCCCAGCCAACAAGTTGTTCAGACCACTTCCTCATTCTCAGCACCAGCCATCACAAGATATCTTTGTCGGACTTTCTTCCAACTATGAGGACCACCTGGTTAACACTGCTCAACCCTTCCCCTCCATCTTGAACCTAGTAATTGCTCAGAAATGGGCAAGTTCATAAGTTCGAGGTGGAGGGCGGGTGGTATGACCTCCACTCCACCCTCTATCTTTATTGCTTCCTGCTTTCCCATTCTAGTTTCTTTTTCGTAATTTTTTCCCGCCTTTTTGTTAGTTTTCTAAAAATAAAGCCTTTATCTAGTCGGCTTTTGTTTTGCGAACCTGTGATCATCACCTCTTTTGCGTTGCAAATTTCCTGGAAAAGAATACTTAAAACTAGCCAATGCGTGTTTTTCATTTTGATTTGTCTATGAATCCTAATGTTATATCTCAAATAGGAAAAGATGATACACTTCAATAAGGCTGAGATAGATCAAATATATCACGCCTTTATCTGATTAATGGATCTGCTGTATGGATCTCTCATTTGATGTTTCATCATGTCTCTTTTGGAGCATAGTGTGATGGAGAACAGAGACCCGTCGCATGGAATCGCTAAGCAACCTGCATCATGATCCGAACTCTCTTCTACACTTCTTCCTTCATTTTCATACCCCTCTGTTCATTAACCATGCCAAAGTTTTAAGTTCGGTGTGGCACACCACACTCCTTTCTAGTGAAAACTAGAACATTGCCGAACTTTAAGTTCGGTGTGGTAAACCACACCTCTACAAAACTCTAAGTTCGGTGTGGTACACCACACCTCTTTTTCCACTACTGCTTCTTCCATACCCCTCAATACATAACAGGGGCGTACCACCTTCTCATTTCGCTTCAAAGAGTATACAATGATGATTGTGCACATACCGAGGTTGATGAAAAATCTACCCCAATTCCAAAAAGAGGCACGACAGCCCAAATATGCAAAAATCCAAAAATACCCTTTGTCCTAAGCCAGGTGAGAATGAATAAAAGCCAGAGTGTGAATAAAAACATGAGAGTTGTGCCCTGAATAAGGATAACCGATAAAGGTCTTGCCCGGCCGGTACATTAGCTGCCCTCATGAAGGCAGATGTGTCGTGACCGGTAGTGAGATCCTAAGGATCCAAAAATAACCCCTTACCTCCCCTCAAAGAGGTAAAATAGCCAAAAGCCTCAAGCCAACCTATACACACTTCTGAGTTACCTTTAGAAGAAAAAAAAATCGAGTGTAAGGCTAAGTCAACCAGAGTTGTGCACAAATCATTCAAAGTACCTTGATGAATCAATGAATGATAAGAGTCTTGATTCAATCAGAGGAGAGACTCTTATCTCTTGATCATACCCCCATTCTCTCACTTTTCAACACCAGTGACAGATCATATGCATTTTGTTGATTCCGTGGGTCTGTTCAAAGTCTCATAAAACTCTTTAACATGACCGATACAACAGAGAGTGAGAAGGAAGTACTTCAGCAAAGTGAACTCAGAAATAAGGATATCATAAGATGTATTTCGTGATCTAAGGAAGCTCTAATGTTGTATCGTTTTGAGCCATGAACAAAACTACGATATGACAATAGGATGAGGCAATCCTGAGATGAATGATTTCATTGGTGACTGTTTTAAGTTTTTCATTCCTCGGGACGAGCAATGCTTAAGTTCGGTGTGGCGATGAATCCTTCAGATCCACCTTTAGTCACCAATTCAAAGGATTTTTGACGTTTTTGCCCTAATTTTTGTTTTCGCCTCATTTTCCTTTTCTTTTTGTGAAAATTCTGACACTTGCACGAAGGTGAGGTAATTACGAGACCAACTGCATGCGTTTTGGTGACTATCTTGGGCTTTTTCGTTCCTCGGGACGAGCAACGCTTAAGTTCGGTGTGGTGATGAATCCTCCAGATTCATCACTATAGTCGCCAATTCTAAGGATTTTGTGGCGCGTATCGACTGATCTACCCTCACTTTAGGTTTACTTTAAGTATTATTTCAGTCTCGTGTAAATAGTGCATTACTAGCTCAAATAACCCTAGTTTCCAGCTTATTTGATTTCATTTTCACATTCTCTCTCCTATGTAGATCATCCTCAACTATCACCAACAGTCATAACCCCTACAACACTGACTCCATGCGGTCTCAAGACCGTTTGAGCCCATGCGGTCCCAAGACCGTTTGAGCCCATGCGGTCCCAAGACCGTTTGAGCCCATGCGGTCCCAAGACCGTTTGAGACCATGCGGTCCCAAGACCGTTTGAGCCCATGCGGTCCCAAGACCGTTTGAGCCCATGCGGTCCCAAGACCGTTTGAGCCCATGCGGTCCCAAGACCGTTTGAGCCCATGCGGTCTCAAGACCGTTTGCGTCCATGCGGTCTCAAGACCGTTTGAGCCCATGCGGTCTCAAGACCGTTTGCGTCCATGCGGTCTCAAGACCGTTTGAGCCCATGCGGTCTCAAGACCGTTTGACCCCATGCGGTCTCAAGACCGTTTGAGTCCATGCGGTCTCAAGACCGTTTGAGTCCATGCGGTCTCAAGACCGTTTGAGTTCATGCGGTCTCAAGACCGTTTGAGCCCATGCGGTCTCAAGACCGTTTCGTTTGAAGAGACCGCATGGAGCAGATCGTTTACTGCCGTTTGGGTTCCACGAGAAGACCGTTTGCAATGAGAACCGAATGCTATCAGGCCGTTTGATAATCAAACGGTTTACAAACCGAATGAGCTGCAAGTCATTTGAGCACCGATTAGCAAGATCGTTTGAATGAAATGGCAGCAAACCGTTTGCTTCTGCTATCACGTGAATAACCATGAAACCGTTTGAAATAGTACCAAGCAAAACCGTTTGCTGATTTCTAGAGTGAAGGCCAATTGCTGGTCACGTGAAGAGCATTTGATTATTGAATGCATGGCAAATCGAGTAAGCATCATGCACAGGACCGAATGGCCAAATTGTTGTACACGTGAACTGCTTGCTCCATTTGGTGGAATAATCACGTGCATGGAAATCATACAAACCGGATGACTGGCTGATTTAGAAATCGCAGATCGTTTGCTTCTTTCTCTTGAGCGAAGACCGCTGCAAAGACCGTTTAAAAGACCGCATGAGCAGCAGCGTCATGGGCAATAGAAAGCACGTGGACCGTTTGGGAAAGGCAGCACTCCAAACCGTTTGCAATAGAGCTGGACCGTTTGCTATTCACATGCAAACCGAGAGAGCTACCCACGTGAAGGAAATATGCAGCTGTTTGCTTTTTGCTTGAATGAAGACCGCGGGAAGGAAATAGGGAAACTGTTTGCTGCACTTGCCACGTGAAGAACCAAATGACGAGACCGCATGAAGGATCGCATGAAGCAAATAGCGAGACCGCATGAAGGACCGCATGAAGCAAATAGCGAGACCGCATGAAGTAATTGTGGAGAGCAAACCGCATGGAAAAAAAGGACACGCACAAGGTGTGACTCCTTGGCCTAAGATATTTTGGCAAGCCTATAAATAGAAGGGTAGAGGCATGGTCTTGGGGATCCCATCTCACTACGGCCCAAGGCTGTCGGACTGGGACCAGTGCCGGAACGCCGCCAGAATGCCCGAGCACCGTTTCCAACCAAACTTCACCCACAGCCTCAGAATCCCATCGTGAGTCCAGATCCGGTATGCTTCCAGACTGGGGACAGATCTAGAAGGTTGTTCCATCGCCATCTCACCTCTATCATCTCACTTCTACCATTGTTCTACCTCATTCTACCCGTGCAATCCCGGAGGTAGACACGACGATCGAGGCAGAGAGACGGACGACATCGACCACGACGGAGCAGTCCCGGAGACTGCGACTATCTACACCGGGCTGTCACAGATCTACTCTTCTGCTCCGACGATGCTTTCTTTCTCTCTCTTCTCTTTCTTTGTTGCTCCCTCTATGAGGAGCGAGTAGTTCCATCCACTGGGGCGCGGAGACTAGCCCCGCTGCCTGTGTCTTGTATCTTGTACTAAAAAGATGTTATCATTCCGATTCAATACTAAATCGTTCCATACATGCTTGAATGTTGGCCGCGTTCTTGTATGCATTTATTGTCTTTCATTGTGGTTTGTCTACGACCGCTCTTGAGACTCGAATACCGATTTAGTTTTGGTTTCTGGTGTGTGTGTATCCACCGCACATCCGTTTCGGTATCTAGGAACGCTTTCTAAGGAGTGGAGTAAACTCACCTCCATTGTTGTACTTTTATACTATGAAATGGAATCAGTTGATGTACAAAAGTACAACCTTGACAGGTCGAGGAACACACTCTGAGGAGAGAGTGGTGCAAAGTACTTGACCATTCATTCGGGAATGGCTGACGTTGCAACACTCTCACGTTTCTCGTAGCTATATCCTCGAAAGAGGGATGGTCTATAAGGATACTAATCGATTTGGTAATTATCGCTCGCTTGTTAGTTTTCCGATGCACGTTTCACGAGGTTGAGTAAGATTTTCTCTTCGGAGACTACATATCTTCATTGACACATAGATACGTACCGAATGAGAGTTACTCAACCCGTGAAGGATGTGTGCATTACTCTTGTCCTATAAGACATCGGTATTGTACAACATCCATGTATCTTGCTTACAAGTCTTGCTATGTTTGGTACAAGTACAATTCATGTGTAGTGGTGGTGAATACCCGCATCACCCCAGTGATCCATCATCATCTGCTAATCTTAGTTTTTAATCCTTAAACTAGTTTTTATTCTTGCCTTTACTTTTGCATGCTTTAGGTTAAATAACTCAAATCAAACTTCTGGTCTTAGATGATTAACTTAGATTGATACGAAATAAGAAAAAGACACTCAGATTCTTAACGTTGTCATTTGGGTTCGATCCTAAATCTGTACTATGATAAGGCTTCCACACTCTTGTGGGGTTGGAGCATTTATCTAGCACCAGTTGTAGGTAAACCTGGAGAGAACATCAACTCCCTAGGGTTTTTGGTGCACATTAGGACTTCCATTGGAAGAGTAATCTTTTGGTGTAAGTTCTAGCTCCATCACCTCACCATCAATTCGGAAGATTGCAGCGTACAACCTTGTAGTGGGCAAGATCCTGAAATCCTCTAAGTCATGGACCAGCTAGGGCTGTCGCCCACAACATAGATCTCTCAGGTAGGCAACTTTTGCCAATTGCGTCATTTGCAACTCTTGATAAGATGTCATACACAACTCCTTGCCATGATCATCTCCATGCCTCAAGGTACTAGATCCCATCTAGATCACCTTGTTAAGTCCGACCCAAAGCAAACACGATGAACATGCACCCTTCTAGGGCATACCCTTCACGCTTCCACGAGATAGACGGTGCACCACGCTAGGGCGTGCCCACACTTGGTCAATCAAGCTTTTCACGTGTGTCGCATTTGGAAGGCATCTAAAACTTAATATTTTAATGAGGGATTTGGTTTTTATATACATATACATATCCAATCACCACAATACATAGTACATATCATATACATGCTATATCCCACAGAAAACATGCACAAACGATAAAAAACGATGATTATGGCCATCCTAATGTGATTCCTCGAGCCAAGAGGAATCACGGTCATCTAGGTCTACATCACATGCAACCTGTACAAGATGAACTTTTGTGCCTTGCCATCCGAGTTGATCAACTCATCATATGAATGATCTGCTCTCTCTGGTCGGTCGTCTGGTGCCACCAGTCGATCGGTTGGCTCCTCCAACTGATCGGTTCGCCTGGACGTCGTGCATCTCAACATGGCTGCCACCCGCTCGTCTCGCTCCTCGAACCGGTCATCAACCGATCGGTTCGCTCCTTGAACTGACCGTCTGGAACGTCAACCGATCGGTTCACGCCTTGAACCGATCGTCTCAGCTGTTGTCTTGATGTCCACCTTTCTTTGACATAACAGGAAATAAAATCTATCCTAATATTACATTGCTTAAAAAGGGAAACCCCGAGTTACATTCGGGGGGAGCAAAGGTAGGAAAGAATCTCGAATTATTTTGAGTTACATCAATAAAAGGAGAAGGAAGATCGGTGCGCAGACCGAGATGCAAGAAACCACACACAACCAATCACAGATAGGGTTTATTGGCCATAATCACGCTATACATCCACCACAAAACTCGTTTAAGGGCAACGCGTATCGAGTGTATTAATAATACATATCATATATGTAATTGGGATTTGTGGATTTAGGATTGGACATGCATAAAGCCAATTTTATTCGCATTGTATGCAATAAATAAAGGCGACAAACCAAAATCGATCATATCAATATTCCTAAAATATAGAACAGTTGATGTGGCTCTGATACCACTGTTGGGTTTTAGGGGAGGCAGAGAAGGCAGAGGAAACAAAAATTTTCTCCCCCAAACCCGAAACAAGGAAATGCGTCAACGTATATATAATAGGAAAGGATGGCTTGTGGAATCATACCTTGTCTCGAGGCTTGCTCGGCGACAATACCTCGTGCCTTGCACGGTCTTCAACTCCGGTCTTGGACGGTGTCTGTGCAGCTCATGGTCGCACTGGGACTGACGACTCCTCCTCTCACCGGACTGTCGGGATTGACAGTTTTCCTCCTGAGCGGAAGAAACCTCCCGCCTCTGAAGTAGTCCGCACGGACCACCTGGAACTCCAATCTCCTTGTCCCACAAGGAATTGGAAGGAGTCACACCCTCCTGTTGACGTACTAGTCGCCAACACACTCTCCTGCCTCCAGTTGCAACTGCAGTTATCCTTCCCTTGCTGCACCTCCCTTTGCGGGAAGCACTTGCTCGGGCTCTCTCTCGGTTACCAAAACTAGAGAGAATGACAACTTTGTAGAGAAACTGGTTGCAATGAGTTTTCCTTTGAGAAGCCCCCAACACCCCTGTATATATAGGAGAGTCATGGGACAGGCTTCTCTATCCTGGGCAATGCGGGACTAAAAGCAGGAGTAGAAGGGTTTGAGATTTTCCACAAAAACAACCAACTCGCAACCTGAACCGATCGGTTCACAAGTGAACCGGTCAGTTGGGGACCTGAACCGGTTAGTTGACACTCAACCGATCGGTTGGGACCCATGAGCTGGTCGGTTCGTGGTCCTGATCAGTTCCCGATTGACTTTCCTTCTTTTGTTTCTAATTGGTATCGAATACCAATCCTTGTTCCAATCAAATTGGGCAAGTGAAACGCAAGGAAAATTCTCACCTACCTGACTTTCCCAACTTGCTCGGTTGCACCAGTTGAACCGATCGTTTCAACACTTGAACCGATCGTTTCACTCTGACCATAAGCCGATCGACTCAACACTTGAGCAGACCGGTTCAGCAACCTCAGCCGACCGGTTCAACACTTGAACCGATCGGTTAGGAGTACAGGTTGTGCAGAATCAGTCAATTGCGATTTCAATCAATCTGATACTCTAATCAATTTGTCCAACACCTTGAACACTATGATTTTGAGCTATCAATCAATTGAGTGTTTAATTGAACTACTAAACTCCTTTAGTAATCAATCTAAACATTGTTTGTGGACAAAACTCCTCTTCCAGGTTAAATCCTATGTGTGTGACCCTGCAGGTCCATTTCACGTTGGCAGTGAAAGTCCATAACACTTATGACTTCACAAGCAAAGAGCGGTGCCTAGTCACACATCAGTGCTACCCAAGTGAAAGTAGAAAGTTGGAGAAAAACTTTCAATCCTACAATTTGTGAATGGTGTTACAGTGAATGTATAATTCCTTTGTCGTTGATATCCCGAATGAACTCGAGGCATGGAACAGTCATCCTGTCAACGTTCATTCACTTTCTTGATCTCAGAGTAGATTGAACGAGATATGTATGACATCAATATCACATACTGATTCACACATGTGTGCGCACGCCTATCTAAATCCTACTCATCAAGTGGCCTTGGATATCAAACTCCCTCAGGAGGGACAAATCCCATATCTATCACTCACCCCTCAAAAGCCCCATGTGTCAAAGCCACCCAATCATCACCTTTATAACAACCCATGTTTCAGGACTGCGTTTGATGATGTCAAAGTATGCCCAACGACATGTGTTGAGTGTAGTGATTTCAAGTCAAAGAATCACACTCACCACCATCACTGTGAGTATTGATTGTGACTACCATGCCATGGTTCCATGTGTCAAACTCACGGTGGGTCTGTCCGGTACACTTGTTCTCTAACAAGTACATATGTGTTTGGTATGATATCTCTATATCATGACTAATGAGATTCTGTCATCAACCAACACCACAATCTAGTCTTGTGTGTCATTGCTGTCTATCTACCTTCCACAATGACATCTGACCAGGGAAATAACAAGAATGTACAAACTCTTAGCATCCGTATGATCTCATCGTTCAGGTCCTTAACCTGAAAGCATACGTCATTGAGTACTGTCATTCTCTAGACATTCAATTTGTTCTATCACTATCTCATATGACTGAACCAGAAAGAATTAGAAGCTTGCCTTTGATGTTTATCAAATCAATCTTAATGTATCCCACCAATCATCCCATGATTGGCTCTCAGGGCATACACACCAACATGTGTTTGGTCAGTAACCCCATCGATCATGTTATGTGAGTGCACAACTCGACCGATGCACTCTTCAGAGAATTGATCCTAGTGGATCGGTCGAGATTGTAACTCGATCGATTGACTTCCTATGATCAATTTTCTAAAGTGCATCAAAAGTGATTAGAACTTGGTTCTAAGTGTCCCAATCAATTTTCTCATCTTAGTTACAAGTCATATCATCAATACAAGTGATTACAAAAATATTCTAAGGTCATTTACATGGATTTCCTAAATTACACACTTGTATAACTTTTGACTTGAACTGTAGAAAATTAGGGCTTGAGTAATTTGATCCTTTTCATGTACCTAACACCTAAAATCAATCTTAAATACACATATTAGATACATATGAATTGAATGGTTAAGTCATTATCAAAATATGGACAATGTATAACCTCTAGGTCAACATTCTCCCCCTTTTTGACAATGACAAACCACTCCTCAAACATATTGAAAAGGATATGAAAAATATACCTTTACCTTTTAAATTAGGGGGATTCAAGATTTGAACAGTGTGAATTGCTCCCCCTCAATCTATGTTTACTTTAACCTGCATAGTCAGTCTATTTACACAAAGTAATTGTAGCATACATGTACTATATGGTCCTTTGCAAGTCACATGATAAAACATTAAATGAACTAGAAAAGGATCTCATAAGCAATAAATAGCAGTATGACAAAGAGTAGCAATATGATTGAGTTTCAAGACATTGAAGTTCCCTCCCCCTTTTAACATTTTCAAAAAGTAGGGAGGTAGAAGAGCATATAATCAGGTCTTCTCTAAAACACAATCAAACAGTTAATCATACATGCAATCTCATATCATATGTCAATCAGAGACGAAAGAACCACACAATCTCAGTCATAATCAAAATATGGTGAATTTAGGCACCAACTCATAATATATAACGGAGTAAAGAGCAAGAGTGCACATATCATAGATTACAACTCAGAAGCATGTTCTTATAAAATAAGCTACAAGTAAGAGGCGATGAAAAACTGAAGATAAAAATAGTACATCTTAGATAATGTGCCCAGATGTTTCTAATACAAAATAGCCTAGAAAGAGATATATGATCAACAAACTAGACTAAAAACTACGAAACAATCTAGACATCTAGACTATCTATGTCCACAACATCATCATCATCAGCTCCAGGCTTGTAGTCCCCGTCTCCATCTGAAGGTGCAATGACAGTAGTGGCTTCATCACCAAAATCACCACCAGAGTCATCACCATCATCATAAGCATCCTCACCATTGCCATCTTCATTGTCAGCAGCATCCTCAACATCATCAGCCTGGTCAGGCATCTCCTTGTCTGTAGGAGGACCAAAGCCACGACTGGGCCAATGAGCATTCTGCTCATCCCAAGTCATACCAAGAGCATAAAGCTCATTGTTTTGAGGGAAGGATGGAGTAGAATTGCCAAGATTGGCAAGCAGGGTGGCTAAGGGGCCAGTAGGAAATGGCAGGGAGGAAGGAGCAGGATCACCAATAGCAAAGGGTGGAGGAGCAGCAACAGTGGAAGGCTCGGGGGTATGGTAGTAATGATGATATGCATAAGAAGCATAATCACTACTGGGGAAAGGTTGGTAGGTGGAGTAGGGGTGTGCACATGATATGTTCATGGTAGACAAGATTGAACAGAAATCCTGATGTAGGTGCTCTTGAACCTATTGGTTGTATGCTTGTTGGTGCATCATGTAGCCCATAAGGGTTTCATTTAATACACGAAACGAAGCATGGCTAGGTCGAGGTGGCGGAGGAGGAGGAGCTTGAGCATATGAGGTAGGGGTTGTAGAGGTAGAGGCTGAGGGTGAAGCACCAGGAGTGGTGGAGGCAAAGACAGGCATGGACTTCTGAATCTTGGTCTCACTGTTACACACACCCTTTCTGGCTAGCTTGTAATGAAAGTCAGAAAAGAGTGATTTCTCAGTGGTAAACTGAAACAAACCACAAATCAGGGCTGGTGTAACATCCCAGGATTTGAGGCCTTGGATAAGTTGATCTTAAAAGGAATGATTGGACTAACCATATCACCAAGGTGCACCTCTTTTTCAGGGAGACCATTCCTAAAGAACTCCATAGTTAAGTGTGCTCGGCTTG
This sequence comes from Alisma plantago-aquatica, assembly GCA_963693085.1. Classification (NCBI taxonomy): domain Eukaryota; kingdom Viridiplantae; phylum Streptophyta; class Magnoliopsida; order Alismatales; family Alismataceae; genus Alisma; species Alisma plantago-aquatica. The sequence continues at coordinate 50,566,135 of OY856415.1, read as the reverse complement.
GAGTAGTACTAGGATGGGTGACCAGTCGGGAAGTTGATCCTGGCTTGCACGTCAGTGTGGACAAAGTGCACAGTTAAGACTAGTGGTGGTTTGTGGGGCCAGTCGTCATTCCTGAAACTCTACTAGAGCCTTAGGCAGTGGGCCCAGACATTACAAATGGTATCAGAGCCATAACCCCTCCAGTAGGTGGGGCCCACATGGACATGGCATGCTAGTCTTGAGTCGTGCGGTCCAGGCATGTAGGAAAGGGTTGTCCATGGTTGACATAGCCACCCTTGCGCTGGTATTCCGTGATCGGGAGCTGGGTGTTCATGGGCCATTGTGGGTCTACACTGAAATGGGGTTAGATTATGAGGCCATATAGTTGAGCCTTGACGAGGATGTCAAGAGTCTAAGTGGGGGAGATTGTAACATCCCAATATTTGAGACCTTAGATAAGTTGATCTTAAAAGGAATGATTGGACTACCCATATCACCAAGGTGCACCTCCTTTTCAGGGAGACCATTCCTAAATAACTCCATAGTTAAGCATGCTCGGCTTGGAGTAGTACTAGGATGGGTGATCAGTCATGAAGTTGATCTTGGCTTGCACGTCAGTGTGGACAAAGTGCGTAGTTAAGACTAGTGGTGGTTTGTGGGGCCAATCGTCATTCCTGAAACTCTACTAGAGCCTTAGGTAGTGGGCCCAGACATTACAAATGGTATTAGAGCCATAACCCCTCCAGTAGGTGGGGCCCACATGGACATGGCATGCTAGTCTTGAGTCGTGCGGTCCAGGCATGTAGGAAAGGATTGTCCATGGTTGACGTAGCCACCTTTGCGCTGGTATTCCGTGATCGGGAGCTGGGTGTCCATGGGCCATTGTGGATCTACACTGAAATGGGGTTAGATTATGAGGCCATATAATTGAGCCTTGACGAGGATGTCAAGAGTCTAAGTGGGGGAGATTGTAACATCCCAATATTTGAGGCCTTAGATAAGTTAATCTTAAAAGGAATGATTGGACTACCCATATCACCAAGGTGCACCTCCTTTTCAGGAAGACCATTCCTAAATAACTCCATAGTTAAGCATGCTCGGCTTGGAGTAGTACTAGGATGGGTGACCAGTCAGGAAGTTGATCCTGGCTTGCACGTCAGTGTGGACAAAGTGCGCAGTTAAGGCTAGTGGTGGTTTTTGGGGCCAGTCATCATTCCTAAAACTCTACTAGAGCCTTAGGCAGTGGGCCCAGACATTACAACTGGATACGGTGGATGGGTGCCTCGAGTGTTCTTATCGGAATCAAAACATGTCATATGGTGTAGAATGTATCTTGACCATTTGACTCTGATATTCTCAAGGAGGCAATATATGATAACCACAGTGTTCTCTGTAATATCTGTTTGATTTTTCTTCGAATGGATGTTGTAGTTGACCACTAAGGCTAATATACGCTTCCTGAGATTGAAGGAGGAGGAGGGTAGGATACTCTTCTTCTTGTATGGAACATTGGTTTTCTTGAGATAGTGATGGATGTCAGGAAGAGTGATCTCATTCTTCTTATAGAAACCCTCAGGATCCAAGAGGTCAAAATCTCATCGTAATCCTTACGCCAAGTGTCATTCTCATTATCTTCAGAAAAGAAGACATTTAAAATATCCTCAGAGATTTGAAAATGCTTCCCAGAGATCATGGAAGTCAGGATCACTTGAGTATTCGACGGGGGTACAAGGGTGTCGTAATTCCAATGTAGGTTAGCGTAGAATTTGTGAACTACTTTTGTGCTTGTCATTGAATTATGAAAGTAGTCACGTTCGACAGCCAGGGCAGAGAGGTGATGGACGGCTAAGAACTTAGCTACTTGGTCTATAACCACTTGATGCCTAGGGCTAGGCTCAAACAAAGCTCTAAAAGGGAAAGGACTCCTAGGAAGAAGGTCATTATACCTATTTATAGCTTCTATTAAGAAAAACAAGGTGTCATCAAAGGGAATCAAGTGGGAAGATGAAGAAGACGATGGAGCATTGTTAGGGATGGGTCTCTTTCTCCTATTGGAAACCATGGAGGCGAGAAGAAGGAGAAAAAGAGATCAAACGCACAAACCAAGCCGTCAAAAATGTCCAAACACCAACAAGGAGCAAACAGGGAGGTCTAGGGCCGCCTATCTAGGTTAGGAAAGGGCTAGGATAGGAAAGGAAAGGGTTTGGGTAGAGAGATTAGGGCTAGAAGAAGGGGAATCGGTCAACCATAATCTAGTTGAGAGGGAGAATAGTCGGTCGAACCCAACTTAAGTTGGCTTCAGCCTACTGATCGGTCGAGTTTCAAGAGTCGAAAACTCGACCAATTGGTCCATTTTAGAACATCTCTCAGCCACAGATCAGTCAAGTTTGTCCTGGGGAAACTCGACTGATGGTCAACCTGACCTAAAACCATCAAACTCAATTTCTAGCCATATGAATGCTAATGAAATTCATTTTTTGAGTCAATTATGTATATTGAACATACTTGGGCACATATCACTCATCATTGGGTACATTTAAGTGATAAAACATGAAATTCGAAAAATGACCAAAAACAAGTGAAACTAAGCATGTCAACAAGCAAATTTTAGCAATTTAGGCAAGCAAGGTGAGTAAAGCATGATCAAGACATATAGGATAACAACAACTAGCTAGATAACATGCTAATATCATCTGAAGCAATTATGAGCAGTTTAGATCTAATAAAATTAAATTGCTCTCTAGCTAGAGGTTTAGTGAAAATGTCCGCCAAATGATTTTCCGTATCCACATGAGCGTGATATAAATATCCTTCTTGGCAATGTGATCACGAAGGAAATGATGGTGAACCTCTATATGTTTAGCTCTACTATGCAATATAGGATTATAAGAAAGATTGATTGCACTAGTATTATCACAATAGATAGGAGAAGCATCAAAATGCATGTTAAAATCTTAGAGCATTTGCTTCCCATAGGACCTGGGCACAACAACTCCCGGCTGTAATATACTCAGCCTCGGTAGTTGATAGCGCCACGATGCTCTATTTCTTGGAAAACCAAGACACCAAGCATGGTCCTAGAAGGAAGAAAGTGCCACTTATGCACTTTCTATCAATGAAGTAGCCTGCATAATCAACATCACTATATGCTATAAGAGTAAAGTCCTTTGACTTAGGGTACCAAAGACCAAAGTTTTGAGTTTTGGCTAAGTACCTCAAAATCCTCTTACAACAATAATATGTGATTTCCTAGGACTTGATTGAAAGCGAGCACACAAGCCAACACTAAATATAATGTCAAGTCTAGAGGCAGTTAAATAAAGTAAACTTCCAATTATACCTCTATAGAGCTTCTCATCTACCTTCTCACCTTCTTCATCTCTATCAAGTTTGGCGGTGTTATACATGGGTGTGTCCATCGACTTCATGTTCTCCATTCCAAAGCATTTGAGTAGTTTACTGGTGTACTTGCCTTGGTTGATGAAGTTTCCATCTTTGGTTTGCTTGATTTGGAAGCCGAGGAAGAAAGTAAGCTCACCCATCATGCTCATCTCAAACTCACTCTACATAAGAGAACTAAACTCCTTGCAAAGATCAAGATTAGTTCCGCCAAAAATGATATCATCAACATAAATTTGAAGGATAAGCAAATTGCTAGAAGTGTGTTTTAGAAATAAAGTAGAATCAACTTTGCCCATGATATAACCATTGTCTAACAAAAAGTTCTTTAATTTCTCATACCAAGATTGAGGTGCTTGTTTGAGTCCATAGAGAGCTTTTTGTAACAAATAAACATGATTAGGTAGCTTGTCATTTTCAAATCCTAGAGATTGAGCAACAAATACTTCCTCCTCAATTTTACCATTCAAAAATGCACTTTTAACATCCATTTGATATACCAAATTCAAGTCTAGCAACAGGAGCATAAGTTTCATCAAAATCAATACCTTCATGCTGATTGTAACCTTGTTCCACTAACCTTGCTTTGTTCCTTACCACCTTGCCATTTTCATCAAGCTTGTTGCGATAGACCCATTTGGTTCCAATGATTTTTCTACAACTTGGTCTTGGCACTAGGGTCCACACTCAGTTCTTACCGAATTGCTCTAGTTCCTCCTGCATGGCTAGGATCCACTTGTCATCTCCAAGAACTTCCTTGATGTTCTTTGGCTCCAGCTGTGAGATGAAGGCACTGTCTGCTTGTTCTTTTTTGTAGGCAGCTCGTGTCTTCACTCTCTCAAATGGGTTGCCAATGATTAGCTCTTTGGGATGATTCTTTGTGAAGCGAGGAGTGGGATCCTTGTTATCTTCATCTTCTGCTTCAACCACCTACTTACCTTTATTGTCGATGTTGACATCTTTTAAGATAGGAATTAATTCATCTGCAACATCATTATCAACAACATTCTTTCCAACAATAGGGTTAGTTGAAATAAACTTAACATTAATAGATTCTTCAATTTTAGATAGTTCAATACTAAAAACTCTATAAACCCTTCTTGTAGTGCTATAGCCTAGGAAGAAAGCCTTGTAAGATTTGAGATCAAACTTGTCGAGAGAATCCTTCGTGTTTAAAACAAAATAAGGACATCCAAAAATGTGAAAGAAATCAATGGATGACTTTCTACCACGCCATAACTCATAGGGGGTTTTCTTCAAAGAAGGATGCGTAAAAACTCGATTCTGCACAAAGCAAGAGGTGCTAACGGCTTCAACTCAAAACTTCTTAGGAATGTCATATTCTAGAAGCATGGTCCTATCCATCTCCTGTAGCGACCTATTCTTTCTCTCTACTACCCCATTTTGTTGAGGTGTACGAGGAGAAGAGAAATTGTGTGAGTAACCAGATTTTTTACAAAAATGCTCAAAAAGATCATTTTCAAACTCTCCCCCATGGTCACTACGGATAGAAACAATATGACAAGAAGTTTCATTTTCAACTCATTTGCAAAATCTCAAGAAAACATCTAGAATATCACTTTTAGAAATGAGAAAGAATGTCCAAGTATAGAAAGAGAAATCATCGACAATCACAAGACAATACTTGGAACCATGAAGCGTTTGAGTTCTCATAGGTCCGAATAGATCAATATGAAGAAGCTCAAGAGCTCTTTTGGTACTAAGGACTCCTTTGGATTTGAAAGAGGACTTGGTTTACTTGCCTTGTGTACAAGTTTGGCATTCCTCATCCTTTTCAAAATCTAATTTGGGAAGTCCCCGAACCAATTCCTCTTTGCTCAATTTCTTCATTTGATTCACATGACCCAACCAGCGATGCTAAAGAGAAATATCATTTTTATCCACAACTAAGCATCTATCAAGTACGGGCTTTAGAGCATCAAGCACAATAATATAAAGATTACCATTTCTAGTTCCCTTATATATGACATTATAAGTGAGGGAATCTAGAAGCAAACATTCTAAAGAAGTAAATAGAACAAGATATCCATTATCACAAAGTTGTCTTACACCTATCAAACTGTGATGTAGGCCATCAATAAGCAAAACATTTTTTATACTAAGCTTGTTGCCTACATCACCCTCACCTATTACCTTACCCTTTTTGTTGTCCCTGAAGGTCACCGATCCTCCTTTCTTTTTCATGAATTTGTTGAAATGGATGATTTCACCTGTCATATGCTTTGAGCAGCCACTATCAACAATCCACCTTCTTTTGACCTCACCTACATCATCACTTGTAGAGGCCATGAGAGCAAGGTGGCATTCTCCATCTTCGGAGAAAGAAGAACTTGAGGAAGACTCCTCCCAAGTTGAATGAGATTCATCTTTGCTTCTTCTTTCTTTCTTCTCCTTTCTCTTGTATTTTCCTTCTCTCTTGTACTCCTTGTCCTTCTTGTGGCTGCTCTTGTGGTGGCTTTTCTTGGCCTTGGGGCAATCACTCTTGTAATGGCCTTTTTGGCCACATTCATAGCATCTAGGAGTTGATGAAGAAGGCTTCCCCTTGAAGTGTTTTCCCTTGGATTAGTTAGCTTCATGCTCATTTGGGCCTTCGTCTTCACTTGAGGAAGGAGTAGGGGACTTGCGTGCAAGTTGTTGTTGTCAAACCATTTCTTCAATTTGAGATTTGAAGGCAGTGTCCTTGATCTTCTTGGACTCCTTCTCTTCTCTCTTTTCTTCTTCTTCTTTTTCTTCTTTATTAACAAGCCTTGTCTCATGAGCTTGAAGGTTGCCAACCAGCTCCTCAGTTGACAATTCACTAATCTTGTACACTTCTTCAATGGATGTCACCTTGGAATCCCATCTCTTTGGAAGAGATCTCAAGATCTAGGAGTTGATTGTGCCTTTGTCCATCACACTACCAAGAGTTGCCAATCCATTGATGATCACATTAAGCCTTGTGTACATGTCCGCCACTCTTTCATTGTAAGGAGGCGAGATCACCCCTCACTAAAATTTAACAGAAAATACAAAACATCCCCCGTTTATTTTAAACTTTGATGAGGAAGGATGCATGCATAATAATTCCATTTAAATAAGCATGAACCAAATACAATAATGTCAATACTAGCCGCGTAAGAAATAAAGATGAGAAACCTAAGCTATTACATAGCTTTATTACAAAGGTTTAATGCATAAACTTAAACAAAATCTAGCAATAGCAACCTAGGCATGTTGGCAGCTCTACTCCTGTCCTAGTACTCCTTGTCCTTGATCTATTCCTTGCCCTGGATCTAGGTGGTTGGGGATCACCCATCAAGAGAGAGATAAACATATGTGTCACAATATGATTAAGGACAAAAGACATTTAAAGAAATGGTAAAGCAAAGATTCACTATACTAAGAATTTGCAAGAGTTATGAGGCATATTTAACAAAGTACATTTCTGCCAAGCAAAATAACACATATAGAACAAGCATGATTCATTATGACTAAATTAAACCAATATAGGGATGAGGCACCTACCTAACCTCAACTAATAGGTGAGGGAGAGTGGTCACATTCCCAACACCAACAACTATATATATGAAGGGAGTGGTCACATCCTTCGGGGGAGAGTGGTCACATTCCCTAAAAATATAACATGAGGGGAGTGGTCACATCCCTCTAGGGATCATGCCCTCTATGAGAGGTTTATACTACATTAGTTAACTAGTCATTTTATCATTACCACGCTTCAATAATCAAGTGGCAGAGTAGAGATTGACAACATTTCAGGTGGGGTCCAAGACCCAATAATTACCAAAGAAATCATAGTAAACAAGTCATAGACTAACAAGAATGTAGGCTTAATTCTCAACAAGCAATTAATGGGGTATCAATTAAATGGCTCATTCCTCATTGTGGAAATAAGTTTGGATTAAATAAATGCCCAACTGAGGTGTTAGATTGCACATACCTGGTTAAAAGCCCTAGATATGATATTTCCACCAATAAAATTAATCCCAAGTTTCTTTAATTCCTATGGGCAATATTTATCTCACATGTTAGAAATTTGATGAACAATTAATTGTAAAATGCCCAAGTTTGACCCTTTATTACCAACCCTGAAATTTGTTCTTGGAAGTTGGACCAAACGATCCAAAAGCCTTTTCTAATCAAGATTACCTATTTATACACCAAATTTGAAGTTGAAACACATTAGCTATGCTTTCTAGAATATTTATTAAGGTAAAAAGGAAATCCTTAATAATTGTCAATTTGGGTCAGGGAAACTATAGATGAAAATAGAAAAACTGGAATATACTCAAAAAGATCTTTCCAACGGATATTTATTCGTATTTTTCCGATTAGCCATGTATTTCTTATGAATTTATCAAACCTGACCAAACAGAAATTTAGAAAACTTCACATAAGCAATTTTCGTAAGCGAGAGGGAGAAGTCCATGCGGCCGGTCCTGCACTGACGTGGGCCGATAGGGAGTGGCCTCATCAGCGGTCCGCACTCGCGTGGCTCCAGTCAACAGCGAGCAGACAAAGGTTCAAAGGTCAAAAATACCCATGCGAACAAAATCACCCGATTAGAACTGTAAGGGTAGTGAGGTCTTTTTGTCATATTATTTTGTTAAAGCAAAAATAAATCGAAGGCGTGAAATGACCTTTATGCCCTAGGGCTATTAATCAGTTAATCGAAGGGGCATAGATGCCTTGGTCATTTCCTGACCAAGCATCTTCCCCGCTTTGGCCATGGCGAGCAGGCTCTGGGAGCATCAACTCCAGCCATTGCTCTTGCATTTGGCCCCTAAAACCTTCACGAGGCGACACCATTGAGAGCGCCAGACTCAGGCGAGGTCAGATACAGTCGCGCATGTGGTGGAGGAGTTCAGTGGTCGCTCGGCGGCCTGTGAAGGTGAAGAAAATAGGGGAAGTCTTTGCACATTCAAAACTGATCAAAACAGCGATGAAAATCACAACCCAAGTGACGGAAAAACTCGTCGACGACCCACGGTCCGACCGTGATTGCTCATGAGGTCGGAGGAGAAACAGAGACTCCGGACACCATGGCGGCCGGCAAGCAGCAAACCTAGCCTATAGGACCAGGCATATGAAGCCATCGTGAGATAAGGAGGAGGCTGGAAAACACAGAGGGCGATTAGTAGATGTTCACCCTTCAGTGGATTGACCCACAGTGGCCAGGAGAGAGAGCCCTAGGTAGAGTTTTTTAGAGGTAAGAGAGATGGGAGGTCGGGATGCTCTAGGGGACAAGGGCTCAATTTAACGGAGAGAAGGAAATTTTGAGACCCAGACATCCTTTCCCATGCCTTAAATAGGCGGAGGGTGTCCTATAGGCTCCTCTGCGAACTGGAGTAGAGAGGAGGAGGTTGGCGAGATTTGGCATTTTGCTAATAGGTTGTGGTGAAGGTCAAGTAATAGCTCGTTGAGACTGGCATCATGCAACGAATTCAAAGCACTTTGAATCTCATAAAATAGATGCTTGTGCACCGAGAGAGGGAGTGGGTAAGGGAGGAGCCGATCAATGGTAACGGCCGGAGGTTGAAGGAGACCTTCTGACCATTGGATCAGGATCCGAGCTAGGCCAAGTCGTCCGATCAGGGGAGTAAAGCGACTGGCGCACGTGACAAGCATTTTTCGGCCAATTTGGCGTTACAAGCGCATTAGAATGATTTCCATTTATTCCTAAGGTCCCCACTATATTAAAGGTTAATAAAATAGGTTTAAGGGGCCAAACCAACTCCAATTAACTTCGAATTTTAAACATAGGCTACTCACAACATTTTAAACAAACCTATAAGCTTAATTTCACATTTATCCCTCCCATTGGTCTTCAACTTAAATATTACTCATAATGGTGTACATCAATGAGAAATTTTGTGTAATTTAATATGTAATTGCATTTTGAAGTTTTCTAGCTTGTATTTTTGAAACAAAAGATTCCAATAGTCTAATATCTCATATTAAACTCATTTTCAACTTTTTATACCCCAAAGGAAGAGAGAGAAGGGAAGGAGGGTTTAATAATTACTCAACCTAATATATTTCTTTACCCATTAATCATTAAACTTGTAATATTAGTATTAACCATGGACACTTTCTAATTTGGCCATAAGAATTGTGAACATTGCATCATTACCCCTTTCTAGAACATAAATGGGGGTAATTGTGCACTAACCCTTGAGTTGGCATATAATTTTATTCCAAACCATTATGTTCGCACAAATACATACCAAGGACAAACTGAAATGAAAAAGAGATAACATGAAGAGTAGGGATGGGATTGCAAAAAAGATTATTTGAAACTTGGTATGCTACAACACTCCACCCGTTTGAAAAGATTTCATCCCTGAAATCTCAGAAAAAAAGAGAAGGGTGAGATCGGAGCATTTCATCTCTCAGATCCCAAGTAGACTCTTCTAACCCATGATACTTCCACAACACCTTTACTAATTCAATCTCCTTATTCTTCAACTATTTAACCCAAGTGTCTAGGATTTTTATAGGTAATTCCTCATAGGTTAGGTTTTCATGGATCTCCACAGGTTCTATTGTGAGCACATGAGAAGGGTCTTTCACGTACTTTCTTAGCCCCGAGACATGAAACACGTTATGGATCTTGTCATAGGTAGGCGGAAGAGCTAAGCGTTATGCACAATCACCTATCTTAGCCAAGATCTAAAAAGGTCCAACATAACAAGGACTAAGCTTGCCTTTGACTTTAGATCGGGCAATAGAGCGTATAGGTTTGACTTTCAAGAACACATGGTCACCTACTAGGAATCTCACATCCGACCTATGCTTGTCAGCATGCATCTTATGTCGGTCTTGAGCGGCTTTCATACACTTCTTAATCAGCTGGACCTTCTCTATCATCATATGCATATTATCAGTCTTCACCAAGGAGCATTCTCCCACATCATCCCAGTGCAGCGGGGAATGATAAGGTCTTCCGTACATGGCTTCATATGGAGGCATCCCTATGCTGGCTTGGTAGCTATTACTGTATGCAAACTCAGCTAAGGGTAGATATATATCCCATGCACCTCCCCAGTCCATCACACATGCACGAAAAAGGTCCTCTAGAATCTACACATTTCTTTTTGATTGACCGTCAGTTTGTTGGTGGTAAGTTGTGCTAAACCGCAGGTCAGTTCCCGTTTCTTCTTGAATTTGACTCCACACTCGAGAGGTGAACTTGGGATCACAGTCAGAAACTATCACTTTAGGTACACCGTGCAGACAGACTATCCACTACAGATATATTTGTGTCATATCCTCAACCTTGTAATTTGACTTAAAAGGCAAAAAGTGGGCGGATTTTGTGAGTTGATCAATAACAACCCACACAACATCGTAGCCTATCCTGGTTATGGGAAAACCAGTGACAAAGCCCATCATTATCTTCTCCCATTTCCATTCTGGAATTTCAAGAGGATGGAGAAGACCACCAGGTCATTGATATTATATCTTTACTTGCTGACAAGTCAAACATCTCGACACAAACAATGCTATATCCTTCTTCATGTTCTTCCACCAGAAACTACGTTGTAAATCCTTGTACATCTTGGTCGTGCCAGGATGAACCATGAGCTTCACTGAGATTTTTCTTACACAGATCGCTAACCTCAGGAACCCACAATCTTTGTTGAAAATGGAGTGTACCATCAACTCCAATAGAGAAGTGAGATTGTGGTTTTGAGACTAAGGTCTTCATCTCTTCTAACTCAGGACTTTCCAGCTGGGCAACAACAATATTCAAAATCCAACTTGGAGTGATTGATAAGCTAGCCATGTGAACACATAACTTATCGTCAGCTTCATCATTCAGGATTTTTGTAGGTTGTGGTTGCCATCCAGATACATACTCCAGATGCTTCCATATGGAACAAGTTATAACAGCACAAGTTCCAGTCTTCTTTTGACTCAAAGCATCAACAACTACATTAGCTTTACTGGGATGATAAGTGCTGGTAAAGTCATAGTCCTTGAGATATTCCATCCATCTATGTTGCCTCAGGTTCAAGTCCTTTTGTGTTAGGAGACTTCAAGCTTTTGTGGTCAAAGAAGACCTCAAACTAAACCCCATAGATGTAATGTCACTAGATTTTTAGAGCATGTACAATGGTTGCAAGCTCTAAATCATGTGTAGGCCAGTTCTCTTCATTCGGCTTCAACTTACGGGAGGCATAGGCAATCACTTTTCCTTCTTGCATCAGAACACATCCCAATCCTTGCTTGGAGGCATCAGTGTAGATAACATAAGGTTTGCCTTTGACATGAAAAGCAAGTACGAGAGTAGATGTCAAGCACTTGTTCAGCTTTTGGAAACTATCTTCACACTCAGGAGACCAAACAAACTTGACTTCTTTTCATGTCAACTTTGTCATAGGAAGAGCTAGCTCAGAGAAGTTTTTGATAAACTTCCGGTAGTAACCTGCTAGGCCGAGGAAACTGCAGATTTTAGATGGGTTTTTTGGAGCTTTCCATCTGGTCACAGCCTCAACTTTTGCGGGGTCAACAACAATGTGTCCTCCAGAGATAACATGACCCAAGAACATGACTTCTTTGATCTAGAACTCACACTTTGAGAACTTAGCATAAAGTTGATTTTCTCGCAGTGTACTGAGTGCCAGCCTCAGATGTTTGCGATGTTGCTCTTCAAACTCAGAATATATCAAGACATCATCAATGAAAAAAACAACGAATCGATCAAGATAGGGGCGGAACACTCAATTCATCAAGTCCATGAAAGCAGTTGGGGCATTAGTCAACCCAAAAGGCATGACTAGAAATTCATAATGCCCATATCTAGTTCTGAATGTTGTCTTTGATATGTCTTCATCTTTCACTCACATTTGATAATAGCCACTTCGCAAGTCCATCTTTGAGAAAACTGTGGCAGACTTGAGTTGGTCGAAGAGATCGTCGATGTGAGGTAGTAGATAATGATTCTTCACCGTGACTTGATTAAGCATGCGGTAGTCCATACACATCCGCATAGACCCATCCTTCTTCTTTACGAACAAGACGGGGGCTCCCCAAGGCGAGACACGTGGGCGAATAAACCCCATGTCTAGGAGTTCTTGAAGCTGCTTCTTTAGGTCGATGAGTTTAGCAGGTGCCAAGCGGTAAGTCAGCTTTGAGATGGGTGATGTTCCAGGTGTGAGTTCGATGGAAAATTCCACATCATGAGTTGGAGGTAACCCGGGTAGTTCTTCAGGGAAGACATTAGGAAAATCCTTCACCACTTCTATATGGTTGAGAGCAGGGGGTGTGGCATCAAGAACTATGGATGCAAGAAATGCCCTACACCCTAGAGAGATAAGTTGTTCGGATTTGATGGATGAGATGATGAATTACCATTCTTCTCATTTCCTGCCTTTGACACACATTCTACCCTCTTTAGGGTGTAACATGCTAACCTTCAAATCCTCACAGAAAAGAAGTGCTTTGTACTTCTTTAGCCAATCCATATCCATAATAATGTCAAAGACAGACATTTCAAGCAAGATGAAGTTAGAAGGAAACATCTTCCCCATGATGCAAAGGTCCATGGTAGGAAGCTTGAGATAGGAGGAAAGTATTATACCACTAGGGGTTTTGACATCTAACACGTGGTCCATGAACTCAGATTCTATTTCTAGCATAGTAGCAAACTGTGTAGATATGAAGGTATTTGATGATCCAGAATCAAAAAGTTCCTTGACAGGATACATATTGAGATGTAAAGTACCTTCAATCACATCATTTCCATCATCAACATCTTCAACATCTAAAGCAAAGACTCTTCCATCCAGTCTCTCCACCGGTAGGCGGCGTCCTTGCTGGTTATTGTTGCGATTGTTGTTGTTGTTGTTCCGCAGAGCGGATTCTGGCGTTGCAGTGGTTGCTGGCTTGGGGCTTGTCCTCGGTTGAACTTGGGACAGTTTGGCTGAATATGACCAACTTGTCCGCACTCTTGGTAGATAGGTGCATGTCGATCGTCTCTTCACAATGGTGTATTGCCAACAAGGCATTTCCCGGGAGGATGAGATTGGGAACATCAGTTGCAACTGTGACGCCCTTAGTAACCACCAAACTCTTCCTTTTGTTGTTGTTGCTAGAACCAGAAGAATGGAAGCCAGGTTAGGACTCAATATCCAGGGCTTTGTCTAACATCAACTGGAAGGTAAGTGGCAGTTGGGGTACCAGGTGACGCCCCACATTATAGTTAAACCCTTGCAGAAAGATGGTTGCCCTTTGCTCTTCACCTATGTCCACAACATAGCATTCCAGTAGGAGGAAGCGCATGACATACTCATATACAATCATGTTTCCTTGTCGTAGACTGTATAACTCGGCCTCCTTCTACTTCCGATAGGCCGTGCATATATTCTTCTCTCTGAATAGTTTGAGGAACTGTTCCCAGGTCATGGCGGCGGTGTCACAGGTGTGGGATATTCTGTTCCACCAGATGCGAGCAGGGCCTTCAAGGACATAGGCCGCAAAATGGACCTTTTGATGAGGGGGACTTACCATGCCTTCAAATGTGCGCTCTAGGGACAACACCCAGTCGTCTTCCCTATCCACCATGTTGGTCTCATTTTCCCCTTTGAAGTAAGGGGGGTGCATCTTCATGAAGTCTGTTAAGGTGAACTCATTGGGCTTATTAGCATTGGCGGCTGCTACGGTAAGTTGCCCCACCAAAGTGGTAGAGAGGAGTTGATGAAGCATGGTTAACTCCTGCTCAGGTGTCAGAGGAGTGGTAGGAGTCTCCAAGTTCTCCAAGTCATTGATGTTGTTGTCGGAACTCTCTCCAAATAGGTTACCCTTCCTGAAAGACAAGGTTATTGGGTAAGATTTCTAAGAGTACAAGACAAAAAAAGATGAGGCTACTATTGCTCATAGGCATTCAGTATCAGATCAGGCCAGGCCAGTGTCAATATGAACCCAGGAGTCCTCGTTAACCAACTAGTGGGGCGGAGAAAAATTTTGCCAGCCCCCAGCTAGGTTCTGACCCTTTCTAGACACCATCACTGTCAACTTTGTGCCCTAGTAGCTACCCTACAAGCTCTGATACCATGCTGTAAGGAGGTGAGATCACCCCCTCACTAAAATTTAATGGAAAATAAAAAACATCCCCCATTTATTTAAAAATTTGATGAGGAAGGATGCATGCATAATAATTTCATTTAAATAAGCATGAACCAAATACAATAATGTCCATAGTAGCAGCAGAAGAAATAAAGATGAGAAACCTAAGCTATTACATAGCTTTATTACAAAGGTTTAATGCATAAACTTAAACAAAATCTAGCAATAGCAACCTAGGCATGTTGGCATCTCTACTCATGTCCTGGTACTCCTTGTCTTTGGTCTATTCCTTGCCCTAGATCTAGGTGGTTGGGGATCACCCAGCAAGAGAGAGATAAACGTATGTGTTACAATATGATTAAGGACAAAAGGCATTTTAAGAAATGGTAAAGCAAAGATTCACTATACTAAGAATTTGCAAGATTTATGAGGCATATTTAACAAAGTAGATTTCTGCCAAGCAAAATAACACATATAGAACAAGCATGATTCATTATGACTAAATTAAACCAATATAGGGCTGAGGCACCTACCTAACCTCAACCAATAGGTGAGGGAGAGTGGTCACATTCCCAACACCTACAATTATATATATGAAGGGAGTGGTCACATCCTTCGGGGGAGAGTAGTCACATTCCCCAAAAATATAACATGAGGGGAGTGGTCACATCCCTCTAGGGCTCATGCCCTCTATGGGTGGTTTATACTAACATTAGTTAACTAGTCATTTTATCATTATCATGCTTCAGTAATCAAGTGGCAAAGTAGATATTGACAACATTTTAGGTGGGGTCCAAGACCCAATAATTATTAAAGAAATCACACTAAGCAAGTCATAGACTAATAAGAATGTAGGCTTAATTCTCAACAAGTAATTCATGGGGTATCAAGTAAATGGCTCATGCCTCATTGTGGAAATAAGTTTGGATTAAATAGATGCCCAACTGAGGTGTTAAAATGCACATACCTAGTTAAAAGCCCTAGATATGATATTTTCACCAATAGAATTAATCCCAAGTTTCTTTAATTCATATGGGCAATATTTCTATCATATGTTAGAAATTTGATGAACAATTAATTGTAAAATGCCCAAGTTTGACCCTTTATTACCAACCTTGAAATTTGTGCTTGGAAGTTGGACCAAACGATCCAAAAGCCTTTTCTAATTGAGAATACCTATTTATACACCAAATTTGAAGTTGAAACACATTAGCTATGCTTTCTAGAATATTTATTAAGGTAAAAAGGAAATCCTTAATAATTGTCAATTTGGGTTAGGGAAACTGTAGAAAAAAAATAGAAAAACTGGTATCTACTCAAAAAGAGGTTTCCAAGGGATATTTATTCGTATTTTTCCGATTAGCCATTGATTTGTTATGAATTTATCAAACCTGACCAATCAGAAATTTAGAAAATGTCACATAAGCTATTTTCGTAAGCGAGAGGAAGAAGTCCACGCGGCCGGTCCCGCACTGACGTGGGTCGGCTCCAATCAACAGCGAGCAGACAAAGGTTCAAAGGTCAAAAATACCCATGTCAACAAAATCACCCGATTAGAACTGCAAGGGTAGCGATGTCTTTTTGTCATATTATTTCCTTAAAGCGAAAATAAATCGAAGGCGTGAAATGAACTTTATGCCCTAGGGCTATTAATCGATTAATCGAAGGGGCATAGATGGATGCCTTGGTCATTTCCTGACCAAGCATCTTCCCCGCTCTGGCCATGGCGAGCAGGCTCTCGGAGCATCAGCTCCGACCATTGCTCTTGCATTCAGCCCCCAAAACCTTCACGAGACGACACCATTGAGAGCGCCAGACTCGGGCGAGGTCAGATATGGTCACGCGTGTGGTGGAGGAGTTTGGTGGTCACTCGGCGGCCTGTGAAGGCGAAGAAAATAGGGGAAGTCTTCGCACGTTCAAAACCGATCAAAACAGCGATGGCAACACTCGCCGACGACCCGCGGTGCGACCGTGATTGCTCACGAGGTCGGAGGAGTAACAGAGACTCCAGACCCCATGGCGGCCGGCAAGCATAAAACCTAGCCTATAGGACCAGGCATATGAAGCCATCGTGAGATCGGGAGGAGGTTGGAAAGCACGGAGGGCGATTAGTAGATGCTCACCCTTCAACGGATTGATCCGCGGTGGCCGGGAGAGAGGGCCCTAGGCAGAGTTCGTCGGAGGTAAGAGAGATGGGAGGTCGGGGTACTCCAGGGGACAAGGGCTCAATTCGACGGAGAGAAGGAAAGCTCGAGACCCAGGCATCCTTTCCCATGCCTTAAATAGGCGGAGGGTGGCGTATAGGCTACTCTGCGAACTGGAGCGGAGAGGAGGAGGTTGGCGAGATTGGGCGTTTCGCCAATAGGTTGCAGTGAAGGTCGAGTAATAGCTCGTTGAGACTGGCATCATGAGACGAATTCAAAGCACTTTGAATCTCGCAAAACGGATGCTTGTGCACCGAGAACGGGAGCGGGTAAGGGAGGAGTCGATCAGCGGTAACGACCGGAGGTTCAAGGAGACCTTCTGAACGTTGGATCGGGATCCGGGCTAGGCCAAGCCGTCCGATCAGGGGAGTAAAGCGACTGGCGCGCGTGACAAGCATTTTTCGGCCAACTTTAGCATTACAGGCGCATTAGAATGATTTCCATTTATTCCTAAGGTCCCCACTGTATTAAAGGTTAATAAAATATGTTTAAGGGATCAAGCCAACTCCAATTAACTTCGAATTTTAAACATAGGCTCCTCACAACATTTTAAACGAACCTATAAGATTAATTTCACATTTACCCCTCCCATTGGTCTTCCACTTAAATATTACTCATAATGGTGTACATCAATGAGAAATTTTGTGTAATTTAATATGTAATTGCATTTTGAAGTTTTCTAGCTTGTATTTTTGAAACAAAAGATTCCAATAGTCTAATATCTCCTATTAAACTTGTTTTCAAATTTTTATACCCCAAAGGAAGAGAGAGAAGGGAAGGAGGGTTTAATAATTACTCAACCTAATACATTTCTTTACCCATTAATCATTAAACTTGTAATCTTAGTATTAACCATGGACACTTTCTAATTTGGCCATAAGAATTGTGAACATTGCATCATTACCCCTTTCTAGAACATAAATGGGGGTAATTGTGCACTAACCCTTGAGTTGGCATATAATTTTATTCCAAACCATTATGTTCGCACAAATACATACCAAGGACAAACTGAAATGAAAAAGAGATAACATGAAGAGTAGGGGTGGGATTGCAATTTTTTTTATTTGAAACTTGGTATGTTACATTCATTCTTACCCATCTTGAAGTTCTCAAGTAGACCACCAAACATGTACATCTTGGCTTCCTTCACTTGCTCTGTTCCTTCATAGGTGACACATAGCTTGTTCCAAATTTCATGTGCGGTGTCCCAAGAGGAGATCTGCTTGAACTCGGATGGAGTGAGGGCTACATAGATGATGCTCATGGCTTTGGAATTGAGCTGAGCTTGCTTCATTTGGGCTTCCGTCCATGTGGAGATTCCTCCCTTTGGATCTTCATA
This sequence comes from Alisma plantago-aquatica, assembly GCA_963693085.1. Taxonomy (NCBI): domain Eukaryota; kingdom Viridiplantae; phylum Streptophyta; class Magnoliopsida; order Alismatales; family Alismataceae; genus Alisma; species Alisma plantago-aquatica. Next base: position 50,548,126 of record OY856415.1, on the reverse strand, counting down.
CTTCAGATGCACCACCTTCCACATCTCATAGCTTACTCTTTGGAGATAGAACTACATTCTTCTCTTCTAATAGAGGAAGTTGGTGTCGTCGAAGATCGGAGGTCACATGGAGAAGCTTCCCTCCAAGTTGAGAGATCCAAGTGATAAATCACCCATCTTCTCCTACTTGTAGAAGTAGCTTGGAGAAGACCTGCTCTGATACTACTTGTTGGATCAAGGGCTCTAGAGGGGGGGGGTGGATAGAGCTTCACAAATCTCACAAGAAGAATTAGAACACCAAATTATATTAAGTGAAGAAACTTAAACATACAGCCAATTTGAAGTCCTAACTAGCATGCATAGCAAGGGTGAGAGACAAGGAAGAACATACACTTGAACAAAGTGGTTTAGAGTGGTTCCACACTTCAAACTAGAAGTGAGTCAGTCCACTACCTAGAGGTGGTTAGGCTCTAGGACTTTGCAATCTTGATTCTCTTATATTCATTCATAAGATTACAAGACAACAACCACAATCATCCAAGGACTTAATACCTCAAGCAAGGATCTTCAACCTACCGAAAGAAATCACCCACTTGAACCATGGAGTCTTCATCCTTCAATAAGGACTTACCCACTCCTTCTTCAAGTCTTTGGCCTTCAAAGAATTACCTATCCTTCTTGAACATCCACTTACCTATCTCCTTCACTTGGAGATCTGGAACACCATGCTGATGAACAACAACTCCTTCTCCTTCACCCGGAGAAGATCTTCAGCCTTTTCTTTAAAAGGAAAGGGGGTAGGAAGAAGGAAGTGGAGAGCTTTACATGGATATAAGGTGTAGCTCTCTTACAACAGAACCTATCTCACTCATACTCACAGATTTGACTTGAAGGTAGAGAGAGAAAGGGGTTCAAAGGTGTTCATCACTCTCAAATAAGCAAGAACCAAGCATATATGGAATGAGTAACCTTGGAATGAACTCCAAGTGGTCCTATTTATAGCTGACTTTGAGTTGGGGTACACTTAGGGTCGAAAAATAGCCATTTTTTCCTAAGACAACATATCTATTTTCGCCCAAATAAGTCACCTACGATCACAATCACTTTTTTTGCAATTTCCATATAGTGCAATTGGTCGAGTTTCAATAAGGCTCTGATTGGTTTGTCGTAATTGGTCCGGAAAACACATGAAATGGAGTTTCTTGAGAATTTTTTCATGATTGGTTTAAAGAAAGTGTAGGAACTTTAGTTCCATAACTTCTCCATGACTTTCGATGTGGCAACACATCCCGCTATCACACAGACAACGAGGTGTTACGCGAAAACGTGCGGAAATCACCATAAACCACATATTACCAAAAACACAGGTTAATTAAAACCGATTGCAAAAAGTGGAATAATCGAGAAACTATTACATTTAGGTCCTCATCCTGTAAGGAAATAGGTTATATAAACATTACAAGATCTTGACACGTGTCCACAGCTTAGGATATTAGCTGTCCTGTCATCACACAAGTTCATCACTTGTTTATACATACATAAAGGCCCACATCCGTCCAGCAACAAGATATATAAAACATCAACGACTATACATCGTGAAACAACGTCAAAACACCTCCAAGGACCTGAGAGTACAGGGATGACTCTAAGACTCTACTACAAAGCAACCAAAACAACAACATACCCCTTGCTTGCCTTCTATTGCTCGTCTTGCTGCTCGGCCGCAACTCTGCGACCACCACCACGTCTAGCTCGAACACCTAAAAAGGGTGTAAACCAGCGGGGTGAGACACACAGTCCCAACGATAAACATAACTCCCCGCCGAAACCACAAAACCACAGAAAGATAAAGCAACAACAGTAATTAACTAATAAGAGGTATAACAAGAGCAGTTTATAAAGTAAAACTATTCATACCAGCGAGCTTACTAAGAAAGTATGAAAGGCATATCACCAAATATCTCTTTTAGGGAACATGATTGACAAGATAAGGTTTATAAGGTCATATCACATAACACAAGAACGTATAAGTAACTGCAAGGTATAGCCAGATTAACTACACAAGCAAGGCCTCAACCAATGTTCCGTGTTTTTCCTTAAGCAGTAAATACTATACGACTGAATTACGTATTATTATGCCCTGAGGAAGTGAGCCGTACCGCTCAAATCCAACCGACGGCTGTGAAACCCGGAACCGATGCCATACAAGATCAATGGAAGAGCCGGACTCCATGACCTCCCACCTCGTGGTTAGTGCACGAGAACCAAAGCAGGATCGTTGATGTGATGATTTTGAGTCACATTTATAGACTTGTTTTACTTGTGTTTTATGCATTTATTGGTCATTTTGGAGGTTAATATTGCATAATTCATTTACTTTGGTCTATGAGCCTTCCCAACATCAATTCTCCCTTATTTTATTGTTTTGAGCATAAATGATTACAATAATATGTTTTATTTCGGCTTATGTGGTTTTGTGTTGCAATTTCAGGAAAAGTGAATATTTGCAGGTGTCGATACTATCGACATATGTCGATACCATTGACATGACCACAGGTTTCCAGCCGCAAGGAGCAGCACAGAGTCGATACCATCAACAGACAAGTCGATAGTAGCGACTTACCATCAGGTTGCTGACGAGAAGAGGGTCGATACTATCGACTCCAAAGTCGATACTATCGACCCCATAAGATTTAGCGACGGAAGAGGACAAAAAGCGACACCTAAGGGTGTCGATACCATCGACTCACGTCGATGGTATCGAGTCAGCATCAGGCGCAACGAAGAAAAGGAAAGAATATTTGTCGATATCGTGCAGAGTCGATACCATCGACTCGCGTCGATGGTATTGACACCGTCAGATACAAGTTTGCTTCAGATCAATCTAAATCCGACGGCTGTGATTTTTTGGCAACCTAACTCGGTGATTATACCTAATGACGGAGGCCAGGAGCAATGTATCACGTCATTAGCCACTACACACGTCCCGAGAAGGTATGGAGAGAAGAACGGAGCCCATAAGCATGCCCCAGCCATTTCGGAAGCCGAAGAAGATGTTTTCCACCGCCGAAAGGCTGTAGAGCATGCATTCCACGCCGAGGAACGCTTGGATCTTCTCCGTTCAAGGGTTTCTTTACTTGTTCACGTTTTTCTCCATGTTTCCCCTTTTCTCTACCATGTTTTGCTCTAAGATGAACATGCGGGGCTAATCCCCTTTGTCTTTAGGACCAGGAGTAGCCCGGGGAAGCATTGTATGACATTTTTATCATAGTAATTCATCATTTATCTCTTAAATCCATGGTATGATTTCATTTTCTCAATTATATTGTTATGCTTGATCACCATAATGATAATCTAATGCCCTTAATTACTTTGAAAGAAGAATTAATGGTTGAAAAGAGACGAAATTCACATTAATAAATCCCTTGAATAAGGCAATGTACGGTTAATGGTGGAAACCCAGAGGTCGTTTTTAATGCACCTAGTTTAGGGTATAGGTTACTACGGTGGTGGAACCGACCTAGACATAGGTAGTGAATTGTACCACGACAGTGGGCAATTCTGACTACATGCCACTACCCAGATTGAGAGATGAACTTATTTAACTATATAAAAATTCATACAATGAAAACCCGCGGTGAAACTGCAATCCTAAAGATATCCATTTGAATTGATTAAATTAAACCTTTAATCGATTGGTTTGTTTTTATTTTATTTTCTTTTAATTTTACAAAAACTCTCAAACTCTTTTAATCGATTTAGCTGATCACGAACAGTTAGTAGTAGTCTACTGATAGTTCAGTGTCCCTGAGTTTGACTCGGGCCTCACAAGGGCCTATACTACATTGACGCGTACACTTGCGTTTGACGCACAGTAAAAGCGTGTCAAGTTTTTGGCACCGTTGCCGGGGACACGACAACTGTCGGCACTACGAGTGCTGCAAGCAGCCATTCTAGGCCACTTTTTAATTTTAATTTTTATTATTCAATAATCATTTTTGAAATTCATAGTTTACCGTTCATATTTAGCAATCATCTATCACGGTACTGAACTGAGATTACCATTTTTTTTACAGGTACTGTGCATGGTGCAGACACATAGCACCGACTATACGCAACGAGCACCAGAGGTTCCACTGCCGAGACCTGACGACGAGGAGGATTACAATCAAGACCAACTGGAAGATGTAGATTCTGACTCAGAACAAGAAGCCATGACCGAAGAGCAGACGATATGGGAGAAGATCAAAGCTTCTTCCTCATCCTCTTCAAAGGGGCCAATTAAGAAGCAGGCAATTAACATTCTGACTTATAAGATTGATCATGCATTGATCAACTTGGTCAAGTCAAATGCATTCAATGGGCTAAAGAACGAAGACCCGGTGACTCATATAAGCCAATTCGTGGAGAATTGTGACATGATTAAAATTGAATGGTTTCCGCAAGAGACACTATACCTGAAGCTGTTCCCGAGCTCTCTAGCAGGAAATGCACGGGAATGGTTGCATAATCTTGACGATGAGTATGTGGAATCATGGAACCACATGGTGGAAGTATTCTTTGAAAGGTTCTTTCTGCCCGAAAAGACAAATGATATGATCAGAAAAATCCATAATTTCAGCCAGAAGGCAGGGGAGACTTACTCCGAGACTTGGGAAAGGTTTCAGATCATGCTTAGGAGGTGCCCACATCATGGGCTTGACAAGGAGACACAGGTCAAAATCTTCTATTTTGCTCTCTCCGAGCATGATAGAAGTAACCTGGATTCTGTAGGTTCAGGGTTCTTCTTGAACAACACAGACATGAGGTGTTGGGAAATTATGAAAAACATGGCCAAGAAGCAATCCTGGGGTGACAAAGATGTCGTAGAGCACGTTCACATTGTGGGGGATTCGAAGGCCATTAAAGGGTTGAATGAGAAGATGGACCTTCTAGCAAAGAAACTACTTGCAAAAGAAGATACCGAATCTGAGGATGAAGCTCAAGTCAAATTCATGTGCCAGCAGTAGGGGTACAGAAATAATAATTATTCATGAAGGATAAGAAATTTTCCTAGAAGGATCCAAATAATTTCTTACAGGACCCCGATGCAAAACCCCAGCCGGCGGCGGAGGATAAGAGCACAGAGTTGCTCAACCAAGTGATAAAGAAAAACCAAGAACTAATGAACACTTTTGGCCAGCAGATCAAGCAATAGGGGGAATTCATGAATCAGTTTGGGCAGACATTGCACAGCCATGGGGCTCAGATGAGGACGATTGAGACGTCTATGGCGTAGATGGCAGCGGAGATAGCCAATCTGAAGAAGCCAACACATCAAGGCTTTCCGGGTAATACAAATATTCTAGGGGGAAATTAGCAGGCAAAGGCAATCTTACTACGGAGTGGCAAAAAGATTTTAAACCCCAGGGCCGATGAACCAAGCAAACACCAGTCAGAAACCGAAGGTGAGGCCATAGAGGAAGTGTCAATTCCAGTCACAGAGCCGGTTGAGAATATAGTAGAGGAAGTCACAGCTGAACCTATTACTACTGAGGAGGAGACAAAGAAGAGGACACCATATGTGCCACCACATCAAAGGGCACATGCTTTCCCGATCCCATATCCAAATAGTGTGAAGGCAAAGAAGGTGGATGCCCAGTTCAAGAAGTTTCTGGACGATTTTAGAAAGCTCTCTGTCAACATTCCATTATTAGAAGCAATCGAGCAGATACCCTCCTATGGGAAGTTCTTGAAAGACATCATCACAAAGAAAAGGAAGATCCCTAATACTGAGGTTGTGGTTCTCAAGGAGCAGGTGAGTGCCTTCATCATGGGCACATTGCCACCTAAAAGGAAAGATCCAGGCTACTTCAATATTTCATGTTACATTAGTAAGGTGAAATTCGACGAAGCACTGTGTGATTCTGGGGCTAGTATAAACCTGATGCCTCTCTCTATGTTCAAGAAACTGGGATTAAAAGAATCAAGGCCGATCACCATGACAATATAATTGGCAGATAATTTAGTGGTGAAGCCCTACGACATATGTGAGGATGTGTTGGTGAAAGTGGATCAGTTTGTTTTCCCAGCAGACTTTGTTGTAATGGAAATGCAGGATGAACAGGGTAATGAGTTACTCCTGGGACGACCTTTCCAAGCCACTGTTGACATGATATTGGAGATGGGGAGAGGTCGTTTGACCTTGGGTATCGCCGACGATCGATTTGAGATGGTCATGCCTTCCAGCACCACACAATCTAAAGCTAAGGAGCAATGCCGCATGACGAAGCACTTTGATCAGAATATCTCTCTTTGTCTAGGGAAGCCATTTTTAGATATGGCTCATGTGATGACAAAAGTGGAAAAGGGACACTGGCTGTAGACATCATGGAGCAGACCAAGTTTGTGTCTCTTAAAAAGGCTGTGGGTTTTCCCAATGATGAAGAGGAGGACATCCCTCCCTCTACTGAAGATGAGGCCATAGCAAGCTTTGTTTTCAATGCATATCCAGAATTACCACTTGAAGCCTGCCTGGTTAATGTAATACATGATTTGATGAGAAGCAAGTCACTACAAGAGTGTGCCAATATGCTTCAGGTGCTTCCATGCTTTTATGCTAGGTACTATGAAGACCTTGGAGAACTTCCACCACCGCTTCAGTCATCTTTGATCAGCCCGCCAGATTTAGAATTGAAGCCATTGCCACCACACTTGAAATATGCATTTCTAGCTGAGGGTGAGAAGCTGCCTATGATTATTTCGGCATATCTGAGTGCCGAAGAGGAGGATCAATTGCTAATTGTGCTGAAGAACCACTGAGGTGCATTCGGGTGGTCGGTAGCGGACATCAAGGGGATCTCCCCTACATTGTGCCAGCACAAGATCTGGCTCGAGGAGGGAGCCAAATTGGTGATTCAGCCACAGCGTCGACTAAATCCTAGCATGATGGAGGTCGTAAAGAAGGAGGTGATCAAGCTCCTTTCTGCAGGTATCATCTACGCCATATCCAACTCGACATGGGTGAGTCCTACACAGGTAGTCCCTAAAAAGGGGGGAATTACTGTTACACATAATTCGTTAAATGAACCTGTCACTACCTGCTTGGTAACCGAGTGGCATGTATGTATAGACTACCGTAGATTGAATGCTTCTACGCTTAAGGATCATTTCCCTCTGCCATTCATTGATCAGATTTTAGAGCGATTAGCGGGTCGATCTCATTTTTGTTTTCTCGATGGTTATTCAGGGTACAATCAGATTTCCATTGATCCTAAGGACCAAGAGAAGTCCACCTTCACTTGTCCTTACGGAACATTTGCATACCGCCGTATGCCATTTGGTCTGTGTAATGCACCGAAAACCTTTCAGCGTTGCATGCTTGCCATTTTCTCTGATATGGTTGAACGCTATTTGGAGGTTTTTATGGATGATTTCTCCGTCTATGGTGCGTCCTTTGACGAATGTTTATACAATTTGGACAAGGTTTTGCAATGTTGTGAGGACACACATTTGGTCCTCAATTGGGAGAAATGCCACATGATGGTCAGCGAAGGGATTGTGCTGGGACATAAAGTGTCTAGCATGGGGTTGGAGGTAGACCCGGTGAAGATCAAAGTGATTTCCAAATTGCCCCCACGGAATTCGGTTAAAGGGGTACGAAGTTTTCTAGGTCACACCGGTTTCTATCGCCGCTTTATAAAAGATTTCTCAAAAATCGCCAAACCATTATCTGAGTTGTTGGAAAAGGATGTTGTGTTTGATTTTAATGAAAAGAGTCTACATGCGTTTAATGTGTTTAAAGAAAAACTGATTTCGGCACCGGTTGTGCAAACACCAGACTGGACCAAGCCGTTTGAATTGATGTGTGATGTGTCAGATTTCACAGTAGAGGCTGTTTTGGGACAACGTGTGGACAATAAACCCGCTGTGATTTTCTATGCGTCCAAAACTTTAAATGACACACAGTTAAACTACACGACAACTGAAAAAGAACTTCTCGCCGTTGTTTTTGCTTTTGAAAAATTCTGGCAATATCTTGTAGGATCTAAAGTCGTGGTATGGACGGACCACGCCGCCATTAAGTACTTGATGGAGAAAAAGGATGCCAAACCTAGACTGATTAGGTGGATCTTACTTTTACAAGAATTTGATATTGAAATCAAAGATAAGGCGGGAATAGAAAATGTGGTTGCGAACCATCTTTCCAGGTTGGAAAGGGTAGATGAGAAGGATTTGCATATACCCATTACCGAGATGTTTCTTGATGAGCAACTTTTATCTGTGAAATCTAAAGATCCTTGGTTTTCTTATATAGTTAATTATCTTGCTTGCAAAATTATCCCAGATGATTGGGCATATCAAGAGAAAAAGAAAATTTTCCATTCTTTACGATATTATTTTTGGGATGACCCTATTCTGTTGAAGCAGTGCAGGGATGGTGTGTTGCGCAGATGTGTACCGGAAGTGGAATATGAAAGTGTCTTACGTCATTGCCATACTCTACCGATGGGTGGCCACCATGCAGGTTCTAGAACTGCGGCCAAGGTACTGGAAAGTGGTCTTTACTGGCCTACTTTGTTCAGGGACGCATATGACTATGTGCGACAATGCGATTCCTGCCAAAGGGCAGGTAACATTTCAAAAAGACAGGAGATGCTCCTTAATGTATTTCAAGAAGTCGAGGTGTTCGATCTGTGGGGTATTGATTTTATGGGACCCTTTGTGTCCTCAAATTCTAACTTGTACATTCTATTAGTTGTTGATTATGTGTCGAAGTGGGTAGAGGCAATACCCACTAGGACTAATGATGCCGCTGTAGTGTGTAGGTTTGTCAAAGAATACATTTTCTGCAGGTTTGGTGTACCAAGAATGATCATTAGTGATGGAGGTATGCATTTCCGGAATCATAAGTTCGCATCACTGTTGAGAAAGTACGGGGTAAAGGACAACATTGGTACCCCATACCATCCGCAGACACAGGGGCAAGTGGAGGTCTCCAATCAGGAGATTAAGAAGATCTTGGAGCGCAATGTGGCTTCAATAAGGAAAAATTGGAGTATCTTGCTACCGGGCACTTTGTGGGCATACAGGTCGGCGTTTAAGACACCTATAGGCACTACGCCTTTTAAGTTGGCTTACGGTCGAGCCTGCCATTTTCCAGTGGAATTGGAGCATAAAGCGCATTGGGCGCTGAGGAAGTTGAATTTGAACTATGATGAAGCGGGAAAGAAGAGGTTGCTTGAGTTGAATGAACTTGACGATCTGAGGATGAATGCATATGAAAGCTCGCGAATCTACAAGGAGCGAACAAAGTTGATTCATGATCGCCATATTCAGATGCACGTCTTTAAGAAAGGAGATAGTGTACTCTTGTTCAACTCCAGGTTGAAGATACATCTCGAGAAATTGAAATCCCGATGGAGTGGACCGTTCACCGTGGAGGAAGTCAGGCCACATGGCACAATTATGGTGCGTGATGGTGAGACAACATTCTTGGTTAATGGACAACGATTGAAGTTGTATTTTGGTGAAGATTATACAAGGAAAGTGAATGAGGTCAAACTCATAGCGCTTCCAGATGCATGAGGAACTTGACTTCTTCTAGCCTACAACGTTAAATAAGGACGCTTGTTGGGAGGCAACCCAACCATCAGTAGTTTTGTTTAGTTCTTTCACTTTTGTACTTTAGTTTGATTTGATTTTGTTTTTAGTGTAAACAAGGTACCTTGATCGTTTGTTCAATGTGCAGGACTGAGGCAGGGTCGATACTATCGACCCTTGTGTCGATAGTATCGACAGGGGTACAGGTTGGCGGCTACAGAAATCTCACTGTGTCGATACTATCGATGGCCTCGTCGATAGTATCGACACACCATTAGGCTGATCGCAAAAATGAGGTGGATAGTATCGACATGCATGTCGATACTATCGATATCTCTGGAGATATTCAGACGAAAATTGTCTCAGTGAAGTCGATACCATCGATAGGCCCGTCGATGGTATCGACCCGGCTACAGGCAGAAGGCGGCAGCTGGGCTTCATGAGGGTGTTTGCCCTAAGAAGAGTCATACTATCGACTCACCTCGATGGTATCGACGTGACATGTCACCGATCCGTGAGAGGAAATCAACGACGATCACTGCATCAAGAGAGTCGATCCGTGGGATGGGTTGATACCATCGACACCCGTCGATGGTATCGATGCGTCATCGATCTGGGCCCCCAAATCAGGCTATCGACAACCGTCGATACTAGTGGCAGATGGATTGTGCTATATGAGTCGATACCATCGACTCGCGTTGATGGTATCGACGGGCACACAGCAGTGCCGACCACGGTTATAAAAGGGATGGTTTGTCGTCATATGACGTCACACCTTCACAACTTTCTTCCTCCACTTGTGTCGTGTGTCTTGTTGAGCTACCAGAGCCCAGCTAAGAGCATCCGAGGAGCGCATTCTTCCTCGAGCCTTCACCGAGTGGAGACTATCTTCTCCGACCTTCACCGATCTCCGTCTTCTACTCCTCCTTTCTTTGCAAAGATGGTGCGTACCGCCAACACATCCTCTTCACGCGTGACACCAATGGAGATCCTCGAGTTCATCCCTCCACTGATTACATCTATTCCTCGCCCGTGGATTGTCCATCCTTCTGTGGAGGTCCAGAAGGTCTATGAGGAGCTGCTGAAGAGAAAGGTAGAGACGACCCGCTACGTCGATCGGGACATGGTTCGTTATCTTGGGTTCGAGCCCAATCTTGCCTACGTTCTCATGGGGCAGGTAAGGCATACGGGCAGGAGGCCCGATGAGATGGAATTCCATGCCGACGGCCAGCCATTCTTCAGAGAATGGCCGACATACAAGGCGCTCGTGGCAAAGTTCATGGCGTCGCTGGACATATGCATCGTGCCAAATGACATTATCGCTACTGATAAGGAATGGATCAAGGGCCATGTTTCTTTTCGGCCGTACAACAATGATTACACTCTCACCCTGTGGCAGTTCAATTCCATTTACAACTGGAATCATGGGCGAGATCATTACCGGCAGCCATACAATAGGACAGACTATGATGCTATCTTCGCCGAGCTAGTGATTGCGCTGCCCGCCAAATCCGTGAGCTACCACAATGCAGCGGTGGTGGATTTCGAGCATCCGTTCGTGCAAATTCTTCACCGCATGCTCTGCACCACCTTGTTCGTGTGTGGTGATTTGTCTCTCAGCAAATTTTAAGAGATAGATTTGTTTTTCCTACACAAGTTGCTGAAGCGAGAATAATGTAATTGGGGCGCGTTTTTCTTGACGCGCGTGTTGGCTGTAAAGAGGAGTACGCAGAAGGCTCCAATCCACTTTGGAGGGCTGATCACACCGTTATCCCACTATTTTGGGTTAAATTTCTCCCAGCTTACTCTCCTCTCCAACCAGAGCAAAGTCAACATGCATCATCTTCATCGCTCCAGCCTCATCCTGCTTCGTGATGGTCTGGCATATGCACATTGCCATGTTAATCACGCCTATCAAGAGTGTTCACTTCCAGACCCTGTCTTCAACATTGAGGGTGCTCAACATTTCAGGTGGCCTATCATCGCCATCGAGAGCTCGGATGAAGATGGAGGCAACGACGATAACGACAATGACGATGACGAGCATGAAGAGGAAGAGGAGGATTTCACTCCTCTTCAGGCACGAGTGGCACCCAGGAAGCGTCCCTGCATGCATCCGGGTGTATCTTCATCTTCACAGCCTCCACCACCTCAGCCCTCTCCTCAAGGAGAGGATGTCTACTCCATGTAAGGGATGTATGCAATGCTGTAGGATATTCATTAGACGCAGCAACAGCATACAACGTCATATGCCGATATTCAGGATACGACGATCCGGCTACTAGATAATCATAGGGTAATTTTTGAAAATGAGCGCCTCCTCCTCAACAACCAACATCACATCCATGACAGGCTGCATAGGATGGAGATGCATCAACAACCCTTCTACAATTATTACTGGAGCCAGAATTACTTTGGGGGGTATCCACAACCTCCACCAATGCCCCAGTATGATCCGACCTTTCAGGGGCAGTACCCATCTTGGGATCCCATGGCCCCGTAGTACCCACCTCCTCTGGAAGAATGATCGGTATCACTGTTCCACCTTTTAAGTTTGTTTTTGACTATGAGGCCATAGTCGAATTCAAGCTTAGGGGGGGAGTTGGAACAACTCTATCCTTTAGTTTTTAGTTTTTATTGTTTTGTCTTTTGTCTTTTAGTTCTTGCAATTTTATTTAGTTTATTTGTAGGATCCACACCCTATCTAGTGTAATTGTGGATGTCTTAAGTCATGTGTCATCTTGTTGCTTGTACATGGGAATCAGGGGCAAAATTAATTTTTTTTAGTGTTTTGCAAGCTTGTGTTGTTCAACTTTGAGCACATAACTTAAGGAAATGATTGGGTTTGCCAACTCTAGAACAGGAAATCACAACTGTACATGCCTAGGATTCATGAAAAGTGGACGGAACTGGTTGTTTGAGCCTAAACTGATCAAATGATAATGAGACTCTAATTTGAAGTAAGAGAGAGAAACCTCTTAATTACCATACAGGTCAATAAGGAGGGACACATAATAATTTACAAAGGTTCAGTCAATTAGTCTTGTGATCTATCCAACTCATTGTTTTCATACTCCACCTTAAGAACTGGAAGTACATTGCGGTTTTAATATCTTTGATTGCATCTCATGTAGATAGGACTTGCATTGCAACTATTTTCACATATTTTGCATGAAATGAAAAAAATTAGATAAGTTATACATGCACATTATCCTTAGGTGTGTGTCATTTAGTTGCATGAGTATCATTTTATAGCTTCATTCACATTTTTGTGCATATAGTCATGCATCTTATTTATTTTGAAACATTAAGGGTGATGAACTTGTTCCATACCTTCTGAATGCTTCAAGTATAAAGTTGTGCAACAAGAAGTTATCCCGACAAATAATTCTTTGTCATTTATGGATATAAGGGCCTTTTAAAAAACAAGAAAATTTAAATTAGAAAAAAAGAGAATTGAGAAGTAAGTAGTAATGAGAGGGAGAAAGGAACAGAGTATCACCTGCATATTAAGAAGGATAAGTACATGATGTAGTTTCTTAGATATTTCATCTCACCTGGAGACAGAATGATAGTGCATGCATCATTCCACCCAAATGTAGGCATTAGGGCATTTTCATTTGTATATGCATCATTTAGGCCATTTTTGCTTTGTGCATGTTAGAATCGTATAATGCTTCCATTTCTTCCATGAGCCACCCATTCCATCCACCCGTTGCTCGAATTGGTAGGCCACTGTGATTTTCTCCTCATTTGTGAATATCAGGAGAGCTGCTTCCATGTAGATGGTAGTTAGGGCGAGCAACGTAGAATAGGAGATCACAAGATGCACTAAGTCTGAATCGGTGAATTTTATTATGTTAACTGCCTTATATGACAGTGTTCATCAATTTTGAGATTGATATCTTTTATGGATGATTACTGTCGCCTTTAGGGTAATTATCATTCCGTGGTTAGTAAGGGCCAGTTTGTGAATGTCTGGTGGGAATCATATGGTGATGGTTGTTGTGATGATCTGTTCTTTAGTTGACCCTCACAATTCTATTCTAAAGTTTAGTTGCTCGAGGGCGAGCAATGTTCAAGCTTAGGGGAGTTTGATGCGATGATTTTGAGTCACATTTATAGACTTGTTTTACTTGTATTTTATGCATTTATTGGTCATTTTGGTGGTTAATATTGCATAATTCATTTACTTTGGTCTATGAGCCTTCTCAACATCAATTCTCCCTTATTTTATTGTTTTGAGCATAAATGATTACAATAATATGTTTTATTTCGGATTATGTGGTTTTGTGTTGCAATTTCAGGAAAAACAAATATCTACAGGTGTCGATACTATCGACATCTGTCGATACCATCGACACGACCACAGGTTTCCAGCCGCAAGGAGCAGCACAGAGTCGATACCATCGACAGACAAGTCGATGGTAGCGACTTACCATCAGGTTGCTGGCGAGAAGAGGGTCGATACTATCGACTCCAAAGTCGATACTATCGACCCCAGAAGATTCAGTGATGGAAGAGGACAAAAAGCGACGCCTAAGGGTGTCGATACCATCGACTCGCGTTGATGGTATCGACACCGTCAGATACAAGTTTGCTTCAGATCGATCTAAATCCGACGGCTGTGATTTTTTGGCAACCTAACTCGGTGATTATACCTAATGACGGTGGCCAGGAGTAATGTATCACATCATTATCCGCTGCACACATCCTGAGAAGGTGTGGAGAGAAGAACGGAGCCCAGAAGCACGCCCCAGCCATTCCGGAAGCCAAAGAAGATGTTTTCCACCGCCGAAAGGTTGTAGAGCACACATTCCACGTCGAGGAATGCTTGGATCTTCTCTGTTCAGGGGTTTCTTTACTTATTCACATTTTTCTCCATGTTTCCCCTTTTCTCTACCATGTTTTGCTCTAAGATGAACATGCGGGGCTAATCCCCTTTGTCTTTAGGACTGGGAGTAGCCCGAGGAAGCATTGTATGACATTTTTATCATAGTAATTCATCATTTATCTCTTAAATCCATGGTATGATTTCGTTTTCTCAATTATATTGTTATGCTTGATCACCATAATGATAATCTAATGCCCTTAATTACTTTGAAAGAAGAATTAATGGTTGAAAAGAGACGAAATTCACATTAATTAATAAATCCCTTGAACAAGGTGATGTACGGTTAATGGTGGAAACCCAGAGGTCATTTTTAATGCACCTAGTTTAGGGTATAGGTTACTACGACGGTGGAACCGACCTAGACATAGGTAGTGAATTGTACCACGACAGTGGGCAATTCTGACTACAGGCCACTACCCAGATTGAGAGATGAACTTGTTTAACTATATAAAAATTCATACAATGAAAACCCGCGGTGAAACCGCAATCCTAAAGATATCCATTTGAATTGATTAAATTAAACCTTTAATCGATTGGTTTGTTTTTATTTTATTTTATTTTATTTTAATTTTACAACAACTCTCAAACTCTTTTAACCAGTTTAGCTAATCGCGAACAGTTAGTAGTAGTCTACTGATAGTTCAGTGTCCCTGAGTTCGACTCGGGCCTCACAAGGGCCTATACTACATTGATGCGTACACTTGCGTTCGATGCACGGTAAAGCATGTCAACCGCAATCTCATGCTTAAGTGGCCTCAACCACAGGGTCAGGCTACCCTCTGCCTAGCCCGCCTCGGTACAGGTATCAGTGCTAGTAAAACTGAGCCACAGGCCTATTCACCGTGCTCTGAGCCATGAACACATTCATGCTCCCATATCACACATCTCGAGCCATGGGCCTGTTCACCATGCTCTTCAACATATTGAGCTACAGGCCTGAATCTGCATTCTGGAGTCTACAACTGAAGTTGCACTCTTACCTCCTCACTTTAGGCTAGGAAAAACTTCACAAACTCAACAATATGTGCTCCGAGTTAACCCATAGGAGAACCCATTTCACCATCACTAGCTCCTGACGATGATGGATCTATGGCCAGGGCAAACTACATAATATATTTCACTGTGATTAATTAGTATCTTTTATATGGATTGCAAGATTCAACCAAGTTGTATAACATGCAAACTATAACAAGAATAAATAGTATGAAACTCAATATTATGCTTTTACTGTAATCAACATCATCCTAATCCATCACTAGGATTCAACATTACATGTTATCACTTGGCCTCTTGCCAATCATCTAGATCCATCTCAAGGATCATCACATTGCCATGGGATCTCAATCCCTTATCACATAGTGTCACTGCCTCTCAAGGCATTCTCATCAACTTAGGCACTTTAGCCAAACTCAGGTCCTCAGACCAATCACATCATATATGATATCTCATCATCAAGAGTAATTATTAAAGTAGGGTTACTCAATTACATATATATCTCATAGCCCTTTACCTGGCTATGCATCTGTATGGAACACCTACATGGTTAGTATGCACAATCCTCATAGACTAACAAAAAGATCATACTATCAACATAGGGTGACATTGATGATTATATGCTTTATCAATCATGCCTCAACTTGGGATCCTAAGCATAGGTCACATCATTAAGCAAGGCATATTACATGCTTATCATTTACTCAACATTATAAAAATGATTCAAGGTGATCATAAGCAGATGTAGCATCATGTCAAATTACATAGGTGTGAGCTACCAGCCTAGTTATCAACAAGCATATCATAGATCAAAATAACCCAAACGTGACTACATAGACAAGATCTAGCATAGACGTTTTATAGAAGGATCAAGACCCTCACTGGAAGTGTTCACTTTCCTCACCAAAGGTGGTATCGGGCAGGGTACTCTCCCCTATCGCCCAACACTAGAATGCATAACGGTTAACATTTAGTGTGTAGCGTGCAACGCTATGTTATGCACGACGCGTTATGCATCAGGGAACCAAGCATGCCGTGCAGCCATGCATATCGTGCACCTCAAGTCGGGCAACGCTGCGTCAGGTAACAGTGTTACAACGGCCATGGAGCCTATTGGGCAACTGAGCCTATGGGCGTGTCGCTCACCAGGTGCAACAGGCATCTATAAGCCACAACTTGGGGATACTAGGTGACGCTCTGTCGGGCATCACCACAACGCCATGGCGCCTGACACTTAGCTAACCACAACTCCATAACGTTTAAGGTATGAAGGACACTAGGCTACCACCACAGGTCAGGTATATCGGGCAGCAAGGACCTATTGTGTGACGCCCAACACACAAAGGTCAACAACCAGGAGCCTGACGCCCGACACAACCCCACAAACTAGCTAACAAGCTCCACACCTCAACGCACACGGCCTCAAACCATCACATAGGCTAAGTGTATCGGGCAGAGAACTCAACCAAGTGTAACGCCCGACACAGACACAACATGTGTCATCCAAAGCTCAAGGTCAAGAGGGATATCAGGCAGCACCACCCCCAAGATCATAACGGTCAAGATGCAACTCCACAAGGTCGTCATCAACCTTAAGCACAAGGGCACCAAACCCTAATGGATCAAGAAGATGGCTCACGTCTCAACAACTAAGAGAGAGGGGTCTTGCACATCCCTTATCAACAATCGGGCAACATAAGGAACAACCACCACAAAGCTCACCTTTCAAGTCCATGGTGAGAGGAGGGTGTTGCTCAAGCAACTAGAACACAAGCTCACCTCTCAACTTAAACGAGAGAGGGGTATTGCCCATATTACTAGAAATCAAGCTCACTCCTCTAGACCAAGGAGAAAAAGGAGTGTTTCTCACCAAGAAACCCTAGAACATAGGTTCGGCCAACAAGGTGCAACTAAACAAGAAACTAAACTAACAACATACTTAGCCGATCATGAGCAACATACAAACAAGAACATAGAAGATGGTAATGTAGTTAGGGTTAGGAGTTATGTAACCTGCCTCAAGCAAGCTCCAAGCTCCTAGCTCCTAGCTCCAAGCTCCAAGCACCACCAAGGAAGAAGAGCAAGGCACTCTAGGGTTTGGCTACCACTAGAGGAAGAAGGAGACTCCAAGAAGGATCGGCCACCAAGATTGCAAAAGAAGAGGGGTGTCGTGCACCAAGGGAGAGGGAGACTAAGGAGCTAAAGGGATCCTTAGCAAGGGAAAGGAAACACATATATATAAGGGGATGGAGGAGAAACCAAGGTAAGACAAGGCAAGGTGTCGCCCACCTAGGGACACTTGTCCATGAGAAATACCACCACTCTAACATGCCCTAAATACATGTCCAAGGCCATTGCCACATGCAAGCACCAAGCACCAAGTGTCCAATAATGGTGACACAAATGAGGTAAAAGAAGGTCAAAGGGGTCCATGGGCGACACACCCCCACACCATGGCTGACACACCCCCACCATGGCCGACACAACCTTGGGCGACACACCACCAGGCCAACACAAGCACAGGCCGAAACACCTAGGCCGACACAGGGCACTCTTGCCCGACACAAGGTCCAAAGAAGTAAGGGCAACACACCACAAGGCCCAACAAGCTCAACCAAGCCCAAAGGAACTCAATCAATGAGCCCAAACCTTCCTCTCAACACTAGAGGAAGCAAGGAGAGGGAGGAACACCTCACAAGGTGACAAACTCTCCCACAAACCCTGAACTTGGGTTAATTGCAAGGAGCACGTCTAGCTCTCAACAGAGCACCAACAAACCCTAATCACCACCAAAGGTGATTAGCAAGCAACTAAGCATCAGGGTTAAGCAAAGCAAATAGGGTAAATCCTAAACGGAGGTCAGGGTCCTTACAAGCCAACCCCCTACAAAGGGATTTTGTCCCCGAAATCCGAAGAGAAAAGTGAGGGATACTTCCTCCTCATCTCTTCCTCAAGCTCCCACGTGGCTTCCTCAATGCCACGATGATGCCAAAGAACCTTCACAAGAACCAAGTCATTCCTCTTCAGCTTCTTAACTCTTCTGTCAAAGATCGCCACCGGACCTTCCTCGTAGGTCACATCTTCATCAAGCTCAACTTCAACTGGCTGTATCACTGTTCCAGAATCTGGATGACTTTTCTTTAGCATACTGACATGGAACACTGGATGTAACCTGTGAAACTCTGGCGGCATCTCTAACTTGTAAGATACCTTGCCCATACGCACTATGACTGGGTATGGCTCCATATATCTAGGTGCAAGCTTACCCTTCCGACCAAACCTTAGCACACCTTTCCACGACGAGACTTTAAGATACACTTTGTCTCCTACCCGGAACTCCAAAGGTCGTCGTCGATTGTCTCCGTAAGACTTCTGCCCGTCCTGTGCCGCTTTCAACTGTTGCTGTATCACTCTGATCTTCTCTGTTGTCTGCTGTACTATCTCATGACCCAGAAGTTGATATTCACCAGACTCATACCAAAACAACGGAGATCTGCACTTCCTTCCATATAAGGCCTCATAAGGAGCCATGTCAATGCTCCAATGATAACTATTGTTGTAAGAAAACTCCATCAGACTGAGATGTATGTCCCAACTGGCTAAGAACTGCAAAACACAAGCTCGAAGGAGATCCTCCAAAGTCTGAATAGTCCTCTCAGACTGTCCGTCTGTCAGCGGGTGGAAAGCAGTACTGAATCTCAACTGCATTCCCAACGCTTTGTGCAACTGTTCCCAGAAACGACTCGTAAACTGAGGACCTCTGTTAGAAACTATCATCGCTAGCACACCGTGTAAACGTACTATCTCATCTACATATACTCGAGCGAGCTTTTTGGCTATATACATTGTCTTTACTGGTATGAAATGGGAAGACTTCATCAATCTGTCTACTATTACCCAAATGGAATCATGATTCCTAGTTGCCCTGGGCAAACCAACTACGAAATCCATGGTTATATGATCCCATTTCCACTGCGGTATCGGTAGGGGTTGCAACGTACCTGCCGGCTTATGATGCTCAACCTTGACTTGCTGACAAACCACACACCTAGCCACGTAATTGACTACATCTTTCTTCAAGCCGGGCCACCAAAACAAGTCCTTCAGACTATGATACATCTTGGTGACACCTGGATGCATAGCATACATTGACGCGTGTGTTTCCTCAAGCACTAACTTCCTCATATCATCAACATTGGGAACCACCATCCTATCACGATAGCAAACTAGTCCATCCTTGGACTCATGGAACCTATCACGCTTTTTGCTACCGAACTCTGATCTGATCAACTATACTGTATCATCTGTTTGCTGTGCATCTTTGATATGTTGTCTCATCATAGGATTGACTTGCATCTGTGCTAAAAGTCCAGCTAACAAGGAAACTTTCATATGCACATTCATTTGTCGCAAGGAAACCAGCATATCTCGTCTATGGCATACCAGGGAACTCAACTGGGCCTTCTTTGAAGGAAAAGAAGAAGACTTTTGGCTAAGCGCGTCAGCTACCACATTTGCCTTACCAGGATGATACTCGATGGTGCAATTGTAATCATTGATTAACTCCATCCATCAACTCTATCGCATGTTTAACTCATGCTGCGAAAAGATGTACTTCAGATTCTTATGATCTGTAAAGATCTGACACACTTCCCCGTAAAGATAGTGTCTCCAAATCTTTAACGCATGAACCACTGCTGCCAACTCCAAATCATGAGTCGGATAGTTCTCCTCGTGTTTCTTAAGCTGTCGCGAAGCAAAAGAAACCACATGATCTTCCTACATTAGCACACAACCTAAACCTTTCTTGGAAGCATCACAGAAAACAACATAGCCCTTTCTAGGCTCTGGCAGAACTAACACAGGAGCACTAGTCAGCTTCTCCTTCAAACTCTGGAAAGCTTGCTGGCAACGATCAGTCCTGACAAAAGGTACCTCCTTTCTGGTCAACTTCGTCATCGGCAATGCAATCACACTGAAATCCTTGATAAACCTCTGGTAGTATCCTGCTAAACCCAGGAAACTACGAACTTCTGTCAGCATCTTCGACTGTTCCCACTCTGTAATAGACTCTACCTTCTTCGGGTCTACTTTGACTCCTTCTGTAGATATCACATGACCCAAAAAGGTTACTAATTCTAACCAGAACTCACACTTACTGAACTTGGCATACAACTGATGTTGGCGAAGAAGAGTCAATGCTAGTCGAAGATGTCGCTCATGCTCTTGCTTGTCCCGACTGTAGATCAAGATTTCGTCTATAAAGACTACAACAAACTGATCTAGAAACGGACGGAACACTATGTTCATCAAATCCATGAAAGCAGCAGGTGCATTGGTTAGTCCGAACGGCATAACCACAAACTCGAAGTGACCATACCTCATCCTGAAAGCTGACTTTGGTATGTCATCTGCCTTAATCCTTAACTGATGATATCCGGACCGTTGATCAACCTTTGAAAACACTATAGCACCACGTAACTGATCGAACAGATCATCTATCCTCGGCAACGGGTACTTGTTCTTGATCGTGACTTTGTTCAACTGTCGGTAATCTATACATAACCACATCGATCCGTCCTTCTTCTTAACGAACAACACTGGAGCACCCCAAGGCAACGTGCTCGGTCGGATGAAACCTTTCTCTAACAACTCTTGTAACTACTTATTAAGCTCTACCATCTCCACTGGAGCCATCCTGTACGGTGTCTGTGCAACTGGCTGCATTCCTGGAACCAGATTGATCTCAATATCAATCTCTCGGAGTGGAGGAACACCAAGGAACTCATCGGGAAACACATCAGCAAACTCTCGGACAACTGACCCCTCTTCAAGGTTAGGACCTTTCGCCTTGGTAGCCACAACGATATCCACAACATGAGCTAAGAATGCCTCACATCCTTGCCGGAGCAACTTCTCTGCCACCAAAGCTGATACCAGACACGTCGGAAGAATCTTCCTATCTCCTTGGAAGATCCACTTCTCTCCATCATCAAACACAGCCTGCTTGGAACCACAGTCCAAAACAACCTTATACTTCTCTAACGTATCCATCCCAAGGATAACATCGAAACCATGCATATCAAGTGGTATAAGATCCACTTGTATAATGTGTCCCAAAAAGATAAGGTACAAGATGGAAACTCTTCTCAAAGCATCGAGGAACCATCAAGAGGGGTTTCTAACAACAAGCTATCTTTCTTACAGCTAACAAGTAAACGACAGTTTTCAAGCATACTATAGGCAATAAAGGAGTGTGTAGCACCCGGGTCAACCAGAACAGATATAAAGCAAGAAGAAGACATATCAGAATGAAATAACTCCATCTGACCTGTCACCACTCGCGGGTTGACTATCGCCTCCGGCTGACTCATAGCATAGAATCGAGCCGTTGCTTGCTATCCATGCCCTCTGCTTCCTTGAGTAGATGATCCTGCTTGTGACGCTTGACCACTTCCTCTCCCTCTGCTACCACTGGGATGCTGTCTATCTGACCCTTGTTGGTTCTGCCTCGGCTGCTGCATCACTTCAACATCTCTATTTGGGCAATTCAACTTGAAATGCCCCGTCTGACCGCAGATATAGCATGTCTTAACTTCAAACCATGGTCTAGATGGCCCTGTCACTGCCACTGAAGCTGTACTATGTGCCTTAGATGGCAAAGAAACATAACCTCTTCCCTTACTCAGAGACCATTGTGACGGTACACTGGAACCTCTCATCACAGAAGGTGCTGAAAACCTTGGCTTCTTGAAGCCACCAAACCTCTGTCCCTGGAACTGAATAGGACTCTTCTTAGACATGGATTCTCTTTTCTCCCTTACTGATCATTCAATCCTCCAGACAGAGTCCACAAACGTAGCAAACCGCTCATGGTTCTCCAACACAGAAACAAGTGTTGTCAGCTCAGCACTCAAACCCTTCTCAAAACGTCTGATCCGCTCCTCATCTGTTGCTGCCATGTGAGGACAAAACCTCAACAGATACATGAACTTGGCTTCGTACTCGGTGATGTTCATAGTTCCTTGGCGTAAGCACTCAAACTGATAGATCTTCTCATCCAGATACGTCTTTGAAAAGTATCTACTGACGAACTCGCGCCGGAAAACCTCCCAACCGATCACCTCACCAGGTCACTTCTCCTCCTCGATGGTCCACTAGTGACCAACACTACCCTTCAGAAGGTAGACATCGTGCTTTACTTTATCTGCTTCGGGGATGTCGAGGATCCGGAAAGCCTTCTCAAGACTTGTCAGCCACAGCTCTGTATCTGCTGGATCAGCCATTCCAGCATAGTTTGAAGCTCTGACTCGGCGAAGCCGCTCAAAGGTCTTCCCAATACCCGATGTTTCTCCATGGGGATCCTGTGCTCTCGGCGGAGGCACTGGAAATCTCTCTACCATGAGATTCATCGTAGCCATCATCTGCCCCATAAGCTATTGGTAGGCAGGGTGTTCAAGAATGGCTGGTTCAGGTTGGGGGACCTCAGGCACCTGATCTTCATGTGCCTACCCTATAGCTCCATCAACTGATGCAACATCGCTGTTCTCAGTAGCATGTTCTTCATGGTTTCCAGACATCTTGGCTTTTCTTCCACTGAGGGTAGAAGATGATGGTAAGAAAATCTAGAAAACTCACAAGAATAGACACAACCTAGTCCTAAATCCCTGTAGACTCAGCGAACCTAGAGCTATGATACCAAAATTGTGGCAACACATCCCGCTATCACACAGACAACGAGGTGTTACGTGAAAACGTGCGGAAATCACCATAAACCATAGATTACCAAAACACGGATTAATTAAAACCGATTGTAGAAAGCGGAATAACTGAGAAACTATTACATTTGGGTCCTCATCCTGTAAGGAAATAGGTTATATAAACATTACAAGATCTTGACACGTGTCCACAACTTAGGAGATTAGCTGTCCTGTCATCACACAAGTTCATCACCTGTTTATACATACATAAAGGCCCACATCCGGCCAACAGCAGGATATACAAAACATCAATGACTATACATCATGAAACAACGTCAAAACACCTCCAAGGACCTGAGAGTACATGGATGACTCTAAGACTCTACTACAAAGCAACCAAAACAACATCATATCCCTTGCTTGCCTTCTACTGCTCGTCTTGCTGCTTGGTCGCAACTCTGCGACCACCACCACGTCTAGCTCGAATGCCTAAAAAGGGTGTAAACCAGCGGGGTGAGACACACAGTCCCAGCGAGAAACATAACTCCCCGCTGAAACTACAATACCACAGAAAGATAAAGCAACAACAGTAATTAACTGATAAGAGGTATAACAAGAGTAGTTTATAAAGTAAAGCTATTCATACCAGCGAGCTTACCAAGAAAGTACGAAAGGCATATCACCAAATATCTCTTTTAGGGAACATGATTGACAATATAAGGTTTATAAGGTATTATCACATAACACAAGAACGTATAAGTAATTGCAAGGTATAGCCAGATTAACTACACAAGCAAGGCCTCAACCAAAGTTCCGTGTTTTTCCTTAAGCAGTAAATACGATATGGCTGAATTACGTATTATTATGCCCTGAGGAAGTGAGTCGTACTGCTCAAATCCAACCGACGGCTGCGAAACCTAGAGCCGGTGCCATACAAGGTCAATGGAAGAGCCAGACTCCACGACCTCCCACCTCGTGGTCAGTGCACGAGAACCAAAGAAGGACCGCAGTCTCATGCTTAAGTGGCCTCAGCCACAGGGTCAGGCTACCCTCTGCCTAGTCCGCCTCAGTACAGGTATCGACGCTAGTAAAACTGAGCCACATGCCTGTTCACCGTGCTATGAGCCATGAACACATTCATGCTCCCATATCACATATCTCGAGCCATGGGCCTGTTCACCATGCTCTTCAACATATTGAGCTACGAGCCTGAATCCGCATTCTGGAGTCTACAACTGAAGTTGCACTCTTACCTCCTCACTTTAGGCTAGGAGAAACCTCACATACTCAACAATATGCGCTCCGAGTTAACCCGTAGGAGAACTCGTTTCACCATCACCAGCTCATGAGATGATGGATCTATGGCCAGGGAAAACTACATAATATATTCCACTGTGATTAATTAGTATCTTTTATATGGATTGCAAGATTCAACCAAGTTGTATAACATGCAAACTATAACAAGAATAAACAGTATGAAACTCAATATTATGCTTTTACTGTAATCAACATCATCCTGATCCATCACCAGGATTCAACATTACATGTTATCACTTGGCCTCTTGCCAATCATCTAGATCCATATCAAGGATCATCACATTGCCATGGGATCTCAATCCCTTATCACATAGTGTCACTGCCTCTCAAGGCATTCTCATCAACTTAGGCACTTTGGCCAAACTCGGGTCCTCAGACCAATCACATCATATATGATATCTCATCATCAAGAGTAATTATTAAAGCAGGGTTACTCGATTACATATATATCTCATAGCCCTTTACCTGGCTATGCATCTGTATGGAACACCTACATGGTTAGTATGCACAATCCTCATAGACTAACAGAAAGATCATACTATCAACATAGGGTGACATTGATGATTATATGATTTATCAATCATGCCTCAACTTGGGATCATAAGCATAGGTCACATCATTAAGCAAGGCATATTACATGCTTATCATTTACTCAACATTATACAAATGATTTAAGGTGATCATAAGCAGATGTAGCATCATGTCAAATTACATAGGTGTGAGCTACCAGCCTAGTTATCAACAATCATATCATAGATCAAAATAACCCAAACGTGACTACATAGACAAGATCTAGCGTAGACATTTTACAAAAGGATCAAGACCCTCACTGGAAGTGTTCAATTTCCTCACCAAAGGTGGTATCGGGCAGGGTACTCTCCCCTATCACCCAATACTAGAACGCATAACGGTTAACATCTAGTGTGTAGCGTGCAATGCTGTGTTATGCGCGGCGCGTTATGCATCAGGGAACCAAGCATGCCGTGCAACCATGCATACCGTGCACCTCAAGTCGGGCAATGCTGTGTTAGGTAATAGGGTTACAATGTCCATGAAGCCTATCGGGCAACTGAGCCTATGGGCGTGTCGCTCACCAGGTGCAACGGGCATCTATAAGCCACAACTTGGGGATACTAGGTGACGCTCTGTCGGGCATCACCAGAACGCCATGGCGCCCGACACTTAGCTAACCACAACTGCATAACGTTTAAGGTATGAAGGACACTAGGATACCACCACAGGTCAGGTATATAAGGCAGCAAGGACCTGTTGTGTGACGCCCGACACACAAAGGTCAACAACCAGGAGCCTGACGCCCGACACAACCCCACAAACTAGCTAACAAGCTCCACACCTCAATGCACACAACCTCAAACCATCACATAGGCTAAGTGTATCGGGCAGGGAACTCAACCAAGTGTAACGCCCGACACAACCACAACATGTGTCGTCCAAAGCTCAAGGTCAAGAGGGATATCGGGCAGCACCTCCCCCCAAGATCATAACGGTCAAGATGAAACTCCACAAGGTCGTCATCAACCTTAAGCACAAGGGCACCAAACCCTAATGGATCAAGAAGATGGCTCACCTCTCAACAACTAAGAGAGAGGGGTCTTGCACATCCCTTATCACCAATCGGGAAACACAAGGAACAACCACCACAAAGCTCACCTTTCAAGTCCATGGTGAGAGGAGGGTGTTGCTCAAGCAACTAGAACACAAGCTCACCTCTCAACTTAAACGAGAGAGGGGTATTTCCCATATTACTAGAACTCAAGCTCACTCCTCTAGACCAAGGAGAGAAAGGAGTGTTGCTCACCAAGAAACCCTAGAACATAGGTTCGGCCAACAAGGTGCAACTAAGCAAGAAACTAAACTAACAACATACTTAGCCGATCATGAGCAACATATAAACAAGAACATAGAAGATGGTAATGTAGTTAGGGTTAGGAGTTATGTAACCCACCTCAAGCAAGCTCCAAGCTCCTAGCTCCAAGCTCCAAGCACCACCAAGGAAGAAGAGCAAGGCACTCTAGGGTTTGACCACCACTAGAGGAAGAAGGAGACTCCAAGAAGGATCGGCCACCAAGATTGCAAAAGAAGAGGGGTGTCGTGCACCAAGGGAGAGGGAGACTATAGAGCTAAAGGGATCCTTAGCAAGGGAAAGGAAACACATATATAGAAGGGGATGGAGGAGAAACCAAGGTAAGACAAGGCAAGGTGTCTCCCACCTAGGGACACTTGTCCATAAGAAATGACACCACTCTAACATGCCCTAAACACATGTCCAAGGCCATCGCCACATGCAAGCACCAAGCACCAAGTGTCCACTAGTGGTGACACAAACGAGGTAAAAGAAGGTCAAAGGGGTCCATGGGCGACACACCCCCACACCATGGCCGACACACCCCCACCATGGCCGACACAACCCTGGGCGACACACCACCAGGCCGACACAAGCACAGACCGATACACCTAGGCCGACACATGGCACTCTTGCCTGACACAAGGTCCAAAGAAGCAAGGGCAACACACCACAAGGCCCAACAAGCTCAACCAAGCCCAAAGGAACTCAAGCAATGAGCCCAAACCTTCCTCTCAACACTAGAGGAAGCAAGGAGATGGAGGAACACCTCACAAGGTGACAAACTCGCCCACAAACACTGAACTTGGGTTAATTGCAAGTAGCACCTCCAGCTCTCAACAGAGCACCAACAAACCCTAATCACCACCAAAGGTGATTAGCAAGCAACTAAGCATCATGGTTAAGCAAAGAAAACAGGGTAAACCCTAAATGGAGGTTAGGGTCCTTACATCCGGGGAGTTACAAACTTACATACAAAACACAGTTCCTGAGTTCCCTCTTAAAAAGAGCGGAAAATGAGTTCTGGGACAACTAATAACATTTCTTATACAATTATATTCTTCTTTAGTAGAAGAATATTTATAACTAGAAATATTAATGGTGAGAATATAGTTCGTTGCTAAAACCACAACATAATATGAAAAAATATCATACACTATAATCACACTATGTAAAATATTGAACACTATAACCACCATTATCAGTACTATCTACAAAATAAAAAATACAAACATCATAAAAAATACTACACCATGTGAAAATAATGTGATTTACGTAATATATTTTTATTCTTCATGTTTAAACAATATGATGTCAAAAATGATAATTAAATGTAACGAATAGTATAGTAAAAATTTCATACAGAAATAATGTAAAAATTAATATTCTACATTGTGTTAAACAAAGATGAACCTAAATTTATTTGTACAAGCACATGAAATGTGGATATTATAACAATACTTTGTATACATAAGGTGAAATAAAAATATTGTGATGTGGTTTTAATCATAATATTTTTATTAAGAATATACTTATATTATAATAAAATATTCTTAAAGGATCAATGAAGGACCCGGGTGGTATGAGCTCGGTAAAGTCCCAATGAAGGACCCGGGTTCGAACCTCACCGAAGGCACTTTGTGAATGGCAATCCATGCTGATTAGGCGCGGGAGGGGGGTGACCGGACCACACCCTCTCATGCCTCGAGAGTTTACCATGTCGCCTTTTCCCGGGTGGGTTCTCTCGGTCATCAAAAAAAAAATTCTTAAAGGATCAACATTTGCACCATAACCACTTGTTGTGGTTATTATGATTTAAGAATGTTATGATTTGTTACAGATATGATTCCTTTTTTATGCCTTTGCCCTCCTCACTATTTGTATTATACAATAAAAATTAACAATATTTTTAATGATTTTCATATTTACACTTACAACTAACCAATCACAAGGAAGTGAATGGAACTTAAGTTCCAGAAACTAAGCTAGAGTTCCCAGAAAATGAGTTCCATAGAACTCATGACTTACACCAAACCAATAGGAGCCTAAAGGTAACTCGACTGATAGGGTAAAAGACAAACCCAAATTTCAAACCATCGGTCGAGTTTGTCCTGAGGAAACTCGACCGACCAATGAAAGTTGTGTTTGGTTAGTAACCCCATCAGTTGAGTTCTATGAGTGCACAACTCGACCGATGCACTCTTCATATTATTGATCTTAGTGGATCAGTCGAGATTGTAACTCGACCGATTGAGTGCATGTGATCAATTTTCTAAAGTGCATCAAAAGTTATTAGAACTTGGTTCTAAGTGTTCCAATCAATTTTCTCATCTTAGTTACAAGTCATATCATCAATACAAGTGATTACAAAAATATTATAAGGTCATTTACATGAATTTCCTAAATTACACACTTGTATAGCTTTTGACTTGAACTGTAGCAAATTAGGGCTTGAGTAATTTGATCATTTTCATGTACCTAACACCTGAAATCAATCTTGAATACACATATTAGATACATATGAATGGAATGGTCAAGTCATTATCAAAATATGGACAATGTATAACCTCTAGGTCAACAACGAAGACCAAAAAGATGCTAGATGAGTGGAGAAATAGTACTATAGTCCCCATCTACAAGAACAAAGGTGATGTTTAGAGCTGCACAAACTATAGAGGTATCAAGTTGATGAGTCACACGATGAAGCTTTGGGAGAGGATTATTGAGCAGATGTTAAGATCTAGAACACATGTATCAAATAACAAAAATTAATTTCATGCCTGGAAGATCAATAACATATGCTATTTTTTTGATAAGGAGGCTTATGGAGAAGTATAGACAAAGCAAAAGAGATCTTCATATGGTGTTTATCAATCTGGAAAAGGCTTATGATTGAGTACCCACATAAGTGTTGTGGATGGTTTTGAAGAAAAAAGGTGTGCCAATCCAATACATTGACTTGATCAAAGATATGTATGATAGCTCTACTGCAAGTGTCAAGACTCCTAGAGGAGAGACACCAACTTTTCGTATCACAGTTGGGGTAGACCAAGGATCCACACTCAGCCCATATCTGTTCATTCTTGTTATGGATGAGTTGACAAAGAATATTCAGGATGACATTTGTTGGTGTATGTTATTTGTTGATGATATTGTTTTGATTGAAGAAACTAAATATGGATTGAATGATAAAGTTGAATGTTGAAGAAAGACATTGGAATCAAATGGTTGATGATTAGCAGGAGAAAAATTGAGTATATGCATTGCAATTTCAACCAATCTCACAGTGTGAATGATAGAACCAAGTTGGATGGAGTAGATATACCAAAATGTGATAAATTCCATTACTTGGGTTCTATTATTCAAATAGACGAGGATGTACAAAATGATGTTTGTCACCGGATCACTGCAGGATGGTTGAAATGGAGGAGTGCAATTGGAGTATTATGTGATCAGAAGATCCCTCTCAGGTTAAAAAGTAAGTTTTATAGAACAACTATACGACCAGGAATGCTCTATGGGAGTGAATGTTGGGCGGTGAAGAAATAATGTCTCAACAAGATGAATGTGGCTGAAATGCATATGCTGAGATGGATGTGTGGGAAGACAAGAAAAGATCAGTTGAGAAATGACTATATCAGGAATAAAGTGGGGGTGGCGAGCATTGAGGACAAGTTGCACGAGGGCCGAATCAGATGGTACAAACATGTGCAACATAGACCAACTAGTGTGCCTATACAAAGCAATGCTATTGAGCCAAACACTAAAAATAGAAGAAGAGGAAGGCCTAAATTAACATGGTATGAGCTTATAAAGAGAGATATTTAAATCTCTACATCTCAACCAGAATATGGCCCATGATAGATCTGAATGGAAATAAAGGATCCATTTAGCCGATCCCAACATAGTTGGGACTGAGTTTTAGATGATGATGATGGTGATGACAATTAGAGCTAGAGTTCAAGACTTGGTCAAGTTATAGCATGCAAGTACATAAAGGAGTCACTATTAGGTCATGTATGAACATATAAGATCAAGATTCTATTTGGGGTGCATATTAGGCATTCCAAGGCAACATCATGTCAAAAGTAAAGCAAAGTTACTAATCAAGAGGTATCATCAAGTTTTAGAACTTATAGGATCAAGGTTGGTCATTTACTAGCATGAATCATCATTAAAAGACACCAAGTAAGCAAAATAGGGAATAAGTCATAGAGTTAAGATTAAAATTAGGTCTTGGAACTATTTTCATTTGATAGAGCATGTTTTCTAGATCAAACATGATATATTGTATGCCTCATTAGGCCCAAGGATGTGGAAGATATCATTCTTTAAAGTTTTACCTCAAAACAAGGATCTTGGGTCATTGGATCTTGATCCAGCTGTTTTGGGTGGGCCATGCATCCCGGATGGATGTTGGAGCCTAGTGGCACCTCCCAAACACCAGTTGTCACTAGCCACCTCTACATATCACTCACGCATGATTGGTGGACGCTCCCACTGCCGCCCAGCCATGCACCCATAAGTGAACCAGGCATGCTCAACCGGTAGTCAACCCGCTTAGAAAGGGGAATCAGGAGCCGATTTGGACCCTCAGTGATTAGGTGCTCAAGATACTATGGTTGAGGATGCTTCTCACCTTGATATATCACATGAACAGGCGATGCGGTGGCTAGGGCTAGTGAGCTCGTCGGAGTCTGATCGGAACACAGGGATGCATGAGCTACCAACCTCAATAGCAGGTTGCTCGGCCTTGTCTAGGTCCCGTGGGGTGGTAGCCGCCCCTAGATAAAGCCAAGAGTCGTTAGGGAGGGGCACCCAACCTAGTCTCAGCAGAGGCCACCATTAATGGTGGAGAAGAAGAAGGGAGAAGAGAGGGGGCTAGGGTTCACAAAATCACAAAAGAAGAAGGGGAAAACAAAGGGGGTGCTTAAATAGGAAGGTTTTATGGTGGAAATCATGGCAACAGAGGTAGAAAAAGAGGTTGACAACTTTGATTAGGTGGTGGCCGGTGCCATTGGCACTAGTCCTTAAATGTAGGTACAAGATGTCCTCGTAGCTGTAAAGATTAGGGATCAAATCTGAGTCCATGTCATCCAAACGCCTGAAACTTGCCATACTTAGATCTGGGATCCTGGTTGGTCTCCAAGGGAGGCACGGATTGTGGTCGCAATATGGGGGTGTTAATGGGCCGCGCTCACACCCACAAATTGATCCTAGGTTGGGTGAAAAAGAAATAGGAGGACTAGAAAAATAAGGTTACAACAAGGAAATGTTCAAATAGACATATCTTGATATCTGAAGGTCCGATTGAGATGATTTTATGCCGTTGGATTAGTATTTGAAAGATCCACAACATGGCATACATTAGAGAGTAATTGGAGGACATTAATTTAGTTCAAACAAATATGCAATATGGTGATATGTTAAGAAGTTAAAACTTGGGTATTTAGGAAAATTTAGTGTCGACACAAGACACAAGTACCTAAGATGATTCAACAGAGTATCGAGGCACATTCAAATTCAAAAGTAATTTTGAGAGTGAGAAACTTGGGCAAGTATGAAGTGCATATTACATGTATAAGGAGAGAGAAAATTCTAGGTTATCACATTCTCCCCACCTAACAAGGAATTTTGTGCCCAAAATTAAAAGAATCTATCGATCAAGTTTGAGAATTAGTACTCCATATCATAATCACTTGGCATTCCATTAGCATCAACTTCATTTCAAAATCAAGCAATCAAGCATCGAGATCATAACGTTGTATTTTTTATCATCAAATTGGAAAGATCGTCATATGAGTCATAGTTAAGGAGAGATCACCCTATATGTCACAAATTTGGAGAGATTATCATATAAATCACGAATTTGGAGAGATAACATTTTAGGTCAGATGAGTAGAGCTTTTTGAATCGAGAGTAGAGATTGACTTTCATTCCCAATATTTAGGTTTCTAGATTCTACATTGGTGTGGGTGGGGTTATACATCCATGATCGAGATTTCAAATTTCAACAATTCAAGACCAACATCATATTTCAACAATTGTGATTTTGTGCTCAAAATCAATGGAATATCCCAGCCTAGTCCACATGGAGCTGACCCCTAAGTCGTAAATCGAGTGGGTCAACTAAATCATCATGTAAAAATTTTGAGATTTGGGAACATGAAAGCCTCAGTCATATATCGAGGGTAATTTCCAGATCCAAATAGGGTGACCCTAGGAGTCACATCAATATCCAAATCATTGATCGTGAGTCAACATTTCATTATTTAGTTTTGAGAGTCAAGTTTGGATGTCAAAATCACAGTCTAAACATTTCAAAACTAGGGTTTAGATTCTTATCCTAAGGTTTCTATTGAGATGCCCTACACATTATTCTTGAGGTTTCTCTACGATATTCGAACACATTAATTTTTATGTAAATCTTTAACCCATATATTCTCCATCTCTTAGGGTGCACATCATTTACTTTATGTTCCAACATTGGGCTCAGGGAAACCTTCCCTCCTAGTCTTGGTCTTCTCAGTGACCTTCCCTCCTGGGCTTGGTCTTCATGTTGTCCTTCCCTCTTGGGTTTGACCTCTTGGAAACCTTCCCTCCTAGGATTTGTCTTCATGATGGCCTTCCCTTTTGGGCTTGACCACTTGGTGACCTTCCCTCCTGGGCTTGGTCTTCATATTGGCCTTCCCTTTTGGACTTGACCTCTTGGCAACCTTCCCTCCGGGGCTTGGTCACCTACTATTAGCCACTTCCACAGTGACTTTTCCTTATGTCCCTTAGAGATGGCATAGTTGGGTCTAAATAATTATACTCAATATATTTTCTTTCATGATTTGTATACTTAACCCTCAAATCATTAGGTGATATTCGAGGTTATCTCAATTCTTAAACCGATTGAGTAACTCACCCTTGTAGGGGTGATCATTCATCCATATATAATAATTAAGCAACAATGAAGCAACATTTTGAACATTATTCAACATTTTTGGCATCAATATCGTGTTTATTTTCATGGTATTCATGGTTGATGAATGATCTAGGCCTAGGTCTTTCTAGGAACTTGATGCCTAGCTATAGTCAATGTCATCATATTCCAAGATCATCATTAAATTGAGATTTTGAGATAGAGTGTCACTATCATCATAGACATAACCTACTAGGGACTTAGGTCAAGAAATCAAAGTCATGTTGAAGGGGTCACCTTTCAAACTCTAAACAATCAAAAAAATGTCAATTTAGAGGTAGTCATAATAGAGTTGTGACCAAGATTAGGGGAGTCATAAGTCAACTACCACCCTAATATGGAACATTAGACTACATTGGTAATTTGCTGCCAAGCATATCCAAATAGACTGAAGAGTTTGCTTAACTATGTTTTTAGAAAGCCTTATGTCCATTTTAGTAATATTGAGTACATCACTTTCAAGGTTAATTTCATACATCAAACATGGTTTCCAAAGCAAGGTCATATCATGGCATTATTGTCTTAATCAACTTTCATGATTTCAAATGAGTTTTTTCCCCACACATAAGCTACCCATATTTAAGATGTCATGTGGTTAATAGTCAAGAGAGAATAATCACATGAGGGGATATGAATACAAACTAATCATCTACTTGGGTGGCTTAGATGGTCCTTAAAGAAGAGATGAGATGCTAGAAGGCTCTATAAACTTTGAGTAAAGGATTTTAGTCCTCCATGGGTTCTTAAGATGTGTTATGCCTTAAACATATATAGAGGCCTATGTGTATGGCTCTGATACCGTTTGTCACAGAGCTGTTTGTTACCCTAAGTTGACACTCCTAATGGCTACAAAGCCAAAGGTGATAGAATTTGGGCAACCACCCCTAGAATGGCACATAGTTTCACACAAGCAATATATATAAAAAAGGCAGTAACTACACAAAAAGATAATGAAATACTAAAGGAGATAGATGGTGCGCTCCCGCTAGAGGCTTACAACACCAGCCAACTAGGGTGGATGAGTGCAACCCACAAGGTCGGAAGGCACGAGATGATGGGATCTTTGCTTTCGAAATTTGTATGGTCCCAGATCGAGTCTATCACTAAAACTAAAACAATTTGCCCGCAAGAGTACGAGGTATTGTTGTAGTATAGATCAAAGGCAAGATGCGGGGTTGAACCACAGAGATAGAGGGGGCGCTAGAGTTAGAAGGCGTGAGCTACGTTCCTATTGCGGAGAGTAAGGTTTTTAGGGTTTTAAGGTTGGTTGGTTGTTGATTAAGCTAAGAGAGCAAGTAGGAAAAGCAATATGAAACGAAGTTATCAAAAGACTAAATTAGCAATCTAAGACAACAAGCTATCTAAACAAGAGCAAGAACAAACTACACTAGACTAAGCAAGCAACTAGCAATTGAGATCCTAAATTAACCACTAATCAAGATCAAAGACCTAAATTAACACTTAGCTTAGCAAAACTAGGCAATTGACTAAGTTAACTAAAGCAATTGAACTACACTAGCATTAACAAGCAAACAGAGCAATTAAATGAAGGAGGTGGACCATTTGGGAATGTGATCTTGACATTAATTGGGGGATGTCACCATAACAAGAAATTAGCATATTTCATTCTAGACTACCAAACCAAACAACAAGGTGGGTGCTATGAGGATGTACCCTATGCTACTAGTTGGAGAACTAGGGCTAGGTGTAATTCTCATAGGACTTACTAAGTCTAGGTCTCTAGGATAAGTGGTATTAGTCAATTGAGGACCAAGGGTAAGGATGGGAGTAGAGATGAGGATATTTGACCTCATTCCACTAGCCACCTCAGCCTTTAGGAAATCCTAGGCAATTGCACTAATCACACTTATACTAGTCACTTAGAACTCACATTTCCATGCAGGAAGAAGGTGATTATGTAGGAAGATAGGGGGCTAGCTAGGGATCCGAATTAAGGACCTAGGAGCCAATCCTATGATAGCTACATAGAAACCAACACCCTAGAGGCAAATATCTTCAAGCACCACAAGGCAAGAAATTAATGTAATTAAACAACAATCACATGCACAAGTAATGGGAAATGAGATATAAGCAAAGGCAATCATCATAGAAGAGAAATATGTTCATTACAAATTATATTCCCCCAACATGGTATCAAACTCACATTTTGCCCCAAACAGCCCACCCAAGGGGGGCTTAGCTATACATGATCAAAACTGAAACAAAGGAGAAGGGAAAGAGAGTAGGAAACACCATGGATGCTTGATGAAGCTTGAATTCTTCACCTCCTTGCTTCTAGCCACAATCCTCCTCCTCCAATGGTGCCCAAGAGCATGGAAATGGTGGAATGGATGGATAGAAACCTAGAGAAACTAGGTTTCTATGGTGAAAATGAGTGGAAAGTGGGTGGAAATGGGATTAAATGCAAGGAAAGTAGGTGGATGGGAGTAATGGATGCAATGGAGAAGCTGGGTAGTGGCTAGGGGGTGCTCTCCCTCGAGCCCTAGAAGCAACTAGTGCTTATATAGGAGCTAGGGCTAAGTGGGGGTAAAATAGGAAAAACAATGAAAAGTTGTGTAGGGTAGGTGATCACCACGGTCGTGGTGGGTGTGTCACGGTCGTGGTGAGGGTAGTGGGGAACGGATGTGGGGGGTAAATACGGTCGTGGTGTGAAGGAAGTGGTGAGATGGTGGTGGCCACGGCCGTGGCGGAGTGCCACGGTCGTGGTGGGTAGCATGCACCACGGCCGTGTTGGGTAACACAACCGTTTTGGAGGTGGTGGAGCAGACCGTGGGGAGGGGCCACGGGCGTGCTGATCGTCTTCGACCATGGTCGTGGCGACTTGGCCACGGTCGTGGCATTCCAGGAAAAGACCCTGTTGGCTGCTGACTTCTTGCAATTAACTCCCACGATCGTGGCAGGGTGCCAAGGCCGTGTTCTCTTCTCCTGACCATGACCGTGCTGATGGCCACAGTCGTGGTGTCTTGACTGGCCACAGTCGTGGCTGGGAGGCCACAGCCGTGGGGCTCGGTGGAATTTCCCTATTGCAACCTGTTGGAACTTGGCAATAAAGCCACGACCGTGGCATTGTGGCCACGGCCGTGATGAGGCTTGACTTCTTGATTTCGCTTCTAACTTTGTTATTTACGGATGTCTTTGCTTGGGGATGATTCTTGGCCACTGGAGGTAGGTTGAGGGAGACTTTGGGGCCTTCTTTGGGTCCCTCCTTGAGTGGGGGAACCCTATAACTCCCCCTCTCTCTCTTCCATCTAAGCATGGTTCAAGTACCTAAAAAGCAGTGCAAAGAACATCCATAAGCATCTTTGCAATGATAATCATATTGGGGAGAATAACATGTAATTCTAATACATTTGAATGTGATAAAAGTACAAAATGACACAAGATACAACACTAGAATAGGGTTGGATCACCACCCAAAACTTGAAACATACTTGTACTCAAGTATGCTCCAACTCAATCTCTTTTCCATTTTCCACAATCAAACGATATGACAAATGCAATATGATGGGTGACAAATACTAAATGGGATCAATGGTGACTAGGTACATCCAAATCACTTCCCTCCTATTCTACTTTCACAAAAAAACCATGAAGGGAGCACAAAGCACATGAACTTCGCATATAATGCATGGGTTGCACAAGTTATCAATATCTCATCGATAAGGTTCCGGGTAGACCGTTTCATGATGATGTTAATCGCCGATGACTAGGAGTGTTGTTTCACCTTCATGCGTTCAACCTTATGCTTCAGGTTATGCCAAATGACCCACATGGTTGCGGAAAGGGATAAAGTGAGCTAGGTTTAATGTTTCCTAGCACCATGGGTGTGAAAGAATGAAGAAAGGGTTGCGATAAGATTCAGAGTGCTATTACACACTCTTCTTTTCTTTATTTGAATGCTCTTAAACAGGAGCATCCTTTTATTTTATTTTTGCTTCTCTTTTATTTTTTCTTTGCCCTTGGTGTAGGTAGGGCATATGGTGGATAAAGTGAAGTGGGGAGATAGAGATGTGGCCACCCCAAACTTTTGGAGGTGGCCACGGCTAATATGTGCACTTTGGTATTTTTTTATGAGGCAGACAGGTATGAAGATGATGAAAGAGTGGTCGGGTCAAAGAGGGGCCACTTGGCATAATCTTCCACATAAGGTCTCCTGCATGAAAACTAGTCTGACACTTCACCATAGATATCACATCACATGAATGAACCAAATGAAATCCATATATTAATCAAGTAACTCCACAAACATTAAACGTTCTATGCTTGCTCGGATCATAATTCAATCAAACCAACACATTCCCAAGGGAGGTGACGAGCATGTAAGAAGTCACTCATTGATACCACATAACACTTCATCATAGCATATCATCTTGTATTTTTCAAAGATAAGCAATTTCATTCAATATGGTAAAGATTGAGTCAAAACACGCTTTTTGGACAAGAAACATCAAATCTGGGAAAAATTGGCCAAAAAGGTGCCAAATTGCACTAAATCACATTCAAACACAATTTTAGGTAAAAAGCAAGTAAATCCTAGCTAAAACATGCACACATTTTGAAAAATTACTCAAAAATGCAGAAATCAACTACATGTCATGAAAAGATGCAATGAAAAGAACAAAAAAACAATAAAACTAAACTAGATGGCAGGGTGATATCAAAATGACAAAAATCGAGAGAAAGAGTGGTGCATACCGCCCTACCCCACCCCAAACTTTAGAATCATACTGTCCTTAGCATAAAACTATAGCTTAGGGGAGATAGGGGAAGAGTCAAGGCTGCACAAATTTGACTTGAGGGCCATGATTTACTTCTAAAACTCCTCTCTCTATTGTCTAACACCTGCACCTCATCAAAACTCAAACAAAAACATCAAGCACAAATGTGCGTGTGTGTATTGGTGTAAAAAAAAACTAAAGTATAGAAAAGGAAAAGGTATGAGAATCTCAAACCACGTGGGTTGCCTCCCACTAGCGCTAAATTGAACGCCTTCAGCCAGGCTTATTGCTTGTTGGACTTTTTCACTTTTTCGGAATCTTCAAAAGATCATTGTGGTAAATCCCTTTCTCATCCTCGTCTAAGCATTCTTCTTCCTCAGATTCTTCTTCTATAAGCATAACAATATCAAAATCTTGATTGGCCTTGTCCGGGCCAACTTCCACAATAGATTTCAATCTTTGCCCATTGACAGCAAATTCCTTAGCTCCTTATTTTGCACAAATAACCACTGCCCCATATGGGTAAACCTTCTTGACAAGGTAAGGACCTTCCCATCTAGAACGAAGCTTTCTGGGAAAGAACTTCATTCTTGAATTGTATAGCGATACCAATTTTCCAGGCTCAAACTCTTTCTTCTTTATGATCTTGTCATGTAGAAACTTGGTTCTTTCCTTGTAGCTCTTTGACATTTCATATGCTTCATGCCGCATTTCTTCTAGCTCATGCAATTGAAACTTTCTTTTCATTCTGGCTTTCTCTTCATCGAAGTCCATCTTCTTCAAGGCCCAAAGTGCCTTGTGTTGAATCTCAACAGGCAAATGGCAACTCTTACCATAGACAAGCTTGAACGGTGTAGTGCCAATCGAGGCTTTGTATGCAGTCCTATATGCCCATAAAGCTTCATTGAGGCGAAGTGACCAATCCTTGCGGTCCGGTCACACTGTCTTCTCCAAAATGAGCTTTATCTCCAGATTTGACAACTCAACTTGACCACTCGTTTGAGGGTGGTAAGGAGTAGCTACACGATGGTTCACTCCATGTCTCTTTAGCAGCCCTTCAAAGGTGCGGTGGATGAAATGACTCCCACCATCACTAATCATAGCCCTTGGAACACCAAAACGGCTAAAGATGTTGGATTTCACAAAATCACACACCACCTTGTGATCATTTGTCCTTGTTGCCACAGCCTCAATCCATTTTGATACATAGTCTACGACGACCAAGATGTAGGCATACCCGAAAGAAGGAGGGAAAGGACCCATAAAGTCAATCCCCCCAAACATCAAACACTTCTACCACCAGAATAGGTGATAAAGGCAGCATGTCCCTCTTTGAGATAGTGCCCACTTTTTGGCACTTGAAGCAACTCTTGCAAAAGTCATGAGAATCTTTGAACAATGTTGGCCAGTAGAAACCACATTGAAGAATTTTGGCGGCCATGCGTTTCCCTCCAAAATGACCTCCACACACTCCGGAATGGCACATAGATAAGACTTCTTGCTGCTCCATCTCCGGAATGCACCTCCCAATGAGTTGGTCCGGGCAATACTTGAAGAGGTGAGGGTCATCCCAAATGTAGTTCTTTACCATAGCAAACAATCTTTTACTTTCCTCTCTTGTCCACATGCTCAGTATCCTCCCACTGGCTAGGAAATTCGCTATGTGCTTATACCATGACTTTTGGACAGATGAGACTAAGAGGAGTTGTTCATGTGGCATTGTCTCTTTGATTGGACTTGTCATATCAAAAGGTCCATCAAAGCGGGAGAGATGATATGCTGCACCATTTTCTACTCCTTTCTTATCCACAATTTCTATGTCAAATTCTTGGAGCAACAAAATCCATCGGATCAACCTTGGTTTTGAGTCTTTCTTGGACATGAGATACTTCAACGCAGTATGGTCTATGTAGATTGTCACTTTGTTTTGTAGGAGATACAGCTGGAACTTGTTAAGAGCGAAGATCACCGCAAGCAACTCCTTCTCGGTAGTTGCATAGTTTCTTTGAGAATCGTCTAATGTTTTGCTTGCATAATAGATAGCATGAGGAATTCGGCCAACACGTTGACCCAGCACAACCCCCACCGCCATATCAGATGCATCCATCATGATATCAAATGGCAGAGAGAAATCCGGGGGCTGCATGATAGGAGCAGAGATAAGCCTTTCTTTTAAATGATTGAAGGCTTCAACACATTTGTCATCAAACTGAAATTTGACATCCTTCTCAAGCAATCGACAGAGTGGTCTTGAGATTTTGCTAAAGTCCTTGATAAAGCGGCGGTAGAAACCTGCATGTCCCAAGAAAGATCGAACATGTCTTACGGTGGAAGGAAGGTCGAATGTAGAGATGAGGCCCACCTTGGCCTTGTCAACTTCAATCCCATCTTTAGAAACTCGGTGTCCCATAACTATACCTTCAGGTACCATGAAATGGCTCTTTTCCCAAGATAAAACTAAGTGAACTTTCACACATCTTTCCAGAACAACAACTAGATGTAGCAAGCACTCATCAAAGGTTTTCCCGAAAACTAAAAAACCATCCATGAAAACTTCAAGTGACGAATCAAGCATGTCAGTAAAGATTGAGGTTACACATCTCTGGAAAGTGGAAGGGGCATTGCACAGTCCAAATGGCATTCTCCGGTAGGCAAATGTACCACTTGGACAAGTAAATGTCGTCTTTTCCTGATTCGCCGGATGCACAACAATCTAGAAATATCCTGAGTATCCATCAAGAAAATAGTAGAAGCTCTACCCAGCCAATCTCTCTAAAATCTGATCAAGAAATGGGAGTGGGTAGTGATCCTTCTTTGTCTTTTCATTGAGCTTCCGGTAATCAACGCATATTCTCCACTTGGATTGCTCTCTCACCGACATAAGCTCTCCATCGGCATTTTCTGCAACCGTAATCCCGCCCTTCTCGGGAACAACTTGGATGGGACTCACCCACATACTGTCAGAAATGGGATAGATGATCCCTGCATCAAGCAACTTTACAACCTCTTGAGTTACAATGTCCTTTAACTTTGGATTTAGCCTTCTTTGCATTTGGCGGGTCGGCCTTGCATCTTCTTCTAAGTATATCCGATGCACACAAATAGAGGGGTCAATCCTTCTCAAGTCAACAATAGACCATCCAATGGCTTGGATGTTCTTCCTCAAGACTTCCATCAAGTCATCTTCTTGCTCAGGAGAGAGAATGGAGGAAATGATCACTGGGAGGGTGTCATTTGAGCCAAGGAAAGCGTACTTCAATCCTTCGGGAAGTGTCTTCAACTCAAGAATGGGGGTGCTTCAAGGGAGTTCTTCAATGGTGCAGAAATAGAAGGAAGGTCCTCACTTGAAGCCACTAGGGCTAGCTCACCCTCTTCACTTTCCTCATCATCTTCATCAGGGAACTCAACAATTGGTTCAAGACCTCTACCTTGGGTGACAGTCTCAATCCACACAGGTAGGCACTCTTCAACAATCTCTTCTAGGTATTCCACCAAATAACAATCTTCATCGGTGGCCCCTATCACTTCGGCTGTAGTAGAAGACTTGAATATGTTCAACAGAATGTTCATGTGCATGAATGTAATATACATGGTCCCAGTCCTCACATAGATCACAACATCATATGTGGCTAGGAAAGGTCTCCCCAAGATGATTGGCACCTTTCTAGCCTCTTTTTCCATATCAAGAATGATAAAATCGGCTGGGAAGAAGGCAGAAGTATCCTCATCAAGACAGACCAGCACATCATCCACACACCCTCTAGGTGTCTTCACAGATCGGTCAGCCAACTGTAGAGTGCAATGGGCTGGCCTCAACTCCCCCATTTGGAGCTCAGTAAACAGATCATACGGCATCAAGTTTACGCTAGACCCCAAGTCAAGAAGAGCCTGGTCTATGCGATGTGCCCCGATGTAGCATGAGATGATGGGAGCACCAGGGTCTTTTCTTTTCTGGGGAATGGTGTGTTGGAGAATGGAGCTCACTTACTCAGTGAGCTTGATCTTCTTAGGCGTCCTCCCTGTTGTCTTTCTTTTGAAGGTGCACAATTCTTTAAGGAACTTTGCATAGGATGAAATTTTCTTGACTGCATCTAGAAGAGGTATGTTGATTTTCACTTGCTTGAAGACCTCCAAAATATCTTCCGCATGCTTCTTCTTTTTCTTTGCAACAGAAGGCTCCTCAAGTGCATCAGGATATAGAGGGAGTTGGGACCCCAATCGGTCCAAATCAACAATATCATCCACTGGTATCACTGGAATCACAGTATCACGACTCAGTATCACAATATCACGACTCAATATCACAGTATCAATGCTCGACATCACGGTATCAACACTGCCTCTTATCACAGTATCGTCAATCTGCATCTCCGTATCAACCTGCTCTGCCTCAGTGTCATCTCTGCCAACAACTGTACCATGGGGCCTCTCCAAAGTCCTACCACTCCTCAACGTAGTCACTGCCTTCACATGCTCATGGGTGGTAGGAGAGGGAGCTTGTGGAGGTGGTTGTGGCTGTTGGGGTGGTGGAGGCCTTTGGTGAGGAGAGTTGGGATTTTTAAGAATGAATTGGTGTTGCGGTTGTTGTTGTGGTCGAGGGTGGTATTGTGGAGGCGGTTGTTGGTAGGTGTGATGTGGAGGTGGAGCATATTGATAATTGAGTGGCACTTGAGGAGGTGGAGGAGCATAGGGTTTGATGGGGCTTGGTAAGATGGTGGAACATAAGCACTGAAAGTGTTCCCTGGAAAAGCTCCATCATTGTTCAGATTTGGCATTGGTTGAGATGGAAGTCTACCTTCTTCTCTTCTAGCCAAAGAGAGAGAAATCTGATCCAACCTCTGCTCAAGATGGTTTATAGACTGCCCATGTGCATTGACATTTTTTTTACTTCATCTAGGCTCCTTAGCCTTCCTAGTACCTCGTCCTCAAACTTGGAGCTGTAGCGTGGCTTTTGCTGCCCCTATCCTTGCCCATCCTCATTCTGTTGTTTCCAGGAGAAGTTGGGGTGGTTCCTCCACTTGGGGGTGTAGGAGCTGGACATTGGGCCCGGGTTGTTGCGGCCACCAAAGGAATGTAGAGCGTTGACTTCCTCGTCTACAGTAGCAACAGCCATTGCGGGTTGGCTAGAAGAG
The DNA here is from genome assembly GCA_963693085.1 of Alisma plantago-aquatica. NCBI lineage: Eukaryota > Viridiplantae > Streptophyta > Magnoliopsida > Alismatales > Alismataceae > Alisma > Alisma plantago-aquatica. Next base: position 50,504,959 of record OY856415.1, on the reverse strand, counting down.
CCACCCACTTGATTCTTCATCATCCGCATCATATCAGCCATCATCTTCATCATATCAAGGTCGGTGGTATTGCGTGTGGGAGCCACGGAGGAGGGTGGAGGAGTGTAGTTCTGGCTGCAATGCCCCCCTTTAGTGGAAGCTCGGTGGCGAGAATTCTTGGCGAGATGCTCAAATAGCGACCATGATTCCTCGGGCGGATTTGCCATGAACGTGCCCCCGCAAGAAGAATCTACGTTGTCTTGGATTTGCTCCTCAAGCCCGGTGTAGAAGGCTTGAACTAGCTGCCAAAGAGGAACCTCATGATGAGGGCAGTCACGAAGCAACTTCTGGAACCTCTCCCACACCTCGTGGAAGGGCTCGTTGTCTTTCTGGGCAAATGATGTGATGCAACTCCTCATATAAGATAACTTGGCTATTGGAAAGAACTTCTTCAGAAACTCATTCTTTACTTCATTCCATGTGACGAGTTCTGGCTTCGTCACGTACCACTCCTTGGCCTTCTCTTTGAGAGAAAAGGGAAAGAGCGTTCTTCTGATTGAGTCGTCGGTGGCGGCAGGAGTGCGGAAGGTGGAACATGTTTCAAGGAATGCGTCGATGTGGTGGTAAGGATTCTCATTCTCCATTCCGTAGTATGTGGGGAGAAGTCCCAAGAGTGCCGAAGGGATGGAGAACTGCTGACCAGGCATTTGGTCAACTAGCGTGGCGATGGGGAGTTGTAGTTCCCTGGCATGAAGTACTCATGAAGCGGGCGATGTGGTAGAGGTTGAGCATCCGGTGGTGGGTTGTTCTCAGCCATCTCAGCCTCTCGGTGTAGGTTGCGGCGAGCTTGACGCCTTCTTCTCCCAATCTCGGGGTCGTAAACCATCAAGTCGGTGCAAGTCGAACGCGTGCTACGCATGCACAACTATCACCTGCGCAAGGCACAAACAAACAACAAGAAACCAAGTTAGCAAACCAAGATGCAAAAGTAACACAAAGAATAAATAATAGCAATGGTGAGGGTAAAGGGAAAGGCTAAGCTAAACTATCTAACTAGGCCGAGCGCCTCTATCCCCGACAACGGCACCAGAAAGCTTGGTGCGCTCCCGCTAGAGGCTTACAACACCGGCCAACAAGGGTGGCCGAGTGCAACCCACGAGGTCGGAAGGCACGGGATGATGGGATCTTTGCTTTCGAAATTTGTATGGTCCCAGATCGAGTCTATCACTAAAACTAAAACAATTCACCCGCAAGCATATGGGGTACTATTGTAGTATAGATCAAAGGCAAGATGCGAGGTCGAACCACAGAGATAGAGGGGGCGCTAGAGTTAGAAGGCGTGAGCTACGTTCCTATTGCAGAGAGTAAGGATTTTAGGGTTTTAAGGTTGGTTGTTTGTTGATTAAGCTAAGAGAGCAAGTAGGAAAAGCAATATGAAACTAAGTTATCAAAATACTAAATTAGAATTCTAAGTCAACAAGCTATCTAAAAAAGAGCAAGACCAAACTACACTAGACTAAGCAAGAAACTAGCAATTGAGAGCCTAAATTAACCACTAATCAAGATCAGAGACCTAAATTAACACTTAGCTTAGCAAAACTAGGCAATTAACTAAGTTAACTAAAGCAATTGAACTACACTAGCATTAACAAGCAAACATAGCAATTAGATGAAGGAGATGGGCCGTTTGGGAATGTGATCTTGACATTAATTGGGGGATGTCACCATAACAAGCAATTAGCATATTTCATTCTAGACTACCAAACCAAACAACAAGGTGGGTGCTATGAGGATGTACCCTATGCTACTAGTTGGAGAACTAGGTCTAGGTATAATTCTCATAGGACTTACCAAGTCTAGGTCTCTAGGATAAGTGGTATTAGTCAATTGAGGACCAAGGGTAAGGATGGGAGTAGAGATGAGGATATTTGACCTCATGCCACTAGCCACCTCAGCCTTTAGGAAATCCTAGGTAATTGCACTAATCACACTTATACTAGTCACTTAGAACTCACATTTGCATGTAGGAAGAAGGTGATTATGTAGGAAGATAGGGGGCTAGCTAGGGATCTGAATTAAGGACCTAGGAGCCAATCCTATGATAGCTACATAGAAACCAACACCCTAGAGACAAATGTCTTCAAGAACCACAAGGCAAGCAATTAATGTAATTAAACAACAATCACATGCACAAGTAATGGGAAATGAGATATAAGCAAAGGCAATCATCATAGAAGAGAAATATGTTCATTACAAATTATATTCCCCCAACATGGTATCAAACTCACATTTTGCCCCAAACAGCCCACCCAAGGGGGGCTTAGCTATACATGATCAAAACTGAAACAAAGGAGAAGGGAAAGAGAGTAGGAAATGCCATGGATGCTTGATGAAGCTTGAATTCTTCACCTCCTTGCTGCTAGCCATGATCCTCCTCCTCCAATGGTGCCTAAGAGCATGGAAATGGTGGAATGGATGGATAGAAACCTATAGAAACTAGGTTTCTATGGTGGAAATGAGTGGAAAGTGGGTGAAAATGGGATTAAATGCAAGGAAAGTAGGTGGATGGGAGTAATGGATGTAAGGGAATAGTTGGGTATGGCTAGGGGGTGCTCTCCCTCGAGCCCTAGAAGCAACTAGTGCTTATATAGGAGCTAGGGCTAAGTGGGGGTAAAATAGGAAAAACAGTGGAAAGTTGTGTGGGGTAGGTGATCACCACGGTCGTGGTGGGTGTGCCACTGTCGTGGTGAGGGTAGTGGGGAACAGCTGTGGGGGGTAAATACGGTTGTGGTGTGAAGGAAGTAGTGAGATGGTGGTGGCTACGGCCGTGGCAGAGTGCCACGGTCGTGGTGGGTAGCATGCACTACGGCCGTGTTGGGTAACACGACCGTTTTGGAGGTGGAGGAGCTGACCGTGGGGAGGGGCCACAGGCGTGCTGATCGTCTTCGGCCACAGTCGTGGTGACTTGGCCACGGTCGTGGCGTTCCAGGCAAAAACCATGTTGGCTGCTGACTTCTTGAAATTAATTCCCACGACCGTGGCATGGTGCCACGGCTGTGTTCTCTTCTCCTGACCACGACCGTGCTGATGGCCACGGTCGTGGTGTCTTCACTGGCCACGGTCGTGGCTGGGAGGCCACGGCCGTGGGGCTCGGTGGAATTTCCCTATTGCAACATGTTGGAACTTGGCAATAAATCCACGACCGTGGCATTGTAGCCACAGCCGTGATGCAGCTTGACTTCTTGATTTCGCTTCTAACTTTGTCATTTTCGGATGTCTTTGCTTGGGGATGATTCTTGGCCACTGGAGGTAGGTTGAGGGAGACTTTGGGGCCTTCTTTGGGTCCCTCCTTGAGTGGGGGAACCCTAGAACTCCCTCTCTCTCTCTTCCATCTAAGCATGGTCCAAGTACCTGAAAAATAGTGCAAAGAACATCCATAAGCATCTTTGCAATGATAATCATATTGGGGAGAATAACATGTAATTCTAATACATTTGATTGTGATAAAAGTACAAAATGACACAAGATACAGCCCTAGAATAGGGTTGGATCAATAGAGACATGTACCCATTTCATTTCTATCATCCCATTGGTGTTTCATTTCATAGTAAAGAGCCTTGAGTGCAACAGATCTTCATTTGGCAACTACAAATTTGATAAACAAAACATATTAATGCTAAAACATAAAGTACACTATGAAAAGGTATGTAAATAGTTTAACAATAATACAAAACATTCTTGTCTAGAAACATGATCATAGTTAAGAAGAAGAAACAAAGTGAGAACACTTAACAATATCATTCTATAAAAAGCATGTTTTAGGTTCCTTTATCCATTATGTCAACATTAGGTTGCATAATGAATTCTTGTATATTATATTCAAGGTATGTCAATGTAGAATACTCAAACATGAAAGTAATAATCATAGGAACAATAGCTTAAACAAGTAATTAAGTGTCCAAACATTCATACGAGCATACATACAAGCAAGCCAATATCATAGTAGGGTCAAGAGGAAAACATACCTTGTGAGTAGAGTACAAGCTATGATTCATGAATAGATTCCTAGAGACAATCCAGACCAAGGGAATCTCGCAAATAAAAGTATAGCATGGTGTCTTAGTTCTAAGGGGTTTTGTTAATGTGAACATGAAACATGTCATGTGGATGTTCTCCTAAATCTAGGTATCAGATAGTTCAAGTGGGGTCCCATCTTGTCAAACATGCATACATTGATTCAACATAGTATCAGGATTAACACTAAACCTTAGGTATAGGTCATACATCCACATTATGAGTACAACAAGATAGATATACAGTCTGATTTAGAGTATGGGAAGCATGATATTTGGATTTCCATCAATGTTCAACCATGTAAGATCATAACTAGGCATATTAGATCAATTCAATGCAATAATGCACATTTTCAAGCCATATAAGCAATAAGTAGATCAAGTTAGGGTTATAGAGTAAATAACATGTTAATTCTACTAATTATAATTCTTCAAGGTAGCATGAAAGATTAGAGTTCTAAAGGTCAACATGCACATATAGAGACAGTTGGGTGTCATACGTAAGTGATGAGTGTGTTGTATTGCATTTAGTGTCACAAGTCATGATAGGGTCTGATTTGATGGTGAACTTAGATATATGATCATCTAGAATCCTCTTTTGCACAAGTATTAAAGATTAAAGGATATAAGAATGAAGCATCACCAAGTAAGGCATATCAAGGTACAATAGTAGGTCATTAAGTTACATGAGTTTCTAAAGGCAACCATAGCATTAGACCATAATTAATCAAATGGGTGGGCCATGCAGCACGGATGGATGATGGAGCCTAGTGGCACCTCGCAAACACCAGTTGTTGCTCGCCACCTTTGCATATCAATCATGTGCGGTTGGAAGACTCTCCCCACTGTCGCTAGACCTGTCAAACGGGTGGGTGGGTTGGGTTTGGGTTGGGTTGTTGCGGGTTTGGGTCTCGCGGGTGCGGGTCAAAAAGACCCAGTTCTAAACGGGAGGAAGAAAGATAAATCCAAACCCGACCCAGTGGGTTGCGGGTTTCCCGTGGATGCCCATATACAATTAAAAAAAATTACCATGCTAATGTTTGTTTACATAAGATATGGCACAAAACAATCACATTGACATGTAAACCTTTTTCATTTGTCCAAAATTTTTCTATAAGAAGAGCATCAAACAACAATACACCCATGGGCAGAGATTCTACATGCTAGTAAAGAAAAACCTCCGACTGGCTGATACCAGTATTGTATACATGCTAGAACAGCAAATATAATACAGATTTTAGAAGCTTAACTCAAAAGCATACATCTTTTAAATAGCGAGGACCACCTATACCAAACAACTAAACATTAATTGAACAACATATATTATGAAGGAGGCATCCAAATGAGATGGGGTATAAATCGGAGAACTAAAAAAAGACTAAAACTTTGGCATGTTCCAAACAACAACTCCACATTCTTTTATTATGCAGTATGAAGATGACAACAAATAACTCGACGCCCTTTTTAATTTTGAATATGAAGATGATACAACAAACAACTCCACACACTTTTAATTTGTAGTATGACGATGACACAACCTTATGTATGCCTCCCATTCTAACAAAATAATACAAAAGAATAAATTTTACAAACTATTTAATGAGTAAAAAATATTATAAACCAATCTATGTGTTTTGTTAACTTGGTTGTGGTTTAAAATTTGAGATAAGAGTACAAGACATATTTAATATTACCTATTACTAGACTTCAAAAAAAATTATATATATTACCTATTACTACCAAGTGGTAGTAGCTTGGACACAAACGCACGCAAGCGGCAAGTTTCATATATGCAACGTGTGTATATTTTTTTACTGATAACTAAATCTTATATAATTATTTTTATTAATAAAATCAGTGTAATAAAGAGGGTCACCCGCGGGTGCCTGCGGATTTCCCATGAAACCCTCTAGTTAAACGGGTGGGTATGGGTCTGGGTATTTTCCAGCGAGTGGTAAATTTTAGGACCCAAACCCAACTTAAACGGGTCGACCCATGGGCACCCATGGATTTTGACCCAGTTTGACAGGTCTAACTATCGCCTAGACGTGCACCCGTGAGTGGACTGGGCATGGTCAATCGGTAGTCAACCTGCCTAGAGAGGGGAATCAGGAGTCAATCTAGACCCTCCGTGCTAAGGCGCTAAAGATCCTATGGTCGAGGATGCTTCTCGCCTTGCTCCATCCCACAAACAGGCGATGCGGCAGCTAGGGCCAGTGAGCTCGCTGGAGTCTGACTGGAACACGGGGATGCAAGGGCTACCAACCTCAACAAGGGCCATTGGCATTGGTCCTTGTACGTAGGTACAAGATGACCTCATAGCTGTTAGATTAGGGGTCGAATCTGAGGGTATGCCATCCAAAGGCCCAAAATTTGCCATACTTAGATACAACATCCTGATTGGACTCCGAAGGGAAGCACATATTGTGCTTGCAAGAGGGAGGTGTTTATGGTCCACACTCACACCCACAAATTGGGCCCAGGTTGGGCGAAAAAGAAATGAGACTAGAAAAATATGGCTACAATAAGGCAAAGTTCAGATAGACATACTTGAGCTCTGAAGGTATGATTGAGATGATTTTTATGCCATTGGATTTGTATTTGAAAGGTCCATAACATGGAATATATGAGAGAGTAATTGGAGTACATTAATTTGGCTCAAACAAATATGCAATATGGTGATATGTTAAGAAGTTGAAACTTGGGTATAAAGGCAAACTGAGTGTCGACACAATACACAACTACCTAAGATGATTCGATCGAGTATTGAGGCACATTCAAACACAAAAATAAATTCAAGAGCGAGGAACTTGGGCAAGGATGAAATGCATAATACATATATGGGGATAGAGAAAATTCCAAGTTATCATAAGAGAGGAGAGAAGTAATGAGAACATAATAAAAATTGAGGAGGGAAGCAATAAGAGGATAAGAGGAAAGTGAGGAGTAATATTTTAGTGGAATAAGAGGGAAATAATGGGGATGGGGTAATTGTAGGGAAATTAGGCACATATATAGGAAATGGAAATAAAAAAAATTAAATGCTTTTTTCCCAAAACAACAAGATTGCGTCAACAAAAATGTATCTAGGAAGGAAGGTTTGCAAGGTTATACCTCATCCTAGATCAAGTCCAATGATATTACCCTTGTAGTAGCATCATGATTCTTCTTCTTTAGGAAGAAACACACCCCTTTTGTAGTAGAAACACTTGAACAACCGTCTCCATAGACCTCCTGGTGCAATACCATAGATAGTGGTTTACAATGTCCTGCTAATGTAAGACAACAACCTCCTGTCTATAGAGTAGTCCACGTGGACCACTGGGAACTCCACGTTGCACTACTAGAGCCAACTTGAAGGAGTTGCCCCTTTCAAATGTCAACCTACTAGAGTTGATCTGCTCTCCCACAATTGGTTCTCCCTTGTTATCCCTCCCTTTATTGGGCATGACTTGATCATACTCTCTATTAGTTACCACAACCAGAGAGAATAACAATTGTCTGAGCAACTATTGTGTTCTGAGGTGCCTCCCGTACCCTCTATTTATATAAGAGGCTAGGGTCAGGGTTCTCAGTTTGTTCGAGAGTTGAAAGGGTCAAATTCATGAATTTTCTAGAACCTGCACATGAAAAACCAGTCGGTACACACACCCAACTGGGCAGTTGGTGTGTGAGCCGATTGATTTGCTAAGCAAACCGGTCAGTTTGTGTAGTTTCCTATTCTAAATCAAATTGCTAATTAATGTACAATTAATGCATAACATGACATCAACACCGATCATTGATCCAATTGAATTAGAAACCGAAGCGGGCAGTTCATCTCATGAACAAGTCGGTTGTGATATGTGAACCGATCAGTTCAATATGTGAACCGGTCGTCTCACTCCTTGGTTCATCTATTGATTAGCTAATATTGATTCCAATTGACCTGATACTCCAACTAGCGATTCAACACTTGAACCGATTGGTTCAGACTCCAATCAGTCAATTTTGAACTTCAATTGTTTAATTGAATACCTAAACACCTTTAGTAATCAATCCAAATATCATTGATGAATATAATCCTTTAATCCAAGTGTACTATAGGTCCAAAATTATGTTGGTAGTGAATGTTCATAAGTAACTTACAACATCAAAAGCAAAGAGTGGAGTCTAGAAACACATCATTGCTACCCAAGTAATTCGTAAAGTTGGAGAACAACTTTAACCTACAATCTATGATAAGTGTTACTGTGATCGTATGGTTCCTTTGCCTTTGATATATGAATTGAAATCAAGGCATGGAATCGTCATCCTCTCAATGTCCAATCAATGTTCCTTGAACTAGAGTGAGCTGTCTGAGATACATGTGAGCTCACATATCATATATTGAGTCACATGAGTATGGCCATACATTTTTTAGTGTCACTTATCAAGACACCCTGGATATCATTCTCCTACAGGAGGGACAAATCCCGTCTACATAACTCACACTCTATCCCCATGTGTCACGGTTCACTCAATCATCACCATTATCACAACCCTTATTTAGGATCACATTGGATGATGTCAAAGTACATGAACAACATGTGATGAATGTAGTGACTTCAAGTCTAAGAACCACGATCACCACTATCACTATCAGAGATGATTCTGACTACCATTCCATGGTCTCCATGTATCACGCTCATGGTGGGTCTATTAGATACACTGTTCTCTAACATGTATATGTGTGCTTGACTTTGATATCATATATCATGACTAATGAGACTTTGTCATTAGTCAACACACACTCTAGTCTTATGTATTATTGTTGTCTATTTTTCTTCCATAACAATATCTGACTAGGGACATAACAAGAATGTATGTACTCTTAACATTCGTATGATCTCATTGTTCAAGTCACACACTTGAAGACATACGACATCAAGTAAAATCATTCTTTAGACATCTAATATGTATGTGTCATCATCCCATGACTGAGACAAACATAATAGACAAAAATGCCTTTATTATTATCAAATTAGGTATCCAATTCCACACTCCAATCATCATATGATTGGCTCTTTGGGCATACATACCAACAGACTCTCACTTGCACTTGGATCCAATCACCTAAAAATCTTATTCCAAGCGATCTTAACATTTCCACCATGTTTCTATTGTGTAAGTGCTTTTATAGTGGGTTTAGCAACATTTGCTTCACGTCAGTATTTTGCAATTTTCAAATCACTTCATTTTACAACATCTTGTATGAGATGGAAGTGTTGTACTATTCTATCTAAAATTCCCAGCCTAACCGGTATCTCCATTGTTTTCATCAGTGTTTCTACCGTGTCATCAATGGTTGGAACCTCAAACAAGTTCACCCATATGAACTTCTTAATTCATACAATATCCTCTATTGTTCACATATCAAAAAGATACTCATCTTCTATTGTAGATTTAAATAACTATCATTATCTCAGAACCCTTTCCAGCTTACAATTCTCATTTAAGGTCAAACATAAAAATAGATTGTGATCATTAATCTTACTTGTCATTTCAGAAGCTTGCATTTGTGTAACCCTTTCCACCCAACTCTTCCTTATTATTATAACCAAGGAACCTATCCTTTTAGTGCTTCACAAGCACCTAATGATGTTCCTTATGGTAGTCTAGTGACTCTCACTAACACATGACATATTCCATCTTGTCATGTCCAATACATATGAGATTGCTAGGCAAGTATATATATCCTCTCATCATGTCCAATACATATGAGATAACTGGATATTTTCTCATCATGTCCAATACATATGAGATAGTGGGATAAATAACATTTCACTCAAGATAGATCCAATTGCGAATGCATATGGCATCTATCCATGTAAACATGTTCTTCACAAGAACTAGGACTCTAGGCTCCTAAGGGACTAACTCCATGTAATATGGACACGTTTTCTCTCATTTAGTCTTGCATGTTGAACCCTTTCAACATCTTACCAATGTATGTGCTCTTTCTTAGGTCAAGAATCATTCCAGATCTATATTTATAGATCTCAATTCCTGTGACATAGGATGCTTCGCCTAAACCATTCATAGAGAAGGTGTTTCCAACCATGTTTTAACATTTATAGGATAAGGATGTTATTCCCATCATTATGTGGATTATAAATATGCTCCCACTAAATATTTTATAATCACATATTCCATATTCATTTTGTCTCAATTCAAACCCTTTGACTATCTTGTCAAATAGAATTCCAGCTCAGATATACTTGCTTCAATCCACATATTGACCTTTGTAGCTTATAGACTTGTTGAAACATTAGATTTATAAAATATTTAGGCTATGCCACATACACATCCTTATAGTTATTCATGTTAAGGAATGCGATTTTGACATCCTTATGCCGAATCTCACTAGTCATAACAAGCTGCAACAACAAGCATGATCCTAATGGATTTGACAATGGTAACTGGCAAAAAACTTCACCATGTTCAACAAATTGAACTTGTTTACGACTCTTTGCAACCAATCTGCCCATACATGTTGGTCTCCTCTCAAAGACCCAAATGCACACTATGGATTTTACCCCTTTAGATGGATCCAACAAGGTCATATATTGTTGGTTTACATGGAGTCCATCTTAGATCTCATGGCCTTAAGCCATGCTTTAGATTTTGGTCCCTCAATAGCTTCTAGGTAGATTGTTGACTCATCATGTATGACCAAATCACCACGTTTTGAGTCATAAGATGTCATAATATTTCAAGCTCATGGTGTTCTATACTAGAACTATGAGATTTTGAGTTACATTATGAACTTGAAATTCCACAACAACTTTTGATTCTCCTTGTTCCTACTATACCTGTCTAGGTTCAATGTTTTCTTATTTGTCTCTAACATTTTGAGTTCTACTTTTACTCCCACTAATTCCTATGGAACTAAGTTTCCTTTTAAGAATACAACCATCCTTGATCAACGAACACTTTGTTGTCAGATTCAGATAAGAGTAGTATTTTAACAAAATAACATTTATGCAATTTGTGGACAAAGATTTTCAAGAAAATATTTTCTTACATAATCTTTCATCCCTAATCACTATAAAAGACACATCGGACACTTCCCATGCCATATATCATATGGTGTCTTTTGAAATCTTTTAGACAATACATTGTTTCAGATGTAAAGAATGTTCCTAAAAGGAATTAGAAGATCATCTAGATTTTATTGATAATCTCACCATGACTAGTGAGGTGTGATTCCTTATTACTAATACACTACCATTGTGTCTCAGGTGGAGTTCATCATGATACATTATCATGGTCTCCCAGAAGGTACTCAAACTCTTAGTTTAAAATATTTCAACATCAATCTCGTTGAAGTATCTTAATACTTTTACCAAGTTAATTCATTCACAATCTCCTTGAACACTTTAAGATATTCATACTTGTATTTCATTAAATACAAATTTCCATATCTACTAATAGCATCAATAGATATAATAGTGGTAGCTACCTTTAGCATTTATTCTAAAAGGTTTGTATACATAAGTATGTATAAGCCCTAATAGAACAATCTCTCTCCCACTACATCTAGTGAGGATGATTTTTTCATATTACACAAAAAATAAGATATGTATGCCTCTATTGATTTAATAACCAAAAGATTATGGATAACCATCATATGGATTCTAGAAATGAATATCTCATTTATGTGATCTAGATGACAATGCAATAGATTTTTTTTGTTTGAGTCATCAAGTCATTCAATATATGTGTCATACACATTTGTCCCTACAACTATCAAGTATAATTTATAAGACATAGAGAATTTTCGTATACCATCTCATCTTTTAAAATGAAAAGTTAATTTATTCTTGTCCATACAAGATACATGATATTTTCATTAATGGCAAGTCAATAATAGAAATTCAATATTCCTATTATATGCCCATGACTGATAGATTTAAACTATAGTGGCATCAACTATTGTATTCTATCTTACTTCTTATTGGGTCCTGAAGTAGAGATCTCTATCTCTTTCTTCTTTCTTCTCTCCTTTAAGTGAAAAGAACAAATTCCTTTACACTTACCTTCTACATAACTTGAGTGCAGAAGAGTTGGACTTTTTCTTAGCCTTAGAACACTTATTGGACTTGCCTTTCCCCTTGGACTCACTTATTTTGATCACCATTATAGATTTGTCCTTCTTCATTCTGACTTCGACATCAACTTGCCAAGTAGTTCTGATAGCGGTTTAGCCAAGTTACTTAAGTAGTAACACTTGATAAACTGGCTGTATGATTCATACAACAATTTGTAGAATCATATCCATGGTCAACTCTTGACCTAAGAGAAATCCCAGTCACTCCACATGCCCAATCATATTTAGCATATGAGGTTCTATGGGATCTCCCACTGTCAGTTTGCACTCAAACAATGCTTTGGAGACATTATACCTTTCTTGATTTACATGATTCTTAAAATGTGTTACCATCTTGAGAATGTCCATGTTATCATGTTGTTCATGAACTCATAGTTCATACAACACAACATAAGGTGCTTAATGTCTATGACACCATTATCATACTTTAAGTAAGCATCCAATTTAATCCTTAGGTGCATTTGGAGTAGGTTCCTATGACTCTAGTCTTTCAAGGGCATTGAGATTTTGCTCATTGAGAACACTTCTCAAAGTCCTAAACTTGATGTGGCAAAGTATCCACTTCTATCCTTCATAATGAGTGATCACAATTATAAGTGTTTGTGTTTGTCTACAAAAAGAAATATTGTAACTTTTTCAAATCATTTTTTATTTGGTTTGATTTGATAAGTTAACGATATTAATTAGGTATTTAATTAAGTTTTCTCCCATTATTTTATTCAAATTGATAACCCTCTTGTATTAATTCAGAAGATTGTAGCATACAATCTTCTACTGAGCCAAGATCTATATTTTATCAAATCATGACTTAGCTTTGGCTGATCACCCACAATTAGACTATTTAGGTAGACAACATTTGTCAATTGTATCTCATGAAACTCTTAGATAGATGGTATGTACAACTCTTTGTCATTAATCATCTTTATAGTTCTAGGTGCTTAATCCCATTAAGATCACCTAGTTAAGCCCAACATAATAGAATATGCACCCTGCTTTAGAAGATCTACATATCTACCATCACACTTCCATGAGATAGACGGTGCACCACGCTTTGGCATAACCTACACTTGGTCGATCAAGCTTTTCATGTGTGCTACTTCTGGAAAGCATCTAAGACATAATATTATATTGAGGTATTTGATATATAAACACATATACATATCCAATCACCACATACTTAGTATGTATCATATACATGCTATAACCACAAATGAGAACATGCAATAATTAAAACACACAAGTGATGGTTATGGCCATACTATTACAATTCCTTGGAGCTATAAGAAATTACTATCACCTAAGGTCCACATCATATGCAACATGTTGTTGATGAAGACCGTATTTGGGCCAATCTGGGTTGATTGATTCAACTCTTAAACTGGTCGGCTAGCCTCCTAGTCACTCGGTTGGGCTCTTGAAATGTCATCTGGTTATCAGGTCCAAATGACGTATGGACACCTCCATCTAACCAGTTGGGCCACAAACTGATTAGTTTGTCTTGTTGTCTATGCTCCACGGTCCTCCAGTCGATCAGGTTCATCTCATGAGCCAGTCATTTCGTCTGGAGCAAAACGTCTTCTCATGATGAAACATAAATTAAAACTAACCTATTTCTTATTGCATTGTATTCAAGGGGAAATAGGAATAAGAGAACTAATTTACATTTGTACCGAAGAGAGAGGCTCGATACATAGACTGATTAATAATAGATATAAACAACCACAACCATACACACATAGCTAGGATTATTGGCTATAACCATGCTAAACATCCACCACCAAAACTAATTTTAGGGAGACGTGAATTGCACACACACACACACACACACACACATACACACACAGATATATATATATATATATATATATATATATATATATATATATATATATATATATATATATATATATATATATATATATATATATATATGGGTCATCTTTAATACCCGCATGGGTAGCTACCTGCGCACACTTCCTGTTATTTTTTAAATTTTTTTTCACAATTGTAGAGGAGCATTTTATATAGCTCCCCAAAAAATTTGATCCAAAAATAATATCATTTGCCCCCCAAAATAAAAAAACCCATCCATATATTTACTGACTGTATATTTTCTACGCAGTTACTCTTTTGCTCTCAGAGTTACTCTATATATCAATACAGTTACTCTTTTGATTCAGAAGAGTTACTCCAGTGTACCATATAGTTACTCTTTTAACCCCGAGTTACTCCAGCGGGTAGTGAAAATCTGGCTACCCATGCTGGTAACAAATGAACAACCATATATATATATATATATATATATATATATATATATATATATATGTCCCATCTTTAATACCCACCTCCATTTCGGTTACTTTTTTTAATTTGTTTACTTTTGACATGTAGAGGGTTACTTTTCCTTGCAAACTGTTGAGTTTCATGCATAGATAGTTACGTTTGTAACAACATATTTCAAAATATGGTTACATATATATTTGCTGTGTATTTTGTACATGATTACTTTTTTAGTCGTATAGTTACTTTTTGACCAACACAGTTACTTTTTTTGATAGCAGAATTACTTTTCTGGTCAGAACAGTTATTTTTTTGGCTGTCGGGTAGTGAAATCCAGACTACCCACGTGGGTATTAAATAAACGGCCATATATATAATTTTGTGGGGCGTATGTGGTAATCAATTATATATGCACATTACTAGTTTAATATTCACATCGTATGCAATGAAAAGTATATCCGATCATATCGATTTAAATCCCTATTACACCATAAATTAATGTGGCTCTAATACCACTGTAGAGAAGTCAGGCGCATATATAGGCAGTGGAAAAAATAATTGAAATCTCATTTCCCAAAACAGCAAGATTGTGTCAACAACAATGTATATGGGAAGGAAAGTTTGTAAGGTTATACCTAGTCCTAGAGCAAGTCCAACGACATTACCCTTGCAACAACATCATGCTTCTTCTTTAGGCAACAACACACCCCTTCGGCAGCAACAATCAAATAGTCATCTCCACCGGCCTCCTGGTGTAGCACCACGACCAACAATTGATGATGTCCTCCTAGCGATAGACAACAACCTCCCCCCTCTAGAGTACTCAACGTAGACCACCGAGAACTCCACATTGCGCAACCAGAGACAACAAGAAGGAGTTATCCCTTTTGAATGTCAACCTGCTAGAGTTGATACGCTCTCCCACAATTGTCTATGGCTTTCTATCCCTCCCTTTATCAGGTAGGACTTGCTTAGGCTCTCTATTGGTTACCACAACTTGAAACGATAATGATTATTAGAGAAATTGGTGTGATCTGAGAAGCCCCCAGTACCCCTCTATTTATAGGAGACGTAGGGTCAAGGTTCCCAGTCTATGCGGGAGTCAAAAGGGTCATATTCATGAATTTTCTAGATGGAGAATCGGTCGATTCACACACCCAACTGGTCAGTTGGTGCATGAGTTGGTCTATTTGTGCAATTTCCTATTCTAAATCAAATTGGTAATTAACGTACGACTAATGCACAACATGACATCAACACCAATCCTTGATCCAATTGAATTGGCACCAATCTGGGTGGTTCATCCCATGAACCGATCAGTTGGGATATGTGAACCGATCAATTCATTATGTGTATCGGTCGTCTCACTCCCTGGTTCAACCATTGATCAGACAATGTCAATTCAAATTGACCTAACACTCTATATGTTTGGTTCAACACTTGAACCGGTCAGTTCAGAGTCCAATCAATCAATTTTGAACCACACATGTTTAATTTAATACTTAAACACCTTTAGTAATCAATGTAAACATCATTCATGAATATACTCCTTTAATCCAAGTGTATCCTATGTGTGTGACCCTATACGTCTAGAATTACATGGGCAATGAATGTTCATAACTAACTTATAACATCACAAGCAAAAAGTGGCATCTAGTAACACATCATTGCTATCCAAGTAATTAAGAAAGTTGGAGAACAACTTCAACCTACAATCCTTGATAAGTGTTACTATGATCGTATAGTTCCTCTGTCTCTGATATCTAGATTGAACTGGAGGCATGGAATCATCATCCTCTCAACGTTCAATCCATGTTCCTTGAACTAGAGAAGACTATCTGAGATGCATGTAAGCTCACATATCATATATTGAGTCTCATGACTATGGCCATACATTTCTCAGTCTCGCTTATCAAGAGGCCATGGATATGATTCCTGTGGGAGGGAAAAATCCCATCTACATCACTCACACTCTATCCCCATGTGTCATAGTGCACCCAATCATCACCATTATGGAAACCCTTATTTAGGATCACATTGGATGATGTCGAAGTACATGAAGGACATGTGATGAATGTAGTGACTTTAGGTCTAAGAACCGCAAACACCACTATCACTATGAGAGTTAATTCTGACTACCATTCCATAAGTACACATGTATAAAAACAAGGACATGTGATACATGGACATGCGTCACACTCCAATCATCATATGATTGGCTCTCTGGACATACATACCAATTTTGAGATGTGTAATCATATCGTATAAATGAGGTGTAGCATCTAAAAAAAGACGTGTTGTATCTGAGAAATGCATTTTGGTGAGAGGATGAGGCATGTCCATTACTTTTCTCCTCTCCCACCATCTTATTCGACTACACCTTGTTTATAAGTATGAAACCTCATTTTTGGAAATGATGCCTCATTTTTTCAATATGTCATCTCGACGTAATGATAAATCCTTCATTTCTAATCTATGTTTCTTAATTTCTTTGTTATGTCGCCTCCTCTTTATATAACAACGCCTCAATTTTACAATATTGTGCCTCATTTTTATGATAAGACACCTTCTTTTCTAAGATTTTGACGTCTTATCTTTAAAATACTATATCTTATATTCATGATAATGTGCATCATTTCTAAGATATGGTGCCTCATTTTTATGATATTATGCCTCATTTTTAACTATGTCATCTCATTTCTAAGCTACCAGACCTTCTTTTCACAACATGCACCTCTTTCCTAAGCTATAATGCCTCATTTTTACAATAATGTGTCTTGTTTCTAAGATACACCACTTTAGGATATGACACTTTATTTAACGTACGGTGCCTCATTTTAACAATGTGACCTATCATTCCTAAGCTGCAATGCCTAGTTTTAATGGTATGAACCTTGTTTGTCTGACACGACACCACATTTTTACAATATGAAGCCTCCTTTCACTATAAGATGCCTCGTCTCTATGCTACAATGCCTTGTTATTAAGTTATGATGCCTAGTTTTTATAATAATATGTCTCCTTTGTACAAAACCACACCTCATCTTTACAATAAGGGTCCTCAATTGTAAGATATGGCACCTCAATATGGTACCTCACTTTGATGATTTTGTGCCTATTTTAATAACAAGGAGACTCATATCTAAGCTATGATATCCCATTTTTAAGATTTATCACATAATTGATATTTCACCTCCTTTTTATGATGTTGATCCTCATTTCTAAACTTCATCACCTCGTTTCTAAGTTGTGGCACCTCTTTCTAATGCATAAGATACTCATTTCTAAGATACAATACATAGGTCTTACTCCACGAAACCTCATTTTTGTGTTACAGTGCTTCATTTTGTAGTCTGACGACCTACTTTCTACATTATGACAGCTCATTTCTAAGCTAATACACCTCCTTTTATGGCCCTCATTGTTTCATTATTTCTCTATGATATCGTGGTTTAGGTTATAAAATATGCACCTTATCATAGAAAAGGGGCGTCAATACTACAATGAAAGTCACAAGAGCCTTTTTGAGATTCTTCTACTTTACAAAGATCTTATAAGAAGCATTCCCCCAATTTTCCATGTTCCAGTATCTGATGCAAATGTCTGATACATCTGGGTGCAACAACCACATCTTCTTGAAAGAAAAGATTTTCCTATGGCATAGAACTGAAGCCCCGAATTTCATAGAAAATAGAAGGGGAGCATGATTGGAAACCTTCATCCTGAGTAAGTGTTCTAGAGAACAAGAAGCCCCGTCTTCCCACCCTGAGTTGATCAGGCCCCCGTCCAATCTCACCCATTTAGTAGGATAGCCTTCTTGCTTATCCACCTATGTGAAAGGATTGATCTGTAACTCATCCAACTGTGTCATCTGAATACATTTGTTAAAATCAGCCATAGATTTTAGATTACGGACTCCACCTCCCGTCTTCTCCCTGGCATTCCTAATAGCATTAAAATCACCTCTAATACACCAAGATGTGTCCAAAATGGTCGAACTAAGATTGCCCAGATCAGACCATAAAGATCTTCAAAGAATGGTGTTGCAAGAACCATAGACTATCATGACCTAGAGAGGAATCCCATAACAACATAGTTATACAGTAACTGATTAACTATTAGCATGTCTGACCACTAGACTGAAAGAGGAAGAGGCGAAAAACCAAATCTTAGAGTCTGGTGGATCATTAGAGATGCTCCAGTCGAAACCCAACATACTCTGCAAAAATATCATAGAATCTATATATATGAACAACTCTAGGATGGAACACCCTTGTAAACCCAATCTATTCTGTCTTCATAGTCTCTTCCTAATACGAGTGTTGGCGACGCCCCTTGTATTCCAAACCAACATGTCGTATTCCATAAATGAAACCTTTTAGCCCAACCCTGTGTGACGCCTCCTCCCTACTTGGAAGATCTTCCTCCTGACCTTCTCACTAGGTGGAAGAAGGAGGTGGTGGCAACATCTTTGCGAATGTTACTATCCAAGAATGTGGGGTGCAAGAGTTACAATGTTTATGGGATGGAAATTGTACCATCCCTGACCTGGGTTATGCCTTAACCCTAGAAGTTTTGCTTAAGTAAGTCATTTAGATTCTTGTCTTTATCTTTTGAAAAATAATTAAGACTAAAGGAGAGCTTATGTTTCAATTTTGGTCCTATTTGAATAATGTTGAAACAATGTTTTACTTATTTTGGACTAAAGTGCAAATTACCAAAGTTGAGGGGTTAACTTGCAAATGTTACATGATAAAATGTTCCTTAAGTGTTGAAGTATCATAGGAATGAAAATGATGCTGAGGTATGGCTTCCACAAGCCTGAGCACCAAGAAAGAGCTTATTAAGCAATGTTTGTGCATTAAAACCTAGTTTTGGCATAATGTGCAATTTACCCAAAACCTAGGGTTCAATATGCAAAATACCACTTCTAAAGAGTCCCTAATGTTTCTTGGTATCCATTAGAGACAAGAAAATCATAGGGGCGACTCATTTGAATCTCTTTGGAGGAGAGAGAATCTTGATATTAAAATAATCAAGATTTAAGCATAATTGAAACCCTAATTCAATTCAATGCAAAAATAAATATATTAATGGTAGTGCCCTTCAACCAAAAGTGTGATGGTTGAATTTATATAAGTATGTACGTCCTTGTGCCTTGCAATGGCACTAAAATATCTAAAGTGAGTGGACAACCCACTCACATTAGTAAAAGAAAAAGTAATATCCACTACCTTTTGGATATTATTATTAAATTGATTAAGGTGCTTAATTTGTTTTCTTTTAATTCATGGATAAAGAAGAGGATTTCGAAGGGAAGGATTATGGCTTCATATGCAAGGAAGTGAGGGGGATAAGTGGCACCAATTTTGGAAATTGAAAGATTTTTATAACACTTTCTCTCTCTTGAATTTCCCTTATATACACTCCATTCCTTCACCCACATGAAAGGCTTTTTTGACTCTTCTTTCTTTCCTTGCTTTGGACGAACACAAGGGAGCTCAGGATCAATAGGAGGATGTACCCCAACCTGTAGGTGAGCTCCTTAATCATCTTCAACCTTGATTTCATGGTGGAAATCGAAATTCAATGCTTATTTTCTTCTTTTCTCCATTCAATCTTCAACTTTAGCCATCCTTTTCACTCAAAGACTTGAGGACCGACCTTGGGAAGTTGAGAAAGCTGCATTCACCATTAAAGACGTGAAGCTTGAAGCTTGTATTCAACTTTGAAGGTGGTTTATATAACTTGAACCTTAAATGCTATTATTGATTTCATTTCTTCATCATATGTTGATTTCTTATTCTTTCCCGAATTTCCTTTTGATTAATTGTTGAAATCACCACAAAGATCACAGAAAATTTAGAAGGTTTGTAGCTTGAAGATGATGATGTCATCTTAGAACACACCTCAATAAAAATCATGAGCAAACAGTTTTCAATTTTGATGACCAAACGGTCTCAAGACCTTTTGGTGATCAAACGGTCTCAAAACCGTTTTAGGGCAAACAATCTCAACACCGTTTGAGGTCAAATGGTCTGAAGACCATTTGGGTTCAACTGATGATGTGGATGAATGAAGATCCAATGGTTAAAATTGATCTAATTATAATGGTTTCAAGAATGGATGATCCATTGATTACAAACCCTAAACGATTGATTAATGAAACCCTAAATTGATTCAAATGTTTTCAAGGTGGAATGAACCAAATGGTCTCAAGACCATTTGAGGGAAAATGGTCTCAAGACCATTTTAGGTCAAATGCTCTCAAGACTATTTGAGGTCAAGTGGAGTCATGGATGGATGGAGATCCAAGGGTTATAATTTGATGTACTCTCTATGGTCCAATTGATGAATGATTCAATGAAGCAAACCCTAAATGATTGGTTGAAGGAAACCCTAGATAATCATGTCAGTTTCAAGGTAGTTTGGACCAAACGGTCTTGATACCGTTTGAGTCTAAATGGTCTTGAGACTATTTAGGATCAAATGGTCCTCAAACCGTTTGAAGACCAAACGGTCTTCAAACAATTTGAGACCAAACGGTCTCAAACCGTTTGATGTCTAATAAATTTCAATGATGAGTTGTTTATTCGGTTTCTATGTTAATTTGATCAAACGGTTTCAAGGGTTACATGCCCACATAGTTTCAAAAACATTTGGAGGGCAATCAATCTCAACCCTAGATGCCCAAACGGTCTCAAGACCGTTTGGAGGGCAAACAGTCTCAAAACCGTTTGGAAGTTGAGGGGTCAAAACTGTTTGGAGGTCCAATGCAATCAAAACCATTTGAAGACCTAATGTGATGAATGATTAATTAACCCTATGATTATTAGTGATGTATATAAGATCTAATTGCAATGGTTGTACCTTTAAGGTACTAGGGTGATTAGTACCCTTAGAAGGGTTAATCTATGATGCTTATGGAAGCAATATCTCAATACACTATACTAACCCTAAATGTATGTACTTGAATGAAGGGTTGACCTAATCTAATTAAGCTTGAAGTAATCAACATCCTAGAGAGGATGAGGGAGAGAGAGGACTTCATACATGTATAATAATCATGTAGTGGTTAAGCCTCAACACTTTCAATATGAATGAAATATGTAATTAGGGTACGGTCCTTGATAAAGAGATCATGAAACCCTAATCGAGAAGGTTGATGAGCCCTAACCTTATTTTAGAGCAATGTTAGTGAGACCCTAATCTAGGGTAATGGTGTAACCCTAATATAGGGTGATGATATGAGAAATCCCAATTTAGGGTAAGATAATGAAAAACCCTAATTTAAGAGGACGCTTCAAGAAACCCTAATTTCGGGTAAAGCTACACGAAACTCTACTTTGGGGAAAAGTTATAAGGGGCCTTAATTCAAGATAATGATGTGTGAAACCCTAATCCAGGGTGATGCCATGTGAAACCCTAATCCAGGGTGATTCTATGTGAAACCCAAATGTAGTGATGTGATGTGAAACCCTAGTCCAGGGTGATGCCATGTGAAACCCTAATGCAGTGATGTGATGTGAGACACTAATCCAGGGTGATGCCATGTAATGCTATATGAAACCTTACTATGAAACCCTAACCCTAATAAAGGGTGAAGGTATGTGGAACCCTGATATATGATGATGTTATGTGAAATCCTAATGTAGGGTGAGGTTATGTGAAACCCTAATATAGGGTTATGCTATGTAAACCCTAATTGATAAAGATGGAAAACCATATTCCTAATAATGGAATAGTGACTAATATATTGATAAGTGAAATACCTAAAGTGGTTGACAATGGATAACCTTATATCAATAATGTCTTAACCCGAGATGAGTCCATATCGTTGATAATGGTTGAATAATTCAAATAAGTGACTTATGACCAATACATTACATGATAATTGTGATGAACTGGTGCATAAAGTATTAGGATGGGAAATACCCTAATACAAGATAAGTTGATGAACTTAAGTAAGATAAAAGTGATGAGGAAAGTGATACATCAAGACATGATAGATATCACATTCAGCACATCAAGGTTGATATACCTTAATGTACCTTAAATCCAATATACTTGGATGAGTAACACATGAAGTGTGTCATGTCAATTGTTACATTGAGATGTAACGCACTTTGATAAGTGTAGGCTAATATACCTTAAGAAAAGGTTAAGCCAAGTTAATAAAGTATGATGAAATCATATTCTGGTGAAGATGAGAGAGGAACTCATATCTTGTGTTGATGATCATTTAATGATAAATGATGAGAATTAATAAGTATGATTGAATACTTATGTTATCAATGTTGGCTCCTAGCTATGTGGAGAAATGAATTAGGGCTTGATCATTAATAATATGATCTTGAGACCTTAAATGGTTAATAATGGAAAACCCTAAACCTAATGAAGGGTGATGATATGTAAGAGAAACCCTAATCGATAAGGAAAGGAAACTCTAACCAAAATGATGGGAAGGTTGTAATCCTTTTGTTGTATAAACCTTGTAAGGCATGTAAATACTTGAATAAAAGTATAATGATCAATGGCCTTGTGAGCCATGTGAATAAGTTGTTACCTAGTAAGAGGTGACAAGATGTTCAATGGCCTTGTGAGTCATATGAATAAGTTGTTGCCTTGTGAGAGGTGACAAGATGTGTGATGGACTTGCGAGCCAAGTGATGATTTGTTGCCTAGTGAGAGGTGACAAGATACTTAATGAGCCTTGTGAGACATGTGAGATTCTTGTGTAGAAAGTATCATGTTTACCTTGGTCAGATGACCTGAAGGTATTAGTTACCTGATAAGTGGTAACAAGTGTTATTTGATGAACCGAGGGTCTGAATACCCATATTCCATAATCATGATGATGGGATATTAAGGGATGAGAATGCCCATGATGTGACAAGGGATTGAAATCCCAATGTTTTATAAAGTTTTGAAAAGTACTTGATAGATGTATTATACTTTTCTGTGTAGCATCTGTTATAATAATTCTTGTTTGAAACTTTATTGATGCTAAACGAATACAGTAATGTACTTAATTAACCAAGTGAAATCTCATCATGTAGTGCCCTGGCCATAGATCCACCAGCGTCAGAATTTGCTGAATGGTGAAACGGGTTGCTCCGCGGCATAACCCGAAGGGCATATTTTTTGAATATGTGGGGGTGATGGGTGCGAATATCCTTACTCCCTAATGGAGGAATTGATGTGAGATAAACATTAAATCTCTCAATCCTTCATTATATATGTCAGGGTGGATGTATCACTAATCCCCCGATAACGGGATGGATATATCACGAATCTCCCGATAATGTTTAATGCCGGATCGATGTGAGATAAACATAAAATCTCTCAATTGCGAAGAGAGTGCAACCGCCACTATAACTCTATAGAGAAGTTGCCAGTATACCCTAGAAATCTATTTAGTAGAGACACAAGATCTCCTACATGGAATCTCGTACTGACTGAGATAAGGGATGTCATGGTAGCCGACTCTTCCATTGACCTTGTATGGCACCGATTTCGACTTCGCAATGGTCGGTTGGAGTATGAGCGGTATACCTTATCTCCTTAGGGAATAAGTGTGATTGTAAAATGTAATCAACCATATAGCGTGTTTGCTTAAGGATTGAATACGAAAATCATTGGCTGATGTTACATTTCTTTTATGCATCTTTTGTTAATAGATGAAATATTTATGTTTCCTTACATTCCTTGAAGAGTAGATAGATGATGTATAATTCTACAATGGGTAGATGCAATGCTCTCCTTGAGAAAGGAGATTATCTTATTCTGTTCATACAATGATTAATACTGCTGTTAATATAAAAGAACTCATGCTCAGTTTATTACTGTTTATCTGTAATAATAATGTTTATGGCAAAGAGTTATATCTCTTGCTAGGACAATTTCAATTGTCTCACCCCCGTGGGATCCAACTTTTTAGGTAGACGCGGAAGAAGATGCAGAAACCCTATAGCAGGAGAAGAGCAGTAGCAGCAACAACAGGGACAACAGTGATATTTTAGGTGGAGGCACTGGCTGTCATATTGTTTTTGTATAGAAAGTCCTATGTGTCGTCTCTGTACTCTTAGGTCCTTGGAATAAGTAGTTAGTGCTTTTAATGAATCGATATGAGATTTTGGCTTGATGCCTCGAGGTTCTTATGCTACCTGTCTATAGTTTTAACAGAGCAGTTGATGCTTGTAATCCTCAAGAAGGGATGGTACATGATATGTAGTTATGAACTAGAATGTATATATATATTACTTTGGTTCTTGTTGTTACGAGTTTTCCCTGGAATTGGATCTCTTTGAAAAAGGTTTTAATTTTTAGTGATTTTCAGTAATCCACTGTTAATGATCGCTTCCTCTTAGTCAATGACATAGCATTCATTATTATCCGATGTTTGGTGTCCGTCATCACAATTTAGTGGTATCAGAGCTTAAGGTTCACTGAGTCTACATAGACATAGGACTAAGGTGTTGAGTCTGTTTTAGTGACCTTCAGTATATCTTATAGTGACTTCTTCTCATGCAGAAGATAGAATAAAGCCTAAAGATGTCTGGACTACTGAAGGAGTACATTGCTGAAAGCAATATTGCTGCACCAACAGAAGGTGCAAGGGACCAGGCGAGAGAAGAACGACCGCCTGAGAACCCCTAAGATGATCCAACTATGATAAGGAATCCTTCTTTTGATATCACTTTTGGGCAAGTTAGGACTGAAATAATGCATATAGTGGACCATATATTAGCAATACAACCTAGATTACCAGCCCCTAATGATGATGTTTTGGACTCCAACATGATTCTTGCTCAACATCAGCATGTTGGAGTAATGAATAATGATGAAAGGAATAGGCTACAACCTGAAATCAGGATTTGCCACAGGTGTAGGCAGCCTAGACATATCAGAAGAGATTGTCCAGAAAAGGATAATGAGGAAAGAATTAAGAAAAGATCTATCCAAACTCAGGAACAGAGGACTAGTAGATTCAAAAAGGGGAAATTTTTGGAACCCCCGACACAACCAAGTTCTAGTGTGCTAGGGAAAGGGCTAACTAGAAAGGGTAAAGGACCTTTTAGACCATATCAAGAAAATAGAACCTGTCACCATTGTAGATAGGTAGGACATCTAGCAAGGAATTGTCCAGCTAGAAACACAATGGTAACCCAACCACCGAGGTGGAGACATCAAGGTCATCAGAGGAAACAATTTTCTAGTGGCACTCGAGGACGTGGACATACATTCCAGGAAGGATCAAGAGTATTAAATAACAAAGCACAAAGTCAACATCAGGCAATGGTAAGATTCTATGAAAAGAATCTGCCTGAGGTAGTAAACAAACTGCGAGATGAGACAGGTCAGATGAAACAGTTTCATTCTAATATATTATTTCATGATTTCATGTGTTAAATATAAGAAAGTAGTTGTTTTTGAGCTTCCTTTGACTAGTCCTATGAGGACATAAGGAAGATGAGGACTTATATTTTGCTTAGTATTCCTTTAAATGCTTTATAATTTCTCTTATCTGTGTGAAAAAGGATGAGATATAGAAGTAATGCCTGAAGAAAATCCAGGAATGTTAAATCCCGTGTTTATAATGATATGATAAGTGAGAAACATGATAGTAAATAAAGTGCATACTACCTAATCACAGTACTTGTATACCCTGTCCAGGTATATAATTATTGGAGATAGGGCAAGTATGGAACTGTTAGATTGTTATCTTTCTAATTACTCTGATCAAGTAGTCATTCTGAAACAATCTAGTGAGCATAAAAAAACTAGAAATATGGCATGGACATTTTTATGCATCCTAAGTACAATAAAATGGAATATGAAATGATCTCAGATCAATCTGTGTGTATGAGGAAGTAAAATTATAATCCTCATGATAAAGAAAATGAGACAAGGGAGATGCTCCCTGTCTGATAAGTCCTGTGTATATAGTAAAGATCTTTTCCCATGATGTAGAAATGGTAAATATGATAAAATCACAAAATGTTCATAAATATGTTAGACAATAACAAAGGAATGAGTAATGACATGTAATCATCCTTATAACTCCTATGCTTATAGCAAGGAACCTAGGATTAAATAAGAGTAAATGACTCATGAACAGTTGAAAGTTCATGCTATAATTAGAGGAGATGATAATCCTTTCTCTTTGATAACCAACCCTGGGTGATGATGGGGTGATAAGAGGAATATGTTTCTTTGTGTTCTCTTCTTTTTGGAACATGGCAATGAAGTGATTACTATGAAACTTGATGTGCATGGATTAGAAATAATCTAATGATGGATACTTAGAAAAGTATCAGTTCGTTTTGGACTTTGATTCCACAATAAAGATATGTGTAATAAATAATGTTCCAAAGATAAAAGAAAGATCCTTTTATATGTGTGACTTTGGTAATAACAATAGAGAAATGGAAATGATGAGGATGTGGTGTGTTTTTGACACATGTGATGGATACCAAAGTAAGGAATTCTGGTATATAAGAATATCAGGTGGTATGGAAAAGTAAAAGCATAACTCCTAATTAGATGATTTATGTTGGTTACCTTGACTGGCCAACTCTAAAATTAGTTTATTTACATAAAATAGTATGGACATCACATGTTAGGGGTTTATGCTATGCATAAACATAACATCGATAAGGATGTACTATTTGAAGGAACAATTGTAAAATCATTGTGGGAAAAGCTTATCAAGCTAAAAACAATTCCTTAGAATATACCTATCTAGATATGTTAAAGCAACTTATATATATATAACATCTAAAGATACCTTTAAGATGAGTTCTTAATTGGTAAGTAACCTCCCCTTATGACAAAAGTATGTACAACTAATAAGATAGTTGGTACAAGTTGTATGAAAGTTTAGTGTTGTGACAATAGTTCGGATGACACACCAGATGTATGAAGAGACTTGCAGTCACAAGTGGGTGACAAAATGTAACTCTGGTCTTTCCTTGAAAGTGAAATGCTAAACTGAATAAGGAATATGGAAGATTCCTCAGAATTAAGAATCATGTCACATAAAGTTATAAGTTGAGAAAGGTCATAAATCAGTGAGATTTGACACCTGAATAGAATGAGGTATGTATAATGTATCTCTGACAAAGAAAAATGCTACCTGACACAGAGTTGACTCTACAGTCAATAATGAAAAGAAATAGTAGAGTATGTGTCCTACGTGACAAGTTCTATGGCATCTCCATGAAATAAAGATGTTATGTGGAGACCTGATGATATAGTGAATGAATAATATTTGTCTCCCTTTACCTGGGATTTCGGCGACGAAATCCTTGTAGGGGTTAATAATTGTAACATCCCTGAACTGGGTTATGCCTTAACCGTAGAAGTTTTTCTTAAGTAAGTCATTTAGATTCTTGTATTTATCTTTTGAAAAATAATTAATACTAAAGGATATCTTATGTTTCAATCTTGGTCCTATTTGAATAATGTTGAAACAATGTTTTACTTATTTTGGACTAAAGTGCAAATTACCCAAGTTGACGGGTTAACTTGAAAATGTTACATGATAAAATGTTCCTGAAGTGTTGAAGCATCATAAGAATGAAAATTATGCTGAGGTATGGCTTCCACAAGCTTGAGCACCAAGAAAGAGCTTATTAAGTAATGTTTGTGCATTAAAACCTAGTTTTGGCGTAATGTGCAATTTACCCAAAACCTAGGGTTCAATATGAAAAATACCACTTCTAAAGAGTCCCTAATGTTTCTTGGTATCAATTAGAGACAATACATTTTAGGGGAGTCTCATTTGAATCTCTTTGGAGGAGAGAGAATCTTGATATTAAAATAATCAAGATTTAAGCATAATTGAAACCCTAATTCAATTTAATGCAAAAATAAATATATTAATGAAAGTGCCCTTCAACCAAAAGTGTGATGGTTGAAATTATATAAGTATGGACTTCCTTTTTCCTTGCAATGGCACCGAAATATCTAAAGTGAGTGAAGAGCCCACTCACATTAGTAACAGAAAAAGTAATATCCACTAACTTTTGGATATTATTATTAAATTTATTAAGGTGCTTAATTTGTTTTCATTTAATTCATGGATAAATAAGAGGATTTTGAAGGGAAATATGATGGATTCGTATGCAAGGAAGTGAGGGGGATAAGTGGCACCAATTTTGGGAATTGAAAGATTTTTATAATACTTTCTCTCTCTTGAATTTCCCTTATATACACTCCATTCCTTCACCCACATGAAAGGCTTTTTTGACTCTTCTTTCTTTCCTTGCTTTGGCCAGACACTGAACACAAGGGAGCTTAGGAGCAACAGGAGGATGTACCCCGACCTATAGGCCAGCTCCTTAATCATCTTCAACCTTGATTTCATGGTGGAAATCGAAATTCAATGCTTATTTTCTTCTTTTCTCCATTCAATCTTCAACTTTAGCCATCCTTTTCACTCAAAGACTTGAGGACTGACCTTGGGAAGTTGAGAAAGCTTCATTCACCATTAAAGACGTGAAGCTTGAAGCATGGATTCAACTTTGAAGTAGGCTTATATAACTTGAACCCTTAAATGTTATTATTGATTTCATTTCTTCATCATATGTTGATTTCTTATTCTTTCCCAAATTTCCTTTTGATTAATTGTTGAAATCACCACTAAGATCATATAAAATTTCAAAGGTTTGTAGCTTGAAGATGATGATGTCATCTTATCACACACCTCAATAAAAATCATGAGCAAACCGTTTTCAATTTTGATGACCAAACGGTCTCATGATCGTTTGGTGATCAAACGATCTCAAAACTGTTTGAGGGCAAACGGTCTCAAGACCGTTTGAGGTCAAACGGTCTCAAGACCGTTTGGGGTCAATTACTGATGTGGATGAATGAAGATCCAATGGTTCAAATTTATCTAATTATAATGGTTTCAAGAATGGATGATCCATTGATTACAAACCCTAAACGATTGATTAATGAAACCCTAAATTGATTCAAACTTTTTCAAGGTGGAATGAACCTAACGGTCTCAAGACCGTTTGAGGTCAAACGGTCTCAAGACCATTTGAGGTCAAACGGTCTCAAGACCATTTGAGGTCAAACGGTCTCAAGACCATTTGAGGTCAAACGGTCTCAAGACCATTTGAGGTCAAGTGGAGTCATGGATGGATGGAGATCCAAGAGTTATAATTTGATGTACACTCTATTGTCCAATTGATGAATGATTCAATGAAGCAAACCCTAAATGATTGGTTGAAGGAAACCCTAGATAATCCTTCCAGTTTCAAGGTAGTTTGGACCAAACGGTCTTGAGACCATTTGAGTCCAAATTATATTGAGACCGTTTAGGATCAAACGGTCCTCAAACCGTTTGAAGACCAAACAGTCTCAAACCGTTTGATGTCCAATCGGTTTCGATGATGAGTTGTTCATTCAGTTTCTATGTTAATTTGATCAAACAGTTTCAAGGGTTAGATGCCCAAATGGTTTCAAAACTATTTGGAGGGCAAACGCTCTCAACCCTAGATGCCCAAACGGTCTCCAGACCGTTTGGAGGGCAAACAGTCTCAAAACAGTTTGGAGGTTGAGGGGTCAAAACCGTTTGGAGGTCCAATGCAATCAAAACTGTTTGAAGACCTAATGTGATGAAATATTAATTAACCCTATGATTATTAGTGATGTATATCATAGATAATTACAATGGTTGTAACTTTAATGTGCTAGGGTGATTAGTACCCTTAGAAGGGTTAATCTATGATGCTTATGGAAGCAATATCTCAATACACTATACTAACCCTAAATGTAAGTACTTGAATGAAGGGTTGACCTAATCTAATTAAGCTTGAAGTAATCAACATACTAGAGAGGATGAGAGAGAGAGGAATTCATACATGTATAATAATCATGTAGTGGTTAAGCCTCAACACTTTCAACATGAATGAAATATGTAATTAGGGTACGGTCCTTGAAAAAGAGATCATGAAACCCTAATCGAGAAGGTTGATGAGCCGTAACCTTATTTTAGAGCAATGTTAGTGATACCCTAATCTAGGGTAATGGAGTAACCCTAATCTAGGGTGATGATATGAGAAATCCCAATTCAGGGTAAGATGATGAAAAACCCTAATTTAAGAGGATGCTTCATGAAACCCTAATTTTGGGTAAGGCTACATGAAACTCTAATTTGGGGAAAAGTTATAAGGGACCTTAATTCAAGATAATTATGTGTGAAACCCTAATACAGGGTGATGCCATGTGAAACCCTAATCCAGGGTGATGCCATGTGAAACCCAAATGTAGTGATGTGATGTGAAACCCTAATCTAGGGTGATGCCATGTGAAACCCTAATGCAGTGATGTGATGTGAGACTCTAATCCAGGGTGATGCTATGTAATGCTATATGAAACCCTAATATGAAACCCTAACCCTAATAAATGGTGAAGGTATGTGGAACCCTGATATAGGATGAAGTTATGTGAAATCATGATGTAGGGTGAGGTTAAGTGAAACCCTAATATAGGGCGATGCTATGTAAACCCTAATTGATAAAAATGGGAAACCACATTCTT
Organism: Alisma plantago-aquatica; assembly: GCA_963693085.1. Classification (NCBI taxonomy): domain Eukaryota; kingdom Viridiplantae; phylum Streptophyta; class Magnoliopsida; order Alismatales; family Alismataceae; genus Alisma; species Alisma plantago-aquatica. Next base: position 50,473,939 of record OY856415.1, on the reverse strand, counting down.
AATAATGGAATAGTGATTAATATATTGATAAGTGAAACACCTAAAGTGGTTGACAATGGATAACCTTATATCAATAATGTCATAACCTGAGATGAGTCGATATCATTGATAATGGTTGAATAATTCAAACAAGTGACTTATGACCAATACCTTACATGATAAATGTGATGAACTGGTGCATAAAGTATTAGGATGGGAAATACCCTAATACAAGATAAGTTGATGAATTAAGTAAGATAAAAGTGATGAGGAAAGTGATACATCAAGACATGATAGATATCACATTCAGCACCTCAAGGTTGATATACCTTAATGTACCTTAAATCCAATATACTTGGATGAGTAACACATGAAGTGTGTCATGTCAATTGTTACATTGAGATGTAATGCACTTTGATAAGTGTAGGCTAATATACCTTAAGAAAAGGTTAAGCCAAGTTAATAAAGTATGATGAAATCATATTCTAGTAAAGATGAGAGAGGAACTCATATCTTGTGTTGATGATCATTTAATGATAAATGATGAGAACAAATAAGTATGATTGAATACTTATGTTATCAGTGTTGGATCCTGATGCAGGGGTTTTGAGTCATTTTTATAGACTGGTTTTGCATACGTTTTATGTGTATTTTGATCATATTTGTAATGAATATCGCATGAGTCACTACCTTTAGTCTATAATTTCATTTTGCATCAAATTTACCTTTTTTCATCTTATTCTGTATAAAAGGTCATATTTTTTGGATTTGATTGGTGTTCTTCTCTTCATTTCAGGCAATTCAAATATCTGAATACGTCGATACCATCGACCTGGTCACAGTGCATTGCCGGAGAAGAGCAACTAGAAGTCGATACCATCGATGGGACTGTCGATGGTATCAGGAGAGCGTCAGCGAGCCATATTTGCAGATATCGATACTATTGACCTCGCCTCAGCAAAAGCAGCTTCATCATCAAATTCTAGAGAAAAGCGACACCTAAGGTGTCGATACCATTGACACACAGTCGATGGTATCGAGGTAACATCAGAGAGAACCCCAAGAATCGCGAAAGCACCGGTGCCTCATGCAGGTCGAAACCATCGACCGGCGTCAATGGTATCAACGCCGTCAGATTAGGTTTTGCTAAAGATCGTGTCTAATCGTACGGTGGTGATCTTTGGGTGACCTAAAGCGGTGCATATACCTAATTACGTCAGCCCAAAAGCGATCTATCACCTCATTAGCCGCCAGAAAAGTCTCAAGAAAGGGAGGAGAGAAGAACGGAGCTGAGAGCTACGCCCCAATCGTTCCAAGAGCCGCAGAAGACGTTTTCCACCGCCAGAAGGCTATAGAACGTTCACCTCACGCCGAGGAATTCCCGGATATCCTCCGTTCAGGGATTACACAACATCTATCCACGTTTTCTCCACATTTTCTCCTTTTCTCATGTTGTCTTTCATTGAGATGAACATGCGGGGCTAATCCCCTTTATCTTTAGGACTGGGAGTAGCCCGAGTAATCGTTATATGATAATTTTGACATAGTTATCATAATTTGTCTCTAAAATCCATGGTATGATTTCGCTTTCTCCATTATATCATTATGATTGATCACCTTAATGATAATTTAATACCTTTAATTACTTTGAAAGAAGAATTAATGGTTGAAAAGAGATGGATATCACATTAACTAATAAATCCTTTGAACAAGGTGATGTATAGTTAATGGTGGAAACCTAGAGTATGATCTTCATACACCTAGTTTAGGGTATAGGTTACTATGACCATAGAACCGACCTAGATTTAGGTAGTGAATTGTATCACGACAAAGAACAATTTTGACAACAGGACACTACTCGGAATAGGAGACGAATTAGGATAATTGTGTAAGAATTAGTACAACGAGAACCTGCGGTGAAACCGCAATCCTAAAGATTCCATCTTTAATTGATTAAGCCAACCATTGAATCGATTGTTTTGCCTTCTTTTATTTCTCTTTTCTTTTTCAATCAACTCTCAAACCATTTTAATCGGTCTAGCTGATTGTGAACAGTTAGTAGTAGTCTACCAAAAATCCGTTCCCTGAGTTCGACTCGGGCCTTACAAAGGCCTATATTACTTTGGCGCGTGCACTTGCGTTATACGCACAATAAATTCGTGTCAAGTTTTTGGCGCCATTTCCGGGGAATGGTAATTTTCGACACTACAAGGGCTGCAATCGACCACTCTAGGCCACATTTTTTTTTTAAATTTTAAATTCTGGAAATTAATCGTCTATCTTTTATAATCTGTAATCATCTAGCACTGTGCCTAATTAAATTTATTACTATACAGGTACTAGTACATGGTGAATATGCGTAGCACATAGTACGCATAGTCATCACCGGAGGTCCCATTTTTGGGATCAGACTATGAGGAAAATGACACTCAAAATCAACTCAAGAATGAGAATTCAGATTCTGAACCTGAAGCAATGGCTAAGGAACAAAAAGTTTGGGAGAAAATCAAGGTGTCATCTTCTTCAGAATCTAAGGAGCCAATTAAGAAGCAAGCCATCAACATTCCTAACTACAAGATTGACCCATGTATAATTAATTTGGTCAAGTTTAATGCGTTTTACGGGCTCAAAAATGAAGATCTGGTGACCCACATAAGCCAGTTTGTAGAGAACTATGATATGGTCAAGATAGACCGATTTCCACAAGAGATGCTCTACTTGAAGTTATTTCCCAGTTCTCTAGCGGGAAATGCTCGAGAATGGCTGCACAATCTGGATGACGAGTACGTTGAATCTTGGTATCACATGGTTGAGGCGTTCTTTGAGATGTACTTTTCGCCTGAAAAGATGAACGATCTAGTGAATAAGATACACAACTTCAACCAGAGAGCCAGTGAAACTTATTCTAAAACTTGTGAGCGCTTCCAGATAATGCTGAGGAAGTGTCCACATCATGACTTAGACAAGGAGAAGCAAGCTAAAATTTTCTACTTCACCCTAAATGAACATGATAGGAGAAATTTGGATTCAGCAGGTTCTGGTTTCTTTTTGAACAACATAGGCACAAGGTGCTAGGAGATTGTAAGGAACATGTCCAAAAAGCAGTCTTGGGGTGAAAGAGATGCACCCGAGCAGGTCGGTGTGACACATGAAGCAAAGGCTATCTAAGCACTTAATGACAAGATGGATCTTATAGCCAAGAAGCTCCTAGAGAAAGAGGACAATGGGTTTGATGATGAAGCACATGCAAAGTATATGCATCAACAGGGATTTAGAAATAACAACTATGATTGGAGGAAGGAACAAAATTTTCAGAAGCCGCAGCCTAGCCTAGAGGAAAATAACAATGAATTGCTTAGTCAGGTGGTGAAGCAAAATCAATAATTGATGGGCTCACTTGCCAAGATAGTACAGTCACACGGTGAGCACTTGAACCAGTTTGGGCAGCAGATAGAGAGCCATGGTGCACAACTAAGGATGCTAGAGACGTCCATGACCCAAATTGCAACTGAGGTGGCTGCCATGAAGCAAATCATTCAACAAAAACCAGTTGGGAATGCAAAGGCTGCTCAAGTACATCATCAAGTGAAGTATATATCTGTGATTAAGGAGACAGAGCCCCCGGTGGGGGAGGTCCATGAAAAGGGAAAAATGCATTTTGTAATGGAGGCTAAACCCAGTGTGCCATACCCCCGTAGCTTATATGGACTACCAGGAGGCTGCCGCCCGTTCAGCAAATCCCACCAAGAACCCATCACAGCTGTGCCCACACCTAGGCAAGAGGAGTAGGTGCATCCATACTTCACAGTGGAGCTACTACCACCGAGAAGGATGAGACGCCACGAGCCACACCAACCGTGAATGGCATGCCAAATCCTATGCCATAGGGTGACATTGAAGCAAGCTTAGGGGAGGAGACCCCAAATAGCCCATATGTGCCACCGCACAAGTGCATAAATGAGTCAAGCGTGCCATTCCCAGATAATGTAAAGCCGAGGAAAGAGAAAAGGCACTTTAAGAAATTTGTTGAGATCTTACGGAAGCTCCACATTAACATTCCATTGGTGGAGGCTATAGAGAAAATTCCTTCACATGGAAGATTCATGAAAGACATCATCAACAAGAAACGGTGGATCAAAGATACATATGTTGTGTGTGTTAATGAAACAATGAGTTCTATAATCCAAGGAAGTCTACCAAAGAAGAGGAAAGATCCTGGATGTTTCTACATCCCATGTTCCATAGGTGGCCAAAATGTTCCACAAGCACAGTGTGACTCAGGGGCAAGCATTAATCTTATGCCACTTGTCACTTTTCAAAAGCTGGGATTGAAGAAGCCAACACAAACTTCCATGACAATCGAGTTGGCAGATGGATCCATTCTAAAGCCACAAGGTGTATGCAAGGATGTGCTAGTCAAGGTCGACAAATTCATCTTCCCTGTTGACTTTGTGGTCATGGACATGGATGAGCTAGAAGGAGGTGAGATGCTATTGGGAAGGCCGTTCCAAGCTACGACTGATGTAATCACTGCCATTGGGCGAGGTTACTTGACACTTGGGATTGGTGATGATTAGAGTGGAATTCAAATTGCCAAATGAATCATTAGAGACATCAGGTTAAAGGTATCTTTATGTCAAGCCTAGGACATTAAACAAGGGCACTTGTTGGGAGGCAACCCAACCATCGGTAGTTCACATTTTTTTCTAGTTATTTTATTTTCTGTCGTGTTTTCAAGTTAGTTTTGGTTAATTTCGTTTTTAGTGTAAAATGATACCCTAATAAGTTTGCTCAATGTGCAGTACTGATAGAAAGTCAATACCATCGACCACAGTGTCGATGGTAGCGACGTGGGTGCAGAAAAGAGGCTACATAGACCTACCATTAGTGACATTGAAAAAAAGAGAGCGCCAAGTCTATAGTATCGACCAAGAAGTCGATGCTCGCGAGATCCCTGAAGATTTTCAGAGAAATCCGTATCAGTAAAGTCGATACCATCAACATCCCTGTCGATGGTATGAACCCGGAAATAGTGAGGAAGTAGGGAATGGGCCTCGCGAGGGTATTTGAAACAGAAAGGGTTGATACCATCGACTATCTGTCGATGGTATCGACGTGACACATCACCGATCTGTGAGAAGATATCAACAGAGCCCACCAAATTAAGAATTCGATCCATGGGAAGGGTCGATACCATTGACACCCCGTCGATGGCATCGATGGAGCGACAGTGGCGTCGATTTCAGTTATAAAAAGAGGGATAGTTTCTCTTTTCTACTCACACCCTCAGAGCCAATCCACAGTACCCACCACCTGAGCAGTAAACGATATCACTGTTCCACCTGTTGAGATTTTTTTGACTATGAGGCCATCCTCGAATTCAAGCTTGGGGGGGAGATGGAACATTTTCTATCTTTTATTTCCTTTTCTTTTATTTTAGCAATTTTTGTAGTTTTTAGGATCCACATGCTATCTAGTGTATCCGTGGATGTCTAATGTTAATGTATCATCTCAATGTTTTTCACATGGGAGTTATGGGTGCCATTATCTGCAATCGAAGCATAATTGGAAAATTTTCAAGAATTTGCAAGTGAACTTGTTGGAAATTGAGCACTTAACTTATGAAAATAATTGGGTTTGTCAACTTTAAAACATAAGATCATAACTGTACAACTGTATGATTCAAGAAATGTGGACAGACATGTATGTTGAGCCTAAAATGACCAAACAGTAATGGGACTTTAATTGAAAGTGAGAGAGAGAGAGAAACCCTTTGATTTATTATTACACAGGTCAGTAAAGAGAGAAATATAATCTATTCCAATGGTTTTGTACATTAGTCTTGTGATCTATCCATTTCATTTCATTCAATATCCACCATAAGAATTGGAAGCACTTATAGTTTTTCATCTCTTGATTGCATGACATGTATATAGGATTTCATTGTAGCTAGATTTTGCATGTACGCATTCACACATTCTCAAGTGCATGTCATTATAGTTGCATTTTGCGTACTTTAGAGCATATAGGACTTTTTGTACCTTATTTCTTCTGGAAAATAAGAAAAGAAGGAAAATTGTTCTATACCCTCTGAAAAGTAATTTGTAAGGCATCAATGATGTTAGCTAAGTGGAAATAAGCCCGAGAAAAAAATTTGTGAATGTTCTTCTAGTCAATTGAAAAATGAGGACTTGAAAAAAAAGAGAAAAAGAAAAGAAATGTAAAAAAAAAGAGGGAGAAAAGAACTTGTTTCACCTACATGTATAAATAAAGAAAAAAGGAATAAGCACATAATGTAGTTTTAGTAGTCATTCCATCTCATCTTGAGATGGAATGATAGTGCATGCATCATTCTACCTCAAATTTAGGCATTAGGTCATTTTCATATGCATATGCATCATTTAGGTCATTTTGTTGATTTCGCATGATAAAACTATTTGGTGCTTCTCTTTCTTCCATAGCTGCCTATTTCATCCACTCGTTGCTCAAAATGATAGGCCACCCATGATTATCTCCTCATTATTGTATACCAGGAGATCTTCTTCCATATAGATGGTAGTTAAGACTTGAGCAACATAGATAGCAGATCACAAGATGCACTAAGTCTGAACCGGAGGAATTCATTATATCAACTGCTTTATTTGATAGTGTATGATGATCTTGGGGTGGAAATTTCTTATGGATGATCATTGTCACCTCTAGGGTAGTTATCGTTCTGTGGTCAGTGAGGGCCGACATGTGCATGACAGGTGGGAGTCATATTGAGTTGTCTTTTATGCTAATATGTTCTTTAGTTGACTCTCGCAATTCTATTCTACAATTTTTTTCTCGAGGACAAGTAATGTTCAAGCTTAGGGGAGTTTGATGCAGGGGTTTTGAGTCATTTTTACAGACTGGTTTTGCATACATTTCATGTGTATTTTGATCATATTTGTGATTAATATTGCATGATTCACTACCTTTAGTCTATAATTTCATTTTGCATCAAATTTACCTTGTTTCATGTTATTCTGTATAAAAGATCATATTTGTTAGATTTGATTGGTGTTCTTCTCTTCATTTCAGGAAATTTGGATATCTGAATACATCAATACCATCGACGGATGGTCGATACCATCGACCTGGTCACAGTGCATTGTCGGAGAAGAGCAACCAGAAGTCGATACCATCGATGGGACTGTCGATGGTATCGAGAGAGCGTCAGTGAGCAAGATTTCTAGATGTCGATACTATCGACCCAAAGTCGATACTATCGACCTCGCCTCAGCAAAATCAGCTTCAACATCGGATTTAAGAGAAAAGCAATGCCTAAGGTGTCGATACCATCGACACACAGTGATGGTATCGAGGCAACATCAGAGAGAACCCCAAGAATCACGCAAGCACCGATGCCTCAAGCAGGTCGATACCATCGACCCGCGTCGATGGTATCGACGCCGTCAGATCAGGTTTTGCTAAAGATCGTGTCTAATCATACGGTGGTGATCTTTGGGTGACCTAAAGTGGTGCATATACCTAATTACGGTGGCCCAAAAGCGATCTATCACGTCATTAGCCGCCGGACAAGTCTCAAGAAAGGGAGGAGAGAAGAACAGATCTGAGAGCTATGCCCCAATCATTCCAAGAGCCGCAGAAGACGTTTTCCACCGCCAGAAGGTGTAGAATGTTCACCTCATGCTAAGGAACACCCATATCTCCTCCGTTTAGGGATTACACAACATCTATCCATGTTTTCTCCATTCCTCATGTTGTCTTTCATTGAGATGAACATGCGGGGCTAATCCCCTTTATCTTTAGGACCGGGAGTAGCCCGGGTAATCGTTGTATGACAGTTTTGACATAGTTATCAGAATTTGTCTCTAAAATATGTTGAATGATTTCGTTTTCTCCATTATATCATTATGATTGATCACCTTAATGATAATTTAATACCTTTAATTACTTTGAAAGAAGAATTAACGGTTGAAAAGAGACAGATATCACATTAACTAATAAATCCTTTGAACAAGGCGATGTACAGTTAATGGTGGAAACCCAGTGTGATCTTCATGCACCTAGTTTAGGGTATAGGTTTCTACGACCGTAGAACCGACCTAGATTTAGGTAGTAAATTGTATCGTGACAACGAACAATTCTGACTATTGGCCACTACCCGGAATAGGAGACAAATTAGGATAATTGTGTAGGAATTAGTACAATGAGAACTTGCGGTGAAACTGCAATCCTAAAGATACCATCTTTAATTGATTAAACCAACCATTGAATCAATTGTTTTGCCTTCTTTTATTTCTCTTTTCTTTTTCAATCAACTCTCAAACCATTTTAATCGGTCTATCTGATTGCAAACAGTTAGTAGTAGTCTACCAAAAATCTTTTCCCTGAGTTCGACTCCGGCCTCACAAAGGCCTATATTACTTTGGCACATGCACTTGCGTTATACACATGGTAAATTTGTGTCAGCTCCTAGCTATGTGGAGCAATGAATTAGGGATTGATCATTAATAATATTATCTCGAGACCTTAAATGGTTAATAATGGAAAACCCTAAACCTAATGAAGGGTGATGATGTGTAAGAGAAACCGTAATCGATAAGGAAGGGAAACTCTAACCCAAATGATGGGAAAGTTGTAATTCTTTTATTGTATAAACCTTGTAAGGCATGTAAATACTGAATAAAAGTATAATGATCAATGGCCTTATGAGCCATGTGAATAAGTTGTTACCTAGTAAGAGGTGACAAGATGTGCAATGGACTTGTGAGTCATATGAATAAGTTGTTTCCTAGTGAGAGGTGACAAGATGTGTGATGGCCTTACGAGCCAATTGATGATTTGTTGCCTAGTGAGAGGTGACAAGATACTTAATGAGCCTTGTGAGCCATGTGAGATGCTTGTGTAGCAAGTATCATGTTTACCTTGGTCAGATGACCTGAAGGTATTAGTTACCTAATAAGTGGTAACAAGTGTTATTTGATGAACTGAGGGTCTGAATACCCATATTCCATAATCATGATGATGGAGTATTAAGGGATGAGAATGCCCATGATGTGATAAGGGATTGAAATCCTAATGTTTTATAAAGTTTTGAAAAGTACTTGATAGATGTATTATACTTTTCTGTGTAGCATCTGTTATAATAATTCTTGTTTGAAACTTGACTGATGCTAAAAGAATACAATAATGTACTTAATTAACCAAGTGAAATCTCATCATGTAGTACCCTGGCCATAGTTCCATCAACGTCAGAATTTGCTGAATGGTGAACTGGGTTGCTCCGCAGCATAACCCGGAGGACATATTTTTGAATATTTGGGGGTGATGGACACGAATATCCTTACGCCCTAATGGAGGAATTGATGTGAGATAAACATTAAATCTCTCAATCCTTCATTATATATGTCGGGGTGGATGTATCACTAATCCCCCGATAATGGGATGGATGTATCACGAATCTCCTGATAATGTTTAATGCCGGATTGATGTGAGATAAACATAAAATCTCTCGATTGCGAAGAGAGTGCAGCCGCCGCTGTAACTCTATAGCGAAGTTTCCAGTATACCCTGGAAAGCTATTTAGAAGAGACACAATATGTCCTGCATCGAATATCATACTGACTGAGATAAGGGAGGTCATGGAAACCGACTCTTCCATTGACCTTGTATGGCATCAATTTCGACTTCGCAATGGTCAGTTGGAGTATGAGCGGTATACCTCATCTCCTCAGGGCATAAGTGTGATTGTAAAATGTAATCAGTCGTATAGCGATGTTACATTTCTCTTATGCATATTTAGTTAATAGATAATATATTTATGTTTCCTTACATTCCTTTCAAAATAGATAGATGATGTATAATTCTACAATGGGTAGATGCAATGCTCTCCTTGAGAAAGGAGATTATCTTATTCTGTTCATACAATGATTAATACTGCTGTTAATATAAAAGAACTCATGCTCAGTTTATTACTGTTTATCTGTAATAATAATGTTTATGGCAAAGAGTTATATCTCTCGCTAGGACAATTTCAATTGTCTCACCCCCGTGGGATCCAACTTTTTAGGTAGACGCGGAAGAAGATGCAGAAACCCTATAGCAGGAGAAGAGCAGTAGCAGCAACAACAGGGACAACAGTGATATTTTAGGTGGAGGCACTGGCTGTCATATTGTTTTTGTATAGAAAGTCCTATGTGTCGTCTCTGTACTCTTAGGTCCTTGGAATAAGTAGTTAGTGCTTTTAATGAATCGATATGAGATTTTGGCTTGATGCCTCGAGGTTCTTATGCTACCTGTCTATAGTTTTAACAGAGCAGTTGATGCTTGTAATCCTCAAGAAGGGATGGTACATGATATGTAGTTATGAACTAGAATGTATATATATATTACTTTGGTTCTTGTTGTTACGAGTTTTCCCTGGAATTGGATCTCTTTGAAAAAGGTTTTAATTTTTAGTGATTTTCAGTAATCCACTATTAATGATCGCTTCCTCTTAGTCAATGACATAGCATTCATTATTATCCGATGTTTGGTGTCCGTCATCACAATTTAGTGGTATCAGAGCTTAAGGTTCACTGAGTCTATAGAGACATAGGACTAATGTGTTGAGTCTATTTTAGTGTCCTTCAGTATATCTTATAGTGACTTATGCTCATGTAGAAGATAGAATAAAGCCTAAAGATGTCTGGACTACGGAAGGAGTACATTGCTGAAAGCAATATTGCTGCACCAACAAAAGGTGCATGGGACCAAGCGAGAGAAGAACGACTGCCTGAGAACCCCCAAGATGATCCAACTATGATAAGGAATCCTTCTTTTGATATCACTATTGGGAAAGTTAGGACTGAAATAATGCATATAATGGACCATATATTAGCAATACAACCTAGATTACCAGCCCCTAATGATGAAGTTTTAGACTCCAGCAGGATTCTTGCTCAACATCAGCATGTTGGAGCAATGAATAATGATGAAAGGAATAGGTTACAATATGAAATCAAGATTTGCCATAGGTGTAGGCAGCCTAGACATATCAGAAGAGATTGTCCAGAAAAGGATAATGAGGAAAGAATTATGAAAAGATCTATCCAAACTCAGCAACAGAGGACTAGTAGATTCAAAAAGGGGAAATTTTTGGAACCCCCGACACAACCAAGGTCTGGTGCACTAGGGAAAGGGCTAACCCAGAAAGAGTAAATGACCTTTTAGACCATATCAAGAGAATAGAACCTATCACCAGTGTAGACAGGTAGGACATCTAGCAAGGAATTGTCCAGTTGGAAACACAATAGTAACCCAACCACCGAGGCTGAGACATCAAGGTCATCAAAAGAAATAGTTTTCTAGTGGCACTCGAGGACGTGGACAGACGTCCCAAGAAAGATCAACATTATTAAATAACAAAGCAGAAAGTCGACATTAGGCAATGGTAAGATTCTATGAAAAGAATCATCCTGAGGCAGTAAACAAACAGTGAGATGAGACAGGTCAAATGAAACAGTTTCATTCTAATATATTATTTCATGATTTCATGTGTTAAATATAAGAAAGTAGTTGTTTTTGAGCTTCCTTTGACTAGTCCTATGAGGACATAAGGAAGATGAGGACTTATATTTTGCTCAGTATTCCTTTAAATGCTTTATAATTTCTCTTATATGTGTGATAAAGGATGAGATATAGAAGTAATGCCTGAAGAAAATCCAAGAATGTTAAATCCTGTGTTTATAATGATATGAAAAGTGAGAAACATGATAGTAAATAAAGTGCATACTACCTAATCACAATACTTGTATACCCTGGCCAGGTATATAATTATTGGAGATATGGAAAGTATGGAACTCTTAGATTGTTATCTTTCTGATTACTCTGATCAAGTAGTCATTCTGAAACAATCTAGTGAGCATAATGAAACTAGAAATATTGCATGGACATTTTTATCACATCCTAAGTACAATAAAATGGAATCTGAAATGATCTCAGATCCATATGTGTATGAGGGAGTAAAAGTATAATCCTCATGATAAAGAAAATGAGACAAGGGTGATGATCCCTATCTAATAAATCCTATGTATATAGTAAAGATCTTTTCCTATGATGTGGAAATGGTAAATGTGATAAAATCACAAAATGTTAATAAATATGTTAGAAAATAACAAAGGAATGAGTAATGACATGAAATCATCCTTATAACTCCTATGCTGATAGCAAGGAACCTAGGATGAAATAAGAGTAAATGACTCATGAACAATTGAAAGTTCATGCTATAATTAGAGGAGATGGTAATCCTTTCTCTTTGATAAGCAACCCTGGGTGATGATGGGGTGATAAGAGGAATATGTTTCTTTTTGTTCTCTTCTTTTTGGAACAATGAAATAAAGTGATTACTATGAAACTTGATGTGCATGGATTAGAAATAATCTAATGATGGATACTTAGAAAAGTATCAGTTTGTTTTGGACTTTGATTCCACAATAAAGATATGTGTAATAAATAATGTTCCAAAGATAAAAGAAAGATCCTTTTATATGTGTAACTTTGGTAATAACTACAGAGAAATGGAAATTATGAGGATGTGATGTGTTTTTGACACATGTGATGGATACCAAAGTAAGGAATTCTGGTATATAAGAATATCAGGTGGTATGGAAAAGTAAAAGCATAATTCTGAATTAGATGATTTATGTTGGTTACCTAGACTGGCTAACTGTGAAATCAGTCTAGTTACATAAAATAGTATGGACATCACATGTTAGGGGTTTATGCTCTACATAAACATAACATCGATAAGGATGTACTAATTGAAGGAACAATTGTAAAATCATTGTGGGAAAAGCTTATCAAGCTAAAAATAATTCCTTAGAATATCCCTATCTAGATCTATTAAAGCAACTTATATATATAAAATCTAAAGATACCTCTAAGATGAGTTCTTAATTGGTAAGTAACCTCCCCTTACGACAAAAGTATGTACAACTAATAAGATAGTTGGTACAAGCAGTATGAAAGTTTAGTGTTGTGACAATAGTTTGGATGACACACCAGATGTATGAAGAGACTTGTAGTCACAAGTGGGTGACAAAATGTAACTCTGGTCTTTCCTTGAAAGTGAAATACTAAATTGATTCAGGAATATGGAAGATTCATCAGAATTAAGAATCATGTCACATATAGTTATAAATTGAGAAAGGTCATAAATCAGTGAGATTTGACACCTGAATAGAATGAGGTATGTATAATGTATCTCTGACAAAGAAAAATGCTACCTGACACAGAGTTGACTCTACAATCAATAATGAAAAGAAATAATTGAGTATGTGTCCTATGTGACAAGTTATATGGCATCTCCATGAAATTAAGATGTTATGTGGAGACCTGATGATATAGTGAATGAATAATATTTGTCTCCCTTTACCTGGGATTTTGGGGACAAAATCCTTGTTAGGGGTTTATAATTGTAACATCACTGACCTGGGTTATGCCTTAACCCTAGAAGTTTTGCTTAAGTATGTCATTTAGATTCTACTCTTTATCTTTTGAAAAATAATTAAGACTAAAGGAGAGCTTATGTTTCAATTTTGGTCCTATTTGAATAATGTTGAAACAATGTTTTACTTGTTTTGGACTAAAGTGAAAATTACCCAAGTTGAGGGGTTAACTAGAAAATGTTACATGATAAAATGTTCCTCAAGTGTTGAAGAATCATAAGAATGAAAATGATGCTGAGGTATGGCTTCCACAAGCCTGAGCACCAAGAAAGAGCTTATTAAGCAATGTTTGTGCATTAAAACCTAGTTTTGGCGTAATGTGCAATTTACCCAAAACCCAGGGTTCAATATGCAAAATACCACTTCTAAAGAGTTCCTAATGTTTCGTGGTATCAATTAGAGGCAAGAAAATCAGAGGGACATCTCATTTGAATCTGTTTGGAGGAGAGAGAATCTTGATATTAAAATAATCAAGATTTAAGCATAATTTAAACCCTAATTCAATTTAATGCAAAAATAAACATATTAATGGAAGTGCCCTTCAAAAAAAAGTGTGATGGTTGAATTTATATAAGTATGGACGTCCTTGTGCCTTGTAATGGAACTGAAATATCTAAAGTGAGTGGAGAGCCCACTCACATTAGTAAAAGAAAAAGTAATATCCACTAACTTTTGGATATTATTATTAAATTGATTAAGGTGCTTAATTTGTTTTCTTTTAATTCATGGATAAAGAAGAGGATTTTGAAGGGAAGGATGATGGATTCGTATGCATGGAAGTGAGGGGTATAAGTGGCACCAATTTTGGGAATTGAAAGATTTTTATAACACTTTCTCTCTCTTGAATTTCCCTTATATACACTCCATTCCTTCACCCACATGAAAGGCTTTTTTGACTCTTCTTTCTTTCCTTTCTTTGGCCAGACACTGAACACAAGGGAGCTTAGGAGCAACAGGAGGACGAACACCAACCTATAGGTGAGCTCCTTAATCATCGTCAACCTTGATTTCATGGTGGAAATCCAAATTCAATGCTTATTTTCTTCTTTTCTCCATTCAATCTTCAACTTTAGCCATACTTTTCACTCAAAGACTTGAGGACCGACCTTGGGAAGTTGAGAAAGCTTCATTCACCATTAAAGACGTGAAGCTTGAAGCTTGGATTCAACTTTGAAGGCGGGTTATATAACTTTAACCCTTAAATGTTATTATTGATTTCATTTCTTTATCATATGTTGATTTCTTATTCTTTCCCAAATTTCCTTTTGATTAATTATTGAAATCACCACAAAGATCATAGAAAATATCGAAGGTTTGTAGCTTGAAGATGATGATGTCATCTTAGCGCACACCTCAATAAAAATCATGAGCAAATGGTTTTCAATTTTGATGACCAAACGATCTCAAGACTGTTTGAGGGCAAATGGTTTCAACACCGTTTGAGGTCAAATGGTCTCAAGACCGTTTGGGATCAATTGCTGATGTGGATGAATGAAGATCCAATGGTTCAAATTGATCTAATTATAATGGTTTCAAGAATGGATGATCCATTGATTACAAACCCTAAATGATTGATTAATGAAACCCTAATTTGATTCAAACGTTTTCAAGGTGGAATGAACCAAACGGTCTCAAGACCGTTTGAGGGCAAACGGTCTCAAGACCGTTCGAGGTCAAATGGTCTCAAGACCATTTGAGGTCAAGTGGAGTCATGGATGGATGGATATCCAAGGGTTATAATTTGATGTACTCTCTATGGTCCAATTGATGAATGATTCAATGAAGCAAACCCTAAATGATTGGTTGAAGGAAACCCTAGATAATCCTTTCAGTTTCAAGGTAGTTTGGACCAAACGGTCTTGAGACCGTTTGAGTCCAAATGGTATTGAGACTGTTTGAGTCCAAATGGTCTTCAGACCATTTATGATCAAACGGTCCTCAAACCGTTTGAAGACCAAATGGTCTTCAAACCGTTTGAGACCAAACGGTATCAAACCATTTGATGTCCAATCAATTTCAATAATGAGTTGTTCATTTTGTTTCTATGTTAATTTGATCAAACAGTTTCAAGGGTTAGATTCCCAAAAGGTTTCAAAACCGTTTGGAGGGCAAACGGTCTCAACCCTAGATGCCCAAACGGTCTCAAGACTGTTTGGAGGGCAAACAGTCTCAAAACTGTTTGGAGGTTGAGGGGTCAAAACCATTTGGAGGTCCAATGCAATCAAAACTGTTTGAAGACCTAATGTGATGAAAGATTAATTAACCCTATGATTATTAGTGATGTATATCAGAGATAATTACAATATTTGTACCTTTAAGGTACTAAGGTAATTATTACCCTTAGAAGGGTTAATCTATGATGCTTATGGAAGCAATATCTCAATACACTATGCTAACCCTAAATGTATGTACTTGAATGAAGGGTTGGCCGAATCTAATTAGGCTTGATGTAATCAACATCCTAGAGAGGATGAGAGAGAGAGGAATTAATACATGTATAATAATCATGTAGTGGTTAAGCCTAACACTTTCAACATGAATGAAATATGTAATTAGGGTATGGTCCTTGATAAAGAGATCATGAAACCCTAACCGAGAAGGTTGATCAACCCTAACCTTATTTTAGAGAAATGTTAGTGATACCCTAATCTAGGGTAATGGTGTAACCCTAATCTAGGGTGATGATATGAGAGATCCCAATTCAGGGTAAGATAATGAAAAACCCTAATTTAAGAGGATGCTTCATGAAACCCTAATTTCGGGTAAAGCTACATGAAACTCTAATTTGGGGAAAAGTTATAAGGGACCTTAATTCAAGATAATGATGCATGAAACCCTAATCTAGGGTGATGCCATGTGAAACCCTAATCTAGGGTGATGCCATTTGAAACCCAAATGTAGTGATGTGATGTGAAACCCTAATCCAGGGTGATTCCATGTGAAACCCTAATGTAGTGATGTGATGTGAGACTCTAATCCAGGGTGATGCTATGTAATTATATATGAAACCCTAATATGAAACCCTAACCCTAATAAAGGGTGAAGGTATGTGGAACCCTGATATAGGACGAAGTTATGTGAAATCCTAATGTAGGGTGAGGTTATGTGAAACCCTAATATAGGGCGATGCTATGTAAACCCTAATTGATAAAGATGGGAAACCATATTCTTAATAATGGAATAGTGACTAATATATTGATAAGTGAAACGCCTAAAGTGGTTGAAAATGGATATCCTTATATCAATAATGTCTTAACTTGAGATGAGTCCATATCATTGATAATGGTTGAATAATTCAAATAAGTGACTTATGACCAATACATTACATGATAAATGTGACGAACTGGTGCATAAAGTATTAGGATGGGAAATACCCTAATACAAGATAAGTTGATGAACTTAAGTAAGATAAAAGTGATGAGGAAAGTGATACATCAAGACATGATATATATCACATTCAACACCTCAAGGTTGATATACCTTAATGTACCTTAAATCCAATATACTTGGATGAGTAACACATGAAGTGTGTCATGTCAATTGTTACATTGAGATGTAATGCACTTTGATAATGTAGGCTAATATACCTTAAGAAAAGGTTAAGCCAAGTTAATAAAGTATGATGAAATCATATTCTGGTAAAGATGAGAGAGGAACTCATATCTTGTGTTGATGATCATTTAATGATAAATGATGAGAATAAATAAGTATGATTGAATACTTATGTTATCAATGTTGGCTCCTAGCTGTGTGGAGCAATGAATTAGGGCTTGATCATTAATAATATGATCTTGAGACCTTAAATGGTTAATAATGGAAAACCCTAAACCTAATGAAGGGTGATGATATGTAAGAGAAACTGTAATTGATAAGGAAGGGAAACTCTAACCCAAATGATGGGAAGGTTGTAATTCTTTTGTTGTATAAACCTGGTAAGGCATGTAAATACTTGAATAAAAGTATAATGATCAATGGCCTTTTGAGCCATGTGAATAAGTTGTTACCTAGTAAGGGGTGACAAGATGTGCAATGGCCTTGTGAGTCATATGAATAAGTTGTTACCTAGTGAGAGGTGACAAGATGTGTAATGGCCTTGCGAGCCAAGTGATGATTTGTTTCCTAGTGAGAGGTGAAAAGATACTTAATGAGCCTTGTGATCCATGTGAGATGCTTGTGTAGAAAGTATCATGTTTACCTTGTTCAGATGACCTGAAGGTATTAGTTACCTGATAAGTGGTAACAAGTGTTCTTTGATGAACTGAGGGTCTGAATACCCATATTCCATAATCATGATGATGTCATATTAAGGGATGAGAATGCCCATGATGTGACAAGGGATTGAAATCCCAATGTTTTATAAAGTTTTGAAAAGTACTTGATAGATGTATTATACTTTCTATGTAGAATCTGTTATAATAATTCTTGTTTGAAACTTGACTGATGCTAAAAGAATACAGTAATATACTTAATTAACCAAGTGAAATCTTACCATGTAGTGCCCTGGCCATAGATCCATCAGCGTTAGAATTTGCTGAATGGTGAAACGGGTTGCTCCGCGGCATAACCCGTAGGACATAGTTTTGAATATGTGGGGGTGATGGGCGCGAATATCGTTACGCCCTAATGGAGGAATTGATGTGAGATAAACATTAAATCTCTCAATCCTTCATTATATATGTCGGGGTGGATGTATCACTAATCCCCCGATAATGAGATGGATGTATCACGAATCTCCTTATAATGTTTAATGCCAGATCGATGTGAGATAAACATAAAATCTATCGATTGTGAAGAGAGTGCATCCGCCACTGTAACTCTATAGCAAAGTTGCTTGTATACCCTGGAAACCTATTGAGCAGAGACATAAGATGTTCTGCATGGAATCTCGTACTGACCGAGATAAGGGAGGTCATGGCAGCCAACTCTTCCATTGACCTTGTATGGCACCGATTTCGACTTCACAATGGTTAGTTGGAGTATGAGCAGTATACCTCATCTCCTCAGGGCATAAGTGTGATTGTAAAATATAATCAGCTGTATAGCGTGTTTGCTTAAGGATTGAATACGAAAATCATTGGTTGATGTTACATTTCTTTTATTTATCTTTAGTTAATAGATGATATATTTATGTTTCCTTACATTCCTTGCAAAGTAGATAGATGATGTATAATTCTATCATGGGTAGATGCAATGTTCTCCTTGAGAAAGGATATTATCTTATTCTATTCATACAATGATTAATACTGCTGTTAATATAAAAGAACTCCTGCTCAGTTTATTAATGTTTATCTACAATAATAATGTTTCTGGCAAAGAGTTATATCTCTCACTGGGACAATTTCAATTGTCTCACCCCATGGGATCCAACGTTTTTGGTAGACGCAGAAGAAGAGGCAGAAACCCTATAGCAGGAGAAGAGTAGTAGCAGCAACAATAGGGACAACAGTGATATTCCAGGTGGAGGCACTGGCTGTCATATTTTTTTGTATAGAAAGTCCTATGTGTCGTCTCTGTACTCTCAGGTGCTTGGAACCAATAGTTAGTGCTTTTAATGAATCAATCTGAGATTTTAGCCTGATGCCTCAAGGTTCTTATGCTGCCTGTCTATAGTTTTAACAGAGCAGTTGATGCTTGTAATCCTCAATAAGGGATGGTACATGATATCTAGTTATGAACCAGAATGTATATATATAGTACTTTGGTTCTTGTTGTTAAGAGTTTTCCCTGGAATTGGATCTCTTTGAAAAATGTTTTAATTTTTAGTGATTTTTAGTAATCCGTTGTTAATGATCACTTCTGCTTAGTCAATGATGTAGCATTCATTATTATCTGATGTTTGGTGTCCGTCGTCACAGAAATGGAGATGATTGAGCCTGTTAGAACTAAAGGAAGACAAAGGGAAGTTGGAGGAAGCTATGAAGATAGAGGAATGTTATTGGAGGGAACTATCAAGTGCTAGATGGTTGTCAGAATGATATAGGAACACAACATTCTTTCATGCTCAGGTGAGATATAGAAGGAATAAGTATTTTGTTGAGAAGATTAGAAGAGAAGATGGATCGTGGGTAAGAGAGATAGAGGAGGTCATTCAAGAAGTGGTGGATGTTTTTTCTAACCTTTTTCCTGTAGAAATGCCTAACATTTCTCAGGAGCTTCTATAATAGATTCTAAACCCGTGATAGAGGAAGGCAACATCATGCTCTCTATTCCTCCAACTGAAGAGGAGGTTTTCTTAGGTCTATACAAACTCAATAGGAACAATTCTCCAGGACCGGACGGCTTCACCAGGGCCTTCTACATAGCAACTTGGATGACGATCAAAGAGGATACTATCGCTTTTGTGAGAGCATGCTTTAATGGAGAACTTATTCACAAATGATTGAAATGCATGAAGATCTCTCTCATCCCAAAGTCGGACTCCCCAGTGAGGTTGACAGACTTCATACCTATAAGCATAGGTGATTTCTCCATGCAATTGTCTTCCAAAGTCCTATATAATCACATGGCAAACTTGCTTCCCAAGCTGATTTCCATGGAACAAAATGCATTTGTTAAGGGATGTGGAATCGGTAACAACTTGAGGCTATCTCAGGAATTATGCAATGATATTGAGGACATCAAATAGGGAGAGAATGTCATTTTTAAAGTTGACATGTCAAAGGTGTTTGATAGAACATAATGGGATTTTCTTAAGGAGGTGTTGCAGCATTTCAGGTTTGATAGTAAGGTCATTGCGGGGGTTATTCTTTTTGTAGAGGATGCTTGGTTCTCCATTCACATTAATGGAACATTAGGGGGGTGTTCAAAGCAACACGAGGGTTTCATCAAGGAGATCCCATGTCACCGACCCTATTCATCTTGATGGAAGAGGCATTGAGTAGATACACATCATAAATGGGATCAATAGGTAGGATTCAATGATCCTCCACTTGAGGAAGAGGAACAACTCCCTCCCATCTTCTATTCACATACAACATCATCTTCTTCTTCAACATGACGGGGTTCTCTTTTCCATCTCTATGTAACATCCTCTTCCTCTATTTGTGGTCTTCAGGACATGTTATCAACCCATCAAAATCTTATTTCCACATCAACAACACCTAATCAGATAGAAGGTAGACCGTCAATACTTGGCTGAACTGCAACCATAGTGAGGGTTTTACTCAATATCTGGGTACTCCTTTGATTAAGGGGCACAAGAAGTTGATACACTATGACTCCTCCTTTAGAAAGTGATGACTAGAATTGGCTGATGGAGCGGAAGGCTTCTTTACTTTGTAGGTAGCGTGACACTAAAATTGGTGCTCTCTTCGTTCCCTCTATACACTATGATGGCCATCTACATCCCAAAGATAATAATCAAGAAGTTAGAGAAAATAATGAGCTCTTTTATGTGGAGTTCTAGAGATATAATGAAGAGGAGAGTCTGGGTTAGCTAGTGCGTAGTTTATAGTCCTTTTTCTCAAGGAGGACTTGGATTGCAAACGCTCACAAAAATTCAAGAGTATTGATTCCTTTAGTCATCCTGGAAGGTACTGATTGGGGAGGGGGATATATGGTCACAATTCTTCTCCTCTAAATATGAGAGGGAACGTTGGCTTGATGATCTTGAACATCTATTATTCCTGAAGAAAAGCTACTATGCATCGGTTTACTGGAAACACCTTTGGAGAACCTTCCCTAAAGTGATGCAATACTCTCATTAAGATATTGGTAGAGGGAGAATTCCCTTTTGGCTTGCGAATTGGATGAGAACGCCTCTTTCATATTTAGCAAGAAATGGAGTAGAGACGAATCATCACCTTCTTGTTCATGAGGTATTTGATCAACACAATGACTGGGACATGGGGTTCCACCTTACAAACTACTCTGAAGATGATATTAGGATGATTAAAGAACAAGATATCACTTTCTAAAATCAGTTGGACTCTCCAATATGGGAACCAAATGCAAGTGGAGTCTTCTCCTTAGCCTTAATAAAATGTACTCTCCAACCTATCACTGGGTTGAAATGGCCTTTCCATAAGTGGACCTGGTCCTCCCTACTACCCCATAAAGTGGCGGTCAACACCTGGAAGATTTTGCATGATGCCCTTCTGATGGACAATAGGATCATGGACTACCACATTCACATTATCTCAATGTGTGAATGTTGTGCTGAATATGAATTGGAGGATTTAGACCACCTGATGGTGAATAGTGAGACAACCTCCTACCTTTAGGCTTGCATGGAGGGTCTTTTTGGGTTCTCTATGACAATAGTGAGACTATAGAATGTGTCTTCGACACTCAAGAGATGCTAGTCAAAAGATGTCCACTACTCTTTCTTGGGTAATATCTTAGGACTCCTACCCCCTTTAGTCCTTAGGTTCCTTGGGAAGAATAGATGTTCTAGTAGGTTTGAGGGAAAAGCTTTCGAATGGGAAAATATTTGGAATAGTTCACCACACCTTCTGAACCAGATGGCGGGCTAGGATGACATTGGAAGAAATGGGTGCATCTGATTATATAGTATCCTTTTGGGTTGCCCAGTGCCTAACTCTCCCACGTCTTCACAACTACATTAGTAGAAGATTTGGTTGGACAAGACCAACATTAGGGAAAATCAAACTCAACATCATGGCAAAAAGATGGAAGAACAAAGGAAACATAACAAGTGAGGTAGCCTTTGGAGCGATTCTAAGAGATGAGAATAGAGGCATTATCCAGGGGTTTACTGGACCAAGCACATCCTATTCGAAGTAGGTGCGCTACACCTTTGTCGTGCCTGCAACATTTAGATGGATTACATTGAGACAAACTTCAACTGAGTCATTGACCTAGCCAGAGGTCAGTTTGACAATCCTTGGCACATCAGGAAGAGGATCAATCAGATCTGTAATCTTTTGCAGAGTAATATTTTGGTAGAGTATACTATTTCAGAAGAAAATCGAGTGGCTACAAAGCTAGCCACTTACATAGGAGACCTACTATAGGTTTATATTTTTCATACTCTTGCAGCCATGCCTCCTCCCATATGAGTTCACTACCAGTATGACATACGGGGCGTCACCATTACAAAGTTTGTAAAGGATACATAGGTTTTGTTTTGGAGTTTTGGGTGTTCAATTTTTTTATGAAAGATGGGATACTCTGTAAGCCGAGGGATCAGCCTTCCTTTTTTGACCCCATAAGAGGGAGATAGGATGGATGATACTCCTCCCTCATAATTAAAAAAAAAGTCACGAGAGAATAAAATGAGGTGTTGTAGCTTATATACAAGGTTTTTATTAACACTGTCTTATATCATAAAAAGAGCCATCATAGTTTATAAAATGACACTTCATAACTTAAGAGATGATACCCCATAACATAAAATGAGACATTGCTTGTCTGTTATTCCCGATGCCTCATCTTTGTGCTAAAAGATTGGTTTCTATGCTATAGTGCCTTGTATTAGAGTTGAAACATCTTACTCCCTGCACTCATGGGTGTGCAAATGTAAAGTAAATGAGGGAGATGGAGATACAATAATAGAAGAATATGGGATGAGAGGAGGTGGTGGATGATAAAGAGGATGTATTGTAGTTGAGGGAATAGACACATAGTAGAGGGAGTTGGCATGGTTGAAGACCATGACCTTAGATTCACCTAAGTTTCTTTCTAATTTTGCTTTATGATCATAATCATGTGCTTGACTAAGTTTTAATATCAATATAATGAAAGACATCTCAAAATTGGTCAAATTTGCACTTTGGTTGTCCTAATTTCATGTTCCCTTGCAAGTTGTGATCTTAGTTGTAAATTCAACATAGTATGAGGACCTACTTGCAAATTATGTGAAAAAAATAAAACTTGTATTTTTATTCATACTCATAATTTTTTACCCTTGAAATCAATTGGTCAAGTATGACTCTAATATGACTATAATTGTACCTTGTTTGATGCCTTGATTGGTAGTTTCATGTGTAATTGTGGACCAAAATGCAACTTTACCCTAATCAAGGCCTAATTATAAAATTGAGGACATGTTATTCAATTTCATGTTTTTATTCAATGTCTTAATTTTCTTTGGTTTGATGATTTTGACCTCAGTTGGATTAAAGTTTCAACCCTAGCTAGAGTGGTGGTGGTTGAAGATGGCTGATGGACTCATCAACCGATGATAGTCTTGGCACCACCGATTGATGGGTCTCTAGATATTCTACTGATGAGATCCCTAGGTTCATAAATCAATGAGACTCTTGAACCAATGGATCTCTAGATTCCTCAACCAATGGAGGTACATATGAGTCAACCACAAGAGATTCTAGCATGACAACTAATGAGAGTTATGATGCATCAACCATGAGGTTGTTGATACAAAGTGATGAGAGATATGGACACTAAAAGTTAGAGGAATGTCTATGGTAGTAATCAGTGGACCAATATTTGGACAATTGATGAGAAGGTAAGTGATTTAGCAATGGAAATTCTATCCAAGCAACCAATAAGAAAACATACTTGACAATCGTTGAGGTTTCTGAGTTATAAATGAATGTAGTTTTTATGTGCGCAAACCAATGGAACTTCTAACCTATGGAAGTTCTAGACAAATAAAATTCTTGCAAAGATTGGTGAAAATGATGCATAACTAATGAGAATGCTAGTAAGGTCACTGAAAAGGCTTGTTTGACCAGTGAAGTTCCTACATTGATTGATGGTAGCTCTAGACACTGGTTATCAAAAACTCTAACTTTTGCACCCATTCAAATATATATGTAAAACCCTCCAATTTAGCTTGAGTCCATTTGACACCCCAAGTGTCATTGTAAATGTTGGAGGGTTTATAGAGGTCAATGAAATCTCCAAGTAGCTCGATAACCACATATGGGAGCTTCCATGTGGATGCATGTCACATATTAAACAACTCCATGGTGTTTTCAAGATTTCCAACCATGTTTCTTGCATAAAAAAATGTAATATAATCTTCTAATATATCCTTCCTTCTTTTCTTCACATCTTCTTCCTTCTTGGCCAAAATCCATGGTCTTTCATGGTAGAAACTTGCCCATCCAGCTAGAGAACCTTTGTTTCTCCATTTTTCCCTTTTCTACCCTTGATCCATCATGGAGGAATCACCTTGGATCTAGGGAGGTGATATGGGGTGTGGAAAGGCGGTTTCTTGTAGGTATTCTTGTTGTTACTCACTTTCATCCCGAACCTAGGGGAGTCATATAACATATAATCCTTTCTTTTGCTTACAATTCATCTATGATCACTAATCATTCTCTACACGTTACTACCTTACTTAAAATATGAGCATTTATGGTCTGATTTGGATCGATGATATGTGCATGAATTTTTTAGTCTTCCTTTTTCTTCTAAATATGTTTTCAGTACATACAAATGTATATCTTGTAAGTGTTTGTGGACTAAAATGATGGAATACATGTTTAAGAACCCAAAAATGTTCATTTTGGAGCTTTTTAATACCCTTTTCATGGTGTACGCAGTAGGTGCTGACTTACTGATTATGAAGTGTTCTATATTATTTTCATACCTTTACTTAGTCATTATGCTTTTGGATTCTTGTTTGACCCTTTGTGCTCCCTAATTTGGTGTTTTGGGTCCTCCTGAGGCCAAGAGAATGGTTACATATAAAATGTTTGAGCTATTAGTGAACCTAAATGTGATTATGAATCATGGGGCATGACTACATAAATGTTTATAATGTATCTAATGGATCCAATTAAATAATGTATGTGTGAAATGGTATGTCTTTACAGATCAAATGAGAGCTTTTTGTAATTTAGGGAAACATTAACTATAAGATGTCACCTAATGAGATATATCACATTTTAAAGCTAAGATCTAGACATCTCTTCTCTTGTATTCCCCCATTCTTATCTAATTGGAAAAATTTGAAATAAATAGGAAATCTTACAAGATGAATGGTGGATACTGGATATATAAGGAAGTCAGATATCTTGAGGCTTTTACCTTGTGTAATGATATGGGTGTTATCATTGGCAAGATGGCAGGGTCCAATATTTACGTGAATCCATATTTAAATAATGAAAAAAATGCAATATGATGGAAGGGGCCAATGGTGAAAGTTTAAGTCTATGTTCCAACCTAAGTTAATTAGGAGATAATAGATAGTATTTTGATAAAATTAACCTGGAGAGTTATGTGGTCACGTGTGTTTATTAAACTTACCCTTGAAATGACATATGATCTACTATAATAAAATAATCTCGAGTTGATATATGCCCTTAATGATGATGTGCACTTTATGATAACTAAGTAGGCCCTAAAAGAGATGATGAATTTTGTTTTGAATAAAATATTACATTGAAAATGATAGAATATGATAGTTATTTCACTACAATCCATTATATTAAAAGAAGGGATGGTTATCATGTTGTACAATCATGTATTATTTTAGATGGTGATTTTGAGAATTTTTATGTATGGTATATAATCAGTCTTTTGTTATAGGAATTTAAGTATAAGTCAATGCGTCCCTTGTTAATGTTTTTAATGGTTTATGTACACTCAATCAATATATTGGACCTTGTTGTAGTTGAGATTGTCATGTCGCCCTTGTCGTGGATGAGATTGGAATATTGGCCTTTGTAGTGTCTTGATTCTATGAATGAGGTCTTGGTATGGCCGCACATATCACATGTACCATGATTGGGTAGTTTGGTATATTTGAATACATTATATATTTTTTGGAGTTGTTAGACTTGATCAATATTACAACTACATCACTATGACTATTTGTACTTTGTTTGATGCAATTGTAATTGGCTTAATTAATCAAGTGTAATCCTAATCATGTAGCGCCCTGAGTATGTAGGTCTATAACCCTGGAAACTGGGGGGAAAATTAAAAGAGTTAATCTTGTATCAATCTATGAGTTATGAGAAGATACTTGGAGCTTATATTTTTAATATAAAGGAGTTTGTGGGTTTGGTATACCCTAACATTCATAAATTTTATTGGGACTCAATTGCAAAAAATCATCTGGTGATATGTGATGAAGAGAATCTTCAGTCGTGCCTCAATTTTTATGTGTTTTGTGCCCCATCTTTTGGTTCCATGACCTATGTACTCAGGACAAACCTACAATATATGTAGATATGCTTTTGTACAATTCCATGATGGATCCTTTCTTTGAGCACTCTATCTTTTGCTACCCTGGCTTTGACCCAATGTGTGTGGAGAGGTCTAATGGAATTTGAATATCTTGAGATCTTATAAGGATTGTTTGAGAGTCTTAGTAGCGGCTAGGTGGTAGTTTGGGTGGTATGTGATGCGTCTATGGTACACATGGCTAACAAAATACCTGAATGATGGCACACTCCTAAATATATGCACAAGTGCACATATTAAAATGTAGTATATATAGTAGCAAGTAAAAGGATGAATCTATGTGGGGAGATGTGGGCACTAGAGCTAGGTCTATTTGTACTAGGTTCCTAATGTGGACTGTAGGTTTTCAATAGTTTAATGTTGTTTTTGGTGATTCAACTAGTTGTGCTAGCAATTAAAGGGAGAAAGAATTACACCTATATTAATGTGTGAAATTATACAAGCTCATGCTCTCTCTCTCCAACACGTTCTCATTTTCATCTTTATGACTGACGACAGTGCTATGGTTGGGGAGTGCTCATGACTAGTGCCTCCAATGAGTAGGGATTCTACTACCACCTTTGCTAACACCACCTACACCTCCACCACCACCACCACCACCACCACCACAAACAACCCTTCCTACATTGCCATCATTTCCACCCCTTTCAATGGCATTCTACCTGCATCGTCCCCATATAATGTAGGCTAGAATGACCCCAACATTGATGTTACAATGGGGCGGTCATGGTTTAAGACTCTTTAAAATCCCATGGTGGTCCGTAGAAGCTATCGACCGGTCAATATCCTAGAGGATCCCAAAGCTCCCCACATCAAGGAAGGAGACATGATATCTCTGATGAAGTTCTCGGCCCCAGTCTTGGAAGAGATGGATGGTTTTAATAAATTTTCCATCATCACTCATGTTATCAGGAAGAATACCATCCTGATAAGTTATATGGTTGAATGCTTAGCACCTAGAGACCTCTGGGGGAGTTTTAGATGTTGCTCCTGAATGATGGTTTGTTACTAGTGACCTTTGCAAATGAGACTACCATGATCATCCCTCTTGACAAACGACCATGGTTCCTTGACTTGAAACTGGTCCTAACTAGGAAGAACTCAAAAGCAGATGTCAGGTTAGCAATGCTCAACACTGCTCCAATGTGAGCCACTTTCCCAGACATTAGAAAACATTGGTCTAGGTGAGCCCTCACTATCATTGGTTATGCCATTAGCATGACAAAGTCCTTGAATTTATCATGCGGAGGAAGGAGCTCGATGCGACAAGGATGTGTTTGGAAATCACTACCAATCAACAACCACCTTTGAAGGTCCTGATCGAGATTTTGGATGGTAATGAGATGTACATTTGAGTACACTATGATGAGTTGCCTGACCAAAGTGATGCGTGCAAGGCGTTTGGTCATATGACTGATCACTGTACAAACAGCTCTAGGTCAACCAATGATGAACCCACCATATGTAGACCAAAAAGTAGACATTGTAGGTAGAAGAGGGGCTTCAAGTCCAGAGCCTCGCCTATCCCTAAAGTCCCACCTTTTTTCAACTAGGTTGGATTGGAGAATATCATCCAAACTATACCTGAGAACCCAGTCTAGGCTACCTCTAAGCTGTTGTCTTCACCGATGGTCCGTTAATAGGGGTTCCACCTATTGTGAATGGGACGAGGAGGTTCCTTGGGCTGGGAGGAATATTCCAAGGAGGAATTATCAGCACATTAAAGAAACTATATGTCTCAAAACTAAAAATTGCTTCTTGGTCCTGATAGATGATGTGGAATATTATTGCACTACAAACTCACTCGGGGTTGAAATCCCCGAGCTTTTACCAAAACCTTGTGTAATAATACCACCCACAAGCAGACAAGTCTTATTGCAGTATAGTTAAGGATCAAATCCCAAAGGACAACGTTTTTAAGAATCTTTGTCAGTTGAATCTAGCACAAGTGAGACTAATATTTAGAATGATTGATTGGGTTGTGGTAGATTAAACTAAATGCAAGAAAGTAAAAGAGCAGAATTTAAAGTTTGTTCTAGATAAATGATATGGAATCGCTGGGATGGTACCGAGTTTCACCACCACTACACATGCAAACACATCCAAACATCAAACATCTAGGCAAGAATCTAACTATCCAAATGGAACTGCTGCGAACCCTCCCTAAGGGATGTTTAGACCCGAATAAGCATCCCCTTAGGCATCATATTTCTCGTTGCCATCCAGATCATGCACTCACAGTTCCAAAGATACAACATCCAACTGAGGCTGAGGTCCTCCCTAAGGGATGTTTAGACCAAAGAAGCATCACCATGGGCTAGATGGCTCGTCCCCTCACAGATCATACACTTACAACCTCAAGGAATCTCATTCTATTTCTAGTTTGAGAGTCTACCTCATTAATCGACATTCCACCCTACATACAGAAGTTCTCATA
This sequence comes from Alisma plantago-aquatica, assembly GCA_963693085.1. NCBI lineage: Eukaryota > Viridiplantae > Streptophyta > Magnoliopsida > Alismatales > Alismataceae > Alisma > Alisma plantago-aquatica. The sequence continues at coordinate 50,444,923 of OY856415.1, read as the reverse complement.
ACATAGGGAAGAACAAGATGAAAGCAAGTAGGTAATCGAGCTACAAACATTATCAATTAACAAAGAAATGGAAAGTTATATACATTGCCTTGGAATGTTAAATGAAAAGACATGAAAGCATGGGCAGCGGGGCTAGTCCCTGCACCCCAGTGAAATGTGAATACTCGCTCATGATGCGAGAAGAAAGAAGTACAAGAGAGAGGGAAGGTTCCACCATGAGCATGATGCAGAAGGTAGTCGCATCTCGGTGAAGATGATACAGTATTCTACGTCATGTCGGAGCAGGTCTGGATGAGGAGAATGGACCACCAAGGCAGATCGGGCATACCTTTCTCTCCACCTTCTTTCTCTTCTTGGCCTCCTAGCTCGTAGCAGGAGGAGGTGTGGGTGGTGTGATAATGGCGTGGAAGGAGGATGGCGGTGTGGAGGATGAAGCTTGATCGAACCTTGTACATAGGCAGTCTATCGAAGTCCCTAGATCGATGCCCAAATGAGGACCTTTGTGGTCCTATTTATAGGCTTGGATGGGGTCCTCACATTTTTGCTATGAGTTTGCTCCAAATGCTTTAGAGCAACCGGTCTTAGAGACCGTTTGACATCCAAACGGTCTTGGAGACCGTTTGACATCCAAACAGTCTTGAGAATATATGACCAACCAGTCTTGGAGACCGAACAGATCGAACCGGTCTTGGGATTCTGTCTTCATACGGTCTTGCAGATTAATCAAATGACCAAACGGTCTTGAGAAGGAATTGACCATACGGTCCTGGAACTTTGCCTCTGAACGGTTTAGTGAAACCGATAGACGCCAACCAATCTTCTCATGTGCTAGTTTCAAACAGTCTTCGGCGGTAGATGACCAAATGGTAATATAGATCACTAGGATTTGTAAGATCTTGACACATACGGTGTTCATACGGTCTTTGGAGACCGTTTGACATCCAAATAGTCTTAAGAATATATGACCATACAGTCTTGGAGACTGAACAGATCCAACCGGTCTTGGGATTCTGTCTTCATACGAGCTTTCAGACCGATCAAATGACCAAACGATCTTGCGGAGGAACTTCCCATAAGGTCCTGGAACATTGCCTTCAAATGGTTTGAAACTGATAGGCGCTAATCATTCTTCACATGCTCTAGCTTCAAACGGTCTTCAGTGGAAGCTGGCCAAACGGTCTTGCAGACCGCTGGGCTTTGATCAGTCTTTAAGACCGTTTGCACTTGATCGGACTTGAGTCTTTGTTCAAACGGCCTTGATTAATATCCTCCAACCAGTCTTGAAAACCGTTTGATGGCCAAAGGGTCTTGGAGACCGTTTGATGACTAAACGGTCTTGAGGACCGATGGCCTCCAAATGGTCTCTGGACCAAATGGTTTTGAAGACCAATTGGACTGATCAAACGGTCTTGGAGACCAAATGGTCTTGCTCTTCATCGATCTTTGCTTGAGTGTCCAGACGGTCTTCATCCAAACAGTCTTGGATCTTCGTCATCCAAACGGTCTTCAGGACTGATGGCCTCTGATTGGTCTTCGTCGTCCAAACAGTCCTTGGTCCAAATAGTCTAGAAACCGTTAGGCATCATACGGTCTTAAGACCGTATGGGCTCAAGTGGTCTTGAGACTGTATGGGCTCAAGCGGTCTTGAGACTGTTTGAAGCCAAACGGTTTTTAGACCATTTAGGTAGAGTAGTCAGAGGAGGACCGTGTAGGTGAATGTCGGAGACCGATAGGTCAAAACTGCATGGGTAGACCGTTAGGGCAAACTATTTGGTCATACCGATTGGTCAAGACCAAAGTTGAGAGGATCTCGATCGAATTCCATATGATGGTTGAACCTAGTCAAGACCTTCACAAAACTGATAGAAATCTAGTTAATATTATTGATAATTGAATTAGTTAAGAAATCTTGCATTTGTGAGATTTAGGAGATGAAATCAAAAGTATCGAACCGAATTGGTCCCAAAAAGGCAAATGGAAATCATGATGAATATGCATTCATCAAAACACCCCAAACTTAAACGTTGCTCATCCTCGAGTAACACAAAATATGAAACAGTCGCCAAATGAATACTTTCAGATCATGTGATTGCCTCCTCTTCACATCATGATTATTTCCTTTCTACTTAGTATGACTAAGCATATCAACTTCCTAAGACCACTGAACACATTTTACCATATCTTTGTTCCTGAGTTTGCTTTCCAACTTCACTTCCTCCTCACTTTTTCCAACAACAAGCATGTTAAAGAGTTTTGTAAGAGTCCAGAGATACCCGCAGAGCAACAAGAGTGCATCTGATCTGACATTGGTGTATTTTAGCATAGTAGAGGCATTTATTGTGCCATTAGGTAGAAAAGGGAGTGGAGGGTGGTATGGAAGGAAGAAGTAAATCTCTCCTCTATTCGACTCGAGATTTTTATTATATTATTTGCAATTTCATTTATTGCATTTTTTGTGTGCGAATCTCTCCTCTATTTGACTCAAGATTGCATTTTTTTGTGTGTGTGCTTTGGCATCTTTTCTTGGTGGTACGCCCCTATTAGTTTGCGAGGGGTATGAAAGAAGAAGATATAGAGGGAAGTGGCATGCCACCCTAAACTTAGGGTTTGGCACTATTTTGGCTATTTTTGTTTCTTTTTGATGGATGGAGGGGTACAAAGATGATAGAAGAAGTGTAGAAGAGAGTTCAGATCAGAATGCAACTTGATTTACAATTCCGTGCACCGGGTTGTTCTGTTTATCGTACTCTGCTCAAATAATGACTTGATGAGGATCCAGTGGGAATTCCATGTTATTGTTCCACTAGTCAGTTAGGAAGCACGACGTGTTTGATCCCTATCAGTTTGACACATACTTGCCATTTTTTTGCATAAATATCATGATGTTAGGATTCATAATCTTCACAAGATGATTTCAATCAAAAGGCTAGTTTTCAGAAGAAGGTCCTTTTGAGGATCTGCTTCGAATAAGGAGGGTATAATGATTCAAAATGCATAAAGGTTGAAACAAAAAGTGTAACATCCTAGGATTTTCAGGCCTTGGATAAAAGGATCTTATAAGGAATGATTGGACTACCCATATCACTAAGGTGCACCTCCTTTTCTGAGAGCCCATCACTAAAGAACTCCATAGTTAAGCGTGCTCAGTTGGGATTAGTACTAGGATGGGTAACCAGTCGGGAAGTTGACCCCGGCTTGCGCGTGAGTGAGGACAAAGTATGTAGTTAAGGCTAGTGGTGGTCTGTGGGGCCAATCCTAATTCCTGAAACTCTACTAGAGCCTAGGGCAGTGGGCCCGTTCATTACAAATGATATCAGAGCCAAAACCCCTCCAGTTGGTGGGGCCCACATGGGCATGTGACATGCCAGTCTTGAGCCGTGCGGTCCAGACATGTAGGAAAGGGTTATCTATGGTGATGTAGCCACCCTTGCACTGGTATTCCGTGATCATGAGCTGGGTGTCCATGGGCCATTATGGGTCCACACTGAAATGTGGTCTGATTATGAGGCCATATAATTGAGCCTTGATGAGGACGTCAAGAGTCTAAGTGGAGGAGATTGTAACATCCTAGGATTTTCAGGCCTTGGATAAAAAGATCTTATAAGGAATGATTGGACTACCCATATCACCAAGGTGCATCTCCTTTTCTGGGAGCCCATCACTAAAGAACTCCATAGTTAAGCGTGCTCAGCTTGGAGTAGTACTAGGATGGGTGACCAGTGAAGAAGTTGACCCCGACTTGCGCGTGAGTGAGGACAAAGCACACAGTTAAGGCTAATGGTGTTCGGTGGGGCCATTCGTCATTCCTAAAACTCTACTAGAGCCTAGGGAAGTGGGCCCATGCATTAAAAAAAGTGTCAAAACTTCATCAAGTTTCTGTGCAATTCCTTTGGAAAACTTTAAAAATTTTGAAAAATTTGAAAATTTTGGTCAAAAAAATGCAACCATGAAATCTTAAGTCTGAATTAGATGGGTGAAGATGAAAAGTAAGCTACGTACCAACCGCCCTCCACCCCGAACTTAGAAATGTGCTCATCCCAATAAAACTCTAAATCTGAGATGGAGGGGAAATTTTATGCCGGTTGGACCTCCAGATGTGGTTGCGTTCCAATCAGCGTGCATCCTCCATCTGTAAATCTCAAAAATGAAGACCAATCAGAATTTCAAGATAGCGTCTTGCGATGCAATTTTTATTGGGTGTAAAATTATCTAAAAAGTAAAAACAAAATTAAGAAAAAATTCTAAAATTGAAACTAAATATGAATTTATTGATCAGGTTGCCTTCCGACAAGCGTCTTCGTTTTATGTCGATGGCTTGACTTGGTCTCTTCAAATTTCATGGTGGATACGTTGGATTGGTGAGTTCCAGTATTACTTTGGTGCCTGTGTCGGCTTAGGTGAAATATCTCTTCAGTCATTGGCCATTTTCCACGAATTCGCCTGACTTTTCACTCCATAAAGAAAAAGCATCATGTGGGGAGATGCTTTTGACGATGTAGGGTCCTGACCATTGGGAATGGAGTTTTCCTGGGAATAACCTTAGTCTTGAGTTGAACAGAAGAACTTGGTCTCCCACTTGAATGTCTTTCCTCTTGATATGACCATCGTGCCACAATTGTGTGTATTCTATATAGATTCTAGCATTCTCATAAGCTGTCATTCGGATTTCTTCCAGCTCCTAGAGTTGTAGAATCCTGGCTTGGTCTGCTTCTTTCATATCAAAATTCCGTTGTTTCATTGCCCACCATGCCTTGTGTTCCAATTCTACCAGTAGGTGGCATGAATTTCCATAGATTAGTCGAAAAGGTGTAGTCCCAAGGGGAGTTTTAAAAGCAGTTCGGTAGGCCCACAAGGCGTCATTGATTTTTACTAACCAATCTTTCCGATTGCGGCCTACAATCTTTTTCAAAATAGCCTTGAGTTGACGGTTAGAAACCTCTACCTGTACACTAGTTTGTGGATGGTAGGGTGAGGCTACCTTGTGAGTTACACCATATTTCCTCAGCAATGCTTCAAAGGTTCTTTCTAGGAAATGAGAACCTCCGTCGGAAATCACAGTGCGTGGGACTCCGAATCAGGGGAAAATGATATCTTTGAACATTTTGATGACAAGTTTGGAATCACTGGTCACAGTTGGTATGTCTTTGACCCATTTGAGATGTAATCCACCGCCATTAGGATGTAGTAAAATCCATGAGATGATGGGAATGGACCCATGTAGACCACACCCCAAACATCAAATATCTCGACTTCTTGCCACAAGTTCAGTGGCATCTCATATCTTTTGGTTATGTTACCCATTCTCTGGCACTTATCACATGATAAAACAAAGTTCTAGGAATCTTTGGATATGGTGGGCCAAAAGAATCCACACTGCAAAACTTTCAAGGCAGTTTTCTTAGGGCTCATATGGCCTCCAACTGGGCCTGAGTGACATTGCTCCAAAATAAGTTGAGCTTCTTCTTCGGTGATACATCATCTATATAGGACATCAACAAAGAGCTTGAAAAGGTACGACTCATCCCAGTGATATTGCTTCACATAATGTAGGAATTTCTTTAGTGCATTTTCTGTGCATTCGGGGTGAATGACACCCGCAACCAGGTAGTTTACAAAGTCCGCGTACCAAGGGGTAGCTTCGGAAACTTTCATAAGCTGGTCATTTGGAAGAGAATCGTTGATGGGGATCTTATCAGTTTCTAGGGAATGGATACGACTGAGGTGGTCTGTCACGACATTCTCTGTACCTTTCTTGTCTCTTATCTCCAAATCAAACTCTTGTAAGAGGAGAATCCATCTAATTAACCTAGGTTTAGCATCTTTCTTTGCCAGGAGGTAACAGATAGAGGCATGATCCATGTAGACAATGGATTTTGAACCAATGAGGTAGGATCTGAACTTGTCAAAGACATACATGACCGCAAGAAATTCTTTCTCGGTAGTTGCATAATTCTTTTGAGCTTCAGCGGGGGTTTTCAATGCATAGTAGATCACATAATGTTTCTTTTCTATACATTGGCCCAAGACAGCACCCGCAACATAATCACTGGCATCACACATAATTTCAAAAGGGTGATCCCAATTAGGGGCTCTGATGATGGGTGTTTTTGTAAGGGTATGATTTAGATGGTTGAAACTTTTAACACATCCTTCGTCAAAATTGAACTCAACATCCTTTAGTAGAAAATTTGTCACCAGCTTGGTTATCGTTGAGAAATCCTTTATAAACTGTCGGTAAAAGCCCGCATGACCTAGGAATGCACGAACCTCCTTTACATTTGTTGGGATCGAGAGCTTGGAAATTACTTTGCTCTTGGCCTTGTCTACTTCAATTCCTCAATTACTGACCCTATGGCCGAGGACAATGCCTTCCTTTACCATAAAGTGACACTTCTCCCAATTTAACACAAGTTGTGCTTCTTCACACTGATTGAGGACAAGGGAGAGGTGTTTTAGGCATAAGTCGAATGATTCTCTGTATACAGAAAAGTCATCCATAAAAACTTCCACAATTGTTTCAGTGAGACCAGCGAATATGGCAACCATGCAACACTGGAAGGTTGCAGGTGCATTACAGAGGCCGAATGACATTCTTCTAAATGCATATGTTCTGAATGGGCAAGTGAAAGTAGTTTTATCTTGGTCATCTGGATGTATGGGTATTTGATAGAATCCAGAGTAACCATCAAGATAACAGAAATATTCTTGATGAGCTAGCCGTTCTAATACTTGATCAAGAAAAGGCATTGGGAAGTGATCCTTTTGAGTTGCTTTGTTTAACTTTCTATAATCAATGCACATCCTCCATCTTGTAATCATTCGAGTGGGGATGAGTTCATCATTTTTATTTCGTATCACAATAGTTCCACCTTTCTTTGGGACCACATGTACGAGACTCACCCATGGTGAATCTGATATCAGATAGATTATCCCAGCAGTGAGTAGTTTAATGATTTTAAGACGGACTACTTCCTTCATATTTGGATTCAATTTGTGTTGATGTTCAATAGTTGGCTTGTGATCTTCCATCATGGGGATTTTGTGCATGCACAGTGCTTGACTAACCCCAGTGAGGTTGCTCATCTTGTAGCCTATTGCTTTTCTTCTTTCCTTCAATTCCTTCAAAAGTTTGTCTTCTTGTTCCATCGTTAGATCTGAATTTATGATGACTAGAAAGATCTTGAGTTCATCTAGAAACATGTATTTCAATCCTTCTGGTAGGGGCTTCATTTCAGGAGCTTGTGGCTTTTCACATGCTTCTTTAGTAACATCCACTGCTTTTAGTTCCTCAATCTTGGCTTCAGGATCTTCTTCAACAGTATCGAGGTGGAAAACACAACTTTTCACTTGTTGATCATCTGAAGTTTCTGCATTCGGATTGGTGAGGGTCATCCCTAAAGGATCTTCTTGTTCATAATCCTCCTGTGTTAGGAGTGACATCTACTCTACGCACTCAATCAAGTAGACTTCCTCTTGCGTGCTTGGCCTTCACATGCTTTCAAAAACCTTGAATTTGAGAGTTTCTTTACCTAATATGAGCAGCAAAGTTCCTACTTCAATGTCGATCAGAGCTCTTGCATTGGCAAAGAATGGACGTCCAAATATGAGAGGGTATCTGGTGTCTTCCTTTATGTCCATGATGACAAAGTCACACAGAACATATGAATCTTTTCCTACCTTGACAGGGACATCCTCAATGATTCCTAAAGGTAGAGTCACAGTATTATCTGCAAGTTGTATGGTCATTCCAGTTGGGAGAAATTCAACAAACCCTAGCCTCTTGCAAAGGCTAAGTGGCATGATGGAAATACTGGTGCCAAGATCAGCCAATCCTTTCTTACATGATGAATCACCGATATGGCAGGAGATCCCAAAAGATCCTGGATCTTTCTACTTCTTGGGCATCTTACTCTAGATGATGTCTGAAGTAGTTGTTGCTAACTTGACTGTTTCATATTCTTCAGTTATATATTTCCCGGTGAGAAGTGACTTCAAGTACTTTGTCCAAGCTGGTATCTCAGCCAGTGCATCTAGAAAAGGTATATCAACATGGAGTTTCTTCATGGCTTCTTTGAACTTGTTGAATTGAGTGTCAAGCTTTGTCTGCCTTAAATGAGTTGGGAAAGGTACACAAGGCTTGTACACTGGTACTTCTAGCTCTGGTGTTTTTGGTTCAACATCAGTTGGTTTCTCAGAACTTTGCTTGTCTGTCTTATCTGTAGTTGTTGTTTCTTTCAATTGAGGTTCAGGCATTATTGAGTCTTGGACGATCACATGTTCATTCTCATCTGTGACAACCACATGTGTCTAGACAGGAGGATCGGAATAGTCTTTTCCTGACCTGGTGGTGATAGCCTTCAGTTGTTCGGGATGCTTGGGACTGTTTTCTGGTTGGCCAACAAAGGATCTAGCAGGTGGTTTCATACTAGCTTCCAATTGTGCTAGTTGAGATTCAATAGCTTTCTAATGGGCTTGTTGGTTAGCTATCATAGTTTGCTGGCTAGCTATCAATGTTTGTTGTGATTGTAACATCTTTTCAATGGCTGATAGCATGTCATCAGGAGAGTTTGGGCTAGCTTGTTTCCCTTGTTGTTGGTTGGGGTTCTGAAATTTAGAATTGTTATGATAATTGTTGAAGTTCCTGTTCTAAAAGTTTCCCCTAAAGTTCCCTTGATTTCCAAAGTTTTTTTGTTGGTTATACTGAAATCCTAGTGGGCCTCTTTGTTGGTTAGTTGAACCAAGTTGTCATGAGTTTTCCGCTCCTAAAGGATTTCCATATTGAAAACCAGGATGGTTCCTATTTTGATTCGGATTGTAGTATCCTTGACCAGGAATGGTGTTGATGGCATTAAGATTTTCTAATTGATTATTATCTCCTTGTCCACATGCGTTGCTTAGAACAACATCGTAAAGAAAATTGCATGCTAAAGTGGAATGATCAGTACTTTTGCATGCTTCATAGAATAATGAAGCTGACTTGATCTATTCTTGTTGTTGAGAGGGTGAACGTCCTCTTCCAAATGTAGTAAGGGATGATTCGATATGATCTTTCTTAGCAACTAAGAGTTTGAGGGTTTCAACAATTGACTTGTATTTTGGAATAACTTCAGCCATAGCTACCTTCAACACTCCCTTGCCTACAGATCTACCCCAATTAGCTTGATTTTCAGCTCCGAGGGTGACAAACCTCCATGCGCTATCATAACTTTGTCACATGAAGTTTCCTCCAAATGAGGAATCTAAGAATCTCTTGATATCATCGTCCACACCTCTATAGAAGATCTCGATAAGCTGATTCTTAGGGATTCCATGGTTTGGAAACTTGTGTAGAAGCTCTTTATATCTTTCCCATGCTTCGGCAAGGGTTTCTCCAGGGGCTTGAGTGGACATTGTTATACGACCCCTAATTTCATAGGTGAGAGAAGGAGGGTAGAATTTTTCTAGAAAAACATTTTGAAGTTGTTCCCAAGTAGTGATGGGTTCACATTGCAGGGAGTTGCACCAACTTATGGATCTATCAAAAAGAGAATACTTGAAGAGTCGGAGTTGAATAACATCATCAGACACTCCATTTTTCTTCATCATAGCACATAGATCGATGAATCTCAGAAGATGTTCTTGACTATCTGTGATAAAGTGGATTTTTGCATTATAATGAAATAATTACACTTTTTCCCTCATTATACTCACTCATGATCCTCAATATTTTTCCTCGGATTAATAACAAATTTTAAGACTCAAATCCAAGATATGGTGACCAATGTTGATTTTATACATATTATAACATCACAAATTGGATTCATTCATCACTTTGTCCAAAGAATCAAATTGGTCAATTAAACTTTGTCTTTTGGTTCTCAAACTTTTTCTAAATATTCTCCACTTTTTTTTGAAGATATGGTCCAAATTTCATCCCATTTGGACATTCCTATAAGTTTCTATGAATTTTGGAAGTTATCTTCTCAAAATCCTTTTATTTGCCTTTTCTTGGGCTTTTCCAAGTCAGCAATCCGGGGCAAAGGGTCTGGGGCGAGCCACGGCCCTTGGATCTGCTGCTCGCGGATCCAGGCCCAATCAAGTGGCCAAAACTTTATCTTCAACCTCCCGCAATCAGCGGGGAGGTGATTAAGAAACAACAATGATCGATTTCCCGGTCTTGACCACTTTTTGAAAATCTGAGCGATACAAAATGCTCCCCTCGCAAATTCGAACTCACTGAGTCCTAGTTTGACCCCTTTTTGTACGCCATTGTGCCGCCAAAATGACCCCCTCGCCTCCCATTCTCATCCCGGTGGCCATGGCTGTTGCCCTAGTCCTCTAGCCCTAAATCTAGCCTCGATTCACCTATAAAAGGACCTTCACAGTTCGCAGAAAGTGCACCTTGCTCAGAACGTGGCCAATTTCTCCTCACCACCTTCTGCTGCCATGGCGGCGCCGCCGCCGCATAGCCCGGCTTGGGCATCCTTCCTCCACGCCTCTTCCCCTCTTCCTTTGGCTCCCATCAGGTCCGCGAGGCCAAGGCAAGCCCGACCAGCCTGCTCGCATCCGCTCCTACCCTCTCCTGCTCTGAGACCTCCTCTACACCGGTGAGGCCCTCCACCCTGTTTCTGGGCTCGCGAAGGTGTGCTGCGTGAGAGAGATGGTCCCGTGAACCACCGGTCCATCTGGTTGCAGCCAACCCAAGATAAACCGATCAATTAAGCTTTGAACCAGCTTATTAGAGGAGTGAACCAGCTAAATCAAAGGCCTGAACCAGACCGTGGACCAGAGAGCCTCATGGCATGATCTAAGACATCCAATAAGCATCCAACGATCAAACTTTTCATGAAATAAGGTATTTATCTCGCTCTCTGGAAAATATTCAATTAAATGCCCAGATCTTGTTTTAATCATAGAAAATGCATATGAACTCCAAAAATTACAAATAAGTAGTCAATCTTGATTAGAAAAATCTAGTGAATCCATTAAAAATACTTTTGAAACCTGATTACAAACGATGATTACTGATATACCTAAATCTTGATCTCTTGCTTATGTAAATTGTCTAAATGACTCTGTTGATGGTTAATATTGACTAAACCACTGAAAACCCTAATTCTTGACTCTAATATTCATATTGAGGATATAAAATCATACTTGACCCATTAAGGATCTAGATCTATATTTGTTGACTTGATCCAATCTTTAATATGATGATGACATCTTAACAATATGATTGATCTAAATCTTGTGGCATATCTTGATCTTTTTACCTAAAAGTTGATCTCTGATCTACTCTTAATACTAATTAGAACTTGATCTAATCTTGAACCCAAATGATGTTAGAACTTGATAATGATCGAAAGACTCGATTTTTGAACTTGCATATGGACTAGGATAATTAGGGTTAACACATGTACCTAGAAAACCTAGGAAAGTCATTCACACTCGAAAATACTTGACATTTGAAATAATGTTGGACAAATTGATATATTGGTTGATCATAAGTGGATGACCTAACCCTAAGGTTGACCTAGGAAAGTGAAACCCTAATCTAGAATATTGCAACATGATATCCAAATATCTTGATCTTGACCCTTGATCCAAATATTGTGTTTTAGGATCTAACTCGAAGAGTTGACATATTGATTCAAATATTGATCATACTCAAAATCTTTGGTGAAAGGTACGCTATTTATATAACTCCTCCTTGATTGTATTGAAGATACTTTTATGTATCTCTTGACCATATGCTTGGCTATTTACTTGGATGAGTTATTGTTCCCTATGATTAGTCTATTATATTTTGAAAAACATGAAAACATAAATTGAATGCCCATTATGACTGCCCGTATATTGATGTTGATAATGATGATGATATTGATAATGTTCATAATGTGGATATTGAGTACAACAATCCCCTCATTTGGAAGTGGGACTTGTACTTTGGCTTCCTATGTTCCTATGGTGAAAAGGGGCCTAATGACCTTCCCCATCGCGTTGGGGTAATAGAGTCACACAAATTATATAAGCATGCTTCTTGAATTACAGCATAATGGGAACTCGTAATAAAATTTGAATTGCTTGAAAAACTTGTCGAATAAATGTTGGATTTGCAAATTGCTTATTATTCTTTGAAATATAAGTCCTGCCAAGCATACTATTTTGTTATAAATCATTTTAATTGATCTTGATAGCGTACCGTGCAATTGCATGATTGTGTCTCAATTTTCTTGATTTTAGGCAATACAAATGGAATATTGAATAAGATCGCTTCCGCACTCCTATACTCTGATGACAAAGATGAATCGGTTATATCTCCATATTGGGTTAGTTTGTTCTTTAATTATCTAGTTTTGAGTTATTTATTTCTTATTGTATATGCCAGTGTGTTAGATCCTACGGGGCCACTCAGGGACAGACGCTTCAATCCCTTTACCACTATTTAGACAGTGAGATCGAGATTGGGGTAAGAACGGTTCCGTGACACTATCTTCTCCTTGTTTACCATAGAATGGATGTTTTGAAGCAAAGTAATCCAATGTGCTCGTATCTCAAAGTTGGGAGCATGTATAGGAGGAGGTTGGACTGGGTGATGAACATCAGCAGCCTTAGGGATTGATAATTCCCTAAGATCCTTTTGCAATTCTGCTGCTTGCACTGCTGCTTGTGCTGCTAATATTTCTTCTTGAACTGCGGCTCTAGCTTCTTGCATGAGTCTTTCTCTCTGTGCATTGATGTCTTGAGCCACCCTTTGGGCTATTTCCTTTTATTGAGCCATTCTTGCTTGGTTCTCTCTGTTTTGACAATGAAAGATTATGTCTATCTCCGGATCAAAGCTGGCCGTGAGTCCAAAACTGTTCAAATGGTGCATACACCTGTCTTGGGGGTACCTGAAATGAAAAGATCTGAAGTAAGATTGATGGAGTAGAGTGAAATTCAAGTAGATGATCGATTGTATCAAAAGAAAAATAAAATCCTAGATTATACTTAAAAGAACTAGATTTGACTACTGATTCTGTTGTCCCCGGCAACGACGCCATAATTTAACGTGGAATATTATCACACTACAAACTCACTCAGGGTTGAAATTCCTGAGATTTTACCAAAACCTCATGCAATAATACCACCCGCAAGCGGACGAGTCTTATCACAGTATAGTTAAGGATCGAATCCCAAAGGACAATGTTTTTAAGAATCTTTGTCAGTCAAATCTAGCATAAGTAAGACTAATATTTAGAATGATTGATTGGGTTGTGGTTGATTAAACTAAATGCAAGAAAGTAAAAGAAAAAAATTTAATGTTTGTTCTAGATAAATGATATGGAATCATTGGGATGGTATCGGGTTTCACCACCACTACACATGCAAACACATCCAAACATCAAAATCTAGGCAAGAATCTAACTATCCAAATGGAACTGCTGTGAACCCTCCCTAAGGGATGTTTAGGCCTATGTAAGCATCCCCTTCGGCATCTGATTTCTCATCGCCTTCCGGATCATGCACTCACGGTTCTGAAGATACAACATCCAACTGAGGCTGAGGTCCTCCCTAAGGGATGTTTAGACCACAAAAGCGTCACCGCGGTCTAGATGGCTCGTCCCCTCACAGATCATACACTTACTACCTCAAGGAATCTCATTCTATTTCTATTTTGAGAGTCTACCTCATTAATCGACATTCCACCCTACATACAAAAGTTCTCATAACATAAGGAAGAACAAGATGAAAGCAAGCAGGTAATCAAGCTACAAACATTATCAATTAACAATTAAATGAAAAGTTATATACATTGCCTTGGAATGTTAAATGAAAAGACATGAAAGCATGGGCAATGGGGCTACTCCCCACACCCCAACGAAAAGTGACTACTAGCTCATGATGTGAGAAGTAAGAAGAACAAGAGAGAGGGAAGGTTCCGCCATGAGCATGATGTAGAAGGTAGTCGTAGCTCGGTGAAGATGATGCAGTCTTCTACGTCGTGTCGGAGCAGATCTGGACGAGGAGAAAGGACCACCAAGGCAGACCGGGCAGACCTTCTTTCTCTTCTTGGCCTCCTAGCTCGCAGTAGGAGGAGGTGTGGGCGGCGTGATAATGGCATGGAAGGAGTATGGCAATGTGGATGATGAAGCTTGATCGAACCTTGTACTTAGGCAGCCTGTTGACATCCCTGGATGGATGCCCTAAATGAGGACCCTTGTGGTCCCATTTATAGGCTTGGACGGGGTCCTCACATTTTTATTGTGAGTTTGCTCCAAACAGTTTAGAGCAACTGGTCTTGGAGACCGTTTGACATCTAAACGGTCTTGGAGACTGTTTGACATCGAAATGGTCTTGAGAATATATGACCATATGGTCTTGGAGACCAAACAGATCCAACCGTTCTTGGGATTCTTTCGTCATACGGTCTTACAGATCGATCAAATGACCAAATGGTCTTGGGAAGGAACTTCCCATATGGTCCTGGAACTTTGCCTCCGAACAGTTTAGTGAAACTGATATGCGCCAACCAGTCTTCTCATGCACTGGTTTCAAATAGTCTTTAGTGGTATCTATCCAAATGGTCTTACAAATTGCTAGGCTTTGTAAGATCTTGAGACATACGGTCATACGGTCTTTGGAGACCGTTTGACATCCAAATGTTCTTGAGAATATATGACCATACGGTCTTGGAGACCGAACAGATCCAACTGGTCTCAGGATTCTGTCTTCATACGCACTTGCAGACCAATCAAATGACCAAACAGTATTGCAGAGGAACTGCCCATACGGTCCTAGAACATTGCCTACAAACGGTTTGAAACTGATAGGCATAATCGATCTTCACATGTGCTAGCTTCAAACGGTCTACAGTGTAAGCTGGCCAAACGGTCTTGCAGACCGCTGGGCTTTGATCGGTCTTGAAGTCCATTTACACTTGATCAGACTTGAGTCTTTGTTCAAACGGTCTTGATTAATATCATACAAGCGGTCTTGATAAATATCCTACAAGCGGTCTTGGAAATCGTTTTATGGCCAAAGGGCCTTGGAGACCGTTTGATGACTAAATGGTGTTGAGGACCGATGGCCTCCAAATGGTCTCGGGACCAAACGGTTTTGAAGACCGATTGGACCGATCAAATGGTCTTGCTCTTCATCGGTCTTTTCTTGAGTGTCCATACAGTCTTCATCCGAACGGTCTTGGATCTTTGTCATCCAAACGGTCTTCAGGACCGATGGCCTCCGATCGGTCTTCGTCGTCCAAACGATCCTTGATACAAATTGTCTATAAACTGTTAGGCGTCATACGGTCTTGAGACCATATGGGCTCAAGCGGTCTTGAGACTATTTGGACCCAAATGGTTTTGAGACCGTTTAGGTAGAGTAGTGAGAGGAGGACCGTGTAGGTGAATGTTAGAGACCGATAGGTCAAAACCGCATGGGTAGACCATTAGGAAAAACCATTTGGACAAGACCAAAGTTGAGAGGATCTCGAGTGAATTCCATACGATGGTTGAACCTAGTCAAGACCTGCACAAAATCGATATAAATCTAGTTAATAATCTTGATAATTGAATTAGTTAAGAAATCTTGCATTTTGTGAGATTTAGGAGATGAAATCAAAAGTATCAAATTGAATTGGTCCCAAAAAGGCGAATGGAAATCATGATGAATATGCATTCATCAATAGACCGGGAAGAGGACCTATACAATATACCACTAACCTGAAGCACTACTAGAAACAAAGTGGATAGAGGGAAGACTACCCCAAGAAGAGGCTACTCTACCTGTGGAAGGGGTGGATCCCAAAATTCTCCATCATGAAGATCCTTGGATAGAATGTGTGAGGAGAGTCCCTACGACACAAATAGATAAAGGTTAGGGACACAATATCTAAGCTGGGAGTCTCCATTGTTAACTACCTAGAGACTAGGATCAAATGGGTCAATCGAGATTATATAAGAGCATGTTTCCCATTAGTTGGGACCTTACTTCCAACCTAGATGACATTGTTGGTGGACACCTCACTGTGGGATGGAATCATTGGATATGGGATATTCAACCCATCCAATCCATGGACCAAAGCTGATCGTGAGATGTATCAACAACAACATGTTCCATTGTGTCATCTCAGCCACTAATGGACTCAATTCTAAAGTATGTAGAAGGATACCTTGGGAAGTCATTAGAAATTACAATTAACAAGTCCTACCACAATTTTATCGATTATTTCAACCACATTAGACAAGTTAAAGAGAAATTTGTGGTCTTGATGGTCCTAGACTCTGTGCTTAACATGTTTAATGAAGCCATCGGCGTATCTAACTTGTGTGAACTCAACATGAGAGGTGGGATTACAACCTGGAACAACAAAAAGGTACCCTCTAAGAGCATCACAAGATTTCTTGATTAAGGACTTGTTAATACTGCTTGGCTCAATATGTTCTCAAATTCTACCATCCAATTGGGATCTCAATCCAATAGATCATACGTGGATGTGTTTTGAGCTCTAATCTACATTGCATCCTGCTAGAGTACTTTGGTTCCTCAACCATTGGACAAAGTGGTCCAACTTCAAGGGAGTGATCAGTGAAGTGTGGGACAAACTAGTGGAGGGTAACCCGATTGATGCGATGATTTTGAGTCGCATTTATATACATATTTTACTTGTGTTTTATGAAGTTATCAGTCATTTTGGGGGTTAATATTGCATGAGTCATTTACTTTGGTCTATGATCCTTCTCTATGTCAAATCTCCCTTATTTTAGTGTTTTGAGCATAAATGATTAAAATAATATGTTTTATTTCGGCTTATGTGGTTCTGTGTTGCAATTTCAGGAAAAACAAATATCTGCTGCTGTTGATACCATCGACAGTGGTCGATACCATTGACGCAACCACAGGTTGCCAGCCGCAAGGAATATCATAGAGTCGATACTATCGACACAGAAGTCGATGATATCGAGATACCATCAGGTTTCTGGTGAGAAGACAGTCGATACTATCGACCCTAAAGTCGATACTATCGACACGAGGAGCTTTAGCGACGGAAAAATACAAAAGCGATGCCTAAGAGAGTCGATACCATCGAGCCTCGTCGATGGTATCGAGTTAGCATCAGTCACGATAAAGAAAAGAAAAGGAGACCAGCCGATAGCGCACGGAGTCGATACTATCGACCTGCGTCAATAGTATCGACACCATCAGATACAAGTTTGCTTCAGATCGTTCTAAATCCGACAGCTGTGATATTTTGGCAACCTAACTCTGTGATTATACCTAATGACGGTGGCCAAGAGCAATCTAGGACATCATTAGCCACTACACACGTCCCGAGAAGGTGTGGAGAGAAGGACAGAGCCCAGAAGCACGCCCCAGTCGTTCCGGACGTTGAAGAAGACATTTTCCATAGCCAAAAGGCCGGAGATCGTGCATTCTACATCAAGGACCGCTTGGATCTTCTCTGTTCAGGGGTTTCACCACTCAATCACGTTTTTCTCCATGTTTCCCTTTTTCTCTACCATGTTTTTCTCTGAGATGAACATGCGGGGCTAATCCCCTTTATCTTTAGGACCGGGAGTAGCCTGGGGAATCATTGTATGACAATTTTATCATAGTAATTCATCATTTATCTCTTAAATCTGTGGTATAATTTCATTTTCTCAATTATATTGTTATGCTTGATCACCATAATAATAATCTAATGCCTTTAATTACTTTGAAAGAAGAATTAACGGTTGAAAAGAGACGAAATTCACATTAATTGACAAATCACTTGAACAAGGTGGTGTAAGGTTAATGGTGGATACCCAGAGATCGATTCTAATGCACTTAGTTTAGGGTATATGTTACTACGATGGTGGAACCAACCTAGACATAGGTAGTGAATTGTACCACGACAGTGGGCAATTCTGACTACAGGCCACTACCCAGATAGAGAGATAAATCTGAGTGACTATATAGAAATTCATATAATGAAAACCCGCGGTGAAACTGCAATCCTAAAGATCTCCACTTGAATTGATTAAACGAAACCTTTAATCGATTGTTCTATTTTGTTTTATTTCATTTTCTTTTAATTTTACAACAACTTCCAACTTTATAATCGGTCTAGCTGATTGCGAGTAGTTAGTAGTAGTCTCTGATAATTCAATGTCCCTGAGTTTGACTCAGGCCTCACAAAGGCCTTTACTACATTGACGCGTACACTTGTGTTTGACGCATGGTAAAATCGTTTCAAGTTTTTGGCGCCGTTGCCGGGGACACAAAAATTGTCGGCACTACGAGTGCTGCAAGCGGCCACTCTAGGCCACTTTTTTTATTTTTATTAGTTTGAAATCATTTAAAAAAAAATTCAAAGTCTATCTTCTAATTTTTGTAATCATCAAGCACGGTACTGAACTCAAATTTTCACTTTGCAGGTACTGTGTATGGTGCAAACGCGTAGAACCAACTACTCATAATAGGCACCAGAGGTTCCACTATCGGGACCTAACGACGAAGAGTACTACAATCAAGAACACTTGGAAGGAACAGATTCTGAATCCGAACAAGAAGAAATGGCAGAGGAACAGACAATATGGGAGAAGATTAATGCTTCTTCTTCATATGCTTCAAAGGGGCCAATCAAGAAGTAGGCGATCAACATTCCAACTTACAAGATTGATCCTGCGTTAATCAACTTGGTCAAGTCGAATGCTTTCCATGGGCTCAAGAACAAAGACCCAGTCACTCATATAAGCCAATTCGTGGAAAACTGTGACATGATAAAAATTGACAGATTTCCGTAAGAGACGCTCTACTTGAAGCTATTCCCGAGTTCTCTGGCAGGGAACACACGAGAATAGTTGCACAATCTGGAAAATGAATATGTGGAATCATGGAACCACATGGTGGAAGTATTATTTGAAAGGTTCTTCCCGCCTGAGAAGACAAATGATCTGATCAGGAAAATTCACAATTTCAGCCAGAAGGCAGGGGAAACATATTCAGAGACCTGGGAGCATTTTCAGATTATGCTGAGGAGATGCCCACACCATGGATTGGACAAGGAAAAGAAAGTAAAGATTTTCTATTTTTATCTCTCTGAGCATGATAGAAGCAATCTAGATTCCGCAGGTTCAGGATTTTGCTTGAATAACACAGACACACGATGTTGGGAAATTCTGAAAAATATGGCAAAGAAGAAATCTTGGGGCGACAGGGATGCACCAGAACAAGTGAAAGTCGCAGGTGAATCCAGGGTCATCAAGGAGCTGAATGATAAATTAGACCTTCTAGCTAAGAAATTGCTTGCCAAAGAGGATACAGACTCCGATGAGGAAGCCCAGGTCAAATTTATGCAACAACAGGGCTATAGGAAGAATGATTATGCTTGGAGGAAGGATAGAAAATTCTCTTGGAAAGATCCAAATAACTTCTTGCAGGACCCCGATGCAAAGCCACAGTCAACGACAGAAGATAAAAGAACCACATTACTTAGCCAAGTGGTACATCAAAATCAGGAGATGATGAGAATGTTTAGTAAGCAACTGCAGTCTCAGGGTGAGATCTTGACTAAGTTTGGGAAAACGTTGCAAAGCCATGGAGCACAGATGAGGGCACTAGAAATGACTGTGACCCAAATCTCCACTGATGTGGCGGCCTTAAAGCTTACAAATCAACAAAGACAGACTGGGAATGCATATGTTGTTCAAGCACATCATCAAGTAAAGTACATATCTGTGATTACTGAGGCAGAACCCCCAGTGGTAGAGGTCCAAGACAAAAGCAAAATGATTTTTGATACAGAGGCTACACCAAAAATACCATATCCTCTTAGTCATTATGGACTGCCTGGCGGATATAGCCCATTCAGAAAAAGCCGCCAAGAGCACATCGCACCCGCACCTAGGCAAGAAGAGCAGGTGAAGGCCATGCGTCTGGGTGAAGTTACGATCGTGGAGGGAGAAGAGCCGCTAGAAGATACACCTATTATGAATGATATACTAAAGTCTACGCCAGAGGGTGGCATTGAAGCAAGCTTAGAGGAGGAGACCCCAAAAAGCACATATGTACCACCTCATAAGCATCTAAATGAGGCAATTGTGTCTTGTCTGGACGGCCCGAGGCCGAAGAAAGAACATCGACACTACATGAAGTTCTTGGAGATGTTCAAAAACTCCATATCAATATTCCATTAGTGGAAATGATAGAGCAAATTCCCGCATATGGGAGGTTTATTAAGGAAATCATCACCAAGAAGAGGCGGATCAAAGACACAGATGTTTGTCAGGTGAATGAGATGGTGAGCTCAATTATCCATGGGAGTTTACCACAGAAGAGGAAAGACCCAGGAGGCTTCTATATTCCATGTTCTATAGGCGGTCAACATTTCCCACGAGCACAGTGTGATTTAGGCACTAGCATTAATCTTATGCCACTGTCTACATTTCAATGGCTTGGGTTGAAGAA
Organism: Alisma plantago-aquatica; assembly: GCA_963693085.1. NCBI lineage: Eukaryota > Viridiplantae > Streptophyta > Magnoliopsida > Alismatales > Alismataceae > Alisma > Alisma plantago-aquatica. The sequence continues at coordinate 50,424,508 of OY856415.1, read as the reverse complement.
AATAAAGAAATCAACGACAACTATTGAGTTGGCGGATGGGTCCCTTGTGAAGCCATATGGAGTGTGTGAGGACGTACTTGTCAAAGTAGACAAGTTTATCTTTCCAGTGGATTTCATTGTCATGGACATGCCACAACTTAAAGGTTGTGAGATTCTATTCGGTAGGCCGTTTCAAGAAACAACCAATGTTGTTACTGCTATTGGGATATGTACTTTGACGTTAGGGATTGGCCAGGATCGAGTTGAGTTCAAATTGCCGCGTGATCCCCCAGGACCATTCTCCGAAACTCCAAGCTGATGAGTTTAATGTCGTCTAGCCTAAGACATTAAATAAAGGCGCTTGTTGGGAGGCAACCCAGCCATCAGTAGTTTAGTTTAGTTTCTTTCACATTCGTACTTTGTTTGATTTGACTTTGTTTTTAATGTAAAAAAGATACCGTGATTGTTTTCTCAATGTGCAGGACTGAGGCAGAGTCGATACCATCGACCATTGTGTCGATGGTATCGAGTTGGGTACAGTTTGGCGACTACAGAAATTGCTCTGCGTCGATACCATCGACGGCCTCGTCGATGGTATCGCACACCAACAGGTTGATCGCAAGAATGATGTCGATAGTATTGACATGGGTGTCGATACTCGCAAGATATCCGGAAATATTCAGAAGAAATCGTCTCAGTGAAGTCGATACCATCGACGGGCCTGTCGATGGTATCGACCCAGTTACAGGCAGAAGGTGGCGGCTGGGCCTCATGAGGGTGTTGCCCTAACCAGAAGTCGATACTATCGACTAGCGTCGATAGTATTGACGTGACACATCACCGATCTGCGAGAGGAGATCAACGGCGATCGCGACATCGAGAGAGTCGATCCGTGGGATGAGTCGATACCATCGACACCTGTCGATAGTATCGACACGTAATCGATCCGTGAAGAGGAAGAGGAGGCCTACACTCCTCTTTGTGCACGAGTGGCACCTAGGAAGCGTCCTCGCATGCATCCGGGTGCATCTTCTTCTTACCATCCTCCGCCACCACCACCGCCCTCGCAACAAAGCGAGGATGTCTACTCAATGCAAGGTATGTATGCCATGCTGTAGGATATACAACAGACGCAGCAACACCACACCGCAGTGTATACCGGTGTTCAGGAGACGACGAACCAGTTACTTGACAATCAGAGGGCTATCTTCGAAAATGAGCGCCTCGTCCTCGACAACCAACATCAGATTCATGACAAGTTGCATAGGATGAAGATGTAGCAACAATCCTTCTATGATCATTATTGGAGCCAGAACTACTTTGGGGGGTATCCACAACCTCCACCCATGCCCCAGTATGATCCGAGCTTTCAGGGGCATTACCCATCCTGGGACCCCACGGCCCCACAGTACCCACCTCCTCCGGAAGAGTAATCGGTATCTCTGTTCCAACCTTTAAGATTGTTTTTGACTATGAGGCCATAGTCGAATTCAAGCTAAGGGGGGGAGTTGGAACAGCTCTATCTTTTATTTTCTCAGTTTTTAGTTTTACTGTTTTTGTTCTTGTCATTTATTTCTTGCAATCTTAGTTTGTTTGTAGAATCCACATTCTATCTAGTGTAATTGTGGATGTCTTAAGTCATGTGTCATCTCATTTTCTTGTACATGGGGATCAAGGGTAAATTTAAAAATTTTTTAGTGTTTGCAAGCTTGAGTTGTTAAACTTTGAGCACATAACTTAAGAAAAGGATTGGGTTTGTCAACTCTAAAACAGAAAATCACAACTTTACTTTCATAATGACTCATGAAAAGTGGACGAAATTGGTTGTGTGAGCCTAAACTGACCAAATGATAATGAGACTTTAATTTGAAGTAAGAGAGAGAAACCTCTTAATTACTACACAGGTCAGTAAGGAGGGACGCATAATAATTTTCAAAGGTTCAGTCAGTTAGTCTTGTGATCTATCCACCTCATTGTTTCCATATTCCACCATAAGAATCGGAAGTACATTACGGTTTTAATCTTCTTGAGTGCATTTCATGTAGATAGGTCTTGCATTGCAGTTGTTTTCACATAGTTAGCATAAAATAAGAAAAAGATTATAAATTAGTATACATGCACTTTCTCCTTAGGTGCATGCCATCATTTTGTAGTTGCATTCATTTTTTTATGCATTTAGATCACATCCTGTATCTTATTTCTTCTGAAACATTAAGGGTGATGAACTTGTTCCATACCTTCTGAATGCTTCAAGTATATAGTTATGCAACAAGAAGTGAGCCCGACAAATAATTTAGTATTGTTATTGGATACAAGGGCCTAAAAAAAAGCTATGAAAATGAAAAATAAAAAGAATTGAGAAGTAAATAGGAATGAAAAGGAGAGAGGAACATGCTTTTCACTACATATTGAGAAGAATAAGAACATGATGTAGCTCAGTTAGATATTCCATTTCATTTTGAGACAGGATGTTAGTGCATGCATCATTCCACCCAATTATAGGCATTAGGGCATTTTCATGTGGAAATGCATCATTTAGGGCACTTTTGTTTTATGCATGTTGAAACCGTATAATGCTTCCATTTATTCCATGAGCCACCCATTCCATCCACCCGTTGCTCGAATTGGTAGGCCACTGTGATTTTCTCCTCACTTGTGAATATCAGGAGAGCTGCTTCCATGTAGATGGTAGTTAGGGCGAGCAACGTAGAATAGGAGATCACAAGATGCACCGAGTCTGAACCGGCAAATTTTATTATGTTAACTGCCTTATATGATAGTGTTCATCAATTGTGAGGTGGATATCTTTTATGAATGATTATTGTCGCCTTTAGGGTAACTATCATTCCATGGTTAGTAAGGGCCGGTATGTGAATGTTCGGTGGGGATCATATGGTGATGTTTGTTGTGATGATCTGTTCTTTAGTTGACCCTCACAATTATATTCTAAAGTTTTGTTGCTCGAGGGTGAGCAATGTTCAAGCTTAGGGGAGTTTGATGTGATGATTTTGAGTCGCATTTATAGACATATTTTACTTGTGTTTTATGCAGTTATCGGTCATTTTGGTGGTTAATATTGCATGATTCATTAACTTTGGTCTATGATCCTTCTCTATGTCAAATCTCTCTTATTTTAGTGTTTTGAGAATAAATGATTAAAATAATATGTTTTATTTCGGCTTATGTGGTTCTGTGTTGCAATTTCAGGAAAAACGAATATCTACTGCTGTCGATACCATCGACAGTGGTCGATACCATCGACGCAACAACAGGTTGCCAGCCGCAAGGAGTATCGTAGAGTCAATACTATCGACACAGAAGTCGATGGTATCGAGATACCATCAATTTGCTGGCGAGAAGACAGTCGATACTATCGACCCTAAAGTTGATACTATCGACACGAGGAGCTTTAGGGACGGAAAAAGACAAAAGCGAAGCCTAAGAGAGTCGATACCATCAACCCTCGTCGATGGTATTGAGTTAGCATCAATCACGACAAAGAAAAGAAAAGGAGACCAGCCGATAGCGTGCGGAGTCGATACTATCGATCTGCGTCGATAGTATCGACACCGTCAGATACAAGTTTGCTTCAGATCGTTCTAAATCCGATGGCTGTGATATTTTGGCAACCTAACTTGGTGATTATACCTAATGACGGCGGCCAAGAGCAATCTAGGATGTCATTAGCCGCTGCACACGTCCCGAGAAGGTGTGGAGAGAAGGACGGAGCCCAGAAGCACGCCCCAGTTGTTCCGGACGCCGAAGAAGACGTTTTCCATAGCCGAAAGGCCGGAGATCGTGCATTCTATGTCAAGGACCGCTTGTATCTTCTCCGTTCAGGGGTTTCACCACTCAATCACGTTTTTCTCCATGTTTCCCTTTTTCTCTGCCATGTTTTGCTCTGAGATGAACATGCGGGGCTAATCCTCTTTATCTTTAGGACCGGGAGTAGCTCGGGGAATCATTGTATGACAATTTTATCATAGTAATTCATCATTTATCTCTTAAATCCGTGGTATAATTTCGTTTTCTCAATTATATTGTTATGCTTGATCACCATAATAATAATCTAATGCCTTTAATTACTTTGAAAGAACAATTAACGGTTGAAAAGAGACGAAATTCACATTAATTGACAAATCCCTTGAACAAGGTGGTGTAAGGTTAATGGTGGATACCCAGAGATTGATTCTAATGAACTTAGTTTAGGGTATAGGTTACTACGATGGTGGAATCGACCTAGACATAGGTAGTGAATTGTACCATGACAATGGGCAATTCTGACTACAGGCCACTACCCGGATAGAGAGATAAATCTGAGTGACTATATAGAAATTCATATAATGAAAACCCGCGGTGAAACCGCAATCCTAAAGATCTCCACTTGAATTGATTAAACTAAACCTTTAATCGATTGTTCTATTTTGTTTTATTTCATTTTCTTTTAATTTTACAACAACTTCCAACTTTATAATCGGTCTAGCTGATTGCGAGTAGTTAGTAGTAGTCTTTGATAATTCCGTGTCCCTGAGTTCGACTTGGGCCTCACAAAGGCCTTTACTACATTGATGCGTACACTTGCGTTTGACGCACGGTAAAATCGTGTCACTGATCTTAAAGGTTATGAAGAAACTGAATAGAACTGAGTCCTTGTTGAAGAAGTGGTCTCGAAATCTGATCAATATGCCACAAATTAATAGGGAGGCAAAAATGACTTTGATACAACTATTTCTGAAGTGAGGATGGATCATTTGTGTTTGGATCTCATAAATGTAGAAAGTATTGCTACTGCTAGGCTTCTGGAACTGGAAAAGTTGATGAGTTATACCTTTAGAAAAGAAGTAGGATCAAATGTATTAGTGATGGAGACAAAAACTCCAACGTATACCAGGTAGACATTTGGAAAAATGAATTGAGAGATCATATTCATTCTCTCGTTGATTCAAACGGTGAGTTAGTGGATGAACCAAGGAAAGTGGCTAATAGTGCAGTCTAGTAATTTTTGATCTCTACAACCAACCACTAGAAACAAGGGCCAACCCATCTTCCTTACCTAAGTGAATAGTCATAGATGAGATGAATAGATCTTTGATGAAGGTTGTTTTTAATGATGAAGTCAAATCAAAGGCCTTCTTCATTGGATCCTCCAAAGTATCAGGTCTAGACGGCTTCGATGGGAAAAAAAATTCCAAATTTGCCGGGATGTTGTAAAGGATGACAATTTTCCATGCAGTCAGACGGTTCTTGGTGGGCAGGAGGATGGTGCACCAAGTTAACTTAGCTTTCATAAGGCTCATACCCAATAAGAACATGGCTTCATCCATGACCTATTTTAGGTTGATGCATGTTGCTCTATGTTCTACAAGATCACATCTAAGCTTCTGACATGCAGACTGAAACCTTTGATGGTCACCATTGTCTCAGATACACAAGGATTTTTTGTGGCATATAGATCTATTTCTGATAACACCCTCCTTGCGACTGAGTATCTTTTTGATTTCAATGTTAAGAAGAATACCAGGAAAGCTTGCATCAAGGTTGAAATAACTAAAGCTTATGACCAATGCGGTGGTCTTTCTTGTGGGAGATCATGAAATTGATGGGATTCTCTAGTAGATGGATCTCCATTAAGCAACAATGCGTGGAGACAACTTCCTTTTCTGATTTGGTAAATGGCATCCCGCATGGTCTATTTAGATCTAGAAATGGGTCTCCATAGGGTGATACTCTATCTCCCCTTCTATTTTCTATCGGCATGGAAGGTCTTACCCATCTTGCTCGAAAGGAAGAGGTTCTAGGATACATTAAACAGTTAAAGGTCCATGGAATGAAGGTGCAATCTCACATGATTTTCACTGACAATGTCCTCTTCTTCATTGTCAGTCATGTGAAACATTTGACAGAAGTCAGAAGACTGCTTGAGGTGTTTGGGTCTTTGACTGGGCTCTATATCAGTGAGGTGAAATCTAGGATCTTCCTCTCCAGATCTTGCAATGCAAGAAGAGGAAGGCTTAAAGAAACTATGAGGTTACAAGAAGGTGTGTTTCCAGCCAATTACATGGGCATCCCGTCTCGAGAGCTAGAGGGAAAGGTTTCGACTACACTGAATGTGTGGATAGTCTGTGAGTATTAATGTATAAATGGGTTGGTCTACCAATTTCCATGGCGGGAAGAGCAGTACTTATCAGGTCTATTTTGACGGCCAAACTCCATTTTTGGTGCCTCCAAGCGGAGCTTCCTACCTTCATTATGGACAAGTGCAAGTCTGTTATTCTGAGTTTCCTTTTGTGGGAAAGGTTAAGCCATTGTGTGGGTAACTCTTGCTAAAACATATCATGTTGGTGGTGTGGGGATTAAAAATCTTATTGATGTATCTTAGTACACCATGACCAAAAGGATGGACATATTTCATTGCAAACCCTCTCACCCTGGAGTATTTGGCTTAAGATTCGTTATGGGGAAAGCCTCCTGGATTTTGATCCCAAACAATCCAATCTTTCCCACTGTGTTAGAGCCATGGTTAAAGCTTAGTTGTTACTCAAATAGGAGTACATCCACACCAGGGACCAGTGGAAGTTGGTGAATCCTAATGTTCATCCTTGAACCAAGGATTTCTATCTTCCACAGGTACCCTGACACACACTAATATGGAACAAGAAGCACTGACTAAAATGGAGCTTTTGTGCTTTCTGTTCTCTAATGTATAATCTCCCCACTACCAATAGGTTGGTGAAATTGGGTTTTGATACTAACTTCATGTATTTGCTTTGTTGTTCAACTAGTAAAGATCATGAACATTTATTTTTGGAATGCACCTATACTAGGTACTATTTGTCAAGGGCATGCCTGAAGTGTGGATTTAGGGGGCACCCCTTGCAGACTCTAGGAGGTGGTTCTGTAGATCCTTGAGAAGGCTAAAAGTGACAAAGTCCCCAAGTGTTTTTGTTGGATTCTTTTCTGATAACCTCCAATTTTGTGATGTTATCTTAGTAATATTCTTCAGTTTTCCACACTCTTTCTCAGATAAAGTAGACAAAATCTCTAACTATTCTCTTTTATTGCAAACATACTGCTAGATCAACTTTTCTCCCTTTTACTTACAGAAAAAGACACAAAAAAATCACAAAAGACTCAAACAGTCTCAAGACCGCATGAAGCCATACGATCTCAAGACCGCATAGAGTCAACCGGTCTAAAGACCACATGAAGCCATACGATCTCAAGACCGCATGGAGTCAACCGGTCTCAAGACCGCATGAAGCCATACGACCTCAAGACCGCATGGAGTCAACCGGTCTGAAGACCGCATGAAGCCATACGACCTCAAGACCGCATGGAGTCAATCGGTCTCAAGACCGCATGAAGCCATACGACCTCAAGACCGCATGGAGTCAACTGGTCTCAAGACCGCATGAAGCCATACGATCTCAAGACCGCATGAAGCCATACGATCTCAAGACTACATGAAGTCAACTGGTCTCAAGACCGCATGAAGTCATACGATCTCAAGACCGCATGAAGCCATACGATCTCAAGATCGCATGAAGTCATACGATCTCAAGACCGCATGAAGTCATACGATCTCAAGACCGCATGAAGTCATACGATCTCAAAACCGCATGAAGTCATACGATCTCAAGACCGCATGGAGTCATACGATCTCAAGACCGCGCGAAGCCCAAATGGTCTTGAAGCCCAAACGGTCTCGGGGTCCAAACGGTCTCGGGGTCCAAATGGTTTCCAAGACCGTTTGGACCCAAAATTTACCAAACCGTTTGGACTTCACTTAAGGCCTATAAATAAGACCCACGGGGTCCTCCCAAAAGGGAGTTTTTCAGACGCCTAGAGGCTGCCTCTCCTACTCTAGAGCTATTCCATCCTCCGTTCTCCGCCCAAAGGCTGCCAGTCTGAGATCCACACTCTGTTCCAAAGCTGCTTTCTCTCTCATCGCCAAAGAAGGTGGGAAGGGGAGTCCTCACCATCGAGCAACCTGTGAAGTGTGAAGATCATCCTTCTCTCTCATTCCAAAGGGGTTGACTTTCGTCTCTCCTTCATGGGGATGACGTTCTCTCTCTCTCTTCTCGCCTCCTTCTTTGTCCTTGTCATAAGCGAGTAGTCTCTTTTCACTAGGGTGCGGGGCGTAGCCCCGCTACCCATGTTTCATATCATGCAATGTAATCCATAGTTTGCAATAGAGATATACTTTCCGCTCAGTTCGACATCAATCGTTTAATGAATGCTTGTTGCCTGATCACCAACTTGTGTTATCTTTTATCTTTTAGTATGAATTATCTATGTTTGTACTATTAGATTCGAAATCGATTGTATGTTGGTTCTTGGTGCATGTATCCACCATGCATCTGTTTCGGTATCTAGTAGTGCTTTCCAAGAAGTGAAGTAAACTCACTTACATCGTTGCACTTTCATACTATGAAATGGAATCAATTGACGTATGAAGGTACAACCTTGATATAGTCGAGGAACACACTTTGCAGAGGGAGTGTTGTAAAGTAGGTGACCATTCCTATAAGGATGGCTGGCGTTACAACATTCCCACACTCCTCGTAGTTAGTTCTCCGAAAGGAAGCTAAGTCTACAAAGATACTAACTGATCTAACTCTTATTGCAGGTTATGCTTTTATGATTGCATATTTTGATCCATGCGTAGTGGTGGTGAAAATCGATCACATCCTAGTGATTCCTTATCATTGTTAACAACCTAAGTTTACTTTCTTGCTTTTACTTTACTCGCATTTAGTTTAAAATAACCAAATCAAATCTTTGGACTAAGTATCAACTATTAAGGAGTTAAGTGAAATTCTTATGTTTTCCATCTTGTTGTTGCCAACAAGACCGTTGTCCTGTGGATTCGACCCTTAACTATACTGCGATAAGACTTCCACGTATCTCAGCATACGTGGGTGGAGTTTTAACCTAGTATAAGCAAGGTTAAACCTAAAGACTTACTATCTTTGGGATTTTTAGTGGTGCACGCAATTCCACGTGAGTGGAAGCTCCATCATTTTCTCTAACATCATCTTCCATATTTGGAGTGAAAGGAATGCCATGCTTCATGGAAAAAGGGATACCAAATCCCTTGTCTTTTTTGATCTCATTGTAAATAGGCTAGCATGGGAAGGTAAATCCAAGCCTGAGAGCTTTAGGGGACTCAATTCACAGTTGCTCCTTATGTGGGGTTTTGAATCCTTTGTTGTATAATATACATGTTTCTTACACTATACTACTTTTTGTGATATGAATAATATCTTAACATATCAAAAAAAAATTGAACCTATATTAATCATAAAAAATAAGACTAACTGATTAAGGAAGGAATGTAATTACAATAAATTAGCCTAACAAGAAAAAAATAGAGAAAAACTATCTAAGCAAGACTAAAGAGAGAAAGGACAACTAACTATACTAGGATAGAAACTACCCAAGAATGCAAGTGAAGGCAACTAAGTCTAAGCGACTCTAACAAAGGAACTAATCATCAAATATGAAAATTAGACTAAGTAAGAAAGAAACAAAGCTAATTAAACTAACATTGTCTAACGAGTGAGCAATAGGTCTTAACAAGAAATTAAGGGTGGTGGGCCTTTTGGGGGAGTGTAACCACCAACGTGTTACATCTTTGAAATTTGTAGATTTCAAGCCTAAATGAAATTAGGGAACATATAACAAGGAAGAGGATTGAGGGACCTTGGTTGATAATTCCAAATGCTAGACTCACATAAAATGATCAATTTAAGTGGATAATGTTCTTTTTAGCGTATGAGTTCATATAAGACTAATGTAAGGTGCAATGATTATCAAAGCCTTAAATATGTAACTAGGAATGCAGTGGATCTCAAGGAACCCTTAAAAGGCCCAAGATGTGGTTCATGGGCCTTAGGGGCTTGCTTCAACCCAATTGGTGAACTAGGGTTTACATATGGGTCCTTGGGTATTGATTTTGGATATTGTGGATATTCATGTTCATAATAGGTATCAAAAGTATTTTTGATTGATAGATAATCATAATATTATATAAAGGGAGAATTTCTAGAACGTTCTAAGATAATATGTGGCCTGGATAATTAGTTAAAGAATTATACACTTTATGCTAAGAGAATAAGTTTTGAGGAGAAAACCAACATTACAAGATCCTAATTTTGGTCTAAGTCTACATAATGATTATCTAGTGAATATCCCAAAGTTCGAGATTAAATGGAGCTATGACATGGCCCATCCACATACTTCAAGGATTAGGGTTTTTATGTAAAAGAAAAGAAAAAGGTTTGAGAAACCCAGGACCAGGGAGTCCAGTCAGACCTGGACCATGGATTCAGGTAGCGGTCCGTCTCTTTCACTCGAGCGACCTAGTGAAATGGGGAATAGAGTCCTGATGATTCCCAGACTCCTCGATGCCTCTTTGTTTCCCCTTAGTTCCCAATTCGTATGCCTGTATCTTCGAGAGTCTGATCCGGACCTAACGAACCCAAGGTTTGGCGCTATCGTGGGATATTGCATTTATCCCCCAAATCCTCTTACTAACCCAACTCTGACTACATGGGCAATGTTTCCTCTTCATGCCATCTTGGATGCACTTATAAATCTTGAAGGCTGTGCCAAGTCTGTGGGATTATCAAGTCACTCTCAGCACGCTAGTATACCCCTCAACCTGCCAGGACCAATCGTCATCTCTAGGAGAGCTCCGCCCTACTGAGGAGTGTGAGGAAAGGACGTGGACCACCCCTGAGCCATAGTGAAGGTACGATAATGATCTCCATGCACTAAGGGAACTTCAGTTGCCCCATAGCAATTGGCCTTGAGGTACTTGTCTACCTTGTTAGCATTGTCTTGCACCGAGTCCCAGGTTGTGAGTTCTAGATCTTAGGAACGACCTCCGGTTCTTGGTAGGATTCACCCGACACCCCCTCGAGTTTGCACCAGGGCATGTCATACGTAGGGGAGACCTCATTCATCTCTATTGGGTAGGGATGGCAGGAGCCATCCAAGGGGTTGACCTTGACCTTAGATGGAGTAGCAACTCAACCTGTGAGAGGACGGGGACAACCTCTGAGGTTTTTTTACCTCCGCACCCTGACCCACGTGATTAGTCTTGATCAATGCGAAGGGGTAGTACGGTCTTTTACACACCCCCTCCCTTGCTTCTTTGATGCCTCGGCCACAGGGGAACGTGGTTCCAGTAGGGTGCAACCCCATTGGCTGGACATCACCACATGGCTAATAAGAATATGATATCCTTTTCTGACGTGGCAGTCTCTGATTGGGCCAACTATGTTAATCTTGAAATAATTATAGAAAATTATTGGTAATTCTTATTGTAATAAGTTATATATGAAAGTTTATCTAAAAAATACAAGGAATCTGAATAAAATATAATCAAAATCTAAATATTCTTTCTATTCTGAAAGTGTATGGAATATGTCTTTTAATGTGTTTAATGTAAAAGAAAACCTAGATTCCTTTAATATGATGCTTAATTGAGTAGATTCATTTATACTGAGTTAATGTCTGATCTTGTCATGTATAATGAGAAAATCCTTGATAATAATGAATAATTGACGTTTTTGGATTAATAATCATGCATATGTATATTTAGGGTATTGAAACCAATGTGGACATCTTGCTATGATCTTAATGCTAGTAATATGGTCTAGGTATCATGGATAATCTAATATGCTCGAGATGATGATTAGGGTTTCACCTAATATAACCAAGTTTGGAAATCTTATGAGATCATGATATAATGGAATTAGGGTTTGTGACCCTAATCCCTACACCAAACATGAGGCAACCCTAAACCCTAGTTTAGGATCGAATCTAGATTTGATTAATTTAATGTGAATACATGGTGACACATATGTAGTATGCATGTTTCACATAATGTTGATTGAATGCTTTGTTGCTTGGATGTTTGGATGCACTCTTAAAATACATAAGTTATTCTTCATGGTTTCCGCAATGGCATAAGGTACATGGTTATGATTATAACTACACGTATCATATTCCAAGGTTGCTGAAGTTTCTCGAACGGGTTGAACGCATGATAACTGCTTATTTGATTATTCACTTCATGCAAATTATAAAGTACCTATGAGTATCTTAGAAGGTAAATTAATGATATTCTGAACCTTGGGTTAGACTGATCTGAAGGGTAATTCACATGAGTCCAAGGATGGATAGTGATTACACCTAAAGTAGTAGACCAGATATGGGTTAGAATATGAAAGAAAATTTATGTTCTTATGTGCAAGTAAAAGATGTTTGATTATATGTATACTAGTTATTATTGGATGAACCTACGTACCAATTGTTGGATCCTAGATGGGTGATTAGATGCTCTAGAGGGGCTGAATAGAGCTGAATGCACTTACACAAAATTCATTAGACCTTCAAGATATATCAAAAGATAAGCTTGCTAAATAGGAAATTTGTGTGTAGCTAAATCATACATAGCAAAGGAGAGAGAGATTGAACATGCACCATTTGACAAGCTATTTTAGAGTGGTTCCACACTTCAAACTAGAAGTCAGTCAGTCCACTACCTAGAGAGGTCAATCTCTAGGATTTCTTAACCTTGCATCTTCATTATATTCATTATAAGAGATACAATACATGACCACAAAAGGACTTACCTATCCAATACAAAGAGTCTTCAACCTTACCAAGGACTTACCCAATTTGCAAGAGTCTTCCACCTTCTTCTAAGGACTTACCTACTCTTGCATAAGTCATCAGCCTTCAAGGAATTACCCACTCTTCTTGGATCATCTGCCTTTGACTTCACCTTCACTCGGAGAAGCTTCCACCAAGGACTTACCCACTTGAGCAAGGAGTATTCCACCTTCACCAAGGGCTTACCCACTCTAGCTCCAAGTCTTCATCCTTGATCTTCGCCAAGGGACTCCTTCCCTTATTCCTCTTCACCTCTCTTAGCCAAGAGAGAGAACCTTCATCTTCATGGTTGAAATGAGAGAAAGGGAGGTGGTGGAAGTGAGAGCCTCACAAGATATATATGTAGGACTAGCTCTGTTACAAATTTCCTACTCACTCTAATGGATGTAGAAAGTGATTAAGCTTAGAGAATGAGTGAGGAGGCTGTAGGAAGCACTCAACTATGGAATAGGAACCTCACATAGAGTTTGCATTGAATTCTCAACCTTGGAATGAAGCCCAAGGGGTCCTATTTATAACTGGGGATGCCTCTTAGCCTTTGGGAACCCTTGAGAATGAAAACTAGCTGTTTTGTGGCTTGCAACAAATATATTTTCACTTGTTGCAACTCCACAATGGCTAGAAGTACTTTTCTACACATTTCCGTACAGTGCAATCAATCAAGTTTCTATAAGGGTAACTTGACCAATAGAGTAAAAGACAAAGCCGATATTCAGACCATCAGTCAAGTTTGTCCTGGGGAAACTCAACCGTCCAATGGAAATTGAATTGGTCTGGTACTCCATTGGTCGAGTTCTGTGTAGTGTAAACTCGACCGATCAAAAGTCATTTTCAAGATCCAATCAGGATCGGTCGAGTTTGCAACTCACATAACTCGACCGATGAACAACCTGATGTGAATTTTAGAAAATGGCTTTTGAGTGATTAAACATTCGATCTTAGTGCTCCTAATTTTTTCTAAGCTTAATTACAAGTCATATAATCATTACAAGTGATTTACAACATGATTCTAATGGATTTACATCATATTACAAAAACATGCACTTGTATTGACTTTGACTTGTCTTTTCTCCAATTTGAGATGCACAAGTTAGGGCATTTGGAGTGTGTCTATACCTAATCTGAAATCACTCAAGTAGAGACATTAAACACTAATATGTGGAATGGTTAGTCATCATCAAAACACAGGTTTAGTCAATTTAGATGTGAGTCAACATTGACCTAATTGACCTTGAGTTAACATTCTCCCCCTTTTTGAAGATGACAAACCATTCCATAAATGTATTGAAAGCTTTTAAGTAACATCATACCTTCGGAGAAACTTAGGGGTTTCAATAGAATTGAGCTCATATGCTCCCCCTCAGTTGATGCGCATGGAGTTCTCATACTCCCCCTCAATTGATGCTATTTCTCCTGCATGGTTAGCTTTCATAACATTTATAGAATACTATGTCTTCTACTCATATATGTTCTACACATATATGTCTTCTCCCATTTACCTTTTCCCCTTTATATGGACATACTTCTCCTCTTCATGTAAGACATGCCTTCTTCCTCTTTTAAAAGAAGACATACCTTTCTCCCCCTTTGTCATTTCGAAAAGTGGGGGTATGAAGAAAATAAGAAACACCACTTGTAAAGAGAAAGGAGATAACACAAATTTATATAAGGAGAGTAGAAGAGCACAAATAGGGGCTTGTCCAAGCATATAAAAAAAGCAAGTTAAAGTATGCGATTGAACAACTCAAAAAGCAAGATAAAGTGCTGCAGAAAAATAATAAATCGAAATTTTGACCCTTAAGATGACAGAATTTTCCCAAAAAGTATCAGGGATCATGGAAAAGCGAAGAGACTTGCTCAGAAGGTCGTTTCTGCATAAAAAACACTACTTTTGCACAAAAATTGAAATTGGAGCAAATCTGCATAAAATCCAAACATACTCCAATTTCTACATATAATGTAGATCTATGTACCCTGCATCACAATGTTATACAAGGAAGCAGTCTATCTCTTTCACCCATGAAACCTAGAGAAATGGGGAATAGAGTCTTGACGATTCCCATACTCCTTGATGCCTCTTTGTTTCCCCTCAGCTCCCAATTTGTATGCCTTTATCTTCAAGAGTCTGATCAAGACCTAACGAACCCAAGGTTTGGTGGTATCGTGGGGTATTGAGTTTATTCCCAAAATCCTCTTGCTAAACCAACTCCACTACATGGGAAATGTTGCCTCTTCTCACCATCTTAGGTGTGCTTATAAATCCCAAAGGCTGTGCCAAGTCCATAGTATCCCCAAGCCGCTCTCAACACACTAGTAGACCCCTCGACTTTCTAGGACCATCCGTCATCTGCAAGAGAGCTATGCGTCTACTGAGTTGTGTGAGGAAAGGGCACAGACCACCCCTATGCCATAGCAAAGGTACAAGGATGATCTCCAGACACTAAGGGAACTTCAGCGGCCCCAAAGTGATTGGCCTTGAGATAATTGTCTACCTTGTTAGCATTTTCATGCACCTTGCCCCAGGTTGTGAGTTCTAGATCTCGAGAACGACCTCCAGTTCCCGATAGGCTTCACCCGACACCCCCTTGAGTCCACCGGGGCATGTCAGACGTAGGGGAGGCTGATGGAGCCTCCACTCACATGGAGTTGCGTGAACCACTAAAAAATCCTAGAGA
This sequence comes from Alisma plantago-aquatica, assembly GCA_963693085.1. Classification (NCBI taxonomy): domain Eukaryota; kingdom Viridiplantae; phylum Streptophyta; class Magnoliopsida; order Alismatales; family Alismataceae; genus Alisma; species Alisma plantago-aquatica. The sequence continues at coordinate 50,409,167 of OY856415.1, read as the reverse complement.
TAGTAAGTCTCTAAGTTTAACCTTGTGTGTGCTATAATAAGATCTCCACATACGTACGCTAACGTACACATAACTCTTATCGTAGTATATTTGAGGGTTGAATCCACGAGACAACGGCCTTGTTAAGGATAAAAAAGATGGAAAATATTATAATTCTATTTATCTACTTAAGAGTTGATATTTAGATCGAAGAGTTGGGTTGATGCTTTTACTAAAATGCAAGTGTAAAACAAATGACAGGGAAGTAAAATTATGGTTGTAAACAATATTTGGAAACAACTAGGATGTGACCGAGTTTCACCACCACTACACATGGATCATAACATAAATCATAATAACATGGTTCACAAAAGGGTCTAGTCAGTTAGTATCTTTGTAGACTTAGCTTTCTTTCGAGTAACCAATTATGAGAAACGTGGGAGTATTTGCAATGCCAGCCATTCCTGAATGAATGGTCACTTACTTTGCATCACTTCCTTTGCAAAGTGTGTTCCTCAACCTATCAAAGTTGTACTTCCCTACGTCAACTAATTCCATTTCATAGTAGGAAAGTACAACGATGGAGGTGAGTTTACTCCACTTCTTGAAAAACATTCCTAAATACCGAATAGATATATGGTGACTACATACATCACGAACCAACATACAATCGATAATCGAATCTAAAAGCACAAACGTAGTCAATTCACACTAGCAAATAATAGGTAACACAAGTTGGTGATTAAGCAACTAGTATTCATTAAATGATTGATGTTAAACTGAAAAGATAGTATTTCTCTATTGCAAACTCAAGAATTACAATGTATGAAATGAAAACATGGGTAGTGGGGCTACTCCCCACACCCTAGTGTATGGAACTACTCGCTCATGGCACGAACAAAGAAGGAGACAGGAGAAGAGAAGGAAAGCATCATCTCCACATAGGAGGGAGGAAGGTTGACCCCTTGGATTAGAGAACAACTATCTTCACACTACGTGGTTGCTTTGGTGATGAATCCTTCACTTCCCACCTTCTATGTCAATGAGAGAGAAGGTAGACTTATGGATGGAGTGTGGATCTTAGATCGGAAGCCTTGAGGCAAAGGATGAAGGAAGAAACAGCTTTGAAACAGTTGAGGCAGCCTTTGGGCGTCTCCGAATCCCCCTTAATGAGGACCCCTTGGGTCCTATTTATAGGATCCAAGGGGGTCTTGAACGGTTTTGAGTTATTTAGATCTTCACGGTTTGGAGACCGTTTGGGTCCTCATTGTCTGGAGACCATTTGGATCCTAACGGTCTTGAGACCAGTAGCTTTTGCATGTTCTTGGGATCAATAAATATTCATTCGGTTTCATACGGTCTGGGGACCATTTGGCTTCCATTCGGTCTTGGAACCGTTTGGCCTTCATTCAGTCTTGGGACCGTTTGGCCTTCATTTAGTTTTGGAACCGTTTGGCCTTCATTCGGTTTTGGAACTGTTAGAGTTCATACGGTCTGGGGACCATTTGTCTTCCATTCGGTCTTGGGACCATTTGGCCTTCATTCGGTCTTGGGACCGTTTGGCCTTCATTCACTCTTGGGACCGTTTGGGGCTTTTGCAAATTTTTTTGGGTTTTTTTTTTCTGTAAGAAGAAAAGTAGAAAAATTAGTCTATTTGTATATTCACAATAAAGTGGAAAGTTAAGTATTCTATCTACTTCATTTAAGAAAAAGCATGGAAAACTAAGAGAAACTAGTAAGATAACATCACAAAAAAGGAGTTTATCACCCCCCCTAACTTAGAGTCTAGCTTGTCCTCAAGCTAGATAGAGCTAAGGCACGTAGTGGTGATGTGATTTTATTTAGTGAAGCTTTCTGTACTCTTGCTTCAGTTTTAAATCAGAGATCTCCTAGAGTCTTATTGGGGCTTATTCTTGCACCAACTCTTTTAGGTATCGGGAGTGTTGTGGAGCTCACGTTTGTTCTGTATCGCGTAACTCGCAATGGGACCACCTTTTCCTTGATCGTATTCTGTGCATGTCTTCGACTCTGAGAAGTTTTGTACTTCTTTGAGAATCCTATCAGAAGTTAGGATGGGTATGAGGGTTGGAAGAAGGCTGCTGTGTAACTCCCCCTTCGAAGGGGGAGGGTTTATCTAAACTTTTAGGGTCTCACTACCGGGCGCGATACATCTGCCTTCATGAGGGAAACTGAATGTACTAGCCGGATAAGACCTTTGTCAACCTTTTCATATATTTGGAGACCTTAGGGTCTCACTACTGGGTGTGACACATCTGCCTTTGTGAGGGTAGATGGATGTACCGACCGAGCAAGACCTTTATTGGCTCTTCATATAAGTCCTTATGCATGGCACAACTCTCATGTTTTTATTCAACACTCTGGCTTTTATTCATATGCTCACCAGCTTAGGAATTGGGTAATTAGGGGGTTTTATTTGGGTTGCCAAGCCTCTTTTTAAAAATAAGAAAGCTATTCACTAGAGTTTCCAAACATGCATTTGTTTCAATTTCGTACTCGGCGGTCCACTTGCGAGGTTCCTTGATTTGGATTTCACCTGGTTCCCTTCTGTCCTCGAGAGTGTTTTCTTGTTTCGACCGCAGTTTTGACCACTGGAGAGTCTGATGTAGAATTGAAGCAAAAGCATGGATATCGAGTGTGGAGATGATTTATTAAATCGCCACTATGTGACTAAATGCTACTATATAGGTGCTTTTGATAACTAATTTGTCTCTAACTTAGCTAGGGGTGTCCCCTTACCAAAGAGAAAGTTGTCTTATGTACAAAAGCTATTCTATCAAAGAGATTATCAAAAAATCTAAATGTCAAAAAGAAAGATTTGTGTGAAAGAATGAAGGTAAATGAAAAGGTAGAAAAAGAAGGTTTGAATATGATACCTCGACCCTTGCCCAGTGTACTCCCCCTAACTTATCACTCACTCTATCATTAGAATGTCAAGGTGATAGGTTGAGAAGTACATGGGCAAGGGTGTCAAGGTTTCCGTTAAACCCTTGTTTGCTCCATAGGAATGGAGAAGATTTGCTGCAAACTTTCCCCGTAAAGCATGATAATCCACATCCTTTGGGTCCTCAACGTGTTTCCCAAGCACAGTGAGGGTATAAATCTAGTAAAGGACGTGGAATCCATAGTTGTTTGATTCTCTAATTTGTTGGGGACATTTGTGGCAGAAGGCTGGGTGCTTGAAATGATCTTTGTTGTATGCCTTTGTGTGTTTGCCGATGAGATCGTGTAGTCATTTGGCACAATCCTTTGCCACTTCCTCCATGGGCATCTTTGCTATAACAACATACTCTCTCTGGTTTGGATCAAACTGGCTATTGAAACTATTGTAGATGACTGTAGTTCCATTGTGTAAGTTTGTTGCCAGTAGCATCCAATGCACAGAGTGAAGGAATGGAAACAAGATGAACTTTGGAGTCATATGTTGAAGATATGAGATAAGGGCTTCATTGGTTCCAAAGTTCTTTGACCCAAGTAAATCATCCTTTAGGTATGCTGACGCCATGCAAACCATAGGCAAGTCCCGTGCAAGAAGAAATTGGTAGGCAACCATCACGCTCACGGATAGTGAACCCTTTATTTGTACGGTTTCACGGAGTGCATCTTCCATTATGAGGATATTCCCTTCAAGGAAAATAAGCTCATCATTCTTTGCATATAGCCAAGACATGATGAGTTTGAGTTCATTGTCTGAAAGACTCTTGCATGCAAGGTGACATATCTTTGGATGACCTGTTAAGGGTAGATCCTATTAATAGAACTGTGTCCCCCTTATCTTCTGCCATATCAAAGGTGTAAGGGTCCCATTGTTATTTTTCTGGGACCTTGGCCGTTTGTTGTTGTTGTTGTTCCAATTCCATTAGTACTTGTCGAAAAGGTTGCTTTTGTGGACGTTGGATAGTAGAGAATAGATAGTGTGGTACGTCATAATGCGCCATTGTCGGGTCAGTGAAGAACCGTCTATCACAGATGAGCTCCATGGCGTACCGTCCCCTTAGAGAATGCATATCTTCTATGGCTAGCTCGGTAAAGTGGATTTGTCTATTGAGCACTTCAATGAATCGGATTGTGCAGAGAGGGCAGTCCCCTGAACCTTCGAGCGTTTGAACCGTTGGGTTAATGATTTGCAACCAAGGCTGGTTACAACCATGTGCAAGAGATGGGCAGGCAACCCATATGACTTTGAGAAGCCGAAAAGGAATGCATCACGCGTATCCAGCTTCTGAACCAGCAAAGTTTATTTGTCCCACCTTGAGCTCACTAGTGCAGAAATTATACACCTTGGCATCGCGGGCCTCAGTGACAACAATCATTAGGAGCCAGTGGCCAGAAACTTTGAAAGGCACCGTGATGTAGCGTGCCTTTCTCACGAGACCCGTTTGCAGCCACTTGATGGATTTTTCCTGTAAGTCCTTGTGTAATAAGCATAAAGCTAGAGCAGGTGAAGCATTGAAAATTGGCTGCAATTTCTTTGGGCTCTGAAATTCTTCTATAGTGTTAGCAAGGAGGACACAGAAAATAGGCATCTTCACCGCCAATTGTTGTCATAGGATAATATGAAAATCTTTGCATGTCAACTTGCGCTTCATATTTGTATTATTATAGATGATGCCCCCCCGTCCTTGGCATCGTCTACAATAGTGTTCAGGATGAAGATGTCCTGAACATCTAAAGTAGAGATGGACGCCATGTCCAAGTTGTGCATCTTGTGAGGTAGAGGTGGCGGCGGGGGAAGGTCTTGTGGTGGAGGAAGTGAAGTCTGCTCGCTGTCGTCCAAATATTGTGGCAGATCTTCATCCTTGTCAGAGTCAGAGTTGAGTCTATCATCGGTGTCGAGACTCAATCTGTCTTTAGAATCTTCCTACTCTGGGGGGAGGAGTGCAACTTGCTCTGGGGCAAGGTGTTGATGAATGGCTATTGTGAGTGGGCTAATGCTGGTTTCCATGATGCATTGTTGAAACTCAGTAAAAGTTGCATCTTTGACAACGTCCCCCAAAGAGCCCATAGCTAAAAAGTTAAAGAATTGATCCCCACATGACATTGTGACATTATAATTATTATCAGGGGCATTGTGATCTTTGCTTCCACCCTGCTGGTGGTCTCCACCCTCTCCTCTGTTTGTAGTATCTGCCCCTCAGTTTGTGCCCTCCCCAGCATTGTCTAGGTCGTCGGGTTGGGCATCTGAGGAGGAGCTATCTGGATTGGAGTCAGCTGAGGAGTTAGAATCCTCATCATCATCTTCATTGTCATCAACATCATCATTCGCCGCCTTGTATTTTGTCTTCTTATGTGATGCTTTCTTACACTGCTAATGGATAGCTTGTAATTCGTCAAGTGCCACTTGCACATGCTCGTGGGATTTGAGCAGTGCGTCGTGGATTTCGTTGAGATCTGTATATCATGCTTCGGCGGACAGGAGTTGTGTTGATAGATCAATTACTTGTGTTCGTAGATGATTGAGTTCATCATTTGAGTGCTCCTCTTGGCGGTAGATGAGTTGTGTGAGGTTGCTATCAATGGCATCCAAGTGCGCACTCAGTGCAGTTTGTTGCTATTGAAGCTCGCGAAGGGTCTCAGGTAGAGGTTGAGTTTGCTCAGAGGCCCTGTCGACTTGCTGAGCCAATGCTTCTTGCTAGCTATTCACCCCAAGTATCAATGCTGGCATGTTTTATAAGCGGTCGTCAACACGGTTGACTTGCTGGGCCACTGTTTCCTGCCATTGTTGAATGCTTGTGAGGAGGCCTGGTAAGGTGTGAGTCCGCTCATCAAGCTTGGATACCTGTGTAGCAAGTCCTTACACACAAGAAAAAATTGATTGTAAGATGTTAGAAGGGTCGGTGAGGAGGTTTCGAATAACATCAAATTGCCGTCCGAATTCCTCACTGACTTGTGAAAAAGGGACCCCATTGGTGAAATGGTGAGGTGGCTGGGGTCTACGTGGAAGGGTGGTGGTGCCGTGTGAGAGAGACACCATTAGTGTACCTGTGAAATGCGTGGCGACTGTAGGAGTCACCACTGGTGTCAAGGTGGTGGCGGATGAGTGAGGTGGCAACATCCTGGATATGGGTGGTGGGACCAAGAATGTTGAGGGGAAGGTGGTGGATGTGAAGGTGAGATCAGGCATTGTGGTGAAAATTGCGTCGCCCGTGGGGAAAGGGAGTGAGACAGGGGATGTTGGTGAAGTTGTGGTTGTGGGGAAAGGGATTGTGGTGGATATGATTGTGGAAAAAGGTGGAAGAGTAGTAGATGGCAGAATGGTGGAAGGTGGGAGTGTGGTGGGGGTGGTTGTAGAGGTGAACCCAACATCCAGATTCAAGATGAAGGGTTCTGGTGTTGGATTTATGATGTTTTCTGCACTGTGGCGGTGTTCTGCCTCTGGGTTAATCTTTGATGTGGGCATCCCCGACTGCTGTTGTTTTTGTGCGTGTAGTTTGGATGGACATGTTACTGGTATTTTCTTTGGCCTTGTCACTAGGGAAGGGACGCTATGCTATGTATGCCCTGCTTCTGCTTGTTTCTCCTTTTCTTTTACTGAGGTGAGAAGGTCAGCAAGCTCCTCTTTAGTGAAGAGAAGCTTGTCTTTTCATAATCAGCCAACTCTGGAAGTGGTAGCAGTGTCCTAGATGCTTTGACAGTTGGGCAAAAGATATAATGAAGTTTTGCATCCTTATCCTTTATGATATATGTATTCTTTAGAATATGATCATTTGTTAGGATGTCGCCCTTTATCACAGTACATCTTGGAGGTGGTCTGTCCATCTTGAGGTATTTCAAAATTGATGTTACGTGGCCACCCATGCAGATTTCCTTTCTGAGGGCATAAGATGTGTGTTTATGTATCAAATGCCATCCGATGTTGACCGACTTCCCTATTAGGATGGACCATAGTGTGAAGAGGTCCAAAATGATAACATTCCCCACTGTCTGTCCTAGGGAATAGAGCACCTATTATTATTTTGTGCAGAGTTCACACCAGACCAGAATGAATGTTGGAGGATTTGCAAGTCTTTGGTTCATAACTAGGAATTCCTATCAAAGGCTTCCAGAAGGTATGTCTGTTGAACTGGGGGTGGTCCAGACCTGCCACCTTAGCCTTCTTTAGCTGATCTTGGTTGTCGATGAAGATTTCATTCAGTAGGTTCTCAATCAAAATGACCTTCTTCCTAAAAAGTGAGGTAACAAGCTTGCAGTCACCTCCATCCTTGGATTTGTCTTTTACATCCACGTGTTCTTTGGTGAGGTAGGTGAAGAACTCCAGTGTGGGTTCAATATAGGAATTCTCTGTGACGAAGCAGAGTTTGGAAAGATTCATGTTGTCGAGTAGGGCAAGTACTCTGTCATAGATCCCCATTTTCTTTAGTATGTTGGAGCAGACGTACTTGGTTGGTCGTAGGATTTTGTCGCTAGCTTACAAGTGTTGAATATAGAGATCAGCTGGTGCTGCTATTGCCGTGGTGGTGGCAATAGGAGTGGCATGTCCTGCCATGATTTGTTGTCTTGCAGTTGAGGGCCAAACTTGCTTCCGTGCCTGTCTTTTTGTAGATCGTTCTTCAGTGGCCTCCTGAGCTTTCCGTTTTCCCTTTGACTTTTAGATGGGGATTCTTCCTCAGAGTTTGGTGCGTAGTCCAAACCTTCATCAGTTGAGGAAAGATCTTCAATTTCTTCAACTAGATCTTCTGCTAAGCATTTTTTGACTTGCTCAAGGTCATGGATGACCTTGGGCAAGTCAACTGGAGCTTTGCCTATTTTTTTCACACAAGTCAAGGATGTGCTGGAGCTTATTCCGACGCTCCATCAAATGCTCCCTGGTCTAGAGGTGGGTGTCAACAACTTATTTCACAGGTGATGCCATTATGAAAATTGAACAAGAAATCGTATATATTAGAAAAGATTAACATTTTAGTAAAAATGGAATTATGGTATAAATGTTGAAAGGATTGCAACATTGTGTAAGCTTCATGGTTTTGAAACAAAAACTATTAAGAATGAAACCGTTAAGGGTCAAACCATGATGTTCAAGACCATTTGGGTTCAAATAGTTTCACGACCTTTTGGGTCCAAACGGGTCTAAAAGGTTTCATGACCGTTTGGGTCCAAACGGTTTCACAATCGTTTGGGTTCAAACGATTTCACGACCGTTTGGGTCCAAACGGTTTTCAAGAACGCTTGAGTCAAAACCGCTAGGAATGCAAAACCATGAGGAAGGTGAAGCGGCGACCGTGAAAAGATGATTAATGATAGAGAAAACGATGCCAACAATGAGGGAAATAGCGGCGGTGATAGTGGTGGTAGTAATGGTGATAGCAGCGATGATAAAAAGAAGGGAAGATGACCTGTAGCGATGGTGATGGTCGTGAGTACCTCTACCTTTCTGTGATGAGTGCGGTTCAGAGAATGACGTGGTAGCTATTGCGAGCGTGAACGGGAACGACGGTAGCAACGTCAGAAGAGAGAATGGAAGTGAGAATAGAGTGGTGGCAGTGGCGTTAGAAGTGAGAATGGGGCAGTGGTTGAGCTTTGGTCGTGCGGGAGCAAAGAAAGAATGGAACAGGGTTCATGCGAGAGAAATTTTGAGAGTCAAAGGAATGAAAAGGGAGGGGTTCAATTAGTATTTATAGAAAAAGGAGGGGCGACCGTACAAATTCTCATTAAGAAAACAGTCTTGGGATCGTTTGGGTCCAAACAGTTTTGAGACTGTTTGAGTCCAAACGGTTTTGAGGCCGTGAGCAACAAACGGTTTCGAAACCTTTAGGATAAGACTATTTTGGTTATTGATTTTTATATTTTTATATTTGTTTTGGTTGCTTATTTAAATTTTTATATTTTCTAAACAAAAAAGATAGGTCTAAGAAATAATCAAATAAGAGACTAGAAAATTATCAAGACTAAGCAAACGAAAATAGAAAGGTGATACTCAGTTCGTGGGTTGCCTCCCAAGTAGCATTTTGGTTTTACGTCACTGGCTCGATGAAATTAGGTCTTGGTCAGATTGATGCAGTGGGATCATGAATCTCAATGGTTTGTCTTGGAGTTTTATCGTATGGAGTATAATATTTCTTCACTCTATGGCCATTAGCAATCCTTTCTCCTCCATTGTCGTCAAGGATGATGATAGCTCCAGTTGGGTAGATGTGCTTGATGGTGAATGGCCCAGACCACTTTGTGTGAAGTTTTCTGGGAAACATTTTGAGTATGGAGTTAAAAAGAAGGACCTTATCTCTGATGATGATATCTTTTCTTTTAAGGTGGCCATCATGCCACATCTTAGTTTGCTCTTTGTAAATCCTGGCATTCTGGTAAGCAGACATTCTTAGTTCTTCAAGTTCTTGTAATTGAAGTTGTCTATATTCGCCAACACTTTTAAAATTGAAATTCAACTATTTAATAGCCCACCAAGCCTTGTGTTCTAGTTCTACTAGAAGATGGCATGACTTTCCATACACCAAACGAAACAGAGTTGTTCCTATTGGTGTCTTGTAAGTAGTACAATATGCCCAAAGAGCATCAGGGAGCTAGGTGGACTAGTCTATATAGTTTCTATTGACAGTTTTCTCTAAAATAGCTTTCAGTTGTCTGTTTGAGACTACTTGACCGCTTGTCTGTGGATGATAAGGTGTGGTGACCTTGTTTTTTACTCCGTATTTTTGCATCCGTTCTTCAAAACTACGTTCCAAGAAATGTGACCCTCCGTTGGATATGACAGTTCTAGGAACTCTGAACCTAGGGAAAATAATATCCTTGAGCATCTTAATAACCGGCTTAGAGTCACAAGATACAGTAGGTATAGCTTCTACCCATTTGGATACGTAATCCACAACAACCAATATATAGGAGAATCCATATGATGAGGGAAATGGACCCATATAGTCCACTCCTTATGCATTGAAGAGTTCAATTTCCTGCCATAGAGTTAGTGGCATTTCGTTCCGCTTGGATATCCCTCCAAAGAGCTGACATTTACTACATGATTGTACAAATTCATGTGCATCTTTTGCTATTGTCGGCCAGAAGAAACCAGACTGTAAGACTTTAAGAGCAATCTTTTTTGAATTCATGTGCCCCCCAATAGGACCAGAGTGACAGTGTTCCAAGACTGGGGTGATTTCTTCTTCAAGAAGGCAACAACAGAATAATCTGTATGCACATAAGCGGAAGAGGTATGGTTCATCCCAGTAGTATTGCTTGACATCATGAAAAAATTTCTTCCTGTCATGATAGGAAGCAGAAGGATGGACAATTCCTATAGCCAAATAGTTTACTATGTCGGCGTACCAAGGAAATCCAGTGGTGACCTTCATGAATTGGTCGTCAGGTAGAGAGTTGCAGATAGGTATATTGTCTTCATCTTAAACCTCAATGTGATTCAGGTGATCGGCGACAAAATTTTCCACCCCACTTTTGTCCTTTATTTCCAAGTCAAACTCTTGAAGCATCAACACCCAACAAATAAGTCTAGGTTTGGCGTCTTGTTTCTGAATTAGATATTTTATTGCTGAATGGTCTGTGTAAACTGTAACCTTTGATTTGATCAGATAAGAACATAAGTTCTCAAAAGCTTAGATGATTGCCAAAAAATCTTTTTCTGTAGTTGTATAGTTCTTTTGGGCCTCATCAAGCATTTTTGATGCGTAATATATCATGTAAGGCTTCTTATCTATTCTCTTCCCTAGTACTACTCCTATAGCATAGTCACTGGCATCACAAATTATCTCAAAGGGTTGTGACCAATCAGGGGCTCTTAGTATAGGCACAAAGACTAAAGCATTCTTTAGGGTCATGAAGCTGTGTAAACATTCTTGATCAAAATTGAAGTCTGCATCCTTGGTTAACAGGTGAGTCATAGGTTTTTCTATTTTTGAGAAATCTTTGATGAATCTTCAGTAAAATCTGGCATGGCCCAAGAAGGCTCGTACTCTGATGTCTTTTGGTGGCGACAACTTTGAAATGATGTCTATTTTTGCTTTGTCTACTTCAATCCCTCGTTCACTCACCCGATGCCCGAGGACAACACCTTCTGTCACCATAAAGTGATATTTTTCCCAATTAAGGATAAGATTTTTTTCCTCACATCTTTGTAGCACTTTACTCAGATTAAGCAGACATTTTTTGAAAGAGTCTCCATAGACTGAGAAGTCATCCATGAATACCTCCATGATAGATTCTATTAAACCTACAAATATAGCAGACATACACCTCTGGAATGTAGCGGGTGCATTACATATCCCAAAGGGCATTCTTCTGAAGGCATAGGTTCTGAAAGGGTAGGTAAAATTTGTCTTTTATTAATCCTCAGGGTGTATCCAAATTTGATAAAACCCTGAGTAGCCATCAAGATAACAAAAGAATTTCTGGTGAGCTAAACGTTCAAGAACTTTATCAAGAAAAGGTAAGGGGAAGTGATCTTTCCTTGTTACTTTGTTTAATTTTCTATAGTCGATGCACATCCTCCACCCAGTAACAGTCCATGTGGGCACCAATTCATTTTTATCATTCAAAACAACTGTGGTTCCCCCCTTTTTAGGGACCACTTGAACCAGACTTACCCATTGAGAGTTAGAAATTGGGTAGATAATACCAGATTTCGCAGTTTTAGAACCTCAAGGCAAACTACCTCTTTGAGATTCAGGTTTAGTTTCTTCTGGTGCTCCAGTGTTGGTTTAAATTCTTCCACCATAGGTAATCTATGCATGCACAAAGATGAATTTATCCCGATTAGGTCGGTCATCTTATATCCAATAGCTTTCTTGTGCTTAAATAACTCAACAAGGAGTCTTTCTTCCTGGTCATCTACCAAAGTGGAACTGATAATGACCGGACATAGTTTTTCTTCGTCTAGAAAGACATGTTTGAGTTTGGTTGATAGGACTTTCATCTCAAGTGACTTGAGCACTTCAGTGGTCTCCAGAGTGGTGATAGATTTCAACTCCTCAAAAGTAGCTTCTGGAACTTCTTCGGCATATTCTAGGTATTGCAGGCATTGTTGAACCAGTTCGTTGGTTGAAAATTCAGCTTCTGGATTCATTAAGACATCTTCTAGAGCATCATATGGTTCAGGAGTTTCTTGCTTTAGTTGGGACATTTTATCTATTTCCTCAAGAAGAAAGACTTCTTCGTGGATGCTAGGACTTTTAAGGCTGTCAAAGACTCTAACTTGAATAGTTTCTTTCCCCAGCCTTAAGGTAATTGTGCCAGCTTCGATATCAATTAGTGCTCTGGCTGTCGCAAGAAAAGGTCTTCCGAATACTATTGGATACCTTATGTAACATCCCTGACCTGAGTTATAACCTAAACATAGAAGTTTTTCCTAAATATGTAATTAAACACTTGTAATTATCTTTTAGCAGGCAATAAAAGCTCCTAAGGAACATATGTTTCCATTCCTGTCCCCTAGGAACAATGTTGTAGTATTGTTTTGCAATGCAGGGACCTATGTGCAATTATCCAGTTAAGAGGTTTAACTTGCAGAGTTCACAGGTTAAGATGTACCCTTGATGATGAAACATCATAAGAGTGAATCTGATGAGGCATGATGGATTTTTCAAGCTTGGGCATTCAGATGCAGCTTGTGGAATGATCCTGGTGCTTAAAAACCCTAATTTGGAGTAAAGTGCAATTTACCCAAATTATGGGTGAAACTTGTAAAGTACACCTTCTAGAGCATCTTATATGACTCTTGGCATCATTTAGAGTAGAAATGATGAAAGAGATGCACCAATAAATAATCAGATAAGAAAAGTAATCTTTGTGCATAAAATTCACCATGTATGTGTATGAAGACCTTCATATGTGTACCCTAGTTGAAAGTTGATCTTTTCTACCCTTAAATCTTGAGCTTTGATGAACTTGGTTTAAGTTTAGATGGCTTGGACGTGCCTAAGAAGCAAGGAGGGATTTAGATGAAAATCCCATGCTTTAGAGGTCCTTATGGTGTAAAATGACCTAAAGTATATAAGCCCTTTTTCCTTGTAAACCAAGTGAACGATCCTTCATTTCTCTTCACTTATCTTCTTTCTCAAAACGTCTAAGGCAAGCTCTGGAGCTCAGGGAGGTGACCAAGTAGTTCTAAGGTGAGAAGAACCATCTTCAAGCTCAGATTCTTGGGTGAATTCATCATGCAAGCTTGGTTTTGTGGATAACTCACTTAGTTTTCTTGTTCTAGCCATCCATTTCTACCTTTCTTTGGAGGAATCACACTTGACCAAGTTGTGGAGTTCAAGACTCCATTAGAGGCTTGAAGCCTGGAAGCTTGGAGCTCCAAGAACATCGTTTAAGGCAGGTTTTATAATTCTAAACTCTACACTTTATATGCACGTTTTGTTCTTGCAATTCTAGTACTTAGTTCTTCTTCTACCTCCCTTCTTCCTTGCACTTTGGAAGTAAAACGGTGGAATAACCAACCTTGACAGAGGTTGAAGAAGGTGGGCGTGATTACCAAAGTTACTTTATCAAACGGTCCTATTCCCCCCCCCTCTGACCAGACCGTTTGAAGGGCAAACGGGTTCACATGGTCGGTTGGAGCAAACGGGTTCAACCCGTTTGAGGGCGTTGACCAAGCATTGACCGTTTGGTATTCCTGTTCATAATCATGTAGGCTAATGACCCACCAAAGTTGAGGGGTTAACTCCAAATTAATCGTACGTTGAAGGCCAATCAATTAGGCAATCGAATTGAATTAAGTGCTGATTTTTCCAAACTGATTAACTTGAACTTTTTGGGAAAACGGGTTCAACCCATTTGAGTGAGTTGACCAAGCGTTGAACATTTGAGATTCCTGTTCATAATATGTTGAATTTTATTCCTGCAAAGAATCAAAGTTAAATTCTTAACCAATTGAGAGTTGAAGGCACTTCAACATCCTAACCCTAATCGGGCTGAAATTGTTGTTTTCATATATAGATTTTGTTGAGTTTTGGGTTGAAGGACCCAAACGGTCTCAAGATCGTTTGGGGGTTCCTCCAAACGGTCTCAAGACCGTTTGGGCACAACTCAAGACCGTTTGAAGGTCTAAAAGTTGAGGTAATTTAATGGGTTGAGGGTCCAATTGTAATAAGTTGTTGAATCGATAAAAATGCTGATTTTAGACCTAATTCAAGTTCAACCCTAATCCAACCGACTTGGTTTTTGGTCAAACTTTGGGAAAACGGTCTCAAGATCGTTTGGAGGTCATCCAAACGATCTCAAGACCGTTTGGGCCAAGTTTGGGCCCAATTGGAGTTCAATTGATAGGTTCAACCTTGATTTGATTCACATTGTTGAAAATTGATGATTAGCCGATTGGAAACCTTAATTGAGTTAGACTTAACTCTAATTGGCTTCCAATTGAAGGTCAAATTGGTGTCCAATTGTTTGAGGCTCATCTTAATTGACTCAATTTGTAAGTGGTTAACATGGCTTGGGCCAATTGAAGGCTTCAACAAAGGATATCCTATTCTATCATAACCTTTATGTCACCTTTCATGACCACACTCGTTTAGGCTCAAATGGGTTGACACTCGTTTAGGCTCAAATGGGTTGACACTCGTTTAGGCTCAAACGGGTCCACACTCATTTAGGCTCAAATGGGTTCACACCCGTTTCAACTCAAACGAGTCCACACCCGTTTCAATCTAAATGGGTTCACACCCGTTTCAACTCAAACGAGTCCACACCCGTTTCAATCCAAATGGGTTCACACCCGTTTCAACTCAAACGAGTCCACACCCGTTTCAATCCAAATGGGTTCACACCCATTTCAACTCAAATGAGTCCACACCCGTTTCAATCCAAATGGGTTCACACTCGTTTCAATTCAAATGGGTTCACACTCGTTTCAACTTAATTGGGTTCAATTGAGTGATACCTTGTTTTAATCAAACCCTAATAACATGATGGTGATGTGTTGACTTGTGTTAGTCAATGAGGACTTAACCCAACCTAATCTAGAGTGGTGTAATCACCATCTACTAGTTAGAGGAGAGAGAATGTACCAATTATGGTGGAAACTCAAGTAAAATACCTTCAATATACATGAATGTGCATGAATAGGGTATGATCCACTATGTGAAATCATGGAAACCCTAACTATGATAATTGATGAATCTTAACCTAACCTGAGAGCACCAAAGGTGATGTTTTCTCATACATGATGATGATATGAGTTCAATTCATGTAATGTGAGTAGTAAACCCTAACTTTAAGGGTGATGACATGTAATGAGAATAGTAAACCCTAACTTTAAGGGTGATGACATGTTATGTGAATAGTAAACCCTAATTCAAGGGTGATGACATGTAATGTGAATAGTAAAACCTAATTCAAGGATGATGACATGTAATGTGAATAGTAAACCCTGATTCTAGGGTGAGGACATGTAATGTGTTCCTTAAAACACTATTTGATGAAAACCAGGGAAACCTAGCTCTTGTAAGAGTAGGGAGATACAACTTCTTTAAATGAGTTATTTATTGTTATCAGTTGAATTGACCATGTAGGTTCCTATATGAGGATGATCATATCCAAGTATGGATGATGATGCTATATTCATTGAAAGCATGTTGTTAGCTTTATGAATAGTGATATATCCTGGTGCCTTGTTAGTGGCATCTTATGAGATTGATGGGCTGTGAGAGCCATGAGTACCATCAAGGTCATGCTTAACAGATGACTTGTGATGAGAGAATTGAGAAATGATAATTGATGTAAGTTAGACTTGTTACATTTAGTATCCTTCTTTCTTAGTTGCTATGCTAATGTTTAATATTCAAGAACATGTATGTTATCTGATAAGTGATAACTTATGAGTTTGATAGGTTGAATGAGTCATGAGTAATATGCGCTGATGTTCATCAAAGGTCATATTATTTAGATGACCAGATAAAATAACATGTTGTTGGTAATAAATGTTATAATTAGTCCAGGGGTTTGGACTCTCACTTTCCGGAATCTTAGTGATAAGATGTTTAGGGATTGATATCCCTATGTTAAATTATGAAATGTGATCCTGATATAGAGTGTTACTATGTGAAGTTCTATTACAAGATAATCCTATGAAAGGCTTAACTGCAGACTTATGGGTGATGAATGTAAATAACCCTTGTGTCACTTGAGTATGGTTAAGTATGATTTCATGTGTACTAATCATACAGTTTGTTGTGGATTTGGAATCCTAACACCTTGTAGGAAAGGGTATGGCTACATGCCATGATATCCCTTATTATAATGCCAGGTGATGGATATATGATATAAGCCTGAAGAGAGCCAGTGTGGTGATGATGGATTTATAATAAATAGATGTTATACATGTCCTTTTATTTCTAAAAGAAAAGTGATATGTGGGTTTATCTTAGAGATGCTTTACTTCTAGTAGGAGGAATAGATTACAATCTGTGAAACATTGTTCTAACTACTCCTAAAATATATATGACTTCTTTGTGTACTATTATTCTCTTATTATGTAATAATCATGTTTCTGGCGAAGGGTTATAACTCCCGCTGGGAAAATTATTTAAAATTGTCTCACCCCGTAGATTTCAACTTTTTAGGTGGTCGCCAAGGACAAAAGGACCAATCTCCAGGTGACCAGTATCAGCAGCAGCAGCACCCAGAACAGCAGTAAATCTCAGGTGGAGATTCAGACTGCTGAGTTATATAGATAGATAGTCAGTCCTATGCGTCCTCTGTACTCTCAGGTCCTTAGAGTCATGGTCTGAGTTTTGATTCGTCTCTTGAGATTTTGTAGAATGCTGTGTATAATTACTCAAGAAGTAATTAACAGAGATGTAAACAGTTTATCTTGAATCTATGAAAGGAGTTTTTATGGTTTCAATGTCTTATCTCAAAAAGTTTTATTTTTCGCCGATTTTTGGTATTCCACTGCTGAACGAATCGCTTCCACTATGTTTACTTCGAAGTTCATGTGTTCATCTCGGACTTTGGAGATCAGAGCCCACAATTAGTGGTATCAGAGCTCTAGGTTCGCTGAGTCTACAGAGACATAGGACTTAGGATGTCGAGTCTATCCTTAGTGTTCCTTCCTTATCTAATAGAACCTTCTGCTCCTCAGGAGGAGAAGATATATAAGGATGTCTGAGCCACATGAAGAGTACGTGGCGGAAAGTAGCGATTCTGCACCACAGGGAGGTGCAAGGCACCCAGAAATGGAGCAACCCTTACTTGAGCAACCCAGGGAGCCACCCTAGTTTGACCCAGCTGAAATAGAAAACCCAGATGTCCATGCCTTATTTGATAAGTTTCTGACAGCCATAACACACATAGCAGATAGGGTGCCACCATTTGCACCTAGGGTACCAGCCCATCCGGAAGGTTATGGAGCTGGCAAGACTTTCGAGAGACTTCGTCGGGTGGGAGCCATAGACTATGCTGGTACATCTGACCCAGCAGATGCTGATCTATGGTTGACAGAGCTGGAAAAGGCTTTCATGATCCTTGATATTCCTGAAGCTGAAAAGGTATAACATGCGGTATACCTCCTAAAAGGGAGTGCTAGTAATTGGTGGATGATATAGGAGGATAAGAGACCAGGCGAAGAAATAGGATGGGAGGTTTTCTGATGAGAATTCGTCAATAGATACTTCCCTAAGACGTATTTAGATGAGAAGATCTCTCAATTTGAGAAGATCACACAAGGACACATGAACGTTAGCGAGTATGAAGCTAAGTTCATGGAGTTACTATGGTTTTGTCCACAAATGGCAGTTACCGATGAAGAAAGAATTCGACATTTTGAAAAGGGTTTGAAATCTGAACTAGCCACTCCTGTGTCTGCTCTAGAGAATAGAGGAAGGTTTTCCACCTTTGTGGAGTCAGTAAGAAGGATAGAGAGGTCAGAAACCATGAAACAACAGACAAGTAGTAAGAAGATGTACACCCAGCCTCAAGAACAAGGGTCTAAAAGTTTTAAGAAACCAAGATTTTCTACACCATCAGCTTTGTCAGGATTTCCTACCCAGACACAATGGGTGTCAAGTGGAAGTAGGGATCATAGTAGTATTCCAAGAGGACCCTACGACATAGCATCAGCATCGGTAACTGGATCGTATAGACATTTTGCACCCAGGATCTGTTACCTATGTAGACAGCCGGGACACCTGGCAAGGGATTGTCCAGACAGGAATACAATAATGACTCAAGCCCAAGGATAGAGTCTGCAAGGCTCACAAGGGAGGCTCTATAATAATAGAGGACGTGGACAAACGTCCCATACAGGTCAGATGAAATAAGTTTTGTTTTAATATTACATATCAGGATTCAGGATTCCATGTGTTAAAAATATGTAATTTTGTTGCTTCTGAATTCCTTGACTAGGTCCTGGAAGAACACAAGGGAGATAAGAACTTGTATCTTACTCAGTATTCTTTAAAACAATTTATAATCTCCCTTAACTGTGTATGAAAAGGATGAAATATAGATGTGATACCTGAAGAATAATTTAGTATGGTAAATTATGTGTGTATAATGATATGAAGAACGAGGAATATGTTGATGAGTAAAATACATACTACCTAATCTCAATACTTATATACCCTGGCCAGGTATATAGTTATTGTAGATAAGGCAAGTATGAAACTCCTAGATTGTTATCTTTTGATTACTCTAATCAGGTAATTATTCTATAACAATCTAGAGAGTATAAGGAAAAATTAAATAAGAATATACTCAGTGAATACTTAGTGAAAATGTTCAGTGAATATACTCAGTGAATACTTAGTGAATATACTCAGTGAATACTTAGTGAATATACTCAGTGAATACTTAGTGAATATGCTTAGTGAATATACTCAGTGAATACTTAGTGAATATACTCAGTGAATACTTAGTGAATATGCTCAGTGAACATACTCAGTGAATGCTTAGTGAATATACTCAGTGAATACTTAGTGAATATGCTTAGTGAATATACTCAGTGAATACTTAGTGAATATGCTCAGTGAATATACTCAGTGAATACTTAGTGAATATGCTCAGTGAACATACTCAGTGAATGCTTAGTGAATATACTCAGTGAATACTTAGTGAATATGCTTAGTGAATATACTCAGTGAATACTTAGTGAATATGCTCAGTGAATATACTCAGTGAATACTTAGTGAATATGCTCAGTGAACGTACTCAGTGAATGCTTAGTGAATATACTCAGTGAATTTCCTCAGTGAATACTTAGTGAACAAACTTAGTGAATATACTTGGTGAATTTCCTCAGTGAATACTTAGTGAACAAACTTAGTGAATATACTTGGTGAATTTCCTCAGTAACTACTTAGTAAGCATACTCAATGAACTCCTTCAGTGAATCCTTTGAGACAATATACTGAGTAAAATATCTGTGTTAAGGTATGTATGTTCCTCTGATGGTAAGCATTCTTGAGTAATATTGGAAGAATGTTATTTTATACTTTTTCCTTTCAAAAAGTATGGACACCTTATGTTAGGGGTTTATGCTTTATACAAGCATAAACAGTGATAAGAAGTAACTAACAAAAGGGACTTTGTACAAATTACAAACCCATAATATCATCATGATGATCAATCTGTTTTTCCTTTCCCTGGGATTTCGAGGACGAAATCCTTGTTAGGGGTTTATAATTTGTAACATCCCTGACCTGAGTTATAACCTAACCCTAGAAGTTTTTCCTAAATATGTAATTAAACACTTGTAATTATCTTTTAGCTGGAAATAAAAGCTCCTAAGGAACATATGTTTCCATTCCCGTCTCCTAGGAACAATGTTGTAGTATTGTTTTGCAATGCAGGGACCTATGTGCAATTATCCAGTTAAGAGGTTTAACTTGCAGAGTTCATAGGTTAAGATGTACCCTTGATGATGAAACATCATAAGAGTGAATCTGATGAGGCATGATGGATTTTTTAAGCTTGGGCATTCAGATGCAGCTTGTGGAATGATCCTGGTGCTTAAAAACCCTAATTTGGAGTAAAGTGCAATTTACCCAAATTATGGGTGAAACTTGTAAAGTACACCTTCTAGAGCATCTTATATGACTCTTGGCATCATTTAGAGTAGAAATGATGAGATAGATGCACCAATAAATAATCAGATAAGAAAAGTAATCTTTGTGCATAAAATTCACCATGTATGTGTATGAAGACCTTCATATGTGTACCCTAGTTGAAAGTTGATCTTTTCTACCCTTAAATCTTGAGATTTGATGAACTTGGTTTAAGTTTAGATGGATTGGACGTGCCTAAGAAGCAAGGAGGGATTTAGATGAAAATCCCATGCTTTAGAGGTCCTTATGGTGTAAAATGGCCTAAAGTATGTAAGCCCTTTTTCCTTGTAAACCAAGTGAACGATCCTTCATTTCTCTTCACTTCTCTTCTTTCTCAAAACGTCTAAGGAAAGCTCTGGAGCTCAGGGAGGCGACCAAGTAGTTCTAAGGTGAGAAGAACCATCTTCAAGCTCGGATTCTTGGGTGAATTCATCATGCAAGCTTGGTTTTGTGGATAACTCACTTAGTTTTCTTGTTCTAGCCATCCATTTCTACCTTTCTTTGGAGGAATCACACTTGACCAAGTTGTGGAGTTCAATATGCCATTAGAGGCTTGAAGCCTGGAAGCTTGGAGCTCCAAGAACATCGTTTAAGGCGGGTTTTATAATTCTAAACTCTCCACTTTATATGCATGTTTTGTTCTTGCAATTCTAGTACTTAGTTCTTCTTCTACCTCCCTTCTTCCTTGCACTTTGCAAGTAAAACGGTGGAATAACCGAACTTGACAGAGGTTGAAGAAGGTGGACATGATTACCAAAGTTACTTTATCAAACGGTCCTGTTTCCCCCCCCTCTGACCAGACCGTTTGAAGGGAAAACGGGTTCACATGGTCGGTTGGAGCAAACGGGTTCAACCCGTTTGAGGGTGTTGACCAAGCATTGACCGTTTGGGATTCCTGTTCATAATCCAGTAGGCTAATGACCCACCAAATTTGAGGGGTTAACTCTAACGTAATCTTAGGTTGAAGGCCAATCAATTAGGCAATCGAATTGAATTAAGTGCTGATTTTTCCAAACTGATTAACTTGAACTTTTTGGGCAAACGGGTTCAACCCATTTGAGTGAGTTGACCAGGCATTGAACGTTTGATATTCCTGTTCATAATATGTTGAATTTCATTCCTGCAAAGAATCAAAGTTAAATTCTTAACCAATTGAGAGTTGAAGGCACTTCAACATCCTAACCCTAATCGGGCTGAAATTGCTGTTTTCATATATAGATTTTGTTGAGTTTTGGGTTGAAGGACCCAAACGGTCTCAAGATCGTTTGGGGGTTCCTCCAAACGGTCTCAAGACCGTTTGGGCACAACTCAAGACCGTTTTAAGGTCTAAAAGTTGAGTTAATTTGATGGGTTGAGGGTCCAATTGTAATAAGTTGTTGAATCGATAAAAATGCGGATTTTAGACCTAATTCAAGTTCAACCCTAATCCAACCGACTTGGTATTTGGTCAAAATTTGGGCAAACGGTCTCAAGATCGTTTGAAGGTCATCCAAACGATCTCAAGACCATTTGGGCCAAGTTTGGGCCCAATTGGAGTTCAATTGATAGGTTCAACCTTGATTTGATTCACATTGTTGAAAATTGATGATTAGCCGATTGGAAACCTTAATTGAGTTAGACTTAACTCTAATTGGCTTCCAATTGAAGGTCAAATTGGTGTCCAATTGTTTGAGGCTCATCTTAATTGACTCAATTTGTAAGTGGTTAACATGGCTTGGGCCAATTGAAGGCTTCAACAAAGGATATCCTATTCTATCATAACCTTTATGTCACCTTTCATGACCACACTCGTTTAGGCTCAAATGGGTTGACACTCGTTTAGGCTCAAACAGGTCCACAGTTGTTTAGGCTCAAATGGGTTCACACCCATTTCAACTCAAACGAGTCCACACTCGTTTCAATCCAAATGGGTTCACACCCGTTTCAACTCAAATGAGTCCACACCCGTTTCAATCCAGATGGGTTCACACCCGTTTCAACTCAAACGAGTCCACACCCATTTCAATCCAAATGGGTTCATACCCATTTCAACTCAAACGAGTCCACACCCGTTTCAATCCAAATGGGTTCACACCCGTTTCAACTCAAACGAGTCCACACCCGTTTCAATCCAAATGGGTTCACACTCGTTTCAATTCAAATGGGTTCACACTCGTTTCAACTTAATTGGGTTCAATTGAGTGATACCTTGTTTTAATCAAACCCTAATCACATGATGGTGATGTGTTGACTTGTGTTAGTCAATGAGGACTTAACCCAACCTAATCTAGAGTGGTGTAATCACCATCTACTAGTTAGAGGAGAGAGAAGGTACCAATTATGGTGGAAACTCAAGTAAAAGACCTTCAATATACGTGAATGTGCATGAATAGGGTATGATCCACTATGTGAAATCATGGAAACCCTAACTATGATAATTGATGAATCTTAACCTAACCTGAGAGCACCAAAGGTGATGTTTTCTCATACATGATGATGATATGAGTTCAATTCATGTAATTTGAGTAGTAAACCCTAACTTTAAGGGTGATGCCATGTAATGAGAATAGTAAACCCTAACTTTAAGGGTGATGACATGTAATGTGAATAGTAAACCCTAATTCAAAGGTGATGACATGTAATGTGAATAGTAAACCCTAATTCAAGGGTGATGACATGTAATGTGAATAGTAAACCCTGATTCTAGGGTGAGGACATGTAATGTGTGCCTTAAAACACTATTTGATGAAAACCAGGGAAACCTAGCTCTTGTAAGAGTAGGGAGATACAACTTCTTTAAATGAGTTATTTATTGTTATCAGTTGAATTGACCATGTAGGTTCCTATATGAGGATGATCATATGCAGGTATGGATGATGATGCTATATTCATTGAATGCATGTTGTTAGCTTTATGAATAGTGATATATCATGGTGCCTTGTTAGTGGCATCTTATGAGACTGATGGGCTGTGAGAGCCATGAGTACCATCAAGGTCATGCTTAACAGATGACTTGTGATGAGAGAATTGAGAAATGATAATTGATGTAAGTTAGACTTGTTACATTTAGTATCCTTCTTTCTTAGTTGCTATGCTAATGTTTAATATTCAAGAACATGTATGTTATCTGATAAGTGATAACTTATGAGTTTGATAGGTTGAATGAGTCATGAGTAATATGCGCTGATGTTCATCAAAGGTCATATTATTTAGATGACCAGATAAAATAACATGTTGTTGGTAATAAATGTTATAATTAGTCCAGGGGTTTGGACTCTCACTTTCCGGATTCTTAGTGATAAGATGTTTAGGGATTGATATCCCTATGTTAAATTATGAAATGTGATCCTGATATAGAGTGTTACTATGTGAAGTTCTATTACAAGATAATCCTATGAAAGGCTTAACTGCAGACTTATAGGTGATGAATGTAAATAACCCTTGTGTCACTTGAGTATGGTTAAGTATGATTTCATGTGTACTAATCATACAGTTTGTTGTGGATTTGGAATCCTAACACCTTGTAGGAAAGGGTATGGCTACAAGCCATGATATCCCTTATTATAATGCCAGGTGATGGATATATGATATAATCCTGAAGAGAGCCAGTGTGGTGATGATGGATTTATAATAAATAGATGTTATACATGTCCTTTTATTTCTAAAAGAAAAGTGATATGTGGGTTTATCTTAGAGATGCTTTACTTCTAGTAGGAGGAATAGATTACAATCCGTGAAACATTGTTCTAACTACTCCTAAAATATATATGACTTCTTTGTGTACTGTTATTCTCTTATTATGTAATAATCATGTTTTTGGCGAAGGGTTATAACTCCCGCTGGGACAATTATTTAAAATTGTCTCACCCCGTAGATTTAAACTTTTTAGGTGGTCACCAAGGACGAAAGGACCAATCTCCAGGTGACCAGTATCAGCAGCAGCAGCACCCGGAGCAGCAGTAAATCTCATGTGGAAATTCAGACTGCTGAGTTATATAGATAGATAGTTAGTCCTATGCGTCCTCTGTACTCTCAGGTCCTTGGAGTCATGGTCTGAGTTTTGATTCGTCTCTTGAGATTTTGTAGCATGCTGTGTATAATTACTCAAGAAGTAATTAACAGAGATGTAAACAGTTTATCTTGAATCTATGAAAGGAGTTTTTATGGTTTCAATGTCTTATCTCAAAAAGTTTTATTTTCCTCCGATTTTTGGTATTCCGCTGCTAAACGAATCGCTTCCGCTATGTTTACTTCGAAGTTCATGTGTTCATCTCAGACTTTGGAGATCAGAGCCCACACCTTATATCTTATTTTCTGTCCATGATAACAAAGTCACAAGGGATATACGAGTCTCTTCCTACTCTCACTGGGATATCTTCAATAATTCCCAAAGGTGCAGTAATGGTACTATCAGCCAACTGGATTGTCATTGTTGTGGGTAGAAAATTAGTAAAGCCCGATCTTTTACACATAGAAATGGGCATGATATATATGTTGGCCCCCAAATCAGCTAATCCTTTCTTGCAAGAGGTATTTCCTATAGAACATTGGATGCTGAAGGAGCCAAGATCCTTTTGCTTTTTCGGCATTTTGTTGAGAATGATGTCAGAAGTAGTTTGAGCTAATTTGACAGTCTTATGTTCTTCGGTCATGTATTTCTTTAATAGCAAAGTCTTTAGATATTTAGACCAATCTAGAATTTCAGAGAGAGTGTCAAGGAACGAGATATCAACATATAGCTTCTTCACTCTTCCTTAAACTTTTGAAATCTAGAATCCAGTTTAGTCTCCCTCAATCGGCCTAGATAGGGTATCTTGGGCTTGTATAGTGGGACCTCTGGTTCCTTGGGAACTAGTTCTTTTCCTTTCTCCTTTTTAGCCTCTTGATTTGTGCTTACAGTTGGGATGATTTCAGTTGTACCTTCTTCTTCTTGAGTGGCTTTGGTAGCGTCAGTAAGAATGTGACCAGACCTTGTGGTAACTGCATTCATTTGTTCTGGTATGTGTTGATCATGTCTTGGATTTATTTCTGACTGACCAACGAAAGTACCTACTGGTGGTTTCAACTGAGCTGCAATTTGTGCTAGTTGGGTTTCTACAACTTTTTGTTGAGCTTACTGGTTGGCAAGCATCGTCTACTGAGATTGTAACATTTTCCTTATCAGAGATATCTCATCTGTTGGTGGAGGTGGAGCATTCTTTTATTGGTACTGTGCAATTTGTTGCTGTCCTTGAGGGTGCGGTTGTTGAGGTGCTTGCGACTGCGGTTGTTGAATTAATAGTTGTTGCAACTGTGGGTGTAGCAGAGGGTGAGTGTACTGATAATATGTAGAAGAATTTATTGGGTAAGAAAATCTTTAAAATCCTCCGCTATAGTTTCCTTGGTTGCGGTTGTAGTTGCCTTGGAATCCTAGTGGTGGTCTATTAGAAGACCCACCTTGTGCTTGGTGCTGCGGGTTGGCAGTTCCCGCAGGATTCCCATAATGATACCCAGGGTGATTTCTCAGTTGATCTGGATTATAATATGCTTGACCTGGTATGGTGTGGATATAATTCACTTGCTCTGGCAGCTGATCCAAAAGATGTTCAATAATTGGTTCATATTGTGATTGAGATGTCTATAGATTCACCATTACATCGTATAAAAGGCCACATGATAATGTGGGGTGGTCAGATGCATAACAAGATTCACAAATCTCAATATCTTCTTTGACTTGTTGAACTTGAGAGTTATTCTTCCTATCATATTCTCCAAACGATGTTTCAAGGACTTACTGCTTATGAGCTATGGTTTTCAGAGCTTCAACGATGGCTTTCATTTCTACAGATTCTTCATCTTTACAAACTTTTAGTAGTCCTCATGTAGATGACCTTCCCCCATTAGTTTGGTTCTCGGCACTGAGCATAATGATCTTCCAGGCATCTTCATAATTCGTTCTCATGAAGTTTCCTCCAGATGAGGAATCCAAGAACTTCTTTATTTCATCACTTACTGTAACATCCCTGACCTGGGTTATGCCTTAAACCTAGATGTTTTTCTTAATAAAGATTAATTATATGTTTTCTCTTATATCTTGAAAAGTAATTAAGGCTCAAGAGGAACTTATATTTCAACTTTAGTCCTTTTTGAATAATGTTGAAACAATGTTTTGTTAGTTTTGGACTAAAGTGCAAATTACCCAAGTTGAGGGGTTAACTTGCAAATTGTACATGATAAAATTTTCCTCAGATGTTGAAGCATCATAGGAATAAGTATGATGCAATGATATGGCTTCCACAAGCTTGAGCACTAAGATAGAGCTGGCTGAGCAATCTTTGTGCATTAAAACCTAGTTTTGGTGTAATGTGCAATTCACCCAAAACCTAGGGTTCAATATGCAAAATACCACTTCAAGAGGGTCCCTCATGATTATTGACATCATTTAGAGAAACTAATTTAAGAGGGGTGCCTAATTTGAATCATTTTGGAAGAGAGAGAATCTTGATATTAAAATAATCAAGATTTAAGCATAAATGGAGCTTTACTTCAATTAATGCAAAAATAAATATACGAATGGGAATGCCCTTCAACCAAATATGTTAAGGTTGAAATTAGATAAGTGTGGACGTTCTTATTCCTTGCAAAGGCCACGAAAATATCTAAGTGAGCGGAGAGCCCACTCACATTAGCTAATTAAAAGTAATATCCACTCAAATATGGATATTAATATTATATGAATTAAGGTGCTTAATTGCTTTTCTTTTAAATTGTGGATAATGAAGAAAAATAAAAGGAAAAATAGGATGCATTCGTATTCAAGGAGTATAGGGGAGTATGTGGCACATTTTGGGGAGTTGAAGGATGGCTTTTCAACTTTCTCTCTCCTTGAAAATCCTTATATACACTTCATTTCCCACTCAACCAAGGACTCGTTTTCGGATATTCTTTCACTCTTTGTTTGCAAAACGACCAAGGGAGCTTAGGAGAAATATGAGGACGACCCCCAACCTGTAGGTAATATCCATGATCTCTTTTCACCTTGATTTCATGGTGGAAATCACAAATCAATGCTTGATTTCTTCTTTTCTCCATGCAATCTTCAATCCTAGCCAATCCTTTTCACTCAAAAGATTGAGGAAAGAACCTTGTGGAGTTGAGAAAGCTTCAACCACCATTAGGGATGTAAATCTTGGAGCTTAAATCCAACTTTGAAGGCGGGATATATAACTCGAACCCATTTACGTCATTATTCAACTCCAATTTTACAAGTTATGTTGATTTCTCTTTCTTCTTGATTAATTGCTTGTTGTAATGGATGATTCTATGAAATCAGTAGTAATGTGAACCTTAGAAATGAATGTAGATGATGATGACATCATCTTGGAAACTTTTCCCAAAAATTGCAACTCCAATCGGTTTCCCATAAAATTGGTCAACCGGTTTCACCAAACCGTTTGGTGACCAAACGATTTGCAAATCGTTTGAGGAATTGGGTTCAAAACCATTTGGGACAGTTGACCGTTTGGTTTGAGTTGACCATTTGATTGAGTCGACCATTTGTATTTGAGTTGACCGTTTGGAATGAAACGGTTTCTAAACCGTTTGATGATTAACGATCTCCAAGATCGTTTAGTGTTTAGGGTTTCCAAAACTGAATGAATGGAAACGGTTTTCAAAACCGTTTGAGGTTGATGATGTCATAATTTGATGCTGATCTAATGCTATTTAATTGAATTATTTCCAAAGGGTTCAACACATGAAGTTTCATTGAGTATCAAACCCTAAATCGAGTTGTTAAAGAAACCCTAATTGATTTCCACCAATTTCAATGATGGGATGGGTCAAACGGTCTCAAGACTGTTTGACACTAAATGGTCTCAAGACCGTTTGAGGGAAAATGACCTCAAGACCGTTTGTGGTCAGGTCATGCCAAGGTTAAATGGTGATTCAATGGTTCAATTGAAGAGTGATTCAATGATTCAATTGATAGGTGGTTCAATGATTGAAACCCTAAATCGATTTGGTTGATGGAAACCATAATGGGTCCATTCAGTTTTGAGAAGGTTTGGACCAAACGGTCTCAAGACCGTTTGACTCCAAACGGTCTCAAGACCATTTGAGATCAAACGGTCTCAAACTGTTTGGAGATCCAAGTGGTTTCAAGAGTGATTTGTTCATACGGTTTCAATGTACTTTTTCTTAAATGGTTTCAAGGGCTAGTTGCCCAAACGGTTTCAAACCATTTGAGATCCAATTTCTTCAAGACCGTTTGAAGATTGAGGTGATTAAAGACCGTTTGAAGCTCAAGGAACTTTAAGACCCCTTGAAGGTTTAATTGACTCAAACCATGTAAGTACAATTAAACCCCATGATTGTTGATGACGTTTATCAAAGGTAATTACAATGGTTGTACCTTCAAAATATTTAAGTAGTTAGTACCTTTTGAATGGTTAACCTTTGATGCTTATGGAAGCAATGACTTGATACAATATGTAATTAGGGTATGAACCTTGATAGAGGGATCATGAAACCCTAATTGAGAAGGGTGATGAACCTTAACCCTAATCTAGGGCAATGTTAAGTATAACCCTAATTTAGGGCAATGTTAAGTGAAATCCTAATCTAAGGTAATGGTGCAACCCTAATCTAGGGTGATGATATGAGACAACCCTAATTCAGGGCATTTTAATAACAATTCCTATTTTAAAAAGGATGTTATATGAAACATCTAAAGTAGTGGATGACGGACAACCTTATATCAACAATGTCTCAACCTTAGATGAGTCCATATCAATTGATGATGATTGGACAATTCAAATGTACTATTTTATGATTAATACATTACATGAAAAATGCAGGATTAGTGCATAAAGTGTTAGGATGGAAAATACCCTAATACGATATAAGTTGATGAACTTGAGAAAGTTAGAAGTGATGAGGGAAGTGATACATTCAAGATATGACATGTATCATATTCAACAGTTTAAGGTTGATATACCTTTATACACTTCAAAACCAATATACTTGGATGAACAACACCTGAAGTGTGTTATGTTAATTGTTACATTAAGATACAATTATTCTAATGCACTTTGATAAGTGAAGGCTAATATACTTGAGAAAGGGTTAAGCCAAGATGATAAAGTATGATGTAATTATACTCCTATATGGACGAGAAAAAACTCATACCTTGTGTTGATAATCACTTAGTGGTAAAAAATGAGAATAAATAAGTATGATTGAATACTTATGATAACAATGTATGCTCCTAGATGCGTGAAGCACTAAATTGGGGTTTGAATCGATAATATGAACATATGAAACCCTAATGTTGTAATGTGATGAGAAACTCTAATTCAGAGTAATGGTTATGTAATGTTATATGAAACCCTAATTTGGGGGAAAGTTATAAGAAACCTTAATTCAAGGTAATGATGTGTGAAACCCTGATACATGATGATGTGTTATGAAACCATAATCCAGGATGATGCTATGAAATATGAAACTCTAATTTGAAACCCTAACCCTAATATAGGGTGAAGGTATGTGAAGCCCTAATTTTGGGTTATGGGATGACTATCCCTGATTAATATGAAATGGGAAACCCTAACCCTGATAAGGGAATAGTGGTGTTACCCTTCTACTGCATGGTGCTGATATGTGATATTGTTATAACAACTATTGTGATTACTAACCATGTAGATATCATGAGATGATGAGCATAGCCAGGTATGAGCTATGATACTCTATTATAGAAATTATTATGTGCCTTGTGATCCATGACATGCCTTGTTGCCTAGTGAGAGGTAACAAGCGATGAAATAAGCCTTGTAAGTCATGTGAGATTCTTGTGAAGCAAGTATCATGTTTACCTTGGTCAGATGACCTAAAGGTATTAGTTACCTAATAAGCGGTAACAAGTGTTCTATGATGAACTGAGGGTTTGAATACCCATATTCCATAATCATGATGATGAGTTGTTGAGAAATGAGAATGCACCTGATGAGATGAGGGATTGAGTTCCCAATGCTTTATCAAAGATTGAACAAGTACTTGATGAAAGTATTACCTATTCTTTGTAGTATTTGTCATAAAATTTGATGTTCTAGAAACTTGTTTGATGCTAAAATAATATGGTAATACACTTAATTAATCAAGTGATATCATATTATGTAGTTGCCCTGACCACAGATCCATCAGCATCAGAATTTTCTGAATGGTGAAATGGGTTGCTCCGCGACATAACCCGGAGCGCTTATTTTTGAATATGTGGGGGTAATTGGGCAATTATATCCTTATGCCCCATAGGAATGGCTACAGGATATATCCTATGTACGGGATTGGTTACGGACCATACCCCAATAAGAGTATGGCTACGGGCCATGACTCCACAATATAAATACCAGGCATTTGCTACGGGCCATAATCCTGAAGAGAGTATATGCTACGGGCTATAACTCTATAGCGAAGATGCCACTATACCCTGGCAAGCTAATTGTAGTTTGACACATGATGTCTCTACCATATAATCTCGTACTGACCGAGAAGGTTGAGGTCTTGGATTCTGGCTCTTCCATTGACCTTGTGTGGTACCGATACTTACGTAATCGTGGTCAGTTGGAGTATGAGTGGTATACCTCATCTCCTTAGGGCTTAAGTATGATTATAAAATGTAATCAGTCATATAGCATATTTGCTTAAGATTTAAATATGAGAATCATTGGTTGATGTTACCCTTCTTAGCATATCCTAGAAGGATAAATGTTATACATGTGCTTTAATTCTATATTGGATAAATGATATGTTGTTTTATCAAGTTATAGCTAAAATGCTTTGAATAAGAATATTGTTCTAATATGTGTATACATTGATCTATCTACTGTTGAATATATAAATGCTCTGCTTAGTTTTATCTTATTTAACTGCCATAATAGTATTTCTGGCGGAGAGTTATATCTCTTGCTGGGGCAATTTGCAATTGTCTCACCCCCGTGGGATCCACATTTTAGGTGGATGCAAATGAGAAAGTAGAGATCACACAGCAAGGGAAGGACAGCAATACCAGGGGCAGCAGTGACATCTCATGTGGAGAGTCTGGTTGTCATGTCTTGTACATGTATATATAGAGTCCTATGTATCGTCTCTGTACTCTCAGGTCGTTGGTGTAAGTAGTTGTTTTAAAAAGAATCGATCTGAGATTTTGGCTTGATGCCTCAAGGTTCTTATTCCGCTTGTGTATAGAGAAGTTGATGTTTGTAATCCTCGAGATGAGATGATACAAGTTATGTACTTTTGAAAAGAGTTTTCCAATGTATGGATATCTTTGTAAATGGTTTAAATTTTTAGTGATTTTCAATAATCCGCTGTTAACGAGCGCTTCCGCTTAAGTAAATCATGTTTTGTTCGAACGCTTCACGATACTTACCCCTATATGGAATGTTTCTATGAGGTAGTTTTGTGAGATTCTGTGATGTGGGAATTTTCTCAAAAGTTCTTTAAATCTTTCCCATGATTCTGCTAGTGATTCTTTAGAAAGTTGGTGGAGCTGGTTGATCTGTCCCCTAATCTGGTAGGTCAATGAGGGAGGAAAGAACTTCTCTAGAAATTTTTCTTCCAAAGGAGCCCAGCTGGTGATTGGCTCTCCATCTAAACAGTTATACCAACTCAGTGCCTTTCTAGCCAAAGTGAAGTTGAAAAGTCGGAGCATGATTGCATCGAGCGTAGCTCCGGTTTGTGGCACCAATCAGTAAAGTGCCTTAAATCTCTTCAGATGGTCCATGCAATCATCTCTTGTGTTTCCAGAGAATGAGATGCCTTGCATGATTTGGATCCATTGTGTTCAAATTTCAAAGTTGGGAGCATTAATGAGCGGTGGTTGGACTGGATGATTGTCCTCAGATTTTTTAGGAACAACATAATCTCGAAGCTGCTTGTTCCTGATCAATACCTGAGCAACTACTATGGCTGCCTCATTTTCAGCTTGGATGCGAGCTTTCTCTTCAGCTCAAACTTCATCTTGGATTTGAGCACGTGTATCAGTGATGAGTTGTGATCTCTGAGCTGCTATAGTTGCATTGACTCTTTCCAGCACCAGGGCGTCTTGACATTGTTCTTCACCCATCTATATGGTTTGTTGGAGGTTGAGTCTGATGCATCTGTGGAAGTTTCATTCTACCTCAGAGTCATACTCTGGTTCAGGGGAGAATCCACGATTTTGCATACACGTTTCCTACCTGAGTATAAGAAAAATCCCACTTTAGATGGTATGGAAAAATGATGGAATCAAAAATATATGAAGTAGTTATCAAGGTAAAATGTAAAATCCTAATCAACTAGCAAGTTGATAAATGAAATTAAAACGTTCCGTTGTCCCCGACAATGGTGCCAATTTTTGATGGAGCCTCCACTCTCATGAAGTGCCGTGCACCACTAAAAAATCCTAGAGATAGTAAGTCTCTAAGTTTAACCTTGTGTGTGCTATAATAAGATCTCCACCCACTTACACTAAGGTACGCAGAAGTCTTATCGTAGTACAGTTGAAGGTCGAATCCATGAGACGACAGTCTTGTTAAGGATTAACAAGATGGAAAGCATTATAATTATATTTATCTACTTAAGAGTTGATATTTTGACCGAAGAGTTGGGTTGATTCCTAAACTAAAATGCAAATGTAAAACAAATGGTAGAGAAGTAAAATTATGGTTGTAAACAATATTTGGAAACCACTAGTGTGACGACCGTCTCGCGGAAACAAGATTAACTAATGCGGAAGCGTTCATCAAGCAGCGGATTAGCAAAAATCACTAAAAATTAAAACCTTTTTATCAAAATATCCATTGAAGAAAAACTTTCTCACATAGAACCAAAGTAACATAATTACATTCTTGTTCACAGGTACATATTCTGTATCATCTCCTTTTGAGAATTACAAGCATTAACTGTCCTGTCAAGCTAAACACAGGCAGTATAAAATCTCGAGGCTCTAAGCCGAAATCTCGAAAGCACTAACTACTACTCCGAGGACCTGAGAGTACAGAGACGACACATAGGACTCTATTTACATCTATACAAGGCATAACAGTCAGTGTCTCCACCTGAGACTTCACTGCTGTCTCTGCTGCTGCTATTGTTGTCCTTCACCTATTGAAGGATTCATATCTCCTCGTTCGCGTCCACCTAAAAATGTGGTTCCCACGAGGGTGAGACAATTATAAAAATTGCCCCAGTGAGAGTTATAACTCTCCGCCAGAAACATTGTTATTGCAACTTAAGAAGATAAATATGAATGGAAGAATCATATTTGTATAGCAGTAGATATTTTAATGTCTAACAGATTAGAACATTATTCTATATCAGAAGCATTGCAACTATAACTTGATAGAATCAACATGTCATTTATCCTTTAAGGAATATAAAGAACATGTATAACATCTATTCAAACTATAGAATCATTACCACTACTTTAACTCTCTTCAGGATTAGATCATATATCTAAAGCCTGGTATTATCATTGTGGAGTCATGGCCCGTAGCCATATTCTTTTCATAAAGTGTTGGGATCTTAATCCCTCAATTCACCACTGGAAATTCTCATCCTTTCACAATTTCAATACCCTAACCATGTGATTCTGGGTGTTTAAACCCTTAGCTCATCACCTGAGCATTGTTACCACTTCCTTAGGTAACTAACACCTTTAGGTCATTTGACCAAGGTAAGTATGATACTTGATGCCTATTAACTCTCGTGCTACCTCTTATCAGACAACAAGATATATTATGGCACACAAGGCCCAATAAACAAATTCAAATTAATAACATATCACAGTGCATACCTAGTTTTAATTTAATAACAACAGATTAAGACTGCACAAGATAGGCAAAAATCTTATGCTGACAAGCGTCGTAGAGCGTTGGAGTTCCAGGTTGGAGATAGAGTGTATCTCAAGGTCTCGCCTTGGAAAGGAGTCCTTCGCTTTGGAAGGAAAGGGAAGTTAGCTCCTAGATTTATAGGGCCTTATCCAATCATTGAACGGGTTGGAAAGGTAGCATATAGACTAGAGTTACCACCAAAATTACAAAAACTACACCCTGTGTTTCACATTTCTATGCTAAGGAAATGTCATCCCGATACCGAGTCAGTTCTACAACCTATGGAAGTAGAATTGAATGAAGATATAACTTATGAGGAAGGACCGGTGTCAATCCTTGATAATAGAATTAAAAAGCTAAAGAAGAAAGAGATAAGTCTTGTAGAAGTTCTCTGGAATCACCATGGTGTTGAAGAAGCCACTTGGGAACTATAAGAAGAGATGAGAAGGAAATATCCTACTCTTTTCTCTTAATATGTTTTATCGATTCTGAGGACGAAATCCTTGTAAGGGGTGGATAATTTGTAACATCCCTGACCTGGGTTATGAATTAACCCTAGGTGTTTTGCCTAATATATGTAATTAAATCCTTGTGATTATCTTTTGGCATGTAATTAAGTTCCTAAGGAACATACATTTTCATTTCTGTCCTTTTTAAACAATGATTGTAGTATTGTTTGGTAATACAGGGACCTATGTGCAAATTACCCAATTAGAGGGGTTAACTTGCAAATTACACGTGTTAAGATGTTCCTCTAATAAAGAGACATCATATGAAGGAATATGATGAGGTATGATGGATTTCCCAAGTCTGGGCACCAAGGTGCAGCTTGTGGAGCAATCCTTGTGCTTAAACCCTAATTTTGGTGTAAAGTGCAATTTACCCAAAATGTGGGGGTGCAACTTGTGCTATATACCTTCTAGTATATCTTTTATGACTCTTTACATAAATTAGAGAAGAAATGATGAGAGGGACGCTTCAATTAAATAATTGGATAAGAAGGATGACCTTTGTAGTGAAAATACTTAGTATGAGTAAGAAGACCCTTCATATATGTACCTTAGTATGCATGTTGGTTTTATTTACCCTTAGATCTTGAGTTTTGATGATCTTTTCATAAGATTACCATGCTTGGACGTGTGTTAGAAAGAAGAAGGGACTTAGATGAGAAATCTATGTTTTAGAGGTCCTTATGGTGGAAAATAACCTAAAGTATATAAGCCTAGTTCCTTGTAAAACAACCAAACTTATTCCCTTCACTTTCTCACTTCTCATCTTTCTCAACCGAACAAGGCAAATCTCTGGAGCTCAGGGAAACGACCAACCTGTTCTAAGGTAAGAAAGCACCATCTTCTATCTTGAATTCATGGGGGTAATCCTTGTATAAGGTTGATTTCATGGTTAATTCACTTAGTTTTCTCTTCCTAGCCGATCCTTCCCAACCTTTCTTGAAGAAACAACCTTGGATGATGTAACATCCCAGGATTGGAGGCCTTGGATAACATGATCTTAAAAGGAATGATTGGACTACCCATATCACCAAGGTGCACCTCCTTTTCCGGGAGCCCATCACTAAAGAACTCCATAGTTAAGCGTGCTCATCTTGGAGTAGTACTAGGATGGGTGACCAGTCAGGAAGTTGCTCCTGGCTTGCGCGTGAGTGGATGAGAAGCGTGCAGTTAAGGCTAGTGGTGGTATGTGGGGCCAATCATCATTCCTGAAACTCTACTAGAGCCTTGGGCAGTGGGCCCGGGCGTTACAAATGGTATCAGAGCCATAACCCCTCCAGTAGGTGGGCCCCACATGGGCATGTGGCATGCCAGACTTGAGCCATGCGATCCAGGCAAGATGGAAAGGGCTATCCGTAGAGACGAGATGGATCCACCCTTGCGCTGGTAGCCGTGGACGGGAGCTGGGTGTCCATGGGTCATTGTGGGTCTGCACTGAAATGGGGTCAGATTATGAGGCCATATAGTTGAGCCTTGACGAGGACGTCAAGAGTCTAAGTGGGGGAGATTGTAACATCCCAGGATTTGAGGCCTTGGATAACATGATCTTAAAAGGAATGATTGGACTACCCATATCACCAAGGTGCACCTCCTTTTCCGGGAGCCCATCACTAAAGAACTCCATAGTTAAGCGTGCTCATCTTGGAGTAGTACTAGGATGGGTGACCAGTCGGGAAGTTGCTCCTGGCTTGCGCGTGAGTGGACGAAAAGTGTGCAGTTAAGGCTAGTGGTGGTCTGTGGGGCCAATTGTCATTCCTGAAACTCTACTAGAGCCTTGGGCAGTGGGCCCGGTCGTTACAGATGACCTGTGGAGCTCTAGCCACCATTAAAGTCTCGAAGCTTGGAAGCTTGGAGCTCTAGGAACAACGTTTGAGGCGGGTTTTATAACTCTACACCTTGATTTGTTATACATACTTTTATTCTTGCAAATAATAGTTAGTTCTTCTTCTTCCCCATCTTTCTTTGCACTCTTGCAAGCCTTTTCGTGAATAATAGACCTTGGTTTCAAGGTTGAAGATGAAGGGCGTTAATACCTATGTTGGTCCTTATCCAACTTTATCAAATGGGTTCAACTCGTTTCACCTCAAATGGGTTCAACTCGTTTCACCTCAAATGGGTTCAACTCGTTTCACCTCAAATGGGTTCAACTCATTTCACCTCAAATGGGTTCGACTCGTTTCACCTCAAATGGGTTCAACTCGTTTCACCTCAAATGGGTTCAACTCGTTTCACCTCGAATGGGTTCAACTTGTTTCACCTCTAATGGGTCACACTCGTTTCAACTGAAATGGGTTACATTCGTTTCAATCCAAACGGGTTCACACTCGTTTCAACTGAAATGGGTCACACTCGTTTCAATCCAAACGGGTTCACACTCGTTTCAACTGAAATGGGTCACACTCGTTTCAATCCAAACGGGTTCACACTCGTTCCAACTGAAATGGGTCACACTCGTTTCAATCCAAACGGGTTCACACTCGTTTCAACTGAAATGGGTCACACTCGTTTCAACCCAAACGGGTTCACACTCGTTTCAACTGAAATGGGTCACACTCATTTCAATCCAAATGGGTTCACACTCGTTTCAACTGAAATGGGTCACACTCGTTTCAATCCAAATGGGTTACACTCGTTTCAACCCAAATGGGTCACACTCGTTTCAACCTAAATGGGTTCAATTAAAGGATACCTTGTTTTATGTAAACTCTAATGACATGATAGTGGTGAATTGGTTTATGTTAATCAACAAGGACGTAAACCAACCCTATTTAGAGTGATGTAATCACCTTTCATTAGGAAGGAGAGAGAGAAAGTACCATTTATGGTTAAAACTCAAATAAAGTACCTTCAATGTATATGAATATGCAGGATTAGGGTATGATCCACTTATGAGAGATCATGAAAACCCTAATTAAGATAATCGATGAGTCTTAACCTAATTTGAAAGTATCAATAATGATGATGTTTCTCATTCATGATGATGCTATGAGTAATGTGAATAGTAAACCCTAATTCGAGGGTAATCATGAGTAATGTGAATAGTAAACCCTAATTTTAGGGTAATCATGAGTAATGTGAATAGTAAACCCTAATTCTAGGGTAATCATGAGTAATGTGAATAGTAAACCCTAATTCTAGGGTAATGATGAGTAATGTGAATAGTAAACCCTAATTCTAGGGTAATCATGAGTAATGTGAATAGTAAACCCTAATTCTAGGGTAATCATGAGTAATGTGAATAGTAAACCCTAATTTTAGGGTAATCAGGAGTAATGTGAATAGTAAACCCTAGTTCATGGTAATATGTAGAAATGAACAATAAACCCTAAACTCATGTTATTCCCTTAAGCATGAATTGTATTATCAAAGATATGAGATGAAGAATTATTATTCCCAATCATAATGAAAGGGGTGAATAACCCTAAATGATGTAAACATGGGAATCTTACCCTTTGTAAGGACATAAAAGTATAACCTTTGAATTGAAGGATTAATTCTATCTTATTAACTGCTGATCTGATTATGAATTTTGATTATTATCAATTGATTTAATCATGCAGGTTCCTATAAGAAAATAATCATATCCAGGTAAGGATCATGACATCATGTTCATTGAAAGCATGTCAATAGCTTATGAACAGAAATAACTATGTTGCCTAAATGCAAGTGGTATCATATGAAACTGATATGCCTTAAGGGCCATGAATGACATCGAGGTCATGCTAATAGATGACTTGATGCTGACATGACATTTGATAGCAAGTGTTATGATGATATAAGGGTGTGAACACCTATGTTCCTGAATTATAGTGATAAGATGATTAAGAACTGACATCCATCTGATAACTGATATGAGTAATACCTGTTATATTTAGTATTCTTCTGTTATAGCCATGTTTAGTACTTGAATGTTTGGAAACATGTATGATGCTAAAAGAATACTGAAATGTACCTAATAACCAAGTTTAATCATATCATGTAGAGCCCTGATCATAGATCCATCATTGTCAGACTTTAAATGATGGTGAAATAGGTTTTCCTAAGGGAACTCCTGGATCACATACTTTAGAGTATGTGGGGGAATATGGATGTGTATATCCTTACATCCTAGTGTAGGAGTTGATGTTGATGTATCTTAATCCATCAACCCTTCACTATATGTTTATACCGGGATGATGTAACACTATTCTTCCAAGGGAATCTTTTATACCGCATCGATGAGAGATAAACATGAAATATTTTGATGGTGAAGAGAGTGCAGAATGCCACTGTGACTCTAATAGCGAAGTACCAGAATACCCTGGTGAGCTATATTAGCAGGGATACTAGATGTCCTGCATGTTTATCCTCATTCTGACTGAGGTAGTTGAAGGTCATGAGAATCTGGCTCTTTCGATGACCTAGTATGATACCGATGCGACTTATTAGTGATCGGTTGGAGCATGAGCGGTATACCTCATCTCCGCAGGGCATAATGATGTTTGTAAAACATAATCAACCGCGTAGCATAACTGCTTAGGTTGAACTACGAGGAACATTGATTGATATTACATTGCTTATTTTTAATATCCTGTTCAAGCATTAGTATACGTGTTCTTCATATTCCTTAAATAAAGATGAGTATTTGTTATCAAGCCTGCTGTGAGTAACCTAAATTACCTGCTCATGATATTCCTTTGATTGCTTTTAACAAAGTTTCTGGCAGAGAGTTATAACTCTCGCTGGGACAATTATTTAAAATTGTCTCACCCCGTAGATTTCTACCTTTAGGTGGACATCGAGGTTGAAGGAACCGATCTGCAGGTGGAAAGCAGTAACAACAACAAATTCAGGAGCAGCAGTGACTTCAGGTGGAAACACTGTGCTGTCTAGTCTTGTAGTCAGAATAGTCTTATGTCGTCTCTGTACACTCAGGTCCTAGGAGTTTGTTGATATAAGAATTTTGAAATCTTGAGATTTTGTATCATGACGTATATAATCACTCGAGAAGTGATTTATCAGAGATGTAAACATCTCATCTCACTTTTATAAAAGGAGTTTCAGGTTTTTAAGATCTCGTTTTCGAAAAGTTTTAATTTCTTGTGATTTTCATATTCCGCTGTTAATCGAATCGCTTCCGCTATGTTTATCTTGTGTTTTGGAGGTCAGAGCCCACAATTAGTGGTATCAAGTTTAGAATATTCTCATATTTTAAAGCATTGCAACTATCTATGATAGAGTAGTAAATCATCTATTCTCTTTATAAGGAATAGGAAGAACATGTATATCATTTACCCATCATACTATATCAACATCTCAAGCTTATCCTGTGATACTCATCATCATGGTATGTCATCCATGAATCGTTCTCATTTCTATCTGTTGGCCTCAGCCAATATGCTAACCAGATATTGAATTGTACCAGTCATGTGAGTTTACATCATCATATTTTGTCCAGGCATTGGACTATGTCAATCCTGTGCAACCATTCCAGGCATTGGACTATGCCAATCCTGTGACATTATTCCAGGCATTGGGTTATTACCAATCCTGTGCAATTATTCCAGGTATTGAACTATGTCAATCCTGTGACATTATTCCAGGCATTGAACTATGTCAATCCTGTGCTATTTTTCTAGGTATTGGGTTATGACCAATCCTGTGATATTATTCCAGGTATTGGGTTATGACCAATCCTGTGATATTATTCCAAGTATTGGGTTATGACCAATCTTGTGCATTCCAGGTATTGGGTTATGACCGATCTTGTGATATTATTCCAGGTATTGGGTTATGACCAATCCTGTGATATTATTCCAGGTATTGGGTTATGACCAATCCTATGCATTCTAGGTATTGGGTTATGACCAATCCTGTGATATTATTCCAGGTATTGGGTTATGACCAATCATGTGCATTCCAGGTATTGGGTTATGACCAATCCTATGATATTATTCCAGGTATTGGGTTATGACCAATCCTGTGATATTATTCCAGGTATTGGGTTATGACCAATCCTGTACATTCTAGGTATTGGGTTATGACCAATCTTGTGCATTCCAGGTATTGATCTATGTCAATGCTGTGATATTATTCCAGGCATTGGGTTATTACCAATCATGTGCAATTATTCTAGGTATTGGGTTGTTACCAATCCTGTGCATTCCAGGTATTGATCTATGTCAATCCTGTGATATTATTCCAGGTATTGGGTTATTACCAATCATGTGCAATTATTCCAGGTATTGGGTTGTTACCAATCATGTGCATTCTAGGTATTGATCTATGTCAATCCTGTGATATTATTCCAGGTATTGGGTTATTACCAATCCTGTGCAATTATTCCAGGTATTGGGTTATGACCAATCATGTGATATTATTCCAGGTATTGGGTTATGACCAATCCTGTGCATTCCAGGTATTGGGTTATGACCAATCCTGTGATATTATTCCAGGTATTGGGTTATGACGAATCCTGTGCATTCTAGGTATTGATCTATGTCAATCATGTGATATTATTCCAGGCATTGGGTTATTACCAATCGTATGCAATTATTCCAGGTATTGGGTTGTTACCAATGTTGTGCATTCCAGGTATTGATCTATGTCAATCGTGTGATATTATTCCAGGTATTGGGTTATTACCAATCCTGTTTACACAGCCAGGCAGTGGACTCTAACCACTCCTGATTACATTTCACTATTACTTGGCATTACCTTGGTCAAGCCATCATACTCATCCACATTCTTTATATAATACAAGTATTCCTCATGTATCATTTTAACATATTCAAAGCACCATAGCCCTTATTTTGTCTATGACTATAATGCATGTATAACCAAGATTTCATTATTACCTTTGTAACCATTATATGTGCCATAAACACATCACATCATCATCATGATTACTAGATCTGGGTATTCAAACCCTCAGTCCATTACTGAACATTGTTACCTCTCTTCAGTAACTGTTACCTCTAGGTCTGAGGACCAGGGTATACATTATACTAAACATCTTCTTTTATTTATCAATTGATCTATGATTAACTCAGATTTCTCCATATATCAATTAGGATGTGGTATAAATATCCATGCCACATATTTGACTTCATTATGCTCTTTGGATTGTCTTAAAATGACTGCTTGATCAGAGTAATCAGAAAGATAACAATCTAAGAGTTCCATACTTACCTTGCATTCAATAGATGAATACCTGGCCAGGGTATTCAAGAACTGAAATTAGGTAGTATGCATTTGTTTTATATTATGTTACATACTTTTAACATCTGTTTAAATTTACTACTTAGTATCTCATATTTTCTCTGGGTGTTTCTTTTACATCTCTTCCTTTTCTACATGAAGAGAGAAATTCCAAAACATACAAGAGAATATTGGACCGAATATAGGTTCTTATCCTTCTTATCTCTTCCTCATGTCCTTATAGAACTAATTACAGGAAGCTCAACAAAAACTACCTTCTTATGATTATCAGATAAAATCTAGAGAAGACATATCAGAATGAGAAAGCTCTATCTGACTGTCATCCCTCACAGTCATCCACCACTTTTGGTTGACTCAAACATAGAGTCTAGCTGTTTCATGTTGTTTCGTTTGCCTTTTTACACTATTAGGTTGTAACTTTCGTAAGCCATGTCAAGTCTACCTTGATTGTTGGGTCATTTACTCCCTTCTTTTTGAATAAAAGGGTTTAGTATGCTTAACATGTCCATGTCTTATCCTCATACCATAGTCTTATCGGTCTCATTACCAATGTAGAAGCTAAGTCAGGAGTTCTTACATGTGAAAAGTTAGGACCTTTTCCTTTACTTAGTGATTACTACCCTGGTGCACTAAGCATTTATTGCACTGGTGGCACCAAAAACTTTGGATTTTCAGAACAATTAGGCAAATGTCTCTAAAATTATAGAGACCTTACCTTAATTCTCAGCTTATTGCCTCTTCTTAGGCATTGCCATCACAGATGTACTATCTATCTATACTTATGGCAGAGTTTATTTTCTTGCCATATGTTAATTCTTCCCACATTTTCCACTGTTCCGACATGACTATGTCATTTAGGAACCCTTTCAAAACCCAAAGTTTCTATATTGAGGACTGGTAATCTCGGTTGTAATGCTAGTATCCAGTCTATTATATGCATCATTGTTGTCCTAACTTGCCTCACAAAAGCATAAAAACATGATTCTCTATCCTGATTAGGTCAAGATAGGAATTCTTAGGCACTCATTCTTTTCTTGCCTGATCCCTTACACCCTCTCCTGGTGCAACAACATTGCCCTTACCAATGTGTTCCTCGTGTTCCCTAGTCATTTATAAACTTTACCCTTTACTCTGCATAAGCAAAAGTCACTATAGGGTATATTGGAGGATACTAACACAAACTCAACACCTTAGTCCTATGTCTCTGTAGACTCAGCGAACCTAGAGCTCTGATACCAAACTTGAAACATAAGTGTGTCACATGATAACAAAGCACCTTAGAGGATTATATTAAACTTTATTAGCCAAAACAAATAGGGTTACCTCATAACCCAGGTCAGGGTCATTACATATAGTGTCTAGGTTAACTCCATGGTATCACACAAGGCCCTATTAGATAGTAAACCCTAATTCCTAGTGGAGGAATAATGGTGTTACTATCACATCACATGATGTGATGAATATCTTGTATGACTTTTATCATGCCTAATAACCATACAGATATTATGAGATGATGTATATATCTAGTGTGAGCTGTGACATTTATATAATAAATGTTGATTGGCATTATGTGCCTTAATGTTTATTGTTTCTTAGTAAAAGAAGCAATATGCATGGACTTTGATGAGTCACATGAGTAAGTTGTTACCTAGTGAGAGGTGACAAGATATTTCATGGCCTTGTGAGCCAGGTGTAATGCTTGTGTAACAAGTATCATGAATGCCTTGGTCAGATGACCTGAAGGTGGTAGTTACCTGAAAAAGGTATAATAATGCTCAATGATGAGTTAAGGGTTTGAATACCCAGAACCATAT
Organism: Alisma plantago-aquatica; assembly: GCA_963693085.1. NCBI lineage: Eukaryota > Viridiplantae > Streptophyta > Magnoliopsida > Alismatales > Alismataceae > Alisma > Alisma plantago-aquatica. The sequence goes on along the minus strand of OY856415.1, from coordinate 50,365,818 downwards.
GATTATGGTGATGAGAAAGTGAAGGGATGCTAATTCCCAGTATTGAAATGAGGGACTGAGTTCCCAGGGTCTTTGAAAGACTGATAAATATCTGATAAAAGTAGTACATGTCTCTTTATAGCATTGTTGTAATAAGTTATGTTTGAGAACTCTAATTGTAATGACCGTCTCATGAAAATAGGATTAACTAATGCAGAAGCGAATTATTTGCAGCGGATTACTGAAAATCACTGAAAATTTAAAACTTTTTGCAAAGAGATCCATTCACAGGAAAACTCTTTAACCATGAACCAAAGTATTCCAAATTCATCCTGGTTCACAAGTACACAACCTGTACCATTCCTTTTCAAGGATTACAACATTGACTGCCCTGTTAACAAATATACACAGGCAGTATAAAAACTTCGAGGCACTAAGCCAAAACTCAGATTGATACATTTAAAACTCCAAGGACTTGAGAGTACAGAGACGACACATAAGACTACTATCTATATGACTAGACAGACAATATCTCCACCTGAGATCTGATTGCTGTCCTTGTTGTTGTTGTTGTTGCTTCTCTTTTTCTGATCTTAGGGATTTCCTGCCTTGCCTCCCATGCATACCTAAAAATGTTTCCCACGGGGGTGAGACAATTGAAAAATTGCCCCAGCGAGAGATATAACTCTCCGCCAAAACATTATTATTGCAGTTTATTAAATTAAAAATGAGCAGGGGTTACTTTTACCTTATCAGGAAGAATTATTCATCATAGAACAGAATAAGATAATCTCCTATTCTCAAGGAGAGTATTGCATCTACCCATGGTAGATAAGTAATTCATCTGTCTACTTTGCAGAGAATATAAAGAAACATAAATAACATTTATCCGCTAAGGAATGCACAAAGAAATGCAACATCAGCCAATGAATCTCCGTATTCAATCCTTAAGAAAACATGCTATACGGCTGATTACATTTTACAATCATATTTAAGCTCTGAGGAGATGAGGTATACCGCTCATACTCCAACCGGCCATTGCGAAGTCGAAACCGGTACCATACATAGGTCTATGGAAGAGCCGAATTCCAAGACCTCCCACGTCTCGGTCAATGCGAGACAAAACGTAGGACATCTCGTGTCTCTGCTAACGTAGATTTCCAGGGTATACTGGCAACTTCACTACAGAGTTACAGCGTCAACTGCACTCTCGTCGGCAATTGAGAGATTTCATGTTTATCTCCATCGACCCGACAAAAACATTGGGAGATGGGTACAACATCTGGCCCAATCATCGGGAGATTAGTGATACATCTATCCCGACCTATTCATGAAGGATTTGAGAGGTTTCTTGTTTACCTCCTAACAATCACTTCAAGAGGACGTAAGGATATTTTCGCCCATTGACCCCCGTATATTCAAAAATATACGAAATCCAGGATATGCCGCGGAGCAACCTTTTTCACCATCACCTATTCCTGACGATGATGGATCTATGGTCAGAGCACTACATGAATAGATTTCACTTGATTATTTAAGTAAATTATCATATTCTTTTAGCATCATTCAAGTTCTCAAACATATTTTATTCAGATCAATGCTATAAAGAGACATGTACCACTTTCATCAGATACTTATTCACATGGCTCAGAAGCCATTCACATCTTGTCACCTCTCACTAGGCAACAACTTTATTCACATGGCTCATAAGGCCATTCACATCTTGTCACCTCTCACTAGGCAACAAATTTATTCACATGGCTCATAAGGCCATTCACATCTTGTCACCTCTCACTAGGCAACAACTTTATTACAAGGCTTACAAGCCCATACTAATCTTGTTACTTCTTTTCTAAGTAACAAGAACATAATGGCACATATGGCCAATGAACTCTTATCAAATAAACATCATAGCTCATACTTGGCTATGATGATCACCTCATGAGACCTGCATGATTGTCACACATGATAATAGATTTATCAAGTTCACAACACATCATGCAATACAGGGTAACACCATTATTCCCTTACCAAGGTTAGGGTTTACCATCAATTAGGGCTTTTCATCCTTTTACCCAAAGCTAGGGTTAGGATTTTCCTTTCTTATCAATTAGGGTTTCATATTTTTATTATCACTCCAACCCTAATTTATTGCTACACTCCTCTGGGAGCATTCATTAATATCCTAAGTATTCATTCATACTTATTACATTCATCATGTATCATTAAATGATTATCATCACAAGGTATGAGTTTCTCTCTCATCCTTAGGTTGGAAATTAACAAAACGACCATGTTAGGTCACTTTCGAATCAACTCTAAGTCCAGCATAGAGCACTACGTCCGTGCAACCAAGAACGGCCGTGCAAAGGGAAGCCACCACGGCCGTGCTACCGTACACAGTCGTGCACAATGAAGCTACCACGGCCGTGCTACCTTGCACGGTCGTGCAAAGTGAATCCACCACGGCCGTGCTACCTTGCACGGTCATGGCACAGGGGTTCACTTCATAAATCATATTCAAGTATGAATCCTATTCTTTCATTAGGGATTAGGGTTTCACATACCATCTCCCTTCTTTAGAATAGAGATTGTATATAGCATCACCCTTCATTAGGGATTTCATATCACATTGCCCATAATTAGGGTTTACTAATCATTCCCAATTAGGGTTTCTCATTAAATCACCCTCAATTAGGATTTCACATGGATACACCCTCAACTAGGGTTTCACTTGGATACACCCTCAACTAGGGTTTACTATTCATCCTAATTAGTGATTTCACATGTAGACAACCTCTTATAGGGTTATACATGGAATCAACCTCAATTAGGGTTTTCATCATGTATTGGATCCATGCATTTGTTAAGAATTCTTAATTAGTACCATTAAGAACCTAATTACATTAGGTTTCCAAAAAGGTTTGATCAATTGGACCTTCAATAACATGAGGTATCCAATTGAATTAGGGTTTCCAATGTTGATTCCTTCAATCATTGAATTCATGGAACCAATCATCAATTGGACCTATATTCATACTTCAATTGAGTTTGATAAGTCAACCTTCAACTAATTTGACCCTCAATTTACCCTCAATTGATCATCAATTAGGGTTTGATTCAATTGAATTAGGGTTTGGAATCGATGATTCAACAACACTAATCAATGTAAGACTAGTTGCTTTGAAACCATTGAACCATCATCCAAATTCATCCTGGTTCACAAGTACACAACCTGTACCATTCCTTTTCAAGGATTACAACATTGACTGCCCTGTTAACAAATATAGACAGGCAGTATAAAAACTTCGAGGCACTAAGCCAAAACTCAGATTGATACATTTAAAACTCCAAGGACCTGAGAGTACAGAGACGACACATAAGACTATTATCTATATGACTAGACAGACAATATCTCCACCTGAGATCTGATTGCTGTCCTTGTTGTTGTTGTTGTTGCTGCTCTTTTTCTGATCTTAGGGATTTCCTGCCTTGCCTCCCATGCATACCTAAAAATGTTTCCCACGGGGGTGAGACTATTGAAAAATTGCCCCAGCGAGAGATATAACTCTCTGCCAAAACATTGTTATTGCAGTTTATTAAATTAAAACTGAGCAGGGGTTACTTGAATTTTGGTTACGAGGCACCTTCCTTTGCCTTTTATTCCCCTTCATTATCCTCAATTTAAAGAAAAGCAAATTAAGCACCTTAATGCTTATTATATTAATATCCCATATGTGAGTGGAAATTACTTTTCTTTATAATAAGGTGAGTGGAATTTCACCTACTTAAGATATTTTCGTTCCTTATCTTAGCAAAGAAACGTCCATCCTTATTAAAAATCAACCCAAAACATTTTGGTTGAAAGACCTTCAATTATTTTTATTCATTTTTGCCCTAAATCGAATTAGGGTTTCAATTAGGCATTATTCTTGATTATTTTAATGTCAAGATTCTCTCTCCTCCAACTTAGTTCAAATGAGGAGTCCCTCTCATTTTCTTTGCTATACATGATGACAAGAAACATTAAGGACCTTATTGAAGTGGTAATTTTCATATTGAACCCTAGATTTTGGGTAAATTGCACTTTACTCCAAAACTAGGTTTTAATGCACAACATTGTCCAACAAGCTCTATCTTGGTGTCCAGGCTTGTAGAAACCATACTACTACATCATATTCATCCTTATGATGTCTCAACATCAGAGGAACATCTTATCATGTGCAATTTGCAAGTTAACCCCTCAACTTGGGTAATTTTCACTTTAGTCCAAAACAAACAAACCATTGATTTCAACAATGTTAAAAAAAGGACTAGAATTGCAACATAGGTTCCTCTTGAGGCCTAATTACTTTTCACAAGATGATATTAAACATTTAACTCTCTGCCAGAAACATTATTATTGCATGGAATTGTGAACCATGTGAATAAGTTGTTTCCTAGTGAGAGGTGACAAGATGTGAATGGCCTTATGAACCATGTGAATAAGTTGTTGCCTAGTGAGAGGTGACAAGATGTGAATGGCCTTGTGAGCCATGTGAATAAGTTTTTGCCTAGTGAGAGATGACAATATGTGAATGGCCTTGTGAGCCATGTGAATAAGTTATTGCCTAGTGAGAGGTGACAAGATGTGAATGGCCTTGTGAACCATGTGAATAAGTTGTTGCCTATGAGAGGTGACAAGATGTGAATGGCCTTGTGAGCCATGTGAATAAGTTGTTGCCTAGTGAGAGGTGACAAGATGTGAATGGCCTTGTGAGCCATGTGAATAAGTTTTTGCCTAGTGAGAGGTGACAATATGTGAATGGCCTTGTGAGCCATGTGAATAAGTTATTGCCTAGTGAGAGGTGACAAGATGTGAATGGCCTTGTGAACCATGTGAATAAGTTGTTGCCTATGAGAGGTGACAAGATGTGAATGGCCTTTTGAGCCATGTGAATAAGTTGTTGCCTAGTGAGAGGTGACAAGTTGTGAATGGCCTTGTGAGCCATGTGAATAAGTTGTTGCCTAGTGAGAGGTGACAAGATGTGAATGGCCTTGTGAGCCATGTGTGATGCTTGGGTAACAAGTATCATGTCTCTTTGTAGCATTTGTGTTAATAAGTTATGCTAGAGAACTTGGCTGATGTTACCTTTCTGTTATATATCTATAGCTCATTGATGATTATTCATATCTGTTGTATTCATTACAAGTAGATGGATGAACTATGAGTCTACCATGAGTAGATGCAATGCTCCCAATGAAAATGGAGATTTTCTTATTCTGTTCTATGATGATTAATTCTGCCTGATAATGAAAAAGTAACCCCTGCTCAGTTTAATTTAATAATCTACAATAATAATGTTTCTGGCAGAGAGTTATATCTCTCGCTGGGGCAATTTACAATTGTCTCACCCCCATGGGAAACATTTTTAGGTATGCATGAAAGGCAGAGCAGAAACCCTAGAACAGGGAAAGAGCAGCAGCAACAGCAACAACATGGACAACAATAAGATCTCAGGTGGAGATATTGTCTGTCTAGTCATATAGATAGTAGTCCTATGTGTCGTCTCTGTACTCTCAGGTCCTCGGAGTTTTTAGTCAGTGTTTTTGATATATTAGTCTGAGGTTTTGGCTTGATGCCCCGAGATTTGTATGCTGCCTGCATATATGTTTATAAGGCAGCTGATGATGTAGTCTCTGGAAAGAGATGGTACATGATATGTACGTTTGAAATAGAATGTATATGATATACAATGGAATTTGTTGGAAAAGATTTCCTATGTGTGGATCTCTTTGCAAAAAGTTTTAATTTTTAGTGATTTTTGCTAATGCGCTGCTTGATGAACACTTCCGCATTAGTTAATCTTGTTTTCATGAGATGGTCGTGACAATTTAGTGGTATCAGAGCCAGGTTCGCTGAGTCTACAGAGACATAGGACTAAGGTTGTAGAGTCTGTTCTAAGTGTTTTCCAGTTTATCTGATAGTATCTTCTGCTCACATAGGAGAAGAAGATCTTGAAAATGACTGGAGAACACGAGGAACACATTGCTAAGGGAAATGTTGTTGCACCAGGAGAGGGTGCATGGGACCAAGAAAGAGAGAGATATAGAAATGATACCTAAAGAAAATCTAGAGATGGAAAAATCTTGTGTGTATAATGGTATGAAAAGTGAGGAATATGATAGTAAGTAAAGTGCATACTACCTAATCTCAATACTTATATACCCTGGCCAGGTATATGATTATTGAAGATAAGGCAAGTATGAAACTCTTAGATTGTTATCTTTTTGATTACTCTGATCAAGTAGTCATTCTGAAACAATCTAGACAGTAAAATAAAACTAATAGGAAGAGCTATGTGAACATTCCCAATTAATAGGGGAAAGCTGTGTGACATCCCCAACTTAAAGGGAAAAGTTGTGTGACATTCCCAATTAATAGGGGAAAGCTGTGTGACATCCCCAACTTAAGGGGAAAAGCTGTGTGACATTCCCAATTAATAGGGGAAAGCTGTGTGACATCCCCAACTTAAAAGGAAAAGCTGTGTGACATTCCCAATTAATAGGGGAAAGCTGTGTGACATCCCCAACTTAAAGGGGAAAGCTGTGTGACATCCCCAACTTAAAGGGAAAAGCTGTGTGACATTCCAAACTAATAGGGGAAAGCTGCGTGACATCCCCAACTTAAAGGGAAAAGCTGTGTGACATTCCCAATTAATAGGGGAAAGCTGTGTGACATCCCCAACTTAAAGGGAAAAGCTGTGTGACATTCCCAATTAATAGGGGAAAGCTGTGTGACATCCCCAACTTAAAGGGGAAAGCTGTGTGACATCCCCAACTTAAAGGGAAAAGTTGTGTGACTTTCCCAACTAATAGGGGAAAGTTGTGTGACATCCCCAACTCAAAAAGGAAAAGCTATATGAACATTCCCAATTACATAGAGTTTGCTAAGTGAACTTTATAAATAAAGGATTGCTGAATGAATAATCTCTGTTAGATATATATGTTTTTCTTTTAATAAATATTCCTGGGTGATGATAGAAGTATGCTCTTTTATGCTTGTTCCTTTCAATGATATGAACATCATATGTTAGGGGTTTATGCTTTGCATAAACATAAACATTGAAAAGGTTGGATTAATGACAGGAACTTTGTGCGGATTATAGATCCATGGTATCTCCATAATATTAAGATAATATGTGGAGACTTGAGGGCATGATTAATGAACAATCTGTCTCTCCTTTCCCTGGGATTTCGAGGACGAAATCCTTGTTAGGGGTTTATAATTTGTAACATCCCTGACCTGGGTTATGCTTTAACCCAAGGTGTTTTGATTAAGAAAGATGATTATATGCTTAATATCATCTTGTGAAAAGTAATTAAGGCTCAAAAGGAACCTATGTTTCAATTTTTGGTCCTGTTTGAACAATGTTGAAGCAATGTTTGCTTATTTTGGACTAAAGTGCAAATTACCCAAGTTGAGGGGTTAAATTGCAAATGTTGCATGATAAGATGTTCCTCTGATGTTGATACATCATAAGAATGAATATGATGTAGTAGTATGGTTTCCATAAGCTTGGACACCAAGATTAAGCTTGTAAAGCAATCCTTGTGCATTAAAACCTAGTTTTGGTATAATGTGCAATTTACCCAAAATCTAGGGTTCAATATGCAAATTACCACTTCAATAAGGTCCTTAATGTTTCTTGGCATCAGGTAGAGAAAATAAAATGAGAGGGGCATCTCATTTGAATTAAGTTGGAGGAGAGAGAATCTTGATATTAAAATAATCAAGATTTAATCCTAATTGAAACCCTAATTCAATTTAGGGAAAAAATGAATGTCTTAACTAAAGGGCCTTCAACCAAAATGTTATTGGTTGATTTTGGTTAAGGATGGACGTTCTTTTGCCAAGATAAGGAACGAAAATATCCTAAGTAGGTGAAACTCCACTCACCTTATTATAAAGAAAAGTAATATCCACTCACATGTGGGATATTATATTATAAGCATTAAGGTTCTTAATTTTCTTTTCTTTAAATTGAGGATAATGAAGGATAATTAAAGGCAAATGAAGATGCCTCGTATCCATGGAGTTGAGGGGGAAGAGGCGGCCATAATTTTTGGATTAATTAGATTTTTATATGGCATTTTCTCTCTCATCAATTTCCTTATAAAAGTGCCATTTCCAAGCCCAAACCAAGGATTTTTCGGCCCTTTCTTCTTCCTTTGCTTGGGATGAGATCAAGGGTACTTAGGAGCAACAGGAGGACGAGCCCCAACCTGTTGGTAATCCCTTGACCCTCGTTCTTCATGATTTCATGGTGGAAATCGAAAATAAATTATGGATTCCTTCTTATTTCGATCTCCTCTTCAACCCTAGCCAACTTTTGCAATCAAAAGCTTGAGGACGAGCCTAGGGGGAGTTGCTAGAGCTTCATCCACCATTAATGGCGTGAGATTGGAGCTTTGGAGCTCAATTGGAGGCGGGTTTTATAACTTAAACCCTCAAACATTTCTATTGCATCAATCTTCTATGCTTTGTTGATTGATTTCTTCAATTTTATACACTTTTGTTTCTTTGCTGCAAATTCCATCAAGAACGGTTGCTGTTCTTGGGTGCACGAAGGAATATGATTATGAAATCATCATAATCAAGCACCTCACCAAATATCTTGGGAGAAAACGATCTCAAAAGTTGGGACCAAACGGTTTCACCAAAACCGTTTGGTGACCAAACGGGTTGCAAACCGTTTGGTGGCAAACGGGTTCAAACCCGTTTGAAGGAGTTGACCAAGCGTTTACCGTTTGGGAATCTCGTTCCTAATTATGTAGGATAATGACCCTCCAAATTTTAGGGATTAACTCCAAAGGAATCATAGGTTGAAGGCCAATCAATTAGACAAATCGAATTGGATTAAGTGCTGATGTTCAACCTGATTAACTTGACCTGCTTGGGAAAACGGGTTCAAGACCGTTTGGGATGGTTGACCAAGCGTTGACCGTTTGGGATTCCTGTTTATAATGATGTTGGTTAATGACCCTCCAAATTTTAGGGGTTAACTTTAAAGGAATCATAGGTTGAAGGCTAATCAATTAGTAAAACCTAATTGGATTAAGTGCTGATTTTCAATCTGATTAACTTGACCTGCTTGGGCAAACGGGTTCAAGACCGTTTGAGTGAGTTGACCAAGCGTTTACCGTTTGGTATTACTGTTCATAACTATGTTGGTTAATGACTCTCCAAATTTGAGGGGTTAACTCCCAAGGAATCGTGAGTTGAAGGCTATTCAATTAGGCAAACCCTAATTGCAAACAGTGCTGAAATTCCAATGAGTTAAGTTGAGATTTTGGGTTGATTAGCCCAAACGGGTTCAAGACCGTTTGGGGATCATCCAAACGGGTTCAAGACCGTTTGGGGATCACCCCAAGACCGTTTGGAGGTCTGGGGTCAAGTATAGTGGATCAATTGAAGGTCCAAAGGTACCAAATCATACTGCAACTCAATGCTGATTTGTTGATCAACTCGATAGACCAATCCATGATGATTTTTCACTAGAATCCAAAGGTTGGATGGGCCAAACGGTCTCAAGACCGTTTGGCGGTCACCCAAGACCGTTTGGAGGTCTAGGGTTGAGTATGGTTAGGTGTTTGAAGGTCTAAAGGTACTAAGCTGATATACAATGCAATGTTGATTTGGTGATCAATCCAATGAACCAAACCCCAATTGGATGCTTAGATTTGAGTGATATGATGGGCAAACGGTCTCAAGACCGTTTGGAGGTCATCCAAAAGACCTCAAGACCGTTTGGGATCAGGTCATACCCAATTTAGATGATGGTTCAATGGTTTCAAAGTAAATAGTATTACATTGATTAGTATTGAAGGATCATCGATTTTAAACCCTAATTCAACTGAATCAAACCCTAATTGATGACCAATTGAGGGTTAATTAAGGGTCAAATCAGTTGAAGGTTGACCTATTTAACTCAATTGAAGTATGAGTATAGGTCCAATTGATGATTGGTTCCATGAATTCAATGATTGAAGGAATCAACATTGAAAATCCTAATTCAATTGTGTATCTTATGTAATGGAGGTCCAATGTGATGGAATCTCTTGAGATTTAAGATGATGAATGATCCATTGATCCGATTATGATTAGTAATTATTATCAATGAAGGTACAAAGGTTGAAAACCTAATAGTACCTAAGAGATTAGTGCCAATTAAGGGATGAATCCCTAATTGCTTATAGGATCAATGACTTGATACACTATGTTAATCATAGTTGTATGTACTCGAATGAAGGGTTGATATGACCTAATCAAGTTGAGAAGTGGATAGCATGAATTCATACATGAATATGATTCATGTGGTGGTTAAGGGTTATGATCCTTAAGTAAAGATATCATGAAACCTTGGTTAAGGGTGTATTCTTATGAAACCCTGGTTAAGGGTGTATCCTTATGAAACCCTAGTTGAGGGTGTATCCTTATGAAACCCTAGTTGAGGGTGTATCCTTGTGAACCCTGGTTGAGGGTGTATCCTTATGAAACCCTAGTTGAGGGTGTATCCTTATGAAACCCTAGTTGAGGGTGTATCCTTGTGAACCCTGGTTGAGGGTGTATCCTTGTGAAACCCTAGTGGAGGGTGTATTATTGTGAACCCTGGTTGAGGGTGTATCATTGAGAAACCCTAGTTGAGGGTGTATCATTGTGATTGTTTATAGGAAACTTTATAATAAAGCCATGCCTTAAACTAATATAAGTCCATATCATGTGAGACAGCTGGACAATTCTACTGTGTGGCCTATGCATTATATGCTAAGGGTGAGTATTCTGTGATGGAATGTATTAAGAGGGGAAATACCTTAATACAAGATAAAGTTGGTTAACTCAGGAGGGTCTGAATTAATGAGAAATGGGGAACCCTAACCTTAATTTGGGGAAAAGGGAATTATAAGCCCTGTTTGATAGTGAACCCTAATTCCTGGTTCAGGAATGATGGTGTTACTATTGTATCACATGATGTGATGAATATCTTGTATGACTGTTATCATGCCTAATAACCATGCAGGCATGATGAGATGATGAATATAGCCAGGTTTGGGTTGTGACATTTATTTAATAAATGTGAATAAGTTATTGCCTAGTGAGAGGTGACAAGTTGTGAATGGCCTTGTGAGCCATGTGAATAAGTTGTTGCCTAGTGAGAGGTGACAAGATGTGAATGACCTTGTGAACCATGTGAATAAGTTGTTGCCTAGTGAAAGGTGACAAGATGTGAATGGCCTCGTGAGACATGTGAATAAGTTGTTGCCTAGTGAGAGGTGACAAGATGTGAATGGCCTTGTGAGCCATGTGAATAAGTTATTGCCTAGTGAGAGGTGACAAGATGTGAATGGCCTTGTGAACCATGTGAATAAGTTGTTTCCTAGTGAGAAGTGACAAGATGTGAATGGCCTTGTGAGCCATGTGAATAAGTTGTTGCCTAGTGAGAGGTGACAAGTTGTGAATGGCCTTGTGAGCCATGTGAATAAGTTGTTTCCTAGTGAGAGGTGACAAGATGTGAATGGCCTTGTGAGCCATGTGTGATGCTTGGGTAACAAGTATCATGTCTCTTTGTAGCATTTGTGTTAATAAGTTATGCTAGAGAACTTGGCTGATGTTACCTTTCTGTTATATATCTATAGCTCATTGATGATTATTCATATCTGTTGTATTCATTACAAGTAGATGGATGAACTATGAGTCTACCATGAGTAGATGCAATGCTCCCAATGAAAATGGAGATTTTCTTATTCTGTTCTATGATGATTAATTCTGCCTGATAATGAAAAAGTAACCCCTGCTCAGTTTAATTTAATAATCTGCAATAATAATGTTTCTGGCAGAGAGTTATATCTCTCGCTGGGGCAATTTAAAATTGTCTCACCCCTGTGGGAAACATTTTTAGGTATGCATGAAAGGCAGAGCAGAAATGGGGAACCCTAACCCTAATTTGGGGAAAAGGGAATGATAAGCCCTGTTTGATAGTGAACCCTAATTCCTGGTTAAGGAATGGTGGTGTTACTATTGTATCACATGATGTGATGAATATCTTGTATGACTGTTATCATGCCTAATAACCATGTAGGTATGATGAGATGATGTATATAGCCAGGTTTGGGCTGTGACGTTTATATAATAAATGTTGATTGGCTTTTTGTGCGTTGATGTTGTTGTTGCTTAATAAAAGTAACAATGTGTACAAATTTTATGAACGATGTGAATAAGTTGTTTCCTAGTGAGAGGTGACAAGATGTGAATGGCCTTGTGAGCCATGTGAATAAGTTGTTTCCTAGTGAGAGGTGACAAGATGTGAATGGCCTTGTGAGCCATATGAATAAGTTGTTGCCTAGTGAGAGGTGACAAGATGTGAATGACCTTGTGAGCCATGTGAATAAGTTGTTTCCTAGTGAGAGGTGACAAGATGTGAATGGCCTTGTGAGCCATGTGAATAAGTTGTTGCCTAGTGAGAGGTGACAAGATGTGAATGGCCTTGTGAGCCATGTGAATAAGTTGTTGCCTAGTGAGAGGTGACAAGATGTGAATGGCCTTGTGAGCCATGTGTGATGCTTGGGTAACAAGTATCATGTTTCTTTGTAGCATTTGTGTTAATAAGTTATGCTAGAGAACTTGGTTGATGTTACATTTCTGTTATATATCTATAGTTCATTGATGATTATTCATATCTGTTGTATTGATTACAAGTAGATGGATGAACTATCAGTCTACCATGGGTAGATGCAATGCTCTTATTGAAAATGGAGATTTTCTTATTCTGTTCTATGAAGAATAAATCTGCCTAATAATGTAAAAGTAACCCCTGCTCAGTTTAATTTAATCATCTGCTATAACAATGGTTCTGGCGGAGAGTTATATCTCTCGCTGGGGCAATTTACAATTGTCTCACCCCCGTGGGAAACATTTTTAGGTATGCATGAAAGGCAGAGCAGAAACCCTAGAATAGGGAAAGAGCAGCAACAACAGCAACAACAGGGACAACAATAAGATATCAGGTGGAGATATTGTCTGTCTAGTCTTATAGATAGTGGTCCTATGTGTCGTCTCTGTACTCTCAGGTCCTTGGAGTTTTTAGTCCGTGTTTTTGATATATCAGTCTGAGGTTTTGGCTTGATGCCTCGAGATTTGTATGTTTCCTGCATATATGTTTATAAGGCAGCTGATGATGTAGTCTCTGGAAAGATATGATACAGGATATGTATGTTTGAAAAAGAATGTATATAATATACAATGGCATTTGTTGGAAAAGATTTCCTACGTGTGGATCTCTTTGCAAAAAGTTTTAATTTTTAGTGATTTTCAGTAATTCCGCTGCACATGATTTGCTTCCGCATGTTTTATTATTGTTAATGGCACTTGTTATCTTAACGATGGCGAGTGTCGTTACAACTAGGATGTGACTGAGTTTCACCACCACTACACATGGATCATAACATACATCATAATAACATGGTTCACAAAAAGGGTCTAATTAGTTAGTATCTTTGTAGACTTAGCATTCTTTTGAATAACCAACTACGAGAAATGTGGGAGTATTTGCAATGCCACCCATCCCCAAATGAATGGTCACTTACTTTGCAACACTCCCTTTGCAAAGTGTGTTCGTCGACCTGTCAAAGTTGTACTTCCCTACGTCAACTGATTCCATTTCATAGTAGGAAAGTACAACGATGGAGGTGAGTTTACTCCACTTCTTGAAAAATATTCCTAGATACCGAACAGATATATGGTGACTGCATACATCATGAACCAACGTACAATCAATAATCGAATCTAAAAGCACAAACATAGACAATTCACACTAGAAGATAATAGGTAACACAAGTTGGTGATCAAGCAACTAGTATTCATTAAACGATTGATGTTGAACTCAAAAGATAGTATTTCTCTATTGCAAACTCATGAATTACAATGTATGAAATGAAAACATGGGCAGAGGGGCTACTCCCCGCACCCTAGTGTATGGAACTACTCGCTCATGGCAAGAATAAAGAAGGAGATAGGAGAAGAGAAGGAAAGCATCTTCTCCACGTAGGAGGGAGGAAGGTTGACCCTTGGAGTAGAGAACAACTATCTTCACACTGCGTGGTTGCTTTGGTGATGAATCTTTCACTTCCCACCTTCTATGTCGATGAGAGAGAAAGTAGACTTATGGATGGAGTGTGGATCTTAGACCGACAGCCTTGAGGCAAAGGATGAAGGAAGAAACAACTTTGGAATAGTTGAGGCATCCTTTGGGCGTCTCCGAATACCCCCTTAATGAGGAACCCTTGGGTCCTATTTATAGGATCCAAGGGGGTCTTGAATGGTTTTGAGTTATTTGGATCTTCACAGTTTAGAGACCATTTGGGTCCTCATGGTCTGCAGACCGTTTGGATCCTAACGGTCTTGAGACAGGTAGCTTGTGCACGTTCTTGGGATCAATACATCTTCATTCAATTTTGGAACCGTTAGAGTTCATATAGTCTTGGGACCGTTTGGCTTCCATTCGGTCTTGGGACCGTTTGGCCTTCATTCAGTCTTGGGACTGTTTGGCCTTCATTCGGTTTTGGCACTGTTTGGCCTTCATTCTGTTTTAGAGTTGTTAGAGTTCATACGGTATGGGGACCGTTTGGATTCCATTCCATCTTGGGACCGTTTGGCCTTCATTCGGTCTTGGGATCGTTTGGCCTTCATTCGGTCTTGGGACCGTTTGGGGCTTTTGCAATTTTTTTTTTGGGTTTTTTCTGTAAGAAGAAAAGGAGAAAAACCAGTCTATTGGTATATTCACAATTAAGTGGAAAGTTAAGTTTTCTATCTACTTTATCTAAGAAAAAGTGTGGAAAACTAAGAGAAACTAGTAAGATAACATCACAAAAAGGGAGGTTATCAGAGGCCTCAGCCGTCTCTATTGGGTAGGGATGGTTGGAGTCAATGAAGGGATGGACCTCGGCCTTAGCTGGAGAAGTATCTTGGCATGCGAGAGGAAGGGGGAGACCTCTAAGGTATTTTACCTCTGCACCTTGACCTGTGTGGTCAGTCTTGATCACTGAGAAGGGGCAGTATGGTGTTTTATGCACCCCTCCCTTGCTTCTTTTATGCCTTGGCCACGCGGGAGCATGATGCCAGTAGGGCGCAAGCCCATTGGCTAGACACCACCACATGGATAATAAGGCTTTTTTGACGTGAAGTCTCTAATTGGGCCAACTATGTTAATATTGAAATAATTATAGAAAATTATTGGTAACTATGATTTTAATAAGTTATATATGAAAGCTGATAAGAAAAATACACAGAATCTGAATAAGATATAATAGAGTCTAAATACACTTCCTATTCCAAAGTGTATGCAATACATCTTTTAATGTGTTTAATGTAAAGGAAAACCTAGATTCCTTTAATATGATGCTTAATTGAGTAGATTCGTTTATGTCGAGTGAATACCTGATCTTGTCATGTATAATGAGGAAATCCTTTATAATAATGAATTATAGATGTTAATGGATTAATAATCATGCACATGTATATTTAGGGTTTTGAAAGCAATGTGGTCATCTTGCTACGATCTTAATGCTAGTAATATGATCTAGGTATCAAGGATAATCTAATATCCTCGAGATGATGATTAGGGTTTCACTTAATATGGATAACTAGGTTTGGTAATCTTAAGAGATCATGATATGATGGAATTAGGGTTTGTGACCCTAATCCCAAGACCAAAAATGAGGCAACCCAAAACCCTAGTCTAGGATTTAATCTAGATCTGATTAATGTAATGTGAATACATGGTGGCACATATGTAGTATGCGTGTTTCAGATAACGTAGATTGAATGCTTTATTTTTTGGATGTTTGGATGCACTCTTAAAGTACATAGTTATTCTGCATGGTTTCTATAATGGTGTTAGGTACGTGGTTACACTTATGAATACATGTGTCAGATTTTGAGTTTTTTGAGGTTTCTCAAAGAGGTTGAACGCATGATAACTGCTTATTTATTTATTTAATTCATGCAAATTATAAAGTGCCTATGAGTATCTTAAAAGGTAAATTAAGGATATTCTGAACCCCGGGTTAGACTGATCTTAAGGGTAATGCACATGAGTTCAAGGATGGATAGTGATTACACCTGAGGTAGTAGACCATATATGGGTAAGAATATGAAAGCAAATTTATGTTCTTATATGCAAGTAAAAGTTGTTTGTTTATATGTATACTTTGATTATTGGATGAACCCATGTACCAATATAGCAATATACTGACTGTGTATTAGTTTGTTGACATTTTAGGTATCAGGTATACTTGATTCATGGAAATGAGGTTACAAAAAAAATATGTTGAAGACACTAAAGTTATTCATGAAGGTGTAGTCATAGTGGTATATTTTCACACATGTATAAGTTGGTTCTTTCTAAAATTTATGTAACTCCTTAGAGGAGCTTTTTATGCAAACTTGTAAATATTTGTTCATTATTTGAATTTTTTTACTATTCTATTTTATTTGTTGAATCTGATCTTCGAATTTATGAGTAATGATATGAGGTCCTTTGAACACTCAAAAGTGTGGGTCGTTACATTATGGGTCATATTAGTGCAATCACTTCTAATAAGAATACTATCAAACCAAAAAATAAGAGTAATGAGGATATATGGTCCTATACTACTAGTTGGCCATAGATATAGGGGAACTAGTCCCTATCACCGCCTATCCAACCTTATGCAGTTTATTAGGTATTAGATAAATTCCAATTAAGACCACCCCATTCTAGGTTTCTAGGAATGATTCTCCTAGTATAATTAGTGGAAAGGGGATGTATGAGGTGTAAGAGAAGGGAATTTCACCTCTGATTGCCTTCCATCAAACCATAAAACATACTTTTTTCTAAGTGGATATGGTGGAGTATTCCTAGATAACCATATATCACACCTACATAGTGCACTAGAGGGATAGGTGGAAAAAGAGGAAAACTAGCTAATGATCCAACAGTTGGAGTTAGGACATTTCCCGCTTTTACCCTCTTATTTCCTCTACTCTCTATAACTTAGGTGTTTCCATACATCAATAATACAAAAAGAGGTAGGAAAAGAGAAAAACTAACAATATAGCTTTAATAAAAAAAATCAAAGTGTTTGCATAAAGATGTTCTGGTTACATATTCTCCACCAAGCATCCCAACAAGGGGCTTCGCTATGCATAGTATAAGAAAATGTGAAAATTGAGAAGAAAAAAATAGAAACGGTCATGGAGCTCGAAGTAGAGGTTGTCTCCTTCTTCTCCAACAATATCAAGGACAAGCTCCTCCCCCTCTAGCATGAAAATGTGGAGACAAATGGCCAAAATAGTAGAAAACTAGGGTTTTGAGTGGAAGATGGAAGGAAAATGGTATGCGGATGGTAGGGGGCAGTCATGAATGCTAGAGGGATCTCACATTTATAGACTAGAATCCTAGGAAGACTAGGGTTAAGTGGGAGTAAAGTGGTAAAATTAGTGTTGGACAACACTAGGGTTAGGTGAGTAGCATTGCTGTAGCGGGTAGTCAACAAATGATTGTGGTATGTTGGATCTCCATACTATAAATGGGAAAAGATTACATTGAAGTGAGTGTAGGTGAAACAACCATGGTGGGTAGAATGGTTGTGGGGTGTGAGGTTGGCATAACTATTGTGGGTGCTACGACCGTGGTAGATGGAGGAGGAGAGGGTCATAATGGGGAGCAGAGTCATGTTGGTGTTGTGTTTCTATTACCATGGCAAGTACCATGGTCATTATGGTCCTAGCTTTTTGCATCTATTTTTGTGGCACAACCATGGTGGTTGTGATGTCCTAGGCCTTGTAAACATGTGATTCCACTATGAATTTAGCTTGAGTAACATGGTCATGGCTGAATACCACAACCATTTTGAGGAATTTTCTGGGCACTTGATTTTGAGCTTGGTAATCTTTGATGTTCCTTGCCCAACTTTGATCCAAAAATACTTGAGGTATGCTGGACTTGACCTTGATAATCCTTGGGATCCTCCATGCATTTTGGAGTCCATGGGATCATTTCTCTCTCCTTCCATAAATTAGTTTCCAAGGTACATAAAAACATGCAAAATTCATCCATAAGTGCATTTCACATAGAACATTATTTACTGGGAAATATATGCATTATGGAACATGTAGATGAGAATAACAAGCAAGACCTAATTGCGTGATTCATCGGTGCACACCAAACTACACAAGAGACAACAAAATGTGTAATTCAATCATGTAATATAACTATTTAGACTTAATTCGCAACGAACATGGATGTACATTTGTATGTGATAGTGTTTCTCTTATACTTCCTACAAATATTACATGTGATTCATTATATGTCCTCATATATGTATATACTCTGACATATGCTCAATATAGTATTAAATTGTTGTTGAACTGTTTGCACAATGGAATGTGCTTATATAACTTGCTCCTACTTGCAAGAAAAAGATGTTATTAGTTGCTATGTCATATTTCTAGGACTTGGGGTCTCACCATAGTGGTTATCCACATCTGGTAGTTATGATAGCATAATAGAAAGGACATAATAATGAAGGTTTAATAAGAGAAAATATAGTTAAATCTACAGTGTCCTTGTACTCTCACTTTCTTGAGTTATGGGTGGGTAGTTGATGATGCATCTACTAGGTTGTTTCTCTTGGTGTTTCTTTATGATCATGAGTTGTACACTACATCAACCACTATATGTCTCCATAGTTTCATAATCACAAACAAAGATTTTAACTCTTTTGATAAATTAATAAAAGAAGTTTTCAGCGGTTCTCTATCCTATTTACATGTGGAATGGTTCAAATGTGTAGTCATACACTTTTGTGTAATGTTCTGCAACTTTTTATAATAGTTTCTTATAAGTGGATATTTATTTGGATCATTTTGTTCAGTAAAAAAAATCAACTTGGTCTTTTATGTTGATAGTTTTAAGTTGGTTTTTCATAGGGATTTGTGTAGATGATCAATTAGGATTTGATCATAGGATGGGTCCTTACAATAATAGAGGAGAGAAGTGAGGAGTAGGCTGGTGTTAGATATAGGCTAGTTGTAGAGGGAGCATGTGTGGAAATGGGATCATATCGATGGTTGGTTTTGGCTATGTGCTTAAGACATGTATTCCCAACCTCGCCTCTGTGCAAAATTTAACTAGTTTCCTCATGAACCAAGAGCTCCACTCCCTTTTGTAATTATGTCATAGAAGAAATAAATAATTGATGTAGATATGTACATACATAGGCGTGATGCTAGCTAAAAAAGGTAAAACATTAAAATAAAACAGGACAGTGGAAGATGGATATTCCATGCGAGAAAAGAGTAAACCCAAGGTATGCAAAGTAAAAAAACTTGTATAAATCAAAATGACTAGGAAATTAAAATTAAATTATGATCCACCACAATATTACAAGAACAATCATGATGTATAATTTTTCTATGAAATAGTCTTTCATTCCATTCCATCTAAAAACTATAGTGATGTATAACTTATATAATCCATTTTTCCCTTTTTAAGGTAATCCATTTTTTCATTTTAGTTGTTGATGTATGACAAATAACATATACTACCAAACTTTTCAACCTCCAAATTCCATATATCAACTAAAAACTCTCACTCATGAATGATACAACGCAATGTTTCTACAATGTATTGACATAGTCAACAACAAAAAGTATGAGTATGACCACATTTATCTTGCACATCAAGAGTATACCATGTTAAGAGAGAATCTTCAAATAAATACAAAAGTTCTTAGGTTCATTTATATTCTAGATCTACCTTGGTCAATATGGCCATCTATATTTGATTCAATCTCACACACTTGCTTCAATTCAATACAATAAGATCCATTAAGAAGGCAAATGAAAAGTTCCAAAGAATGTCTTAAAAGGGACATTTCCTCTCACACATGCATAAACCAACTTCTCCCCCAAATGAAACATGAAATTTTATCCAAATCACTCTTGTTCAAACATATAATAAGTTGATAACAATTAAGATCATCCCTAGAATGACCCTAAGAACATTATGCAGTATCCTACACAAGAATAGAATATCCATTACCTCTTTGAATATAATGTGATTGTAATATCCTCAATCTTGTGAAATTGAATTTATTAACTATAAGGCATGAACAGATAAATTGGTGATATATTTATGGTAATCACCTTCATGGAATGAGTGCTTGTGGCACACGATAAATAAACAAAAGGATCCATACATGAATAAATAATAATGGCCTTATGAATTGTTGGCAAATAAAAATATGAAGTAATATTTAAGTTTTCAAGAGAAAATAAGATGTATAATTAAAAGGTAATTATGTAGCCAGTTTGAAAACAATCTCGTATGGAGATACCCAAACCCCCATACGGTGATACACTGACACCTCATCACCTCCTGATTTGGCTCTATAATTCCAGGTGCCCCTAGGTGCTGTTGAAGCTTCGATCAAGGATGAAGAAGCGGTCCCAATCTCCTACTAGTTTTCGATCTTAGAACTAGAAAAAACAATCACCTTGTTGGCTTTTCTGTGGTAGATGCTCCCTATCTCAGAGGTGGTGGCATATGAACACATGCACCAGAATCTGAGTGAGGAGTCTCCCTATGTGATTAGAGCTAGGAGAAGGTGGCGCTTGAGCAACGCCAGGTCCTCCCGGAAGCGTGAAACCATGACGTCGGGGTCTAAGAATGTGAGAAAGATGACCCACGAGCCAAAGTCCAAAGTACACATACCTGCACATGTAAGGTGCGAGGCTAAGGAGGTCTTTTTCCCTAGAAAAGCATACTGGCTCGGCTACAAAGGAAATAGGCATATAGTCGCTGACGTGTCAAGCCCTAATTGGCTCAAATAAGGTTAGTTTGCAAAAATTCATAAATAATGACTAGTAACTCATAATTTGATAAGTAATACATGAAAATTAATTAGGAGAACATGTAGAATCTAAAGAAAATATGTTTGAAACCTAAATATGAATCCAATTCTAAAAGTGGTTCAATATGTGCTAGATTGGTGACTAATATAGATAAATCCTAGATTTGGGGTACTAACATGTTAAATGTGGTAAAACCTCTCTCGTATGCTATTTAATGATGTTGTTGAACAAGATGAGAAAACAAGATAATAAAGATGAGTAGTTAGGGTTTCTTATGTGAATAACCATGCATATGGACAATTAAGTTTAAAGATCATATCTTGTAATATTGTTAATGAACCTGAATGGATCTTAGTGATCATAATAAGGTATGTGGTTGATTTGGTGAACAAGGGTAAACTTTATGTGAATTCAGGTTCTAAAGTCATTGGATCTATGAACATGGGAATTGGAATATTAAACATGAACCTAATGATAACTCGATACCAAGGAAACCTAAACCCTAGATTAGGACCGAGTAGGGTTTTAATGTGTTCAATGTGATGGTGACACTTCAAGATTTATAAACATGCATATTAAAGTTAATTTCTTGCATTGATTTGCTTGATTGGAAAATATACTTGAAGTATAATTGAATGATCTACATAGAAAAGGTATGTGGCTACGCCTAAGAATAATCATTGTAGTTCCATGTGGTTTCCCAGAGATTTGTTCGCATGGTTTGAAAATATATGTTTGCTTGTTTATTTCATTTCATGCAAACTTTAAAGTGACTATGATTATCAAATTATATATGAACATGACTAGCCCGAATGTAGGCCACCTCTGGATCTATGGAAAGATCATCTGCCTGGATAGGTGAAGATAGTGAATACTACAGTATGAGGCCCTGAGGGGTTTTGACAGAGACTGGAGAAACCTAGATTGGGTAGTCATGGTGAAAATGTTAAATTTAGTTTGTTAAACATTAATTGTTGAATTATGTTGTGATGCGATGATTTTGAGTCGCATTTATAGACCTATTTCATATGTGTTTTGTGCTCTAATTACTCATTTTTATGGATACTATTGCATAATTCACTTAATTTGGTCTTTGCCATCATATTATATCAAATCCCCTTTGTTTTACTATTTTGAGCATTATTTATCATCTTATTATAAATTGTGTGGATTTACTTGGGCTTGTTGTGAAATTTCAGGAAAAACAAGTATCTGCTTCCGTCGATACCATCGACGGAAGTCGATACCATCGACCAAGCCACAGGTTGTCAGCTGAGAAGAGCAATACAGAATCGATACCATCGACACCTAAGTCGATGGTATCGAGATCCCTTCAAGTTGCTGGCGAGGAAACTGTCGATACCATCGACCCAAGTCGATGCCATCGACACAAGGAGAGCTACAGCGTCGCTAAACGACAACAACCGACGCTAAAGGAGTCGATACCATCGACACCCAAGTCGATGGTATCGAGATCACCACAGGCGCTCAGAATAAAAGAAAGGAAAGCTGCCGCTAATCTGCTGGGTCGATACCATCGACCCGCGTCGATGGTATCGACGTCGGCAGATATGCGTTGGATCTGTTTTGATCTCGATCGGACGGCTGTTGTTATTTGACGACCTAATTAGGGACTTATACCTAATGACGGCCACCCAGACGAGGAGACATCTCATTTTTTGGATTGCACGAGTGCCGAGGAGGAGAAAAAGGAGAACGGAGGCCGAGAAGCTCATCCCGGGTGATTCGGACGCTGCCGAAGACGATTTCCACCACCGACAGGCGGGGAAGCTCGTGTTCTATGCCAAGGATCCACCGGTTCTTCTCCATTCAGGGGTTTTCCCATTTATTTCCCGTTTTTCTTATGAATTCTCCAATTTCTACCATGTATTCGTGTGAGATGAACATGAGAGGCTAAAACCCTCAATCTTTAGGACCGGGAGTAGCCCGGGAATGCATTGTATGACATTTTTATATCAATAATTCATATTTTTCTCTCAAATCCGTGGTATAGATTCGTTTTCTCCATTTCTATTGTTATGCTTGATCACCATAATAATAATTTAACCCCCTTAATCACTTCGACAGAAGGATTAACGGTTGAAAAGAGACGAATTCTACATTAATCAATAAAACCCTTGACAAAGGAGTTGTAAAATTAATGGTGGGAACTGAGGGACCGTTTATAATGCACTTAGTTTAGGGGAATGATTACTATGACGGTGGAATCAACCTAAACCTAAGTAGTGAATTACACCACGACAGTGGGTAATTCTCATTTCAGGCCACTACCCGGATAGAGAGAGAAGTGTGAGAAATTATATGAAACCTAATACAATGTTGACCCACGGTGAAACCACCATCCTAAAGATATCCCTTTGAATTGATTAAATTAACCTTTAATCGATTGTTTTCTTTGTTTGATTTTTATTTTTCTTTTAATTTCAACAACAAAACCCTATTATGTTAATCGGTCTAGCTGATTGCGATTAGTTAGTAGAAGTCTCCAATAATTCACGTATCCCTGAGTTCGATTCGGGCCTCACAAGGCCTATATTACTCGACGAGTATACTTGCGTTTAAGCGCGTAGTAAAATACACGTCAAGTTTTTGGCGCCGTTGCCGGGGATACGGCGAATTATTGGCACTTTGAGTGCTAAGAGCGGCCACTCTAGGCCACATTTTTTTATTTTATTTTAAAACAATTTCAAAAATTCCTTTATTTCTCTATAATTGTGTTGACTCGTTCAAAGCATTGTACTGAACCCCTATTTTCATATTTCAGCTACTTTGCATGGTGCACACACGTAGTCGAGACTACATGAATCGCACACCTGAGGTTCCATCTGCGGGACTAGAGGATGAGGACTACTACGAGGAGGAACACCAAAGTGATATAAATTCTGAATCTGAAAAAGAACAAGAAGAAGAAATGGCTGAAGCACAGACAATATGGGAGAAGATCAAGGCGTCTTCTTCCTCAGCATCAAAGGGGCCTATAAAGAAACAGGGGCTAAACATTCCAACCTACAAGATCGATCCAGCATTGATTAACCTGGTTAAATCCAACGCATTTCACGGGTTGAAAAATGAAGATCCAGTGGCCCACATCAGCCAGTTCATGGAGAACTGTGATATGGTGAAGATAGATCGATTTCCACAGGATGTGCTCTACCTCAAGTTATTCCCAAGTTCCTTGGCTGGAGTGGAAAGAGAGTGGCTTCATAACCTCGACGACGAGTTTGTTGAATCATGGGATCACATGGTGGAGGTTTTCTTCGAGAGGTTCTTCCCTCCTGAGAAGACCAATGATATGATCAGGAAGATTCACAATTTCACCCAACAGGCGGGTGAAACTTATTCTGAGACTTGGGAGCGATTCCAGGTCATGTTGAGGAGATGTCCACATCATGGATTGGACAAGGAAACCCAAGTGAAGATCTTCTACTTTGCTCTCTCCGAGCATGATAGAAGCAACCTGGACTCGGCTGGTTCCGGATTTTTCTTAAATAACACCGATACAAGATGCTGGGAAATACTGAAGAATATGGCACGGAAGCAATCTTGGGGAGAAAGAGAACGAGGCCCAGTTGAGCAAGCAAGAGTTGCCAGTGAGTCAAAGGCAATGAGAGAGCTGAACGAGAAGATGGATCTTCTCGCAAAGAAGTTGCTGCAGAAGGAAGACAATGAGTCCGAGGATGAGGCTCAGGTCAAGTATATGAGGCAACAGCAAGGGTACAGGAATAACGATTATTCATGGCGGAAGGATAAGAAATTTTCATGGAAGGATCCAAACAATTTTCTACAGGATCCGGACGCCAAGCCTGCACCGGTCATGGAGGATAAGAGCACAGAGTTGCTCAATCAAGTCATCAAGCAAAATCAAGAGTTGATGAACACTTTTGGGCAACAAATCAAGCAACAGGGTGAATTTATGAACCAGTTTGGGTAGACGTTGCAGAGCCACGGGGCTCAAATGAGAACTATAGAGACTTCCATGGTGCAAATGACAGCCGAGATTGCAAGCTTGAAGAAGCTGGCACATCCGGGTTTTCCGGGGAACACCAATATTCCCGGGGGAAACCAACAGGCCAAGGCCATCTTATTGAGGAGCGGTAAGAAAGTGTTAAATCCAAGGGCGGATGACACAAGCACACCGCAGGACACAGTTGAAGAAGCAACAGTCAAAGAGCAGCCCACACCTGTCATAGAGAAAACTGAGGACATAGCTGAAGATGGTAAGGAAGAACAAGCCACTGAGGAGGAACCACAGAAATTAACTCCCTATGTGCCACCTCACCAAAGGGCACATACCGTTTCGGTCCCCTATCCTAATAGTGCAAAAGCAAGAAAGGTGGATGCACAGTTTAAGAAATTTCTGGACAGCTTTAGGAAGTTATCAGTGAATATTCCTTTGCTAGAGGCGATTGAACAAATCCCGTCTTATGGGAAGTTTCTCAAAGATGTAATCACCAAGAAGAGAAAGATACCCGACACTGAGGTCGTGGTATTGAAGGAGCAAGTGAGTGCTTTTATTATGGGCACTTTGCCGCCAAAGAGACAGGATCCCGGTTGTTTCAATATTTCTTGCTTTATTGGGAAGTTCAAATTTGGCGAGGCACTTTGTGATTCCGGGGCAAGCATCAATCTGATGCCCCTTTCTACGTTCAAGAAACTTGGATTGAAGGAGTCGAGGCCAAGTAACATGACCATCCAATTGGCCGATAATTCTGTGGTGAAACCGTATGGAATCTGTGAGGATGTTTTGGTAAAGGTAGACCGCTTTGTTTTTCCGGCTGATTTTGTCGTTATGGAAATGCAGGACGAGCACGGCAATGAATTACTACTTGGTCGCCCATTCCAAGCTACAGCTGATATGATCTTGGAGATGGGGAGAGGTCGCTTGACCTTGGGCATTGCGGATGATCGCTTTGAGATGGTCATGCCCAATGGCAATGCATCTAATAAAGCAAAAGCACAGTGCAACATGGTTAAGCATGTGGAACAAAATATCTCACTTTGTCTTGGGAAGCCATTTTTGGATATGGCTCATGTAATGAGCAGGATAGATAATGGGACCCTAGCAGTGGACCTTATGCAGCAAACTAAAGTTGTCTCTTTATGCAAGGCTGTTGGGTTTCCAAATGATGAGAATGAGGACATTCCACCTTCATGGGAGGATGATGTGATTATTACTTCCGTCTTTGATGCATATCCGAAATTGCCTTTGGAAGCGTGCTTGCTAAATGTCACTTATGATTGCATGCAGAGTACTTCACTCAAGGAGTGTGCCAAAATGCTTCAAATGCTTCCATGTTTCTACACGAGGCACTATGAAGATTTGGGTACACTGCCCCCACCGCTACAATCATCTCTTATTTGCCCACCTGATCTGGAGTTGAAGCCATTGCCCCCACATCTGAAGTACGTCTTTCTAGCTGAGGAGGACAAGTTACCAGTGATTGTATCTGCATACTTAAGTGCGGATGAGGAGGAGCAACTACTGATAGTGCTCAAGAACCACCGTGGAGCTTTTGGGTGGTCTGTGGCGGACATCAAGGGGATCTCCCCTACACTTTGCCAACACAAGATTCGGCTCGAGGAGGGAGCCAAGCCAGTCATACAGCCTCAAAGACGTCTAAATCCAAGCATGATGGAGGTTGTCAAGAAGGAAGTCATAAAGCTTCTTGCTGCAGGGATCATTTATGCCATATCCGATTCGACGTGGGTGAGTCCCACACAGGTAGTCCCTAAAAAGGGGGGAATCACTGTCACTACAAATCTTTTGAATGAACCTGTCACCACCCGATTGGTAACCGGGTGGCGTGTTTGCATTGACTACCGCCGATTGAATGCCGCAACTCTTAAAGATCATTTTCCATTGCCATTTATCGATCAGATTTTGGAACGTCTAGCTGGTCGGTCGCATTTTTGTTTTCTAGATGGCTATTCGGGGTACAACCAGATTTCTATTGATCCTTTGGATCAAGAGAAGTCTACGTTTACATGTCCCTATGGGACGTTTGCTTACTGTCGTATGCCGTTTGGTTTATGCAATGCGCCGACGACTTTTCAACGATGCATGCTCGCCATATTCTCTGACATGGTAGAGCGGTGTCTTGAAGTTTTCATGGACGACTTCTCGGTGTATGGAGCGTCTTTTGAGGAATGCCTTTATAACTTAGATAAGGTATTGCAGCGGTGCGAGGACACACACTTGGTCCTCAATTGGGAGAAATGTCACATGATGGTGACGGAAGGAATTGTGCTAGGACACAAGGTGTCTAGCAAGGGTCTTGAGCTAGACCCCGTAAAAATTGAGGTGATTTCTAAGCTACCCCCACCAAATTCTGTAAAAGGGGTGAGAAGCTTCTTAGGACACGCCGGGTTTTATCGGCGATTTATCAAGGATTTTTCAAAAATCGCAAAGCCATTATCGGAATTGTTGGAAAAAGACGCAGTTTTTGATTTCAATGAGAAATGTCTTCACGCATTCGAGGTTTTGAAGGAAAAGTTGATTTCAGCTCCGGTTGTTCAAACGCCGGATTGGACAAAGCCATTCGAGTTGATGTGTGATGCGTCCGATTATGCTGTGGGATCTGTTTTGGGGCAAAGGGTAGATAACAAGCCTGCTGTGATTTTCTATGCCTCAAAAATGCTTAATGATGCTCAATTGAACTACACAACCATGGAAAAGGAGTTACTGGCCGTCGTGTTCGCCTTTGAAAAATTTCGGCAGTACTTAGTGGGTTCTAAGGTGGTTGTGTGGACTGATCACGCTGCAATAAAGTATTTGATGGAGAAGAAGGATGCGAAGCCTAGACTAATTCGGTGGATTTTGCTCCTACAAGAATTCGATATTGAAATTAAGGACAAGTCGGGAATTGAAAATGTGGTGGTTGACCACTTGTCTAGGTTAGAGAGGGTTGATGAACAAGGTTTGCACATACCCATTACCGAGACATTTCCCGATGAACAACTTTTAAAAATTGATTCTAAAGAACCATGGTTTGCGGAAATTGTGAATTATTTGGCTTGCGGGATCATCCCGGAGGATTGGTCCTATCAAGAGAAAAAGAAATTCTTTCATTCATTGAGATATTATTTTTGGGATGACCCGATTCTCTTGAAGTAGTGCAGGGATGGTATTCTTCGCAGGTGCGTGCTGGAGGTGGAGTACGAGAGTGTTCTCCACCACTGTCATGCGTCGCCTACAGGAGGACACCATGCTAGCTCACGGACAGCAGCCAAGGTGTTGGAGAGCAGCCTTTATTGGCCCACGTTGTTCCGGGATGCCTATGATTTTGTTAGGCAATGTGACCCGTGCCAGCGCACAGGTAACATCTCAAGGAGACAAGAAATGCCCCTGAATGTATTTCAGGAAGTTGAGGTATTTGATTTATGGGGCATTGACTTCATGGGACCCTTTGTGTCCTCAAATTCAAATCTTTATATCTTACTTGCTGTAGATTATGTGTCGAAGTGGGTGGAGGCAATCCCCACAAGGACTAATGATTCGAACGTAGTGTGTAGGTTTGTCAAAGAGAACATTTTCTGCAGGTTCGGGATCCCCCGAATGATCATAAGTGACGGAGGCACACATTTTCGAAATCAGAAATTCGCGACACTTTTAAAGAAATATGGGGTCAAGCACAACATCGGCACCCCATATCATCCACAGACGCAAGGACAAGTGGAGGTATCAAATAGAGAAATCAAGAAGATTTTAGAAAGGACCGTAGCATCCACAAGGAAGAATTGGAGTGCATTGCTACCGGACGCACTTTGGGCTTATCGAACGGCGTACAAAACACCTATAGGCACCACGCCTTTTAGGCTGGCGTATGGCCGGGCTTGCCACCTTCCGGTGGAATTGGAGCACAATGCCCATTGGGCGCTAAGAAGGCTGAACTTGCGCTATGATGAGGCCGGAGAAAAAGGATGTTTGAATTGAATGAATTGGATGAGCTACGCATGACGGAATATGAGAATGCCCGCATATACAAGGAGCGCACAAAGATGATCCACGATCGCCATATTGAGATGCGCACGTTCAAGAAGGGAGACAGCGTTCTATTGTTCAACTCCCGTCTCAAACTGCATCCCGGAAGCTGAAATCCCGGTGGAGTGGACCCTTCATTGTGGAGGAGGTGAAACCGCACGGAGCGATTCTCGTGCGTGATGGAGATGCCACGTTCTTGGTGAACGGGCAACGCTTGAAGTTGTATTTTGGTGGGAATTACAAGAGGAAAGTGAATGAGGTCAAACTCATTTCACTTGTGCATGAATGAGATGAAGGAAAGACGTCTAGCCTAAGACGCTAAACAAGGGCGCTTGTTGGGAGGCAACCCAACCATCGGTACATTAGGATAGTTTAATTTTAGTCATAGATTGCTTTTATTTCGTTTAAATTTTAGTTTAAAAATGATACCTTGATCCGTTTGTTGAATGTGCAGGCACAGGCAGGGTCGATACCATCGACACACCCGTCGATGGTATCGACATGGGTTCAGGTTGACACCAGCAAAAATCGCACTGTGTCGATACTATCGACACCCCCGTCGATGGTATCGACATGGTCACATACAGGTCGCAATAAAAGTGTCGATGGTATCGACACCCCAGTCGATACCATCGAGATCTCTGGAGATATTCAGACGAATTTTGCTCAGTCAACTCGATACCATCGACGGCCTCGTCGATGGTATCGACATCATCACAGGTTGAATGCAACACAACGGCGGTGTCGCAATAAAAGCAAGTCGATACCATCGACATCCATCGATGGTATCGACAGACATGTCACCGATCCGCACACAGGCATCGACGACGATCGCAACAGCCACGTCAGCGATCCGGGTGCTGCGTCGATACCATCGACTTCCGTCGATGGTATCGACCCGACAGCAATCCGGGTTTCTCGATCCAGCAAACGTCAGCCGTCGATACTCGCGAGGGAGGCGGATACCCACGAGATGTGTCGATACCATCGACCCGCGTCGATGGTATCGACGGGTCAACAGGGGCGCCGATCAAGCCTATTTAAGGGGACTTGCAACGTCATTTGACGTCACACCTTCAGAGCAAGTATCCTCCTTTGCGCCGAGCACTCTCCCGAGCCCTCCAAGACTGAAGAGAAGCGTCATCGAGTGGAGATCTTCATCGAGCGGAGAATTTCTTCTCCATCTTCACCGAGCTCTTTTCTTCTAATCCCATCTTCTCGCGACCATGGTGCACGGCTCCGGAGCGTCGTCCTCAAGCACACACCCTATGGTGATCGAGGAGTTCGTTCCTCCCCCAACCGCTTCCATCCCTCGTCCACGCCTAATTCATGCCAACATGGATGTGAGGAAGGTCTACGAGGAGATAATGAAGCGAAAGTTCGAGCCAACCCGGTATGTGGACCGGGGCATGATCCAGGAGTTGGGATTCGAGGCCAACTTGGCCTATGTGCTTCATGGACAAGCACACCTCACCAACAGAAGCCTACGCCCTGACGAGCTGCAGTACCATGCGGATGGGCAGCCGTTTTTCGGCGAATGGCCCACCTACAAGGAACTGGTGGCGGAGATCATGGCGTCTCTCGACGTCTGCGTCGTACCAAACGATGTGGTAGCATCGGACCGGGAATGGATCAAGGGAAGGTTGTCCTTCCGACTCTTCAACAACAACTACAATCTCACACTGGTCCAGTTCAATCAAATCTTCAACTGGATCCACTCTCCACATGATCACCGAAGGCCGGACTCCCACACCGACTATGCAAAGATCTTCTCCGAGCTAGTTACAGTGCCGGCGGGGAAGACCGTGAGCTACCACAATGCAGCGGTAGCAGATTTTGAGCACCCGTTCGTCCGGGTCTTGCATAGGATGTTGAGCTTAACATTCTTCGCTCGAAGTGATCTTGCTTTGAGCAAGTTTCAGGAGAGTGACTTGTTCTTCCTTTACGCACTCCTGAAGCGGCAACCATGCAACTGGGGGGCGTTCTGGCTACAGCGCGTCCTGGCGGTGAAGAGGAGCACAAGGAAGGCTCCAATCCATTTTGGTGGTCTTGTCACCAAGTTGGCGCTTTACTTGGGGCTGAACCTTCAGTCCATGACTCCGATCTCTACGAGGAGCAAGGTGAACGTGCAACACTTGCACCGTTCCAACCTCATTCTTCTCCGGGACGGGTTGGCATACGCTCATTGCCACGTCAACCAAGCTTATCAGGAGAGCTCCCTACCGGACGACATCTTCAACATAGAGGGCAAGCAACACTTCTGGTGGCCAATCATAGCCATCGAGTCCTCCGAGGAAGAAGGCGGAGGTGACGAGCAAGAAGGCGAGGCTGCAGAGGAAGAGGAGGCTTACACACCTCTTCGAGCACATGTGGCACCACAGAAGCATACTAGGATGCATCTGGGTGCATCTTCATCATCTCAGCCCCCGCCACCATCACCACAGCACGAGCAGCCAGCCGATGATCCCTATTCCATGCAGGGGATGTACACCATGCTGCAGGACATCCAGCAGACTCAGCAGCAGCACATGGTTATGTATACCGGCATTCATGAGACTACGAGCCGGGTACTTGACAACCAACGGGCCATGTTCGAGAACGAGCGGCTCATCCTCGCCAACCAAGAGCAAATGCACAACCGGTTGCAGAGGATAGAGACGCAACAGGAACCTTTCTTCGACCATTACTGGAGTCAAGACTACTTTGGAGGCTATCCACAGCCTCCGCCGAGGACCCAATATGATCCAAGCTTCCAGGGGGAGTACCCGTCTTGGGATCCTACGACACCGCAATACCCACCACCGCCTCCGCAGGGTTGATCAGGGTATCACTGTTCCACCCTTAAGTTGGTTTTTGACTATGAGGCCATAGTCGAATTCAAGCTTAGGGGGGTGGCTGGAACAGCTCTATCTTTTATCTTTTCTTTAGTTGTTTTTAGTTTTTGCTTTGTTATTTGTTCTTGCAATTTTAGTTTGTTTAGGATCCACATCTATCTAGTGTAATCGTGGATGTCTTAAAAATTGTCATCTTGCTGTTTTCATGGGAAATTTAAGGGAATTTAAAAATTTCTGTGTCTTTTGGATAGCTTAACTTGGTTGTCCTTGGGAAACTTGTCCTATGAAAATGATTGATTATGTCAACTTTGAAGCAATATGTCACACCTACACCCCCATTGACTCATGAAAAGTGGATAGTAACGGTTGTTTGAGCCTAACCTAATCAAATGGTAATGAGACCTTAATTGGATATAAGAGAAAGAACCCTTTGAACTACTACACATGTCAGTAAGGAGGGACACATGATATTTTTCTAAGGTTCAGTAACTTAATCTTGTGATCATTCCACTTCATATTTTTCCATAATCTACCAAAGAATTGGAAGTAAAGTACAGTTTTAATTCCTTCTTGCGTGCATAGCATGTAGATAGGATTTGCATTGTTATTTTCATACTTTTGCATAAAATGAAAAAAAATGTATAGTGATTCATGCACATTACTTTTAGGTGCATGTCATGTAGTTGCACTCATAACTTTCATGATTTTCATGCATAAGTACACCATGTACCTCAGTTTGTCTTGAATAGTGATCTAAATTGTTCCATACCCTCGAAATAGTGCAAAGACTTCCAATTGTGAAAAAAAAATGGCCTTATACATGTATCTCTAAGCAATTATGGATATGTGGGCTAAAAGAAAGAAAAAAAATTCTGAAAATCTGAAAAACAATTTGAGAAAAAAAAGAGAATTGAGAAGGAAATGGAATAAGAGGGAGAAAGGAACATGATATCACTTGCATAACAAGGAAATTGAGTACATGATGTGGCTTAATTAGATTTATATCTCTTTTTGAGGTGGAAGGTTAGTGCATGCATCATTCCACCCAATTTTAAGCATTAGGGCATTTTCAATGTGCATTCACATCATTTAGGGCATTTTGTTTTATGCATTTTGAAACTGTGTAATACTTCCAAATTCTTCCATGAAACACCCATTCCATCCACCCGTTGCTCGGATTGGTAGGCCACCGTGATTTTCTCCTCACTCATGTTTATCAGGAGAACTGCTTCCATGTAGATAGTAGTTAGGGCGAGCAACGTAGTGTAGGCGATCACAAGATGCACCAATGTTGAATCGGCAAATTTTATTATGTTAACTGCCTTATGTGATAGTGTTCATCGGTTTGAAGGATAATTTCTTTTATTGATGATTATTGTCGCCTGTAGGGTAATTACTGTTCTGTGATTAGGAAAGGCCGGTTTGAGAACGTTCAGTGGGAGTCATGTGGAATGTGGGGTGATGTGTTGATTGTTAGTTGACATCTGCAATCCTATTCTAAGGATTAGTTGCTCGAGGGCGAGCAATGTTTAAGCTTAGGGGAGTTTGATGCGATGATTTTGAGTCGCATTTATAGACCTATTTCATATGTGTTTTGTGCTCTAATTACTCATTTTTATGGATAATATTGCATAATTCACTTAATTTGGTCTTTGCCATCATATTATATCAAATCCCCTTTGTTTTACTATTTTGAGCATTATTTATCATCTTATTATAAATTGTGTGGATTTACTTGGGCTTGTTGTGAAATTTCAGGAAAAACAAGTATCTGCTTCCGTCGATACCATCGACGGAAGTCGATACCATCGACCAAGCCACAGGTTGTCAGCCGAGAAGAGCAATACAGAGTCGATACCATCGACACCTAAGTCGATGGTATCGAGATCCCTTCAAGTTGCTGGCGAGGAAACTGTCGATACCATCGACCCAAGTCGATGCCATCGACACAAGGAGAGCTACAGCGTCGCTAAACGACAACAACCGACACTAAAGGAGTCGATACCATCAACACCCAAGTCGATGGTATCGAGATCACCACAGGCGCTCAGAATAAAAGAAAGGAAAGCTGCCGCTAATCTGCTGGGTCGATACCATCGACCCGCGTCGATGGTATCGACGCCGGCAGATATGCGTTGGATCTATTTTGATCTCGATCGGACGATTGTTGTTATTTGACGACCTAATTAGGGACTTATACCTAATGACGGCCGCCCAGACGAGGAGACATCTCATTTTTTGGATTGCACGAGTGCCGAGGAGGAGAAAAAGGAGAACGGAGGCCGAGAAGCTCATCCCAGGTGATTCAGACGCTACCGAAGACGATTTCCACCACCGACAGGCGGAGAAGCTCGTGTTTTACGCGAAGGATCCACCGGTTCTTCTCCGTTCAGGGGTTTTCCCATTTATTTCCCGTTTTTCTTATGAATTCCCCAATTTCTACCATGTATTCATGTGAGATGAACATGAGAGGCTAAAACCCTCAATCTTTAGGACCGGGAGTAGCCCGGGAATGCATTGTATGACATTTTTATATCAATAATTCATATTTTTCTCTCAAATCCGTGGTATAGATTCATTTTCTCCATTTCTATTGTTATGCTTGATCACCATAATAATAATTTAACACCCTTAATCACTTCGACAGAAGGATTAACAGTTGAAAAGAGACGAATTCTACATTAATCAATAAAACCCTTGACAAAGGAGTTGTAAAATTAATGGTGGGAACTGAGGGACCGTTTATAATGCACTTAGTTTAGGGGAATGATTACTACGACGGTGGAATCAACCTAAACCTAAGTAGTGAATTACACCACGACAGTGGGTAATTCTCATTTCAGGCCACTACCCAGATAGAGAGAGAAGTGTGAGAAATTATATGAAACCTAATACAATGTTGACCCGCGGTGAAACCGCCATCCTAAAGATATCCCTTTGAATTGATTAAATTAACCTTTAATCGATTGTTTTCTTTGTTTGATTTTTATTTTTCTTTTAATTTCAACAACAAAACCCTATTATGTTAATCGGTCTAGCTGATTGCGATTAGTTAGTAGAAGTCTCCAATAATTCACGTATCCCTGAGTTCGATTCGGGCCTCACAAGGCCTATATTACTCGACGCGTATACTTGCGTTTAAGCGCGTAGTAAAATACACGTCATGTTGTTAACATTATCTATGAGATTTTGTTTCCCCCACATACCGGTATGACTTTTCATACTGACCGTGTTTTGTTTCATGACATTTTAGGCATATGATGATACACATGATAAAGGACATGAAGACAAAGATGAAACTATGTGAAGACATTAATCTAAGGAGGATTTAGATAGACACTTCTTCTCTATGTATAGTTCTGGTAATGAAATTTCATGTAAGCATTTTGTAAACAATATTTGTAATTTAATTAAAATTGTTTTCTATTATTTATTATTTGCTAAATCTAGATCCTTGGGAATATAGGTAATGACTCTCAACTTGAAGGTCTTTCCTTAATTGGGGGACGTGAAAAGTGAGGTCATTACATTTGGTATCAGAGCCCCAAATTTTTCAAATAATATTTAATAATTTATAATTTCAAGTAATCTGTATAAATATGAGGGAATTACTAGGGCATTTTCTAAAGACTGAGGTGTCTAGAAGGGACCACGACCCGGGGCTGGAAATATTTTCCTCTGCACCGCTAGTCGGCTTATGAGGACTCCTGGACCCGTACATCCTGCCTGGCCAAAGTCAGAAGTCTTTGCCGAAGTAAAATACCTTTAGGGTTTCTTCTCATCTCTTTCACCCACTTTTCATCCTCTTTCTTAATAAACCCTAAAAGGAATTTCTCTCCTCATCTCGAGTTAGGCTTTTGAGAAGAAGAAGGATTAAGACATCCTCCGCTAATTATTGCATATGTAATGAAAAATGATGATGTACATGTAATTATGGAAATAATAATGTACATGTGGAGATAATGATAAAATAAAGAGAAAATGTTATATGGGTTTTCCCTAGGAAGATAAACCTAGAGGGGACTAGGGCTAGTTTAGAGGAACCCTAGTGGGTCAAGGGACATGGAAACCCTAAGAGGTAGGCTATAGTCCCTAACCCTAACCCTAAAACTCTAATCATGAAAAATGTGGATAGTGTGGTGATATGGTACCCCATCCATATGAACCCAATTAGGGTAAGAGGAAAGAGAGAATGTAAGTGTTTTTGGAAACCCTTGCATGAAGGATCCATGTGAAAGAATATTAATATAAACAAGTTAAGTGACTCACTCTCCCATGCATGTGGGCACAAGGAGCATAACACCCATGTAAGAGGTCTTAAGAAATATGTAAACCCAATAGTTATATATATGCATATATATATATATATATAAATATATATATATATATATATATATATATATATATATATATATATATGAAAATGAAAGTTTGAATATAACATGCTCAAAACCCTCATGTTGTCTCTAGAGGTTTGGTGATGGTGGCCAAGCCCCTGGAGGGGAAGGCTAATGTGGCATCAAGCCCCTGGAGGGGAAGGTGACCCAAGTTCACTGAATGGATAGAAACCATGAGGGGGTATCCCATACATTGAGCAAATATGGGTTGAGAAGTATAATGATAAAAATATACACATAATGATGAAAGATATATATGAAACCTATAGGGTTAGTGTGCCAACCTGGGGAGGGTCAACCCAAGAGTGGGAAGATGACCTAGGAGGGAGGAAAAACCTTAGATCTTGGGATTAGGTTGTGGTTAGAGAGTCTAACCCCCTCCTATGAGCCAAGAAGGCACCCTAGGCTAGGACTTTCCCTTAAAAGGTAAGTGAATAACATATTTAAGTATTGGATAACCTTAATCCTCACCTAGAGGGGTGAAGAGTTAAAGATATTAAGATGAAAGCACATATATTCTTTAAACCCAAGGATGTTATATTTGAATGACACAACTGGTCAAGCCTAGGATTGGGAAGACTAGTAAGGCACCAAGCCTTGGAGGGAAGGTGGCTTGAGTGGACGACCAAGCCCAGGAGGGAAGGTCATGAAATGGTCATGCCCAGAAGGGAAGACCAGTAAGGAACCAAACCCAGGAGGGAAGATAGCCTAAGTCTACAGTGTAGATGTTTAGGATCAAGCCCCTGGAGGGGAAGATCACAGAAGGTCAAGACTAGGAGGGAAGACCGACATGGCACCAAGCCCTATAGGGAAGGTGGCATGTTCCCAATGCTGGGACTATACTACATAATGTGTACTCAAAATAGAGAGATGAAGACAATTCAGGTTAAAGAATTAAATGAGAGAATATTGTACTTAAAAGATGTGACATCTCAAAAGAAACCCTTAGGAAGCATAGAGTCCTAAGTCAATCCTAAGGTGAAATTAAAGGTACATGGACTGATGGGATTAGGAGTTGATTGTTCCCTAATGCATAAGACCATCTGGTCAGGAGCTAACATCTACGTTGCCTGAGGCCCATAGCTCAGGAGATTGGCCACCTTCATGATGTTCATGTATCCCAAGGGGTGAATGTGAGAGGCAATCCTTAGATGCATAAGGATGAAATCACTCCAAAAGTACCTGTACCCATAGAGACCTCAAGGAAGTGTCTAAGGATCATAACACCTGAGGTGTAAATGTAAAAGATAAAAAGACGTCATGTAATAATGAAAGGAGTTGTTACAGATTCAAGAATATGTGCCTATCTAGCTCAAATACTAGTCCTCCTCTGTAGCTTTGAGTATACACGATGACCTAGGTATTGGTCTACCCTCGTGGTAGGGTCATCAGGTTATCATGAGTCGATGTTTGATCTACTTCTGGGGTAGGATCATCCAACTATATGGTTCTAAGTCTTAGTCTACCATTGGGGTAGGACCATAAGGGCTATTGAGGATCTACCATATGTGAGAGGTAGTATCCATGTCCTCTACAGGGATAGCACAAAGGCTTGGATAGGTCAGGATTGAGTAGTTATGGCTTTATAAATATAAGAATATTGTGGAATTAAAAATGTGTATGGTTTAGAGTCATGCTGAGAATTATTCAACCTAAAATGTGAAATTTTAAGATAGTGTGTGGATACACCATCTCTGCTCTTGGAATGGGATGAACTTTGTATTTGGACTGTAGTAAAATGCTTATTCATCTCATTATGAGTGAGAGATTGGGTAAACACATATTTTTCTTAAAATTTACATATGAGAATACATATCCTAGGTTGAAAGTTTACAGACATGATCCAGGGTTTGGGGTCTTACATCACCCTTATGTGAAAATAAATGAACAACTATGTTGGAAACCTAGAGGAAAATGTAACAACCAAGTGGAATTGAAATAACACATGAAAATATAATCATTAAGAGATGATGTCATGCAAATACTAAGGATGTGGATTAACCTTGAATTGAATTCAGGTGCCAATCTTAGTGATAATATGGGAATTCACATATTAATAAAAAAAGCTAATTAGGGTTCCTAACCCTAAAGGATTAGAACTAAGATGAGTTATGATTTGCCTTAACCCTACTAAGTTTGAATTTTGGGGAAAAATTTCTTTTAAGGAGGGGTGAATGTAATATCCTCAATTTTATGAAATTGAATTTATTAAATATAAGGCATGAATTGATAAATTGGTGATATAATTATGGTAATAACCTTCATGGAATGAGTGCTTATGGCACAAGATAAATAAATATAAGGATCCATACATGAATAAGTAATAATGGCCTTATGAATTGCTGACAAATAAAAATATGAAGTAATATGTAAGTTTTCAAGAGAAAATAAGATGTATAATTAAAAGGTAATTATGTAGCCAATTTGACAACACATGTTTGGAAACATTAGTATGATCTCGTCCTAGCTTGAAAATAATATTGAAAAGTAAAAGTTTTTGGATATGAAAAGAGATTCCAATAAAACCCCACAATGTGAATATAGGTTGGAAAATCAAAGAAAAAGAGGAAGAACAATCGAGGTTTCAAGCCATAAAGATTTGAGAAATAATTTAAATATCAGTTCATCTTAAGTGTACCATAAAGGGATACGTTTTCATTGATAATTTATTTTGCCAACCAAAAGTATTAGCATGGTCAGGCGATGACCAAATACATGTTTTGGTTAAGGAAAGAAGTAATTTCCTTTCTTTTGAGGCTCTTGTTTTACCATATCTAAACAAATAATACTAAGGGAATTAATTCAATGAGATCTTCTCCCATATCTGTAGATCGGGACCTGTGTCTATCTCTCACCCATGAACAAAGTATGGAAGGAAACCAAACTTTTCCCTACGTACAACGTTGTTCCTTCCTTCTTTCCTTGTTTCCCCCGATATCTTTAGGGTTTACCCTAGAGTCTATATAAGAAGTCATCACCTCCGTCCCTAGACGCTGGAACTGGGCCTCTGTTGTACCCTAGTAGCTTAGTGGAGGAACTGGATTGTTGAAACCTTGAGAAGAATAACCATGGACATAGTTGGAGAAATGGTTCCTAAAGGAAAGTCATCCCGACATAGCATCTTCTCCTACACTCGTCCACAGCCACGACAGTACCTGCCAACCAGAGGTTTTCCTCACCGGCAGTCCAATGGGGCAAGGACTGGCCACAGTCTTTGATGGAGATACTCAAACCCCCATACGGTGACATGCTGACACCCCATCAGCTCCTAATTCGGCTCCATTATTCCAAGTGCCCCTAGGTGTTGTTGAAGATCTAATTAAGGATTGAGAAGAGGTCCCAATCTCCTTCTGGTTTCTAATCTTAGAACCAGAGAAAATAGTCTCCTTGTTGGATTTTATGTGGTGGGTGCTCCCTATCTGGGAGGTGGTGGCATATGAACACATGAACAAGAATCTGGGTGAAGAGTCTCCCTATGTGATTGGAGCCAGGAGAAGGCAGCACTTGAGCAGTGCCAGGTCCTTCCGGAAGTGTAAAACCCCTGCGTCGGGGTATGAGAATGTGAGAAATATGACCCACATGACAAAGTCCAAAGTAGCCCTGTCTGCATGTGTAAGGTGCGAGGCTAAGGAGGTCTTTTTCCCCAGAAAAGCATATTGGCTCGGCTACAAAGGAAATAGGCATATAATCACTGATGTGTCAAGCCCTGATTGGCTCAAATAAGGTTAGTTTGTAAAATTCATAAATAATGATTGGTAACTCAAAATTTAACAAGTAATATATGAAAATTAATCTAGAGAACATGTAGAATCCAAAGAAAATATGTTTGAAACCTACATATGAACTAAATTCTAAAAGTGGTGTAATATGTGATATAATGGTGATTAATGTAGTTAAATCCTAGATTTGGGGTATTAACATGTTGAATGTGGTAAAACCTCTCTCGTATGCTATTTAATGATGTTGTTGCACAAGATGAGAAATCAAGATAATAAAGATGAGTAGTTAGGGTTTCTTATGTGAAGAACCATGCATATGGGCAATTAAGGTTAAAGATCATATCTTGCAATATTGTTAATGAACCTAAATGGATCTTAGTGATCATAATAAGGTATGTGGTCGATTTGGTTATCAAGGGTAACCTTTATGTGAATTTGGGTTCTAAAGTCATTAGATATATGAACATGTGAATTGGAATATCAAACATGACCCTAATGATAACTTGATACCAAGGAAAACTAAACCCTAGATCAGGACCGAGTAGTGTTTTAATGTGATCAATGTGATGGTGACACTTCAAGATTTATAAACATGCAGATTAAAGTTAATTTCTTAGATTGATTTACTTGCTTGGACAATATGCTTGAAGTATAATTGAATGATCTGCATGGAAAAGGTATGTGGCTACACCTAAGAATAATCATTGTAGTTTTACGTGGTTTCCCAGAGATTTGTTTGCATGGTTTGAAAATCTGTGTTTGTTTATTTATTTGATTTCATGCAAACTTTAATGTGACTATGATTATTACATTATATATGATCATGACTAGCCTGAATCTAGGCCACCTCTAGATCTATGGAAAGATAATATGCCCGGATAGGTGAAGACAGTTTATACTACAATATGAGGCCCTGAGGGGTTATGATAGAGAGTGGAGAAACCTAGATTGGGTAGTCATGGTGTAAATGTTAAATTTGGTTTGTTAAACATTAATTGTTGAATTAAGTTGCTAACATTATCTATGATATTTTTTTCCCCCACATATCTGTATGACTAGTCATACTGATCATGTTTTGCTTCAAGACATTTTAGGTATATGATGATACACACAATAAAGGGAAATGAAGACAAAGATGAAACCATGTGAAGTCATTAATCTAAGTAAGGAGGATTTAGATAGACACTTCTTCTCTATGTATAGTTATGGTAATGAAATTTCATAAGCATTTTGTAAACAATATTTGCAATTTAATTGAAATTGTTTTCTATTATTTGTTATTTGCTAAACCTAGATCCTTGGGAATATAGGTAATGACTCTCAACTTGAAGGTCTTTCCTTAATTGGGGGACACGGAAAGTGAGGTCATTACAGTGATGATTAATAGCTTCCCTCTACTTTATAATTCTTTTCGATATCCTTGAAATGGAATTAGGACTTTTACATAATCCCCTTGAAATATATTTCATAAATTTAGTTGACCTCGAGAACACTTCAACATAACTAATTTCCCAAGTATATTTTATAAACCACTCTTAAAAAAATAAAATAATAGTCTAACAACAATGTCTTATTTATACTTGGTTCTACAAAAGGAGACTAGGTGATAGTGTGAATATGTATTTTATCAATATAGTCAACCCATCAGAATTTCTTGAATGTGTGCTCAAGATCATTAATGTTGGTTTTGGGAGGGTAAAAAGTGTTGTCTAGGTGAGGCTGTAAAAATTGGGAAGGTAAACCATATTATTTAGTAGATGTTGTAATCATATATAGTACAAATGATGATTTCATTGGACACTTGACATAATCACACAAGAACACCCTAATTCTTGAAGACCACATCAAAGTAAGGGAAAAAATCAAAACTCAAATCGACCCTAATAATCATGAACAACTAAGAATATTGGGATAAATGTGTATTAACAATATTAGAACAAGATTCAATTGATCACACATATTATGACCCATCACATCACATAATACCATGGAAATCAACATTATATATCAAGTTGCACAAGTAGTATCTTGTTTTATATAGAAGTCATTCATGTTCATAACTTGCAACATTTGCATCACATATAACAACAAGTTCTAGAAGTAAAGTCATGGATACATCTCTTGAACGCACTTCTTGAACTTGATTGTACATGGATGACTATAGCTCACCACAAAACACTAGACAACCTCCTTACACTATTGTTGCCTCTGACAAGGGGACTCCTCATTAACAAATGCCTAGGATGGATGTTGATAAGTAAAAAGCCAGTCAAACATGAAAGTGAGGTAAAAGTCCCAGAAATAAATAAAATGTAAGAAAGGAATCAAAGTATTAAAGCTATACTATATTGGTTCATTTGAGTATTTATACTTCAAAATGGTTGACATATGAAGAAATTTTAGATGAATAAAATAGTATAGGATTCACGAAATGAAAAAAAATATAGAATTTAGGATAAACGGGTTGATGGAGAACTCTATCATTAAGCTCTAGTTAATTTAGAATGTACTTATCAAATTATTAGTTAATATCTATGAACCTTATATCTTTTTAGTTGATCTTAGGATTATTTGGTATCAGTAATATTCTTCCATGCTTTAGTTGGTATGGGTAAACATTTGGGGTTCATGAACCTATACATTCACAAAACAACAAGTTTATTTAGAGTAGTCATGCATGGCATCTCCAAATATCACATGTTACATATATGTATATTATCCATTTAATAACTTTGAAAGTAGTAGCATATAAACAATATGAGATACTATATGAACAACATTCATATATAATGGGAAAATCTAGAGCATATAGGGTACCATATCTCTATGGATTTTTTTATAACACATATATAGTCAATATATGACACAATGTACCTTTTATAAATCGATGGTCCACTGTAAGGATACTAGTTTTATTTGCATGACTTTGACACTTAGAAAGTCATATAATACCCATGGATATTACATAATTAAAGTTTTACTTATTAATTATTTGATTTTCCATCTTTTATGGATAAGAAGACAAAATTTCAAACCATCCTACTAATTTTTAAGCATTCAAAACATTACATATACAAAACACGATTTTTTTCATCATGCATAATTACTAGTATAAATTACCTTTTTTGGCCATGCATAGGACCCTCCATGAAATTTCATTAACAACTATAAAAAAACACTACACTATGTGGAATTTCTCAATGACTGGATGATGTGCATGATTTATATATTCTTCTTGCCTACTCTTACATGCATTTTTAATACATTTTCAGCCTCAAGTTGTTTCTGATCATGCTGATTTTTTACTTTGTTGTTATCTTTACATGTTCCATGGTTGTGATTGTAGGTATACATTTTAATGAAAAAATGCAGATAATTTAATCACAATCCAACCTTATTCAGATTCCACAAGATATTTCACAACTTTGAAGACATTTCTAAATATTCTGACAGAAACATGCCATGTGGTTTAACCAACATAGTGTTTCAATAATAGGCAAAATCATATTCTCATTGATGTATAAAAATACAGTGTCTAGGCCAATTAACATGTAGTGTCCCCTCATTCTAGGAAATTTCCAAGTTCCCTAACTTGCAACAACATAACGTGTTGCCCAACCAACATAGTGTATCTCCTCCATCCAAAAGATGTCAGGGATCACTATAAAACAACAACATGGTTTGTCAGTATCTATACACATCGTGTTTACTCATTCCAAAACTGCATATATTTCCCTAACTTACAGTGACATGATGTGTCAATTATTCAACAAACTATGTCATCGTCGATCATAGTAGTTTGGCTTTAGTTAGCGCAACCAGTAGGCCGTGTAGTCCAGCCAACACACCATGTTTACTTTGATCTCAATTCAAAATTAAAACAAAATCGTTCCTCAGTTTTATATACAAACACACCTCATTTGGGATGGTTATCATGAGTCATTTGAAGAAAAAGAGGTCCAGAGCAGATCCAAGCAGAAAGGAGGGTGATTTTATAGAGAAGAGAATGGTTACTCGAGAGAGAACAACCTTCTCCTCAATTCTTCTTCAGTTGTTGCAGTAGGGATCTCTATTCTCCATTCTAGCCTCTCGTGAGAGAAGGTTATTAGAGAAAGAGCTTTGAATAGGACAAATTTGCCACCTAG
The DNA here is from genome assembly GCA_963693085.1 of Alisma plantago-aquatica. Taxonomy (NCBI): domain Eukaryota; kingdom Viridiplantae; phylum Streptophyta; class Magnoliopsida; order Alismatales; family Alismataceae; genus Alisma; species Alisma plantago-aquatica. The sequence continues at coordinate 50,321,810 of OY856415.1, read as the reverse complement.
TTATAGTTTTACTTCATCCCACATGTACCTTGGAGATTTCTATTCTTTTCCTTCTTCTATTATGCTCTGCTCTACATTCTACTGCTTGAATTTGTCTTCTCTTGGCATGGACAACTAGAGCCTTTGTTTTTGGGCATGGGAGAGTAAATCCACCATCATAACTCTATTTAACTCAAATTTCATGCTTAATGTTGGATGTTTGCACTATTCTAAGGTTCATCAATTTGGTTTTCTTCTTACATGCTTTTCTAGCCACTCAGTATGTTTGATCTATGCTCCTTGTTTGATCTAGGAAGATATGCACAAGAGTAAGGAAGTGTGCCCAAGCAACACTATCTTGCCCAAAGAATGGCTAGGATGTGTTGAGGAGAATGGTTTGCAGTACGAAATTTGGTATAAGAATGAGAGTGCTATAAGAAATTAAGCCTATTCTATACTAATCGAGAGCTATGTGCAGGATGCAAACCGCCTTTGTGTTTCTTCTAACATAGTTGATTTTTGTAGTTCATATTGTTGTGACATGGTTGTGAATCTTATTCCTGAGACTTCTAAATAAGTTGAAATCTTTTGAATCAAGTGATCTTTGTTTTAGTTTAATTCTCTAGTTTGCTTTGTTTACTAGTGTAAAACCAAATAAACCCTTGAAATCAATCTCGATTGTTGAAGTTTAATACTCTTGCGCCTAACATGACCATGCTTCTTGGAAAACCTCCATAATACTACATGCACCCATATACTTGTGGGGTAGTGTTCAAGTTTATAAATTTAAGACTTGCGAACATGGCTAAAACATTTTTGGAAGACGATCAATAGAAGACAATCATTATCTTAAGGATTTTTTAATTTGCTCCCTGGCATAAACATAAATTGGAGTATTAATATCCCATAGATTGAGGAGAACAAATTTTTAATCAGCCCAAAAGTCATACCAATGATTCAACAATTTGTTTTTAGAGGAACCCACATGGAGGATCCAAACCTCCACATTGCCAGATTTCTATAGTAATGGAATAGTTTTAAGATCAATGGTGTTATACCTGATGGTATTTTTCATACTTATGTTCCAATTTTTGTTAAGGGATAGTGTCAAGGAGTGTCTCTCATAACTGCCAAGGAACTCCATATACAACTGAGAGGAGTTGTTGAAATCTTTTCTAGCCAAGTATTTTCTGCCAAGTAAGACTACTAAGTTAAGAAGCCAACTTACTAGTTTCTCTCAAAGGGATGCAGAGACCCTCTATGACACATGGGAGAGATTCAAAGAGCTCCATGTCTTTGTCCTCACCATGGCTTCAACAACTGGATACTTCTCCACACCTTTTATAATGGATTGTATTACAACTCCAGGATGTCCATAGATATTGCAACCAATGAAGATATGATGAATAATTCCTATAGGGAAGCCTATGCAATCATTAAGGATATGGGAATTAAGCATTGCCAATGGACTTTAGAGAGAAGCAACCCCTCATATTCTGTTACTTCTGGGAAGTAAGTCTGCATACATGTTTTTGATGTTGTTGACTTGATTACAGCCAAGATATATGTGCTTACACAAAAGTTTAAGAAGTGGAGAACTCAACCGACTCAACCGGTCAATCTGATTTTTGAAGCAACTGAAGTTCCAGGGAAAGTAGCTTCATTAAGCTACCCTTCTTTCATTCTAATGGGAGAAATATGGAACAATGCAACATGATAAGGAACTATGGGAACAAACAACTTTATAACCCATACTCCAGGCTTTTCCTAGTTTGTTTGCTTCTATGATATTCAAAGAGAAGAAGGTCAAACAAGTTTTTTCTTTTCTTTAGAAAAAATCCTACAGTTAAGATTGGAGGGACCATCCCAAATTTTCCTACCAAATAAAAATTCCAAAACCCCCCAGCATCCACAAAGCCAACAACCACAACACATGGGGAATAGACCCTCTATAAGAAACAGTAGTCCATGATGCAACAACAATGGAAACTAGAATTTCAACCAACTTCAGTCATATTTGAAACCCAATCTTGATTCAATTTTAGAAAAAATTGTTTCATGTCAAATTAAGAAAAATGAGGAATTTTTCCAGGAGGGACAACATATAAAGGGCATTATTCAACAAATTTCTGTAAAGGTGGATGGAATAGCCACACACACACATATGTTGGAAAATCAAGTTGCTTAACAAGCCCTCACCAATCAACTAACTCCTCTAGGATCTCTTCCAAGTCATCCACAAATGAACTTGAAGGATAAAGTAAAATCCATAACATCCAACTCTAGCATCCAATTCCTTTTCTAGAGCATCGTGAGATGACAAGGAAGAGTCTCACTCTAGCCTCTAAATAGAGTACCTTTGTGGGAGTTGCCCCCACCATTAGAATATATTTTCTTTATGAAATTTCCTCATCTGTTCAAATAAACTTTGTGTGGATGAATGTAATAATTTAGGCCCTCATATTTTATATGTGAATACCAATAAAAGTCAACACAAACCAAGAAAAAACAACTTTTTGTAGATTTTTTTCCCAACATGACATGTTAATAAAGAAACATGGCATACCAGTCTCAGAAAAATACATTCAATGATTTAGGTTCTGTTGACATGACATGTGCATACTACTACACGACGTGTGCATAGAAGGTTAAAAATCCTAGAAGTTTTGTGAAGATGAAACATGACATGCAATAAATTGTCACGTCGTGTCTATTTTGAATAAAAACATCAATGCTCACCTAAATAAAAATAAAATGTGCTTGACTTTACACACAATGTGTGTGCTAAGATATGACTTTCCATATCACTATATGACCTCCAAACATGGTGTGAGAATTGCTAAACACACTGTGTCCTCAAAGAGCTTCATTTATGCATATTCACCTAGAGAAATGCACGATGTGCGTATATTAAGACACAATGTGTTCCTCAGTGGTTCAAGCTTATAGAGTTTTAGAGCTAAGAAAACATGTCATGCCCATTCCAAAACATGTTGTGTCACATTCAACATGAGGAAAAATAAAAATGAACTGTAAATACTAGAACAGTGCGACATGCCATATCCTTCATTTAGCATGACGTGTTGTGGAACTAAAATAGGGTTTCTCAACCCCATTTCTAATTTCATTCACACTCTTTTCCCTAACTGTATGTTTGTTCTCTTGATCCCAAGTCATTTTGAGGCCCTTAATGCTGCCACAACTTAAAGCCATCTGCTCCCAGCCTCCACCTTCAGTAACCAAATTTTATAGTGCCAATCTTTCTATATCTCTCTACATTATTGTGCTTCTCCATACCCGCACGCCTGACCAGTCTATTGGTGTGTATGCCCTGAGAGCCAATCATGGGATGATTGGTGGGATACATTAAGATTTATTTGATAAACATCAAAGGCAAGCTTCCAATTCTTTCTGGTTCAGTCATAAGAGATAATGATAGAATAGATTGAATGTCTAGAGAACGACAGTACTCAATGACATATGCTTTCAGGTTGAGGACCTGAACGATGAGATCATACAGATGCTAAGAGTTTGTACATTCTTATTATGTCCCTAGTCAGATGTCATTTTGGAAGGTAGATAGACAACAATGACACACAAGACTAGATTGTGGTGTTGGTTGATGATAGAATCTCATTAGTCACGATATGGAGATATCAAACCAAACACATAGGTACTTGTTAGAGAACAAGTGCACCTGACAGACCCACCGTGAGTTTGACACATGGAACCATGACATGGTAGTCATAGTCAGTTCTCACAGTGATGGTGGTGAGTGTAATTCTTTGACCTGAAATTACTACACTCAACACATGTCGTTGGGTACACTTTGACATCATCAAATGCAATCCTGAAACATGGGTTGTTATAAAGGTGATGATTGGGTGGCTTTGACACATGGGGCTTTTGAGGGGTGAGTTATAGATATGGGATTTGTCCCTCCTGAGGGAGTTTGATATCCACGGCCACTTGATGAGTAGGATTGAGATAGGCGTGCACACACATGTGTGAATTGGTATGTGATATTGATGTCATACATATCTCCTCCAGTCTACTCTGAGATCAAGAAAGTAAATGAATGTTGATAGGATGACTGTTCCATGCCTTGAGTTCATTCGGGATATCAGAGACAAAGGAATTATACATTCACTGTAACACCATTCACAGATTGTAGGATTGAAAGTTGTTCTCCAACTTTCCTTTTCACTTGGGTAGCACTGATGTGCGACTAGGAACCACTCTTTACTTGTGAAGTCATAAGTGTTATGGACTTTCACTGCTAACGTGAAATGGGCATGTAGGGTCACACACATAGGATTTAACCTGGACGAGGAGTTTATCCACAAATGATGTTTAGATTGATTACTAAAGGAGTTTAGTAGTTAAATTAAACACTCAATCAATTGATAGCTCAATGTCATAGTGTTCAAGGTGTTGGACCGATGATTAGAGTATCTGATTAATTGAAACTACAATTGACTGATTCTGCGCAGTCTGCATTCCCAACTGATCAGATCATGTGATGAATTGATCGGCTCAGGTTGGTGAACCGATTGGCTCATGTGATGAACTGATCAGCTCAGGACAGGCTGAACCAACTGATTCAAGGGTTGAACCGATCGACTCAACTGGTCCAAACGAGCAAGTTCGGAAAGTCAGTTTGGTGAGAAGTTTCTCTTCATTTCACTTGTCCAATTTGATTGGAACAAGGATTGGTATTTGTATCAATTTGAAACAAAAGAGGAAAAGTCAATCAGGAACTGACCAGGGAAGTGAACCAATCGGCTCAGGTGCCCCAACCGACCGGTTCAGGTGTGAACCGATCGACTCAAGTCCCCAACCAATCGTTTCATGCTTGAAATGATCGATTTAGCTGGCGCAGTTGGTTATTTTTTTGGAAAATCTCAAACCCTTCTACTCCTACTTTAATCCTACATTGCCCAGGGGATAGAACCCTATCCCATGACCCTCATATATATATAGGGGTATTGGGGGCTTCTCATATATAACAACTCAGAACATCAGTTGCTATGTAAAGTTGTCATTCTCTCTAGTTGTGGTAACCAGGAGAGCTCGAGCAATTGCTACCCGACAAGGGAGGCACAATGAGGGAAATACAACTATAGAATGCCAACTGGTTGCAGGAGAGTGTGTCGGTGACTAGTACGCCGACAAGAGGGTATAACTCCTTCATTGCCTTGTGTGACAAGGCGATCAGAGTTTTTGGTGGTCCGTGTGGCCTACTTTAGAGGCAGGAGACTTCTTCCGCTCGTAGTACAACTATCAATCCTGACAGTCCCGGTGACCAGGAGCTACACAGACACTGTCCAAGACTAGAGGTGAAGACCACATAAACTATGAGGTAACGTCGCCGAGCAAGCCTCGGGACAAGGTATGTCTCTACAAACCATCCTTCCTACTGTATAGACGTTGACACGTTTCCTATACTGGGTTTGGGGAGCAGAAATTTTTTGTTTTTGCTGCCTTCTCTAGCTCCCGTAATACCCAACAGTGGTATCAGAGCCACGTCAACTGCTCTATACTTTAGGATTATCGATGTGATCGATTTTGGTTTATCGCCTTTATTTATTGCATACGATGCAAATAAAATTGGCTTTATGCATGTCCAATCCTAAATCCACAAATCCCAATATACATATATGATATGTAATATGAATGCACTCGATCCGTGTTTCCCTTAAACGAGTTTTATGGTGGATGTATAGCGTGGTTATGGCTAATAAACCCTATGTCTGTGTATGGTTGAATGTGGTTGCTTGCATCTCGGTCTGTGCACCGATTCCCTACCTCCTTTTCTTAATGTAACTCGAGATAACTCAAGATTTCTTTCCTACATTTACACCCCCCGAATGTAACTCGGGGTTTCTCAATTCAAATGTAAATAGGATAGAACTTTTATTTCCTATTATGTCAAAGAATGGCGGACAACCTGACGATGACTGAGATGATTGGTTCAAGGCGTTAATCGATCGGTTGGCATTCTACATGACCGGTTCGAGGAGCGAGACAAGCGGGTGGTGACCTGAGGAGATGCACGATGACCAGTGCACCGATCGGCTGGAGGCACCAATCGATCGGCTGGTGGCACCCAACTGACCGGCCTAATGGCGAGACGATCAATCATGGAGATGAGTTGATCAAACCCAGAATGGCAAAGCATAGAGTTCATCTTGTACATGTTGCATGTGATGTGGACCTAGATGACCGTGATTCCTCTTGGCTCAAGGAATCACATTTGGATGGCCATAATCATCGGTTTTATCATTTTGCATGTTTTCTATGGGATATAGCATGTATATGATATGCACTATATATTGTGGTGATTGGATATGTATATGTATTTATAAAACCAAATCCCTCATTAAATATTAAAGTTTTACATGCCTTCCATTAGCGACACACATGAAAAACTCGATCGACCAAGCGTAGGTTATGCCAAAGCATGGTGCACAGTCCATCTTGCAGAAGTGTGAAGGGTAGACATGTAGGATCTGCCAAAGCAGGATGTATGTTTACCATGTCGACTTTTGGGTTAGACTTAACTGGTGATTCTTAGAGCGTCTAAGCCCAGAGGCATGGTATGAATGGCAAAGAGTTTAGCATGTCATCTTTCAAGAGTTGCATATGATGCAATTGGAAAAAGTTGCCTACCTGGAAGATCTAAGTTGTGGGTGATAGCCCTAGCTGGTCCATGACTCAGAGGATTTTATGATCTTGACCCACTACAAGATTGTACACTGTAATCTTACAAATTGATGTTGAGGGCTATCAATTTGAACAAAAATAGTGGGAGCGATAATTAATTAAAGTCCTAATTATATTGTTAACCTTTCAAATCAATCAAATAAGTCAAAATTGAGTTTTGGACTAAATTGAAGTACAAATGACAACAAACAACAATCACTTTTCGTTGCGATCGGTCCTTGAAAAGGACAAGCTAAATGGGACTAACTTCCAAGACTGGTTTAGGACATTGAGAATTGTTCTCACTCAAGAGCGAAAGCTCTATGTCCTGGATACTCCAAATCCAGAGGAACCTTCTCCTACCGCACCAAAGGCAGAAATGGATGCTTATAAGAAGCATTCTGAAGATGCCATTGATGCAAAGTTCTTGATGTTGTGCTCCATGAACCACGAGTTGCAGAGACAACATGAGAACATGGGTGTCATTGAGATGATTCAACATCTCAAGAACATGTATGAAGATCAAGCACAACAAGAGAGATATGATGTCTCTAGGGCGCTGTTCAAGTGTGTCATGACAGAAGGAGATTCAGTTGGTCCTCACATGCTCAAAATGATTGGGTATGTAGAGAACCTGACAAGACTATTATTTCCCCTGAGCCAAGAGTTGGCTACTGACGTGATATTGCAATCATTGCCAGAATCCTATAGTCAGTTTGTGATGAACTACAACATGAACAACTTTGACAAGCTGTTGACAGAGTTGTTGGGCATGTTGAGGACAATCGAGGCACAGATGAAGAAGGACAAGCCTAAGTCTATGATGATGATCAACAACAAGAAAGGCAATTCCAAGCGCAAGGGGAAAGGCAAGGCTAAGAAGGGTTCTGATGCTAGCTAGTAGCCCAAGTCATCTTCAACTCTCAAGGCCAAGGGAGGCATGACCAAGAGAGGCAATTACCACCATTGTCAAAAGCCAGGACATTGGAAAAGGAATTGTCCACTCTATCTGGAAGAACTAAAGAAGAAGGAGGCGACAAACGTCTCCACTTGAAGGTGTCATGAAATAAACTTATAACACTTTTAAGGTATATGATACCAAAATATAAAGTGTAAATCACCCAATACATGGGGCAAGTGTTTCCTCTATAAATAGGAGTACTTTAGTTTATTTTCAGCCTTGAAGGCATGTAATAGAGTTATGAACTGGTATTTCATATTTGCCAATGGATAGAAACACATTATTTTTGCATATTGTATGACAATGATAGCAATTAATAAAGTTGATGTTTCAATTTCAAAGATATGATCTTTATGGCAATGCCTTGTTTATCTTGTGGTACTTGGTATGTATAAGATAAAATGATACCTAAGAGTTATTGATAACTCAAACAATCAAATTAGCATAAATCATGAGAAATTCATTTCTAGTTTCCATATGATGGATAAATCTAGACTCTTTTAGTTAGAGAACCAGTAAGAGACATGAATATCTTAGACATGATTAATCAATCTTCACTAGTGGTAGTGGGATAATGATTATCCTATTAGGTATAATACATGTGATGTATTTACATACCTATTAGAGTAAATGCTAGTGCTTCAAACAGTGTTTAGAGAAATACCAATATGAATATCTTGAAGTGTTCAAGAATATCATAGATGAAATACAAATTTGGTAAAGTGTTAATTACTGATGAGATCAATGAATGAAATACTTAGACCAAATGTTTGAAAACCTTATGGGTGATTATGATAGTGTATCATATTGAGCTCGTGATTAAGGCATGGTGATGCCTAAATCAAAAGGACACATACTCTAAGGAGTTAGAGGATGATTATGTTGGACCCTAGATGGGTGATTAGATGCTCTAGAGGGGGGTGAATAGAGTTGAAAGCACTTAAACAAAACTCATTAAACCTTCAAGATATATGACAAGATAAGGTTTCTAAAAGGTAATTTGAGTGCAACTAACACATACATAGCAAGGGAGAGAGAGATTGAACATGCACCAATTAGACAAGCTATTTAGAGTGGTTCCACACTTCAAACTAGAAGTGTGTCAGTCCACTTGCCTAGAGAGGTCAACCTCTAGGACTTCCAAACTATTGCACTCTTATATTCATTTATAAGACTTACAATACATGACCAACCAAAGGACTTACCTATCCAATACAAAGAGTCTTCAACCTTACCAAGGACTTACCCACTTTGCAAGAGTCTTTGGCCTTCTCCAAGGACTTACCCACTCTTGCACAAGTCTTCAGCCTTGTAGGAATTACCCACTCTTATTGGATCTTCTGCCTTTGACTTCATCTTCACTCAGAGAAGCTTCCACCAAGGACTTACCCACTTGAGCTTGAGTCTTCTGCCTTCTCCAAGGGCTTACCCACTCTAGCTCCAAGTCTTCAGCCTTGATCTTCACCAAGGGACTCCTTTCCTTGTTCTTCTTCACCTCTCTTGGATAAGAGAGAGAACCTTCATCTTCATGATTGCAAATGAGAGATGGGGAGGTTGTGGAAGTGAGAGCCTCACAAGATATACATATAGGACTAGCTCTCTTACAGATTTCCTACTCACTCTAATGGATGTAGCAAGTGATTAATCTTAGAGAGAGAGAGGAGGCTGTAGGAAGCACTCAACTATAGAATAGGAGCCTCACAGAGTTTGCAATGAATGCTCAACCTTGGAATGAAGCCCAAGGGGTCCTATTTATAGTTGGGGATGCCTCTTAGCCTTTGGGAACATGTGTGAATGAAAACTAGCCATTTTGTGGCTTGCAACGGATATATTTTCACTTGTTGCAACTCCACAACAGCTAGAAGCACTTTTCTGCACTTTTCCGTACAGTGCAATCGGTCGAGTTTCTATAAGGGTAACTCGACCGATAGAGTAAAAGACAAAGTCGATATTCATACCATCGGTCGAGTTTGTCCTGAGGAAACTCGACCGACCAATGAAAATCGATTTGGCCAGTTACTCCATCGGTCGAGTTCTGTGAAAACACAACTCGACCGATGCAATCTCCAGAAAATTGATCAAGGATGATCGGTCGAGTTTTCAGGCTGGGAAACTCGACCGACAAAGTGCCTGTAATCAATTTTCAAAGATGCATCTAAAGTGCTCTAATATTCGATCTAAGTGCTCCTGATATTTTTCTAAGATTAATTACAAGTCATACAATCATTACAGGTGATTTACAACATGATTCTAATGGATATACATCATATTACAAAAATGTGCACTTGTATGACTTTGACTTCTCTTTTCTCCACTTTGAGATGCGCAAGTTAGGGCATTTGGAGTGTGTATATACCTAATCTGAAATCACTCAAGTAGAGACATTAAACACTAATATGTGGAATGGTTAGTCATCATCAAAACACGAGTTTAGTCAATTTAGACGTGAGTCAACATTGACCTAATTGACCTTGAGTCAACAATCTCCCCCTCTTTGAAGATGACAAACCGTTCCATAAATGTATTGAAAGCTTTTAAGTAAAATCATACCTTTGGAGAAACCTAGGGGTTTCAATAGGACTGAGCTCATATGCTCCCCCTCAATTGATGCACATGGAGTTCTCGTACTCCCCCTCAATTGATGCTATTTCTCCTGCATGGTTAGCTTTCATAACATTTATAGAATACTATGTCTTCTACTCATATATGTTCTATACATATATGACTTCTCCCCTTTACCTTCTCCCTTTACATGAACATACTTCTCCCCTTCATGTAAGACATGCCTTCTTCCTCTTTTAAAAGAAGACATACCTTTCTCCCCCTTTGTCATTTCAAAAAGTGGGGTTATGAAGAAATAAGAAATATCACTTGTTAAAGAAAAAAGGAGATAACACAAATATATATAAGGAGAGTAGAAGAGCAAAGATAGGGGCTTGTCCAAGCATAGAAAGAAAAGCAAGTTAAAGCATATACTTGAACAACCCAAAAAGCAAGATAAAGTGCTGTAGAAAAATAATAAATCGCAATTTTGACACTCAAGATGACAGAATTTGACCAAAAACCATCAGAGCTCATCGCAAAGCATGAGTCTTGCTTAGAAGGTTGTTTCTGCATGAAAAACACTAGCCTTGCACCAAAAGCTGAAACTGGAGCGACATCTACATAAAATTAAAAAAAAACTCCAATTTCTACATATAATGTAGATCTATGTACCCTGCATCACAATGTTATGTAAGCAACTCAAGATAGTAGATATGCAATTCTAGGAACAAACTTGAGCATGTATGAGACAAGATACAAGCATATCATATAGATGAGCAAAGATGTCAATTATAAACAAGGTTAGAACTACATGTATGTGAACTACTAGTAGATGATATCACAAGTTAGGACTAGTAGTAGGATCTAGATCATAACAAGAGATACCAAAAGATACACAAGATAGAGCAAGCTATGAGTAGATGTAGAGATATATCCAACCAAAGAGATATGCAATTTTAGAAGCATGAAAGGATATAACTCACTAGATATGCATCCTTACCATAAGATGATTTCCCCTAAGAACCTCAAGGTTGTATCAAAACAAGATATACACCTAGATAGATGTAGCAAGTTAGAGCACAACAGAAGCAATTTAAGACACAACCAAGAGATCCAAAGAGTTCATCATCAAAACCTGCAAAACAACTCAAAGCAAGTAATTGTACGATATAGATATACCAATTTAGAGCAATTAGAGTGATAGAGTTGTAAGCAAGATAGGCAATTTAGAACATGGCAATATGCATATATAAAGGTACCAAAGGAGTGCCAAAGAATAAGGCTATTGGTTGAGAGAATCTAGTTGAGATGGAAATTCTCATTCAATAAGCCAACTGTGTATTCTGTGCACAATGTTATTGGTCGAGTTCTGTGCATTGACAACTCGACCGATGAAAGCTGTTGGCAACACCCATTGGTGCCTATCGGTCGAGTTTCAAACAGGACAAACTCGGCCGATAGACCAGCTGTCAAAAAGAACATATATTTCATAAAAACATATTTAAAGGCATGCTAAATATACAAACCATATCCAAACATGTCTAAGCAAGTTAGTAATGCACTATAGAAGCATTAGAAATAGTTTTTGAGCAAGAGTGTGAAGAGAATCACAAAATGCCACTTTTGACTCAAAAACCATGTGTATAGTGCACACTAACTTGACAAAAACAAGTTAGAAATGGTTATAAGCAATAAAACTTTTACCTTTGTGCTTACTGTTGCTTTTTCTACTTGTTGTTACCCTCTACACATCTCACCTTTCTTCTTTTATGTGGATTGACAAGTCAATTTCCAATTCAATAGCTCAAGTCAATCCATTTGCATGTACCTACAATAAGAAAGATGAAATGGTCCCCAATCATGTTTTTGGGTCCGGAGGGGTTGGCTTAGCAACCCAAGTCCTCTTTCTCTTGGGTGCTTTCCTAAAAGGACAACAAGTATAATAATGACCAATTTCATTGCAATAGTTGCATGTGCCCATAGTCTTGGAACTAGAGGATTCTCCATGGAATATTGGAGGTCCTTTGTCTTTGTTGTTCCCTTGACTACTATCATACCCTAAACCATGTCTACCAATTTGTTTAGTAGTATGGTGTAGGATGTCATTAAGACTCTTTTTACCAACTAAGAATCTTTGCAAGGATGATCTCAAACTGTCATTATCATGCTTAAGAGAAGCAATAGTAGAAGACAAATTATTGATATTATCTCTAGCATGCAAAAGATCATTTTCTAAGCAAAGAGATTTAGTTAAATAAGAATCTCTATTAATATGAAGAGCAGCAACATCATTCTCTCTATTAGTAGAACTAGAACAAGATTCATGCATATTGATTTTAGCAAGCAAGGAGGCATTTTCTGTTTCTAATTCTTGCAAAACAAAATCTTTGTCCTTGTTTTCAGATTTAAGAAAATCAATATCATGCATGAGAGAATCAACAATTAAAGTATGCTCTTCATTAGAACTAGACATGAAAGGTTGAGCTTCTAGAAATCTAACGTTATCAAGAAAACTAGCATTTTCAAGTTTAAGAGAGTCTACTTGGCTAAGACAAGCATTTTTATCATCAAGCAAGCAAGAATTAGCATGTTCAAGATCATCTAGTTCTACATGCAAATTATCAACAATTTTAGCAAGCTTTTTCTTTTTCTTTTTAGAAGACTTAAGAGAGGCACAAATATCATGAATAATAGCAATCAAAGATTCTTTATCTAAAGAGTTTAGATTCACCTCACTTGAGTCTTCACTAGTTGATGCTATAAGAGAAAAATGGCATTCTCCTTCATCACTAGAGCTTGAGCTTGATCCTTCACTTGAATCTTCACTTGAGCTTGAGTTGGAGGAGCCACTTGAGCTTGAGTGCCATTTCTCCTTCTTCTTGTGAAGGTGGGTCTTTTTGCCTTGTGGGCAATCTTCCTTGTAGTGACCCTTCTTTCCACATGTGAAGCACTGGATGTAGGAGGACTTGCCTTTGTAGAGTCTACCCTTGGAGTACATGGCATCTTCTTTAGCTTGAGAGGATGGAGAGACTTGTTCCATGATAGCTTCAATTTGAGCCTTCATTTCAGCCTTCTTCATTCTTTTTAGCTCTTTCTTCTCTTGTATTTCTACTTCCTCCCTCTTGTCAAGTGTAGCTTCATGTGCTTGTAGATTTCCAATGAGCTCTTCAATAGGAGTATCCCTAAGAGACCTTGCTTCTTCAATGGAAGTCACCTTGGGTTCCCACCTCTTGGGGAGAGTTCTAAGGATCTTTGAGTTGATCTCTCCACTAGACATAGGATGTCCTAGAACAGCAAGACCATTCACAATGGTGTTGAGCCTTGAGTACATGTTGGCTATACTCTCCTCCTTTCCCATCTTGAAGTTCTCAACCAGCCCTTTGAGCATGTAGACTTTGATTTCCTTCACTTGATTTGTCCCTTCATAAGTGATGCAAAGCTTTCTCCATACCTCATAGGCCGTCTCACAAGAAGAAATTTGGTTGAACTCGGTGGGGGTCATAGAGGCATAGAGTATGTGCATGGCTCTAGCATTCAAGGTTGCTTTCATCAAGGTGGCTTCATCCCATTCTTCAATCTTTGTCTTTGGTAGCTCGTATGGGCTGTTCACCATTTTCCACATCTCAAGACTTGATCCTTGGATGTAGAATTGGAGCCTTCTTCTCCAATAGAGGAAATTGCTCCCATCAAAGATTGGTAGGCTGATTCTCCCTCCTTGGTAGTCACCCATCTTCTCCTACTTGTTGAAGTATACTTGGAGAAGACCCGCTCTGATACCAATTGTTGGATCCTAGATGGGTGATTAGATGCTCTAGAGGGGGGGTGAATAGAGATGAAAGCACTTAAACAAAACTCATTAAACCTTCAAGATATATGACAAGATAAGGTTGCTAATAGGTAATTTGAGTGCAACTAACACATACATAGCATGGGAGAGAGAGATTGAACATGCACCAATTAGACAAGCTATTTAGAGTGGTTCCACACTTCAAACTAGAAGTGTGTCAGTCCACTTTCCTAGAGAGGTCAACCTCTAGGACTTCCAAACTATTGCACTCGTATATTCATTTATAAGACTTACAATACATGACCAACCAAAGGACTTACCTATCCAATACAAAGAGTTTTCAACCTTACCAAGGACTTACCCACTTTGCAAGAGTCTTCGGCCTTCTCCAAGGACTTACCCACTCTTGCACAAGTCTTCAGCCTTGCAGGAATTACCCACTCTTCTTGGATCTTCCGCCTTTGACTTCACCTTCACTCGGAGAAGCTTCCACCAAGGTCTTACCCACTTGAGCTTGAGTCTTCTGCCTTCTCCAAGGGCTTACCCACTCTAGCTCCAAGTCTTCAACCTTGATCTTCACCAAGGGACTCCTTCCCTTGTTCTTCTTCACCTCTCTTGGATAAGAGAGAGAACCTTCATCTTCATGATTGCAAATGAGAGATGGGGAGGTTGTGGAAGTGAGAGCCTCACAAGATATACATATAGGACTAGCTCTCTTACAGATTTCCTACTCACTCTAATGGATGTAGCAAGTGGTTAAGCTTAGAGAGAGAGAGGAGGCTGTAGGAAGCACTCAACTATAGAATAGGAGCCTCACATAGAGTTTGCAATGAATGCTCAACCTTGGAATGAAGCCCAAGGGGTCCTATTTATAGCTGGGATGCCTCTTAGCCTTTGGGAACACTTGTGAACGAAAACTAGCCATTTTGTGGCTTGCAACGGATATATTTTCACTTGTTGCAACTCCACAACGGCTAGAAGCACTTTTCTGCACTTTTCCGTACAGTGCAATCGGTCGAGTTTCTATAAGGGTAACTCGACCGATAGAGTAAAAGACAAAGCCGATATTTAGACCATTGGTCGAGTTTGTCCTGAGGAAACTCGACCGACCAATGAAAATCGATTTGGCCAGTTACTCCATCGGTCAAGTTCTGTGAAAACACAACTCGACCGATGCTATCTCCAGAAAATTGATCAAGGATGATCGGTCGAGTTTTCAGGCTGGGAAACTCGACCGACAAAGTGCCTGTGATCAATTTTCAAAGATGCATCTAAAGTGCTCTAATATTCGATCTAAGTGCTCCTGATATTTTTCTAAGCTTAATTACAAGTCATACAATCATTACAAGTGATTTACAACATAATTCTAATGGATGTACATCATATTACAAAAACATGCACTTTGATGACTTTGACGTGTCTTTTCTCCAATTTGAGATGCGCAAGTTAGGGCATTTGGAGTGTGTCTATACCTAATCTGAAATCACTCAAGTAGAGACATTAGACACTAATATGTGGAATGGTTAGTCATCATCAAAACACGGGTTTAGTCAATTTAGACGTGAGTCAACATTGACCTAATTGACCTTGAGTCAACAGATTATCAAATAACTAATTTCTTCTTAAATAAAGAATACCCCACACAAATAAAGGACATTAAGAATCACAAGGAGTTGTGAGTTCTTATATCCTTCACAGATACACCTTGATTATCTATGTGATGAGTTGGTCATGTGATGAGTCAACTATCTAGATGAATATGAGGAACCAGATTTTGAGTTATGGTTTGTGACCATTACATCCTAAATGACTTTCATGTGAACCATAAGGCATAACCTTGATAGTAGGACCCATTGGGATGAAATCCATAAGTGCGAATGAGTCGTATGCATTAAGACACATGGATAACATTTTGAGAAGGATGATGCTAGTTGATTGCAACTTAATGACTAAGAGATTTGACATACGAATACTAAAACCACATTCCTATGAGGAATAAAACAAGGATGTGTACGTGACACAACCTATAAGGTTTATGAATCCATTAATGAAAATGAAGTCTATAAGTTACAATGGACTAATCAATGTGATTGATTGAGTACAAGCAACTCAAAACTGTGATCTTTACTTTGATAATATAGTCAAAGGGTTTGACTGATATGTCAAAGATAAAGAAGGGATCTGTGATTTAGTGGGAGCATATTCACATCCCACATGTTGATGTGAAATGGAAATGTTCTAGAATGGAAATCCAAAGTGGAAATTATCTTTAAGGAAGATAGAGAAGTTTCCTATGTGATAGGAATAGAGATCTATAGAGATAGTTCTCGAAAACCTCTTGACCTAAAAAGAGATAGCATACATTGGCAATCTATTCTGAAGGGTTCAGTGTGTACAGATTCAGTGGGAGAAAACTTGTCCATGTTACATGGAGTTAGTATCCCAAGGCCAAGTGTCCAATTCTTATGAAGAATGGGAACATTAAGAATAGATATGGATCTATCATGTATGTAATCATCTCATTATCTTGCATGTATGGACATGGCAAGAATAAAAGGCATTCATCTTGTATGTAGGACATGACAATATGATATGATCATTCTAATAACTCGTATGTAGGACATGATGAGTGGATGTCTGTCTAGTTCCAGTAAGGGTTACTAGAATACCATAAGAACTTGAGAAGTAATAGTTCTATGGAAATAAGGAAGGATTCACTGTAAAGAGTTACACTGATGCAAACTTCCGAAAAGGACAGAAAATTATACACAAAATATATGTGGGATATATAAAAGTGAATGTTTGTTGATAAATGGAAATGTTCCAATAAAGGCGTTTAAAAGGAAAAGCTGAGTATTTGTTTGTTAGAGAACATTAGTGGATACTATATGGATCTGGAAGTTTATGAGATGAACTTATAAATATTCCGGTCATTGATGAAAAATAAGGAGTACTTGGTCATGTAATGTGGCTAAAGGTTAGCAAAGGAATACTAGACTGCATATTACGACAACTCCATCTCATACGTGTGACGTACAGTGAAGAGATGAGATACATGTAGTTAATTCCGACTTTGGCAAGGTGTTGCCATAACTCACTATGTTAGCACTAGAGTACAGTAACATGTGGGACATGTTTGAAGATCACTAAGAATATGCTTCAAGGGTGATTGGATCACA
The DNA here is from genome assembly GCA_963693085.1 of Alisma plantago-aquatica. Lineage (NCBI taxonomy): Eukaryota > Viridiplantae > Streptophyta > Magnoliopsida > Alismatales > Alismataceae > Alisma > Alisma plantago-aquatica. The sequence continues at coordinate 50,304,655 of OY856415.1, read as the reverse complement.
GTGCAAGTGGGAGTCTGTTGGTATGTATGCCCTGAGAGCCAATCATGGGATGATTGGTGGGATACATTAAGATTGATTTGATAAACATCAAAGGCAAGCTTCCAATTCTTTCTAGTTCAATCATAAGAGATAATGATAGAATAGATTGAATGTCTAGAGAATGACAATACTCAATGACATATGCTTTCAGGTTCAGGACCTGAATGATGAGATCATACAGACGCTAAGAGTTTGCACATTCTTATTATGTCCCTAGTCGGATGTCATTGTGGAAGGTAGATAGACAACAATGACACACAAGACTAGATTGTGGTGTTGGTTGATGACAGAATCTCATTAGTCATGATATGGAGATATCAAGCCAAACACATAGGTACTTGTTAGAGAACAAGTGTACCAGATAGACCCACTATGAGTTTGACACATGGAACCATGACATGGTAGTCACAGTCATTTCTCACATTGATGGTGGTGAGTGTGATTCTTTGACCTTAAATCACTACACTCAACACATGTCATTGGGTACACTTTGATATCATCAAACGCAGTCCTGAAACATGGGTTGTTATAAAGGTGATGATTGGGTGGCTTTGACACATGGGGCTTTTGAGGGGTGAGTGATAGATATGGGATTTGTCCCTCTTGAGGGAGTTTGATATCCATGGCCACTTGCTGAGTAGGATTGAGATAGGCGTGCGCACGCATGTGTGAATCAGTATGTGATATTGATGTCATACATATCTCCTCCAGTCTACTCTGAGATCAACACAGTGAATCAACATTGACAGGATGATTGTTCCATGCCTTGAGTTCATTCGGGATATCAGAGACAAAGGAATTATACATTCACTATAACACCATTCACATATTGTAGGATTGAAAGTTGTTCTCTAACTTTCCTTTTCACTTGGGTAGCACTGATGTGTGACTAGGCACCACTCTTTGCTTGTGAAGTCATAAGTGTTATGGACTTTCACTGCCAACGTGAAATGGGCCTGCAGGGTCACACACATAGGATTTAACCTGGAAGAGGAGTTTATCCACTAATGATGTTTAGATTGATTACTAAAGGAGTTTCGTAGTTCAATTAAACACTCAATCAATTGATAGCTCAATATCATAGTGTTCAAGGTGTTGGACTGATTGATTAGAGTATCAGATTGATTGAAACTGCAATTGACTGATTCTGCACAGTCTGCATTCCCAACTGATCGGCTCATGTGATGAACCGATCGGCTCAGGTTGGTGAACCGATCAGCTCATGTGATGAACCGATCGGCTCAGGACAGGCTGAATCGAACGGTTCAAGGGTTGAACCGATCGGCTCAATTGGTCCAAATGAGCAAGTTGGGAAAGCTAGGTTGGTGATAAATTTCTCTTCGTTTCACTTGTCCAATTTGATTGGAACAAGGATTGGTATTTGGATCAATTTGAAACAAAAGAGGAAAAGTCAATCGAGAACTGACCATGGCAGTGAACCGACCAGTTCAGAAGTGAACCGATCGACTCAAGTTCCCCAACTGATCGGCTCAGGTCCCCAACTGACTATTTCATGCTTGAAACGATCGGTTCAACTGGTGCAATTGGTTGTTTTGAGGAAAATCTCGAACTCTTCTACTCCTGCTTTAATCCCACATTGCCCGGGGTTGAGAACCCTGTCCCATGACCCTCCTATATATAGGGGTATTGGGGGCTTCTCAGATACAACAACTCAGAACACTAGTTGCTCTGTAAATTTGTCGTTCTCTCTAGTTGTGGTAACCAGGAGAGCCCGAGCAAGTGCTACCCGACAAGGGAGGCACAGTGAGGAAAAGACAACTGTAGAAAGGCAACTGGTTGTAGGAGAGTGTGTCGGTGACTAGTACACTGACAGGAGGGTAAAACTCCTTTCGGTGCCTTGTGTGACAAGGCGATCGAAGTTCCTGGTGGTTTGTGTGGACTACTTCAGAGGTAGGAGACTTCTGCCGCTCAGAGGACAACTATCAATCCCGACAGTCCCGGTGACCAGGAGCTGCACAGACACCATCCAAGACTGGAGGTGAAGACCACGCAAGCCACGAGGTAACATCACCGAGAAAGCCTCAGGACAAGGTATGTCTCTACAAACCATCCTTCCTACTGTATAGACGTTGACGCGTTTCCTTTATACTGGGTTTGGGGAGAAGAATTTTTTTGTTTCCGCTACCTTCTCAGTCTCCCCTAATACCCAACACAATCATCTTATCCTTGATCAATCAACTTTCATTCTAACCACCACAGAACTCTGAAGCCTCTCCATTAGCAGCATCACCCAACATCTCCAACACTTTTGCCATCGATCAAGGCTTTTTGCCTACAACACCTACTATTCTTCTTCACCAATGAAATCATGTGGCTAGCTACCTTCTTTGAGCTGTCACTATGAAGACACACACACACCAGAAGGATTCCCCCCCACCAAAAACTCATGTCATAGTTCAAAGCCAATAACAACCTCTCAAGCTCCTCCAAAATAAAAAGCCAACACACCATGATCCCATTTGACTATGATGTGTTGTTGATTCTTCTCCCTCACCTGCAACACTCTGCAACACACTGTACTTGTCCAAACACACTTCGTGTTTTCTGACCTATCTCCTTCTTCATTCAATCAATGGATCCAATCAAGCAAGCATCAAAGTACCACATATGAGAGAGATCTTCTTCAACCACTACTTATGTCTCCTCATATCAATTCAATGTCATAGTCGAAGAAGACACCATTTATAAAAAATTGATCATGCATAGGGTTCTTGTTATGCACTTTGCTTGTTTTGAGACAATGGACACTTTGGGTTTTTGTGAAGAAGTTCATGTATTTCTTAAGGAGCTTGTCCTTCTACATGTCTGTTGCAAAGTTAGTTTCACATTCCCAAGATTGGCTTATGAATTTCTGACTACTTTGAAAGTAGTGGAATACCCAAGGAAGCTAGTCGAACCTTTTGGTATTTTGCACTTTTGACTTCTTGGTCATGGTTATAAATTGACTTTCAAACAATTTCGTGATGCATATCAGTGTACTTATGGAGGTAGTATAGTGATGCCCGATACATTTGATAATGATGAATTTTGGAGACAAATAAGTGAGGATTCAATTCATGAAGATACTTCTACTAGGGAATCACATATTCACAATCCCATCTTCCTCTACATTCATAGAATCCTTAGCACTTGTGTTTTTTCCCAAGAATGAAACACAAGATATATGTGGGAAGCATGAATTATTCTTCTTGTGGGAAATGCTTAATAACCACAAAAATATAGTCTATTATATCCTACAACACCTCTTTAAGATTAAAAGAGAAAAGTCAGGTGATATCATGATCAAAGGATTAATAACCCACATTGTCCACAAGCTAAATGTAGACATGATAGGCTTAGAAGCCCTCATTAGGAAGAATGAAGTTGATCTCCAATTTTTGATTTCTTTAAACTTACTTGTTAGGGACCCTTATAATGAAACCAAGTTCAAACAATATTTCCATGGGCATGAAGAGTACGTTAAGCTGCATAATCTGGAGGAATAGCTCTGACAAATCCTGACAATTGGAAGTTCACCTTTGATGATGAGAATGATTTTGGAGATAGAGATGAGACTTCCACTGCAATCCAAGAATATGCACCTTCCCCACTTCCTTTTACTAGCACACATACTAACTACAACTAGTAAATGCCACATGTGCAACATATCTATGGGTATGTTCCACAACATTTTAACTAGTAGGACACCTTCCCAGACCAGCTCAACAAGAAATACACAGATATGCACTTGATGATTTAGAGGATGGATATGTGGCACATCACTCAGGCTCACTATGCCCTACCATCACCGCCTCCATCGCCACTATAGGAGCCTACATTGACTGACGTTCCTGATGATGAAACTTTGGGGCAACATTTCTCAACTTCTAATGAGGGCATTGGTCCCTCATTATTATTTTATCCACAATAGATAACCAGTTGCAAGCCATTTGAGTTTTATCTAGGCAGTCCAGGCCCTACAAATTTCTATCTTAGGGGTGGGGATCAACCAACTGGTACTTCACATTTCTCCTTCTTAGTTTTTGTTCTAGATAGTGGTAAATCTAGTGTTTTTGAGGCTTGTTCTCTTTATTGGATTAACTTTCCCTTTCATCCTAAATAGTTTATCCCATATTATTTTTAGGAAATATCAGTTGAAGAAAAATTCTACAAGCCTTGTATCAATTATATGAAATCTGTTGCCAACCACATTCACTTCTTTTGGTTTCTCTCTTTTAGCCAACATGTTCATCTTTCACACTCTTGATTATTTAATACATGTAACTGCTAAATTATTTTGGATTAATCAACACTATAACATTATTTAGCATTCTAGATGTCCATGTTAATTTTTTAGTGTATTTGCAACCACCCTCTCAAAAATATTCTAGTAAGTTTGAAATCTAATTGATTATGTAAGCCAATTCATTCTTTTATGATTGTGAAATAAAAGCTCTAGTTTAAGTCTACTAGGTTCTCAAGTGAAACCTGACTCACTTTTGGTCATTTTTGCTTCTCAAACATTTTACCCATATTTCCCACATAATATGGCTAAACCGCCCATGTATCATGCTAACTTATTATAAGTATGATTTGGCTACGATGGTTAGGTGTTATGTCCTTAAGAGGGTAAATTTATCCCAACCTCCATTCCACATGTACATAAGTCTATTTTAGTTATCGAGTGTTGAAACCCATGCTTCATTTTCTTATCCTTATTCTAAAAGCAAAGAGATCACTACTGGATTTCTTATGATAACTTGGATTTCATCTTTTATATCTTTAATAGTTGAGAGATTCATGTTGCATATTAACTGATTATTTTTCTTGATCATCTAAATTATACTAATGTTGTTTGTTGACTCTTCTAATTAGACTTTGTTACTTTTGAAGAAACTAGATTTCTATCTTGGGTGTTTAAGTTAAACTCATGGCTAATAGCATAAACCCTTTGGTTATGGTTGGATTGTCTTGATACACTTCTTTCATTTCTTTTGATTGATACATGTGCTTGAAATTTTATTCAATTGTTTTTCCATGTTGTTTTTTGCTTGAGGACAATCAATGGTCTAAGCTTATGGGAAATTGATGTGCATGATTTATATAGTCTTCTTGCCTACTCTTGCATGCATTTTCAATCCATGTTCTACCTCAAGTTACTTCTAATCATACTAGACTTCCTACTTTGTTGTTGTCTTTACTTGTTCCATGGTTGTGATCATAAGTATTTTGATGAAAAAATGGGGATAATTTAGTCATAATCCTACCTTATTCATATTCCCTAAGGTATTCCAATTTCTAAAGATTATGACAGAAACATGTCATGTGGTTTAACTACGACGAGGTGTCAATAGTAGACAAAAGCATATTCTCACAAATGTGTACAAACATGTCATGTTGGCCAAGTAACACATTGTGTCCCCTCATTCGAGGAAATCACCAAGTTTCCAGACTTGCATCAACACATCGTGTTGGCCAACCAAGATGGTGTGTCTCTACCATTTGAAAGATGTTAGAGATTGATGTAATGCAACAACACAACATATCGATATCTTTACACTCCATGTTCACACGCTCCTAAACAACCTAGATTTTACTAACTTCTAGCAACACAACATGTCAGTTATTCAACACATCATGTCATCATCGATCAGAGAAGTTCCACTTCATTTATTGCATATGGTGTTATCTACCATATTTTTCATTATTTTTCTAGTGTTTCTCACACACTTTTGAATTTGTAGGACTATATACTTCATTAGGAAAATGGTCTTCTTCCATCCATATACCTATACATGTAGATCGAATGTACCTTCAACAAACATGGAAGAGAAAGGAGTGAAAACTCTTCAAAATTAGAGGATTCACAAGCAACATCACCTTCATATTCGCCACCATCATCACACGATCACCAAGAGACAATCATGGAAGATGGTGATCCTCTTAAGGAGTTCATCTTTCCTGCTCCCATAAACACCATGAGGCTATTAAAGCCAAAATATATAGGCAGACAATTTTGTAATCATCTCAATGATCATGAAAATGATTCAACAAAACCATTTTAGAGGAAACCCCATACAGGATCTGAACCTCCACATTGTTGAATTTCTATAATACTTGAACACTTTCAAGATCAATGGTGTTATATGTGATGGTATTCACCTACTTTTTTTCCCATTTTCCTTGAGGGATATAGCCAATGCATGGCTCTCATCACTTCCAAGAAACTCAATAAATAGCTCTGTATACTTGCTAAAAGCTAATAAAGCCAAGCATTTTCCACTGAGAAAGACCACTCAGCTAAGAAGGCAACTTATTCATTTCTCTAAACAAGATGGAGAGACCCTATATGCCACATGGGAGAGATTCAAAGACCTCAAATGTTTTTATCCTCACTGTGGCCTTAGCAAGTGGCTACTTATTAAAAACTTCTACAATGGGTTGTATTAGAACACCAAGATTTCCATATATTTTGCAGCATATGGGGCTTTAATGAACAAGTCCTACATGGAAGCCTATGCAATCATTGAAGACATGGTGATTAATTATTTCCAATGGAGTTCTGAGAGAAAAAACCAACCATCCTAATCTTTTGTTGTTTCTGTGAATCAAGTTGGCGTACATGATGTTGATGCCGTTAACTGGATTTCAGCCAAGCTGGATGCTCTTACACAAAAGTTCGAGAAGTTGAGCATTCAATTGGCTCAACCGGTCAATATAATTTGTGATGCAACTAAAGTTCCAAGGAAAGTAAGACACCCTTCTTTAATTTTGGTGGGGAAAAAAATTAGAATAAGGAAACACGATAAGGAGCTATGGGAACAAACAAATTTATAACCCATACTCCAACTCCTAGAATTCAATTTGTTGGGACCATCCCAATTTTTCGTACCATAACAACATTTCTCAAAATCGCCAACAACCACAAATCCAACAACCATAACCCATGGGGAACATACCCTCTACAAGCAACAATCCTCCATGATTCAACAATAGAAACTAGAATTTCGACCAACTTTAGTCATATTTGAAACCCAGCCTTGAGTCACTTTTAGAAAATTTCATTCATGTCAAATTTAACACAATGAGGAATTTTGCCAATAGGAATAACAAATGAAGGTCACTATTAAACAAATCCCTAAAAAGGTGGATGGAATAGCCCCCCACCACCCCCACACACTTAAAGATGTTGGAAAATAGAGTTACTTAACAAGCCCTTGCCAATCAACACACTTTGCACAATCTCTTCCAAGTCAACTAGAAATTAACCCCAAGGATAAAGGAAAATTAGTAGCATCTAACTGCTTCTCTAGAGCACGCTGAGATGACAATGAAGAGTCTCACTCTAGAATCTAACGAAGGACCTTTGTGGGAGTTGACCTCACCATTAGAATATATTTGCTTTATGCTATTTCCTTAAAGAACATTTGCTTTTTGAATAAACTTGTCATTGATGATGGAATATTTCAGGCCCTCATAGATTAAATATGTATATCAATATATGTGCAACTGAAAACAAAGAAAAAATATGTAGACCCGCTACATGTTGCAAATAGTATCAAACAATGCTTGAATGACATAAGCATATGCTTTCCAGATGGTGGTGCTCCAAGTACAAATCAATTAAACAAACCCCTACACCAAATTGAAGGGTATACTATAATACATGTAGATTCTACTGAGAATAAGTAATCAAGGAAACAAGTAACATGTTCTATTTGTAGAGATGACAAAATGAACTGGATCACTACTTCACACAACATGCTTACAAGCAGAAACAATCTTAATGAGGAATTAAATTCTATCCTACAAGGCATATATCTGGAAGTATCCAATACTATGCGGAATATACACATCAATTCAGACTCACTCATTGTGTAGCAAGCTAATCCAAGGAGACAAGGAAGAATGGGGGAAATATAGCCCGATCTCTACTAGATTTTGGAATTACTAAGACAAATTTATGTTTGGGAATACAACATATAAGTAAGTCACACAATGACCTAATTGATATGATTGCAAAGATTTTACTCAAAAACACGATTATGAGTGAATTTTGTCACAACGTCAAAACTCTCTAAGATAGGTGTATGAGGAGGAGATAGATCGAGTTTGGTAAATGTAGGCAACACAAGTTTTAACAAAATTACTACCAAGCTGAATCAAGGGCACAAGGAAGAGTGGAAAAAATATAGCCTGAAAACTTACTTGATTTTGGAATTACTAAGTTAAATCTATATCTGGGGAAAACAACACATAATTAGGTTATACAGTAATCTAGTTCTTATGATAGCTAAGATTTTACTCAAACAACTAGATTATGAGTGAATTTTGTCACAATGTCAAACCCTCTAAGAATGGTGTAAGCGAAGGAGATGGATAGAGTATTGGTAAATGTAGGCAACACAAGTTTTAACACAATTATTAAATAAAAAATAATGTTATTTTTTAAAATAATAATTAAAATAGTTACATAAAAATTTCACTATTTGCGCTCTTATGTTACTTTTCTAAAGTACAAAATAATGATTTAGGGTAGTTCTATTAAAAAGATTATAACTTGCACCTATAAGGTAGGAAAAGTTCAACTTTTTGTGTTGGTCCAAAAAGTCATTTAGAGAAAAATAAATGTTTGAAATTCTAATGTTTCTGCAGAAACCAGCCTATAATCTCATACCTAGGTCACATATGTTAAATTTAGCAAGATTAGGTGATTATAAAAAGGACATTTGCATCCCAATGATTACTAAATTGAATATAAATAATTTATATTATGGAAGTACAAGATTCAAGTGGGTAGAGTCTCAAAATCCTAGCTCCTCAAATATCCATGAACTAGCTCCCCAATCCTCAATGAATGTTCCCCAAATATGTACATTGTTTACTTGTTAATGATAACATCTGATTAATTTCTATATGTTGATGAATCAAACTACTGTATCATGGTTGATTAGGAATATACAATATTATAAATTAAATATTTGTCTCTTGTATAATTTCAATAATTCATTTTATAATATACTATTGGCATAGTTTCATATATGTACATTGTGCATAACAAAAATGATGTATGCTACTTTTTTTTTCTCCATAAATCTATGAGTTCCTTACATTAACATCTGAAAGATGGTATCTACTGACGCAAGCTGGGGGTGAATCGAAATAATGCTCGGGTGGTTCACTTCTGAGTTGGTATTTTTCCAGACCATCGGCTACTGAATTACACATTCGTCCTTCATATTGAACCGTCGTGTTCTCCTGCTTATCCTCTTTTAACTTGGTTAACCAATAGGTGAACTTAGGGTAGTTCTGGGCTTCTTCCTCCAACAACTTCAGAGTGGTCTGGCAGTCTGTTTCAACTAAAACTCGGGGCCATACATTTCTCTTTATTTGTTGAAATGTGAAGTGGATTGTGGCCAGTTCAGTCGCAATAGCTGAATTGGTGTGAACCGTTTTGGACCAGCCACCCAGCCAGTGTCCCTGAGCATCTCTTGCAACAGTAGCTACAACTCCACCCTTATTGTTCATTGCAGCGTCTACGTGGAGTTTGACAAAATTTTCTAGAGGTCTCGTCCAGGGCACAGTAGGATTTGGCTTCTGGTCTTGTCCCTTCTTCCAGGTTTCCGTCACCAATTGTAATGAAGCTTTGATCTGGATGACCTGATGAGTAGTGCTCTTGATTTCACCTTCAAATATCTCAACATTTCTGAACTGCCAGATCTTATTACAGATAATCCAAAAGTTCTCCTTCGGCCAATTCTTCCATCAGTAGCTGTTTTAATCCAGCCGTTAACAGTTTCTGTCTGCATGAATCGTGCTGCTTCTTGTACAGAAAGTACTTGCCACCATATCCCCCTGACCTTGCTGCAATTGTGTAGAGCATGCATGATCATTTCATCAGCTTCCCCACATCTCGGACATAATCCACTAGCGGTCATATGCCTTACCTTGCGGCGATCAATAGTGAGCAGCGATCCATGAAAAACGAGCCAAGCAAATAGTTTGATCTTCGCCGACACCTGCAACTTCCACACATTGTTCCAGTTTACATTACATCGATGTTCCTTCTATTTCATGAGAATATGATATGCTGAGGTTGTAGAGAAGCAGCCATCCGGGGTGGGCATCCATGCTCTTAGATCATTCTGGTCAGAGTGTATGGGGGCGTCTATTTTCAGGATTAACTGGATTATGTCTTCCTCAAACCAGTGTTTGAGAAAATCTAAGTCCCAAGTGCCAGAGTCCAAGACTAAACTTCCTACTTTTAGATCTGTAATGATATCCGATATCTGATGTTTGGCACGATCTCGAAGGAAAGTCCCCGGTTGCACCCAACTATCATGCCATACATTCACCGACTGGCCACTAACTGGGATCATGATGGAATTGTCGCATATGAATTGCTTTCCCTTAATGGCCACCTGAGCAAGTCTTGATGCTGCCACCTGCTTGTCGTTCTCAGCTGCTACATATCTCTTTCTGATAGCATTACACCAGGGTGTTTGACGGTTCACTGCCAGGTCCCAGGTATTCTTTACTACTCTATTACATGTGCAAAACATACTAAACAGGGTATAAATAATAAATAGTGATTTCTTGTTTGCACACATTCATGATATATTTGTTAATAAAGTTCGTAAAGCATGTATAGTTTTGTAATTTGTGAAACATCATGATATATTTGTTGAATTAGTGAAACGTAAAATCAATCCTATATATACATATATATCTACACACAATATATATATATATATATATATATATATATATATATATATATATATATGGGCATGTATTTAATACCCGCACGGGTAGCTACATGCCCCCTATTTTGGTTAATTTTATTGAGTTTCTTACTTTTGACATGTAGAGGGTTACTTTACCTTGCAAACTATTACTTTTCATTCATAGATAGTTACATATACAACAACTATAACAAATATACAATTATATATATTTATTGTGTATTCTGCCCAGATTTACCCTTTTAGCCTTATAGTTGGTTTTTTGTCATGCAAGTCTTTTTGGGCTGATGGGTAGTGAAATCTAGGCTACCCACACTGGTATTGAATGAATGCCATATATATATATATGTATGTATATATATATATATATATATATATATATATATATATATATATATATATATATATATATATATATATATATATATATATATATATATATATGGCTATTTGTAACACTCATGCTTGTATAATTGATACTCCATTTTTACTGACTTGGTAGAAATTCAAAATTAATGTTAATGCTCTAGCAAATGATTGAATCGAGTTTGCACCCTACCCAATTTCCACATATATCTATTTTTTTTACCATTTTAACATTTTTAGTACATGCTATCCACATGTCTTTTCCCACTTTCACTCAGTTAGGCACCTTCTATATAGATACCTTTTTTCATACCAAAAGTGCAATTGTCCTTCTATTCTTCCTTAGTAGTCTATTCTTCACAAATTGTCTAGTTGCATTGTCTAAAATTAAGTACTCTCTTTGAACTGTCTTTTTCTAGAAAATTTGAGAGATAACTCTAACTTATCTTTATGCGTAATTTTCCCCAAATTTTCCAGGAAAATTCCTAAAATCATTGGAAAATAGGAGACTGCATTTTTCCACCTAGGGACACCGAGCAGATTGTAGGCATCTGATGCATGACACATGGTGGATTGCCTTGATCTCTCTGCCCTTCGATGAGACGCAACATGATGATCTTCCGTCTCATCTAGAAATTCTACCCATAATTAAGAACCCTTAATCTCCCACATCCACCATATTCAAGGAGCCTCTCATCTATCCTGAAGCTAGAGAAAAGACTACCTCACCCTTATAATTTCTATTTGTCATTAAAGGATTCTTCCTCTGACACCAACAGATCTACTAACACCAGTAGGTTGCACAATAATAATTATTTCCTTTTCTATTATATCCATATCAGTAACCATTGCTTTCTCTAATCTATTCAGAACTGTTCATATTAGAATACTCTTTTTCAAAAATCTTATCTTGCAATACTGATTCTATCTCCCTTGCCACTCTCTTCCTACACATAGCTCCTAACCACCAATGATGGATATCTACCATGAGAGGTCCTGAGACAATCAAGACCAGAACACACCTAAAAACTAAGTCCTTCATAGATATTATGGGAAAAACATGATCATTTCCGACCCAAAGGTCCACTAACATAAAAATTGTCTTTATCATCTTTCCCCCATTTTCATTAACAACAATATTGATCACTGCTACCTTTATCGCAAATGGCTAAAAAGGTTGGAATATCATTATCGAGTGAGATGGAGGTGATAAGACCTTCCAAACTCATAACATTATCGTCGAATCCAATCTCAGAATTAATGCATACCTTTCAAATACACCCTTAGGTGGGGTCAAACCAATATTTTTTGTGTGCTTTCCTACTGAATTAAACACATATATTTGATTTTCTTATTTTACAAATGAAATTAGGGTGGTGACTCAAAGATTTATTGATTTATCATTTTCTTCTAGCCTTTTTATGTTGTTTCCATGACTGTAGGATCTGTTGGATTTTTGGGATTGGGTACAATAGATTGACGACTCTATCAGGGACTTTTAATGTTATCCCAATTGCTTTTTCCTTTTGTCCATCTCATGTTTTGTCGATCGATTATGATTTTTATTTCTTTTGTTCATTTTTCTTTCATTCTTTTTGTTTTTGACAATATCCTGAGTTTAAAAAAAATAAAGAAATCTTTTTACTGCGGATGGGAGCAATCCACTTATAAACGAATTCTAATTTTTTTAACCCTATAGTAAAATTGGCAGAAAATCTATTCCATTATAAAAGAAACTTTTCTCTTTATTGTCACTTTTTGTCTACATATTAACAAAGTACGAGGAATCATCTATTCTGCCAGTGAGAAAAAAAAACTCACTTTGGTTATTAATCACTTCACTTTTTGGCAGTATGACAACTATCATGTTTTATTAATCACCATCTTTAGGGTAGCATTTTCTTCCCTTCCAAGATTGGCATCCTCTTCCCTTTTAGAGTTATCATTTTCTTCCATCCCTTTTTTTTCTTTCCTACTTCCTTTTTTTATTTTAAGAAAAGAATAAGGAAAGAGAGAAAAGGATGAGAGAGGTCCTTAGGATAAGTAAGTTATTCTCTTTTTAATAATTTCATGGTTGGGGTATTGGATGGATGATCGAGTTATTCACCCGTAAGTGATGGAATCATACAAGCAATGAAGGTTTACATTGGTTTTCTTATGTGCATATCATTTATTTTCCATGCTTTATTTTGGTTGGATTGCATTGGAACATATTAAAATATTATACTTGCACGATGCACACGTACAATCCCATACATCACAGAATAGGTGCCAACACTCACATTTGATCCCTAAAAGTAGTACAGGGGATCTAGTAAAGGTATAGTTGTAGAGTTAATCTTTACATCTAAAGGCCTAGAAACCACCCCCTCTCTTAGAACTCATAATGGATTACGACTATCATAGTCACAAGGTTAATCAGGAGCAGTGTCCATATCTATTGAACTCAGGTTATCCCAACGACCAGCCTCATCTTCCATAGAGGAGATAAGGACCAACCACTCCTACATAACTCATGCTTGAGTAAGGATGTAAATTATATCTAAACTCATGGGATCAAAGGGGAATACTTTCTTCTTCATATACATCTTGTAGTTGTTTCTTTTACAACTTTTAAGATTGTTTTGTTTTTTTATAGTTCTAAGATTTTTGAAAGATTTATTCATTAAGATTGTAATAATTGCGCTAGATGTTCTTCCATTTTCTAACATCCTCATGTTTAAAATAATCTTATGAAATCAACAATCTTATGATCTCACATAATCTCAAACAATCTCAAGATTATAATCTCCAATGATCTAAAAGGATCCCAAATGATTCCAACGATCTCAATCATTAATAATCTTTGAGCCATGATCTTTTCAAACTTGAAAATCTCTCAATGATGTCCAACAAATCTCAAATGATCCCTCTTACTCGATAGTCTTGATTGAACTATCTTTCTAATGAAAAAAATAACCTTTTTCCCTTTAAAAAAGAACAACATTAAAAAAAAAGGAACAATCTTATAAAAAAGCAAGAAAACTATTTTCAAAAACATTATTTTCTAAAGGAATATCTTTTAAAAAACAAAAAAAATCTTAAGAAAAATCGTATCAAAACACAAAAAGAAAGAAAAGTTTTTTTCAAAAAATAAAAAATTCTTTTATTTTTTTAAAAGAAAAATCTTTTTAGAAAAAAGAAAGATCTTTTTAGAAAAAGAGAACAAATATTTTTCAAAAAGAACAATATTTTCAAAGAAAAAATCATTCTAAAATAAGAATATTTTCAAAAAAAGAGCAATCTTAAATCTTTTCAAGGAAAATCAACATTTCTCAAAACTCAATAAAGTTGAACCATTTTTCAATAAAAGTTGGAAACTTTTCTCAATACTCATATAAAAGATAGGAAAGTTTTTCAAATGTAGACAATCTTTTCAAAAATATTCTAAGTTTAACCATGTCGAATGTCTGCTCAACTGTCTTCTCTTCTCATGAGTCACCACTCTGTCAAACCCTTGATATCTAATGATAGGGTACTCAATCCTCAAATCTTGGATATGACTTCGAAATATTGACTGAAATACCAACTCATTCCCTAAGCATGCAAACTTTATTTTATCCAAAGTTTTTCTTGATTGACTGAGATGTCACTCAGTAGCACATGATCTGCCCATGTTTGATGACCCAACACCACACAACTGGACCATGACCTAAACTAGACCATCAAAGAACCTTCATTTTCTCATCTATATGGTCCCGACTATAACCTAAATTGGACCATCACCCTAGATTTCACACTCATATCTATATGGTCCCAGACCACGACCTCACACTCACCTCAATATATTTTGACCATCTTGGACTATTGAGATGTATTTGAAAAAGAACTCAAATTCTAAATTTGGAGGTTGGTTGATTACACTAAAGCAAGAGATTAAAATGCAAAAGAAATAAAAGATTACACTAAGCAAGGAAATGAGTAGATTATGCTAAGGCAAGAAAAGAAAGAAAGAAGATTGTTAGCACACAAAAGATTATCTAACACAAGAAGTAAAGTGCAAGTACTAAAGGAAGCGATTGAAGACAAGTGTTAAAAGAGATGATTGAATTAGAAGGGAAAAGCATCGAGGCTTAGGGGTTTCACCACCTTAGCCAAAGTGAAAAAAAGAGTGAAGGAATACACGACAAGCAAAATAGAAGCATGTATGTGAATCATTCATAAATAAAACACAAGAGACGAACTCCAAATGAACCCATTGGTCATGACATCCATGCATCTTAGTCCTTCATCCTAAAGGAGATTTGTTTGTGGTCACATCCAAATCCCCGTGTAAATAGTTTAGGCATTCTAAATCCCAATTTTCAAGGTCACATCCGCCAACATTAGCCCACGATAAAATGATTAATTAATTCATTTAAATCGATGATGACTAGACTAAAAACCATCCATTTAAAAAAGTTGTGTAAAACTCAATCTGATCAACACAAGGGAAAGGGGCTACTCCCCTCACCTCGATAAAGGAAATACTCACTAGACATGGTGAGGAATGGAGAAACAAGGGAAATAAGGTAGAAATCCATAGACTAAAAGGACATAATCTCCAAGGAGACCAATGTCATGGACTATTAAATGGCTTGCTCCCTTAATCCCCCACTCTAAGAAAAAGAACTAGAATAGAATAAGAAATAAAGCAAGATCTAGAACGAAGAGCAAGGCTTTATTATAGAATGAAGATTACACAATGAATTGAAAGTACAAAACATAATTAAAAGATGCAAGTAGAAAATCAAGGACCTTTTTCTTAGTGAGTCCCCCCTCCTTTTATAAGGAAGGAGGAGTGGAAACCCTGAAAGAGGGTGAGAAACAAATGGAGAGGAGGCTGCTAACTTGTACTACTCGTGAGCCGCAAAATGTACATCTAGCTAGCTGAAATGATCATTTGCATGGTGATGTAGCGTGGCCCGAGGGGAAGCAGATCGAACCTTAGGATAAGGGGTCGCATCACTGATTAAATGTTCCTTGGTCACAAAGCAAGATGTAGAATCAGTAGTTTATACTTATGAGACGCTCATCTTGTGCCATCATGTGTGAAACGTGGGGTTAAAAACCTAACATGAGTGGTGGCACTCTCTTCAATTTGACTTGATCTTCAAATTGGCTCGACACGACTGTCTGGGCTTCATGATCTAATTGTCTGAGGTTCCTGGGATGACTGTCAACCTCATGAAACACTTCAATAGAATCTTCTTGAGAGAAGGCCGATGGGCTGAAATGGTCATCTGGATCTAAAATGTAGAGTTCTTTGGGGGCAAACCGACTGTATGAGCTTGCGAGACGGTCGTCTCATGTGCCCAGGAGGTTAGATCCATTCTTTGGAGGAAAAGCCTACAAAAGAGTAGAAAAAGATTAAGTATTTTCACGATAAATCAAAAAGTGGCTAAATTTTAAATTGACATAAAATATACTAAAAAGAGAGATAAGTTCTAATGAAAAAGATTATGAAAATTAAGCAAATAGATAGATGAATATGCGTTCATCAAAATACATTGGACTTGAATGTTTGCTCATCCCGAGCAAATAAAATAACAAATAAAGTCCAATTTATACTCGTAATATGTCATTCCTCACCCTTGTAACATCACTTTCTTCCTTACCTCCAATTTTTGGCCAAGCATCCCTATCTCCTAGAACCACATAACACAAAGTTCTATATTCCCTATCAAAACAATTGTCATATCTTATTTCTAGATCAAGTTTTTGTAGAAAAATAGGCTTCGTGTTACTTCATCTTTGACACTCTTATTATTGTTATTTTATATTTTTGTAAGTTGTTGCACAAGAATTGGATGAATGGGGAGTGCAGAAGAAAGAGATCCATTCTCTATTCAACTCAAGATATATTTTATTTGATGGAGTTGTGGCTACATTGGTCACACTTTTTTCATGCGCTCTTTGGCATCTTTTGATGGTACGCCCCTTTGAGGGGTTATGAAATTTTTTTATACGAGAAGCATGCCGCCCCAGACTTGATTTTTGTCCAGAGGTGATTATTTTCTTCTATTTTTTAGAAAGAAAATGGGGGTGGGGATAAATGGTGTTTTTTTGAAAGTGTCATTGCATCAGTTAGATTATTCCTATAATTCACATCATACAAGTTTTATAACAAGATAATCCATTGTTAAACATAGAGAAAAATTGTGCTGGGTTTTGATTGATTCTATGTGACTTGCCAACTATTCCAAGGAGTGATGTTATTTAGGGGTCCTAGGTGACATGTTGGTTTCAACCATGGAAATTTGTAAAAGATTTTTACGAAAAGTTTTACTAAATTCAAACAGGGGCTACACAACTTGGCTAACTAGATAAGGGACTTTTTGCAAACTAGGGAAAATAAAAGCATGGTTGACTAGATAAAGGCCATGAACAAAGCAACTAAATGCATAAACATAAAAGGAAAAAATAATGCAAAAAGAGAAAAGATAAGGGGGTGGAATAAAAACAAACCACCCAACTCCACCCAGGACTTATATTTTTTGCTCATTCTGAGCAAAACCTAAATCACTGATGGAGGGAAGAAGATCAGAGAGGTGGCTGGTAATAAGGTGGTGGAGGAGAGGAGGTAGGGTTGAAGTATGGACTTAATTGACCGCCTTGGAACCATTGCATTATCTTTTCTTGAGTACCTTAAAGAGTATTGTGGATTTCTTGGCGTACATTTGTATACTAAGGACAAAAATTAGGACGAATATGTTCCCATGATTCAAGATGTGATAGGGAATAGTTATGGGGAATCTCATTTGAATAATGATAGTTATTAAAGTTTTCATTTGAGTGGGGATACCATGTGATTCCACTATATAGGCCACAAATGTCAATAGGTAGTGGGTTGAAAAGATGGTAAGTGGAGAATCCATCAATGTCATTCGGTTGTGCTATTAGAGTTGCAACGGGAGGCAGGGGCTCGTAAGCAATGTGACGAGTATCATAGATTGGTGTGTCTAAGGGAGAAGGGGGTGATAAGATAGGTATGGGATGAGGTGGGGGAATGGGTTCTAGGACAAGGGATTTTTGAGTGGTGATGTTGGTCCTTACTTTAGTAGGGATAGTGGAAGGGGAAGGTTCCATCTTAATAGGGTTGGTTGGGGTAGCTTGGGCTAGAATGGCAACTTGATTTTCCACCAGAGAAATATAGGTTTTGGTTATAGGGGAGGTTCAGAAGTATAGAAGCATTGTTGAATCTAATTGAACTGGTCCATGCATTCGAGGAAATAAACTTCTTCCTTTTAAGTATAATTCATGCTACCCCCAGAGGCTTGGAAATTGATGAATTCTGTTCCTACTCATAGCAAGAGAAGTCCTGCCTTAATGTTGATGACGGCCCTGGATGTGGTGAGGAATGGCCTGCCAAAAATGAGAGGGTAGCGACTATGTTCTTTTATATCAAGCACCAAAAAGTCACATTGGATGTAGAAATTTCCAACTTTGACTGACACATCATTAATAATGCCTAGAAGCTTGGTAGTAGAAGAGTCTTCTAGTTGAATGCACATCAGAGTGGGTCTATCATCCATGAGACCAAGCTTCTTACTCATGCTCAGAGGAATTATGGATATGCTAGCTCCAAGGTCAGCTAACCCATAATGACTGGTGGAATTTCCGATAGAACAAGTGCTCCCAAATGATCCTGGGTCTTTGCATTTCATTGGAATTTTAGTCTATACGATGTCGGATGTAGTTCTTTAAGATTCTTTAGTCATGCACTTTCAGTTTAGAAGGGCTTTGAAGAATTTTCTCCATTCTGGTAGGTCTGATATTACATCTAGAAGTGGAATGTTGACACATAAATTTCTCATGATATCTTTGATCTTGTTGAACCTAGAGTCCAATTGGGTCTTCTTCAGTCGACTGACAAAGGGTATAGGCAGATTATACATAGGAACCTCATCCTATGGAGTGGATGATACCGGAGTTTGAGGAAAAACTACCTTATTCTCTCCGCCTTGGTTAAAATCTATGAGGGGGAACTTTCCTTGTCTGGCATGGTAAGGCCAGATCTAGTGATAAGAACCTTAACTTGTTCTATATGCTTAAGATTGGGTTCAGGTTGGCCAATAAAGGTGTTTTTACTGGGTGAAGAATTGGGCTAACTAAGCTTCAGTTGCCTTTTGGTGAGCCTATTGGGAAAGTAGAATTTGGTTTTTGGGAAAGGATGCATTTTTCCAGGGCAACTATCCTATCACTGTCGGAAAGAGGAGCAGGGGCATTTTGTTGAGGTGGTGGTTTGTTCATGTTTTGGTATTGCTGCCCTTAATAGGGACCATGATTTGGGAAATTTCCCTTATAATTTCCTTGATTCCCAAAATTCCTATGATTGTTGATGGGGAATCCTGGAGGGGGACGTTTATTGGTTTTAGGATTAGGGGTCTTTGTTGGGGGATGAATTGGGAAGCATTTTTAGTACCCGATGGGTTCCCATTTTGTAATCAAGGGTGGTTTCTAGGTTGGTTGGGGTTGTGATATGCTTGTACCGGGATACTATGAATGGAGTTGAGGTTATCCATTTGTTGTCCTATGTCTTATTGTATGGGAGTGTTAAAGAGATATTGACACTATGGGGTAGAGTGATTGTACCCTTGGAAAATCCCACAAAGAGAACTTGTGGCTTTCGCCTGTTGAGGTTGCCTCTCATAGGCATTGAAGGAGGACTCTAGGCGATCTTATTTCAAAGAAATTAGCTTAAGGTCTTCGATGATGGTTTGGATATCTGAATTTACCTCGACCTTAGCTACCTTAAGGACCCCACTAGTTCCTCGCCTTGTTTGGGTTTCAGAGGCATGATTTACTACCTTCCAAGCACTGCTTAAGTTATGAAACATGAAATTTCCTCCAAATGAGGAATCAAGGAATTTTTTGGTGTCGTTATCAACACCACAGTACAATATCTCAATGAATTGAGATTGGGTAATGTCGTGGTGACGACAATGTTAGAGAAGCTCCCTAAATTGTTCCCAAGATTCTCCCAGAGTTTCACCTAGAACCTTAGATAATAGAAGATTTTTTCTCCTGATTTAATAGGTGAGGGGAGGGGAGAAATACTTGTCCAACAACTTAGTTTGAAGTGCATCCCATGTGGTGACACGTTCTTCACCCTCCATGGCATTATACCAAGTGTTGGCTTGCCTTGAGAGAGAGAGTATTTGAATAATTTTTGACTCTAATGGTGTCTCTAGAAACACTTGGGATTTTTTGCAAGGAACAAATGTCGGTAAAGAGTTGGAGGTGATCTTGAAAACTCTCACCCTTGTTCCCATAAAATGGGTTTGTTTGAAGCATGGAGATCCATTGGGTGCAGATCTCAAATTGGGGGGCTATAATTTTGGGTGGCACAACAGGATGTTGTGCATATCCAATGTTTGGTGTAGAAAAATATTTCAACTATTTTTGTATTTCTACCTCCATCTAAGCAACTTCTAAAATCTCTTATTCATAAATAGGCTACACACAAAGTGGATTCTTAAGCCACTCACTCGGTCATTATGTGCTGTCTTTGAGAAATGAGAGCTTGCTCAATCCTACAGTTAACTTCCTCCTCATCCATCCTAATGTGTATTTGTCTATTCAAATGATGGAAGGTTCTTTCTGGCTCCAGATCAAAAACTTGCGACGCAGAATCAACGTTCAACGGGCGTCACATGCAAAATTATAATTGATAGATTTATTCGAGTGCAGAAAAAATGTACTGTTAGAATGGAAACTCAGTAGTAGGAGGCGATAGAACTTACAAAATGGTACTCAAAAGGCATAAAAAGTGAAAAAAAAGTTTTGTTCAAAAATTGTTAGGGTTTGAGAAAATGATCCTTTGTCCCCAAAAACGGCATCAAAATTGATACGCTTTGGAGTGCACACAAATTCACTAAGATGATTATCCTAGAGTTTAATCATTTCTACTTTCCAATTAATGTTAGTATAGAAGAGTGTATCCCACATGAAAATGTTTTTAAGATTATTATCTCTAAACACAATTGATTTTGAACTTTATTCCTTTTTGGAGTTTTCAAATATTTGAACCACAAATTACATTCTAAACTTGGAGGTTGGTTGATTATACTAAAGTAAGAGATTAAAATGCAAAATATACACTAAGAATTGAAATGAGAAAATTATGTTAATATAGAAAAGAAAGAAAGAAGATTGTTAGAACACAAAAAATTATCTAAAACAAGAAGTAAAGTACAAGTAATATAGGAAGCAATTGAAAATAAACTATGAAAGAGATGATTAAATAAAAAGGCAAAAGCATCGAGGCTTAGGGGTTTCACCACCTTAGACAGTGAAAACAAGAGTGAAGGAATACATGCAAAGCAAGATAGAAGTAGGTATGTGAATCATTCATAAATGAAATGTAATAGATGAACTCCATGTGAACCCATTGGTCATGGCGTTCACACATCCTAGTCCTTAATCCTAAAGGGGATTTTCTGCAGTCACATCTAAATCCCCGTGTAAACAGTTTAGGCATTCTAAATCCCCATTTCCATAGTTGCATCTATTGAGATTAACCCACAATAAGCATGATTAATTACTTTTCTTAAATCAACAATTACAAGACCGAAAACCATCCATCTATAAAAGTTGTGTAAAACTCAAACCGATCAACACATAGCTAAGTAGCTACTCCCCTCATCTCAATAAAGGAACTACTCACTAGACATGGCGAGGAATGGAGAAACAATGGAAATAAGGTAGAAATCCATAGACTAAAAGGACACTATCTCCAAGGAGACCAATGTTGGTGACTATTAACTGGCTTGCTGTCTTAATCCCCTACTCAAAGAGAAAGAACTAGAACAAAACAAGAAATAAAGTAAGATCTAGAACAGAGAATAAGGCTTTATTACATAATGAATATTACACTATGAATTGAAAGTGCAAAACATAATTAAAAGATGAAGGTAAAAAATTGAGGGCCCTTTTCTTAGTTGAGTGCCCCCTCCTTTTATAGGGAAGGAGGGGTGGAAACCCTAAAAGGGGATGAGAAACAAATTGAGAGGCGAGTGCTGACTTGTGCTGCTCACAAGCAGCTAGACGGCTATCTTCCTAGACGAGATAGTCATCTGACCATCTCACTGGTGACATGGCATGGATCGAGGGGAAGTGGATCGAAACCTAGGCTAAGGGGTGGTAACATCGATTGAATGTTCCCTGGTCAAGACGCAAAATGCCGAACTGGACATT
Source organism: Alisma plantago-aquatica (assembly GCA_963693085.1). NCBI lineage: Eukaryota > Viridiplantae > Streptophyta > Magnoliopsida > Alismatales > Alismataceae > Alisma > Alisma plantago-aquatica. The sequence goes on along the minus strand of OY856415.1, from coordinate 50,282,288 downwards.
TTGACTGGTGAGACGCTTGTCTCATGCCACCGTGCATGAAATTTAGGGTTAAAACCATAACATGAGTGGTGACACTCTCTTCAATTTGACTTGATCTTCAAATCATATCGAAATGGCCGTTGGGCTTCGCGAGTCAATCGTCTGAGGTGCCTGGGACGACCATTTGGTGCATGAAATGCTTCAGTAGAATTTTCTTGAGAGAAGGTTGAGTTATGGGTCGAAATGGTCGTTTGGCTCTTAAATGTCTAGTTCTTTGGAGGTGAACCAACCATCTGGGCTTGCAAGATGGTCATCTTGGGTGCCCAGGAGGTCATATCCTGGATTTTGAGGAAAAACCTACAAAAGAGTAGAAAAAGATTAAGTATTTGCACGATAAATCAAAAAGTTGGTAAATTGTAAATTGACCTAAAACTTACTTAAAAGAGAGATAAGTTCTAATGAAAAAGACTATAAAATTAAAAAAAAAGATAGATGCATACATATTCATCAAACATGATCTAAAATTGGACCGCCACACCATTTTTCTTTGTGAGTATTCTCTCATATGGTCTACCTTGAGGAGAGAAAAATGTCACACATCCATATCTAGCCATAGTCTCTAGCCCTAAGTGGGTCATCTTATTCCTAGATATCCCCTTTGAATTGTGAGTATCTATCTGATAAGATCTTCCCTAAGGAGAGAGAAATCTCACATACATGTATCCAACAACAATCCCAGAAAGGGTCGCCTTATCCCAGAATACCCCTTTTCCTTGTGAGAATTTCTCTCATAAAATCATGCCTGAGGAGAGAAAAAACTCACACATTGATCCCCAACCACAATCTCTATCCCCCAGTTGGTCACCTTGTACCTGTATACCATCCAAACTTCACCCCTCTTCTGCCAAAAACCGTGATCCTCATGCTTTATCACAATACTATGAGACATACCTCATGACAAGACTGGAAATATCATTCCATATCACTCAATATAGGGGCATGTTCCTCTCCTCATAACATTGGATCTGGAAATCTAAGTTAATACATGAAAAATCCCTTTCCACGCAAAGGGTGAACTTCCATATTTTGACATGATCGTGATCCACTTCTCCATGCAAGGAGAAGGTTAACCTTTATCTATCACGATTTCTAGGACACTCTTTTACGCAATTGGTAGTTTTTATTTATTCCTTTCTAGAATGTCGGGGATACAAAAACATGAATGCTTTATGTTGAATCCTTTTTCCTAATACAAGGGGAAGTTTGTTAAAACCATGTTTCTTCCCTTTCAACTCCTTGATACACAATGGGAAGATTCCAAATTGGTCTCCTGAGCCTAACAACCAATAATCTCACCTTCAACATAGATGAGGACATCAGAAAAATTTCAGTCAGCAAACACTTACAAAAAGTTTCAAAAATTGCAAATTGAGATGACAATCACCAATGAAAAAGTCCAACACTGGTGAGGTGATGAAGACACTTTTTGAAGAATCTCATGATAAAATGAAGACTCGGGTTGATACAACATCCATCCAATAGTTATGATGGGTTGATGAAACATTGGTCACAGAGACACTCAAGTTTGGTAGGAAGCAGACAATCAAAGTTAACATGGGTTGGTTGAATCTAAAGAAATAAGCCTTTTCTTTTGTAGATTATGCACAACCATTATGACCATACAACATACAAGGTGAAAAACTACACCATCCTGTATGACTCGTGCCAAGCGTTCACTAGTACAAGAATGTTACATCTGAGCGTCAACAATAGGAGACATCTATGAAACACATAGTAACTCTACATAATAGCCAAGCAGATGATCAAATTGAAGAATCCTATGATGAGGGTTAAAAAGCTACAATTTTAGCTCAGAAGAAGATATCTTATACATTCAATCTCACAATTCGGCCCCACTACCATCTTAGAACCATCCTCTACTTCCATGACCATACATGTACTCGACTAATCCATGTTTGGGTACAACATTGACAACTACAGTCCACTCAGAGACCTGACTAGATTTTGATCGTAATATGACAAAAATCATGCAGAAACTGGATATGTGGAGGTCAAAATAGTAGAAATCAATGCCCTCACAGTTCACCACCATAAGATCATAATGTCTAATTACCGAAGCATGATGAATGGGGGTACATTTTCAGATGATACTATTGATCCAACCATGATCAAAGAGTAGATAGTGACATAGAAGCCAAAAAGAAAGTTCACACCCTTATGGGCATTTCATAGAATAATTCTTCCATTCATCAAGCACCTTTTGATGTTTCCAACCATAAGGAATCCCCCAAATCCCCTTCCAAAGAGCTACATTCCACTTCTTATGGTGATTTCCATTGCAACAAGGGGCGCAATACCAACTCATGTATCTCCCTCAAACACAACATTCTAGACCTAATCAATGCCAATTTTGTCCAAGTGGTGCCCTTATTGAAGTCACTCTAGATCCTATCACCAAGAGCCAAATGCAGCCATAGAATTGATTGAATCCCTTCTTAAGCCAGAGCACAAAGGAAACACACCAGTCGATGCACTCACAAAGTTGATTGTGCATCCACTCAAGGCAGAGCTCTACTGGAGAATGGAGACACACACCTATCACAAGCCCCATACCATCAGAGGATCTCGAGGGATGTATCTAATTTTTGTTTTAAAAGATCATTAAAATGAAAAAAAAATCCTCAAATGATTTCAAAATAAAAAAATTTCAAAATAAAAAACTCATGTTTTCAAAATGGAAAAAATCATCAAAAGAAAATTGAAAAGTCACTTAATCTACTTTAGTGCATGGATGCGTCCCTCTATGCACCTTGAAGTGTAAGGATCAAAGTAGAACCATAGAGTCGAGGATGGAAGGAGCAAAATCGTTATCTTAGGCCCCAATGGTTAAGAAACCTAATCTCACCCATAAAAATCACTCAATCAATAAAATCATTTAAACTTACATCCATCAGATGACACCACACCTCAAAATCAACAAATATCCTTTTATAGGTCTTCTTAAGCTGAGCACCCCAAAAGTGAGTTGGAAAAGACCCACCAAGTCAAGATATATTGAAAACAAATTTGGGGACATTTCCCTACATGAAATTTGATGTTTAAATATGTCATCAACCCTAATCATGTGGCCTAATAAAGGTAGGTGAATTGGATGATAAGGAGATTGGGATCCCTTTCAACATTATCTTTGTTTCACCATTTTCCATGATCATCTGTCATGGGGACCACAAATGGGGATCCTTCTCTAAGAAACTCATATTAATATACAGTTCAATTTCCTATCCTAAGGCTCTAAGCATCGATGTCCACAAATGTCAAACAATTAACCGAACATGAATCGACTGTAAACCCAAAGGGCACCCAAACTTGGACACATACTTGTGGTTAATTCTTATTAAGCATGACATCTAGGACCAATGGAGTCAAAAACTCCCATCCTAATGTTCAAAGAATCAACACCCGTGGACTTAAATCCAAAAAAACTAAGTCCAAAGGACACTTGAAAATGTGGATACATGCTTGTAACACACTTCATTCACCAAGAAGTGTCTATACTAGAGTCAATAGGGGTGTCTCTAACAGATGAAGCCTTAACCCAACTGGGTAGGGAATTTCCACTAAATGCTCACTACATGGAACAACTTGAGTCATACAAGCACAAAATCAAGATCCAGTGGAGTATCAAACCCACCATAAAAAAAATTCATCTAATGGTACATCTAGATATGATCATCCTGAGGGAAGAACCAAACAATCCATAGAAGACTTTGGGAAAATTTAAATATGCTTCAGGTCTCAAATCACCTAAATCCCTGTACTAGAAAGTGGAAAGTAGGGTGAGTAGGGTAGTTGTCATTTACGATCAAATGATCCACACCGATTACATGACCACCCTCACATCTCATGACATGCCTGCTAACCATCATGGGTTACCACCAACTCATCAAAGGGGTGTTAGTCCAGAAAGACTGAATGTTGACCAGTGGCCTAAACCCAAAAGAAGCAAACAGACAAACAAATAAGAAAAACCCTCTAAGGGTCAAATCCTAACATCTTCCATGGTAAAGAGATACACAAGTGTCCACTAACCATGGTATGTTAAATCAAAATTTGAATTAAAAGTCAACCTCAAAAATAGATTCATATCAGATAATATGATCACATTAATGTCAAATGCAGAACTAAAACTGTCAAAACAAAACAATGGCACAAACTGCTACCGCCATAATTCAAATTAGGATGATCCTTTGGCTAGACAAAGATGGATGAAGAAGGGAAATCTGAGATGATAGTGGCTTACTCTGCATCAACATCACAAATCATACCAACATAAAGAAAGCATCCTTCAACAATCATGACATATCCCCACTAGCAGAGTCCATGATCCATTGGTAAAAGATTGCATACAACAAATAGAGGAAGAATCAGTCGGTATAGAGATGAAGTTTGACTCAAATCTATATCCCCAAAACCTCACATACATCACTAGATAAAGGGTCAGACAAGGAAAAATAAATCCCACAATACTAAAAACACCACATGTTCAATTAAGATAGACCTAAAAACCATAGATGAGGGTTATCTCTAATTAGTTAGCATGGCCTCACATTGTACACTCCCCACACAATAGCTACCAAATCAACAAAGTACATTTGGTAGAAAGACCTTGTAGAAGGATAGCTCAGTTACAATGAGGTCATGTCTCTATAGGACACTTCTCTTATAATAGAGCCTTTGTGATACAACATCTACTAATGTTAGTCATAGAGAAGCTTCAAGCCTCTACCTTCCAATCATGATGCATTGATCTGTTTGCACAGACCCAATACAGACCTATTAGAAACACATCAACAAGGTCACATCACCAAAGCAGACTAAATGATATGTTGGGACTTGATTCTAGTCCGTTAACATCATCAAATCTTTTGTGATGAGATTCCTTCCCTTTGAGATAGTAGAAATTGATGGCTAACAACCTACATCATACTTCACAAATGAAGCATGATGATGCGATGATTTTGAGTCACATTTATAGACATATTTTACTTGTGTTTTATGCAGCTATTGGTCATTTTGGTGGTTAATATTGCATGATTCATTTACTTTGGTCTATGATCTTTCTCAATGTCAAATCTCCCTTATTTTGGTATTTTGAGCATAAATGATTACAATAATATGTTTTATTTTGGCTTATGTGGTTTTGTGTTGTAATTTCAAGAAAAACGAGTATCTGGTACTATCGATACCATCGACAGTGGTCGATACCATCGACACAAGCACAGGTTGCCAGCCGCAAGGAGCAGCACAGAGTCGATACCATCGACGGCGACATCGATGGTAGCGACGAACCATCAGGTTGCTGGCGAGAGGGCAGTCGATACTATCAACACGAGGAGTTTCAGCAACGGAAAAAGACAAAAGTGATGCCTAAGAGAGTCGATACCATCGACCCTCATCGATGGTATCGAGTTAGCATCAGTCGCGACAGAGAAAAGAAAAGAAGATCAGCCGATACCGCGCAAGATCGATACTATCGACTCGCGTCGATAGTATCAACACCGTCAGATACAAGTTGGTTTCAGATTGATCTAAATCGGACGGCTGTGATATTTTGACGACCTAACTCGGTGATTATACCTAATTACGGCGGCCAAGAGAAAACCAGAACATCATTAGCCACTGCACACATCCCGAGAAGGTGTGGAGAGAAGAACGGAGCCCAGAAGCACACCCCATCCATTCCGGACGCCGAAGAAGACGTTTTCCACCACTGAAAGGCGGGAGAACGCATATTCTATGCCAAGGAGCGCTTGGATCTTCTCCATTCAGGGGTTTCACCACTCAATCACATTTTTCTCCATGTTTCCCTTTTTCTCTATCACGTTTTGCTCTGAGATGAACATGCGGGGCTAATCCCCTTTGTCTTTAGGACCGGGAGTAGCCAGGGAAATCATTGTATGACAATTTTATCATAGTAATTCATCATTTATCTCTTAAATCCGTGGTATAATTTCATTTTCTCAATTATATTGTTATGCTTGATCACCATAATAATAATCTAATGCCCTTAATTACTTTGAAAGAAGAATTAATGGTTGAAAAGAGACGGAATTTACATTAATTGACAAATCCCTAGAACAAGGTGGTGTAAGGTTAATGGTGGATACCGAGAGATCGACTCTAATGCACCAAGTTTAGGGTATAGGTTGCTACGACAGTGGAACCAACCTAGACATAGGTAGTGAATTGTACCACGACAGTGGGCAATTCTGATATCAGGCCACTACCGGGATAGAGAGATAAATCTGAGTGACTAAATAGAAATTCATACAATGAAAACCCGCGGTGAAACCGCAATCCTAAAGATTCCCACTTGAATTGATTAAACTAAACATATAATCGATTGCTTTGTTTTGTTTTATTTTATCTTCTTTTAATTTTACAACAACCTCCAACTTTTTAACCGGTCTAGCTGATTGCGAGTAGTTAGTAGTAGTCTCTGATAATTCACGTGTCCCTGAGTTCGACTCGGGCCTCACAAAGGCCTATATTATAGTGATGCGTACACTTGCGTTTCTACGCACGTAAAAAGCGTGTCACATGACCCAGAGTCATTAACCATGTGATTGGTGGAAGCACACCAACTTGAGATTTTGCCTCAAACTAGAAGTCCTACACTCTTCTAGGAATCCTCAATCATGACCACTTATATAGATGGTTGCTTACATTCTCTTTTGGGTCATGGACTATGACCTAAAACTAAACCAATCAAAAACTTAAATTTAAAATATCTTTTGAGTCATGGACTATGATCGAAAATTGGACCAATTCTATTCCTCTTCTGTTCAAATCCACAGTCCTGGACTATGACCTAAAATAGGACCAATTCTATATAGGGAAATATGACAACAGATATGGTAGTAGAAACAATTTTTTTTTTGCCATATTCCCTTTTAACAACAGATTATGTTGACAGCTACATATTGGAAGGGAAGGTTGCAAGGCATATACCTAGTGTTGGACCAAGTCCAACGACTATCCTTGTTGTATCATGCTTCTTTCACAAGTAGTATGTGGATGACTATCGGCGATGTCTTCCTAGTATATGACCATGGACAAAGGTTGAATACATCCTCCTAGCGGTTGGAAAAGGCCTCCACGCCTCTACTTAGTCGACACAAATCAATGGGAACTCTTGTAATTCTTTTGGAAAAAATAAGGAGTTGTTCCTTTGATATCAACTTGGTAGTGTTGACTGATCTCCCTTGTTGTCTCTCCCTTTTATGTGTAAGACTTGCTCGAGTTCTCATGTTACCACAACTGTGAGAAGACAACAATTGTCAAAGCTTCTTGTTGTGTATTTTGAAATCCTCAACTACCCCTCTATTTATAGGAGGGTTATGGTCAGGATTTCTAGATCAAATGGGAGTCAAAGAGATGGAATTTCATGAATTTTATAGAACTTGTGAACCATGAACCATTCATTTCACCATTAAACTGATTGGTCACACGTGAGTCAATCAGTTAAACACTTGAATCGATCAATTCAACATGTTTCTTGTTTGCAATCATATTGTCTTTCAATATTCGATTAATGAAAAAATGACATCAACATAAATTCTTGATCCAGACTTACCGATCAACCAATGGGTTGGTTCACAACCTGACCCGATCGATTCACAACTTGAACCGGTCAGTTCATACATTTGAACCAATCAGTTCACTAGATGAATTGGTCACTTTAGAATATGTAATAACTTTTAGTAATCAAGTTAAACTTCATTCACGAGTGAAATCCTTTTCCAGGTGTATCCTATGCATGTTACTCCATAGGTCCCAGGTTATGTTGGCTGTGAATGTCCATAAATGATTATGACATCACAAGTGAAGAAAGGTATCTAACCTTATTGCTAAACAAGTAATTTGAAAGTTGTAGAACAACTTCAATCTACAATATGTATTTCATGTTACAATGACCGTATAGTTCCTTTGTCTCTAATATCTAGATTGAACTTGAGGTATGGAATTGTCATCCTATTCAACGTTCAAGCCATGTTCCTTGAATTAGAGTAGACTATCTAGATACATGTGAATTCATATATCATTCATATTAATTCACATGAGTATGACCATACATTTCTTAATATCGCTTGTCAAGTGGCTGGGATATCAAACTCCTTTTGGAGAGAGAAATCTCATCTATATCACTCACATTCATCCCCCATGTATCCCAACGTATCTGAGTATCACCTTTATGGTAACCCTTATTCATGGTCATGTTGGATGGTGTCAAAGTAAATCGAATAACATGTGATGAGTGTAGTAATTTTAGGTCTAAGAATGACATATCACTATGAGATCTTATTCTAACTACCATTTAATGGTTTACATGTAACACTCTCAAGGTGGGTCCGTTCAATACACTATTTTCTAAGAAGTATCTATATGTTTGGTTTGATATCACATATCATGACTAATGAGATTCTATCAATGAACCGACACACACTCTAGTCTTATGTGTTATTGTTGTCTATTAGCTTCCACAATAAAATTCGACTAGGGACATGACAAGAATGTATGCACTCTTATCATTCGTATGATCTCACTATTTAGGTCCTCAACCTAAAGACATAGGTCATTGAGTAACATCATTGTTTAGACATCTATGACGTTATATCATTATCTCATAATAGAACAAATATATAGATGAAGATTGCCTTTATTATTAATCAAATCATTTACAATATATGCCATTACAATTGTCATATGATTGTCTATATGGGCATACAAAGCAACAAACTCCCACTTGCATTAGAGCCACTCACCCATGAACTTCATCCCATGTGTCCTAACATGACCTTAAGGTTTCTTCTATGAAAGTCCTTTTTTCAAGGGGTCAGCAACATTGCTTTTAGTTGGTACTCTACAAATCTTCACATATACTCACTTTAGAATCTGTCTAATGAGATGGAACTGTCATTTTATATGTTTGGAAAGCTGATGTGATCTGCATTCCTTGGCTTGTACAATAGCTCCATTGTTGTCACAATAAATCTGTACTACAACATTGATTCTTGGAACCACCCCAAGTTCTGAAGTGACCTTCTTGATCCAAGAAACTTGCTTTGATGCAATGGAAGCACAATACACTCGACCTCTCTTATAGAATAAAAAACTTTCTCTTACTTGGAACTCTTCCATCTTACAACTATTTAGGCAAAACATAAATCGAGATTGCAATCTATAGTCATCTTTATCAGTTTGGAAGCTTACATTGGTGTAACCCTTTACCACCAACTATCCTCACCACCATAGAAAAGGAATTGATCATGAATTCTTCTCAAGTACTTAAGGACGTTCTTTACAATACTCCAATGACTCTCACTGAGATCTTACTAATACCTACTAGTCATACTCAAGTCATACGAGACACAAGAGTAAGTACATAACATTGCGTACATGATAGATCCAATTGTAGATGCATATGGAATCTTACTCATGTGCTCCCATTCTTCACAAGAACCAATATATTGAGCTGTAGAGATACTAACACTGTGAGACATGGGTATGTTTCATCTCTTTGAGTTCTCCATGTTGAACCATTTTAGCACCTTGTTGATGTATGTGCTTTCTTAGGCTAAGAAGCCTTCTAGATCTATCTCTTTAGATCTTGATTACTAAGATATAGGATGCTTCACCTAAGTCTTTCATAGAGAATATATTTCCTAGCCAGGTCTTTACCATCTGGAAAGTAGGAATGTCATTCCCCATCAATAATATGTCATCTACATACAATATGAGGAATACAATCAATCTCCCACTAACCTTCTTGTAAACACATGCTTCATCTTCATTTTGACTAAAGACAAACTCTTTGTCTATTTTGTCTAATCAAAGATTCCATATCCGACATGCTTATTTCAATCCATAGATTCACCATCGTATATTACAAACTTTATTTGCATCATTTGCATTCACAAAACCTTCAAGTTGTGTCATGTACACGTCCTCAAGATGATTCCCATTAAGGAAAGCAGTTTTAACATCCATCTTCCATATCTCATAGTCATAATAGGTTCCAATGGAAAGCATGCTCCTGATGGACTTAACTGTGACAACCAGAGAGAAGGTTTTGTCATAGTAAACACCTTGAACTTGTCTGAAACCCTTTGCAACCAACCGATCTTTGTATGTTTGTACATAACCATCTATATCAGTTGTCTTCTTGAATACCCACTTACACCCTATGGGTTTTACTCCTTCTGGTGGATCCACCAAGGTCCATACTGATGCATGGGTTTTGAGTCACTTTTATAGGCTTATTTTATATCTGTTTTATGCATGTATTTGTTATTTTTTTGATTATATTTTAATAATTCACTATAGTTGGCCTTTAAACTTTTTTTGCATCAAATTATACTTCTTTTATCATATTTATATGATTTTATATAATCCTCGGACTTATACACATGTTTCGGCACTTTTTCAGGCACTTTTGCATTGTCCATAGTCGATACTATCGACCCTGGTGTCGATAGTATCGACATTTCATCAGAAAGCAACCCCAAAATGTGATTTTGGAAGAAAATACCTGTATCATGGTTGATACCATCGACCTGGGGTCGATGGTATCGACGGTGTCGGGATCTGGCAATTTTCAGCACTAAAACGGAGCGTTTTAATCCAACGGTTGAGCTTTTTCGGTGCCGTAAAGTTGTCCTATGACCTAAGAAGAGTACAATCGGCCCTAGGGGGGATCTCATATTGTGTTGCACAACATACAAGAAGGAGAGAGAGAGAGAGGAGACGAGAGATGAAGGCCGTCAACCGAGCGATCTGGGCACCTCCGACGGGCGATTTTACTACCGGAAGACTGCAAAACGCACGCTTGTCGAGGAGGATCTCTAGGAACACCTTTGTATCAGGGGTTACACGAGTTTGCTCCATGTTTCCCATATTTTTCTTCTCTACTCCTATATATTTTCCATTGTCAACCATGCGGGGCTAATCCCCTTTGTCTTTAGGACCGGAAGTAGCCAGGGTAATCGTTGTATTATACTTTTTACATATTTTATCATAATTTGTCTCTCAATTTCGTGGTATGATTTAGTTTTCTCCATTCTATCATTATGATTGATCACCTTAATGATAATGTAATGACTTTAATTACTTTAAAATAAGAATTAACGGTTGAAAAGAGACGAATATCACATTAACTAATAAATTCCTTGAACAAGGCGATGTACGGTTAATGGTGGAAACCCAGAGTTTGTTCTCATGCACCTAATTTAGGATATAGGTTAATAGTATCGTGGAACCGACTTAGATTTAGGTAGTGAATTGTATCGTGAAAGCGAGCAATTCTGACTACATGCCACTATCCGGAATAGGAGACGAATTAGGATAATTGTGTAGAAATTAGTATAGCGAGAACCTGCGGTGAAACCACAATCCTAAAGATTCCCATTTAAACTGATTAAACTAAACATTTAATCGATCGCTTTGTTTTCTTTTATTTTATTTTCTTTTTAAATCAACTCTCAAACTCTTTTAATCGGTTTAGTTGATCGCAACCAGTTAGTAGTAGTCTACTAAAATTCACGTTTCCCTAAGTTCGACTCGGGCCTCACAAGGCCTATATTACATTGATATGTATACTTGCGTTTGCACGCATGGTTTGTGCGTGTCAAGTTTTTGGCACCGTTGCCGGGGAAACAGTGAATTTTAGCACTACGAGTGTTGCGAGCGGCCACACTAGGCCACTTTTAATTCCTATGTTTTGTTTCTTTTAATCTCTTGAACTGAATTGCAAATTGTATTCATTGTTTTAATTATTAGTACCGGTTCATACACTACCATTTGAAATTTCAGGTACTAGTAAAGTAATAATGGGTGATGGAGCAGCAAATGAGGAGCAGACGATCTGGGCGAAGATCAAGGCTTCTTCCTCCTCTGCATCTAAGGGGCCAATCAAGAGGCAGACCATCAACATTCCTAACTACAAAATTGATCCAGGGCTAATTAATTTAGTCAAATCTAATGCATTCCATGGGCTGAAGAATGAAGATCCAGTGACCCACATCAACACATTCGTGGAAAATTGTGATATGATAAAGATTGACAGGTTCCCGTAAGTGACACTTTACTTGAAGTTATTTCCCAGTTCTCTGGCGGGAAATGCACGAGAATGGCTACATAATCTTGATGATGAGTATGTGGAATTGTGGGATCACATGGTTGAGGTATTTTTCGAGAGGTTCTTTCCGCCCAAGAAGACAAATGATCTTGTGCGAAAGATCCACAACTTCAGCCAGAAGGCCGGTGAGACCTATTCTGAGACATGGGAGTGCTTCCAGATCATGTTGAGAAAGTGCCCACATCATGGACTAGATAAGGAAAAATAGGTTAAAATTTTCTATTTTGCTCTCAATGAGCATGACAGAAGCAATCTGGATTCAGTAGGCTCGGGGTTCTTCTTGAACAACACTGGCACTAGGTGTTGGGAGATTTTGAAGAACATGGCCAAAAAGCAGTCTTGGGGTGATAGGGATGTACCAGAACAAGTTAAAGTTGCAGGTGAGTCCAGGGCCATCAAGGAGCTGAATGACAAATTAGATCTCATAGCCAAGAAGCTTGTGGAGAAAGAGGAAGAATCCGATGAGGAAGCCCAAGTGAAATTTATGCAACAATAGGGCTATAGGAACAATGAGTATGCCTGGAGAAAGGACAGAAAATTCTCATGGAAGGATCCAAATAACTTCCTACAAGATCTAGATGTAAAGCCACAATCAAAGGCAGAGGAGGTGAAACAGTCATTTCATAACTGAAACAGTCATTTGGGAATGTGAGCTGATCGGTTCACTAGTGAACTGGTCAGTTGGGAGTGTGAGCCAATCGGTTCACCTAGTGAACTGGTCATTTCACTTCCCATACCTACCCATAATTGACTTTCCTTATTTGTTTCTAATTAACATAAATATTAATTCTTGTCCCAATCGAATTGAATAAGTGAAATAAAAAACTTTTCTCACAAATCAGGAAAACCCAACACTGCTCGTTTGGTCCAAATGAACCGATCGGTTCACTAGAGTCATCTCACTAACCATGAGCCAATCGGTTTGCCCAGTGAACTGGTCAATTGGTGGTCCAGATTGTGCAGAACACAGTCAATTCAATTCTCAATCAATCTGACACTCTAATCACTTGGTTCAACACTTGAACTTGATGATTCTGAGTCAAGTCTATTGATTGAATGTTTGACTGAGTACCTAACACTTTAGTAATCAATCCAAACATCATTCATGGATAAACTCCTCTTCCAGGTTAATCCTTTGTGTGTGACCCTATAGGTCCCATTTCATGTTGGCAGTGAATGTCCATAACTAGCTTATGACATCACAAGCAAAGAGCAGTACCTAGTCATACATCAGTGCTACCCAAGTGAAAAGAAAAGTTGGAGAAAAACTTTCAATCCTACAGTTTGTGATTGGTGTTCCAGTGAATGTATAATTCCTTTATCTCTGATATCCTGAATGAACTCAAGGCATGGAGTTGTCATCCTTTCAACATTCATTCATGTTTCTTGAACTAGAGCAGACTGTCACTCACACACAAGCTGGGGTCAACTTCCCGACTGGTCACCCATCCTAGTACTACTCCAAGCTGAGCATGCTTAATTATGGAGTTATTTAGTGATGGGCTCCCTGAAAAGGAGGTGCACCTTGGTGATAATGGGTAGTCCAATCATTCCTTTTAAGATCATTTTACCTGAGGCCTCAAATTCTAGGATGTTACAGCCTCCCCCACTTAGACTCTTGACGTCCTCATCAAGGATCATCTATATGGCCTCATAATATCACCCCATTTCAGTGCAGACCCAGAATGGCCCATGGACACCCAGCTCCCGATCACGGAATACCAGTGCAAGGGTGGCTACCTCAACCATGGACAACCATTTCCAACTTGTCCAGACTGCACGACTCAAGACTGGCATGCCACATGCCTATGTGGGACCCACCTACTAGAGGGGTTATGGCTCTGATACCATTTGTAATGCCTGGGCCCACTGCCCAAGGCTCTAGTAGAATTTCAAGAATGACGACTTGCCCCACAGACCACCACTAGCCTTAACTGTGCACTTTTTCCTCACTCACGCACAAGCCGGGGTCAACTTCCCAATTAGTCACCCATCCTAGTACTACTCCAAGCTGAGCACACTTAACTATGGAGTCTTTAGTGATGGGATCCCTGAAAAGAAGGTGCACCTTGGTGATATGGGTAGTCCAATCATTCCTTTTAAGATCTTTTTATCTGAGGCCTCAAATTCTAGGATGTTACAATGTGTCACTCTCATGGTGGGTCTATCTGATACACTGTTCTCTAACATGTATCTATGTGCTTGGTTTGATATCAAATATCATGACTAATGAGACTCTGTCATCAACCAACACACACTCTAGTCTTGATGTGTTATTGTTGTCTATCAACCTTGCATAATGACATCTGACTAGGGACATAACAAGAATTTACATACTCTTAGCATTCATATGATCTCATTGTTCAGGTCCTTAACTTGAAGATCATTGAGTATTTTCATTCTTTAGACATTAGTTCTGCTTCATCATTTATCTCATAGTCGATTGAGCTGGAATATATTGGAAGCTTGCCTTCGATATTTATCAAATCAATCAGAACATATGCCAATCCAATCATCATACGATTGGCTCTCTTGGCATACATACCAACAATACATAATGGGTTTCATAAGGGATTTAACCACATAATTGACAGTGAGGGAGGTCTATAATAGGTCTGACGGTCTTATGGGTGGAATTGGAGGGGAAATCCAGGGCTTTATATAAGCTTGCCCTCTTGAGATGCCTGACTCAAGGTTTTGACTTCTAGAGAATTGGGGAAACCCTTGTTTCTCCTCCAGGCAGGGTAATCCAGGGATGGTTACATCTAAAATGATCTCCCAAACACAATGGGAAAGAAATTAAGTGGAGTGATAGTTGAGGGGAGAAAATCATCATGGAAGTCCATACTTTAATGTTCCCAGAATTCCATATCTGCTATGAGATAGGAGGCAACTTTTTGACCATCAGATCCAATCCAAGGGTCAGTAATGTATGCGCCAATTAAAAGAATTTGAGTATTGTTCTAGTGTGAATGGAAATCATGACATTTAATGTAAAATCCTATTAGTTGATACACTTTATGGATTTTTGTAAAACCCATATCTCTAACATCTTTATTTTTTTCTCTCAAATTCTAAGGGAAAGTCTATAATGAATTTATCTAAAGGTAGGCAAAGTTTGAGACCAAAACTCAAAATGAAAAGATTCTTTTTCTTAATATGCAAGTCTTCCTCGTATAAGGCATATTAATTCAATCATTTTCTCTTTCTTATCTTTTCTATATTCTTTATTTGATTACTTTTCTTATTAGAAACTATTTGAAACCTAAATCTAAGCATTATTAGTCATCCAAAATCATATTCTAGAGAATTCCACACAATTCTCACAAGTTTAACATTTATTATTTATTATCTTTTGCCTTTTCCTTATTATTGGATTTTCTTTTCTTCCTTTTCCCACATATCTGCTATTTGACTAACAAAACTTGTATAAACCACAAAATTCACAATAAAGGGGAAATTGCAAGAGAAAACCATTCTCTTAAAACAATGCACACAAATTTCCAATATGTCCCTTCTATTGAAATAACTATATTTCAAAGTATAAATACATGCGAAAAACCATGTTAATATAGTTCCCCTCTGTCTTTTTGTTAACAGTAGTTGCATTTGCGATATTGGTACTGTCCTTCATAGCAACTAACTTTTGATCTCCTATTTCAACTCCTTTCAACTCTTTCCACACCTTTGTCTTCTTTGCTCTTGTGCCATTAGAAACTTCTTTGACTTATGATTCTTTGTGATATGTTTTTTGAATGTCTTTGGTTTCCTCAGTGCCCAAGTTTGCAAAGCTATTGTTGCTAAGGTGTTTGTCAGGAGGTTTCTCTATTTGTGTGATCCTTCCTTTGTGGTATTTCCAATCATCTACTATCTCCTACTCTATCTGAGTAGGTGGTTCTTCCTTTCCCAATTGTACCTGACTAGTTTGGCCTATCTCCTTCACTTTATAGTATTAGACTAAATGGCCCAATTTTCTATAGTTGTTGCATGTAACTGATTCCACCTCATACTCCACAACATATTCAATTTCATCGATCAAGATGGTAGAGCAAAGTGTTTGGAGGTATCTATTTGTATTGTCATCCATGCAAACTTGCTCCATGTTCTACATGCCTTATAACTAACAACTTTAATCAACCTACCTGAAGTAACCCCTATGTACTTGAATAGGTTCGTGACATACATATGTGAAGGAAGATCCCTGATGTGCACCCAAGTCACCATGTATTGTGGTAGCTCTTCAGATGGCTTAAATATTGGATAGAAGTCCTGGCCAACACCCAAACAGTTTCTAGGGATCACTTGTCTTGGTGAATTTGTAGTCATCTTTGCATGATAGGTGGAAAGAGTGGTGCCCTAGATGGAGTTCATACACATTGAATCTTCCTTTTGGACTCCATAGCAGCTTGATTTGATCCCTCATTGTTATAAACCCTATGTTGGCTCCCAGTAATCAGGTCACTACAATATACTTCCATGGCAACAAGGTTTTGTTCTGCGTCTGTAGAGCTGGAAAAAGCTAACCCGATTTGAGAAACCCGACCCGCCCTACCCGCAACCTGACCTGATTAAACCTGAAGAAAATATATACCCGAATCCAACCCGACCCGACCCAATGTTTACCCAAAACTTTATATCACCCGAAATTATCAGACCCAAGCCTGACCCGACACCCGACCCGGTGATATCGCGTGACCCGAACCAACCTGAAAAAATCACAACCAACTTGACCTGACTCGATATCAACCGGACATGACATTGACCTGACCCGACGTCAACCCACCCAACATCAACACCCCCCCCAACACCAACCCAAACCAATTTCAACCCGATCCAACACCAACCCGACCCAATATCAACCTAACTTGACGTCAAACCGGTCCTACCCCGACAGACCCAATGCCAACCCGACTCAAAATTAATCCAATCCAACACTGATCCGACCCAATGTCCACCTGACCGAGTACTAGTGAGTAGCAACTAGCGTGAAGCTGAGAAGTTAAGTTCTAGTTTTACAATAGATTTTAGTATAACTTTATCAGTATATTATTTAACAAGAAATAGTTTGTTTGATTATTTGATAGAGGAAAAGGAAGGGGAAATATATGGGATAATGAATAGTAAAAGAAGAAAACAACAAGTAAAAATGTTTTCTTTATTTTTTTATGAATGCAACATATTAGTCATTACTCATTATCACAAGTCACAAAGTGACCTGAACGAGGTCCAACTCAAAACAAATTGATTATACAAATATACAACCCAAGCAACCCCAACTTGATAACTACCCAATTCTAAATGAATCCATTAGAACTCGAGTTAGCCCCAGGAAAAAGTGTAAATTGATACAACCTGAAGTGATTTGATGTGAACCCAAACCAACCCAATAAATGAATATGAACAAACTCATAGAAAAATTGACCCGACCCAAGCACGAGTTGTTACAAAAATGCAAAATGAACTGAAGGGACCAAATCGATACTAACCCGACTCAACATGAAAGGATAAAATAACCTCAATTATCTTTAACCCATAATGACCCTGGCCAAACTCGAACTGACCTGCCTGATCGCTAACTCTCCAACATGAACAAACTCAGAACCAACCCAAAATAACTAGACCCAAACCCAATACACAACCCAAGAAGACCTGATTTGATTACTACCCAACTCAAAAATGACTCAATCCAAAACCAAATTAGCCCGAGGAAATAGTACAAATTGACCCGACCCGATATCAAGATGACTTGAAATTATTTGACTTGAACCCAACCCGATAAAGTAACCTAAAAAAATCTATACCAAAATTAAACCGACTTGAACCTGAGTTGAACTGAAAATACAAAATGACCCAAGGGGACCCAACTCGATACAAACCCGACCCAAACCCGACCTGATCTGACCAAAAAGTATAAAATAACCCAAGTTATCTCCGACCCGTAATGAACCAACCTGAAATGACCTGACCTAAACCCGACCTGACTCCCCGATTGCCAGCTCTACGTGTCTGGGTCAATGGTGATGGTGGGACATCCATCGACGGTGCTGATTTTAATGTCTGTGATGTCAAGTTTTTCTTCAAACAACCTATGAAGAAAAAACATCATATCGTGGCCTTGATTGGTCTAGATAGATCTGTTGCCTCCCACCACAAAACTAAGGAAGACTTTCCCTCCAGTTTCATGCATTTTCTTAGTCTGTACTTGAGTTGTAGATGAAGTATCAGTGGTATTAGGGTTTGTTCCTGAGTCTCCATCTCCGTATCGACTTGAGCATTCAATTGAGATCCATGTGTACCAACGTACTGGAAATTGATCCCGACTTCTGGGACCGAAACCCTTACCCCCTTTGTAGCACCGCCACCTCCTCCAGGCGGTTTATCAAGATCTTTCTCATCCTCCCTCCGAATAGTTATTGGCCATGTGTGTGTCTTGACTCCTTCTCTTTTTTTGTGGCCATGGCCACTGTCGCCATCGTCTGACATCTCTCTCACACCCTTACATATATATGATGTAGACTGTGGATGAGTTCTAATATATGCATATGCACATTGTGAGTGGTGATATAGAAGGGTATATGAGAGGAGCAAGACAATGGATGTGATATAAAATGATTGTTTGTCTCCCAATCAATATAAGCATCCTTGTTTATTATCAATAAAGTCATCTATTAACCTGTACCTATATGTGTATCCTGATGCATATTTGATAAAGATAACCCGTACTTCCGCACTATGACCATAATCTATAAAACCCCTCTAGTAAATGGTAGATCTATTTTCCCAACTATAAATGTGACCCCCGCTCTCTATTTTACTATTTTATTCTATACCAGAATAACCATGATGTACCCAAAAAAGACAACTACGATATAAATTTGAATATTTTTTAAATATTAATTGATAGCATACACCTTATAAGAATGAATTACATAATTCATTACATTGTAGTAACCAGATATTCAGGTTGAACCACAACTACATGCTTAGCCGTCATTTTTTGAATGTGATTGGCGATATGGTAAAATTAGATTGCAAAATTTGCATGTTAAACCTATTAAAATTGTCGTGTGAGGTTCAAACCATGCTATGGTCCATAGAAAGGCATGTTTTGACTTGCAAATAAAAATCTCTTGAGCTTCAAAGCAAGCAAAACTACAATTTCATTGTTCAACATTTTGTAAAATTTATACGATTCAAGCACACTACAATTCGTTGATAGCTCAACTACCTTAAAATGAATAGAGTTCAAGTACATGCGAGGCTTGTATGGTAGTGCAAATGAGAGTTCTAGGGCATTGAAACGCTTGTGTTTTTTTTAAGATGCAAAAACCCAATTTTAAGAATCATAATGCAATATTAGACCTAATCACTATGTGAAGCATAACACAAATATTTATGCTTCTAACATAGGATAACATCATTTGATCCACTGACTCGCTCAACCTATGGAACCTAGCGACACTCAACGCTGTTCCATAAACACGCTAGTGGATAAAGAGGGAGTATGCACACAATCGTAGTGTGTGCAATAAGCAACTAATAGGAAATGATTAAGTTTCCATACGAACATCATCAAGTATGCCACAAGTAATAAAAGAAGGCTAGAAAAGCAAAAAGATGGATACATCAATAAATGAGCAGCAAATTTATGTGTTTGTTTGCGTACATTTTGATTTCTTTGTTTCCCATCTCGTCAATAGAAATGTCTTTCTCTCCTTTTAAACACGCGGTCTTAGAAATGTCTTTTTCTCCTTTTAAACACGCTGTCTTGGGAGTACAGTGACAAAAACAACAATTAACATAACTCCCGGAATCTATAACAAGAAAACATCTTGATTACTGATCGACGGTTTAATCTTCGTATCCATCAAATTCGACTTCGCGTACTATTGCAGTTCAGAGTAGACAGATAGATAGTGGCGGTGACAAAATAGAAAATATGCGGAGTGTTTAAATTTGGGCCTTTAATTCATCCCTGCCCTGGCTGGGCCAAAGATACACACGTCACACGTGGACAATAAATTCAAACCAGGACTCATGTCAGGTGGACAAACAGATTTTGAACATTTACATCATTGTTACCATACAATAATACCCAACAAACAAAGAGTTTTCTCGAAATTGGGCAACACTCCGTGATGACAACAAGCGATAGATAGTACATCAAACCACTTGTTCTCCCTTCTTGGGTATAAAGCAGCAGATCTGGTTGCACAAAAGAGAGGCCCCAACTTGTTGAAGAAGACCGATCTGCGGTTATCAACTTAAGTCCATAGCTGGTGTTCCGTCAACGACTCCACATTGGAAGGGTGGGATGATCTTGTTGCTCTCCAGCAGCGCCGCTTCCTCCAACCTTGGTAGTTTAGCAGGGCGATCTATCTCCGTCTGTTGACTGCCTTCAGAACCACAAGCTGACATTCTTCGCTTTTGTCCGGCACAAACAGATGTCTGTATCGTCGTCGCCGCCAGTGAAACTATAGCACCCACTAACGGCGGGTTGCATTCCAGAAGTTGTCGAGCAAACTCCGGGTTTTGCGTTGCGATAAAGGTCAACTCTGAAAGAATCTGGTTCAGCTCCTCCCTTGAAGCAGCTGCCAGATAACTAGCCAACGCATCATGATCTCCAGGCGCTCCGGCAGCTGGTTGTGGGCCACCTCGCGCCGCGTGATCCCCAGGCACTGCGGTGGCGCAAACAGAACTCTGAACGTTTTTACCGGCGAAGTTAACCCGCAGCTCGCGGCCGCCCATCTCGTACCCGCGGAGGTTGCGTAGAGCGGACAACGCCGTCTCTTCGTCTTTGTACTCACAGAACGCATACCCTTTGGACTTTCCCTCGTTATCCTGCATGAGTTGCAAGGATACCACGGGGCCGATTATCTCACAAACTCGCAACACCTCCTCCTTGGTAGCGCGGAAGGGCAGGTTGCCCATGTAGATGCGCCTGCTGTTTGAAGCCATGCCGCACAGCGGGAGAGGAGTGAAGCGAGGGATGAGTGAAGTGAAGTGAAGGAACGAGACAAGGGATGGCGATGGCAGATTTGGTGTTTCGGATACATGTTGTGAATGACCAGCTGGGGAATATATAGGCTCTCTGCGTGCGCGGAACAACCCATGAATTTTCGTCCGCGTGGGAGTATGATTACCAATTACAATTCCGAGTCGGGATGTGAACACTAGCGCAATGACCGTCATGGTCCACATACTCTTTATTAGTCCACGGTTATTTCTCCATCATTATCCTTGCTGCGGTTCGTGTCAATTGATTTGTTTAGTCCACGGTTACAAATCCGAAATCCTGTTTCCGCTTTACTTTCACAATTATAGCGGGTTAATTGCCGCTCGGTCCCTCTCCCTGTCGTAATCCCTACGCGCCGCCGAGCCGCAAGAGGTAGCGCCGCTTGGAAGACACCAGTGGTAGTCCGGATGGTGATGTGGTTGGGGCGGCACCGGATCTGTAACCCTGTGATGGCGTTTGTGTTGAATTCAGTAGGGAAGAGAAGAGATGAATCCTCGCACACCTCAACACAGAGGGAGCGGTTCCATTATATACTAGCTGAATACACGATATAGCTGAGTACAAGATACAAGGCAGGGAAGCCTCGGGTACACCAAGCGTTTGTCTGAAAAGAAGCATCGTAACTATGCATGGTATGCATGGCAGAGATTATGCCTAGATTTGATTCTATGTCTGGATGGATTTCTCACAGCCCCCCGCAAGATGGGACTGAGAGAAGCTGAGGCCCATCTTGAGTAGTAAACGGCAGAACCCTGACTTATGCAGGGCTTTGGTGAAGACGTCGGCGAGCTGATCAGCAGAGGAGACGTGCCGGGTGACGATGTGGCCAAGGAGGACTTTCTCCCGGACGAAGTGGTAGTCGAGTTCAACATGCTTGGTTCTGGCATGGAGAACTGGATTAGTGGCGAGATGCAGGGCGCTGCGGTTGTCACTGTAGAGGATGGACGGATGGTCTTGGCGCAGATGAAGGTCCTTGAGGAGCTGGGAGAACCAGGTGAGCTCCGCCGCCGTGAGGGAGAGAGCTCGGTACTCGGCCTCCGTGCTGGATTTCGACACTGTGGGTTGTTTCTTGGAGGACCAGGAGACACATGTGCGCCCCAGGAATATGCAGTAGCCGCTTGTGCTCCGGCGTGTAAGAGGGCAGCCAGCCCAATCGGCGTCGCAGAAACCGGTGACAGTGAGATCGCGATCTTTGTAGATTTGAAGACCCATAGAGAGGGTGCCCTTGACATAGCGGAGCAGGCGTTTGACGAGCGTCATGTGGCTAGTAGTCGGGCAATGGAGATACTGGCAGGCGAGATTGACAGCATAGGTGAGATCAGGCCGTGTGAGGGTTAAGTATTGTAGGGAACCAACAATGCGCCGATAGGAGGTGACATCTGCTAGGGGAGACCCTGGATCCTTGAGGGAGTCTCGCAGGAAGGAAGGACTGATGGGGGTAGTAACCGGTTTGCAATGGAGCATGTCTTCTCGGCCTAGGATGTCGAGGGCATACTTGGTCTGATGAAGAAGAAGCCCTTGGGAGTTTTCTTCAGCTTGAACACCCAGGAAGTAATGAATAGGACCTAAATTCCGCAAGGAGAACTCTTGTTCAAGGCGGGTGATGATGTCAGTCACTAGGGGGCGAGAATTGCCAGTAATGAGAATGTCATCAACGTAAAGCAGTAGATAGACTACGGAATCCTTGGTGTGCAGGACGAAGAGGGATGAATCGGCAGTGCTGGATGAGAACCCAAGTTCTGTGAGGAAGCGGAACATGCGAGTGTACCACGCGCGAGGTGCCTGCTTGAGACCGTAGAGGGCTTTGTGAAGAAGGCAAACATGCTTAGGTTTGGAGGTGTCAGAGAAGCCCGGGGGTTGTTCCATGTAAACTGTTGTATCAAGGGATCCATTGAGGAAGGCGTTGCAGACATCTAACTGGTGAATGCCCCAACCTTTGGAAACAGCAATGGACAGTATCGTTTTGATAGTGGGAGATTTAACAACTGGACTAAAGGTTTCAGTGAAATCGATTCCTTCTTCCTGATGAAAACCTTTGGCAACGAGACGGGCTTTGAGTCGCTCGAGGGAGCCATCAGTGTGTTGTTTGGTTTTGAAGACCCATTTGCACCCAATGACGTTCATATGGGGTTGTCGTTCAACGAGGGTCCATGTGTGGTTGAGTTGGAGGGCAGAGAGTTCATCAAGCATGGCTTGT
Source organism: Alisma plantago-aquatica (assembly GCA_963693085.1). Taxonomy (NCBI): domain Eukaryota; kingdom Viridiplantae; phylum Streptophyta; class Magnoliopsida; order Alismatales; family Alismataceae; genus Alisma; species Alisma plantago-aquatica. The sequence continues at coordinate 50,258,879 of OY856415.1, read as the reverse complement.
CTCCAGCCAGGGTGTCGAAGGGCCTGGGTAGCAGATGATGGAGTGGGGAGATAAGTGATGGTGTGAAGAGCATATTTGGGGTTGGGCTTATGGATGCCATGTTTGCTGCGGGTGGTCATGGAGTGTGAGTTGGTAGAGATGGGTGTGGCCGAGGAGGAAGTTGCGGCTGGGGAGGGAGTGGGAGGAGAAGAAGGGGTGTCTGTGGGATCGTGATCTGGAGTAGGTGACGCAGCTGAGATGGAAGCGTCACCATGGTCCAAGATAGGTGGGACTTCGGAGGTGAGAGCAGTAGGATCAGGCAAGGTAGTGACGGAGGGTATATCAGGAGTGGTGGAATGTGGTGTAGTGGTGGGAGGAGGGGAAGGCTCCGGTGAGGTGGAAGATGCACCATGGTAGTTGTTGGTAGCAGTGGGAGTAGTATCATGTTCATGGAAGGAGGAGTAAGAGAGGTGTAGAGTCTGAGGGGTCGATCGTTGTGCGGAGAGAGGGAAGGAATTTTCATGGAAGACAACATGTTTGGAGATGTACAGGCGTTTGGTTGGGAGATGAAGGCATTTGTAGCCTTTGTGTACAGAGCTATACCCCAGGAAGATACAGGGTAAGGAGCGTGGGTCAAGTTTGTCAGTGGTGTAGTCACGAAGACAAGGGTAGCAGAGGGAACCAAAGGTCCAGAGATGGGAGTAGGAAGGTGGTTTCTGAAACAGAACCTCAAAGGGAGACTTCATGTGGAGCAAGGGGGTGGGGAGACGGTTGATTAGGTAGACAGCGGTGCTGAAGGCATCAGGCCAGTATGACTTAGGGATCTGAGCTTCAAACATCATGGCGAGGCCAAGCTCTACTACATGGCAATGTTTTCTCTCGGCAACCCCATTCTGAGAGGGATCATGAGGACATGAGACCTGATGTAATATACCAGAGCTCGAGAGAAAGGATTGGAGAGTATGATTTACGAATTCACCACCACCATCACTTTGTAGCTTCTGAACCTTAGTATTAAACTGAGTTGAAACCATGGCACAGAAGGAAATAAAAATTGAACAAAACTCGTTTTTATGCTTCATGGGGAAAATCCAGTTAAACCTAGAGAAATCATCCGTGAGCATAACATAAAACTGATAACCACGATAAGAAGAGACTGGGGCCTTGCCCCAGACATCACAGTGAAGAAGTTCAAACGGAAATTTAGCCCTGGTATGGCTATGAAGAACTGGTAGTTTGCTGCTTTTACTGAGTTCACAGCTATTACATAAATTGGAAATAGACGAAGAACTAGAAATCAACTTTTGGTGAGCTAGATAATGCATAACCGACTTGTTTGGGTGACCAAGCCGTCTGTGCCAAACATCTCCCGAAGCTTGGACAAATCTGTTGGAGAAGAAGACCTTTGAAGTGGATGCAGGCAGATGGTAAAGGCCGTTACTGCAGTTCCCTTTAGCAAGCACTTGATTCGTCTTGGAGTCCTTAATAAGAACACACTTATCAGTAAATGTCACATAGCAATGGAGCATGGAGGTTAGCTTTGAGACAGACAGCAAGTTTCTTTGAATTTCAGGAACAATGAGGACGTCGTGAAGAGGAACAGTAGTGAGATTGTGCAGAACGGTGTCGCCGATGTGTGATATAGACAGAGAATCACCATTGCCAACCATTATGGAGCTTGAATCTTTGAATGTGCGAAGATTACGGATGTTACCTGCTGTTTGAGCTATGTGATCAGTAGCTCCCGAATCGACATGCCAGTCGGAAGTATTGATGTCATTGAGGCGGAGTGCCGCAAGGGCAGCACTGGTGTTTTCTGCAAGGGAGTGCGGCACGGAGGTGATTTGAAAATTGTTGTCATACCTGTGCCAACACTTGAGAGCGGTGTGGCCGCGTTTCTCGCATATTTGACAGAGAGGGAGTGAGGAGTTGAGCAAGGTCCGGGTGGTCTGAGAAGATGAGTTGGAGCTGCGACCTTGAGAGTTGAAATGAGCAGCAGCGTTTCCTGGGCCACTGCCTAGAACTCCCTGAATGTAGGTGTTAGATTGGCGGCCACGGCCACGCGCTGAAGGGCGGCCACGCCCATGGAAGGTGGTCTGGTTGTAGAAGTGTTGTTTGGTGACATGTAGTCGGTTGTCCGGAGTCTTGTTGGAGTAGAAAGCAATTGTGGGAGGAAGGCTTCTCCTGGATTTGCGACGCTCAAAGTCCTGTAGGAGAGGGATGATGTCCGCGAAGGCAGGGACAGGAGGTTTGAGCATAGAGACGACAAAGCCTTCATATTCATCGTCGTCGAGGCCGTTCAGTAGTGTGAAGACCTTCTCCTGGTCATTCACTTCATAGCCAATGGCGTTAAGCTGATCGCAGAGGGTTTTGAGTTGCCGTATGTAGTCAGGAAGAGGGGCGGAACCTTTAGTGAAGGTCCTTAGTTGAGACTTGAGTTCAAACTCACGAGATTGGGTAGCTTCAGAGAATTTCTTTGTGAGGGTCGACCAGACTTCATGAGAGGTCGAGCACCCAATGATGTCACTCATCACCTCTTCAGTGAGCGAGCTTGAGATCCAGCCTTTGAGAAGCCTATCGGTGCGCAACCAGGCCTTGTGTCTGGGGTTGGCATCAGGTAAGCCTATTGCGTCGGGGACGACGAGCGGCGGAGGAGCTTCAGTGCCGTCAAGAAACCCTTCAAGGCAGCAAGATTCAGCCAGATTCTTGATTTGGGACTCCCATAGAAGGAAATTATTATGGTTGAGTTTGATGGACAGGAAGTTGGTGATGTTAAGCCCAACGGGGTAGGGGTAGATGGGGATGGGGGGGGTGGAGGAGGAAGGGTTTTCAGCAGCCATGATCGTGAAAGTTTCGAAGGACGAAAGGATGGCGGAGAAGGTTCAGAGGATAGAGTAAGGACACCCGAGGAGTTCTGTAGAGGGATGCCGGTTAAAGCTTTTCAAAGCTCTGATACCATGTTGAATTCAGTAGGGAAGAGAAGAGATGAATCCTCGCACACCTCAACACAGAGGGAGCGGTTCCATTATATACTAGCTGAATACACGATATAGTTGAGTACAAGATACAAGGCAGGGAAGCCTCGGGTACACCAAGCGTTTGTCTGAAAAGAAGCATCGTAACTATGCATGGTATGCATGGCAGAGATTATGCCTAGATTTGATTCTATGTCTGGATGGATTTCTCACAGTTTGCAGGTCGGAGAGTTGACCACCGCGCCGTAGCAAACTAGTGAATCTCAACAGATCTTTTTGCTGGCGAGGACGAGGGTGGAAGAAGGTAGCAGGTCTGTGGCTGCTGGGTGTGGCTAGAGATGGTCGAAGGTGAGGAAACTATGCACCCCGGCGGGGCCTGCACTAGCTGAGTTGCGGTCTGTCTTCCTGTGGTTGTGGGCGCTGGCGAGAATGAGGCGGTTGCGGTGGTTGTTGTTGGCCTCCAGTGTTTGCTGAAGGGGCAGGCTCGTCCCTGTCTTCTTCTACATCGTTGTCCCAGGGATCTAAGCATAAGACCGGATGAAGACAAGAACACACTTTCCAGAACAGATTAAAAAGGTATCAGAAAGCACCCGGAGGAGGAAGGTCGCCCAGACTTAGGCGGTTCCAGCACTTTGGAGCCTTCGAGGAATTTTCTAATAATTTTTATCCATACTTGGTCCCTCTCCCCAGTTAATCCATGAATAACTGCCAGCAGAGATCAACTAATTCCGGATTATACCCGGAACGTGACAGGGAACAACCCTTGTTTAGAGTATTTAATATGTTGTTTCTTGGTCTTGGTATCCCCTCCTAAACGAAGCTACTTTCAGGTATGCCATTGCCTCGCTCCTACAGAATAGGTCAATGGTCAATCAATATTTTGATCTTTACGTGTACTCAGCAATGTTATTTACTCGTACTTGTTTATCTATCCTATTTTTGGTTCCGAAATAGACACATAGGAGGTGTCTAGATTTGGGGGTTTTTATCTAAAAATCTTCTGTCTAGTATTCAATATAGACTTTTGTTGCTTTCTACAAAATTCTTATCCTGCTATTCAGTGTTGTTCGAAAATACATTAGTTATATTTCGTCGCTCGCGGTCCTCTGCTTCAATGTTCATAGGATCAATCTAGAAAAGTCAAGATGCTTAGTTTCTCTATTATTTTCCTTCACTTTACCATGCTATTATTCTGTGGCCAACACTCCTCTGGTCTGTAAAATATTCATTATCGTTGGATTAATTCACCAAGTTTTGTGGTAGGAATTTTTTTTTGGATTAATGAGAGAATCGCCCCCGTAGAAGTGCCATTTTTTGTGACCCCCAGATAGCGTAAACTCTCGGGCCCCGAGCGTCCCATCCCACCCGAGAACCGATTAAAGCACACAGTTGGCCGGCCTGCTCAACGGGTACCATTTCAGAGGTGGCCGCTGGGATCGAACCCAGATCCCTTCATGAGGGGACACTGTGCCCGAACCACCTGAACCACTCCTCCCCGACATGAATTTTCTTTTGTTACCCTTTCAGCTGTATCCAATATTTTAATTTTCTAACTTCAACACAATAAATGTTAGATTGACTATTACAAAAATAAAATTTACTTTATACTATATAATTTTTTCATGACACCTCTTGTGTCTATTTGTTTGGAACGAACATGGAGGAGGGGGGGCAAGGACATTAGGAAGAAAGAATCTGTAAAAGGGGTTTTTTTGGACTCGATAGTGTGTATCCGATCCTATATAATACAAAACATACTTTTGTAGACAAAAATATACTGTGAGTGGCATACTTTTGAATGTCTGAATATCCTGATATGATACTTGTTATTTGATCCCATGTCTTATTGTTAGGGGATAATGTGTTTGGCTACTTGTTTCGTCTTCAACGCACTAGTACATATCTAATCCTACATAATACAAAATACACTTTTGCAGATGAAAACATACATTTTTTTCTATGAGTTGTGTATTTACCAATAATGCATCACTAATTTTGATTCCTACACCCAGTACAAAAAATTCTATTATAATGTATTCACTTTAAAATAACTGATCATGTTTGGAAGTATGCAATTTGTATATATTGTAAATTTGTTAATATTTTGTTTAGATTTTAAATCATTTCACAATTTAATTGGTGCAAACTTGATAAGTTATTAACTATGTATACTCACAATAGGGTGTTGATTGGAATCGGAAAGTTAGGAAGCATATTTGTTCTTGCTGTACTTTTGAGAAGAATCTTATCATAGGCGCATACGTCCTGACGCGTACTTCATCTTCCTGTGAGTGCTCTAACTTTTTCTTCTTCCAATATATAACTAACATCAACTACAATAATCATTTTAAATTTCACCATCGTTGACTGTTATAAGGTGCTAATACTTATCGATCAATATTCATGTATGACTTCACATATGCCCTGATCTAGACGAGTGTTAAAGGCTTGTATTTATCATGTATGTTTTATCCAATGTCTTGCATATTACTTTATATTCATACTTATGTTTCGTAGTTGACTATGGGTATTGTCTTTTTCATATGAGATACCAAGTTGCATGTTTTATATTAAATGTTCAAATAATTAAAACTCTTTGTTATCAGATAAAAAAATATTATCATAAATAATATTAAGAAAAAAATGAAGATAATGCATGTATTTAATATCAATGTAGGTAACCATATTGCTAAAATAGAAACACATTTTGATGAAATTTTAATATTTTTGTTTGTTCAGAAACTAGTATTATTTGTGACAATATAAATTGACCTCTTCCTAAAACATGTCTTTTTATGTTAGGCTTCGACTATGGACAATCAATATTTTATCGACAGAACATGGATGTATAAGCCAAAAAAAAGATTTGATCGTCGTCGAGATAATGATTTTATTGGTGGGATATATTTATTTATGGAATTTGCCTCAAATAATGTCAAGACGAGAATGATGCTTTGTCCATGTATGAAATGTGAGAATAAGTTTCACAAAGAACACAACGTAATTAGGGAGCATTTAGTTATCTATGATTTTTTCCCTCGTTACACTCTATGGGTGTACCATGGTGAACTTTTTTATAACAATCAAATTACTACAACTTCACCACTTGAGTGAAATGATGATGTGGATCAAATGATTTATGATGCAATAATTGGGGATGTTGATGAAATGGAACACAATTTTGTTTCAAATCTAGATCATGAGTCTGAAAAATTTGAAGAAGTTTTGAAACAAGCTAATACACCCCTATATGAAGGTTGCGAATATTTAACATTGCATTTTGTCTCTAATCTCTTTAACATTAAGTGTGATAATCATTGGACCAACAAATCAATGTGTGAGCTTCTTCAGATACTCTGTAAGGTATTTCCAATGAATAACAACTTTCCTAAGAATTGGTATGAGATGAACAAGTTGATGTCTTCTTTAGGTTTAACAAAATAAGTGATACATGTGTGTCCAAATGACTGCATGTTATATAGAGGTGATCAAGCCAATCTAGATGAGTGCTTAAGGTGTAAAACATCAAGATGGAAGCCTACAAATCCTAACAAAGAGATAGATTCCAAAGTATCGACGAAAGTTTGTCTCTATCTCTCCATTATTCCTAGATTATAGATTCCAAAATATCGACGAAAGTTTGTCGCTATCTCTCCATTATTCCTAGATTGAAGAGGATGTTCAATTCAACCAAAACGGCAAATTTCATGACATATCACCATACTAGCCCGAAACCACCTGAAGGTAAAATGTGTCATCCTTGGGATTCAGAACTCTGGAAGGATTTTGATGAAAAACATCTTGAATTCAGTAGTGAACCTCGTAATGTTTGACTAGCACTATCTATTGATGGGTTCAGTCCTTTTAATATGGCATATGGAGCCAGTCATAGTATTTGGCCAGTGATTATCCTAAATTACAATCTGCCTCCTTGGTTGGTAACAAAACAATCATATTTTATGATGCCTCTTCTAATTGATGGGCCAAAGTCTCCGGAAAATAACATTGATGTCTATTTACAACAACTAATTGATGAACTGAAGTTGTTGTGGACAGTAGGTGTTGATACATATGATGCTGAAAAGTGTGAAACTTTTAGGATGCAGGCTACTCTTTTAGGAACCATAAGTGACTACCCTTCATACATGATGTTATCTGGTCAAAAAACTAGTGGAACTTATGGTTGTCCTGAATGTCACATTGACACAACATCCATTCATTTATCATTTAGTCACAAATTAGCATACATGAGGCATAGAAGGTTTCTTCCTATTGACCACCCATGGAGATATGACGATAAACACTTCGATGGAACTATTGAACTTGATTCTGTACCAAATTCTCTTTCTGGACAACAAATCTTAGAACTATGGGATGATTATGATAATGTTATATTTGGGAGGGAAACATCCAATGTACCAAATGTCAAACAACAATTTCCTCTTGGTTGGAACAAGAAAAGTATTTTTTTTGAACTTCCATACTAGAGTAAATTGTTAGTTTTCCATAATTTGGATGTAATGCATATTGAAAAAAAAATATATGTACTAATTTATTAAGTTGGTTGTTGTATAAGGATGGCAAAAGTAAAGAGAACATAAATGCTCATTTGGACATGGATAGGTTGAAGATTAGGAAATCCTTGTGGATAAAGAAGGTAATGAGTAATGGAAAAGTTTTTATCCCCCCTTCATCTTATAGCATGACTCCTGAGGAAAAAGAAACCTTTCTTGCTGTTTTAAAAGATCTTAAATTGCCACATGGATATTCTTATAATTTCTCTCAGTTAGTTCAACTTCATGAGAAGAAGCTTGTGGGCCTAAAAATTCATGATCATCACGTTCTAATGCAACAATTGCTTGTTCTAGCCTTAAGGAAAACCACTTCAAAACATGTAGACAAAGCTTTGATGGAATTGTCCCTATTTTTAAAGCAGTTGTGTGCTAAATCTATTGATGTTCAAAGCATGGAAAAAATTGAGCATATAATACCTCTAATTCTGTGCAAGTTGGAGAAGATAGTCCCTCCAACATTTTTTGATGTAATGGTTCACCTATCAGTGCATCTTCCAACTTAGGCTAAACTATGTGGTCCTAATACATTTAGATGAATGTACCTGATAGAGAGATACCTATTTACTCTAAAAAAGTACGTCAGAAACAAAAGTAATCCATAAGGTTCCATTATTGAGGATTATTTGAGAGATGAAGTGGTTACATTTTGTTCTCGTTACCTATGTGATTTAGATTCTAAAGAAAAATGGAATCCAGACTATGAGGATGGACCAATTGGAGCAGGTCAAATTATTGCTCTTCCTGTTGATGAAACTCATCAAGCACACCGGTTTATCCTTTTCAATGATGATTCTATCGATGACAACATCAAGTAAGTTGAAGAAATTATCAATTACTTCTTCTTTATCATTTTATGGTAGCATATCAAGAAGTGTATTTTATTGTTTCCGTAGGCATCGTGCAGATATAGTAAGATCTAGACATCCTTCGTGGTGTGAAGATGACATCAAATTAGAACAACATAGAAATTTTGTGCATTGGTTTAAAGATCATGTAAGAATTTTTTATTTATTTTATCATTAGACATAATTGTACTATGTGAATACTTAAACCTATTTATTTTTAATAGGTTAGAGAGTTAAGGAGGCAACAACACATTCTAGAAAGGCTCAAGTATTTATCTGAAGGACCTTCAATTAAAGCATTTTCTTATCATGGTTATTATGTCAATGGATATAAATTTGAACCAAATTATATAGAGTGCAGCCGTGTAACACAACACAGTGGGGTTGCAACTGTTGGACCAGATGACAACTTATATTATGGGGTTTTATTGGCTATATATGAAATTCAATTCCAACATTTAGATCCATACTATCTTTTTAAGTGTTTGTGGTATGATAGTGATGATGGAGTTGGAGTTAAAAGGGATTATCTTAACTTCACCATTGTTGATACAACCAAACTTGCATTTGACGATGAGCCTTTTATATTCCCTGAACAAGCAAAACAAGTTTTCTATTCTGTTGATCCTGAAGATGGAAATTTAAATGTAGCTTGCTCTTAGATTTCTAGAGACACATATGACATTCCCATCGATGTTGCCTATTTTGATACAAATATATCAGATGAAGAAATTCTAATAGAAAGTGTGTCAGATGACAATATAGATCTTTGGGTAAGAACGGATATAGATCCTGAAATGAATCAAGTAGATGAAAACATTATAACTAAATGTACGAACAAAAGAAAACATAATCAATTTATGGTAAGAATTATCATTCTTTTTAATACATTTTGATCATATATATCTTCCTTCATATCACTCAAGTATATTCTCTCACTTTATCTTTTGTGTCCTGTAGGAAAATGCCTCCTAAGCATATTTCTGTGAACAATATCATAAAGAAAACTGAGCCAATAAGCAAGGCTTCCACTACAAAGTTTGAAAGACATGGGAAAGATAGACCATCAAGTGGAGATAATTTTTACAAGTAGAATAACCTTTTATACTAGATATATAGAGATGATGTATTATTTATTCCTCACATGTGATATCCAGTGAATCTTTCAGGCCAAGTTAATTCTCAAAAGAAAAATTCAGACCTAGAGCAAACCTTACAAAATCTGAAAGGTACCATTTTGAGATAAAAGTAGTGTGTTAGATCAATGTATGTTCATTTTCAGTATATGAAATGTAGGAAATGGCAAGACACAAGTGAATGCCTCGACAAAATTCCCAAGACATGGGCAGGATAGGCCATCAAGTGGAGGTAATTGTTACAATTAGAATAACCTTTCATACTAGATATATAGAGATGATGTATTTTTTATTTCTCAAATGTGATACCCAGTGAATCTTCAAGGCCAAGTTAATTCTCAAAAGAAAATTTCAAACCTAGAGCAAACCTTGCAAAACATGAAAGCTACCAATTTGAGTTAAAAGTAGTGTGTTAGATCAATGTATGTTCATTTTCAATATATGAAATGAAGGAAATGGCAATACACGAGTGAATGCCTCGACAGAATTCCCAAGACATGGGAAGGATAGGCCATCAAGTGGAGGTAATTGTTACAAGTAGAATAACCTTTCATACTAGATATATAGAGATGATGTATTTCTTATTTCTCAAATGTGATATCCAGTGAATCTTCAAGGCCAAGTTGATTCTCAAAAGAAAAATTCAGACCTAGAGCAAACCTTGTAAAACATGAAAGCTACCAATTTGAGTTAAAAGTAGTGTGTTAAATCAATGCATGATCATTTTCAATATATGAAATGCAGGAAATGGCAAGACACAAGTGAATGCCTCGACAGAATTCCCAAGACATGGGCAGGATAGGCCATCAAGTGGAGGTAATTGTTACAAGTAGAATAACCTTTCATACTTGATATATAGAGATGATGTATTTTTTATTTCTCAAATGTGATATCCAGTGAATCTTTAAGGCCAAGTTAATTCTCAAAAGAAAAATTCAGACCTAGAGCAAACCTTATAAAACATGAAAGCTACCAATTTGAGTTAAAAGTAGTGTGTTAGATCAATGTATGTTCATTTTCAATATATGAAATGTAGGAAATGGCAAGACACAAGTGAATGCCTCGACAGAATTCCCAAGACATGGACATGATAGGCCATCAAGTGGAGGTAATTGTTACATGTAGAATAACCTTTCATACTAGATATATAGAGATGATGTATTTTTTATTTCTCAAATGTGATATCCAGTGAATCTTTAAGGCCAAGTTAATTCTCAAAAGAAAAATTCAGACCTAGAGCAAACCTTGCAAAACATGAAAGGTACCAATTTGAGTTAAAAGTAGTGTGTTAGATCAATGTATGTTCATTTTCAATATATCTAATGCAGGAAATGGCAAGACACAAGTGAATGCCTCGACAGAATTCACAAGACATGGGTAGGATAGGCCATCAAGTGGAGGTAAGTGTTACAAGTGGAATAACCTTTCATACTAGATATATAGAGATGATGTACTCTTTATTTCTCAAATGTGATATCCAGTGAATCTTCAAGGCCAAGTTAATTCTCAAAAGAAAAATTCAGACCTCGAGAAAACCTTGCCAAATATGAAAACTACCAATTTGAGTTAAAAGTAGTGTGTTAGATCAATGTATGTTCATTTTCAATATATGAAATGCAGGAAATGGCAAGACACAAGTGAATGCCTCGAAAGAATTCGCAAGACATGGGAAGGATAGGCCATCAAGTGGAGGTAATTCTTACAAATAGAATAACCTTTCATACTAGATATATAGAGATGATGTACTCTTTATTTCTCAAATGTTATATCCGGTGAATCTTCAAGGCCAAGTTAATTCTCAAAAGAAAAATTCAGACCTAGACCAAACCTTGCAAAACATGAAAGGTACCAATTTGAGTTAAAAGTAGTGTGTTAGATCAATGTATGTTCATTTTCAATATATGAAATGCAAGAAATGGCAAGACACAAGTGAATGCCTCGACAGAATTCGCAAGACATGGGCTGGATAGACCATCAAGTAGAGGTAATTGTTACAAGTAGAATAACCTTTCATACTAGATATATAAAGTTGATGTATTTTTTATTCCTCAAATGTGATATCCAGTGAATCCTTAAGGCCAAGTTAATTCTCAAAAGAAAAGTTTAGATCTAGAGAAAACCTTGCAAAACATGAAAGGTACCAATTTCTGTTAAACGTAGTGTGTTAGATCAATGTATGTTCATTTTCAATATGTTTTCTCTTGATCTAAATTTTTCTTTTGAGAATTAACTTGGCCTTGACGATTCATTAGATATCACATTTGAGAAATAAAGAATACATCATCTCTATAAATCTAGTATAAAAGGTTATTCTACTTGTAACAATTACTTATACTTGATGGTCTATCTAGCCCATGTCTTGCAAATTCTATCACGACATTCACTTGTGTCTTGCCATTTCCTGCATTTCATACATTAAAAATGAACATGCATTGATCTAAGACACTACTTTTAACAGAAATTGGTAGCCTTCATGTTTTGCAAGGTTTTCTCTAGATCTAAAATTTTCTTTTGAGAATTAACTTGGCCTTGAGGATTCACTGGATATCACATTTGAAGAATAAAGAATACATCATCTCTATATATCTAGTATGAAAGGTTATTCTACTTGTAACAATTACCTCCATTTAATGGCCTATCCTGCCCATGTCTTGCGAATTCTATCGAGGCATTCACTTGTGTCTTGACATTTACTGCCTTGCAAAACATGAAAGGTACCAATTCGAGTTAAATGTAGTATGTTATATCAATGTATGCTCATTTTCACTATATGAAATGCAAGAAATGGCAAGACACAAGTGAATGCCTCAGAAGAATTCACAAGACATGGGCAGGATAGACCATCAAGTGGAGGTAATTTTTTCAAGTAGAATAACCTTTTATACCAGATATATAGAGATGATGTATTCTTTATTTCTCAAATGTGATATCAAGTGAATCGTCAAGGCCAAGTTAATTCTTAAAAGAAAAATTCAGATCTAGAGCAAAATTTTCCAAATAGGATATCTAGGAATGAGCATGGCGCAAAGCACATTGGAGATACAATTTATATGAAAAAATGATATTTCTTAGCTAATATATTATTTAAACATTAACATACTTTTGTTATGTCAAATCTAGGAAATGAACAGAGGCAAGTGTGTACTACAACTCCAGTTATAGGTGTTGAGCATATTAGACATCAAAAAGGAGGTACTAGACTTATTAATATTGATATAGTCATTATATCAAATAATTCATATTGATGTTCATTTACTCGCATTATATGAATTATAGTGAATAAAAATAGAAAAGTGCCTATCTCAACTGCAGTTACCGAGAATGAGCATATTAGACATCACAATGGAGGTATAAACTTTATCAATAATGATGTGATTGTTATCAAATAATTCATATTGATGTTTTTTTACCTGTCTTGTATAAGTTCTAGTGAATGAAAAGAGAAAATGACATACCTCAACTGTAACGACACTCGCCATCATTAAGATAACAACTGCCATTAACAATAATAAAACATGCGGAAGCAAATCATTTGCAGCGGAATTACTGAAAATCACTAAAAATTTAAAACTTTTTCAAAGAGATCCATTCACAGGAAAACTCTTTAACCAAGAACCAAAGTGTTTCCATTTCATCCTGGTTCACAAGTACACAGCCTGTACAATTCCTTTTTAAGGATTACAACATCGACTGCCCTATTACAAATATACACAGGTGGTATAAAAACTTTGAGGCACTATGCCAAAACTACGATTGAATCATTTAAAACTCCGAGGACCTGAGAGTACAGAGACGACACATAGGACTACTATCTATATGACTTGACAGACAATATCTCCACCTGAGATCTGATTGCTGTCCTTGTTGTTGTTGTTGTTGCTGCTCTTTTTCTGATCTTAGGGATTTCTTGCCTTGCCTCCCATGCATACCTAAAAATGTTTCCCACGGGGGTGAGACAATTGACAAATTGCCCCAGTGAGAGATATAACTCTCCGCCAAAACATTGTTATTGCAGTTTATTAAATTAAAACTGAGTAGGGGTTACTTTTACCTTATCAGGCAGAATTATTCATCATAGAACAGAATAAGATAATCTGCTATTCTCAAGGAGAGTACTGCATCTACCCATGGTAGATAAGTAATTCATCTGTCTACTTTGCAGAGAATATAAAGAAACATAAATAACATTTATCCGCTAAGGAATGCACAAAGAAATGCAACATCAGCCAATGAATCTCCGTATTCAATCCTTAAGCAAACATGCTATACGGCTGATTACATTTTACAATCATATTTAAGCTCTGAGGAGATGAGGTATACCGCTCATACTCCAACTGGCCATTGCAAAGTCGAAACAGGTACCATACATAGGTCTAGGGAAGAGTCGGCTTCCAAGACCTCCCACGTCTCGGTCAGTGCGAGAAAAAACGCAGGACATCTCGTGTCTCTGCTAACGTAGCTTTCCAGGGTATACTGGCAACTTCGCTACAGAGTTACAGCGTCAACTGCACTCTCGTCGGCAATCGAGAGATTTCATGTTTATCTCCATCGACCCGACAAAAACATTGGGAGATGGGTACAACATCTGGACCAATCATCAGGAGATTAGTGATACATCTATCCCGACATATTCATGAAGGATTTGAGAGGTTTCTTGTTTACCTCCTCACAATCACTTCAAGAGGACGTAAGGATATTTTCACCCATTGACCCCCGTATATTCAAAAATATACGAAATCCAGGATATGCCGCAGAGCAACCTGTTTCACCATCACCTATTCCTGACGATGATGGATCTATGGTCAGAGCACTGCATGAATAGATTTCACTTGATTATTTAAGTACATTATCATATTCTTTTAGCATCAGTCAAGTTCTCAAACATATTTTATTCAGATAAATGCTATAAAGAGACATGTACCACTTTCATTAGATATTTATTCACATGGCTCAGAAGCCATTCACATCTTGTCACCTCTCACTAGGCAACAACTTTATTCACATGGCTCATAAGGCCATTCACATCTTGTCACCTCTCACTAGGCAACAACTTTATTCACAAGGCTTACAAGCCCATACTAATCTTGTTACTTCTTTTCTAAGTAACAAGAACATAATGGCACATATGGCCAATGAACTCTTATCAAATAAACATCATAGCTCATACCTGGCTATGATCATCACCTCATGAGACCTGCATGATTGTCACACATGATAATAGATTTATCAAGTTCACAACACATCATGCAATACAGGGTAACACCACTATTCCCTTACCAAGGTTAGGGTTTACCATGAATTAGGGCTTTTCATCCTTTTACCCAAAGCTAGGGTTAGGATTTTCCTTTCTTATCAATTAGGGTTTCATATTTGTATTATCACTCCAACCCTAATTTATTGCTACACTCCTCTGGGAGCATTCATTGATATCCTAAGTATTCATTCATACTTATTACATTCACTAAATTTTAACGACACTCGCCATCGTTAAGATAACAAGTGCCATTAACAATAATAAAACATGCGGAAGCAAATCATTTGCAGCGGAATTACTGAAGGTTTTTGTCAGGTCGATGGAGATAAACATGTGAAATAATTAACAATAATGATGTTGGTTAATGACCCTCCAAATTTGAGGGGTTAACTCCAAAGGAATCGTAGGTTGAAGGCCAATCAATTAGGCAAATCGAATTGAATTAAATGCTGATTTTCAACCTGATTAACTTGACCTGTTTGGGAAAACGGTTTCAAGACCATTTGAGTGAGTTGACCAAGCATTGACCGTTTGGGATTCCTATTCATAATTATGTTGGTTGATGACACTTCAAATTTGAGGGATTAATTCCCAAGTAATCGTGAGTTGAAGGCTAATCAATTAGGGGAACCTAATTGGATTAAGTGCTGATTATCAATCTGATTTAATTGAACTTTTTGGGAAAACGGTCTCAAGACCGTTTGAGTGCGTTGACCAAGGGTTGACCGTTTGGTATTACTGTTCCTAATGATGTTTTATAATGACTCACCAAATTTGAGGGATTTACTCCCAAGGAATCATGAGTTGAAGGATAATCAATTAGGGAAACCTAATTGGATTAAGTGCTGATTATCAATCTGATTTAATTGAACTTTTTGGGCAAACGGTCTCAAGACCGTTTGAGTGCGTTTACCAAGGGTTGACCGTTCGGGATTACTGTTCCTAATGATGTTGTATAATGACTCACCAAATTTGAGGGATTAATTCCCAAGGAATCGTGAGTTGAAGGCTATTCAATTGGGAAAACCCTAATTGAAAACAGTGCTGAAATTCCATTAAGTTAATTGGAGATTTTGGGTTGATTAGCCCAAACGGTTTCAAGACCATTTGGGAATCACCCAAACGATATCAAGACCGTTTGGGGGTCACCCCAAGACCGTTTGGAGGTCTGGGGTCAAGTATAGTTGACCAATGGAAGGTCTAAAGGTACCAAATCATGTTGCAATTAAGTGCTGATTTGTTGATCAACTCGATAGACCAAACCTTGATGATGTTTCACTAGAATCCAAGGTTTGGATGAGCCAAACGGTCTCAAGACCGTTTGGGACTCATCCAAACGGTCTCAAGACCGTTTGGGGGTCACCCAAGACCGTTTGGAGGTCTAGGGTTGAGTATGGTTAAGCAATTGAAGATCCAATGTCACTTAGTTGAAGTGTGATCAATTGCTGATTTGGTGATCAATCCAATGATCCAAACCTTAATTGGTTGACTTGGATATTGATGATATGATGGACAAACGGTCTCAAGACCGTTTGGTGGTAATCCAAACGACCTCAAGACCGTTTGGGGTCAGGTCATGTTCAATTTGAATGATGGTTCAATAGTTTCAATGTAACCAATCTTGTATTGATTAGTGTTGATGAATCATCGATTCCAAACCCTAATTCAATTGAACCAAACCCTAATTGATGACCAATTGAGGATCAATTTAGGGTCAAATCATTTGAAGGTTGAACTATTAAACTCAATTGGAGTATGAGGATAGGTCCAAATGATGATTGATTCCATGAATTCAATGATTGAAGGAATCAACATTGGAAACCCTAATTCAATTGGATACTTATGTAATGGAGGTCCAATGTGATTGAATCTCTTGAGAATCAAGATGGTGAATGATCCATTGATCCAATTCTGATTAGTAATGATAGTCAATGAAGGTACAAAGGTTGAAACCCTATTAGTACCTAAGTGGTTAGTGCCAATTAAGGGATGAACCCTACTTGCTTATAGGATCAATGACTTGATATACTATGTTAATCATAGTTGTATGAACTCGATTGAAGAGTTGATATGACCTAATCAAGTTGAGATGATGATAGCATGAATTCATATAAGAATATGATTCATGTGGTGTTTAAGGGTATGATCCTTAAGTAGAGAGATCATGAAACCCTAATCATGAACATAAACCCTAATTATGGGCAATGTGATATGAAACCCTAATGAAGGGTGATGCGATATGCAATCCCTATTCTAAAGAAGGGAGATGGTATGTGAAACCCTAATCCCTAATGAGAGAATAGAATTCATACTTGAATATGATTCATGAGGTGAACTCCCTTTGCACGACCATGCAAGGTAGCACGGCCGTGGTAGCTTCCCCTCGCATGGTCGTTCGTGGTTGCACGGCCGTGGTGCTCTATGCTTGATTTAGAGGTGATTTGAAAGTGACCTCATATGATCGTATACCTTGATATGATTATAAGTCCAATATAATTGGATGAAGGATACATAAGATATGTGATGAGAAACCCTAGTTGAGGGTGTATCATTGTGATTGTTTATAAGCAACTTTATAATAAAGTCATGCCTTAAACTAAGATAAGTCCATATCATGTGAGATAGCTGTACAATTCTAATGTGTGGCCTTTGCATTATATGCTAAAGGTAAGAGATTAGTGATGGAATGTATTAAGAGGGAAATACCTTAATACAAGATAAGATGAATAACTAAACAGAGTTTGAAATGATGAGAAAGTGATACATCAAGATATGATAGTTATTACATTCAGCATTTCAGGGTTTATATGCCTTGATGTACTTCAAATCCAATATAATTGGGTAAGAAACATATGAAGTGTGTTATGCAACTATTACAATGAAATGTAATGAGTTGTTACACCTTGATGAGTGTAAATTAATGTACCTTGAGAATGGGGTTAAGCCCAAATGATGTGTATGATATAGTCATACCATGATAAGGATGAGAAATGAACTCATACCTTGAATTGATGATCATTAATGCTATATGATGAAAGTAATGTTCTAGAATAATCAAATATGATATCCTTGAATGCCCCAGAGGTATGGAATAATGTATTAAGGGTTGGACAGATAATGAGATCATGAACTCTTTATTAATGAGAAATGGGGAACCCTAACCCTAATTTGGGTAAAGGGAATGAAAAGCCCTATTTGATAGTAAACCCTAATTCCTGGTAGAGGAATAATGGTGTTACTATCACATCACATGATGCGATGAATATCTTGTATGACTGTTATCATGCCTAATAACCATACAGATATTATGAGATGATGTATATAGCTAGTGTGATCTGTGACATTTATATAATAAATGTTGATTGGCATTATGTGCCTTAATGTTGTTGTTGCTTAGTAAAAGAAGCAATATGCATGGACTTTTATGAGTCACATGAGTAAGTTGTTACCTAGTGAGAGGTGACAAGATATTTCATGGCCTTGTGAGCCAGGTGTGATGCTTGTGTAACAAGTATCATGAATGCCTTGGTCAGATGACCTGAAGGTGATAGTTACCTGAAAAAGGTATAATAATGCTCAATGATGAGTTAAGCGTTTGAATACCCAGAACCATATGATTATGGTGATGAGAAAGTGAAGGGATGATAATTCCCAGTATTGAAATGAGGGACTGAGTTCCCAGGGTCTTTGAAAGTCTGATAAATATCTGATAAAAGTAGTACATGTCTCTTTATAGCATTATTGTAATAAGTTATGTTTGAGAACTTGGCTGATGCTAAAAGAATATGAGAATGTACTTAATAAATCAAGTGAAATCTATTCATGTAGTGCTCTGACCATAGATCCATCATCGTTAGGAATAGGTGATGGTGAAACGGGTGCCCGCGGCAAAACCCGGAGCACATATTTTGATTATGTGGGGGTAAATGGGCAAAAATATCCTTACGTCCTCTTGAAGAGATTGTTGGAAGGTAAACAAGAAACCTCTCAATCCTTCATGAATATGTCGGGATGGATGTATCATGAATCTCCCAATGATACTTAATGTCGGATCAAGGAGATAAACAAGAAATCTCTCGATTGGCGATGAGAGTGCAGTTGACGCTGTAACTCTGTAGCGAAGGTGCCAGAATACCCTGGCTAGTTAGTTAGCAGAGACACGAGATGTCCTGCATGTGGTCTCGTACTGATCAAGACAGATGAGGTCATAAGAATCTGGCTCTTTTGATGACCTATGTATGGTACCGAGGCGATTTTGTAATGGTCGGTTGGAGTATGAGCGGTATATCTCATCTCCTCAGAGCATAAGTGTGATTGTAAAATGTAATCAGCCGTATAGCATGTTTGCTTAAGGATTGAATACGGAGATTCATTGGCTGATGTTGCATTTCTTAGTAGATAAATGTTAATTATGTTTCTTTATATTCTCTGCAAAGTAGACAGATGAATTACTTATCTACTATGGGTAGATGCAATGACCTCCTTGAGAATGGAGATTATCTTATTCTGTTCTATGATGAATAATTCTGCCTGATAATGTAAAAGTAACCCCTGCTTAGTTTTAATTTGATAAACTGCAATAACAATGTTTTTGGCAGAGAGTTATATCTCTCGCTGGGGCAATTTTCAATTGTCTCACCCCCGTGGGAAACATTTTTAGGTATGCATGGAAGGCAGAGCAGAAACCCTAGAATAGGGAAAGAGCAGCAGCAACAGCAGGGACAACAATAAGATCTCAGGTGGAAATATTGTCTGTCTAGTCATATAGATAGTAGTCTTATGTGTCGTCTCTGTACTCTCAGGTCTTCGAAGTTTTAAATGTATCAATCTGACTTTTGGCTTAGTGCCTCGAAGTTTTTATATTGCCTGTGTATATTTGTTAACAGGGCAGTCAATGTTGTAATCCTTGAAAAGGAATGGTACAGGTTGTGTACTTGTGAACCAGAATGAATTTGGAATACCTTGGTTCATGGTTAAAGAGTTTTCCTTTGAATGGATCTCTTTGCAAATTTTTTTTAAATTTTCAGTGATTTTCAGTAATCCGCTGCAAATAATTCGCTTCCGCATTAGTTAATCCTGTTTTCGCGAGACAGTCATTTCAATTAGATCACCAAATCAACATTGCATTGTATATCAGCTTAGTGCACCCAAGAACAGCAACCGTTCTTGATGGAATTTGCAGCAAAGAAACAAAAGTGTATAAAATTGAAGAAATCAATCAACAAAGCATAGAAGATTGATGCAATAGCAATGTTTGAGGGTTTAAGTTATAAAACCCACCTCCAATTGAGCTCCAAAGCTCCAAGCTCACGCCATTAATGGTGGATGAAGCTCTAGCAACTCCCCCTAGGCTCGTCCTCAAGCTTTTGATTGCAAAAGTTGGCTATAGGTTGGGGACGTGCTCCCTGCTCCTCCCTAGCTCCTTGGTCGATTTTGCAAGCAAGGGGAAGAAGAAAATCTAAAAAAGGCCTTCGTTTGGGCTTGGAAATGGCACTTTTATAAAGAAATTGATGAGAGAGAATATGCCTTATAAAAATCCAATTAATCCAAAAATTATGGCCGCCTCTTCCCCCTCAACTCCATGGATACGAGGCATATCCCTTTGCCTTTAATTCTCCTTCATTATCCTCAATTTAAAGAAAAGTAAATTAAGCACCTTAATGCTTATTATATTAATATCCCATATGTGAGTGGAAATTACTTTTCTTTATAATAAGGTGAGTGGAATTTCACCTACTTAAGATATTTTCGTTCCTTATCTTGGCAAAGGAACGTACATCCTTATTAAAAATCAACCCAAAACATTTTGGTTGAAAGCCCTTCAATTATTTTTATTCATTTTTGCCCTAAATTGAATTAGGGTTTCAATTAGGATTAAATCTTGATTATTTTAATATCAAGATTCTCTCTCCTCCATCTTAATTCAAATGAGAAGTAAATCTCATTTTATTTTCTCTACATGATTCCAAGAAACATTAGGGACTTTATTAAAGTGGTAATTTGCATATTAAACCCTAGATTTTGGGTAAATTGCACTTTTCACCAAAACTAGGTTTTAATGCACAACATTGCTTTACAAGCTTAATCTTGGTGCCCAAGATTGTGGAAACCATACCACTACATCACATTCATTATTATGATGTGTTAACATCAGAGGAACATCTTATCATGCAACATTTGCAAGTTAACCCCTCGATTTGGGTAATTTGCACTTTAGTCCAAAATAAGCAAACATTGCTTCAACATTGTTGAAACAGGACCAAAAATTGAAACATAGGTTCCTTTTGAGCCTTAATTACTTTTCACAAGATGAGATTAAGCATATAATCATCTTTCTTAATCAAAACACCTAGGGTTAAAGCATAACCCAGGTCAGGGATGTTTAAACGGGTTCAAACCCATTTGAAAGAGTTGACCAAGCGTTGACCATTTGAGAATCTCGTTCCTAATTATGTAGGATAATGACCCTCCAAATTTTAGGGGCTAACTCCAAAGGAATAATAGGTTGAAGGCCAATCAATTAGACAAATCAAATTGAATTAAGTGCTGATTTTCAACCTGAATAACTTGACCTGTTTGGGAAAACGGGTTCAAGACCGTTTGATATGGTTGACCAAGCATTGACCGTTTGGGATTCCTGTTCATAATTATGTTGGTTAATGACCCTAAAAATCTGAGGGGTTAACTCTAAATGAATCGTGAGTTGAAGCCTAATCAATTAGGGAAACCTAATTGGATTATGTGCTGATTTTTCAATCTGATTAATTGAACTTTTTGGGAAAACGGGTTCAAGACCGTTTGAGTGCGTTGACCAAGCGTTGACCGTTTGGGATTACTGATCCCTATTATGTTGGCTAATGACCCTACAAATTTGATGGGTTAACTCCCAAGGAATCGTGAGTTGAAGGCTAATCAATTAGGCAAACCCTAATTGAAAACAGTGCTGAAATTCCAATGAGTTAAGTTGAGATTATGGGTTGATTAGCCCAAACGGGTTCAAACCCGTTTGGGGATCACCCAAACGGTTTCAAACCAGTTTGGGGATCACCCCAAGACCGTTTGGAGGTCTGGGGTCAAGTATAGTTGACCAATTGAAGGTCCAAAGGTACTAATCATATTGCAATGTAGTGCTGATTTGTTGATCAACTCGATAGACCAATCCATGATGAATTTTCACTAGAGTCCAAAAGTTGGATGGGCAAACGGTCTCAAGACCATTTGGAGCTCATCCAAACGGTCTCAAGACCGTTTGGTGGTCACCCAAGACCGTTTGGAGGTCTAGGGTTGAGTATGGTTAGGTGTTTGAAGGTCTAAAGGTACCAAGCTGTTAAACAATGTAATGCTGATTTGGTGATCAATCCAATGAACCAAACCCTAATTGGATTGCTTAGATTTGAGTGATATGATGGGAAAACGGTCTCAAGACCGTTAGGAGGTCATCCAAACGACCTCAAGACCGTTTGGGGTCAGGTCATACCCAATTTGGATGATGGTTCAATGGTTTCAAAGCAACTAGTCTTACATTGATTAGTGTTGTTGAATCATCGATTCTAAACCCTAATTCAATTGAATCAAACCCTAATTGATGATCAATTGAGGGTCAATTGAGAGTCAAATCAGTTGAAGGTTGACCTATTAAACTCAATTGAAGTATGAGGGTAGGTCCAATTGATGACTGGTTCCATGAATTCAATGATTGAAGGAATCAACATTTAAAACCCTAATTCAATTGGATACCCTATGTAATGGAGGTCCAATGTGATTGAATCTCTTGAGAATCAAGATGATGAATGATCCATTGATCCAATGTTGATTAGTAATGATAATCAAAGAAGGTACAAAGGTTGAAACCCAAATCGTACCTAAGGGATTAGTGCCAATTAAGGGATGAATTCCTAATTTCTTATAGGGTCAATGACTTGATACACTATGTTAATCATAGTTGTATGTACTCAATTGAAGGGTGATATGACCTATTAAAGTTGAGAAGTTTATATCATGAATTCATACATGAATATGATTCATGTGGTGGTTACGAGTTATGATCCTTAAGTAAAGAGATCATGAAACCCTAAACATGAACATAAACCCTAATTGACAGGGTTATTGAACTCAAACCTAGTTGAGGGTCTATCCTTATGAAACCCTAAATGAGGGTGTATCCATGTGAAAACCTAGTTGAGGGTGTATCCATGTGAAACCCTAATTGAGGGTGATTTCATGAGAAACCCTAATTGGGAATGATTAGCAAACCTTGAATATGGGAAACGTGATATGAAACCCTAATGAAGGGTGATGCTATATGTAATCCCTATTCTAAAGAAGGGAGATGGTATGTGAAACCCTAATCCCTAATGAAAGAATAGAATTCATACTTGAATATGATTCATGAGGGGAACTTCTGTAGCACGACCGTGGTAGCTTCACTTTGCACGACCGTGCAAGGTAGCACGGCCGTGGTGGCTTCCCTTTGCACGCCCGTTCTTGGTTGCACAGCCGTGATGCTCTATGCTTGATTTAGAGGTGATTTGAAAGTGACCTCATATGAACGTATACCTTGATATGATTATAAGTCCAATATAATTGGATGAAGGATACATAAGATATGTGATGAGAAACCCTAGTTGAGGGTGTATCATTGTGATTGTTTATAAGCAACTTTATAATAAAGTCATGCCTTAAACTAAGATAAGTCCATATCATGTGAGATAGTTGTACAATTATAATGTGTGGCCTTTGCATTATATGCTAAAGGTAAGAGATTAGTGATGGAATGTATTAAGAGGGAAATACCTTAATACAAGATAAGATGGATAACTCAACAGAGTTTGAAATGCTGAATGTGATAACTATCATATCTTGATGAGAATAAAGTTGTTGCCTAGTGAGAGGTGACAAGATGTGAATGGCCTTGTGAGCTATGTGAATAAAGTTGTTGCCTAGTGAGAGGTGACAAGATGTGAATGGCTTCTGAGCCATGTGAATAAGTATCTGATGAAAGTGGTACATGTCTCTTTATAGCATTCATCTGAATAAAATATGTTTGAGAACTTGACTGATGCTAAAAGAATATGATAATGTACTTAAATAATCAAGTGAAATCTATTCATGTAGTGCTTTGATACCACTAAATTGTAACGACACTCGCCATCGTTAAGATAACAAGTGCCATTAACAATAATAAAACATGCGGAAGCAAATCATTTGCAGCGGAATTACTGAAAATTACTAAAAATTAAAAACTTTTTCAAAGAGATCCATTCACAAGAAAATTATTTAACCAAGAACCAAAGTGTTTCCATTTCATCCTGGTTCACAAGTACACAACATGTACAATTCCTTTTTAAGGATTACAACATTGACTGCCCTGTTACAAATATACACAGGCGGTATAAAAACTTTGAGGCACTATGCCAAAACTCTGATTGAATCATTTAAAACTCCGAGGACCTGAGAGTACAGAGATGACACATAGGACTACTATCTATATGACTTGACAAACAATATCTCCACCTGAGATCTGATTGCTGTCCTTGTTGTTGTTGTTGTTGCTACTCTTTTTCTGATCTTAGGGATTTCCTACCTTGCCTCCCATGCATACCTAAAAATGTTTCCCACGGGGGTGAGACAATTGAAAAATTGCCCCAGCGAGAGATATATCTCTCCGCCAAAACATTGTTATTGCAGTTTATTAAATTAAAACTGAGCAGGGGTTACTTTTACCTTATCAGGTAGAATTATTCATCATAGAACAAAATAAGATAATCTCCTATTCTCAAGGAGAGTATTGCATCTACCCATGGTAGATAAGTAATTCATCTGTCTACTTTGCAGAGAATATAAAGAAACATAAATAACATTTATCCGCTAAGGAATGCACAAAGAAATGCAACATCAGCCAATGAATCTCCGTATTCAATCCTTAAGCAAACATTCTATACGGCTGATTACATTTTACAATCATATTTAATCTCTGAGGAGATGAGGTATATCGCTCATACTCCAACCGGACATTGTGAAGTCGAAACCGGTACCATACATAGGTCTAGGGAAGAGTCGGCTTCCAATACCTCCCACGTCTCGGTCAGTGTGAGACAAAACACAGGACATCTCGTGTCTCTGCTAACGTAGCTTTCCAGGGTATACTGGCAACTTCGCTACAGAGTTACATCGTCAACTGCACTCTCTTCGGCAATCGAGAGATTTCATGTTTATCTCCATCGACCCGACAAAAACATTGGGAGATGGGTACAACATCTGGCCCAATAATCGGGAGATTAGTGATACATCTATCCCGACCTATTCATGAAGGATTTGAGAGGTTTATAGGTCCAATTGATGATTGGTTCCATGAATTCAATGATTGAAGGAATCAACATTGGAAACCCTAATTCAATTGGATACCTCATGTTATTGAAGGTCCAATTGATCAAACCTTTTTGGAAACCTAATGTAATTAGGTGATAGATACCTTAATGGTACTAAGTAAGAATGCTTAACAAATGCATGGATCCAATACATGATGAAAACCCTAATTGAGGTTGATTCCATGTATAACCCTAATAAGAGGTTGTCTACATGTGAAATCACTAATTAGGATGAATAGTAAACCCTAGTTGAGGGTGTATCCAAGTGAAACCCTAGTTGAGGGTGTATCCATGTGGAATCCTAATTGAGGGTGATTTCATGAGAAACCCTAATTGGGAATGATTAGTAAACCCTAATTATGGGCAATGTGATATGAAATCCCTAATGAAGGGTGATGCTATATACAATCTCTATTCTAAAGAAGGGAGATGGTATGTGAAACCCTAATCCCTAATGAAAGAATAGAATTCATACTTGAATATGATTTATGAGGTGAACCCCTATGGCATGACCGTGCAAGGTAGCACGACCGTGCTGGATTCACCTTGCACGACCGTGCAAGGTAGCACGGCCGTGGTAGCTTCATTGTGCACGACCGTGTACGGTAGCACGGCCGTGGTGGCTTCCCTTTGCATGGCCGTTCTTGGTTGCACGGCCGTAGTGCTCTATGCTGGACTTAGAGTTGATTCGAAAGTGACCTAACATGGTCGTTTTGTTAATTTCCAACCTAAGGATGAGAGAGAAACTCATACCTTGTGATGATAATCATTTAATGATACATGATGAATGTAATAAGTATGAATGAATACTTAGGATATCAATGAATGCTCCCAGAGGAGTGTAGCAATAAATTAGGGTTGGAGTGATAATACAAATATGAAACCCTAATTGATAAGAAAGGAAAATCCCAACCCTAGCTTTGGGTAAAAGGATGAAAAGCCCTAATTGATGGTAAACCCTAACCTTGGTAAGGGAATAGTGGTGTTACCCTGTATTGCATGATGTGTTGTGAACTTGATAAATCTATTATCATGTGTGACAATCATGCAGGTCTCATGAGGTGATGATCATATCCAGGTATGAGCTATGATGTTTATTTGATAAGAGTTCATTGGCCATATGTGCCATTATGTTCTTGTTACTTAGAAAAGAAGTAACAAGATTAGTATGGGCTTGTAAGCCTTGTGAATAAAGTTGTTGCCTAGTGAGAGGTGACAAGATGTGAATGGCCTTATGAGCCATGTGAATAAAGTTGTTGCCTAGTGAGAGGTGACGAGATGTGAATGGCCTTGTGAGCCATGTGAATAAAGTTGTTGCCTAGTGAGAGGTGAAAAGATGTGAATGGCTTCTGAGCCATGTGAATAAGTATCTGATGAAAGTGGTACATGTCTCTTTATAGCATTTATCTGAATAAAATATGTTTGAGAACTTGAATGATGCTAAAAGAATATGATAATGTACTTAAATAATCAAGTGAAATCTATTCATGCAGTGCTTTGACCATAGATCCATCATCGTCAGGAATAGGTGATGGTGAAACAGGTTGCTCCGCGGCATATCCTGGATTTCAAATATTTTTGAATATACGGGGGTCAATGGGAGAAAATATCCTTACATCCTCTTGAAGTGATTGTGAGGAGGTAAAGAAGAAACCTCTCAAATCCTTCATATATAGGTCGGGATAGATGTATCACTAATCTCCCGATGATTGGGCCAGATGTTGTACCCATCTCCCAATGTTTTTGTCAGGTCGATGGAGATAAACATGAAATCTCTCGATTGCCGACGAGAGTGCAGTTGACGCTGTAACTCTGTAGAAAAGTTGCTAGTATACCCTGGAAAGCTACGTTAGCAGAGACACGAGATGTCCTGCGTTTTGTCTCGCACTGACCAAGACGTGGGAGGTCTTGGAAGCCGACTCTTCCCTAGACCTATGTATGGTACCGGTTTTGACTTCACAATGGCCGGTTGGAGTATGAGCGGTATACCTCATCTCCTCAGAGATTAAATATGATTGTAAAATGTAATCAGCCGTATAGCATGTTTTCTTAAGGATTGAATACGGAGATTCATTAGCTGATGTTGCATTTCTTTGTGCATTCCTTAGTGGATAAATGTTATTTATGTTTCTTTATATTCTCTTCAAAGTAGACAGATGAATTACTTATCTACCATGGGTAGATGCAATACTCTCCTTGAGAATAGGAGATTATCTTATTCTGTTCTATGATGAATAATTCTGCCTGATAAGGTAAAAGTAACCCCTGCTCAGTTTTAATTTAATAAACTGCAATAACAATGTTTTGGCAGAGAGTTATATCTCTCGCTGGGGCAATTTTTCAATTGTCTCACCCCCGTGGGAAACATTTTTAGGTATGCATGGGAGGCAAGGTAGGAAATCCCTAAGATCAGAAAAAGAGCAGCAACAACAACAACAATAAGGACAGCAATCAGATCTCAGGTGGAGATATTGTCTGTCAAGTCATATAGATAGTAGTCCTATGTGTCGTCTCTGTACTCTCAGGTCCTTGGAGTTTTAAATGATTCAATCGGAGTTTTGGCATAGTGCCTCAAAGTTTTTATACCGCCTGTGTATATTTGTAACAGGGCAGTCAATGTTGTAATCCTTAAAAAGGAATTGTACAGGATGTGTACTTGTGAACCAGGATGAAATGGAAACACTTTGGTTCTTGGTTAAAGAGTTTTCCTGTGAATGGATCTCTTTGAAAAAGTTTTAAATTTTTAGTGATTTTCAGTAATTCCACTGCAAATGATTTGCTTCCGCATGTTTTATTATTGTTAATGGCACTTGTTATCTTAACGATGGCGAGTGTCGTTACAATTTAGTGGTATCAGAGCTCTAGGTTCACTGAGTCTACAGAGACATAGGACTAAGTTGTTGAGTCTGTGTTAGTGTCCTCCAGTATACCCTATAATGATTTCTGCTTGTGCAGAGAAAGGGTAAAGTTTAAAATGACTGGAGAGCACAAGGAACACATTTCTAAGGGCAATGTTGTTGCACCAAGAAGAGGTGCAAGGGATCATGCAAGAATAGAATGAGTGCCTGAGAATCCCCATTAAGACCTGATCAGGATAGAGAATCCTATGATCGTGCTCTTGTTGGGTAGATTAGGGCAACAGTAATGCATATGAGTGGACTGGATGCTAGGCTTATAACCTAGGTAATCAGTCCTTAATACAGAAAGCTTGATCTTAAAATGAGCTCCTAAATGACTTAGTCATGTTGGAACAAGGGAAAATATGGAAAAGATTAACTTATGGAAAGAAAGTAGACTCTGCCATGAGCTTAGACAGATAATAAATATGTGATGGCAGTGCCCAAGAAGGGGCAATAAGCTGCGAAGTAGGTGATGATCTCTATAATTTTAGAGACATTTTCCTAATGGTTCTAAAAAGCCAAGGTTTTTGGTACAAATAGTGCAATAAATGCCTAGTGTACGAGGGCAGCAACCCTAAGTAAGTGTAAAGGTATTAACCTTTCACCTGTAAAATTCCATGGCTTAGTTTTTGCATCAGTAATAAGACTAATAAGACCATGATGTGAGGACAATGTATGTTATAAATGTGTACATGTTGAGTACACTAAACCCCTTTTGTTATAAAAAGGAGGACTGCTGATTTGGTTTTCCCTATTAGTTTTCATATAGGGAAGAAATGATGAGAATTATAATTTGAATTCTGTTCAAGTATTCTTTTAAATGTTCTATATTGATCTTACCTCTATGAAAGAGGAAGAGGTATAGAACAGATGCCTGGATAAAATCTAGGGATGTTAAATCTTATGTTATGATAATATGAAAAACAAGAAATATGATAGCATGTAAGTGCATACTACTTGATCTCAGTACTTGTAAACCCTGATCAGGTTTACAACTATTGATGATAAAGTGAGTATGGAAACTCTTAGATTGATATCTTTTTGATTGCCCTGATCAAGCAATCATTCTGATACAATCTAATGAGTATCATGAAATAAGAAATATGGTATGGATAAATGTATCATACCTTAAGTACAAGAAAGAAGGATCTGATAGGAATTCAAATCAGTATGTGTATATGAGGAAGTAAAAGTATGACCCTCATATGATGAGAAAGAGAACAAGGGAGGTGATCCCTGTTCAATAAAGTTGTAAATATGATAAAAGAAAGATGAGAATATGATGTGTTTTCAACACATGTGACTGATACCAGGGTAATGGATTCTGGTATCTGAGAATTATCAGATGGTTTAGATTAGCTACCTGGAGTGGTCAACTATGAAATCATTCCGATTATATAAAATGATATGAACATCATATGTTAGGGGTTTATGCTTTGCATAAACATAACAACTAAATATGTCTTTAAGATAAGTTCTCATTTGACTCTATGAGAATATTGTGTGAAGGAAATTTGTGCTGATCAAAGTTCTATGATGTCTACATAACAATGAGGTGTTATGAAGAGACATGATGATATGATGAATGAATAATATCTGTTCCCTTTATCTGGGATTTCGGGGACGAAATCCTTGTTAGGGGTTTATAATTTGTAACATCCATGACCTGGGTTATGCTTTAACCCTAGGTTTTTTGATTAAGAAAAATGATTATATGTTTAATCTCATCTTGTGAAAAGTAATTAGGGCTCATGAGGAACTTATGTTTCAATTTTGGTCCTGTTTGAACAATGTTGAAGCAATGATTTCTTATTTTGGACTAAAGTGCAAATTACCCAAGTTGAGGGGTTAACTTGCAAATTGCACATGATAAGATGTTCCTCTGATGTTGAGACATCATAAGGATGAATATGATGTAGTAGTATGGTTTCTACAAGCCTGGACACCAAGATAGAGCTTGTTGGACAATGTTGTGCATTAAAACCTAGTTTTGGAGTAAAGTGCAATTTACCCAAAATCTAGTGTTCAATATGCAAATTACCACTTCAATAAGGTCCTTAATGTTTCTTGGCATCATGTATAGCAAATAAAATGAGAGGGACTCCTCATTTGAAGTAAGTTGGAGAAGAGAGAATCTTGACATTAAAATAATCAAGAATAATGCCTAATTGAAACCTCAATTCGATTTAGGGCAAAAATGAATAAAAATAATTGAAGGGCTTTCAACCAAAATGTTTTGGGTTGATTTTGAATAAGGATGGACGTTCCTTTAACAAGATAAGGAACGAAAATATATTAAGTAGGTGAAATTCCACTCACCTTTTTATAAAGAAAAGTAATATCCACTCACATGTGGGATATTATATTATAAGCATTAAGGTGCTTAATTTTCTTTTCTTTAAATTAAGGATAATGAAGGAGAACTAAAGGCAAGGAAGGTGCCTAATACCCAAGGTAGTTTAGGGGAAAGAGGCGGCCACTTTATTGGGATTAATTGGATTTTTATAAGGCATTTTCTCTCTCATCAATTTCCTTATAAAAGTGCCATTTCCAAGCCCAAACCAAGGCCTTTTCGGATTTCTTTCTTCCCCTTGCTTGAAAAACCGACCAAGGATCTAGGGAGGAGCAGGGAGCACGTCCCCAACCTGTTGGTAAGCCCTTGACCTTCATTCTTCATGATTTCATGGTGGAAATCGAAAATAAATTATGGATTCCTTCTTATTTCGATCTCCTCTTCAACCCTAGCCAACTTTTGCAATCAAAAGCTTGAGGAAGAGCCTAGGGGGAGTTGCTATAGCATCATCCACTATTTATGACGTGATCTTGGAGCTTTGGAGCTCAATTGGAGGCGGGTTTTATAACTTAAACCCTCAAACATTGCTATTGCATCAATCTTCTATGCTTTGTTGATTGATTTCTTCAATTTTATACACTTTTGTTTCTTTGCTGCAAATTCCATCAAGAAAGGTTTCTGTTCTTGGGTGCACGAAGGAAGATGATTATGACATCATCATAAGCAAGCACCTCACCAAATATCTTGGGAGCCAATGATCTCAAAAGTTGGGACCAAACGGTTTCACCAAAACCGTTTGGTGACCAAACGGGTTGCAAACCGTTTGGTGGAAAACGGGTTCAAACCCGTTTGAAGGAGTTTACCAAGCATTGACCGTTTGGGAATCTCGTTCCTAATTATGTAGAATAATGACCCTTAAAATGTGAGGGGTTAACTCCAAAGGAATCATAGGTTGAAGGCCAATCAATTAGACAAATCGAATTGAATTAAGTGCTTATTTTCAACCTGAATAACTTGACCTGCTTGGGA
Organism: Alisma plantago-aquatica; assembly: GCA_963693085.1. Lineage (NCBI taxonomy): Eukaryota > Viridiplantae > Streptophyta > Magnoliopsida > Alismatales > Alismataceae > Alisma > Alisma plantago-aquatica. The sequence continues at coordinate 50,227,527 of OY856415.1, read as the reverse complement.
AAACGGGTTCAAGACCGTTTGAGATGGTTGACCAAGCGTTGACCGTTTGGGATTCCTGTTCATAATTATGTTGGTTAATGACACGAAAAATTTGAGGGGTTAACTCCAAAGGAATCATAGGTTGAATGCTAGACAATTAGGAAAATATAATTGGATTAAGTGCTGATTTTCAACCTGATTAACTTGACCTGCTTGGGAAAACGGGTTCAAGACCGTTTGAGTGAGTTGACCAAGCATTGAAAGTTTGGGATTCATGTGCATAATTATGTTGGTTAATGAATCTCCAAATGTGAGGGGTTAACTCCAAAGAAATCATAGGTTTAAGGCTAATCAATTAGGAAAAACTAATTGGATTAAGTGCTGATTTTCAACCTGATTAACTTGACCTGCTTGAGAAAACGGGTTCAAGACCGTTTGAGTGAGTTGAACAAGCGTTGACCGTTTGGGATTCCTGTTCATAATTATGTTGGTTAATGACTCTCCAAATTTGAGGGGTTAACGCCCAAGGAATCGTGAGTTGAAGGCTATTCAATTAGGCAAACCCTAATTGAAAACAGTGCTGAAATTCCAATGAGTTAAGTTGAGATTTTGGGTTGATTAGCCCAAACGGGTTCAAGACCATTTGGGGATCATCCAAACGGGTTCAAGACCATTTGGGGATCACCCCAAGACCGTTTGGAGGTCTGGGGTCAAGTATAGTTGATCAATTGAAGGTCCAAAGGTACCAAATCATACTGCAACTCAATGCTGATTTGTTGATCAACTCGATAGACCAATCCATGATGATTTTTCACTAAAGTCCAAAGGTTGGATGAGCCAAACGGTATAAAGACCGTTTGGAGCTCATACAAACGGTCTAAAGACCGTTTGGTGGTCACCCAAGACCGTTTGGAGGTCTAGGGTTGAGTATGGTTAGGTGGTTGAAGGTCTAAAGGTACTAAGCTGATATACAATACAATGTTGATTTGGTGATCAGTCCAATGAACCAAACCCCAATTGGATTGCTTAGATTTGAATGATATGATGGGTAAAAGGTCTCAAGACCGTTTGGAGGTCATCCAAACGACCTCAAGACCGTTTGAGGTCAGGTCATACCCAATTTGGATGATGGTTCAATGGTTTCAAAGCAACTAGTCTTACATTGATTAGTGTTGTTGAATCATCAATTCCAAACCCTAATTCAATTGAATCAAACCCTAATTGAGGGTCAATTGAGGGTAAAATTATTTGAAGGTTGACTTATCATACTCAATTGAATTATGGTTTGGAATCGATGATTCAACAACACTAATCAATGTAAGACTAGTTGCTTTGAAACCATTGAACCATCATCCAAATTGGGTATGACCTGACCCCAAACGGTCTTGAGGTCGTTTGGATGACCTCCAAACGGTCTTGAGACCGTTTGCCCATCATATCACTCAAATCTAAGCAATCCAATTGGGGTTTGGTTCATTGGATTGATCACCAAATCAACATTGCATTGTATATCAGCTTAGTACCTTTAGACCTTCGAACACCTAACCATATTCAACCCTAGACCTCCAAACGGTCTTGGGTGACCACCAAACGGTCTTGAGACCGTTTGGATGAGCTCCAAACGGTCTTGAGACCGTTTGGCTCATCCAACCTTTGGACTTTAGTGAAAAATCATCATGGATTGGTCTATCGAGTTGATCAACAAATCAACATTGAGTTGCAGTATGATTTGGTACCTTTGGACCTTCAATTGATCAACTATACTTGAACCCAGACCTCCAAACGGTCTTGGGGTGATCCCCAAATGGTCTTGAACCCATTTGGATGATCCCCAAATGGTTTTGAACCCATTTGGGCTAATCAACCCAAAATCTCAACTTAACTCATTGGAATTTCAGCATTGTTTTCAATTAGGGTTTGCCTAATTGAATAGCCTTCAACTCACGATTCCTTGGGAGTTAACCCCTCAAATTTGGAGAGTCAGAAGCTTACCAACAGGTTTGTGCTCGTCCTCCTATTGCTCCTAAGTCCCCTTGAGCTCATCCCAAGAAAAGGAAGAAGAAAGGGCTGAAAAAGCCTTTCAATTCATTTGGAAAAGGCACTTTTATAAGGAAATTGATGAGAGAGAAAATGCCTTATAAAAATCCAATTAATCCAAAAATTATGGCCGCCTCTTCCCCCTCAATTCCGTGTATACGAGGCACCTTACTTTTCCTTTTATTCCCCTTCATTATCCTCAATTTAAAGAAAAGCAAATTAAGCACCTTAATGCTTATTATATTAATATCCCATATGTGAGTGGAAATTACTTTTCTTTATAATAAGGTGAGTGGAATTTCACCTACTTAAGATATTTTCGTTCCTTATCTTAGCAAAGGAACGTCCATCCTTATTCAAAATCAACCCAAAACATTTTGGTTGAAAGCCCGTCAATTATTTTTATTTATTTTTGCCCTAAATCGAATTAGGGTTTCAATTAGGCATTATTCTTGATTATTTTAATGTCAAGATTCTCTCTCCTCCAACTTAGTTCAAATGAGGAGTCCCTCTCATTTTCTTTGCTATACATGATGCCAAGAAACATTAAGGACCTTATTGAAGTGGTAATTTGCATATTGAACCCTAGATTTGGGGTAAATTGCACTTTACTCCAAAACTAGGTTTTAATGCACAACATTGTCCAACAAGCTCTATCTTGGTGTCCAGGATTGTAGAAACCATACTACTACATCATATTCATCCTTATGATGTCTCAACATCAGAGGAACATCTTATCATGTGCAATTTGCAAGTTAACCCCTCAACTTGGGTAATTTGCACTTTAGTCCAAAATAAGAAATCATTGCTTCAACATTGTTCAAACAGGACCAAAATTGAAACATAAGTTTCTCATGAGCCCTAATTACTTTTCATAGGATGAGATTAAACATATAATCATCTTTCTTAATCAAAACACCTAGGGTTAAAGCATAACCCATGTCAGGGGTGTTACAAATTATAAACCCCTAACAAGGATTTCGTCCCCGAAATCCCAGATAAAGGAATCATATATTATTCATTCATCATATCATCATGTCTCTACATAACACCTCATTGTTATGGAGACATCATATAGCTTTGATCAACACAAAGTTCCTTCTTACAATATTCTCATAGAGTCAATTGAGATCTTATCTTAAAGACATATTTAGTTGTTATGTTTATGCAAAGCATAAACCCCTAACATATGATGTTCATATCATTTTATATAATCAGACTGATTTCATAGTTGACCACTCTAGGTAGCTAATCTAAACCATCTGATAATTCTCAGATACCAGAATCCATTACCCTAGTATCAGTCACATGTGTTGAAAACACATCATATTCTCATCTTTCTTTTATCATATTTACAAATTTATTAAACAGGGATCACCTCCCTTGTTCTCTTTCTCATCATATGAGGTTCATACTTTTACTTCCTCATATACACATACTGATTTGAATTCCTATCAGATCCTTATTTCTTGTACTTAAGGTATGATACATTTATCCATACCATATTTCTTATTTCATGATACTCATTAGATTGTATCCGAATGATTGCTTGATCAGGGCTATCAAAAAGATATCAATCTAAGAGTTTCCATACTCACTTTATCATCAATAGTTGTAAACCTGATCAGGGTTTACAAGTACTGAGATCAAGTAGTATGCACTTACATGCTATCATATTTCTTGTTTTTCATATTATCATAACATAAGATTTAACATCCCTGGATTTTATCCAGGCATCTCTTCTATACCTCTTCCTCTTTCATAGAGGTAAGATCAATATAGAACATTTAAAAGAATACTTGAACATAATTGAAATTCTAATTCTCATCATTTCTTCCCTATATGACAACTAACAGGGAAAACCAAATCAGCAGTCCTCCTTTTTATAACAAAAGGGGTTTAGTGTACTCAACATGTACACATTTATAACATACATTGTCCTCACATCATGGTCTTATTAGTCTTATTACTGATGCAAAAACTAAGCCATGGAATTTTACAGGTGAAAGGTTAAGACCTTTACACTTACTTAGGGGTTGCTTCCCAGGTACACTACGCATTTATTGCACTATTTGTACCAAAAACCTTGGCTTTTTTAGAACCATTAGGCAAATGTCTCTAAAATTATAGAGATCATCACCTACTTCTCAGCTTATTGCCCCTTCTTGGGCACTGCCATCACATATTTATTATCTGTCTAAGCTCATGGAAGAGTCTACTTTCTTGCCATAAGTTAATCTTTTCCATATTTTCCCTTGTTCCAACATGACTAAGTCATTTAGGAGCTCATTTTAAGATCAAGCTTTCTGTATTAAGGACTGATTACTTAGGTTATAAGCCTAGCATCCAGTCCACTCATATGCATTACTGTTGCCCTAATATACCCAACAAGAGCATGATCATAGGATTCTCTATCCTGATCAGGTCTTAATGGGGATTCTCAGGCACTCATTCTATTCTTGCATGATCCCTTGCACCTCTTCTTGGTGCAACAACATTGCCCTTAGCAATGTGTTCCTTGTGCTCTCCAGTCATTTTAAACTTTACCCTTTCTCTGCACAAGCAGAAATCATTATAGGGTATACTAGAGGACACTAACACAGACTCAACAACTTAGTCATATGTCTCTGTAGACTCAGCGAACCTAGAGCTCTGATACCACTAAATTGTAACGACACTCGCCATCGTTAAGATAACAAGTGCCATTAACAATAATAAAACATGCGGAAGCAAATCATTTGCAGCGGAATTACTGAAAATCACTAAAAATTTAAAACTTTTTCAAAGAGATCCATTCACAGGAAAACTCTTTAACCAAGAACCAAAGTGTTTCCATTTCATCCTGGTTCACAAGTACACAGCCTGTACAATTCCTTTTTAAGGATTACAACATTGACTGCCCTGTTACAAATATACACAGGCAGTATAAAAACTTTGAGGCACTATTCCAAAACTCCGATTGAATCATTTAAAACTCTGAGGACCTGAGAGTACAGAGTCGACACATAGGACTACTATCTATATGACTTGACAGACAATATCTCCACCTGAGATCTGATTGCTGTCCTTGTTGTTGTTGTTGTTGCTGCTCTTTTTCTAATCTTAGGGATTTCCTGCCTTGCCTCCCATGCATACCTAAAAATGTTTCCCACGGGGGTGAGACAATTGAAAAATTGCCCCAGTGAGAGATATAACTCTCTGCCAAAACATTGTTATTGTAGTTTATTAAATTAAAACTGAGCAGGGGTTACTTTTACCTTATCAGGCAGAATTATTCATCATAGAACAGAATAAGATAATCTCCTATTCTCAAGGAGAGTATTGCATCTACCCATGGTAGATAAGTAATTCATCTATCTACTTTGCAGAGAATATAAAGAAACATAAATAACATTTATCCGCTAAGGAATGCACAAAGAAATGCAACATCAGCCAATGAATCTCCGTATTCAATCCTTAAGCAAACATGCTATACGGCTGATTACATTTTACAATCATATTTAAGATCTGAGGAGATGAGGTATACCGCTCATACTCCAACCGGCCATTGCTAAGTCGAAACCGGTACCATACATAGGTCTAGGGAAGAGCCGGCTTCCAAGACCTCCCACGTCTCGGTCAGTGCGAGACAAAACGCAGGACATCTCATGTCTCTGCTAACGTAGCTTTCCAGGGTATACTGGCAACTTCGCTACAGAGTTACAGCGTCAACTGCACTCTCATCGGAAATCGAGAGATTTCATGTTTATCTCCATTGACACGACAAAAACATTGGGAGATGGGTACAACATCTGGCCCAATCATCGGGAGATTAGTGATACATCTATCCCGACCTATTCATGAAGGATTTGAGAGGTTTCTTGTATACGGGGGTCAATAAGCTTACCAATAGGTTGGGGCTCGTCCTTCTATTGCTCCTAAGTCCCCTTGAGCTCATCCCAAGCAAAGGAAGAAGAAAGGGCCGAAAAAGCCTTTCAATTCATTTGAAAAAGGCACTTTTATAAGGAAATTGATGCGAGAGAAAATGCCTTATAAAAATCCAATTAATCCAAATATTATGGCCGCCTCTTCCCCCTCAATTCCATGGATACGAGTCACCTTCCTTTTCCTTTTATTCCCCTTCATTATCCTCAATTTAAAGAAAAGCAAATTAAGCACCTTAATGCTTATTATATTAATATCCCATATGTGAGTGGAAATTACTTTTCTTTATAATAAGGTGAGTGGAATTTCACCTACTTAAGATATTTTCGTTCCTTATCTTAGCAAAGGAATGTCCATCCTTATTCAAAATCAACCCAAAACATTTTGGTTGAAAGCCCGTCAATTAGTTTTATTCATTTTTGCCCTAAATCGAATTAGGGTTTCAATTAGGCATTATTCTTGATTATTTTAATGTCAAGATTCTCTCTCCTCCAACTTAGTTCAAATGAGGAGTCCCTCTCATTTTCTTTGCTATAAATGATGACAAGAAACATTAAGGACCTTATTGAAGTGGTAATTTGCATATTGAACCCTAGATTTTGGGTAAATTGCACTTTACTCCAAAACTAGGTTTTAATGCACAACATTGTCCAACAAGCTCTATCTTGGTGTCCAGGCTTGTAGAAACCATACCACTACATCATATTCATCCTTATGATGTCTCAACATCAGAGGAACATCTTATCATGTGAAATTTTCAAGTTAACCCCTCAACTTGGGTAATTTGCACTTTAGTCCAAAATAAGAACTCATTGCTTCAACATTGTTCAAACAGGACCAAAATTGAAACATAAGTTCCTCATGAGCCCTAATTACTTTTCACAAGATGAGATTAAACATATAATCATCTTTCTTAATCAAAACACATAGGGTTAAAGCATAACCCAGGTCAGGGGTGTTGCATCAACTCTAGCAGGGAATGAATAAAGGCACGCGGGTACCACAACTTCGGGAAATGACAATGGTAGATAACACATGGGATGTATACCATTTTATGATAAAGTTATATTTGTTATAAAATAATTGTTGTTGATGTTTATTTACTTTTACTATGCAATTCTCAGAAATGAACAGAGGCACATGCGTACCACAACTCTAGAAAATGAAAATGATAGACAATAAATGGGAGGTAAAATATTTGTGATAAAGTAATATTAATGTTAATGTTTATTTTCTTTTATGTTATTGAGTATATATTTCCTTATTTTTATACTATACCAGGAGTGGATGATCAAAGCCAAGATGTAGTTCATACAAATTTAATATAATCAATTGAGCATGATGCCACAGGTGTTGTATTTTTCTATGAATATTTTTCATTATCAAAATAAAATTAAATCACATTTTCTAAATGTTTTTAGATGTTATCATACAAAATGTTAACAAGAGAAGGACACGAGGTAGAATCAGTTTAAAGGCAGTGGCCCCAACATCTGGTCAGAAGCATAAATGCATTGTTCTCAATGATGGAAGAATTGCTGGACCAGGGAGACACAGTTTGAGCAACTTTTTAGGAATATTAGCTCGTAATTCCTCTTTATTTCTGATACATAAGGAGTGGGGACAAGATCATGAATCGGCGATTGAAATGGTTATGAATAATGTTTTAGTAAGTGTTCTACTCTCAAGATGCTTTTCTATTTTTATTTTTATCCAACTAAAATAGCAAAATACTTTTAATCTTATCATTTTCATATATATTACATTTTATCGATGCAGTGTGATTTTGAATTTTTCAATATGGATGATACAAAAGTGACTTCTTAGGATGAAGTAACTACTTTTGTCCAAAAGACGATCAATCAACAATTGACGATTTTCGTAAGGATCTAAAACGTTGGTTAAATCCAAATATTTCCATTGTTGAACAAATGGAAACTATAGATGATCGAGTTCCACACGAAAGTTGGGTATTACTTATAGATCTTTGGAATAGTCAATCAAAACATGTAAAATTCAAAAAATATATTACATTGTCTTACTATGTTTTACCATTCATACTTATATCCAATTCATAAATTCACTTGATCATTGAGTAGCAAGAAGCGAGCATAAATAAACGCAATCGAAGTATTTTACAAGCTACCCACACAACTGGACTGATATCTTATGCTGAAAAGCATTTGAATGCGGTAAGATTTCTAATATAATTTAGAATAGTTGAAATAACTTATACTTTTTCATATGTTACTATTGTATATGTTTTTTAGGAGAAAAATGGTGGGAAAGTGACACTCCTGCAAACTTGGGTTGATGGTCATAAAAGGAATGGCGAATATATAGATGAAAAAACAAGAGTGATTTGTGTAAGTCTTTATATCATCATCTATATTCTTCTAAATTAAGAAAAATAACTCGATATGTGAATTTACCTTATAGGAAAAGGTAATAGAAAGATGTATAGAATTGGGACTGGAGAATATAAATGATCCATTAAAGTTTGGTCCTGTTGTGGACTCTGTGTATGGGTCCCATCATGGAGGGTATGAGAGAGGAATAAGCGGAGCTATTACCAGAAGAAATTTAAAGAAGATGAGGCTGGTAGAAAATTCAAATAGAAGTGTGACTAAATCTTAGTAATCCTAGTTGTAAGAGAAAGACCATCAGATCAAAGAACAATATTGTCATATTAAAGAAAAAGAAAGTGAAATTGAGGATTTACGAGCTTGGATGAAGATATTAGAGTCACAGGGGTTGTTTAATATTTAGAACCTATTATAATTATATTAAATATTTAGATTTATTAAAATAAAAATTATTTATACATAGGTATTGCAGGACAAGACAACAACTCTTGAATCTAGTTTCAAGGATGCACTAGAATCTTCAGTATGCTAACTATCTTATTTTTCTATATTTATATATCACTCTAGAATAATATTTTAATGTTGTTTTTCAATCATTGATACAGGAAGGAACAGATATTGATTCTCCTCATTTGGATAAGATTTACTTTTTCTTTAAGCATAACAATTGATATTTTTGTTTAGTTAATGTGTTATTGGCGTATTTTTTCTTATTAGATACTATATGAAATGTCATGTTTAATGTGTCATTCAATTAATATGGATACATACATGTTTGAATATATTTTACATGATACAACCATGTTTGTATTATATTGCTTTGTCATGAAATAATAACATGTGCAAAAACAATGACCTGTTGTTTACGATTATAAAATTATCATTAGGTTATCAATATAAATGAATATTTAGAAATATATTTTGTTGTCATGTATGTTTGACTTGAGTATTTTGTTTTTATAGGAATATGACTATTACACAACATGTTTGGGAAGAAAGTGAACACTTCAGGAGTCAAGTTCTGAAAGAGACTAAAATATCATACAACACTGTTGTAGTTACTGCTACTGTGATACCATGTCGTCAGATTCTCAAAACAAATCATGTTGTATTGTTTAAGTCCAGAATGTATACATAAATACTATGACATTTTTAGAATTTCTAGAGATGTGGATGAGACAAATTGAGCTATCATGTTATTATTTGTTTCAAACATATGGATATTGTTTATGGAATCACTTTATTATCGAGATCACTAGTAATATGATTACCACAGATTTGAGCAGAGTGTGAATGAAGTATTATGTCTTTTTAATTATCTCAAATAAACATATATTACAGTTACAATTTGTTGTGATTGTTAAATATTTAGAATTGTAAGATCTAATATGAGTATATCATCAATGAATATCACAATATAAATGTTCCTTTTTATGCGATATCTTATATAAATGAGGTTTTCACCATGGACTGTAATATTTAATTTAATAATAAATTAGATAATAGTCCACGATTATCACATTGGATTATATGATTTTTAATTTGAGATACAAGAATACAAATAGTCCACGGTTTTATAATAGTCCATGGGTTTGTCCGTGGAGTATGGAGAATAGTCTACGGTTACCTAATCTACGGTAATAGTCCACAATCATTTTATACTCCACGATTAAAACCATGGATTATGAAGCATAGTCCACAGTAAAATTTGTGGACTATAAGCCTTTTTCCTCTAGTGGAATATACTAATAACACTTTGACATACTCCTATTCATGATAAGTTTAGATGATATATTCAAAGTTTCGAACAATATAATATCGACGCGTCTGAAGTTTCTACTCGTTTACTAGATTACTTAATATGGAATCACTAGAGGAAAAAGGCTTATAGTCCACAAATATTACTGTGGACTATGCTTCATAATCCATGGTTTTAACCGTGGAGTATAAAATGACCAATGACTATTACCGTAGATTAGGTAGCCGTAGACTATTCTCCATACTCCATGGACAAACCCATGGTTTATTATAAAACCGTGGACTATTTGTATTCTTGTATCTCAAATTAAAAATCATATAATCCACTGTGATAACCGTGGACTATTATTCATTTATTATTAAATTAGATTTTACAGTCCATGGTGAAAACCTCATTTTTATAAGATATCACATAAAAAGGAACATGTTATATTGTGATATTCATTCATGATGTACTCATATTAGATCTTACAATTCTAAATATTTAACAATCACAACAAATTGTAACGAAAATATATGTTTATTTGAGATAATTAAAAAGACATAATATTTCATTCACACTCTTCTCAAATTCTTGGTAATCATGTTACTAGTGATCTTGATAATAAAGTGATTCCATAAACAATATCCATATGTTTGAAACAAATAATAACATGATAGCTCAATCTGTCTCAACCACATCTCTAGAAATTCTATAAATGTCATAGTATTTCTATATACATTCTGGAGTTAAACATTACAACATGATGTGTTTTGAGAATATGATGACATGGTATCACAGTAGTAGCAACTACAACAATGTTGTGTGATATTTTAGTCTCTTTCAGATCTTGACTCCTGAAGTGTTCACTTTCTTCCCAAACATGTTGTGTAATAGTCATATTCCTATAAAATCAAAATATTCAAGTCAAACATACATGACAACAAAATATATTTCTCAACATTCATTTATATAGATAACTTAATGATAATTTTATAATCGTAAACAACAAGTCATTGTTTTTGCACATGTTATTGTTTCATAACAAAGCAATATAATACAAACATGGTTGTATCATGTAAAATAAATTCAAACATGTATGTATCTATATTAATTGAATGAAAAATTAAATATGACATTTCATTTAGTATTTAACAAGAAAAAATACACCAATAACACATTAACTGAACAAAAATATTACATGTTATGCATAAAGAAAAAGTAATTCTTACCCAAATGAGGAGAATCAATATCCATTCCTTCCTATATTAGTGATTAAAAAACAACATTAAAATATTATTCTAGAGTGATATATAAACATAGAAAAACAAGATAGCTAGCATATTGAAGATTCTAGTACATCCTCGAAACTAGATTCAAGAGTTGTTGTCTTGTCCTGCAATAAATATGTATAAAGAATTTTTATTTTAACAAATCTAAATATTTAATATAATTATAATAGCTTTTAAATATTAAACAATACATATGGCTCTAATATCTTCAACCGAGCTCGTAAATCCTCAATTTCACGTTCTTTTTCTTTAATATGGTAATGTTGTTCTTTGATCTGATGGTCTTTCTCTTGCAACTGGGATTCCCAAGCTTTATTCAGACTTCTATTTGAATTTTCTACCAGCCTCTTCTTCTTTAAATTTCTTCTAGTAATACCTCCGCTTATTCCTCTCTCATACCCTCCATAATGGGACCCATACACAGAGTCCACAACATGACCAAACTTCAATGGATCATTTGTATTCTCCAGTCCCAATTTTATACATCTTTCTATTACCTTTTCCTATAAGGTAAATTCACATATTGAGTTATTTTTCTTAATTTAGAAGACTATGGATGATGATATAAAGAATAATAAAATCACTCTTGTTTTTTCATATATATATTTTCCATTCCTTTTATGACCATAAACCCAAGTTTGTAGGAGTGTCTCTTTCCCACCATTTTTCTCCTGAAAAACATTTACATATGTAGCATATGAAAAAGTATAACTTATTTCAACTATTGTAAATTATATTAGAAATCTTACCGAATTCAAATGCTTTTCAACATAAGATATCATTCCAGTTGTGTGTGTAGCTTGTAAAATACTTCAATTGCGTTTATTAATGCTCGCTTCTTGCTACTCAATGATCAAGTGAATTTATGAATTGGATATAAGTATGAATGGCAAAACATAGTAATACAATGCAATATTTTTTTTGAACTTTACTTATTTTGATTGACTACTCCAAAGATCTATAAGTAATACCCAACTTTCTTGTGGAACTCGATCATCTATAGTTTCCATTTGTTCAACAATGGGAATATTGTGATTTAACCTACATTTTAGGTCCTTACGAAAATTGTGCAATTTTTGATTGATCGTCTTTTGGACAAAAGTAGTTACTTCATCATAAGAAGTCACTTTTTTATCATTCGTATTGAAAAATTCAAAGTCACACTGCATCGATAAAATGTAATATATATGAAAACAATAAGATTAAAAGTATTTTGCTATTTTAGTTGGATAAAAATAAAAATATAAAGCTATCTTGAGAGTAGAACACTTACTAGAACATTAGTCATAACCATTTCAATCGCCGATTCATGATCTTGTCCCCACTCCTTATGTATTAGAAATAAATAGGAATTACGAGCTAATATTCCTAAAAAGTTGCTCAAACTATGTCTCCCTGGTCCAACAATTCTACCATCATTGAGAATAACACATTTATGCTTCTGACCAGATGTAGGGGCCACTGCCTTTAAACTGATTCTACCTCGTGTCCTTCTCTTGTTAACATTTTGTATGATAACATCTAAAAGCATTTAGAAAATGTGATTTAACTTTTATTTTGATAATGAAAAATATTCATAGAAAAATATAACACATGTGGTATCATTCTCAATTGATTCTATTAAATTTGTATGAACTACATCTTGGCTTTGATCATCCACTCCTGGTATAGTAGAAAAATAAGGAAATATATACTCAACATAATATAAGTAAATAAACATTAACATCAATATTACTTTATCACAAATATTTTACCTCCCATATGTTGTCTATTATTTTCATTTTCTGGAGTTGTGGTATGCATGTGCCTCTGTTCATTTCCTAGAATTGCATATTAAATGTAAATAAATATCAACATCAATTATTTGATAATGAATATAACTTTATCATAAAATATTATCCCTCCCATCTGTTGTCTATTATTTTCATTTTCTGGAGTTGTGGTTCGCATGTGCCTCTATTCATTTCCTAGAATTGTATAGTAAAAGTAAATAAACATCAACATCAATTATTTGATAACAAATATAACTTTATCATAAAATATTATGCCTCCCATGTGTTGTCTACCATTGTCATTTCTCGAAGATGTGGTACCCGCGTTCCTTTTCTCATTGCCTACTAGAGTTGAGGTACACACTTTTCTCTTTTCATTCACTAAAACTTATATAAGACAGGTAAATAAACATCAATACGAATTATTTGATAACAATCACATCATTATTGATAAAGTTTATACCTCCATTGCGATGTCTAATATGCTCATTCTCAGTAACTACAGTTGAGATATGCACTTTTCTCTTTTTATTCACTATAATTCATATAATGCGAGTAAATGAACATCAATATGAATTATTTGATATAATGACTATAGCAATATTAATAAGTCATGTACCTCCTTTGTGATGTCTAATATGCTCAACACCTATAACTAGAGTTGTAGCACAAACTTGCCTCTGTTCATTTCCTAGAGTTGATATAATGAAAGTATGTAAATATTTAAATAAAATGTTAGATAAGAAATATTAGTTTTTCATATAAACTGTACCTCCAATGTGCTTTGTGCCATGCTCATTCCTAGACATCCCATTTGGAAAATTTTTCTCAAGATCTGAATTTTTCTTTTGAGAATTAACTTGGCCTTTACGATTCACTGGATATCACATTTGAGAAATAAAGAATACATCATATCTATATATCTTATATAAAAGGTTATTCTACTTATAACAATTACCTCCACTAGATGGTCTATCCTGCCCATGTCTTATGAATTCTTTCGAGGCATTCACTTGTGTCTTGCCATTTCCTGCATTTCATATATTGAAAATGAACATACATTGATTTAACACACTACTTTTAACTCAAATTGGCACCTTTCATGTTTTACAAGGTTTGCTCTAGGTCTGAATTTTTCTTTTGAGAATTAACTTGGCCTTGAAGATTCACTGAATGTCACATTTGAGAAATAAATAATACATCATCTCTATATATCTAGTATAAAAGGTTATTCTACTTGTAACAATTACCTCCACTTGATGGTCTATCCTGCCCATGTCTTGTGAATTCTTTCGAGGCGTTCACTTGTGTCTTGCCATTTCTTGAATTTCATATATTGAAAATGAACATACATTTATATAACATACTTCTTTTAACTCAAATTGGTACCTTTCATGTTTTGCAAGGTTTTCTCTAGATCTGAAATTTTCTTTTGAGAATTAACTTGGCCTTAAAGATTCACTAGATATCACATTTGAGAAATAAAGAATACATCATCTCTATATATCTAGTATAAAATGTTATTCTACTTGTAACAATTACCTCCACTCGATGGTCTATCCTGCTCATGTCTTGTGAATTCTGTCGAGGCATTCACTTGTGTCTTGCCATTTCCTACATTTCTTATATTGAAAATGAACATACATTGATATAACATACTACTTTTAACTCAAATGGGTACCTTTCATGTTTTGCAAGGTTTTATTTAGATCTGAATTTTTATTTTGAGAATTAACTTGGCCTTGAAAATTCACTAGATATCACATTTGAGAAATAAAGAATACATCATCTCCATATATCTTGTATAAAAGGTTATTCTACTTGTAACAATTACCTCCACTCGACGGTCTATCATGCCCATGTCTTGTGAATTCTATCGAGACATTCACTTGTGTCTTGCCATTTCTTGCATTTCATATATTGAAAATGAACATACATTGATATAATATACTACTTTTAACTCAAACTGGTACCTTTCATGTTTTGCAAGGTTTTCTCTAGATCTGTTCTTTTGTGAATTAACTTGGCCTTGAAGATTCACTAGATATCACATTTGAGAAATAAAGAATACATCATCTCTATATATCTTGTATAAAAGGTTATTATACTTGTAACAATTACCTCCACTCGATGGTCTATCCTGCCCATGTCTTGTGAATTCTGTCAAGGCATTCACTTGTGTCTTATCATTTCTTGGATTTCATATATTGAAAATGAACATACATTGATATAACATACTACTTTTAACTCAAATTGGTACCTTTCATGTTCTGCAAGGTTTTCTCTAGATCTGAATTTTTCTTTTGAGAATTAACTTGGCCTTGAAGATTCACTAGATATCACATTTGAGAAATAAAGAATACGTCATCTCTATATATCTTGTATAAAAGGTTATTCTACTTGTAGAAATTACCTCCACTCGATGGTCTATCCTGCTGATGGAGCTTCCACTTACGTGGAATTGCACGCACCACTAAAAATCCTAAAGGTAGTAAGTCTTTAGGTTTAGCCTTGCTTATACTAGATTTAGAACTCCACCCACGTATGCTAGGATACGTGGAAGCCTTATCGTAGTATAGTTAAGGGTCGAATCCACAGGACAACGGTCTTGTTGAGAGCAATAAGATGGAAAATGTTAGAATCTCACTTAACCTCTTAGAAGTTGGTATCTAGATCGAAAAGTTTGGTTTGGTTGTTTTAAGCTAAGTACAAGTAAAGTAGAGCAAGAAAGTAAACTTCAGGATTTTAACAATGATAAGGAGTCATTAGAATGTGATCGACTTTCACTGCCACTACACATGGATCAAAACATGCAACATAAAACATAACCTGCAAAAAGAGTCTAAACAGTTAGTATCTTTGTAGATTTAGTTTCCTTTCGGAGAACTAACTACAAGAAGTGTGGGAATGTTGCAATGCCAACCATCTCTGAACGAATGGTCACCTACTTTACATCATTCCCTTTGCAAAGTGTGTTCCTCGACTTATCAAGGTTGTACTTTCATACGTCAACCGATTCCATTTCATAGTATGAAAGTACAACGATGGAAGTGAGTTTACTCCACTTGTTGAGAAACACTCCTAGATATCGAAACATATGCATGGTGGATACATGCATCAAGAACCAACATTCAATCGAGATTTGAATATGATAGTACAAACATAGACAATTCATACTAAAAGATAAAATATAACACGAGTTGGTGATCAAGCAACAAGCATTCATTAAATGATTGATGTCGAACTGAAAAGAAAGTATATCTCTATTGCAAACTCTGGATTACATTGCATGAAATGAAAACATGGGTAGCGGGCTACTCCCCGCACCCCAGTGAATGAGACTACTCGCTCATAGCTAGGACAAAGAAGGAGACAAGAAGAGAGAGCGAACGTCATCCCCACAAAGGAGAGAGGAAAGTCAACCCTTTGGAAGGAGAGAGAATGATGATCTTCACACTTCACAGGTTTCTCGATGATGATGTCTCTGCTTCCCACCTTCTTTGGCAAAGAGTGAGAAGGAAACTTCAGGATGGAGTGTGGATCTCAGACCGATAGCCTTTGGGTGGAGGATGGAGGATGGAATAGCTCTGGAGTAGTAGAGGTAGCCTCTGGATGTCTAAAACTTGATGATTTGGGAGGAACCCTCGGGTCTTATTTACAGGATTTAAGTGAAGCCCAAATGTTTTGGGCAATTTTACTTTGAAACCGTTAAGACCCTGAAACTGTTTGGGCTCTAAAACCGTTTGGACCCTGAGACCGTTTGGGCTCTGAAACTGTTTGGACCCTGAGGCCGTATGGACCCTGAGACCGTTTGGCTTCATGCGGTCTTGAGACCGTGTGACTCCATGTGGTCTCGGGACCGGTTGGCTTCATGCGGTCTTGAGACCGTGTGACTCCATGCGGTCTTGAGACCGTTTGGCTTCATGCGGTCTTGAGACCATGTGACTCCATGTGGTCTTGAGACCGTTTGACTCCATGCGGTCTTGAGACCGTTTGGCTTCATGCGGTCTTGAGACCGTGTGACTCCATGCGGTCTTGGGACCGGTTGGCTTCATGCGGTCTTGAGACTGCTTGGCTTCATGCGGTCTTGAGACCGTTTGGCTTCATGCGGTCTTGAGACCGTTTGGCTTCATGCGATCTTGAGACCGTGTGACTTCATGCAATCTTGAGACCATGTGAGGCTTTTGTGATTTTTTGTGTCTTTTTCTGTAAGTAAAAAGGGAGAAAAGTTAATCAACAGTATATTTGCAATAAGAGAGGAAAGTTAAGGATTCTATCTAATTTATCTGAGAAAGAGTGTGGAAAACTGAGGAAAATTACTAGGATAACATCACAAAATTGGAGGTTATCACCCCCCCTAACTTAGAGTCTAGCTTGTCCTCAAGTTAGATAGAGCTGAGGCATGTAATGGCGAGGCGATTCTATTTAATTGATATTTCCATACTCTTGCTCCAATTCTAAACCACATGTCTCCTAAAGTTGTATCGGGGACTTTGCTTGCCTTAACTATTTTAGGTATTGAGAGTTGCTTGGATTTCAGGTTTCTTCCATTTCTTGTAGCCTACATTGGGACCACTTTTTGTTTAGTGCATGTCGTTGATTCTAATCAATTTTATACTTCTCTAAAAATTCTATCGGAAGCTAGAGTGGATATGAGGGTTGGCTAAAGGCTTGATCTGTAACTCCCCTTTTCAAGTGGGGGAGGGGTTGTCTATGATTTTAGGATCTCACTATCAAGCACGATACATCTGCCTTTGTGAGGGTAGCTGAATGTACTGGCCAGGCGAGTCCTTTATTAGCATTTCATATATTTGGATACCTTAGGGTTTCACTACCGGGCACGACACATCTGCCTTTGTGAGGGCAGCTGAATGTACCATCCGGACGAGACCTTTATTGGTTCTTCATATAGATCCTTATTCATGGCACAACTCTCATAATTTTATTCAACACTCTGGCTTTTATTCGTAAACTCACAAGCTTAGGATTTGGATTTTTAGGAATTTTGATTTGGGCGGCCAAGCCTCTTTTATTTGAAGAGAAGAAATCTATTCTTAGAGTTGCTCGACGTGCACTTATTTGGTTTCTACTAGTGGTCCACTTGCAAGGCTTCATGATTTGGATGTCACCTAATGTCCCTCCCATCCTTGAGAGTGTTTGGCTTATTTCGGCCCTGATGTTGACCTGTGGAAAGTCAGATGTAGAATTGAAGCAAAAGCATGAAAATTGAGTATGAAGATGATTTATTAGTTCGCCATTACATGTCTATGTGCTATTCTTGTTGTTACTCCTTAGGACTAGCTAGATTCTGAAGTTAGTTGGGGATGACTTTGTTCCAAGAAGGATATTATTCTTTATGAACAAGATTTATTATTTAAAACAAAAATGAAGTGTGCAAAGAAAAATTTTGTGCAGGATTGAAAGAGAAGATAGAGAGGGAAAGATTTAAGAATGATACCTCGCCCTTGTCTAGTGTACCCCCC
The DNA here is from genome assembly GCA_963693085.1 of Alisma plantago-aquatica. Classification (NCBI taxonomy): domain Eukaryota; kingdom Viridiplantae; phylum Streptophyta; class Magnoliopsida; order Alismatales; family Alismataceae; genus Alisma; species Alisma plantago-aquatica. Next base: position 50,208,936 of record OY856415.1, on the reverse strand, counting down.
CCCAACTTATCACTCACTCTATCCTCAGAGTGTCAAAGTGATAGGTTGATAAGTACAAGGACAAGGGCATCAGACGTCTGTTAGTCCTACATTAGCTCCATGTGCGCGAAGAAGATTAGCGACGAACTTTCCTCGTAACACGTGGTAATCCACATCTATCATGTCCTCTACTGGTCTTCCGAGGGCCATAATGGTGTACATCCAGTAGAGGACGTGGAAACCATAGTCGTTCGATTTTCGGAGCTTCTGTGGGCATTTGTGGCTGAAGGCGGGGCGGTGAAAATGTTCTTTACCGTACACCCGTGTGTACTTGCTAAGAAGGGCATGTAGTTGGTCAGAACACTCCGTTGCCACTTATTCTGTAGGCATTCTTGGTGTTGTAGTGTATTGTTTCTGATCTGGATTGTACTGGCTATCGGAACTGTTGTATATGATTGTTGTTCCGTCATGAAGATTTGTTGCCGATAACATCCAGTGTTCTGAATGAAGGAAAGGAAGCATGATAAACTTCAGAGTCATATGTTGTAGGAAGGAAATGAGTGCCTCAGTTGTTCTGAAGTTCTTTAGCTTTAGGAGATCGTCCATCATATAAGAGGATGCCATATAGGTTGTAGCGTGATTCTGTCTGAGAAGAAATTGATAGGAAACCATCAAACTTACGGATAGAGACCCTTTGATCTGTACTATTTCTCGTAGCGCGTCTGCCATGACTAGAATATTGCCGGATATGAAAACGAGGTCATCTTTCTCGGTGTAAAGACTTGACATGATGAGGCGAAGTTCATTGTCAGAGAGGCTTTTACAGATGCTGAGGTCAGAATTTGGGAATGTTGGTGAAATGTCAGATAGGGGGACCATTTGTGCAGATGATATGTTAATGGTTTACCCGATTAGAAACTCAGTAACCCCTTCATCATCTGCCAGATCGAAAGAGTAAGGGTCCCATTTCTTCTTCTCGGGAACCTTGGCGGGCTGTCGTTTCTCCAACTCCTCTATTGTTTGCCTGAATGGATATTTTGGAGGACGTTGGATGGCCGAAAAGAGATAGCGAGGAACGTCGTTAGGTGCCATAGTTGGGTCCTTGAAGAACCTTCTATCACATATTAGATCCATGGCGTAACGACCTCGCAGAGAATGAAAATCCTCTGTGGCCAGTTAAGTGAAAGGGACTTGTTTGTTGAGCGCTTGAATGTGACGTATAGCGTAGAAAGTGCAATCCCTAGATCCCTCTTGTGTTTGGGCATGGGGGTTGATGATTTGGAACCAGGGTTGGTACCAACCATTGCGGAGGGATGGGTATGCAGCCCAGATTAATTTCAGTAGCCGAAAAGGGATGCATCTGGCCTCCCCGGCTTCGATACCAACAAAATTAATTATTCCGACCTTTAGTTCACTGGCGCAGAAATTGTACACCTTGGCGTCTCGAGCCGCGGTGTCGAATATCATAAGTAGCCAATGACTAGAAACTTGAAAGGGCACAGTTATATAGCGTGCCTTTCTGGCAATTCCCCTCTGCAACTGTTCGATTGATTTGCTTTGTAATTTTTTATATATAAGACTCATAGCTAGAGCAGGTGATGTGTTAAGAACTGGTTGCTACCGCTTAGAGCTTCTGTAGGTGTCGATAGAATTGGCAAGGAGGACACGGAAGAATGCCATCTTCATCACTGATTGTGGTCGAAGGATGGAGCGGAAGTCTTCACGTGTCAACTTCGCTAAGTCTTCATATTTTGGTAAATAATATCGCCCCCATCTTTGGCATCATCTACTATAGTGTTTAGGATGAATATGTCTTGAGCATCAAGAGTAGAGATGGCTGTCATATCTAGATCGTGCATCTTGTGCGGTAGAGGTGGCGACCGGGGAAGCTCTTGCGGAAGGGGGGAGAAGTCTGCTCCAAATCATCGATGTAGCGCTGCAGATCTTCTTCTTTATCAGAATCAGAAGCAGAGTCAAGGTCTTCATCTATATATAAACTGACTCTTTCAGATTCTTAATGTTCTGGGGGAAAGGGCACCGATTGTTTTGGTGTAGAGAGAAGTTGAGCTGATGTTGCTTGTTGTTGACTCGTGCTGGTTCCAAATAAACATTGTTGGAACTCAGCGAAAGCTACTTCCTTGGAAGTTAAGGATTTTAACAATGATAAGGAATCACTAGGACCTGATCGACTTTCACTACCAGTACACATGGATCAAAACAGGCAACATAAAACAGAACCTGTAAAAAAAGTCTAAACAGTTAGTATCTTTGTAGATTTAGTTTCCTTTCAGAGAACTAACTATGAGAAGTGTGGGAATGTTGCAATGCCAGCCGTCCCCGAACGAATGGTCACCTACTTTACATCATTCCCTTCGCAAAGTGTGTTCCTCTACTTATCAAGGTTGTACTTTCATATGTCAACTGATTCCATTTCATAGTATGAAAGTACAACGATGGAAGTGAGTTTACTCCACTTCTGGAGAAACACTCCTAGATACCGAAACAGATGCATGGTGGATACATGCATCAAGAACCAACATTCATTCGAGATTCGAATCTGATAGTACAAACATAGACAATTCATACTAAAAGATAAAAGATAACACGAGTTGGTGATCAAGCAACAAGCATTCATTAAACGATTGATGTCAAACTGAAAAGAAAGTATATCTCTATTACAAACTATGGATTACATTGCATGAAATGAAAACATGGGTACCGGGGCTACTCCCCGCACCCCAGTGAATGAGACTACTCACTCATAGCTAGGACAAATAAGGAGGCGAGAAAAGAGAGAGAGAACGTCATCCCCACAAAGGAGAGAGGAAAGTCAACCCCTTGGAAGGAGAGAGAATGACGATCTTCACACTTCACAGGTTGCTCGATGATGAGGTCTCCTCTTCCCACCTTCTTTGGTGAAGAGAGAGAAGGCAGCTTCATGATGGAGTGTGGATCTCAGACCGGCAGCCTTTGGGCGGAGGATGGAGGATGGAATAACTCTAGAGTAGTAGAGGCAGCCTCTGGATGTCTGAAACTTGATGATTTGGGAGGAACCCTCGGGTCTTATTTATAGGCTTTAAGTGAAGCCCAAACGGTTTGGGCAATTTTACTTTGAAACCGTTTGGACCCTAAAACCGTTTGGGCTCTAAAACCGTTTGGACCCTGAGACCGTTTGGGCTCCGAAACTGTTTGGACCCTGAGACCGTTTGGACCCTGAGACCGTTTGGCTTCATGCAGTCTTGAGACTGTGTGACTCCATGTGGTCTCGGGACCGGTTGGCTTCATGCGGTCTTGAGACCGTGTGACTCCATGCAGTCTTGAGATCGTTTGGCTTCATGCGGTCTTGAGACTGTGTGACTCCATGCGGTCTTGGGACTGTTGGACTCCATGCGGTCTTGAGACCGTTTGGCTTCATGCAGGCTTGAGACCGTGTGACTCCATGCGGTCTTGGGACCGGTTGGCTTCATGCGGTCTTGAGACCGCTTGGCTTCATGCGGTCTTGAGACCGTTTGGCTTCATGCGGTCTTGAGACCGTGTGACTCCATGCGGTCTTGAGACCGTGTGACTCCATGCGGTCTTGAGACCATGTGAGGCTTTTGTGATTTTTTGTGTCTTTTTTTGTAAGTAAAAAGGGAGAAAAGTTAATCTAACAATATATTTGCAATAAGAGAGGAAAGTTAAGGATTCTATCTAATTTATCTGAGAAAGAGTGTGGAAAACTTAGGAAAATTACTAAGATAACATCACAAAATTGAAGGTTATCACCTGCCCATGTCTTGTGAATTTTGTCAAGGCATTCACTTGTGTCTTGCCATTTCTTGCATTTCATATATTGAAATTGAATATACATTGATTTAACACACTACTTTTAACTCAAATTGGTACCTTTCATGTTTTGCAAGGTTTGCTCTAGGTCTAAATTTTTCTTTTGATAATTAACTTGGCCTTGAAGATTCACTGGATGTCACATTTGAGAAATAAAGAATACATCATCTCTATGTATCTAGTATAAAAGGTTATTCTACTTGTAACAATTACCTCCACTTGATGGTCTATCCTACCCATATCTTTCAAACTCTTTAGTGGAAGCCTTGCTTATTGGGTCAGTTTTCTTGATGATATTGTTCACAAAAATACGCTTAGGAGGCATTTTCCTATAGGATACAAAAGATAAAGTGAGATAATATACTTGAGTTATATGAAGGAAGATACATATGATCAAAATGTATTAAAAAGAATGATAATTCTTACCATAAATTGACTATGTTTTCTTTTGTTTGCACATTTAGTTATAATGTTTTCAAATACTTGATTCATTTCTTTTTGTGGGTCGTCTATCCTTCCTTAGTGAAGGTCCTCCCTATGAGGAGGAGGACGAAGTCTCTGGGGTTCCTCCAGTTGCTTCGGTTGTGGAAGGGGTTTTCTCCCTTTCTTTGGTTAGTGGTCATTGCCTTGTTCTTCGTCTTTGCATCAGGGGATGGAGGTTGAATGGCTCCTTCTTAGAAAATGATCTTATTGGCTGTGATCTTGGTGGTAGAGTTCCGCGTTACACAGATGCTACCCAGAATTGTGGTTTGATTCCATTTGAAAGTTGTTTTTGCAAGCACAAAAGGGAGGAATCCAAGCTGAAGAGACCTATTTGTATCCAATTCAATCTGCTAAAAGTTGTTCTCTCTACTGGGATCATGAGTTTGTTCAAATATTTTTTCTATGTAGATTCCGTATGGCTTTCATCAATTTAATGGCCACGTTTCTATAAAAAAATACTTGATTCATTTCAGGATCTATATCTGTTCTTACCCAAAGCTCTATATCATCATTTGACAAACTTTCTATTAAAATTTCTTCATCTGATATATTCATATCAAAAGAAGCGACACTGATGGGAATGTCATATGTGTCTCTAGCAATCCAAGAGCAAACTACATTTAAATTTCCATCTTCAGGATCAGCAGAATAGAAAACTTGTTTTGCTTGTTCAGGGAATATAAAAGGCTCATCTTCAAATGCAAGTTTGGTTGTATCAACAATGGTGAAGTTAGGATAATCCCTTGTAACTCCAACTCCATCATTACTATCATACCACAAACACTTAAAAAGATAGTATGGATCTAAATGTTGGAATTGAACTTAATAAATAGCCAATAAAACTCCATAATATAAGTTGTTATTTGGTCCAACAGTTGCAACCCCATTGTTTTGTGTTACATGGCTGCACTCTATATAATTTGGTTCAAATTTATATCCATTGACGTAATAACCATGATAAGAAAATGCTTTAATTGAAGGTCCTTCAGATAAGTACTTGATCCTTTCTGGAATGTGTTGTTGCTTCCTTAACTCTCTAGCCTATTAAAAGTAAATATGTTTATGTATTAACATTGTACAATTATGTCTAATGGTAAAATAAAAAAATTCTTACATGATATTTAAACCAACGCACAAAAATTCTATGTTGCTCTAATTTGATGTCATTTTCACACCACAAAGAATGTTTAGATCTTAGGATGTCTGCATGATGCCTACAAAAACAATAAAATACACTTCTTGATATGCTACCATAAAATGATAAGAACAACTAAGTGAAAATTTCTTCAACTTACTTTATGTAGTCATCGATAGAATCATCATTGAAAAGGATAACATGAGGAGCTTGATGAGTTTCATCAACAGAAAGAGCAATAATTTGACAGGCTCAAATTGGTCCATCCTCATAGTCTGGATTCCATTTTTCTTTAGAATCTGAATCACATATGTACGTGAACAAAATGTAGCCACTTCATCTCTCAAATAACCCTCAACAATGGAACCTTCTGGAATACTTTTGTTTCTGACGTACTTTTTTTAGAGTAAATAGGTATCTCTCTATCGGGTACATTCATCTAAATGGATTAGGACCACATAGTTTATCCTGAGTTGGAAGATGCACTGATAGGTGAACCATTACATCAAAAAATGTTGGAGGGAATATCTTCTCCAACTTGCACAGAATTAGAGGTATTGCATGCTCAAGTTTTTCCATGCTTTGAACATCAATAGATTTAGCACACAACTGCTTAAAAAATAGGGACAATTCCATCAAAGCTTTCTCTACATGTTTTGAAGTGGTTTTCCTTAAGGCTAGAACAAGCAATTGTTGCATTAGAAAGTGATGATCATGACTTTTCAGGCCCACACGCTTCTTCTCATGAAGTTGAACTAACTGAGAGAAATTATAATAATATCCATGTGGCAATTTAAGATCTTTTAAAATAGAAAGAAAGGTTTCTTTTTCCTCACGAGTCATGCTATAAGATGCAGGGGGATAACAACTTTTCCATTACTCATTATATATGCAAGGTAGTCACTTATGGTTCCTAAAAGAGCAGCCTGCATCCTAAAAGTTTCACACTTTTCAGCATCATATGTGTCAACACCTACTATCCACAACAACTTCAGTTCATCAATCAGTGGTTGTAAATGTCTGAATTTAGGATGTTTTTCAGCAAAATCCTTCCAGAGTTCAGACTCCCGAGGATGACACATTTTACCTTCAGGTGGTTTTGGGCTAGTATGGTGATATGTCATGAAATTTTCCATTTTGGTTGAATTGAACATCCTCTTCAATCTAGGAATAATGGAGAGATAGCGACAAACTTTCGCCGGTATTTTGGAATCTATCTCTTTTTTAGGATTTGTAGGCTTCCATCTCGATGTTTTACACCTTAAGCACTCATCTAGATTGGCTTGATCACCTCTATATAACATGCAGTCGTTTGGACACACATGTATCACTTCTTTTGTTAAACCTAAAGAAGACATCAACTTGTTCATCTCATACCAATTCTTAGGAAAGTTGTTATTCACGGGAAATACCTTACAGAGTATCTGAAGAAGCTCACACATTGATTTGTTGGTCCAATGATTATCACACTTAATGTTAAAGAGATTAGAGACAAAATTCAATGTTGAATATTCACAACCTTCATATAGGAGTGCATTAGCTTGTTTTAAAACTTCATCAATATTTCCAGACTCATGATCTATATTTGAAACAAAATTGTGTTCCATTTCATCAACATCCACAATTATTGCATCATAAATCATTTGATCCACATCATCATTTCACTCAAGTGGTGAAGTTGTAGTAGTTTGATTGTTATAAAAAAGTTCACCATGGTACACCCATAGAGTGTAAGGAGGGAAAAAACCGTAGAGAACTAAATGCTCCCTAATTATGTTGTGTTCTTTGTGAAACGTATTCTCACATTTCATACATGGACAAAGCATCATTCTCGCCTTGACATTATTTGAGGCAAATTCCATAAATAAATATATCCCACCAATAAAATCATTATCTCGACGACGATCAAATCTTGTTTTTGGCTTATACATCCATGTTCTGTCGATAAAATATTGATTGTCCATAGTCAAAGCCTAACATAAAAATACATGTTTTAGGAAGAGGTCGATTTATATTGTCACAAATAATACTAGTTTCTGAACAAACAAAAATATTAAAATTTCATCAAAATGTGTTGATATTTTAGCAATATGGTTACCTACATTGATATTAAATACATGCATTATCTTCATTTTTTTTCTAAATATTTTTTATGATAATATTTTTTATCTGATCACAAAGAGTTTCAATTATTTGATCATTTAATATAAAACACACAACTTGGTATCTCATATGAAAAAGGCAATACCTATAGTCAACTATGAAATGTAAGTATGAATATAAAGTAATATGCAAGACATAGGATAAAACATGGAGGATAAATACAAGCCTTTAACACTCTTCTAGATCAGGACATATGCGAAGTCATACATAAATATTGATCAATAAGTATTAGCACCTTATAACAGTCGACGATGGTGAAATTTAAAATGATTATTGTAGTTGATGTTAGTTGTATATTGGAAGAAGAAAAAGTTAGAGCACTCACATGAAGATGAAGTACGCGTCAGGACGTATGCGCCTATGACAAGATTCTTCTCAAAAGTACACCAAGAACAAATCTTCTTCCTAACTTTATGATTCCAATCAACACCCTGTTGCGAGTATACATAGTTAATAACTTATCAAGTTTACACCAATTAATTTGTGAAATGCTTTAAAATGTAAACAAAATATAACCGTGCATTTATTTGAAATCGTGGTCCAAACAAAGTCTTACGGTAGTGATGTGTGAAGATATTAATCATGGACTAAGCTGCCAACCATGGATTATAGAAGATTTTGCACTACTATGATGTGTAAAAATATTAACAAATTTACAATATAGACAAATTTCTTACTTCCAAACAGAACCAGTCATTGTAAAGTGAATACATAATAATAAAAATTTTTGTACTGGAGGTAGGAATTAAAACTGCTTTCCCACTTCAGGGCCAGATGTGATAGGTAGAATATCACCTGATATGAGAATCTAATATAGCATTCATATTAATGTAATATATACATAACCATAGTAGCCCGGCTGGTTACGGCTCGGTAAGTCCAGATGAAGGACACGGGTTTGAATCAAGCCGAAGGCACTCTACGAAAAGTAACACGAATTTGATTGGGCGTGGGAGGGGGGTGACCGGAGCCGTAACTAGCCGGCCTACTCTGACTATGTATTTCCTGTGTGGTCACAATTGTGGTGCTTCTACGGTCAAAATTGTGGTGCTTTTATGGGGGCGTCTCTCTAGTAAATCAAAAATATATATACATAGCCGATTAAATAACAAATTTTCTATGTCATGTCCGTATCTGATTTTATTCGGCTAGATTTGTACTAACACATTGTTAGACATTTTGATTTCAACCAAACTGGAGAGGAAGTGAGCCACATGAGACATAGGGTACAAGAAAACAAAACATGTTATTTTCATAGTCAACTCTCCTTCTCACAGGAAAAATTATCTTAAGGAAAGGGGGAAACTGATCTAAGTACGAACCGTCAAATGCCTGTATCCTGTTCTGGTACTTCACGTCACGGGCCTTAGAAGAGGACTGCCGCTACCCAAGCTCCAAGACCGATGAGTAGGCTTGAATCCATCTTGAGCCAACTGTCGATTGAACTGGGCGCAACCTTGCTATTGAAGGGCGTGTTGTCCACCAGCGGCTGTGGGCTGTCAAGGTAGAGATACCGCATATTCACTCTTCGTCAAAAGCTACCTCAGCACCTGCCAGTTGCTGCTCCGGTTTAGCATTAGATCTACGTAGAGCCGCAGAGGCGCAACCGCACTGTAGAAGGTGCTTTTCTAGGGCACGAAGGCTGCACAAACGGTAATAGGATACTACAAATTGTAAAGTTGAAGAGATAGGATAATAAAAGGTTCGAGAAGTACTATTTGGGTCAAAAGGAACCAGGATTAAAGCCCAAAAACCATGGTCCTTTGCATAAAGAAACGTTGCAGTCTAATAACCGTGGACTTAAAATGTGAAACAACCGTGGATATTTTTTTAATTGTGGACTATACGGGTACGTGCTCTAGTGAATAAAGCAAGAATCTACTGACAACATATGTAAGAGCGTGAGAGAGATGCCAAGCCGGGGATGTTGGGGCAAGGAAGTGACGGTGACAACAGTCATGGCCACACAGGAAGAGAAGGAGTCAAGATGAACACATGGCCAATAACTATCTAGAGGGAGGACGTGCAAGAAAGATCCCGATAAACCACTTGGAGGAGGCGACGATGCTACAAAGGGACTAAGGGTTTCGGTCCCAGGAGTCGAGATCGATTTCCAGTACGTTGGTACACATGGATCTCAATAGAATGCTCATGTCGATATGGAGATGGAGACTCAGAAACAAACCCTAATACCACTGATGCTTCAGCTAGAAGTCAAGTACAGACTGAAAAAATGCACGGAATTGGAAGGAAAGTTTTCTTTAGATATGTGGTGGATGGATTTTTAATTACGAAACTAGTCAACCATAGCTTTTGTTTGAGGCCTCTTCTTTTTAACGACATCCTCAGTTGCATAATCTTTAGTCACCATTAATACAATTTCAACGTATATAAAGCTACCTTCTCGTGTAGATCACACAAAATAACCACTTTTTTGTATATTGGTCATTGCCATGGTTATCCTTTTGTGTTGAGTTTGATGTTTTTTTCATTTATAGTTCCCTCTAAATATTTATTTAGTTGTTGATCGATAACATCCCAACTGAAAAAACAACTATATAGTGAGGCCATGACCGACAACCGATTATTGTATATGGATATTTGTGCCTTAATGTGAGAGAGCTAAGTAGTTAATAAAAGCTCTTTGTTTCCTTGAACACATCATGTGATTATATTGGGAAGTATCTTGTAACAATCTGGATTTTCTCTCTCATCCAGTTAACCAACATGCTTTGATATCTATGATGTTTCATTTATTTTTGGGAATGTTATAAAGGAGCCCCGCCCGTGCACAAACTCCATCACTCTTCTTATGTTTTCTAGTTGATGTTGATGAGGTGACACTCCTGGTGTTCTCCTCAATCACCTATGGTTACATGTACTTACAGTCTTCATGCGGTTGTATGAAGAATTGTATAAATATTGGCATCATTATAAAAAGACCTCTATCATCGTCAATTGGAGGACTTCGAGTCACTTTATGCTCACTTGATATTTTTTTTACAAAAATATAGAGACTAATTTTTATTCATCTCCCAGTATTGTGGGCCAAAAAGAAAGAGGGAAAATTTGGACATTTCTTGAGAGCCAAGTGGCTTGTAAAGATTAAAAAAGCATGGGGTGTGAAGGAGTACATGGTGTGTTTTGCAATGTTGTCAGCTACCATACTGTAGCTACGTGGGATGAAAGAAATTTGCAAGCTCAGGATCTCCTACAGAAGAGAGGAGAACTTCTTATTTGGTTCTAGCTTGCTAGGCAAAGGGATATTGTTCATCAAGATATTAATAGTCGTGGATGCATCAGAGTAGATTGTTGGTGAAGACCAGTTATGTTCCCTGAATAATTTCAATGCTTTGAAGGTGCCTTTGACTTTTGCCTCTAGTGCTAAGGAAGCATGTTTGGGGAGACAAGTACCTAGGATGAAATGTCTTGAGGTATCAACCACATGAATCCCAATGTCCATTCTGAGTATGTGTCCTTGAAAGGAAGCATAAAAAAAGATAACTGTTTGACACTTAGGGGGAGTCCTTTTGACTTGCCACTCATGTGGTCCTGAATGGTTCTAGGGTGCCTAGGAAGATGTAGGATCAAGCTTTTTCTTTCCTTGATGAAAGTAGAAGTAACCACAGTTGGCTTTATCTTCCCATTGTGTACGGTTTTGTTGCAGGTCTAACAGATGGACCAAAAACTCATACAACTCAGAATGTTTAGTTCTATGCTCCCAGTTCCATGGATGAGGTGATCAATCAACTCATATTTTGAGACGTTGAAGAAAGACACTTACATCTTGAGCTCGTGCCAAACTTGTCTATTTCACATGAAATCTCTAAGACAATGTAACAATGTCTCTTGATTGTCATTGCAGACCGGAAAAGTGTCCTGGAGAGTGATATGATTCCTGACTTTCTCATAGTTTGGGAGGAGGGCTCTTTGATTTAGAAGCTACAAGAAGGTTTGTATTTATGAGGAGAGGCGGACCAAATGTCCTTCTAGCATCATGATAGAGAAGTAGTTGCATGAGCCTACAACTAGGTGTATATAGAGATAGCAGCGAGTTCAGCCTTCGCCTCGAAAAGGTTTGGACATGTGTCCAACCCTATGTTGCTTTTAGGGATAGGAATGTTGTGGATTAGGTGCTAGGTCATAGGGGAAGGTGGGTATGTATAAAGTCTAGTCCCACCCACAAATAGTTGTGAGACATTGTGACAAATAGTTGTGGATAAGGTCGGTAGATGAATCAATGTCAAGAAAGTACTTTCCCAGAATCCATGTCTTACAAGACATTTGTGTTGATGTGTGAGTAATGGTTTTATGGTTTATTAATTGGATTGGGAATATTGCATTTAACGAAGGCCCAATCTTATGAGAAGTGACATTTGTTGAAGGTCTATGTAGCAGATGTTTTTCATGCATAACATGAAGCTATTAAGTAGAGGGATGATTCGTGAATTTCCATACATTCTTTAGCATCAAGGAATTATTATGGTTGTGCACCACTGTGATCCCAAGGCCACCATTCTCTTTCAACCTCGTCACATTTTCCAATGAGATAGGAGATTTTTAATATTGTTCTCTATCACCCAAAAAAATGAAATCCCTAATATGTCTAGAATATCATCACCTTGTGTAGGAAAGAGCTTGGTTGATTACATGGAGTATGAGGGAATTGACTGTAAGGTGATCTTGTCCAAAGTGATTCATCTAGCTAGGGATAAGTGATGAGCAGACCAGATACTCATTATATTCTTGATATATTGGATAATTCTGGCATATGTTTGTTTGTTTACATGGTGATGAAGCATAGGGACACCTAAATAACAACCTACATCGTTAGTGATGCTAATACCCAATCATCTATAGAAGGAGCTCTTCTCTTCAGTCATTATATTGGGAGAGAAAAAGCATCTTGATTTCTCCCTAGAGAAAATCTGACTAGAGACAGAAGCAAACTCATCAAGAACCCTGCTAATAGTAGAGGCTTGCAAAGTAGAAACTTTCTCCATCAAAAGAATATCAACATCAAGATTAATATTTGTAAGAGGAATTCCTTTTTCAAAGAGGAAGATGGGACTCCATTGTCCAACGACAACCAAGTGAGAAATGTCTTGCTGAGTTCTTCCATATAGAGAACAAAGAGATATGGACTAATGGAATCTCCGTACCTAAAGCCCTGAATGGATTTGAAGGCTTCTAAGGGTATTCCTTCCCAAAGGATATATGTATGCCTAGAAGAGATAATCTACATAATCAAGGAAATCAATTTACTTGGGAGGCCAACCTTCATGAGTATATCTTCTATAAGGAGACGATGAATTTTTTCAAATGCTTCATATAGGTCAAGCTTGATGCTCACCCATTTCTTTACATATTTCTTTGTCTTCATAGAGTGGATAACCTCCTAGACTAGGAGGATTCTATCACTAATGTGGTAACCAGGGATGAAGTTGAATTGATGTTCAAGAATCCAACTACTGAGGAAGGGTTTGATCTACTCCAATATGCTTTTAGAAATGATCTTGAAGCAACAATTGTTAAGTTAAATTGGCATGAGCTAAATGTACCTTTTTAGGTGATTTACTCTAAGAATTAAGGCCATAAAAGAACCAGCTAGCTTGGGATCAATTTTACCCGATTGAAAAGCTTCACGAGTAGTAGTGGTAATAGACTGGAATACATGGGACTAGTTTGTCTGAATGCATTCATTGTGCACTCCATCTGGTTCCAGTGCCTTCGTAGGGACCATGTGTGTCGGTGAAGTAATCCATTCCCCATTATCATCCCATAGTCTAGAACTTTTGTTATGGTGGTAATGGGCCTTGACATAAGATTGGAAGACTTGTTGGCTACATTGTCGTGTTGGATCCAGTTGATATTGGCTCGCTGCTTCCAATCAACTTTGTTGCATTGAAGTATTGCTTGCATTTCTCTTGCAATTCAATTGATAAAAGCTCCTTAGAAATATTAATAGAGGGGTGAGTTTGTACCTAACATCTGTCCAAACTTTGCAAAATAGAGTTCTTTTGGCAATGTTGTATCTTAATGTGGTTTGCATTCCATTTGGTAACAGTGGAACAGAAGGCAGGGAGGGTGTCAAGGACAGATTTAGACCCATCCCACACCAGTAGAATCTATGATTTGAAGGCATGGATTTCTCCCCAACTCATTTTAGTTCTAAAATGGGCATGGTGTAACCTTGAGACATCTTGGCCTCTAATCAGAATGGGATTATCAATATGAATGTGTGGGAGGATGCAGGCATCCATACATCCTTCAAAAACTATCCAATTATCATTAGCAATGACATAATGTAACTTTTCAACAAGTTGCCCCTTTATAGGTGAAGAAGTGACTCAATGATTATGTGTCAGCAAGACAAGAGGAGAGTAGAAGGGAGTTGAATTTTTTCTAGAGAGAAATTAAACTCTTGACCTCCTTATGAGATCCTTTTGAGGACAAATTGGATAATTTGTTCCATATGAGATCCTTTTTTTGAGGCTTAGACTATCATGGACGACAGTGAGGTACTAGGAGCTATGCATTTTGTAGTAGATGAATTGTTATGACTATGGAGTACTTTGATGTTGCATTTGTGATCATTTCAAAGGTCCTCATCCCGCTTGAGAATTCCAATGCCTCAACTCTGTGGGATAAGGTGTAACCAAGTTTCTTGATTATGTTTTTTTCTTTTAAGCCACTGCATCAATGTTTAATGATGGAAAGAACATGAAGTTTATTATTCATCTATATTTTATTATGAGGCTAAGTTTGTACTTGGAGCAAACTCCTTGGATATTCCAACATATTCTATTCATCATAAAAGAACTAATATGTGTGTTTGTGGGGTGGGACTTAGTTAATGGTGGCATGAAGCCCTGTAACTTGGTTCACTATGTCCATATTGACATCATCATTGATTTCATTCTATTGGTATGTTCAATTTTCCTTGCATCTGGCATGCAATCAGATCCTCCAAAAAAATGGTATGAGTTTTCCCTTTTTACTCTCTCTAATCAGATTGACTGTTTAATAAACAATCTTTCTACTGCGAAGAATTACACCTCCACTTCCTCCATGGTGGGTACTACAAGAACCTCATTCACTTGAAATTTGAAAGAGGTTGTCTGATTTGGGTTTTTAGTCCTTTCGACACATATTTCATCATCTACTAGGATCACTGTAGTGTTATCCTAATTGGTGCCTTGCAAGTTGGAGCTATGTTGGATGCTAGTGACAATATGCTTTGGTCCTTAACATTTGCCTCCATTTTCTACTTATGGGGTTTCTTCTTCTTTATGTGACTGACCAATGTTTCCCATTCTCCTTGGGCATGATCACAGTTGGGTGTAGGAATAGATGTAATCAATTTTTCATGGATTTTTTCTTTTAATTTTCCATCAACACAAGAAGTGTCCTTCTTTGAGGGCATGGTTTTTTTCCTACATCTTGACATGGATGGACATGGTGTAAGGGTTGGAAATATATAAATTGGTGGTAGTTGAAGATGATGGGTCCACGCTAGGAAATTTAGGTATAAATTTGTAGCCCCCTCATCCTTACCTAGGAAACCAGAATGCATGCATACTTTTGGGTGATTTTCATATTCCAGTCTGTATCACTCTCCACTAAGGACTATCGTCAACAATAGATGTGTCAAGGTATCAAGCTCTAGTGCCATGTGTGTGAACTTCCCAAGATTTCCTAACTGGTGCTAGTGTCAATCTTGATGTTCTTTCCTATCAAGTTTCCAGTGGTTTCCAAAAGGTGATTTTGATATAGGTATATTCCTCAATTATTGCCCAGAAAATAAGCTTGCTGCGTATTGGATCTGAGGTCTGAACACCATCGACCAATATTGAACATATAGATCATTGTTTAATATCATCCTTGGGCACCCAATCATTGCACAAATGAAGTATTCATTGTTGGACAATTGAATTGGATAATATCCCATAGATGACCTTCATGAGGGAATTAAACCCTAGGTTTGTTCTAATTACTTTGAAAAGATAGTGAAATTCCATGGTTCAATGAGTGGCGACAAGGTTAAGTATGATGGTGAGGAGTCTACCTCTTTTGTCAATATCTTCATCAGTCAACATATCCAAGGAGACTTGCATCGTGGATGAAGGAAACTTATTTGTGCATCTAATTGTAACATCTTTGTAGGATCTTGTAGTTTGTGCAGGTGTGTCTCTAGTGCTCTTCGTCGATGCATCAACAACAATATGTTGCTCCACAACATAGTCATAACTCTCGTTCTTGGTAGCTTGAAGGTTATTAGGGTGTTATCATGGTTCAATGCATTCGACACCACACTCTCCATGGTCGTTGCCTCCCCCTAACCCTAACATCATCCTTTACATTGAAGAACAAATTATACATGTTGATTAAATGTCACATTCAATTGAATAGAGTTGTGTGTATAATTTAACTTTTGAATATAAATTTTGATAATTGAGTTATATAAACATTATTATCTTGGACCCTAACTTTTAATAAGATGTTGAAGAAACTTATGAACCTGTAGTGAAAATCTCACCTCAATCAGAGGTATACTTCTGGAGATGTGAATTTTGCAACATTTCCAAAGAATCACATTTTGGAACTAACTTAAACAAGTCAACAATCGATCATAACTCCTATCGACCAATGAGATGGCTTGATGTTGAGACTACACATCTACCCTATCTACCCTTGGATTGACACCTATTTCATGATGGAATTAAATCTAATGGTCCCTAGTTGTCTTGTTTCTTGTGTTAGACAAGGTAAAACAACCTTGCAACCCCTTTTTCCTTTGCCAATCTGGCACTTTGGGCACCCATAGGATAAATTGACACCTCCTTTGGTTGTGCTTCTTCTTTCCATCTCGTCCCCTCCTTATTCTCTACATTTTGTTCTCTAAACCTTCATATTTCTCCTTCTTCCTCTCTTTGTGTCCAATAGCACCACCACCTACCTCCTTTGGGCTTTCTTGCTCTTGATGGCTTAGGCATTGTAGGGACTAGTTGAAAGCTCGCAAGGGTAGCCCATGCCCGACCAACACACTTGTATGCTGCCTTGTTCTCTCGCTCTCCCTAGTTTTCTCATCTCTAGAGAGCTCCACTTGGACCACAACCACGATTAGAGAGGTACGCAGGTGGGTGCAACAAAAGTGTTGTGCGTGGTGGTGACAAGTGATTGTGGGAGGCTAGAAGGTGTTTGGAGGTGACTAGCAGTGTTTAAGAGAATTAGGCAAGATTCAACACCCATCCAGGCATCAAGGGATGGGCTACTACCCACAGTCCCCAAGAGTCCATGAAGGCAGGAAGTAACCCATTGAATTGCCCTCCTCAGCTCGTGGATCTTGATCGAAAGCTCCAAATTGTATGAGTAGAGGTAAATCTTGTAGAAGACTAATAAATCCACCGTTTGGCCTTTTTGGACATACTATATATGGTTTTTTATCTTAAGAAAGATCCCTTCCCACTAGAAATAGTTTCAAAACCTAAATATACTCACAGTTCTCCTTATTTTACTAGAATTAATACTTTTATACTTATTTAATGATCTTCAAACCCTATTATGATTCCCTTCATTTATTAATGATCAAAAACGCTTTTAGCATTTAGATCAGTAAGTTCAATTCACATTGGACTTGAATTAATTCCTTGAATCATATGGATGTCCCTTAACTGACTACATTGTCCCTAAATGTGACTATTTTATGTCATGTATGATGTATCTTAGAGATGAAACTTTGGCTTATTTATGTATCATATGGCTATCCCACTTAAAATCAGAAAATTCTATGTTGTCATGTGACATGGTCTGCTAAACTATTATGCCTTTATCCATGATATAAATCATATAACCTTAAAACTCAATTTGGCACCTTAATATACCCTAAAATATGATATTCATGTACTTATATGATTGCATCTTTAATCCTTATGAAAATTTTAATCCCTAATGTTTAAACCACTATGCTGAGTAGCACATCAGTTCTGAAGATGACTTGTGATACAAAATGTCATCTAACACACTCTTAGACTCCTTTTGACTTTACATGACATGCATGTGACAGATAACATAATCTAAATTCATATGCAAATTATTGGAATTCATTATTACAATAATCATGCTCAAATATTATGTATACCATCTTAAGAATCCAAATTAGTAGATTTATCGACTTCTAGCACTAAATTCAAACTCGATCTGCTTAATGAACTTTTATGATTGTATGACTTGGGAATGTGGCAATTTTGCACGAAATGGATCTATATGATTAAACCATGATGATAATTTAATATCATGCTTTCTCTATTCCCAGTCAGAGTTTTCATCCTATTATGACTATTATAATGTGGATGCTCGACCAAGTCCTAAGGTGTACTTGTGATACTTATACTATATGGTTTAAATGTGTGCATTTTTGGGATAATGGAGCTCAAAATAATATATTTGAAACACAAGCCTAGGGGATAATGCACATGACATATTGTCTTTATATTATTAAAACTTTGTTGTTCTAAGACCCCATATTTTTTTACATCTTAGGTCCCCTTTGAGTTGGGCCTTCTCTAGCAATCTCTTTGAAGTCTCATGGATTATACACTGCTCACAAGGTAATCTTAATCTCTTGATGTTACTATAATACTGGCTTGTTTGAATGTATGCTTTAATTACTGATTGTCTACTTAGCTACTTGTTTGAAGTATTGTTCCTATGAATACTACTTCCATGTTTGATTATATTCTATTGACAAACCTTACACATAATATACATAACCCATTATATACAATTTTGTACATTTCCACATTATTGGTGTAAGGGCACAAGGCATGTTAAAATAGGGGTAGCTCATTGAATTTGGTCTTGAAGTCCCTCATGTAGAAACCAGGTGAAAGTCTAGAATTTAGCCTCAAATGTGCCTCATGGACCCTTCCTTTGGAAGTTTGTCAAAGGCCAAATGTTGATATAATGGAAAATGGAACTTAATACATTCTTAGTATAAGAGTTATCATTTAGAGATTCCTCTCCTTTATTTTGCTTAGTATAATTTTCTAACCATGAGACTTTTATATTACTCTTAAATTGTGGTTACTTGTCTTTTCATTGAGTACTAATGCTTTTGCATTTATATATTTCATATCAAACTTTTCGATGTCAAATGAAGACTCGTTGCACTAAGGACAAATAAGCTTTGAAATGAAATGCCAATAAAATATCCTTGTAATGAATATGGGTACATGACTATCTTATTTCTTGTTATCTCTTTAGTTATGTTTTGTCTTCTCATATATATGGTTTCAGTATTATTGTACCAATTTAGGATGAATGCATGGGTTCCCTCTCCTTTTACTATCTATCCATTAGGAGTGAGGATGTGGGTAACAAACATATTCGTGAAATATCTATTACTTGTCAAAACATGAGAAATGATCCGAATTATGATGTATCATACGGAGAAGCAAAATATTGTATACAAAGGTTCATATTGGGATGTTTGTTTTATGTGATGGTGTTGTATTATAGTATGTTTCTACATTTTCTATTTTTTGTGTTTTGTTCTAAAAGGCTATGAATAGATTATCCTAGTATATTCAGGTATAAGTGAAACACTTGCTTTTTATTTATATTTAATTTTTTTGGGGGTAAGCTAGGAGGGTATCTATTTTCATTTAAATTTTGCAAATCCAATACATGTTTTTTATATGGGAAATAACAATATGATGCCTGTTCAGAAACTAAATAAATGGAAGAAATATATTATATAGTGTTGTACACATTTGGATTTTTCTAATAACTAATTAATTAAATTTGGATATTTTTGTAATCCTATATACAAAAATTCTCACTAAATGTCACCTCTAAAGGGTGTGTTGACTTTAAATGGAAACATGTCGAAAAAGGATAATTGAAGAGTCATCCTATTATTGAAAAGTAACAACAAAGTCTTGAATGGAAGTCACATTTCACAATTAATAATGAAAAAGTCAAGAATATTAAAGCTATAATTACTTCAAATTTACAAAATTCAGAATTTAGTATCAAAAGATAATTTCAAAGAATCATTTTTACATATTACACATTCTGATTAGTGGAAATTCCTGATCTAGAACTTTTAGGATGAAATGTTGAAAGCTTTATGTTTAGGTTAATCGAAGACCGACTTTGTTTGTTGTAAAGTACTTGATACAAGGCCAACCAAAAGGATTTAAAAGGAGGAATTATGACACTTCAAAACATTCATTTTTTTAAGCTTAGATAATACCATCTGGTATCGACAAATACTCTCTATGCATCATATCATTGATGTTATGAACAATATCTATGCAATGTACTGCTAAGACTTTGTTTCTCCATTATATGGATTACAATTTATTATTATGTAAAATAGTTCTACAAATATTATGTATAAATAAAGTAAGAATCTTCAGAGACATATGAAGATTCTACATGTTTACTAGATCAATTATGACTTGGGTTCATTTATTTCTAATTGTTAAGAAATATGAAGCATGACTATGTGGGACCTATGCTCAAGAGGGTGGGGTGCAATGGGATGTAAACAACTTTAACCAAACTTTTTTCACGTAAAAATTGTATCAAAACATAAATGCAATAGCTAAACAAAGAAATGATGAAAGATATTGAGAAAGCAACAAATGAAGCAAGTATTGCATATGCGTTTGGGACTCAAATAAAAATAACAAATGATCTGTGTGATATAGCTACTTCATTGCATGCTTTTAAAGCTCTCAAAGCTTCTTTTCCCAACCCCTTTCTTCAAGATCAAGTTGGTGAAAGCTTCTTCAAGTGAAGAAGAAGGTGCAAGCTTCTTCAAGCTATAAAAGAAGGTGCAAAAGCTTCTCCAAGGTGAAGGAGAAGGTCAAGGCTAAAGAACCAGGAGTAGAAGTGGGTAAATCCTTCAAGGCAAAAGACTCGATACAAGAAGGGGATGTCCTTGGTGAAGGTGTCCAACTTCTTGCAAGAGTGGGTAATACCTTGTAGAGGTACAAGACTCTAGATACTACAGATAGGTAATATCTTGGTTGGTTATTGGCTCCCTTGTCCTCAAAGGGAGGGATGGGTATCCTTGAACCAAGAAGGGAAGGTCATCTTGTATGTATTATAATGGAATCTAAGTATACATTGCTTGAAAAATCCTAAGGCTTGACTTCTCTAGGTAGTGGAATGAGTTTCTCCTAGTTTCGAGATTGGAACCAATCTAAAAAACTTGAGTTCTTGTGTTTGTTCAATCTCTCTCATCCTTGCTATGTATGTTTAGTTTCACTACAAATTCAATATTTGCAATCCCATACATAGTTATTAATTGAAGGTCTAATGAATTTTTTGAAAATGTTTTTATCTCTATTCACCCACACCCCTCTAGAGACCATTTCATCTAAAAAAGTTGTGTTAGAGCAAGGGTTTGCTCTGACAAGATCTATTATGAGACGAGAAGATGGGAAAATACAACTTGGGTCCCTCAACCTATAGGGAGGCTACCAATTTCCTCTATTAGAAATGACATATGCAATTCTACCTTCAAGGAATGAACTATGACATGTGGAAGGTGGTGATTCTTCCATACAAGGAGTCAGCGGGGGAGATATCCACTTGGGATGAAGCTATAGTCAAGAAGACAAAGTTAAAAGCAAAGGCAATAAGCATCATCTTTGTAGCCCTCACCCCCTCCGAGTTCAACCACATCTCCTCTTAGGACACAACCCATGAGATTTGGGACAAGTTGTGCATCACTTATGAAGACACAAAGAAAGTTAAGGAGTCCAAGATCTACATGCTCAAGGGTCTTTCCGAACTTCAAGATGGGCAAGAAGGAGAGAGTGGCAAAGATGTACACAAGGCTTAAAACCATCATCAATGGACTTTTTCAATTGGGCCACACCATGGACAAGGGGACCATCAACTCCAAGATCTTAATGTCTCTCCTAAAGAGATGGGAATCCATGGTGACTTCCATTGAAGAAGTTAGAAGTCTTAATGACATTGCCACAGAAGAGCTCATTGGAAACTCCAAGGTCATGAGCCAAGGATTGACAGGAAAGAGGAAGATGAAAAGAAAGAAGAGAAGGAATCAAAGAAGATCAAAGATAGTGCACTCAAAGCTCAAATGGAAGAACTCCTTCTCCAACAACAACAAGCATGCCAGTCAACTTCTCCTTCTTCAAGTGAAGATGAAGCCCCAAGTGAGCATGAAGCAAACTACTCCAAGGGCATGCACTTCAAAGGAAAACATGTCTCCTCCTCCACTCCAAGGTGCTATGAATGTGGGCAATAAGGGTATTACAAGAATGAGTGCCCCAAGGCTAAGAAGTCTTACCATAAGAGCAGATCCAAGAAAAGGGAGGACTACAAGAAGGATGGCATGTACAAGAAGAAGAACAAGAAGGAAAGAAATAGTAAAAATGCAAACCATGCCGCATGGGAAGAATCATCTTCTAGTAATGCAAGCTCCAATGAGGGAGAATGCCATCTTGAACTCATGGACTCTACAAGTGAAGAAATTGGTGGGGTAAGTTAGGTAAGTCAGATGAGATTAATGAGTTATCTAAAGAAACCCTCATTGATGTGCTTAATGCTACCTGCTCTTCTTATTTCAAATGCAAATCTAAGAAGAAGAGGTTAGGGAAGATCATAGATGATTTGTATGCTAAAATTGATATTCTTGATCAATATGAGAAGTTTCATCTTGATAGAATTGATTCCTTGCAAGGACAGTTTCTTGATCTTGAGCTTTAATACAATGGAGTTGAAGTAGATAATGACATCTACCTTAAGAACATCAATAATCTCAAGGAAAAAAACCAAGCCCTCGTAGATGAGCTTGTTTTAATTAGAACTACAATAATGATCTTAAACTTTCTTTTGATGCTATTATAGATGAGAATAGGATTTATCTTGATGACCTTGTTATGCTTAGAACTGAAAATGCTAGATTTCTTGCTCAAATCAATGATCTTTAGTCTAGACCTTTGTTTTCAGGTAATGAAGTAGCTAGTCTTACTTTAGAAAAAGATTCTTATCTTACTAAAGCCTTCTATTTAGAGGCCAACTTACTTCATGCACAATATGATCTTTTCTAGTTTATCTTCTACTATCATTACTCTTAGTGATGATAATCACAAACTAAGAGCTTCCTTGTAGAAATTCCTCAAAGGAAAAAGTCCCTCAATGATGTTCTTGATCACTCTACAAAAATAAGGTATCTCCACAGAGCAATAACAAAGGAAATGGTAAGAAAAAGAGTAAGGGACCTCCTATCTTCCATGGAGAGTCATCCAGCTCTAAAAACCCTATGGTTTGTGTGCATTACAAGAGTGATGATTACTCTACTTATTATCCTTATATAGAGAAAGGGACCACCCCAAGATGAAATGGGTCCCCAAGCTAACAACAGATCCCAAGGTCTGAATTGGGCACCTACATCTTCCTTTCTTGTACGTTAAGGGAACTAGAAATGGTAATCTTTATATTATAGTTCTTGACTTTATTAAGCCTATTGTTGGTAGATGTCTTGTTCCCAATTTAAATGATATTTATTTTTGGAATCGAAGGCGCAGTCATGTAAATATGCATTAATTGAAGAAATTAAAAAAAGGAGTTGGTTAAGGGACCTCACAAAATGAATTTTTAGAAGGATGGGGAATGTCAACCTTTTACACAAGGAAAGCAAACCAAGTCCTGCTTCAAATCCAAAGGAGTACTTAGTACCAAGAGAGCTCGTAAACTTCTTCACATTGATCTATTTAGACAAATGAGAACTCAATCGTTTCATGGTAGCTAGTATTGCCTTGTGATTGTTGATGAATTTTCTCACTATACTTGGACTTTCTATCTTGTTTCAAAAAGAGATACTCTTGATGTTTTCTCGGCTTTTTGTAAACAGTTTGAAAATGAAGCTTCTTTCTGGATCGTCTCTATCCACAGTGACCATGGGGGAGAATTTGAAAATGACTCATTTGAACAGTTTTGTGAGGAATATAGGTATGCACATAACTTTTCTTAACCTTGAACATCTTAACAAAATGGGTTTGAAGAGAAAACGAATAGGTCACTATAGGAAATGGCTAGGACTGTGCTTTTAGAGTATTATACTCCAAAGAATTTTTGGGCCGAAGTCGTTAGTACTTCATGTTTTGTGCAAACCGGGTTTTCACTCATCCATATTTAAAGAAAACCCCCTATGAGTTATGGCGTGGTAGAAAGCCGTCTATTGATTTCTTTCATCTTTTAGGTTTTCCTTGTTTTGTTTTGAAAACTAAGAATTCTGTCAATAAGTTTTATGTGAAATTGTGCAAGGCTTTCTTTCTTAGATACATCACTACAAGCAAGGCTTATAGAGTATTTAACATTGATTTGTCTAAAGTAGAAGAATCTATCAATGTTAAATTTTTTGAGACTAACCCCTCTTTAAATATTGTTAATGATGATGTTGTAGATGAGATTATCCCTCACTTGAAAGAGCTCAATGTTGTTGATAGGTGTTAGTTGATGAAGAAGAGAAATAAGAAGAAAAGAAGGATCCAACTCCCCACTTTGCAAGGCATAATACTAAGGAGATCATTATAGGTAATCCTTCTGAAAAGGTGAGGACACATGCTGCATTCAACAAAGAACAAGCTGACACTGACTTCATCTCACAAATTGAGCCAAATAATGTCAAAGAATCTCTCAAGGATGATGAATGGATCCTAGCAATGCAAGAAGAGTTAGAGTAGTTTGAGAAGAACAAGGTGTGGACCTTAGTGCCAAGACCAAGTGATAGAAATATCATTAACACCAAGTGGGTATACCACAACAAGCTTGATGAAAGTGGGAAAGTGATAAGGAACAAAGCAAGGTTAGTATCTCAAGGTTACGACTAACATGAAGGTATTGATTTTGATGAAACTTACACACACGTTGCTATTCTTGAATCTATTAGAATGCTGCTTGCTTTTGCTAGTTATAAGAATTTCCTGCTTTATAAAATGGGTGTTAAAAGTGCATTTTTAATGGTAAAATAGAAGAGGAAGTCTATGTGGCTCAACCTCCTGACTTTGAACATGATAAATTGTCTAACGATGTTTATTTGTCACAAAAATCTCTCTATGGACTCAAACAAGCCCCTAGATCTTGATATGAGATACTGAAGGAATTTTTGCCAGACAATGGGTTTATCATGGGCAAAGCCAATTCTACTCTATCTGTAAAACACACTTATAACAATTTCTTGATCATTCAAATTTATGTTGATGATATTATATTTGGTGGAACTGATCTTGATCTTTGCAAGGAGTTAACTCTATTATGCAGAGTGAGTTCAAGATGAGCATGATGGGGGAGCTTACTTTATTTCTCGGCTTCCAAATTAAGCAAACCAAGGGAAGAAATTTCATCAACCAAGGCAAGTACACCAGTGAACTACTTAAGCACTTTGGCATGGAGAACACCAAGCCGATGGACACCCCCATGTCAAACACCGCCAAGCTTGATGAAGTTGAAGAAGGTGAGAAATTGGATGAGAAGCTCTATTGAGGTATGATTGGAAGTTTACTTTGTTATATTGCCTCTTGATCTGACATAATGTTTAGTGTTGTCTTGTGTGATTGCTTTCAATCAAGTCCAAGAAAATCACACCTCATAGAGGTTAAGAAGATTTTGAGGTATCTGTCCAAAACTCAAATTTTGGACTTTGGTATCCCAAGTCAAGGGACTTTACTCTTACTGCCTATAGTGATGCTGATTAAGTAGGGTGCTTGATAGATAGAAAATGCACAAGTGGCAGTTGTTTCTTCCTAGGATCATGCTTGATTTCTTGGTTCTCTAATAAACAAAGCACACTGGCTCTTTCAACTACCGAGGCTGAATACATTTTGACTGGTAGTTGTTGTGCCCAAGTCCTATGGATGAAGTAAATGCTTCAAGACTTTAACATTCATTTTGATGCTTATCCTATCTATTATGGTAATACTAGTGCAATTAATTTGTCTTTCAATACTAAATTTCATAGTTGACCTAAACATATAGAGGTCCATCATCATTTTATTCATGATGAATTTGCCGTGAAGGATATCTTTATCACGCATGTGGATATAGAGAATCAACTTGCAAACATTTTCACTAAACCTCTATTTAGAGAAAAATTTACTTTCATTAGATCAAAACTGCTTATAACCGCTCTTGATGATATTGACATGAGATCTAGCTATATGTTATCATACCTATATGTTTCTTTCTTGAATTTGATCATCTCTTAACTACAAGTGCTATAATTGACATGTTTTCATGCCTTGTTTTGCTTATTTTCGACTTTTTTGGAAACAAATGTTTTACCACAAAATAGTAGCTAATGATGAGTGAAATGTGCCTCAATATGTTTAAATTACAACATAGGCTAGAAAAATAAATTTATGTAGCACTCTAGAGGCTTAGAATTAAATTTTCTATGTTTTGGGACAGTATGCTAATAGGTCGAGTTTGACGTGCTACAACTCTACTGATCCCTGGCCAAGGACAAAGCTGAAATACCCAATCATTCGAGTTTCCCAATCTCAAAACTCAACTGACAACGACACTGGCCCAAACTTCTAGAGGGTATCCGTTGACTTGTCTCCCGCTTAACTAGAGAAAAGCTAACCAAAGCCCTTCTCCAATTCTCATCCTCAAACCCTAGTCTAGTACAACCCCTACTTAACCCTTCCTAGCCCTACATTAGCCCTCTTTACCTCTCCCGTACGAGACCTAGGTGGTTTGGCACCCTGCCTTGTGCAATCTCTTCTCTGTTTGGTGGTTATTTCTTCTCCATCCGACCATATCGCCTCCAACCATAGAAAGAAATCCTCCCCAGTTGGAGCAACATATGCACCAGCTGCTACAAGGCATGTATCCTTCGATGACACCTCCTTCATCTGAAATCAAGCTTTGAATAGGTAAAAGGAACTCCTCCCTTTCCTTTCAAAGCTTTGTTTGATCCTCAACTTGCAATGACTGAGGTCATCAAAGAGGATGCTAGGGTGTTCATACCACATCACCTAAGTGATTTTTGTGTAGAGCGTTCATTCTTCATAAATGTTATGTCAAGCACGAAGGGGGTCCATAAATTTTGTGCCAATCCAACATGGAACTACAACACCCATGCACCACCACCTAATACCCAAGTCATTTTGACTTCAGTGATTGTCGGTACCAAGATGACTACATCTAATGATTCTTTGAATACCTATTTCTCTAGTACTAATGTCATTGCCTCTTGGGTGTCTTCCTATCCTTCATACCATGACCTTTTGGACCCTGAAGGTCTCCACAAGAGCTTTGATCCCCCGCTTACCATTCCAGACATACATAAGTTCCAAAAAAAACCAGGCGTCCCATATAGGAAGAAGTAAACCATACCCTCCTCTTCCCTTGATATCAAGACAAGACTAATCACCTTAGTGGTCAAATGCAATATCCATCCTAAGAAAAATCAATCAAAGATTGGAGAGAGCACAATTGTGATCATGTATTGTCTCTTGAATGATACTGATGTCAAGTGGGCTTGTTACATTCTCCATCATTTGAGCTTCTTTGACTCTGGGAAGAATACCATCAACACCCATCTCCCATATCCTAACCCGATCTGTGGTGTGTTTGCTCACCATAATGAAAAATATCTCATCCATGACATTGGATACAAATGAAGTCATAGAGGGGTTTGCATTAGTGAGACAAGCATCAAGAAGATCCTTATACCTACTTCTTCTTCCACCAAACCAGGTGCCTCTAACTCCACCCATGCACCTCTTCTACCACCATCACTCTGACCTAACCGTGCCTCATTTTCTGTGTCAAATGAAGCCCTGATGGGATACATGATACATCAACATGCATATAACCTTCAGGTACATGATAATCTCCATGACGACCTCTACCAGATCATGTCTCATATGAACCTATCCTATAACCAGCCCTACCCACCCACCCAAACTTACTGAGGAGTTGACTCTACCTCTTATGCATATAGTCAGTTCTACCCTGATCCTCCACCTCTTGTTGCTTCGGCTGCACCCCCTATGTTATAAACTAGTTTTTCCCACGTTTTAATATTTTTTTCCAAATAATATAACATGAAAGAGACATCAGAAAGATGGTCCTCAATGTGTCTTTTTTGAAAATGTGGATTGAAAGTACAAATACTCCATATTGGGAGGGATTTTGTATAATTTATTGTTTTCAATAAACCATCAATATATTTTGGACAAAGAGAGAGAGAGAGAGGAGGAAAATCCAATAATAAATAAATTACTAAAGGTAATTCAGAATGGATGTATTAAATATGAAAATATGTGAAATACTCTAGAAAAGAGAGTTTTTGTGCATAAATTAAGGGGTAATTACTTTATGAATTGATGAATAATATAAATGCAAGCTAATATGCAAGTTTCCAAGAGAAATAAAGTGTATGGTGACTTAAATAATTAAAAATGATAATTATCTAGCCGATATTGGCAACTCCATGTTTAAGGCAACAATTAGTATCGTTTTGATCTAACCTTTGGAATATTCCAAAATAATAATGATAATTCTAGAACTTGGGAGAGAAAAGAGACATTTCATGAGAAATTGGTAATTGTTTTATTGAAAGGTTGAAGAGTATATATATATATATATATATATATATATATATATATATATATATATATATATATATATATATGACATAAATATAATTTGAGGAAAGTAAAAGTGAGTTTACATGAGGAAAGGGTGATTGGTTTAAAGGATATATATATATATATATATATATATATATATATATATCAAAAGAAGAAAGAGGATAATCTAGACTTTCAAGGATAAATTGGTTCCTATATTATGAATAATCTTTAATGGATTTTAGTTTCCAAATCAAAATCTTAATGGGAATATATGAGTACTTTCTGGTACCCTTTGGACTTGTGAAAATTAAAAGGCAAGAGTTCTTTCCTAGATGATATTGGGTTGTTAAATAAAAAGAATTACATTTTTTCTATATATGGAAAGGAGTAATGGAGTATTGATATCAAAAGATTCCATACCACTTTTAGTGCACCAAGGAAGGAAACCCAAAAATTATGTCTCCCTCCTTTTGTTCCATCTTAGTTGATTATAGTCCTACGGTCTTGATGAGACTTATATAAGGATCACATAAGGAAATTGTCCATAAAACCTCTTCTATGCTCTCTATTCCTTAAACTTCTTCCTTCTTGATTTGCCAAGTAACATGGAGAGCAATGTGAGGAGGAAGGGACGTTGGGGTGGTGAATAATAGGTGGTGCCGACGTCAGACCTGGTTGTTCAGGTATGAAGAATGAGGACGATAGAGACCCTACAGGTTTGTCTCATTGGAGGTCGAGAAACATGTATAGAAATTCAACAGATCACTCAGTGGTGGAGGGGCTCCCGGGTTTGCACAGAGAATTGGCATGGAGGAAGCAAACCGGATAGGGTTGTCGGTAGTGAAGAGGAAGAAGAAGATGGGGGAGCCTGTGTAGAGGACACAACCACCATCAGAGGTCTAGACAAGCCCAGTGAGGACCTACAGAGGTGAGGATCTATTGACGTGACTCCACAAGGCTCCATGCTATGAGAATGGGGGATGTCGTCCTTCCTATCTAGGCCAGATCGATCTCTTTCGTGAGGAAGGAGACGATCTATGTCTAAAAGACTAAAAAACCCAAGGATGTACATTGAACAATAGGTATACGAAGGTAAATCCTCCTTATAAAATTTTACTCGTTCCAAAAATAGATAGAAATAGTAGATGAGTGACGTGTCCCCCTCTGATTGGCTGAGATACAATCATTTTGTAAAAATCATAATAAATCATAGGATGATCAGATGATGACATGTTATATATGAAAAATGATTAGAAAAATATGAACAATGTAATAAGAATATAATCAAGAACTATATTAGTCTATAGTTCAAAAAGTTCCTAAATGTACCATCTTTAATGTGGTTAATGCATTAGAACCCTGAATTCTAAGTGTTGATGACCTTATTTTGTTTAATTGAACTTAATAATCAAGGATTGATATTTTTGGATAAAAAGGAAAACTTGGATATAAGTTGAATTTAATAACCCAAAATTTTATGAACTAGGGTTTTCTTTAAATTTGAAGTGCAATTAATGATAAGATTAGGGTTTTTCAACCCCAAAAGTCATGAAAAGTGATGATTAGGGTTTAGGAAGACAAAAACCTAATGAAACCCTAACTTGAGACCCAATCAATCTTAACAGTGAAATTTGAATAGAATAATGATACATGGGTGTTTTGCTTTAATGTTCAGGATAGTTGCTTGATTGATCGCATTGATTGCCCATTTTTCTTGGACATCAAGTACTTCTGACAAAGGTATGTGGTTACACCTATGACTAACCTTTTTAGTTTGTCAGTGTTTCTCGAGGTTTTCCAGATTTCTTGCTTGTTTATTTAAATGATACAATCTATGAAGTTGCTATGGATATCACATTATATGCTTGTAACTTGCTCAAACCGCTCATACCAACTTTGGAAGTTTGAGTATAGAAAGATTGAAAGAGTCATTGTGACGATTAAAACTAGGCCCCAACTTGGGAAGGTCAGACTAGGCCATAGATTGGGGGTCATATTTGGTCCGACCCCATATTGGGAAGATCAACATGGCACCTGGGATCCATATTGAGAAGGTGGCCTTTTTGTCTGTTATAGGGACAAGACCTTGGAAGGGTATTCTAGAGGTTGAGTAAAAATGGGTTGAGAAGTTTTGAAAAAAATGTTAATTTTCTTTCTGTAACAATAATTGTTGTGATTATGTTGTTACAAATAGATGTAAACTTTTGTTACCCCCACATACCAGTATAACGTTTTGGCTAAATTGGATATTAATATACCCTTTGTTTTGATGATGACAAACATTTCATTCTTGTGGATCTTACATGCTATTTGAGTATTGCAGGGTACAAGAAAATGAGGAGATCATACTACGTGGATAGTTGAAGATCAATACACTTAAATGTTTAGTATTTTTATGATTGTACTCAAAGTAAAAACTTGTACAAGTATATAATGTAAAAGTACTTAGATATCATGTAAATCAAGTGTTAGATCTTTCCTATCCAACCAAAACCCTATCTTACACTCACATGAAGACTTTAGGGCTGATAGGTTTCATATGAGTCATCAATAGGACCTCACACACATTGAAAATCCTTGCAAAATGTCCTTCTCGGTCAACAAAATTCTTGACTAAGAATCACTCGGTCGAAGACTGAAACAATCAAAAAACAACTTTTCATATCTTTAGTTCTGATTTAATTTCGGTCGACAATATTGTCGATCGAGATATAGCTATTGTAATAGGTTTAAACAAGAGAGAAACAAACATATATCCATTAGAGATATCTAAACCCAGACAGTTATTCGATCAAAAAGTTTGTGTATTGAGAGTCATCTGGTCGACAATATCATCGACCGAGAAAAGTTCTGGAAACTTCACTTTTAACGAACATTTTAGCCATTGCAACCCAACTACTTTGTACTTAACGATCAGTTAAGCACTAAGAACACCTAGACACTCCCTAAAACGTCCATAATAACTTGCAAACCATTCCTATAAATAGGAGAGGCCTTAGGACACCCAAAACACACAAGATACACTTAAGCATCCATTCTAGAGAGCAACAAAGTTGAGATCCACTTGCTATCTTTTTCCTTGTTCTCTAAAGTTGTATCGTATAGCTACAATCTCCTAACCACCACATTTAACCACGTCCATATTAAGTGGATAGGAGATCTATATGATTGATATAGGATCAAAGAGTTGTACTTCATTGGTTAAGTATTTTCTATCCTCCAATCTATTTCCTTTATATTGTATTTGTTCTCCTTGACTACTCCAAGTGTAGGAGGCTGTCTGAGGGAGGTTTCTTGAGGTTAATTGAGGAAGGCTTCTTCAAATGAGGTTGGATCTAATTCTAGGTGAAGGCTATCTCAAGGAGGTGTAGATACTTCAAGGTTGTGAAGGATGCTCCAAGGTTGCTTAAGGTTACTTCAAGAAGGATACTTCAAAGGAGGTTGGAGCTACTTCTAGGTGAAGTTTATCTAAAGGTGGTGGAGGTACTTCAAGGTTGTGAAGACTTATCCAAGGACTTGAAGTTATTTCAAGAATGCTACTTCAAGGTGAAGGCTACTTAAAGGGTGTGGAAGGTGATTGTACTTTGTTGTAACATCTTTGCAAGGTAAATAAAATAAATCATTTTCAAAATCCCAATTGGAAAAAATTGGGTAGTGGACTGACAACCTTTGATTCAAAGGTTGGAACCACTCTACATCAAAGTGTCTTCCTTATTTCTTCCTTCTTTGCTTTAAGTTTTCAATTGAATTTTAAAGTACCAAAAGCTCTATTCACCACCCCCTCTAGATCTTTCAATTGGTATCAGAGAAGGTATTCCAAGAATCTTAACCTGTCTTGAATGGGAGATAGTGTACTTCACAACCTCAACCTTGAAGGAACCTACCACTACCTTTTGATGGAAATAACTATACTTATTGGAAAAGAAGGATGCAATTTTACTTCTAAGGGATCAGTCTGGACCTTTGAAAGATGATGTCCTTTTCCTATGAGCTTCCTAGAATGGAGTTTGTAACATGGAATCCTAAAACGGTAAAGCAAGTTCAATAGAATGCAAAAGCAGTAATCATTCTATATTGTTCTATTTCCGTTAGTGAGCTTAATAGGACATCTTCATGTGAAACTACATATGAAATATGGCATAAAATTCCAATTACACATGAAGGTATAACTCAAGTTAAGAATACCAAGATGAACATGCTTAAACAAAAGCTTGAACAATTCCGTATGCAACCTAATGAGTCTATTAGTAAAATGTATACACGGTTTTCATATATTTTTAATAGCTTAAATGCCTTGGGCAAGCATACAAGTGTGGAAGATCAAGTTTCCAATATTCTTAGATCATTTCCCTTAAAGTACAAGCAAAAGGTGATGTCCATTAAAGAAGCCAATGACCTTACCACATTATAGATGGAGCAACTCATCGACAATCTAGAAACTCATGAAGTTACACTTGATGAAGAAGAAAGATTGGTGGTTGAACACAAAAAGGAGAAAAGGAAGGACATTAAATTTAAGGTGGCAACTAAGGTCAATCAAAATCTATCACTCAAGAAAGTGATGAAATAAGTGAGGAAGATGATGAAGAGGATGCACTCATTGTAAACGGTAAGTAATATAGAAGATTTAAATATGGCAAAAATTCTAGTGTTTCTTCCTCTTCTTCCCTTATGTGCCTTAAATGTGGAAAGAAAGGATATTTAAATAATGAGTGTCGTAAAGTCAAGAAGGGAAAGAAGTCCTCCTTCAATAAGAAATAAAAATACTACAAAGCAGCATGGGATGAGTCCAATGACGATAGAAAAAGTGGAGAAGAAGCAGAATGTCTCATGGCTAAAGTGGACAAGGTAAGTTGTTTCATTACAATAACCAATGAAGAAGAAAATGAGGTAAGTCTTCTTGATTTATCTAAAGAAGAGCTAGTTACTAGTCTTGAAGAATTAAATGATAAATATGTTGATTGTAAAAGGAAATTGAAGAAGCATACAAAAAACAAATGTTGATTTTTTTGCTAAATTGTATGTGCTTTATTATGAAAATGAAAGTCTTATATCTGAAAATGATACCTTAAAATCATCTATTAATGATCACAATATCAATTTTCTTGCTCTAGAGATTAACTATAATATTCTTTCTCAAGAAAAGGTTGAATTGCTTGCTAAGATAAACAATCTTCAAACTCAACCTATTCTATGTACTCATTCAGATTATGATGTTATTGCTAAAGAAAGAGATAAATTGTTATCTAGATTAAATCAAGCAACATTAGACATAAAAAAATAGATGAAATTATTAAGTTTCAAAAAGATGTTAATAGCTTGAAAAATATTGATATTCTTGATAAAATTCTAGAAAGTTCTGCTGGACAAATTGGAAGGAGAGGCCTAGGTTATGTACCCAAATCATATCAAAAGCCTAGATCTAGAAAGAAACAAGTACCTAAGACCAAGATCATGTATGTACCTAAAGACAATCTAGCTTGTAACCATAATGCCAAGAAGTGAAATGAAATTGATTTCATTTGATGTCGTTATTGTTTTCATCTTGGATTATTCGTCTTCATGCAATTAAAGGAAAAATATGGAAAAATATTTAGTTTGGGTTCCAAAACCTCCAACTTAGAAATATTGGACAATTAGTTGAGATTTTACCTAAACTTCATTTTAAAATTCCTAATTCTTATATGAACTAAAATAAGCTTTAACTCGTATATTCTTGTATGATCTGATTGCTTAATTGTGTTATCAAAAAATAATAGCATGATTTATTTATAAAAGAAATGTTATATTTATTGAAAATACACGGAACTTCATCTCAGTCGACAAAAAACTTGACCGAGACCTCTTCTGATCGAAGAAATAATCGACCAAAGGTAGTTTTGACAAGAATTGTTTTTACTAGAAAATCTTCTTGGTCAACAAAAAGTTCGACCAAGTGGTCTTTCAGTCAAAGAAAAGTTTGATCAAAGGTAGTTCTATTAGAACTATTTATTGAAAATAAAATCATTCGTTTACAATCAACTTTGGTGATCTAAATTTGTAATGAGCTCTTCATATTAAATTGTTCTATATACTTGAAATGATAAAACATTTATAGTAATAATCTTGACAAAAAGGACCACAACATGGGTACAAAAATCTTCCTATTTTGTAGGTTCAAATGCTCTATAGATATTTCTCTAAAAATATATGATCGGAAATAAGGAATATTTTTGATACACTTGGATAAAAGGTAAAATTACTAGTCACAATTACAAAAAATTACAAACGTAAAACTATTGGCATAGGTAATGTTGGTACAAATTTTAAATGTGCTTGTCAAAGGACTACATAATAAGTGTTGTGACGATGGTTATGATTAATAAGAAAATATCAAGGTTGTTGACAAAGGAAAAATAATTGACCTCTTAACTCAATGGATACTATTATGAGTTATTGCAAATAATGAAATGTTTTTGTCATAAAAAGATTGTTCATGCAAGAAAATTTCTTAGAATATGATCATTACCTAAACTTTTTTGATAAAATTGATATCTATGTAATCTAGGCAAGCAAATTAAAATCTCTCTTCAAAACTAAAACCTTGCTTACTAGATCACTGGAACTCATTCACATAAATTTATTTGGTTCTGTGTGCATTTTATCTAATTGCGATAAAGGATGTTGCTTTCTCTTCAATAAAAGATGATAGAGACAAATTTGATCTCAAGTCACAAAAAGGCTTTATCCTAGAATATTCAACATATAGCAAAGCATCTAGGATTTATAAGTCTACATCTAAGAGAGTTGAAGAATAGATGATGATTATACACAACAAGACTTCATAAAATCCTAAAAGAGTTGATTATTGGACAATTTATGTAATAGCTTACCAAGAATAATGTATAAGATTTAGCTCCTAGATCTAAAGCTAAAACATTCATTGGAACTAAATGGACATGATGAAATAAACTAAATAAAGCTAGGATACAATAAGAAGAAATAGACTTTAATATGACTTATGCATTAATGGCTAAGACTTGAGGTCATTCATATGTTATTTAACTCTAGCCACTCATAAGGACATCAAACTCTTCAAATGGATGTAAAATTGTTTCCTTAATAGGATCATAAAAGAAGATATCTATGTTTCTTAACCCCATGACTTGAAACATGATTAAATATGCATAAAGCTAATTGGTCACTTATGTTATTATAGAGGAAAATGTTATATCTTTATCATATTAGATAAACTGCATTAATTGGAAATCAACAGAACTACCTCTTGGTCAATCGAGGGGTGCCCCAGTCAAAGTCATGGTCGACCAAAAATAACCCTGACAAAAATGCTTATTTGTAAATCAAATCATTCACTTGCACCCAACATTAGTATATTAAATCTGTAATTTTCTCATCATATTAAACACATAGAATGAGACAAATTTCTAAATCAAAATAGTGCAACAAACAAGATTTCTGAAAGGTCATAAAAATTCACTCACAAAATTCTGGGATATAATGTGTATATCTTTTCGATCTTGCTCTTAATTGCATTCTCTATACAAATATGGGCTTAAAATCCCTTCTATTTGGTTAAAGATACATTTACTGATCCCACTATGATCCTAAAGGAATCTCATATCATTTCAAAGCTTAACATCCCTTGCAAATGGTTGAGAAATTAATATTGGTTTTTAAATTGTGGCTAAATTTGACGTTCTTTTTGAAGTAAACAATTAAGGGGGAGTAATCAATTGAGGGGGAGTCTTATTGGTTTACACATATGATTATCATTTTTAAATGACAAAGGGGGAAAAATAAAAATAAAATAAAATATTTTAAATATTTTCATGAGTTTCATGATCTATTGGCTTGACATTAATTGGTGCTAAAGTACCTTAAGATATGGATATCATGTTCGATATCTCTTCAGGTATATTAGCACCTATTTTATGAGATCAAAAGAACATATTCATCTTAGATATATCTCAGGTATGAACTCATTTCATTTCAAACATTTTGCTTATATTTTATAAATGTTTGTCATCTTTAAAAAGGGGGAGATTGTTGGCTAAATTGGACATTAGCATACCCTTTGTTTTGATAATGACAAACATTTCATTCTTGTGGATCTAACGTGTTATTTTAGTATTTTAGGGTTCATCAAAATGAGGAGATCTTGCTAAGTGGATAGTTGAAGATCAATATGCTTAAATATTTAATATTTTCATGATGGTTCCCAATGTAAAAACTTGTTCAAGTATATAATGTATAAGTACTTAGATATCATGTAAATCAAGTGTTAGATCTTCCCTATCCAGCCAAAACCCTATCTTACACTCAAATGAAGACTTTGCTGGATCTAGTTCTCTAGAGGCGGGGGTGAATAGAGCATTAAAATTCTCACAAGAATAGTTAGACCTTAAAATTATATTTATTGAAACCAAAAGCTTAAGTACAATCTGAAGTCCTATCTGAGCAAGAAAAGTAATGATGAGAGAGATTGAAACATCCACTTGGACAAGGTGGTTAGAGTAGTTCTAATCTCCAAACTAGGAGATAGTCAATTTACTACCTAGAGAGATTGAAACACCCACTAGGAGTTTGCAACTGACGTATACTTATATTCCATCATAAGAGATACAGGGAGACCACCATACATCAAAGGACTTACCTACTCAAGATAAGAGTCTTTCACCTACACAAGGACTTACCCACTTGATCAAGATGTCTTCAACCATTAACAAGGACTTACCCACACTTGCATCAAGTCTTTGTCCTTGAAGGAATTACCCACTCTTCTTAAATCTTCTCCTTGCCCTTCTCGTTCACCTGGAGAAGATCTTCACCTCTTCTTCAACCTTGAAGAAGACTAGAAACTTCACCTTCAGTTAGAGTAGCTGGCTTCAACCTTTTCTCTTTGAGAAAGGGGATGGGGCAGATGGAAGGAATGAGAGATTTACAAACACATGGAGGTATCTCTCCTACAACATTCCTAACTCACTCATAATCACAAAATGCTTTGTAAATGAGAGAGAGAAAGGGGCTCAAAGAGTTGTATCACACTCAACTATAGCAAGGACCAAGGTTTGCATGAATGAGCAAACTCCGAATGAACTCCAAGGGGTCCTATTTATAGCTGGGGGTGTTCCTTTGAGTGAGGGATCACTTAACAACGAAAAATAGCCATTTTAGAACCTGCAATGGATCTATTTTCATTTACAACAACTCTCCGACAGTTATAATCACTTTTTCAACATTTTCTATACAATACATTTGGTCGAGTTTCAATAATGATAACTCGACCAATCCACTAACCAACAAAGCTAATTTTCAAACAATCTTTCAAGTTTGTTCTGGGAAACTCGACCGATGAGTTAAAATCAGTTTTGGTCAGTGAGACGGTCGACCGAGTTCTGTGAGTGTACAACTTGACCGATTGATCATTTTAGAAAATCCATCACCGGATCGGTTGAGTTTTCAACTCGACCGACAGAGTTTCTGTGACAAATTTTCTAAAATAATTTTTGAGTTATCAAACATTGGAATTAAGTGTCCCTGATTTTTTCTCATCTTACTTACAAGTCATATTATCAATATAAGGTGATTACAAAATTAATCTAAGGTTATTTGGAGTGATTTCCTAAATTGCACACTTGCACTGCTTTTGACTTGAACTTGGACAAGCTAGGGCTTGTGTCATTTGATCCTTTTCATGTACCTAAAGCCTAAAATCAATCTTGAAAAAACATATTAGATACATAGTAATGGAATGGTTAAGTCATTATCAAAATATGGACTATGTATGACTCTAAAGTCAACATTCTCCCCCTTTTTGACTATGACAAACCAATCCTCAATCATATTGAAAAGGATATGTGAAGTTATACCTTAGCCTTGTGAATTGCAAGGGGATTCATGATTTTAACAATGTGAATTGGTCCCCCTCATTCTACACTCACTCTTACCTGCATAGTTAGTCTTTCTACACAAAACAATATAGCATGTATATAGTATATGGTCCTTTAGCAAGTCACATGATAAAGCATATATTGAAAAAGAAAAGGATCACATAGGAAATAAAAGCAATATGGTTGAGCTTCAAAACATTGAAATTCTCAAACATACATCCACAAAAAAAATAAAAAGCATGCAACCTCATAGTATGCATCAAATAGAGACGAGAGAGAAATAAGCAATCTAAGTCATAATCAAAATATGGGAAACATGGCACAAACTCATGAAATATAGTTAATGAAGGAGTAAGTGTACATATTATTAAGATTAAAACACAAAAATCATGCCCATAAAAGCAACTACAAACCAAAACGATGAAAACCAACATGATGATAGAAATAGTACATCTCTGATAATGTGCCTAAATGTTTTTAGTACAAAATAGTCTAGAAAGATATATATGATCAACATCTAGAGACTAAAAACTAAAACATCTAAACATCTATGCTATCTATGTCCAAGTCATCATCATCTGCACCAGGATCATCATCAGAGGCTTCCGGCTCATAGTTCTCATCATCATCTGAAGGTGCAATAGAGGCAACATCGTCACTTTCATCACCTGAGTCACCAACAAAGCCATCAGAACCATCCTCACCATCATCCTCAGATGCCTCCTCATCAACATCAACAACTTCCTCATCACCCTGATTCAGCATCTCCTCATCGACAGAAGGACCGAAGTCACAATTGGGCTACATGGAATTCTGCTCAGACCAAGACATACCAAGGTCATGTAACTCTTGGGCTTGAGGAAAAGTAGGAGCAGAAGAGCCAAGTCCTTCAAGAAAGGTACCTATAGGACTAGTAGGGAGAGGTAGTATAGTAGGGGTAGAGCCACCAACAATAGCGGGTGTAGCAGCGGAAGCAGTGGGTGGTGGGGCTGGGTAAATTGTATGCATATGATGCATATTCCCCTCTTGGGTAGGGCTGGTAGGTAGGGTAAGGATGGGAACCAGATAGGTTCATGGTAGACTTGATAGGACAGAGATCCTAATACATATGCTCCTGAACTTGAAGGTTATACGTCTGTTGATGCATCATGTAACCGATGAGGGTTTCACTTGATACATGAAAAGAGGCACGGGTAGGTCGAGATGGCTAAGGAGGTGCAGGTGTACAGGTGGAGGTGGAAGCTCCAGGTGTGGTAGAGGAAGGGGTAGGTACACTCTTCTGAATTGTGGTCTCACTAATGCAAACTCCTTTTCGAGCAGGTTTGTAATGGAAGCCATGAAAAACTGATTTTCTAGTGGCAGACTGAAATAGACAACAAATCAGGGCTGGGTAGGATGGGTGGGTTCCTTGGGTGTTCTTACCAGAGTCAAAGGAGGTCATGTAGTGGAGAACATATCTGGCCCATTTGACTTCGATGTTCTTTAGGATACAAAACATAATCACCGCAGTGTTCTCTGCAATTTTAATTTAGTTTTCTTTGGATGAATATTGTAGTTGATGAATAAGGTGAGTATGTAGTTTTTTAGGTTTAATGTGGAGGAGGGAAGGATAGACTTATTCCTATAGGGAAACTGAGGCTTCTTTAAGAATTTATGTATGTCAAGAAGAGTGATATCATATTTCTTGTAGAAGCCCTCATGGTCTAGGAGGTCAAAATACTCAAGGTAGTCCTTCCTGCATGTGTCAGTCACCTTAATACTAGAAAAAAATTCAAGGTATCCTCAGAGACTTGGAATATCTTACCAACAATCATGAAAGTAAGGACTACTTGAGTATTTGGTGGGGGTACAAGATTGTCGTAATTCCATTGCAAATTTTCTTAGAATATATGAACGGATTTGGTGCTTGTGATGGAATCAAAATAGCACATGTGTTCAATACTCAGGGTGGAGAGGTGGTGGTCATACAACAACTCGACGACTTGATCAATGACCTCTTGTCTACGTGGGTGTGGCTCAAACAAGGAATGAAATAGAAAGGGGTTCCTAGGAAGGAGTTCCTTATACATATTTAGAGTATCATTTGAGACAAATAAGGATCAAAGGGTATAACGTGCGTGTTGGAGGAGGAGGATGGTGCTCCAGATGGGGCAACTCACTTTCTCCTATTTGAAGCCATGAGGGAGAAATAAGAAGATTGAGAGATAAAAAAACGTAGGAAACACCACCAAGATCTGACCAAACACCTAGAGTTGATGAGCTATAGGTCTAGGAAGGTCGAGCAAGGGCAGAATAGGCTAGGAAGAGGATAGTCGGGGCTAGGGTTGAGAGCTTGAGGGAGCTGGAGAGTGAATCTGTCGATTTTTCTCTAGTTTCGAGGGAGAAAATTCGGCCAAACGACACTTAAGTTTTTTATAGACCATCCATCATTCAAGTGTTGTGACTTTGAAACTCGACCAAATGGCTTTTTATAAAAGCCCTCGACCACAGATCGGTCAAGTTGGCAACTCGACCGATAGTCAACCTGAACCAACATTAGAAATTTTGATTTCTAGCCATTAGATTGCTAATTAAATTTATTTTTCTAGTCCATTTTGCA
The DNA here is from genome assembly GCA_963693085.1 of Alisma plantago-aquatica. Classification (NCBI taxonomy): domain Eukaryota; kingdom Viridiplantae; phylum Streptophyta; class Magnoliopsida; order Alismatales; family Alismataceae; genus Alisma; species Alisma plantago-aquatica. Next base: position 50,168,232 of record OY856415.1, on the reverse strand, counting down.
TTGTAAACATACTTAGGAACATATCACTATCATTGGGTACTATTTTGTGATAAAAACAAGCATTTTTGAAATATACCCAAAACAAGCGAAAAACAAGGCATATGAACATAAAATTTTAGCACTTTAGCAAGCAAGGGTGATCAAGATATAAGCAAAGCATATAGAATAGATAAAAACTAGCTAGAAGGTTTTTTAGATTCATTCAAAGTAGTTATGAGAAGTTTAGATCTAATAAATTTAAATTTCTCTCTAGCTAGAGGTTTAGTGAAAATGTCTGCCAACTAATTGTTTGTGTCCACATGCGTGATATAGATATCCTTTTTGACAATGTGATCATGAAGAAAATGATGATGAACCTCTATATGCTTGACTCTACTGTGCAATATAGTATTGTATGATAAATTGATTGTAGTAGTATTATCATAATAAACAGGAGAAGCATCAAAATGAATGTAAAAGTCTTGGAGCATTTTCTTCATCCATAGGACCTAGGCACAAAAACTCCCAATTGCAATGTATTTAGCCTCAATAGTTGATAATTCCACAATGCTCTATTTCTAGGAGAACCAGGACACCAAGCATGGTCCTAGGAGAAATCAAGTGCCCCTTGTGCACTTTCTATCAATCAAGCATCCTAAGTAATCTACATCATTGTAAGTCGTAAGGGTAAAGTCCCTTGACTTGGGATACCATAGTCCAAAATTTAGGGTTTTGGCTAGGTACCTTAAAATCCTCTTAATAGCTATAAGATGTGATTTCTTGGGATATGATTGAAAGTGAGCACACAAGATTACACTAAACATTATATCAGGTCTAGAGGTCATTAAATAAAGTAAACTTCCAATCATACCTCTATAGAGCTTCTCATCCACTTTCTCACCTTCTTCATCTTTATCAAGTTTGGCGGTGTTTGACATGGGTGTGTCTGCTGGCTTGGTGTTATCCATACCAAAGCACTTTAGTAGTTCACTTGTGTACTTGCCTTGGTTGATGAAGTTCCCATATTTAGTTTTCTTGATTTGAAAGCTGAGGAAGAATGTAATCTCACTCATCATGCTCATCTCAACCTCACTCTGCATAAGATCACTAAACTCCTTACAAAGATCAAGATTAATTCATCCAAAAATGATATCATCAACATAAATTTGAATGATAAGAAAATTATTAGATGTGTGTTTGAGAAACAAGGTAGAATCTACTTTGCCCATGATATACCCATGACCTAACAAAAAGTTCTTAAATTTCTCATACCAAGCTCAAGGTGCTTGTTTGAGTCCATAGAGAAATTTTTGTAACAAATAAATATGGTTAGGTAAACTATCATGTTTAAAGCCCATAGCTTGTGAAACATACACTTCCTCCTCAATTGTACCATTGAAAAATGCACTTTTAAGGTCCGTTTGATAAAGAAGAAAGTTTTTGTAACTAGAAAAAGCAAGCAACATATGAATGGACTCAAGTCTAGCTACAGGTGCATATGTTTCATCAAAATCCATACCTTAATTTTTATTGTAGCCTTGAGCCACTAACCTTACTTTGTTCCTTACCATATTGCTACTATCATCTAGCTTGTTGTGGTAGACCCACTTGGTGATAATGATTTTTGTATCATTTGGTCTTGATACTAGGGGCCACACTTTTTTCTTTTCAAATTTCTCCAATTCTTCTTGCATGGCTAGGATCCATTCATCATTCCCAAGAGCTTCTTTGACGTTCTTTGGCTCAAGTTGTGAGATGAAGGCATTGTTGGCTTGTTCTTTGTTGAAGGCAGCCCACATCTTCTCTCTTTCAAAAGGTCACCTAAAATCAGTTTGTTTGGATGATTCTTTGTAAAGCGGGGGGTTGAATAATTTCAATTCTTCTTGAATGACCACCTCTTTTTTTCTTTTGGGTGATGTTGAGTTCTTTTTGGATAGAAATTACCTCACCTGCAACATCATCATTTGGAACAATATCTTTGGGAATAGAGAGGTTAGTTTCAGTAAACTTAGCATTTATAGATTCTTCTACTTTAGCAAGATCAACATTAAACACTCTATAAGCCTTGCCAGTAGTGTTGTAGCCAAGGAAGAAAGACTTATAAGATTTTGTTTCAAACTTGTCGAGATAATATTTCATATTCAAAACAAAAAAAGGACATCCAAAAATTTGAAAGTACTCGATAGAAGGCTTCCTACCACACCATAAATCATAGGAGATTTTCTTCAAAGAAGGATGCATAAAAACCTTATTTTGCACAAAACATGAGGTACTAACAGATTCGTCCCAAAACTTGTTTGGAGTGTCATACTCTAAAAACATGGTCCTAGCCATTTCCTGTAGTGACCTATTCTTCCTCTCTACAACCCCATTTTTTGAGGTGTTTGAGGTGAAGAGAAGTTATGTGCATAGCTAGATTCTTCACAAAAACATTCAAAAAGATCATTTTCGAATTCTCCTCCACAATCACTACAGATGGAAACTATTCAGCAAGAAGCTTCATCCTCAACTCGTTTACAAAAACTAGAGAAAAAATTAAGTATATCACTCTTGGAAATAAGAAAGAAGGTCCAAGTATATCTATAGAAATGATCAACAATAACAAGATAATACTTGGAACCATGTAGCAATTGAGTTCTCATTGGTCCAAATAGATCAATATGGAAAGGTTCAAGAGCTCTCTTGGTAGGACTCCTTTGGATTTAAAGGAGGACTTGGTTTTGTTTCCTTGGGTACAAGGTTGGCGTTCCTCATCCTTTTCAAAATCCAATTTGGAAAGTCTCTTGACCATGTCCTTTTTGCTCTAGCGTCTTTAATTGATGCATATTTACATGACCAAGCTGAAGATACCAAAGAGAACTATCATTCGAATTGACTACTAGGAATCTACCAACAATAGGCTCAATAGAGTCAAGTACTATTACACAAAGATTACCACTTCTAGTTCCCTTATATATAACATTATAAGTGAGGGAATCTAGAATCAAGTATTCAAAAGAAGTAAATAGCACAAGGTAACCATTATCACATAAATAACTTACACTTGTTATGTTGTGATGTAGGCCATCCACAAGAAGAACATTCTTGATACATAAGGATTCACCTACATCACCCTCACCTTTTACCTTACCTTTCTTGTTGTCCCCAAAATTAATCAAACCTCCTTTCTTCTTAGTGAAGTTATTGAAATGGCTTATATCACCTGTCATGTGTTTAGTGTAGCCACTATCAACAATCCATCTTCCTTTTTCTTGCAAGAAAGGAGAGTGTCGGTTCTCAACTCAAACTTTAGGATCTGAAGTTAGGTTGGGGAACCATTTCATCTTTGGGTTGGTCCCCTTAGGCTTGTAAGGATAATAAGTAGAATAATGATAATTACATTTGCAATGAGAACCAATCATAGGGTTCTTAGTTCTAGAAGACTCTTCGATGTAAAAGGAGGTTTCCTTACTCTTTTTCTTACCTTTGGCTTTGTTCTTGCCCTTAGGTTCTCCCCCTACAAATCCCAAACCACTAGTACCACTTTGTTTGGTAGAATGGTCAAGTTCATTTAGGGAGTTTTTACCTTTGAGGAATTTCTATAGAGTGGCTCTAAGTCTATGATTGTCATCAGTTAGAGATATAACAGGCGAAGACAAACTAGAAAGATCATCTCTAGCATGAAAAAGGTCAGCCTCTAAATAGTGGGCTTTAGTCAAATAAGAATATTTCTCAAGAGAAAATGAAGCAACATCATTACTAGGAAAAATAGGTCTAGAAGATAAGTCATTAACTTGACCAAAAAACCTTGCATTTAAAGATTTAATCAATTGAATTTCTTTGAGATAAACATCCCTCTCATATCTATGAGCATCTACAAGAGCTTAAATTCAACATTTTCAGTTTAAGTATTTCAAGTTCATTTAGGCACTTTTGGTTATCTTCGTTAATAAATTCAATGTTCTTAAGATAAACACCATTTTCTACCTCAACTCCATTGTATTGGAGCTCAAGATCAAGAAATTGGCCTTGCATGTTATCAATGCTCTCAAGATGATTTTTCTCATTTTTCTCAAGAGTCTCAAGTTTAGCATACCATAATTTTTCCTAACCTCATCCTTTTAGATTTGCACTTCGAAAAAGAAGAACGGGTAGAAACAAGCATGTCAATAAGAGTTTCTTTAGCTAACTCATGTAAGATTACTTCACTTACCTCACCAATATCTTCACTTGTAGAGGCCATGAGTGCAAAGTGGCACTCTCCATCTTCATCAGAGCTTGAGCCACTAGAGGATGATTCTTCCCAAGATGCATGAGCTGCATTCTTGTGTCACCTCTCCTTCCTTTCCTTCCTCTTGTACTTGCTATCTTTCTTATACTCTTCCTTCTTCTTGAGCTACTCTTATGGTGTGACTTTCTTGATTTAGGGCATTCACTCTTATAGTGTCTTTTTTACCACACATGTAGCATCTTAGAGTAGAAGAAGAAGATTGCTTTCCCTTGGAGTGCTTTCCCTTGGAGTAGTTGGTTTCATACTCACTAGGGTCATTATCTTCACTAGAGTAGGAGGGAGAGGTTCGGAAAGAAAGTTGTTTTTAAAGGATGAAAACCTCCACTTGAGATTTGAAGGTATTGTCTTTGATCTTTCTTGTTTCCTTCTCTTCTTGCTTGGCTTCCTCTTCTTTCTTATCAAGTCATGGCTCATGAGCTTGTAGATTGCCAATGAGCTCTTCAGATGGAATGTCACCAATACTTCTCACTTCTTCAATGGAGGTCACCTTTGACTCCCATCTCTTTAGTAGAGACCTCAAGATCTTTGAGTTGATTGCTCCTCTATCCAAAGTGTGCCCTAAAGCAGCTAGGCCATTGATGATGATGTTTAGCCTAGAGTACATCTCGACAACTCCTTTTTCTTCCCCATCTTGAAGTTCTCTAGGAGGTTGTTCAACATGTAGATCTTTGCCTCCTTAACTTGCTTTGTGCCTTCATAGGTGATGCACAAATTATCCCATATCTCATAGGCTATATCCCATGAGGAGATGCGGTTGAACTTTGTTAGGGTGAGGGCTGCATAGAGGATACTAATTGCTTTGGCATTGAGCCATGCATCTTTTAGAGTAGCTTCATTCCATGTTGACACAGCTCCAGTTGGCTTCTTCTATGGTGTGATCATCACCTTCCACATATCAAAGTTCATCCCTTGAATGTAGAACTGCATACACCTCTTCTAATAGATGAAGTTGGCATCATCGAAAACTGGAGAACACATGGAGAAGCCTTCCTCTAGGTTGAGTGAACAAAGTAGGTTCTCACCCATCTTCTCATCTCATAGGAGATTGTTGGAGAAGATCCTTGGATCTGGTATCACTTGTTGGATCTAGGGCTCTAGAGGAGGGATGAATAGAGCTTTACGATTCTCACAAGAATAGTTAGACCTTAAAATTATATCAATTGAAACTAAAAGATTAAGTACAATTTGAAGTCCTATCTAATCAAGCAAAGCAATGATGAGAGAGATTAAAACATCCCCTTGGACAAGGTGGTTAGAGTGGTTCCAATATTCAGACTAGGAGATAATCAATCAACTACCTAGAGAGGTCAACCTCTAGAACTTTGCAACCCATGTATACTTATATTCCATCATAAGAGATACAAGGAGACCACCATACATCCAAGGACTTACCTACTCAAGACAAGAGTCTTTCACCTACACAAGGACTTACCCACTTGATCAAGATATCTTCATCCTTCAACAAGGACTTACCCACACTTGCATCGAGTCTTTTTCCTATAAGGAATTACCCACTCTTCTTGAATCTTAAACTTGACCTTCTCCTTCACCTGTAGAAGATCTTCACCTCTTCTTCAACTTGGAAGAAGACCAACAACTTCACCTTCACTCGAAGTGTCTTGCTTCAACATTTTCTAATTGTGAAAGGGGATTGGGAAGATGGAAGGAATGAGAGATTTACAAGCACATGGATGTAGCTATCTTAAAACATGCCTAACTCACTCATAATTAATCATGAAATGATTTGTAAATGAGAGAGAGAAAGGAGCTCAACGGGTTGTATCACACTCAACTATAGCAAGGACCAAGGTTAACATGAATGAGCAAACTTGAAATGAACTCCAAGGGGGCATGTTTATAGCTAGAAGTGTTCCTTTGAGTGTGGGATCACTTAACAACAAAAAATATCCATTTTACAACTTGTAACAAATCTATTTTTGTTTACAAAAATCTCCAACGATTATAATCACTTTTTCTGCATTTTCTGTACAACACATTCAGTCAAGTTTAAATAAAGATAACTTGATCGATCCACTAACTGACAAAGCTAATTTTCAAACTATCAGTCGAGTTTGTTCTGGGAAACTCAACAGATGAATTAAAATTAGTTTTGGTCAGTGAGTCGGCCAGTCGAGTTTTGTGAGTGTATAACTCGACTGATTGATCATTTTAAAAAATCCATCATTGGATCGATCGAGTTTCCAACTCAACCAACCGAGTTGTTGTGACAAAATTTTCAAAATGTTTATTGAGTGACCAAACGTTGGAATTAAGCGTACCTGATTTTTTTCTCATCTTAGTTATAAGAAATATCATCAATACAAGTGATTATAAAATTAATCTAAGGTGATTTTGAGTGATTTCCCAAATTGCACAATTGCATTGCTTTTGACTTGAAATTATCCAAGCTAGGGCTTGTGTAATTTAATCCTTTTCATATACCTAAAGCCTAAAATCAATCTTGGACAAACATACTAGATACATAAGAATGGAATGGTTAAGTCATTATCAAAATATGGACAATGTATAACTCTCACGTCAATAGACTTTAGGGTTGATAGGTTTCATTTGAGTCATCAATAGGACCTCACCTACATTGCAAATACTTTCAAAAAGTACTTATCGGCTAACAAAATTGTTGACCAAGAATCACTCGGTTGAAGACTCAGACAATCAAAAAGTAACTTTGCAAATCTTTAGTTCTGAGTCAATTTCGGTCGACGACATTGCCGATTGAAATATAGCCATTGTAATAGGTTTAAACATGAGAGAAAGAGACATATAACCATAAGAGCTAGCTGAACCCAGACAACCAATCATTCAACAAGTTTTTGTATTGAGAGTCATTCGGTCGACAATATTGTCGACCGAGAAAAGTTTTACAAACTTCACTTTTAACAAACATTTTAACCATTGCAACCCAACTACTTTCTACCTTATGGCTAGTTAGGCACTAAGAACACTCTAGACACTCCCTAAAACATCCCTAATCACTTGCATACCATTCCTATAATTGGATAGGCCTTAGAACACCCAAAACAAACAAGCTTCACTTGAGCATCCATTCTGGAGAGCAACAAAGATGAGATTCAATTGCTATCTTTTTTCTTGTGTGCTAAAGTTGTATCCTATAGCTACAATCTCTTACCCACCACATATAATCACATCCATATTAAGGGGATAGGAGATCTATACACTTGATATAGGATCAAAGAATTGTACTTCATATGTTAAGTATTTTCTTACTTCCAATCTATTTCCTTTATATTGTAAATGTTCTTCTTGACTACTCCAAGTGTAGGAGGCTGTCTGAGGGAGGTTTCTAGAGGTTACTTCAAGAAGGTTGCTTCAAAGGAGGTTGGAGCTACTTCTAGGTGAAGGTTATCTGAGGGAGGTGGATCTACTTCAAGGTGGTGAAGGTTTCTCAAATGTTTCTTGAGGTTACTTTAAGAAGGCTGCTTCAAAGGAGGTTGGAGCTACTTCTAGGTAAAGGCTATCTCAAGGTGATGGAGCTACTTCAAGGTTGTGAAGGATGCTCCAAGGATTTGAAGTTACTTCAAGAAGGCCACTTCAAGGAGGTTGGGTCTACTTCAAGTTGAAGGCTACTTCAAGGGTGTGGAAGGTGATTGTATTTTGTTGTAACATTATGGCGAGGTAAATAAAATAAATCATTTTCAAAATCACAATTGGAAACAATTGGGTAGTGGACTGACAACCTTTGATTCAAAGGTTGGAACCACTCTACATTGAAATGTCTTCCTTCTTTCCTCCTCCTTCTTTGCTTTAATTTTTCAATTGAATTTTAAAGTACCAAAAGTTGTATTCACCCCGACTCTTAGATCTTTCATAACTTTGTTATGTTGATCCTGTGTTGGTTTCACAATGTTTTAGGTTTAATTGATGATACCCAACAAGTTTGATGAAACCTAGACATTCATGTAAGATACCCAGCAAGTATGTTTTAGGTTTCACAATCGTGTGTTGGTTTCACAATGTTATGTTGATCTTCGGCCATTTGTCTGGCTCTTTGATGATTAAGTCTAATGCAGCGGTGGAAACTTCTCTCTACCTCAGAGTCGTACTCTGGATCAGGGGAGAATCCGAGATTATGCAATGGTTGCATACACGTCTTCTACCTGAGTAGAGGAAGAAACACACTTTTCAGATGATGTAGGAGATATGATGAAATCAAGAGAATATGGAGTAATGTTTAAAGGAAAAGTGTAAAACCCTAACCAACTAGCAAGATGATAAATTAAATTAAAATGTTCCTTTGTCCCCGGCAACGGCGCCAATTTTTGATGGAGCTTCCACTTGCGTGGAATTGCGTGCACCACTAAAAATCCCAAAGATAGTAAGTCTTTAGGTTTAGCCTTGCTTATACTAGATTAAAAACTCCACCCACGTATGCTAGGACACGTGGAAGTCTTATCGTAGTATAGTTAAGGGTCGAATCCACATGACAACAGTCTTGTTAAGATCAACAAGATAGAAAATGTTAGAATTTCATTTAACTTCTTAACAGTTGGTATTTAGATCAAAGAGTTGGTTTTGTTGTTTAAACTAAGTGCAAGTAAAGTAAAATTAAGAAAGTAAATTTAAGGTTGTAAAAAATGTTAAGGAACTACTAGGATGTGATCGGCTTTCACCACCACTACTCATGGATCAAAACATGCAACATAGTAACATAGCCTGTAATAAAAGTCTAAACAGTTAGTATCTTTATAGATTTAGCTTCCTTTCAGAGAGCTAACTAGGAGAAGTGTGGGAATATTACAAAGCCAACCATCCCCAAGCGAATGGTCACTTACTTTGCATCATTCCCTTCACAAAGTGTGTTCCTCGACTTATCAAGGTTGTACTTTTATACGTCAACTGATTGCATTTCATAGTATAAAAGTACAACAATGGAAGTGAGTTTACTCCACTCCTTGAAAAACACTCCTAGATACCGAAACAGATGCATGGTGACTACATGCATCTAGAACCAACATTCAATCAAGATTCGAATCTAATAGTACAAACATAGATAATTCATACTAATAGATAATAAGTAACACAAGTTGGTAATCAAGCAACAAGCATTCATTAAACGATTGATGTTGAACTGAAAAGAAAGTATATCTCAATTGCAAACTCATGAATTACATTGCATGAAATGAAAACATGGGTAGCGGGGCTACTCCCCGCACCCTAGTGTATGAGACTACTCGCTCATGGAAAGAACAAAGATGGGGGCAAGAAGAGAGAGAGAGAGTCATCTCCACAAAGGAGGGAGGAAAGTCGACCCCTTGGAGGAGAGATAGCAACGGTCTTCACACTTCGTAGCTTGCTTGATGACGAGTCCTCCTCTTCCCACCTTCTTTGTCAATGAGAGAGAAAGTAGCATGGAGATGGAGTATGGATCTCAGACCAGCAGCCTCGGGGCAGTGGGTGAAGGATGGAATAGCTTTGGAACAATAGACGCAACCTTTGGACGTATGAAAAACCTCCCTTTGTGAGGACCCCTCGGGTCTTATTTATAGGCTTTGAGTGAAACTCAAACGGTTTGGGAGGTTTGGGCCCAAATGGTCGTGAAGACCGTTTGGACTCTCTCTCGGTTTGGAGACTGTTTGGACTCTCTCGGTTTGGAAACCGTTTGGACTCTCTCGGTTTGGAAACCGTTTGAGTCCTCATGGTTTGGAACCATTTGCTTTTATTTGGTCTTGGGACCTTGTAGCTTCATATGGTCTTAGGACCGGTTGATCTCCATTCAGTCTCGGGACCGTTTGGTGTCCATCCAGTCTTGGGACCGTTTGGAGCTTTTGTAATTTTTGTGTGCTTTTCTGTAAGAAATAAAAGGGGAAAAGTTAGTCTGATGGTATATTTACAATAAAGTGGAAAATTAAAGATTGTGTCTAGTTTATTTAAGAAAGAGTATGGAAAACTGAGGAAAACTAGTAAGATAACATCGCAAAATGGGAGGTTATCACCCCCCTAACTTAGAGTCTAGCTTGTCCTCAAGCTAGATAGAGCTAACACATGTAGTGGTGAGGCGATTTTATTTAGTGAATATTTCCATACTCTTGATTCAATTCTAAACCAAACATCTCTTAGAGTTTTATCGGGCTTCTTCTCGCACTAACTCTTTCAGGTATTGGGAGTTGCGTGGATCTCAGATTTCTTTCTTATCGCGTAGCTCGCATTGGGACCACCTTTTCCTCAATCGCATTCTGCGCATGTTTTCAACCCCAATTAGTTTTATACTTCTTTGAAAAACCTACAGGAAACTAAGATAGGCATGAGGGTTGGATAAAGGTTGATGTATAACTCCCCCTTTTAGTGGGGGAGGGTTTATCTAAACTTTTAGGATCTCACTACTGGGCACGACACATCTGCCTTTGTGAGGGCAGCTAAATGTGTCGACCGGGTGAGTCCTTTATCAGTGTTTTCATATATTCGAAGACCTTAGGATCTCATTACCGTGCGCGACACATCTGCCTTTGTGAGGGTAGCTGAATGTACCGCCCGGGTGAGACCTTTATTGGTCCTTCATATAGGTCCTTAGGCGTGGCACAACTCTCATGTTTTTATTCAACACTCTGGATTTTATTCTTATGCTCACAGGCTTAGGAGTTGGATATCTAGGAATTTTGTTTGGACTGCTAGGCCTCTTTTGAAAAGAATAAAACTGCTCTTGGAGTTTCCTGACATGCACTTATTTTGGTTTCGTACTTGGTGGTCCACTTGCGAGTTTCCTTGATTTGGATTTTACCTGGTTCCCTCCCGTCCTTGGAAGTGTTTTGGCTGGCTTCGGCCATGATGTTAACTTGTGGAGAGTCTGGAGCAGAGTTGAAGCAAAAGCATGGAAATCGGGTGTGAAAGTAATTTATTAATTCACCATTACATGCCTAAATGCTTTTTCTATTATTGCTTTTTGAGGACTACTTTAGCTGGGGGTGACCTTTTCCAAGAATGATGTTATACTTATGTACAAGAATTATTTTATAGAAGAAATTACTAAAAAAAAGTCTAAATGTGAAAGGAAAGATAAGAAAATGCATAGAAAAACAAGAGTGAATAAAAAGGAGCAGAGGGAGAAGGGTTGAAAAATGATACCTCTCCCTTATCAAGTGTACCCCCCCCCAAATTATCACTCACTCTGTCCCCAGAGTGTCAAAGTGATAGGTTGAGAAGTACATGGACAAGGGCATTAGGATTCTGTTAGTCCTTTGTTAGCTCCGTGTGTTTGGAGAAGATTAACTACAAACTTTCCCTGTAGTGTGTGGTAATCCACGTCCGTCATGTCCTCTACTGGTCTTCCAAGGACAACAAGGGTGTACATCCAGTAGAGGATGTGGAAACTACAGTCGTTTGATTCTCAGAGCTGTTGGGGCATCTGTGGCTGAAGGCTGGGCGATGAAACTGTTCTTTATCGTATGCCCTTGTGTGCTTGCTTAAAAGATCGTGTAGTTTGTCAGCACATTCCTTTGCCGCCTTCTCCATGGGTGTGTTAGTTGTTATAATATACTGGTTTTGGTTAGGATCATATTGGCTGTCGAAACTATTATAGATGATTGTTGTTCCTTCAGGAAGGTTTGTCGCCAGTAACATCCAATGCTCTGAGTGAAGGAAAGGAAACATAATAAACTTTAGAGTTGTATGCTGGAGGCAAGAGATAAGCGCCTCCGTGGTTCCGAAGTCCTTTGTCTTTAGTAGGTCTTCCTTCATGTAGGCAGATGCCATGTAAACCATAGGATGGTTTCGTTTGAGGAGATATTGATAAGCAGTCATTAGGCTCACGGATAGAGATCCTTGTAATTGTACAGTTTCACAGAGGGTATCTTCCATGACTAGAATATCTCCGGCTAAAAAAATGAGCTCATCTTTCTCGGCATAAAGCCTAGACATGATGAGTTGGAGTTCATTGTCAGAAAGATTCTTACAGGCTGTAGGTTCGAAGTTAGGAAACTTCGACTCTATGGAGGGTAGGGGCACCATTTGTGTGGAAGGTCTGTTAATGGTGGCCCTAGATACCAATTCGATGTCTCCTACATCTTCTGCCAAATCAAAAGTGTAAGGGTCCCATTGTCTTTTTTTAGGAACCATGGCGGGTTGTTGTTCTGTCTCCAACTCCATTAATGTTTGTCGAAAAGGTCCCCTTTGTGGACGTTGGATGGCCGAGAAAAGGTAGCGAAGGATGCCGTCTGGTGCCATAGTCGGGTCCTTGAAGAACCTTCTGTCACATATGAGTTCCATGACGTAACACCCTCGTAGCGAGTGAAAATCTTTTGTGGTCATCTTAGTGAAGGGGGTTTGTTGATTAAGCACTTGAATGTGGCGTATAGTGCAGAAGGCACTATCCCCGGATCTGACAGTGGTTTGGACTGGTGGAGTGATGATTTGGAACCAAGGTTGGTTCCAACCATTCTTGAGAGAAGGGTAGGAAGCCCAAATTAGTTTGAGAAGTCGGAAGGGAATGCATCTTGCTTCTCCGGCTTCTTCTCCAGCAAAATTGATTGTTCTGGCCTTTAGTTTGCTGGAACAAAAGTTGTACACCTTGGTGTCGCGGGCCACGGTGTTAACAATCATGAGTAGCCAGTGGCCAGAAACTTGAAAGGGGACGGTGAGATATCACACCTTTCGAGCGATCCCAACGTGCAACCGCTCTATAGATTTATTGCGTAACTCCTTGTATAATAGGCTCACAGCCAGAGCTGGTGAAGCATTGAAAACTGGTTGCAGTCGCTTTGAGCTTCTGTATATTTCGATAGAGTTGGCAAGAAGGACACAAAAGATTTCCATCTTCACTGTTGATTGCGGTCGAAGGATGGTGCATAAATCTTCGCGTGTCAAATCGTGCTTAGTTTTTATCTTTGTGTAGATGATGTACCCCCCTTCTTTGGCATCATCTACGATAGTGTTCAGGATGAAGATATCCTGGACATCTAAGGTAGAGATGGACGCCATGTCTAGGTCGTGCATCATCTTAGGTAGAGGTGGCGGCGGGGGAAGCTCTTGCGGGGGTGGAGGGGAAGTCTGCACTAAGTCATCCATGTAATCTTGTAGATCATCATCTTGTTTTGATTCAGAAGTAGAGTCGAGTTCAGTGTCCGTGTCTAGACTCACTCTGTCTTCTTCATCGTGGTCTGGGGGAAAAGGTGAATATTGCTCCAGGGCAGAGTGTTGTGGAAGGTGTGTTGTTGGTTGACTGGTGCTAGTTCCCAATATACATTGCTGGAACTCAGAAAAGGCTGCTTCTTTGACGGTTTTCCCCCAGAGATCCCATGGCAGAGTAGTCAAGGATTTGATCCCCATATGACATGTTAATGTTGTAATTATGATCGTGGGATTTGGGATCCTTTCCACCTTTGTGGTGGTCTTTATCATCTGCTTTCTTTGGAGGTTCTGCTCCTCAGCTGGTTCCCTCCCCAGCATGTCCTGGGTCATCAGGTTTGTCATCTAAAGAGGAAGTATCATTATTGGAGTCAGCCGAGGAATCATAATCCTAATCATTTTTGTCTTCATCGTCATCTGCCGCCATATCTGTTGTTCTCTTATTTATTATTTTCTTGCACTGCTGGTGGATAGCTTGTAGCTCGTAAAATGCCACTTGCAAATGCTCATGTGTTTCGAGCAGTGTGTCATGGGTTTCTTTAAGATCTGAATAACGTGCCTTGGTAGAGAGGAGTCATGTAGAAAGGTCTATGACTTGGGCTAGTAGGTGATTGATTTCATTATTTGACAACTCCTCTTGGTAGATATTGAGATGTGCAAGGATGTTAGTGATGTCATCCAAACACGTGCTGAAAGTAGTTTGCTACTGCTTAAGCTCACGAAGGCTCTCCGGCAGAGGTTGAGTCTGCGTAGAGATCCTATCGACTTATTGATCCAATGTTGCTTGCTTGCTTTTCACCTCAAGCACCAACTGTAGCAATTGTTGTAGGTGGTCGTCGATGCGTTCGACTTGTGTGGCCGCTACTTCCTGCCGTTGGTTGATGCTTGAGAGGATTCCAGGTAAGTCGCGGTTTTTCTCATCGATCTTGCCGACCTGTTTAGTAAGACCCTACACACAAGAAAAAATAGATTGCATTATGTTAGAAGGGTCGGTGAGGAGGTTTCGGATGGTGTCAAATTGACGTCTGAATTGCTCACCGAAATTTGTAAAAGGGACCCCAGAAAAGGATTGGTGGGATGGTTGGGGTCGGGGTGGAAGGGTGGTAGTGTCTTGCAAAAGAGACACTAATGATGGTCCCGCAAACTACGTGGTGACTGTAGATGGAGTCACCAGTGGTGTCGGGGTGGTGGAGGATGCGAAGGGTGGTGACATTCTGGGAGAAAAGGGTGGATCTGTACATGCCGATGGGAAAGCGATGGAGGTGGAGTCGAACAAGGTGAAACCAGGGTCAGGAGTTGATGTGAATGGAATGCCCGATGAGAAGGGGATTGAGGCAGAGGATGCGGGTGGAGGTGCGGATGTGGGGAAGGGATTTGTTGGTGGAATTATTGTGGAGAATGATGGGAGGGTGGTGGATTGTGGAATGGTGGAGGATGGTAGCGTGGTGGAGATGGTGGTGGAGGTAAGCTCAACATTTAGACTCATGATGAAGGAGTCTAGTGATGAGGTGGTGATGTGTTCTTCAGGGAGAGGAGGTTCTGCTTCTAGATTTGGTCTTGATGTCAGCGTCCCTGACAGCTTTTGTGTTTGCAAACGCCCTTTGGATGGTCATTTCACCAGGATTTTTGTTATTCTAGCTGTCGGGGCGGTGATGCTATGCTCCATCTGACATGCCTTAGCTTTCTTTTTTGCTACTTGGACCGATGTGAGGAGGTTAGTAAGATCCTCTTCAGTGAAGAGAAGCTTATCCTTGTCATAATCTGTGAGCTCCGGTAGAGGAAACAGCATCCTAGAAGATTTTACTGTGGGACAGATGATGTAGTGTAGCTTAGCATCATTTTCCTTAATGATGTATGAATTCGTTAAAGTCTGCTCATTGGTAAGGATGTTGCCCTTGATCTTCATGCATCTGGGCTATAGTCTGTCCATCTTGAGATAATTCAGAATTGAGGTTATGTGTCCTTCGACACATACTTCTTTCCTGAGGGCATAAGCTGTGTGCTTGTGTATCAATTGTTGTCCTATGTTGATCGGCAACCCATTAAGGACGGACCAGAGGACGAAAAGATCGGAAATGCTAACATTTCCTCCCTTTGTCCTGGGGAAGAGTGCGCCTGTGAGGATTTTGTGTAGTGTGCGCACCAACCCATAATGAATATTTGAGGCCTTGCAGGTCCTTGCCTCATAGGTTGGGATCCCTGTCAGGGATTTCCAGAAGATATGCTTGTTGAACTGGGAGCTTTCAACGCCTACAACTTTGGCTTTCTCCAACTGCTCCTTATTGTCTATAAATATTTTGTTGAGTAGGTTTTCTGTTATGACAACTCTGTTACCAAAGAGTTTGGTGACCAGCCTGCGGTCACCTCCGTCTCTTGATATGTGCATTATGTCCACTGCTTCTTTGTTGAGGAAGGTGAAAAATTCAGTTGTTGGCTCAACATAAGAATTCTCTGCGACAAAATAGAGTCTTGCGAGGTTGGCATTGTCAAGCAAGGTGAGGATTCTGTCATAAATCCCCATCTTCTTTAGTACGTTGGAACAAATGTACTTTGTCGGCTTCAACATTTTGTTGAAGGATGGGAGGGTGTGGATGAATAGGTTTGCTGCTGGTGGTGTTGTAGTGGTGATGGTGGAGAAAATAGGAATAGTGGTGGTAGCAGGAGTGGTAATGGCGATGGTGGTAGTGGTTGATGGAATGTATCCTACCAGGATTTGTTCCCTTGTAGTGGCGGGATGGACCTGCTTCCTTGCGCGTTTCTTTATAGGTTGTTCTTTGGCAGCTTCCTGGGCCTTCCATTTCCCCTTTGTCCTTGTGGATGGGGATTCCTCTTCGAGAGTTGGCTCGTACTCTGAACCTTCATCACTGGAGAAAATATCCTCCACTTCTTCAACAAGGTCTTCGGCTAGGCACCTGTTGAGTCGGTCGATTTCATTCAAGACATTAATCAGGTCAACCTTTGGCGGGACATGTTCGGTCTTTTCATAAGTGTCCATGATGTGCTGGAGTTTTGTGCGGTCTTCCATCAGTTTCTCCCTTATCCAGAAGGGGGCGTCAGCAGTTCTGGTGGCTTCTTTTGTAGGGGAGGCCATTCTGTAATCGAAAGAGTATATATATGATAAAAGAGAAGACAAATTGGGTAAAGAATTTTAGCATTGAAAAATGAAATCATTTTACTCCAAACGGTTTCACTACCATTTGGCTCCAAACGGTTTCACTACCATTTGGCTCCAAACGGTTTCAAGACCGTTTGGCTCCAAGCGGTTTCATGACTGTTTGGCTCCAAGCAGTTTCAAGACCGTTTGGCTCCAAACAGTTTCAAGACTGTTTCGCTCCAAACGATTTCACGACCGTTTGGCTCCAAACAGTTTCAAGACCGTTTGGTTCCAAACGGTCGAAACCGCGAGGAAGGTGAAACGTCGGGGTCATCGGTGATCGGTTGAAAAATGAGTAGAAGAGGCAGATGACGATGTAGGCATATGCGTCGGCGGCGAAGATGGCACCGAAGAAGGAAGAACTCGTCGCTAGCGTTAGAATTGGCAACATTGGCTGGTTCTACCTTGTTGCTGCGGACGAAGAAGGTGATGGTGCTGAGGGTGGAGGTGATGATGACGACGATGAAGAGATGAATGACGATAACGACGGAGATGAAGTCACAGAGGTCGGTGGAGATATAGCGACATCAACAACGACGTCGGTGATGGTCATAGAGAGAACATGAGTCAAGAGCAGTGGAACGAAATGGAACAGGGCTCGTGCGAGGGTTTAGAGAAATCGAGGATCAAGGGAAAGAAAAAGATGGACGGGTTATATTTATAGAAAGCATGGGGTTTCGTTACAAATTCCCAAGGGCAAACGGTCTGGAGACCGTTTGGGGTCCAAACGGTTTTGAGACTGTTTGGGTTCCAAACGATTTTGAGATTGGAAGGACCAATTGATTTCTAGACCATTTGAGTTCAAATGGTTTCGAAACTGTTAGGTTAAGATTTAACTAGGTTTTTGGATTTGATATTTTTATGCTTGTTTTGCTTATTTATGTGAATTTTTGTATTTTCATATTTAAAGGAGATAAGATTAAATCAAATGAAGAGATTAGAAAATTGGCAAAACTAGGTAAAATAAAACGATGGTGCTCAGATCTTGGGTTGCCTCCCAAGTAGCGCCTGTGTTTTACATTGCTGGCCTGACAAAAATCCAATTTGGTTATGTCGATGCTGAAGGATCGTGGATCTCAAAAGTTTGTCTTGGTATTTTGTCTGCTCGTGTGTAATATCTCTTCAATTTGTGGCCATTAACTGTCTGTTATCCCCCATTATTATCAAAGATGATGACTGCTCTGGTGGGGTAGATGTGTTTAATTGTGAAGGGTCCAGACCATTTCGTGCAGAGCTTTCCAGGAAACATCTTAAGCCTGGAATTGAAGAGGATGACCTTATCTCCAACAACAATGTCTTTTCTTTTGAGGTGGCCGTCATGCCACATCTTCGTTTGTTCTTTATAGATTCTAGCACTTTGGTAAGCTGTCATTCTAAGCTCTTCAAGTTCTTATAGTTGAAGTTGTCTATATTCACCAACACTTTTGAGATCAAAGTTCAGTTTTTTGATGGCCCACTAAGATTTATGTTCTAGTTTAACCGGTAGATGACATGACTTTCCATACACCAGTCGGAACGGGGTTGTTCCTATCGGTCTTTTGTAAGCCGTGCGGTATGCCCAAAGGGCATCGGGGAGCTTGGTAGACCAATCCGTACGATGTCTATTGACTGTTTTTTCTAAGATAGATTTCAATTGTCTATTTGAAACTTCAACTTGCCACTTGTTTGTGGATGGTAAGGTGTGGTGACCTTATGGTTGACCCCATATTTTCTCAGGAGGGCTTTGAAGCTTCTATCCAAAAAATGGGTTCCTCCATCTGATATGATAGTGAGGGGGACTCCGAATCTGGGGAAGATGATATCTTTGAACATTTTGATGACCGGTTTGGAATCGTAGGATACGTTGGGTATAGCTTCTACCCATTTTGAAACATAATCCACAATGACCAATATGTAAGAATGTCCATAAGATGAGGGGAAGGGATCCATGTAGTCTATTCCCCAAACATCAAAAAGTTCAATTTCTTGCCACAAAGTGAGAGGCATTTCATTCCGTTTAGTTATATTGCCAGAAAGCTGACATTTAATGCATGATCTTACAAAATCATAAGAATCTCTTGCTATTGTTGGCCAAAAGAAACCCGATTGTAGAACTTTTAGAGCAGTCTTCTTTGAACTCATGTGCCCCTAGTGGGGCCAGAATGACAGTGCTCTAAGACAGGGGTAATTTCCTCTTCTGGTAGGTATCGACGGAAAAGTTCGTCTGCACATAGATGAAAAAGATAGGGTTCGTCCCAGAAGTATTGCTTAACATCATGGAGAAATTTCTTTTTATCGTAGTGAGAGGCGGAAGGGTGGATGATTCCTGTAGCTGGATAGTTCACTATGTCGGCATACCAGGGAAATCTGGTGGTAATTTTCATAAGCTGGTCGTCAGGGAGGGAGTCTCAGATAGTTACATTTTCGTCGTCTTGACATTCGATGTGAATTAGGTGGTCAGCGACAACATTTTCCACTCCGTTCTTGTCTTTTATTTCAAGATCAAATTCTTGTAGCATTAATACCCAGCGGATGAGTCTGGGTTTTGCGTCCTATTTATGAATAAGAAATTTGATGGCAGAGTGGTATGTATATACTATGACCTTTGATCCAATTAGATAAGAATGAAATTTTTCAAAAGCATAGATGATGTCTAAGAATTCCTTTTCAGTAGTAGTATAATTCTTTTGTGCCTCATCTAACGTCTTGGATGCGTAGTATATTACATATGGCTTTTTGTCTATTCTCTGTCCCAATACAACCCCTATGGCATAGTCGCTAGAGTCACACATTATTTCAAAAGGTTGTGACCAGTCAGGTGCTCTTAGAATGGGTGCAGAGATTATAGCATTCTTCAAGGCTGTAAAGCTATGTAGGCATTCATGGTCAAAGTTGAAATCAGCATCTTTGGTCAATAGTAGGTCATAGGTTTTGCTATTTTTGAGAAGTCTTTGATAAATCTCTGGTAGAACCTGGCATGACCCAAGAAAGCTCGCACTCCCCTTATGTCTTTGGGTGGTGAAAACTTTGAGATGACATAGATTTTTGCCTTGTCTACTTCAATTCCTCTTTCGCTTACTTGATGTCCGAGGACAACACCTTCGGTCACCATAAAGTGACATTTTCCCAATTTAGGATAAGGTTTGTTTCCTCGCATCTATGTAGGACTTTACTTAGGTTGAGTAGACAATTATCAAAAGAATCTCCATATACTGAAAAATTGTCCATAAACACCTCCATAATGGTTTCGGTTAATCCCGCGAAGATAGCAGCCATGCACCTTTGGAAGGTTGCTGGTGTGTTGCATAGCCCGAAGGGCATCCTTCTTAAGGCGTATGTTCCAAAAGACAAGTAAATGTCATTTTTTCTTGGTCTTTAGGCTGAATTGGGATTTTGTAAAACCCATAATATCCGTCGAGGTAGCAAAATTGTTTTTGGTGGGCTAGCCGCTCAAGGACCTCGTCAAGGAAGGGTAAGGGAAAATGGTCTTTCCTTGTTGATTTGTTCAGTTTTCTGTAATCTATGCACATTCTCCAACCAGTAACGGTCCTTGTAGGTACTAGTTCATTCTTGTCATTTAAGACAAAAATGGTCCCCCCCCTTTTTAGGGACCACTTGGACATGACTAACCCACTGAGAGTCAAAAATTGGATAGATAATACCCACTTTCAAGAGTTTAAGAACTTCCAGGTGAACTACCTCTTTCAGATTTGGGTTCAGTTTTCTCTGGTGCTTCCTCGAGGGTTTGAATTCTTCTATCATAGGTAGTTTATGCATGTACAAAGCTGGGTTAATGCCTGTTAGGTCAGTCATCTTGTACCCAATTGCTTTCTTGTGCTTCCTTAATTCAGTGAGAAGCCTTTCTTCTTGATCGTCAACCAGAGAGGAGCTAATGATAACTGGACATAATTTTTCTTTATCTAGGAAGACATGTTTGATCCCAGTTGGTAGAGTTTTCATTTCTGGGGCTTTGGGTACTTCTGTTGTCTCTAACATGGAAACATATTTTAGTTCTTCAAAAGTAGCTTCTGGGGCTTTTTCAGCCTGCTCCAAGTATTGCAGGCATTGCTGAACTAACTCGTTGGTTGAAAATTTAGCTTCCAGATTTATTAGAGCGTCCTCTAGGACATCTGCTGGTTCTGGATTTTTTTGCTTGAGTTGAGACATTTTATCAATAGCTTAAAGCAGAAAAACCTCTTCATGGATACTAGGGCTCTTCAGGATGTTGAAAACCCTGAATTGAACAGTTTCTTTACCCAACCTCAAGGTAATTGTGCCAGCCTCGACATCAATTAATGCTCTATCTGTGGTGAGGAAAGGTCTACCAAATATTATCAGGTACCTTAGGTCTTCTTTTATATCCATAATGATGAAATCATAAGGGACATAAGAGTCCCTCCCCACTCTTACTAGAATATCTTCAATGATTCCTAGGGTTGTAGTAATGGTGGAATCAGCGAGCTGGATGGTCATTGATGTAGGCAACAAGTCAGTAAATCCCAGGTCGTGATGGGTTGGTCATCTTCAACCTCAAGACTGCCACCAAGAAACCCTAATAGGTCAAGAGAGTTGGCTCACCTCTCAACAACCAAGTGAGAGGGGTTTTGCACAACTTCTATCACATATCAGGCAGTAAGGTGGGTCATCCCATATCGGTCAACCTTCCAACCCCAACTAGGTCAAGACCGACCAAAGGCTCACCTCTCAAGTCCATGGTAAGATAGGGGTATTTCCCAAGAAACTAGCACATAGACTCACCTCTCAATGACTATCGAAGAGAGGGGTTTTGCCTATACCACTAGAGCTCAAGCTCACCTCTCATAAACCAAAGGGAGAGAAAGGGATTTTTCCCCAAGAACACACCACACACACCATGGAATTAGGAACCCTAGGCGCACCTCTCAACAACTAAGAGAGAGGGGTTTTACCCAAGGAACTCTAATCCAATGGTTCGACCAACAAGGTCCAAGAACACATCTTAGATGACATAACCATGTCACCACATCCAACAAAATCAAGGGTGCGTACTAGAGCAAGGACATTACTAACAAGGTATGCATGGCCGATGAAGATAAAATGTAAACAAATAGTATATAAAGAAGGTAGTATAGCTAGGGTTAGGAGTTATGTAACCTGCCCCAAGCACACTCCTCAAGCTCTAAGCTCCAAGCACCAAGCTCCAAGCTCCAAGGCACCACCTTCAACCACCTCAAGAAGAGAAGAACTACTAATAACCACCATGGCCGAAAAACAAGCAAGAAGGAGAAGGTGCCAAGGAAAGAGAGTAGGATACTCACCACGAGAGTAGGAAAAGAGCAAGGGACACTCTAGGATTTCAGCCACCACTAGAGGAAGAAGAAGACTAGAGCTATGACGCCCTCCAAGATTCACCAAGGAGAGGGTATCGGCCAAGACCCCAACTGTATCAGCCACCACTCCCTATTCTCTTCTCCTAGCTCGGCCACCAAGGGAAAGGAAGAAACTAAGGGAACTAAAGGAGTTTCTAGCAAGCAAGAAGGGTCATATATACAAGGGGGGTCAAGTGGGTGTCCACTAGAGGGCTGCTCCACATGTGCTCGCCCAAACCACAACTTGTCCAAGCTATGCCACCTTTCTAGAAAAAAGCACCCAAGTGTCACTAAGGGTGACACAAACGAAGCTAGGTCAAGAAGGGTGTGAATCACCCAACATCATGCCATGGTCGATACACCACTGCTCTACACACCTCTTGGCCGACACACCCTGCCTGACACACCTCTTGGCCGACACACCAAGCAAGGAGGCGGCACCAAGCTCAAACTAGGCCCAAGAAATCCCAACAACAAGCCTAAGATTCAACAAGCTCAAACAAGGCTCAAAGCAAACCAAGCAAGGTGCCCAAATCATCCTCTCAACCCTAGAGGATGAAAGGAGAGAGAAAAATATCTCTCAAGGTGACAAACTTGCACACCAACCCTAGAACCTGGGGTAATTTGCAAGTTGCACCTCAACCTCTCGACAGAGAAAAAACAAACCCTAATTACAACTCAGGTGATTAGGAAATCCTCAAAACATAGGGTTTAGGCAAAGCAAATAGGGTAAGCCCAAAACGGAGGTCAGGTTCCTTACATGAAGATAATGATGGATATATGTACTTTGAGTGCAACTAAACATACATAGCAAGGGAGAGAGAGATTGAACAAAAACAAGTAACATAAGCTATGTATAGTTGTTCCAAACTCCAAAACTAGGATATGTACATCCACTACCTAGAGAGGTCATCCTCTAAGATTTCCAATCATGTCTCTCTTTTTATATATGATTATTCTATTTACAACATAGGACCTTCTGTAACGTCCCCAGATTTTCACCTTCTCAAAAACCCATGGCGATGAGAAGACAAAATCCGAAAATGATAGAAATTATATTAGAGAGCGATGCAGAAGCATAATACGCATACATGAACTTTCAACATAACATACACCATAACATTCTCAGCATTCAACATGTATATTAATTGCAACATGAACTATTATAGATTACATTTACACATTGAATAGAAAATTTTACACAAGTCTAAACATGTATGCTAACTAGGATCTACATAATAGGTACAACCTGGACAACTGTTCACTCCCATCTTTTCCTCCCATTCTATCTCTGAACCTAAAACATACGGGAAACAACAAATCAACACACAAGGTGTTTTGTACGTGGGTAGAAAGATACATACTAATATGCTTGCATAATTGAAATAACTTGAGAAAGAAAGAGTAAAAGAAAACATTGTTTAAAGCAATAATCACATAAACACATATTTTAGATATCTTTTGATGTGTTTGTACTACTAATTGGTGTCACACTTCATTTTTCCCCACCCCTTGGGCTATGGGGACTGAGTTCCGACCTTATATTTAGAGGAGAGAGAGAGATGCCGCACTTCATTTTTCCCCGCCCCTTGGGCTATGGGGACCGAGTGCCGACCTTATATTTAGAGGAAGAGAGAATTGAGGGAAAGAGAGAGAGAGCATATATCCACTAAGTAGCTACAAACCATCTATATTCTTTTTTTATGTTCTTTAATGTTTTGCGGAGCATATACTACTAATACACATCCAAGAATTTATATGCAAACACAATCATCCAAACTACATCATAGCATTATGCATTCATGAAAATTAGTCTTATACTTAATAAAACCCACTTACCTGAGTTCAGAGAACCTAATCATCCTAGATCATCTAGAACTTTGTCCAAGACCTGATTAAATATAATTGAGCATCATTAATACATGATCATCATTATTCTTAGCATATTTTGGTCCAAATTAAGGTTTAGCCAAATTTGTGTTCAAACTGGTCTTAACTGATTTATGATATTTTTATATTGATCTAGAGGTCATTATTTAGGTCTGGTTCAGTTTTCATAATTTTCTAATGATTAGTTTTGGAATTAAAATGAGGTTAAAAGCATCTAAATAGTCATTAATACAAAATGACCTACTATTTAGAAATATTATTCAGATCAAAGTTTATATTTATCATACATATGATGTTAGAGTCTAACAATATCTTTCTAAGTTTTATATCCATCCTTTACTAATTATTCTGGTAAATTAACCCCAAAAAAGAGCATTACTCCCCAAAATTGTAACATCCCAAGATTTGAGGCCTCGGATAACATGATCTTAAAAAGGAATGATTGAACTACCCATATCACCAAGGTGCACCTCCTTTTCCAGGAGCCCATCACTAAAGAACTCTATAGTTAAGCGTTCCCAACTTGGAATAGTACTAGGATGGGTGACTAGTCGGGAAGTTGACCCTGGCTTGCACGTGAGTGAGGACAAAGTGCGCAGTTAAGGCTAGTGGTGGTCTGTGGGGCCAGTCATCATTCCTGAAACTCTACTAGAGCCTTGGGAAGTGGGCCTGGGTGTTTACAAATGGTATTAGAGCCATAACCCCTCCAATAGGTGGGGCCCGCATGGGCATGTGGCATGCCAGTCTTGAGTCGTGCGGTCCAGGCATGTAGGAAATGGCTATCCATGGTTGACATAGCCACCCTTGTGTTGGTAATCCGTGATCGGGAGCTGGGTGTCCATGGGCCATTATGGGTCTGCACTGAAATGGGGTCAGATTATGAGGCCATATAGTTGAGCCTTGATGAGGACGTCAAGAGTCTAAGTGGGGGAGATTGTAACATTCCAGGATTTGACGCCTCAGATAACATGATCTTAAAAGGAATGATTGAACTACCCATATCACCAAGGTGCACCTCCTTTTCCGAGAGCCCATCACTAAAGAAATCTATAGTTAAGCATGCTCAATTTGGAATAGTACTAGGATGGGTGACCAGTCGGGAAGTTGACCCCGGCTTGCATGTGAGTGAGGACAAAGCACACAGTTAAGGCTAGTGGTGGTCTGTGGGGCCAGTCGTCATTACTGAAACTCTACTAGAGCCTTGGGCAATGGGCCTGGGTGTTTACACCTTCCTTTTCAAGGACAAGGATACCTAACATTCTCATTTTGGGACAAGGGAGCCAATAACCTTACAAGGGACTTACCCATCTATGATCAGAAGTCTTCTACCTTAAAAAGGACTTACCCACTTTTTCAACAAGTTTTCCACCTTCTCTAAGGACTTACCCACTCTTGCAACAAGTTGAAACATCATAAATGTGAAATTGACTTAAGTCTAGATTTCAATTAACGTTTTAAAAATAGGACCAAACTAGATGCAACATTGTATGGAATAGACTTTGCAAAGAGGTACTAAATTATAATTGGCCATAACATGAACCAAAATTGGTTGATATTATAGAAAAGACTTAAATCTTTCAATCTATTAATACATTGATTTGATCCATTTGATATTTTTTAATCTTGATGTCACCCAATATATATGATGTTCCATTGTGTCATGTTCTTCCCATCTTATCCTAAGAGCTGAGCATAATTTGTGATGTGCACTTGTTGTCATTGATTAATGTCAAATTTCATGTTTTGAGCATATTCCATGATACATTTTGTTGAAGGAGATTGTGGCATTATTGGATGTCGTTGCTACTATTGTCATTCTTGCCATAGAAAATATCATGAGTGGTTGTGTAGAGGCATGGAGTGAGGGATGTGATGGGTGAGAAGGTTTTAGGTCTAAATATATATTACTTTGAATTTTTTCTAAAAGGGTTTATAAAGTTTTAGATTTGAGAAATTTTTGTGAACCATTTCTATGATCTTCGTCAATTGATAACTAGAGATCTAATATTCATTGGTGTATTAGTGCATTTATTAATACCAATATCAATGATATGATGCTCCTTTAGTTGTAGAAAACCTCCAACAAATAGCTTCAGTTAGTCCACATTTGTGGATTATAAAACTCAGTAAACATGAGAACCTAGTTCTAGTATTCATTGTTTTATTAGTGTGTTTATTAACTATCAATATCTATGGTATGATTCTTCTTTAGTTGCAAAACATATCCAACAAATAGATCTAGTTCGTCCACATTTATGGATTATGTAACTCACTAAACAAGAGAACTTAGTCTCATGGAGAAGCTATAAATTATGTCTTGAATTTAAACTAGCTAATTATGTTTGTTAGTGAATAGCAAAACTCACAACCTATGTTGTAATCTTCTTTCATGTGTATCTCAAATGCAAAGTGCATATTTTTGATGAAGTTTGACGTTGGTATATACAAGTTCTAATATTATACCAAAAATGGACATGATATATGTTTTACAAAAATGATTGTCTCTCAGTCTAATTATCTTTCTTGTTTCTATTTAACATCATTCTATGTGATAGCTCTTCGTTAGTTTAATAAGCTTAATGCATCATTGGTACATGACTAATTATATGTCTTTAAGAGTTAGTTTGGGACATGGAAGTACCTTTTGGGTTGGGTTCTCCCAATGTGGCCACCAACATTACCAAATCTCCATATCATCCATGCTAATATAGAGAACCCACATAATGATCCAAAACCCTCCCTCCTCATTGGCAACATGGTAGCATTGTGCAATCTCCCCTTATCTCTCTCTACTTGTAGCTAGGTAATGCTAGATAGTTAGAAAAGTGTGTCAAAAGTTTAACAAAAATCATGGATGTAATTCCCCTATTTATAAGAAAGGTAGAGAAGCATGATTTCTACTAAACCCAAGGAAACAAAAAGACATCAACCTTTTAGCAGCTTGCTCAGGGACAACCTATCGATCTATATGTCATAGTCAAGTCAGTTCACTGGCTTGGGTGGAATACTATACATTGTCATGTATGGGACATCCATCCAAGTGACTCACCAGTCCTTCCAGATGACTAGACTAGGTCAGAAACTATTACATATGATCATCTGATCCATTTATCAAGTCCAATTAGTCGACTAGACAAGCCATTGGTTTGATTGTTTGATCTTGTCCATTCAATCGACTGGGCTTGCATGTTGACCCATTTGGTTGATCTCATCATGGTAAATCAACTTGACCTTCAAGTAAGTCAATCAGTAAGGCAAATAGACCTTCACATCGATGGGTTGGGCTTCTAGTCAATCCATTAATGATTCAACTAATTTCCTAAACTTTTTTTAATCAATTAATCATGTTCCACTACTATCCACTTCCATGTGCATCCTATGTGTGTGAAGATATAGGATCCAAATTATGTTGGTAGTGATATCTATCATCATATTATTATTTCATAGACAATGATTGGTATCTATCAAGACTAGAATCGTGACTAGTGTTACACTGATTGTATAATCCCTATGTCTCTGATACCCTAATTGAATTTGAAGCATGGAAATCTCATCTCAATATTTGTTTCTTGATCTTGATTAGACTATTTGAGATTATATGATAATAATGGCACATGTTGACTAATACAAGCATGGCCATGTGTTTCATAATCACCTGCATCAAATGGTCAGGATATCACTCCTATTGGAGGAATAAACTCCATCTACATCACTCACAATTAACATGTGTAACAGTGCACCCAAGAAATACTTATATGTCAACCCTTTTTCTGGGGCATGTTGAGTAGTGTTAATGTACACCACACAATATATGATCTCTATAGTGACTTTATGTCTAAGGACTAAAATCACCAATTTCTCATAAAAATATGATTCTAACTACAATTTATGGATTCCATGTATAATATTCAAGTTCGATGTGTTCTTTATACTTGTTGATAAAAAGTACCTATGAGTTTGACTTGATATCCAATATCATGATTAATGAGATGTAGTCATTAGTCAACACACACACTAGCCTTAATGTATTATCGTTGTCCTTATTTCCAAAATAGTATCTAATTAGGGACCTATAGAGAACGAATACTATTACCATACACATGATCTCATGTTTAGGTACTCAACCCAAAATCATAATTCATTGAGTTATTCATTCTTAGGACATTATTATATTTATTTCTTTTATCTCATACTAAATCAAACATAATAATTGGAATTACTTTTATTAAAAATCAAGTCACTTACAAAGTGTAACATTACAACCATCATATGATTGATTCTCGGAGAATACTAGAAGCAGTCTCCCACTTGCACTAGAGCCAATCACTCATGAATCTAAGTTCAATAGATCTAAGATGATCATCATGAGTCTATTGTGAAAATGCATTTATCAGAGGGTCAACAACATGCTTTCAATAGGTACTCACAAATCTTCACATCTCCTCATTGTATAATTTTTCATATGAGATGGTAGCACTATAGTATATGCTTGAAATGCTGATGGGATATTGGTTTCTTAGATTTTAAAATGGTTCCATTGTTGTTTTAGTATATCTCTACTACATCGCAATTGAATGGAATCACTCATAGTTCACTAGTGAGCTTCTTGATCCATACAACTCCCTTTGTTGAGTTGGCTGCAAAAATTGTACTCAAATTCTATTGTGGAATCAATCATTGTTTCTTGCTTGGAACTTCTTCATCGCACATCCCTGTCATTCTGGAAAAACACAAAACTTGATAGAAATCAATTACCATCCTTTTTAGTTGGGAAGCTTAGATAGTTATAAGCTTTTACAACTAATTCTTCCTCACCATTATGAAGAAGGAATTGATCCTTGTTCTTCTCAAGTATTTAAGGATATTATTTATAGAAATCTAGTGAAATTCACTAGTGTATGAGTGGAACCTAATTATCATGCTCAAGGAATACAAGATGTTAGGATGTGTACACAACATTGCATATATGATAGATCCAATTTCATATCAATATGGAATCTTAACTGTGAGCCCTCTCTTCAAAAGATCTGGGATATTTACCTCTAGAGAAACTTATTCCATGAGACATAGGTAAGTTTCCTCTCTCAAACTCTTGCATGTTGAACCTTTTTATCACTTTTTCAATGTATGTACTTTCGCATAGAACAAGAAACCTTTGAGATAAATCTATACATATATTGATTCCTAGTATATAAGATATTTCTCCTAAACCCTTCATGAAGAAGGTATTTCCAATCACATTTTGACCAATCTACATACAATATGAGGAATACAATCATAGTTTTAAAAAAATTCTTGTAAACATAACATTCATCTTCATTTTGAATAATGCCAGAGAGTTTAATTGTTTCATCAAAACAAAAATAATAGCTCAAATGATTGATTCAACCTATAGATTGATCTCTATATCTTACAAACTCTTTTGGCTACATTGGAGCGATAAAACCTTTAGGTTGTGTCATATTCACATACTCAAGTAAATTCTCATTAAGGAATGTAATTTCTATACCCATTTGGCATATTTTTATGGTTACGATAAGCTGCAATGCAAAGGGTGATCCTAACATATTTAACCATGGCAAATGGTTACAAGGTTTCTATGACATCCCCAAAATTTTTAAAACTTAATATAATGTGTGACATCCAAATTGAGGCATCACCTCAGCGAGACTACAATTTAAACACCAAACACTAGGCTAAGAAGAAGAAAATTAGAGGAAGTCAGAATAAAACAACAGTATCACATGCACATAAACAATAATAAAACTATACAACACATGTTCACCATTCAATATATAATTACAACATGAATTGTCACAACATTTGATATTGCATTTTGAACAACAAACTTTTACATATACATGTACTACCACTAAACAACAAGATCTTAAGACAACATGTCCACCTATACATCATCTCACCATACAACTCTCAACTATCTTGGTTCTTCAAGATCATATGTCCACAACCTAAACAAAAGATTACATGTGGTACACGTCAACACAATATTCAAGAATATTGTACTGAGTATGCCTACATGTCATTTTATATACCTCACATTACTATGACTTAGTAATAAGATAGAACTAGAACATGGCAGTAACAAAAAAATATAAGAAAAAACATATACTTGAACAAAGAATTGTTTATTAATAATGAGAACACATCTTTTAGGTACATTTTCCATTATATGTAAAGTTGAACAATCACATGCACTATTCTATCAAAGAGATTTAGAGCTCACATGTACTATTCTACCAAAGGAATTTAGTACTTTCATTAATGCACTATTTTGCCAAAGAGATTTAGTGCTCACATGTACTATTCTGCCAAAGAGATTTAGTACTTTCATCAATGTACTATTCTACCAAAGAGATTTAGTGCTATCATATAATGGAACAAATATATTATGTTTGATGTGTTCATAACCATAAGTATGGCAATTCAAGCAAAATATCATACCAGAACAATCATTTCATCCAATATCATTTGCTAAGTATTTTGTATACATAATACAACCATATTTCATAATAGGCCAGGTAAGAGGTAAGGCCATACCTCAGTCAAGATATATTAATCATCACAAATT
Source organism: Alisma plantago-aquatica (assembly GCA_963693085.1). Classification (NCBI taxonomy): domain Eukaryota; kingdom Viridiplantae; phylum Streptophyta; class Magnoliopsida; order Alismatales; family Alismataceae; genus Alisma; species Alisma plantago-aquatica. The sequence goes on along the minus strand of OY856415.1, from coordinate 50,137,927 downwards.
CTTAGATTCATCTAGCACTCTTGGTCAAACCCTGATTAAGACAAGATCACATATCACCATCAGGTTCTCATCATCTCAACCCTAGCTATGTCCATTTTAGGGTATGCTTAGCTTATTAAGATATGTGCATCATTACTTATCTTCTTGTAATCATGTTAGTGATCTTAGATTCCATGATAAGATATATTATCTGATTATTTGGTTGCATATACTTATGTGCAAAAATTAAGCCTAGGTTACATGTAGTACTCCAACTAGGGTTTCAAAACCATATATTATGAGTCATCACCATATTAGCATGAACTATGTGTATCATCATGATCTCGAAATTAAATATAAGGTTCCATGTACTACTACTAACATATTCTACAAATTCCATTATTAATTGACCATATATCTATTTATTGCAATTATTTAGAATTATTATCCCTATAAAACTTAATGGAGAAAATTACATGATTACGTGCATACTAACCATAATATATGACATCAGATATATTATATATCATATTTTAGAGTTACTAATGCATTATCATAATTTTAGGTCAGTGTTTGATATTTATCACTCATGAAACAAGTCTAGAATATCTTACATGATATTTAAAGCATCAAAAGACTAAAAAGATGGTTCCATATTATTCTACATAATTTTTTGAGAATTTTGGTAGCTTATTTGTATTTTTCGAATAAGCGAACTAATTATTGCAGATTATCTAAGAACTAGATATTTCTAAAATATCCTTACCTTCCAGCCAATCAGAATGTGCCACGTGCTTATAGGGAGGCACACAATTCTCCTTCTTGTGGGTTGAACTAGCAGTTCAGGGGTTTTAAACCTGATTCTGGCTCTCCCTCTTCTCTATAATCTGGCTCTGTGGGAGTTTGTTCTTTTGGGCACCAGCCGACACCACGTCTGCAGGTTCTGATGACAAGATCCTTCTCCAATGCCTTTTTCTTATCATAGACTTCCATGCCCAGGCCTTCTCTGGACCCTCTACCACACCTCTGGTCTCTTAGGCTTTCCGCTGGTCACTCCTACTTGTAGCTCAAGGAGGCCGCCTCTGTGGGGTGCGACTGCAGTGGAGAAAAAGAGGAAAACCAACCCAGATCCTCCTTGCACATGGTGGAAGACATAGAAGCAACTGAGAAGCCTCCATGAACTCACCCACAACTACCATTCTTGATGAGGAGCACTCTGTAGATGTCCCCCAACACCATCTTCTTCTCCAACTAAGTGGGGTTGGTCGAGCAGAAGTAGTGTCCTAGTAGCTTGTAGGAACAACATGGTTTCAATCCCCATGGACCTTACTTCCTTCTCCCGATCCTATTTGCCTCTGACATATCCTATAACTCCCTCTCAGTCTCCATTTTCTACTTCTCATTCTCTACTATAAGAACTGGTGGAGAAACCATTGGCTAGGGGCACTCGTCCTCGCTTCTCAGGGAACCAAAAAACTATTAGAAGGGTCAAACAGTAGTATATAGTCTCCTCATAGCAACTGTTTGCTCAGTTTCTCTACTCGGCACATGATCATGATGTGTGATGGTGGGGGAAGTTCCAACCACTCTCTCCCACATTCTCCATTCAAACTGAAGGTAGGAGGATGGTTCTTCTCCATTCGATCTGACCATCTTGAGGTTGTGATGATGCCACATAGTCAATCCATGGCTATGCATCTGTTGCGCAGATTCATGGATAGTTCTGCCTGTGTGGCATAACCTTAGCTGAGAACTATTTCTTAAATAAACATATGACCAGTCTCCTCAAGTATATCATCATTTATGTCTCTCCAAATTCAAACTCATATAACTTTTTCTAGGAACACCCAAACTTTATGAAATTTTAAACATAGCTTTGCTATAACCTAAACTTCATTCTATTATTCTTTGGTTTCAAAAATCATTATTTGACCTTTCAATTAAATTTCTCAAAAGGCATAAACTTTGACATTGCATCAATGATTTCAACATAAATATAAATGTATATAGACTTAATAGTCAGTCAAATTCTCAAATTCATGATGCCACTTATTCAATTGGATATCCATTCCTAAAAGTTCACTTCATCAAATCCTACAAACCTCAAAAGAAATTTCATCCTTGAAATCATGCCAAAAATCCATCACATCATTGTTTCATCATAGTCAACACCTAGAAGTTGTTTGAAGCCTTTTGCTACCAATCGGCATTTTTCATTTGGTACGTAAGTATCCATTCAATATTCTTCTTGAAGCCCATTTTCACTTTATGGGTTGTACCCCTTGATATGGATACATAAAGGTCCATACCTTGTTGTCGTATATGGAGTCCATCTCAAATCAAATGGCTTCAAGCCAATTCACAAAATATGGTCCCCTAATGGCCATGTAACATACTAAAATTTGAGCACTAAAACTATTTAGAGCTATAATTTGAAATTCTTCAAAAATTGATTCCATTCACTAATCAGTCCTCCAATTCAACATCTAATGTCATCTTTTGATGGATCATCAAAATTTTTAATATTATTAGTCTTCAATTGCATTCTTTTGTCCAAACGAGTTGAGCTTCTCACTAAAAAATGTTTACAAATAGGATCTTCCATTTTGCTTAGTGAGTCATCTCAACATCTTTTAGTACAAAGTCAAAGCATTTGTGCTAAAGTATTTTGATGTGATGTTGCATTGGTCCATCACTTCCCATCCCACAAAATATGGCTTTGGAATAATCAAAGGATATAACCATATTATTAAGTATAAACCATATAAATTATTTATGATGGTGATTAAGTTAGTTAATTCATGATCATATAATGGCTTTATTATTTTGTAAATTTACTTCTATAAAAATATGACCTACAATCAAAATCCCATGACAGTTGACATTTTTGTATAGAAGTTATTATTGAACCAACTAGAAAAGGGGATACATATATATCTTAAAAAATGAACTTGGCCAAAGTGTAATGATATACTGGTTACCTAGTTTGACATATTCTGCATCTTCCTCACCAGGAAATGGCCTCCATGAGGACAATGCCCATTCTCATCTCTTCCACATCTTCCATTCTTGTTCTACTCCATGTTTGTTCCCATACTTATATGAATATTATAATGTGTTCAATACACTTAGATCGACATACATACATACATATATATATATATATTTATATATACATATATATACATATACATATATATATGTATATATAGATACATATACATATATACACATACATATACACACACACAGATATATATATATATATATATATATTGATCTAAGCATATTGAACACATTAGAATATTCATATAAGAAGGTTGTTGTTATAAATATGCATATGGATGGGTTTATTACCACAAACTTAGTTTATAATCCATGGGTAGAACAATGTATGAAATACCTATTATAATTTATGTAAATCCTACTTGTGTTTCAAAACATAATTGATACCTAAGTATACGACTAGTGTATGATGAATTAAATCCCTAATGCATATACACTTTATGATATTTTGATATACAATAAGAATCCTGGAAGTATATTTATATAGATAGATCAAATTAGAATAACTATTCTAATGAGAGAAAACATACCTACAAGGAAGATACGTCCATGATATAAGTATTGACAACTAGACATGTTTGGACTTACTTGGATAAAGATGAATCACATAATGAAAATGAATGTAAAAGACAAGATGTATAATATATTATAAGACTTTAATTATATGTATATAACTTAGTTAATACCCTTGAAAAGACTTCAATAGAAAATAATTGAATTAAACCCCTAAAGGAAAAACCCTAGCAATCGATAATACTACATAATCAATTTTAACTTAGGTGACACAATAATTACAAGCCATATAGTGACAAATATTCCTCTACATTTGCAAATCTCTATATTTTGATCGAATTCTTGGAGCTGTATAATTGGAACTCACCATTTTGCATAATTTGATACAAAGGTATGAAATGTCTATTTTTATTTGGAAGGTTATATCCTGCATTGATTTCATGCATATTAGATAGGTTGGTTGGATTAAAATTATTGTTAACCTTAGCCCCCTCCTTGAAAGACACCAACTTTAAATCTTGGAAAATAGTATCACATTGTTTAAATGTTGAAAAGGGCATGATAGTGCCCATAGTTTAGTGGATAATGCTTCCATGACTCTTCACAGAGAGAAGGACATGTGGTCTCTTATTATACTAGGAAACACAATTTGTGCGTTGTCATTCTCATGAAGAGAACATATGGGTTTCCCAACAATATAGACATTGACACACACTATCTATTGAAAAAAATGAATTTTGATATTGAACCTTATTGAATATGAAAATCCTTTGCTTCCTTTTGATACTTACCTATATTGTTCATTATTTTGCATTTTTCCATACAAATTCTTTATAGATAGGTACATATTGCTTTACTTTCCAAATGTTGATTTTGTACTAGCTTTGATGACCCCAATTTTCTTTATTGAGGCACATGTGTGGTTTTGTTCCCTCTAGTAACTCATGGGCAGGTCACCTAAGAAGACCTAAAAGAGACTGAATGAGATATCCCTATGTTGGAAGGCAAATATTAGATTTACTAAAGTTCTAGTATTCAATGAATATTTATCATTTAAAAAAAGACACCATGTGCTTTGAGAAAATTGTATGAGTGAAAAGAATTGTTTATATCTGATGCAAATTTGTAAATATTTGAATGTAAAGATCAAGTCTTTATGACATGGTATCAGAGACTACAAATAGTCAGCACTCATGCATGTATCATAGAATTTAGGTGTATTTAGGAATATAGATACATTAGATAGAACTTAGAAAAATAGTTACAACAAACCCTAGTATCATTGGATCAATTATTATGATATACCTAAATTACAAGTAGGAAACACTAAGAGCCTAGGATGTGGGGTATATACCTCAATATAAAGGCATTATTTAGCTACACATTTATTTGTTTTTGGGAAGTGGTGAGTTTGTATTTTTTATCTCAGACAAGAACTTAATTTTGTAATTTGAATGTCGGATATACAAATAGAAAATTTTATGTGTTTTTATTATTATGCATTCGCTAGTCAGAAATTAGTCTCATTTTCTTATCACATCAAAATGACGTGATGAATACTTAGTGTATGGACATCTATGATAGGACCCGATGCTCTCCTGAATGAGGCCAATTCCATTAAACTTACTTAGCTCATCTACTATTTTTTGGACTCCATTAGGCACATATTTATATGAAGATACTCTTGAGCAAGAAGTGTTAAAGATACATATATGTAGATTTAGAATATGGCCCTTAGGACATTTCAATTACAACTATAAGTATACATAAGGGAAGAGTGCCCTAGAGTCCCTTCTTGATTAGATGCAACCACAAGTAATTTCAAAAAAATCAAACCCTAGGATGGTAAACTTCAAATTCCATTTGGAACCCTAGAATATATGTAAGAGTGATAGAAAGTGTACTCCTAAATATCTTACTTTAGAATAATCCATCACCATGGAATGAGCTAAAGTATATAAGGAAGGATGGTTGGTAAAGGTTTTGAAATATTTACTTAAATCCACTTAGGTGGTGTTGGGGTTTTCTTACTTTACATACTAACCTGGCCAAAGCAAAGTCTACTATCTGAAAAAAAAACCTAATGTCGAATTGAGTCAAAACCCAAAATAAAAAAAGTGTGTATATTTACTCACCTTTAGTAGAGAGGAAATAAATAATAATATATTAGGACTTAGATGAAGAACCATACTAATACAAAACATGTAAAAGAAGTTTGCATCCCAATTCATAATAGAATAATTAAATAGAAAAATGTGATACATATTGAGAAATCTAGATTTTCAAGTTATGAATTTTTTAGAAATATATAAAACATCAAATAGTTTAAGATTATATTGATGTAATACCCTACCCACTAAAATTGGAGAAATACAAATGAAGTATAATTAGATTTTAGACCCAATAAAACTTCACCTAAAGATTGAGTAGAACTCAATAAAGTTCTAATTGTTGACTTGAGAGTTATACATTGCCCATATTTTGATAATTACTTAACCATTTCATTCCTTTGTATCTAATATGTTTGTTCAAGATTTATTTTAGGCCTTAGGTACATGAAAAGGATCAAATTACACAAGACCTAGCTTGTTCAAGTTCAAGTCAAAAGTAATGCAAGTGCGCATTTTGGGAAATCACTCCAAATGACCTTAGATGATTTTTGTAATCACTTGTATTGATGACATGACTTGTAACTAAGATGATAAAAAATTAGGGACACTTAATTCCAATGTTTAATCACTCAAAAGTCAATTTAAAAATTTTTCACAGGTTGTTTATCACTTGAGTTGGAAACTCGACTGATCCAATGATGGATTTTCTGAAGATGACCAATTGGTCAAGTTGCACACTCACCAAACTCGATCGATCGATCAACTAAGAAAATTGATTTTGACTCATCATTCGAGTTTCCCAGAACAAACTCGATTGATAGTTTGAAAATTGGCTTTGTCACTTTGTGGATCGGTTTAGTTATCTTTATTAAAATTCGACCAAATGTAATGTATGAAAAATGCAGAAAAAGTGATTATAATCGGAGGAGAGTTGTTTTGAGAGAGAATAGATCAATTGTAACTTGGAAAATAGATATATTTCACCCTTAAGTGATTCCACACTCAAGGGAATACCCCCTTCTATAAATAGGACCCCTTGGAGTTCATTCTAAGTTTTCTCATTCTTGCTATTCTAAGTCCTTACTATAGTTGAGTGTGTTGCAACTCCTTGAGCCCCTTTCTCTATTTTATTTACAAAGAAGTTCATGATTATGAGTGAGTTAAGCCAGTTGTAAGAGATCTACCTTCATGTGCTTGTAAAGCTCTGATTCCATTCCATCTTCCCTACCCCTTTCTCAAAGAATAAAAGGTTGAAGCAAGCTACTCTGAGTGAAGGTGAAGTTGTTGTTCTTCTTCTTCAAGGTTGAATAAGAGGTGAAAATCTTCTCCAGGTAAAGGAGAAGGGAAAGGCCAAGATTCAAGAAGAGTGGGAAAATTCCTTCAAGGCCAAAGACTTGATTCAAGATCAAAGACATGCACAACCCCCGGTCTTTGAACATGATAGTTTATCTAACCATGTTTTTTGTTGCAAATGCTCTCTATGGACTAAAACAAGCACCTAGAGCTTGGTATGAGAAATTAAATAACTTTTTGTTAGATCATGGGTATATCATGGGCAAAGTAGATTCTACCTTGTTTCTAAAGCACACTTCTAACAATTTTCTTATCATTCAAATATATGTTGATGGTATCATTTTTGGTGGAACTATCATTGATCTTTGCAAAGAGTTTAGTGATCTTATGCAGAGTGAATTTGAGATGAGTATAATGGGTGATCTCACATTCTTCCTCATCTTTCAAATCAAGAAAACCAAAGATGGGAACTTCATCAACCAAGGAAAGTACATAAGTCAGCTACTTAAGTGATTTGGGATGGAGAACACCAAGCCGATGGCACATCCATGTCAAACACCGCCAAACTTGACAAATATGAAGAAGGTGAGAAGGTAGTTGAGAAGCTCCATAGAGGTATGATTGGAAGTTTAGTTTACTTAACTGCCTCTAGACCTGATACGATGTTTAGTGTTGGCTTGTTTGCTCACTTTCAATCAAATCCCAAGAAATCACATCTAATAGCCGTAAAGAGGATTTTAAGGTACTTAGCCAATATTCAAAGTTTTAGACTATGGTATCCCCAGTCAAGGGACTTTACTCTTACGACTTATACTGATACATATTATGTGAGATGCTTGATTGATAGAAAGTGCACAAGTCGCACTTGGTTTCTCCTTGGACCATGCTTGGTGTCTTGATTCTCCAAGAAATAGAGCACACACTACTACAGAAATGGCTTATGAAGTCACTTTCCAGGCGTCGGTTATTAACTAAGTACCGAAGCCTAAAACCTACAGCGTCGGTTTAAAACACAAACCGACATATATCGGATAGGAGTGGCCAGACACGGGTATCACTTTCTATTTAGCGTCGGTTCAAGAATAAACAACCGACGCCTATAAACACCCGCCAAATCCAATTTATCCAACGAAAAAAATTAGGTCCAAAATTTAACTAACAGCGTTGGTTATTAAATACATAACCGAAGATGAAAACCTTTTCACGCGGGACATTTTTATCGTCAGTTATATTCCCAAAACCGACGCCGATTTGTTTACCTGCACTGTCCGCGCCAAAATTCATACACCCCTATGGCGTCGGTTTTTTCTTAGTGACCGACGCTGTTATGTTGTAGCGTCGGTTTGTTAAAGAACCGATGCTTAAGGTTAACTTAACTGCACCTGCGTGAGGGACTCTTCCCCTTTCTCTGTTTCATTCCTGATTCTTAAGTTCACGTAACTAGGTCCGGCGATTTCTTCTCTGCTGGTGCCGCCGCCGCTCGATTGCTTCTCTGCTGGTGCCGCCATCGCTCGCTGCTCATCTCCTCTCCTCTCCTCGCCGCCGCCCCCGCCGGTGGCTGCTTTGGTCGCCTGTCTGCTCCTCTCCTCTCCTGCTAGGTCTCTGCTCCTGGTCGCTCACTCACCGCCACCGCCCATTTGTTGCTTGCTGCTCCGGAAACCCACCCTCTCGCTCGTTGCCGCCGCCGCCCTCTTTCCTGCTCGCTGCTCCTACAGGTATATCCTTTTCTCCTCTTCTCCACTATGTTGTGAAATCGCAGGTCGGCACAGCCGTGGTGGCTGATTTTGTGCTATATTGCTCAATTATGTGTGTATATTTGTGTATTTACTATTTTGTTCTATTTTGTGCTTGCATATATTTGTGTTTAGGGTTTAGGGTCACATGTGGGTCTTCTATTTCTAAATTGATTATGTGACCCTAATTAATACATTATAACCGAATTGAATCATGTATTTGTGTTGTTGTAGGTGTTGTTGACTTACTGTTCAAATCTTTGATATATGAAATCATGGTTTATTTACTATTTATTATTTACTGACAAGCATGATTAAATGATGTTACACAAAACTTAGGATATGAATGATGAAACTAGGATTGTAGGTATAAGAATGACAACACATGTATTAATTTGTTGGCCTAGAAACCCGTCCAAAATTTACTCATTAGGAGTAAATCTTGGATAGTCCTCAGTTTGGGACTGTTCTTGAACACCTAATCTCACTTAGGATGTAAGTGTATAATGTGTATTGGGTTTTTGAGAAAATTTTGGTAGCATTTCCCCGTTTGTTCTCTAAGTACATATGTACTTAGAGAACAGCAGGGAAATGCTGCCGAAATTTTCTCGAAAACCCAATACACATTATACACTTACTAGTGAGATTAGGTGTTCAAGAATGGGATATGTGGTACACATTTATTATATATAAGAATGACAACACATGTATTTGTTGGCCTAGAAACCCATCCAAGATTTACTCATTAGGAGTAAATCTTGGATAGTCCCCGGTTTGGGACTGTTCTTGAACACCTAATCTCACTTAGGAAGTAAGTGTATAATGTGTATTGGGTTTTTGAGAAAATTTTGGTAGCATTTCCCCGTTTGTTCTCTAAGTACATATGTACTTAGAGAACAGCAGGGAAATGCTGCCGAAATTTTCTCGAAAACCCAATACACATTATACACTTACTAGTGAGATTAGGTGTTCAAGAATGGGATAGGGGGTACACATTTATTATATATAAGAATGACAACACATGTATTTGTTGGCCGAAGTTTCAACCATGCAAAAACTCTAATCTGTTAACCCTAGACCCTAATCTTGTTGTAATATATACTTGTTTTCTCTTTGATCATAGAATGGATAGATCATGGATGTCCATTCGCAATCGCTGCACCCCAGAGTTTATTTCTGGTCTTGACCAGTTTATTAGATTTGCCGAGGAACATAGGAAACAACCTGGAGATAGGTTCTACTGTCCATGTAGGCATTGCGGTAACAACTTGAAAGTCAGCACTGGTGATGAAATCAAAAGTCATGTCATGTGAAACGGGATTGTACAAGGCTATACAGAATGGAACTGGCATGGAGAGATTTCAAACCCGAAACCAGTGGATGTCGATAGTAGTGCTTGTGTGGAAGAAGAAATTGCCTACGATGAAGTAGATGTGAATGAACCAATTCCCGTAGACATCGTTGATGCGATGCTGGATAGTTGTGGGGTAGAGCACACCGATCCACCTCCCATTTTTAGAAACATTGTGCATGATGCTGAGATATCATTATACACAGGTTGTACTAAGTTTACGAAGCTTAGCACTGTGTTGAGATTGTATAAGCTGAAAGCTAACAATAGATGGAGCGACAAAAGCTTCACGTCATTGTTATCTTTGTTGAAAGAAATGCTTCCTGAAGGAAACAAGCTGCCAATCTCAACATACCAGGTAAAGAATTTGTTGTTCCAAATGGGAATGGATGCCAAGAAGATACACGCATGCCCGAATGATTGTGTATTATTTTAAAAGGACTGTGTGGATTTGAAAGATTGTCCAAAATGTGGTGCGTCACGGTATAAATTGATGACTTTGGGGGAGTCCAAAACTGGTTCTCCGGCCAAGGTGATGTGTTATCTACCTATAATATCATGGTTTCAACGCTTGTTTGCCAATCCGATAGATGCGAAGAATTTTAGGTGGCATGCAGATGTTAAGAAAAATAATGATGGGATCCTACGACATGCGTCTGATTCCCCACAGTGGAAGAAGATTGATCTATTGTACCCTGAATTTGGTGAAGAAGTCAGGAATCTAAGACTTGGGCTTTGTACAGACGGGATGAATCCGTACGGGACATTGAGCAGCCAACATAGCACTTGGCCAGTCATGCTTGTTATATACAATCTTCCTCCCAGGTTGTGTATGAAAAATAAGTACGTAATGTTGTCGTTGTTGATATCAGGCCCTAAACAACCTAGAAATGACATCGATGTTTATCTTGAACCTCTAATTGATGACTTAAAGAAACTCTGGGGTGAAGGTGTGATGACCTATGATTCTTCATGAAGAGAGACATTTCGTTTGCATGCTATGTTGTTTTGCACTATTAATGACTTTCCAGCATATGGGAATTTGTCTGGATATAGTGTCAAAGGAGCTAAAGCGTGTCCTATATGTGAAGAGAACACTGATTCAACAAGACTAAAACATGGCGGTAAGACTGTATATCTTGGTCATCGAAGGTTTCTTCCAAAATTCCATCTGTATCGTAGGAAGCGCAAAGCATTCAATGGATTGAATGAGGAACGGAGTGCACCTAAACCTATACCAGGGGAGGTTGTTTATGAAAGAGTAAAAGACTTTGTCAATGAATTTGGTAAGAGATCACAATGTACTATGGCCACTCAGAGTGACAAATCTTTATTCAAGAAGAAGTCAATATTTTGGGATCTTCCTTATTGGAGTTCTTTGACAGTCAGGCATTGTATCGATGTCATGCACGTTGAGAAAAATGTCTGTGATAGTGTCATTGGTACTTTGTTGAATATACTAGGTAAGGCTAAAGATGGGATAAAATCTAGACTGGACCTATGTGAAATGGGAATAAGGTCAGAATTAACAGAATTTCATGAAATGGGAAATCAGAGAACATACTTACCTCCTACTTGTTACACATTGTCTAGAAAGGAGAAGAAAGCTTTTTGTGATTGTTTGGTAAATGTTAAGGTGCCATAGGGTTACTCATCCAACATCCGTAGATTGGTATCAATGAAAGATCTGAAGTTGATAGGTCTTAAATCTCATGATTGTCACACTCTAATGCAACAAATATTGCCTGTGGCAATTAGATCTATATTGCCAAAGCATGTAAGGTTTGCAATCACCAGACTTTGTTTCTTTTTCAACAGTCTGTGCAACAAAGTTATTGACCCTGATACTCTCGATAAATTGCAAACAGAAGTGGTTGTTACCCTATGTCAGCTTGAGATGTATTTTCCTCCGTCGTTCTTTGATATCATGGTACATCTTGTTGTCCACTTGACTAGGGAAGTGAAAATGTTGGGACCCGTTTTCTTGCATTGGATGTATCCCTTTGAACGATACATGAGCGTTTTTAAAAGTGATGTTCGAAACCGTTATCGGCCAGAAGGGAGTATTATCGAGGGTTATGTGGCGAGAGAGTTTATGGATTTTTGCAATGACTTTCTCAGTGGTAATGGCACTCCTGATAATGACAAGAATATTGATGAGCAATTTGGCAAAGGAATTTTGGGATCACGTGTGAAAGTAATCAGCTGTGAGCAGTTGGAACAAGGTTACTTGTATATTTTACACAACATGGACGAAGTGAACGTTTATATCGAGGAACATACCAATTTCATCAAGAGACAATATCCTCGAGCCAATACAATGTGGCTTGCTAGAGAGCATAACAAGACATTTATTAAGTGGTTTGAAAATAAAGTCTTACATCAACTATCTCAAACACTAGATGATATTACTGAAACTATCAAATGCATCGCCTTTAAACCAAAATTGGCTGTTATGTCTTATGAAGGGTATGACATTAATGGATTCACATATTACACAAAGCGCCAAGATGATAAGAGTGTCGTCCAAAACAGTGGGGTCACCCTTCAAGCATCGACTATGGTTTTTGCAAGTGCAAAGGATAAGAGTCCACATGGAGCTAAAATGTCATATTACGGTGTCATTGAAGACATATGTGAGTTTGACTACATAGATTTCAGAATTCCGCTCTTCAAATGTAATTGGGTTGATAACACCAAAGGAGTTATAGTGGATGAATTGGGTTTCACTTTAGTGAACTTTGAAAAGATTGGCGAGAAGGATGAACCATTCATATTGGCATCACATGCGAAACAAGTATTTTATATCGATGATCCTGCAAATGATAAATGGTTGGTTGTTCTTCATGGTAAAAGACATTTCATTGAAGATCCTATAGATGAAGAACAGTACTATGATAAGAATGATGACTCCAGTCCATTCTCAGTTGGGTTTCCAACACCAGCAAATATTGAAGCTAATGATGACTTGTATGTGCGCGGAGATCACAATGAAGGATTGTTAATTGATAAAAAAATCACAATATTAGAGGCATGTTTATACAATGTTTTTTTATATGTTTTATTTTTCTGAATGTGAACTTTACAATGTGAATGTGAACTTTACAATGTGAATTACTTTATAATGTGAACTTTACAATGTGAATGTGAACTTTACAATGTGAATTTTACAATGTGAATTACTTTATAATGTGAACTTTACAATGTGAATTACTTTACAATGTGAATGTGAACTTTACAATGTGAGCTTTACAATTTGAATTACTTTACAATGTAAACTTTACAATGTGAATGTGAATTTTCAGATGGCTGAGCATTCTCCTGATGACCGTGCTGATGATTACCGTGAGGGTGAGGACATCAATGTGCCGCATCACAATGTAAGTTTTAAAAATATACCATATATTTATATCTATATGTCCATTTATAGTTATATCTTGTAAATGTGTTTATTTTGTCAAATTTTAGGTTGATGATGCACATGTACCGTCTGAAGCACTTGAGGCACTTGATCAGCAACACCAAAAAGTTGACAGGAGAAGGGGCATCACTGTGATGAAGAAGTTAATAGCGCAAAAGGGCAATGGACCCAAACTTGTTGTGGATTTTGATAATGCAGGAAATGCATCTGGTGTGAATCGCAATTCATTTGTTTCATATCTTGGGTATGTTACTCGTAGCCATTGTGGTTGTAAGATAGATTCTTGGCATAAAGTTTCTAAGGAGAAGAAAGACGTAATATGGAAGGATTTATGCGTGAGTTATTATTAATTTACAATTATATTTTGTAGATTACTAATTTTTTGGATACTAGTTAATAACAATTCTAATTTGCAGAGTATATTTGAATTGGATGAAAAGTTGCATCGTAAATGCGTGATGCAACGATGTGGGAGAGTCCTAAGGAACTATAGGACAAATCTCACCCGAGAATACATAAAAGAAGCTGACAAGAGGAAGAAGACAACCACTGAACAGTGGAACTTCCTGGACAAAGAAGAATGGGACGCGTTTGTTGCTTCAAGACAAACAGATAAATTCAAGGTATTAGGCGTCAGTCCTAATCTCATTAATATATGTTGTATTCACCTATTCAAGATTAACATTTACTGTTACAAACCAAATCATCCAAATCATTAATGTGCATACTAACTAGGCCCTCAGTCAGGCACAAAGATCAAGGCGTGCACGGAATGTGCCTGACCACACAATGGGTCCAAAGAGGTATGCAGGCATTCACCAAAGACTACAGTCTGAGGCTACTGCTACTCAGGAGTCCTCCACTGTAGGTAGCACAACTCTGCCTCGCCATGATATCTGGATAGCTGGGAGGAAAAATAAGAAGGGAGAAATAAGGAAGCCCGCAACTGCTGAGGCGGCTGTAAAAATGGTAAAATACAACTCTTACAGCAATCGTTCAAATATTGATTATTTGTGGTGTTTACTTAATTACAAATTTTTGTTTTGGCGATTAGCAGGAGCTGCACGAGCTGAGGAAACAAGGCAAGTTCATCCCTGAGGGCACAAGGGATGAATTGACAGTTGCTCTGGGTAACCCAGAGCATCCTGGACGTGTTAGGGCTACAGGTGCTGGTGTGGGCATCAAATCTTTTTTTGGGCCATCCCAGCGCAAACATGTCCCAAAAGTGGGACTTTCACAAGAAGAGGTAACATATTCTTTCTTTATAATGTTACTGTAAAAAGAGAATTCAATAATTAGAAGCTAACGTTTCTTTTATCCATGTATAGGTAGATAAGCTAGTTGATAGGAAATTGGAAGAAGCACTGAAAAAGTGGCAGGCATCTCAGACTGCCACTCAGCAGACAATACCTATCATAGCATCCCGCTCTACTCCTACTGTAGAGGTTGGGAGTAATCCTATAGACCCACCACCTAGCACATCCACTGTAAGTATTTTTATGACATAGTAACTAGTTTTTTAATTCAAGATGATATGTTTTCAAGATGATATGTATATATGTATATAACATTCTTTACACAAAAATTTGTAGGGGTTGAAGCCATGTCGTCTAAAAGTTAATGAATATGTCATTGCAGAGGCGTCGGCTTACCCATCCCTACCAGGGGAAATGTTTCACGGGTCTCCATTACCAGCTGGTTGGATTCGTGTGAGCCTGGTACATATATTCCCCAAGTGGATGGATCTTCGATTGCCATATGCCCACCCAGATTGTGAAACACTTGGTGAGGCTTTAGGCGGAGTGATATTGTGGCTAAAAGCGGATGTCATCTTTACTGAAATTGTATGGTAAATTTACATTACTTAAATTGTTAGTGTGTGTATATGATGTCAGTTGATCTGAAATTATATATATATATACAGGTTAAAAAGAAGACACCCACAACATCTAGGCCTCCACTTCCACCTCCTACATTACCCAGTTGGGTTCCACATGACCTAACTGTCCCATTAGGTCCTAACTGTAGGGGTATGGCAATATGGTTAGGCGAACATGATATAAACTGCCCTATAATTGTTTCTATAGATTCAGATGATGCAGGTCAATCATACGAAAGCAAACTATTTATACAAGATATTTTGGAGTTGTTTCGATATGATTGGCTAAATACATTTGTGATAGAGCTATGGATAAGGTGAGATCTTCTTTATACATCCATATACCTTGTGTAGGATCTGGTGATCTGGTTTCTTATTTATTAATGCATGCGTAATTAATACATATTTTGCAGCTACTTAGACAAGATATGTGCAGATTTTACATTCGAACATGTAGAATTTTTGATTCCATCTTTGATTAGTCTAGTAGCTAAAGACCCTCCGTCAGTTCAACAATACTGCTGTGAGGCTTTTTCAATTTTAGCTAAAAAGAAGAAGACGATGATAATGGCTCCATTCAATGTAGAGTAAGTTTACTTTGCTTATTAAGAAAATTACATTTTTATTGTGGATTTTGAGTTATTAATTTTTAACTTTTTTACCTCTAGTGGTATGCATTGGGAGTTACTGGTTATTGTCCCCGAGACGTTCACTGTCTATTATCTAGATCCTAAGGGGAGTAAATTGAATACAAAATATGGACACATAATGAAAATGGCATTATTCCGGTGAGAAATATTTTATTTTCATATCCGTTAACATATGTTATTACATTACTATTTAATTATGCAATGTACTGTGTTACATTAACATGTAGGGGTTTTGATGAGTTCAAAAAGGCTGGAGGAAAGGTCCCCACGAAAAAGAACCAGCCAATAGTTTGGAAGAACGTAAAAGTAAGTTCCCGACTGCAATATATGTATATATTATTTATGTGAACAGTGCTTAATTAGTTGTATTTTTTAATATTTTGTATGTTTGAATTTATAGTGTGCCACACAAGACAACGGATGGGCATGTGGATACTACGTGATGCGATTTATTCACATGATTATCAAATATGCCGCAATGGACATCGATTGTATTGCTGAGGTATTATATAGTCTCATTAGATAATATGAAATATATAAATCTTATTTATAGCTCATTAATTATATATATACATCATTCTCTTTATAGGTGTTTACAACTGACCTCACTATAGGAAATGCCTTACCAGATGTACATGCTCCCTATACGACGGGAGAATTAAATGAAGTAAGAGAAGAATGGGCAACAACCATACAAGTAGTGGGGGATTTAAGATATAATTGGGATGTTGATAGCGAATAATGACTAAAGAATGATATTTTGTAATTGAATTTATGAAATATAATATATGTGTGAATGTTTCTACATGTCTGGATGTTTCTACATGTGTCTGAGTGAAAATGAATGAAACTATTGGTTGCTATATGAATGTTTCTATATGTGAATGTGAAAATGAATGGAACTACAGATTGCTAGCTACATGAATGTTTCTAAATGTGTGAAAATCAAATGGAACTGCAGGTTGCATTGCTAAATGTGTGAATATCTTTCTTGTTAATTTTGCAGGTTTGTGGCCTATTGTTGGCTGATATCAATGGATGTCGTAAAACCTACAGTTCACAACTGAACTATAGGTTTCTCATCTTGCGACCAGCCATACAGTAGGTCTGCAGACTGACAGAAAAAAAACAAAAAATATGCGTCGGTTATTTGTATAAAACTGACACCACATCGTTACAGTGTCGGTTTGTATCTAATAACCGACATCTATGTACTTAACACCATGGCCATGCTGGCCAGCATGGCTGTGGCAGCGGACCAGACACCATGGCCGTGCTAGTCAGCACAGTCGTGGCAGCGGACAAGACACCACGACTGTGCTGGTCAGAACGGCCGTGGCAGCGGACCAGACACCACGGCCGTGCTGGCCAGCACGGCCGTGTTGGGAGTGATATGACGTCAGTTTTTATCTAATAACTGACGCTAATAGTGCCCAACATGGCACCCTTTCTGTGGCACGAAGGTATATGGCGTCGGTTTCTTATCTAAAAACCGACGCTTACAGTGCTCTGCTGGCGTGTTTTTGGTGGCGCGCGAAGGGTTGTGGTGTCGGTTTTTTAACCGACGCATAACAGCTGGGCTTTTAGCATCGCCCACATAGGTGTCTCTTAGAAACCGACACTAAAGGCCTTAAATAACCGACACTAAAGGTCGTTTATGTACTCGTGACAATTGCATTATCAACCACCAAGGCTAAATACATTGCAATCGAAAGTTGTTGTTCCTAGGTCCTATGGATGAAGCAAATTCTCCAAGACTTTAACATTCATTTTGATGCTTCCCCTATCTATTGTGATAATACTAGTGCAATTAACTTGTCCTATAATCCTATCTTGTATAGTAGAGCTAAGCGTATAGAGGTTTGTGATAATATTATTCATGATCACATTGCCAAAAAGGATATCTATATCATGCATGTGGACACAGAAAATCAGTTGGCGGACATCTTCACTAAACCTCTAGCTAGAGAAAATTTTGACTTTATTAGATATAAATTGCTCATATCTACTTTGAATGTATTTGATATGCCTTCTAGATAGTTGTCATGTATCCTGTATGATTTTCCTATGTTTTGATCATCCTTGCTTGTTAATATGCTAAAAATCAGTTTTCATGTTCTTTTTGCCTTGTTTTTCTCTTATTTTGGGGAATTTTTCACAAACACTTGTTTTATCGCAAAATAGTACCCAATGATGAGTGATATGTGCCTAAGTATGTTAAAAATGCAAAATGGACTTGAAAAATAAATTTAATTAGCACTCTAATGGATAGAAATTAGAATTTTTAATGTTGGTTCAGTTGAACCATCGGCCAAGTTGGCAACTCAATTAATCAGTGGCTGAGAGCTTTTTTGAATATCTGATCTGTCGAGTTTCTGAGTCACAGAACTCGACTGATGGCCGAGTTGGAGCAAACATAAGTTAGGTTTGGTCAACTTTTCTCCGTCTCAACTAGAGAAAAATTGACCGATCCAACCTCTAGATCCCTCAAGCTCTCAACCCTAGCCCCGACCTTCCTCTCTCTAGCCCTACTTCGACCTAAATTGACCTTCCTTGACCTCTCTCCCATGAACCCTAGGTGTGTGGATGGTTTTTGGTGGTGTTTTCCTCATTTATGCTCTCTCTGTCCTCTCATTTCATCTATATAGCGTCCAATAGGGGAAAGAGAGCGGGCCCAGCTGCAGCACCATCCTCCTATTCCAACTCACATATCATACCCTTCGACTACCTTCTTTGTCTGCAATGAGTCTCTTAATAGGTACAAGGAGTTCCTTCCTAGGAATCCTTTTCCTTATTGTGCCTTTTTTGAGCCAACCCCACATAGATAAAGGGTTATCGATCAAGTAGCTGAGCTGCTATACGATCACCATCTCTCTGCCTTGTGTGTTGGACGGGCGTGCTACAACAATTCCATAACAAGCACAAATGTCATTCATGAATTCTATGCAAACTTGAAATGGAATTATGACACACTTATACCCCCTCTGAATGCTCAAGTAGTACTCACTTACATTATCATTGGGAAGCAATTCCAAGTATTTGAGGATACCCTAAATATCTTCTTCTTAGGTACTAAGGTGACTGATACTTGGAGGAAGGACTACCCTGAGTATTTCGATTTAGTTGACCCTGGGGCCTTCTACAAGCACTATGATCTCACTCTCCCTGATATTCATAAATATTTGAAGAAGCCTTAGTTTCCCTATAGGAAGAAGTGTACCCTTCCCTCCTACTTAGACCTCAAGAACTGCATACCTAGTTGTTAACTTCAGTATTCATCCCAATAAAAATCAAAATGAAATTATAGAAAACACTACAACGATGATGTTCTATCTCTTGAAGAACATCAGAGTCAAATGGTCTCATTATGTCCTTCATCACATGACCTATTTTGACTCTGGAAAGAACACCCGTGGCACACCCACCCACCCTATCCTGCCCTAATCTGTGGTCTTTTTCAAGTTGTCACTAGGAAATCTCTTTTCCATGACCTTCATTACAAACCAGCCCAGAAAGGATTTTGCATCAGTGAGACCACAATTCAGAAGTTTGTGCATATCAATGCCTCTACCACACTCGAAGCCTCTACCTCTACCTCCAACCATGCACCTCCACCACACCAGCCTTCCCGACCTGCCCATGCCTTGTTCCATGTATCAAATGAAACCCTCATGGGCTACATGATGCATCAATAGGCATATAACCTTCATGTTTAAGAGAACATGCAGCAGGACCTCTATGCCATCATGTCCAACATGAACCTATCATGTGCACACACTTATCCTACCTACCAACCCTACCTAAGAGGTGACTACGCATCCTATGCATATGATCACTTTTACCCAACCCCTCCACCTACTACTTCTGCTGCTACACCCTCTACCGTTGGTGGACCTACCCCTGGAGTATTACCTCTTCCTACTGGCCCCTTAGCCACCCTACTTGCTGGCCTTGGTAGTTATGCTCCCTTTTTCCCTCAGGCCAATGAGCTCCATGCTCTTGGAATGTCTTGGGCTAAGTAGAATGCCCATTGGCCCAATCGTGGTTTTGGTTCCTCTACCGATGAGGAGATGCCAGATCAAGCTGATGAGGAGGTTACTACTACTACTGGTGAGGAGGCTTCTGAGGATGATGATGGTGATGGTGGTTCTAATGATGACTTCGCTGGTGACTCTGGTGACAAAGGTGATGCTGCTACACCTTCACATGGAGATGAAGACTATGAGCCAGAGGCCTCAGATGCTGATGTTGATGATGTTGTTGATGATGTGGACATAGATGACCTTGATGTTTAGATTTTTTAGTTTTTAGTCTGGATGCTGATCATATATATCTTTCTAGGATATTTTCTACTAAAAACATCTGGGCACATTTTCTGAGCTATACTATTTATCATCATGTTTTCATTGTTTCGGCTTATAGTTGTTTCTGAGGACATGTTGTCTTTGTTGTAATCTTAATCATATGTACACTTACTCTTTGATTTACTATATCTCATGAGTTGGTGCCATGTTTACCATATTTTGAGTATGACTTAGATTGATTGTTTCTCTCATCTCTGTTTGGTGTATGCTTTGAGATTCCATATTCTAAATGTATATTTGGTTGTATTTGGAGAAGAGCTATTTTTGTGCTCTTCTACCCCCTTCCTTTTTGATAATGTCAAAAGGGGGAGAGAAGTTCAATGTTTTGAAGCTCAACTATATTTCTTTTATTGTCTATGTGATCCTTTTCTTATTCATTATATGCTTTATCATGTGACTAGCTAAAGGATCATATAGTATATATGTCATATTGCTTTTTGTAGATAGACTAACTATGCCGGTAAGAGTAAGCATAGATTGAGGGGGATCAATTCACATTGTTCAAATCATGACCCCCCTGCAATTCTCAAGGCAAAGGTATACCTTTACATATCCTTTTCAATATGATTGAGGAATGGTTTGTCATTGTCAAAAGGGGGAGGATGTTGACTTGAGAGTTATACATTGCTCATATTTTGATAATGACTTAAACATTCCATTCCTATGTATCTAATATGTTTTTTCAAGATTTATTTTAGGATTTAGGTACATGAAAAGGATCAAATTACACAAGCCCTAGCTTGTTCAAGTTCAAGTCAAAAGCAATGCAAGTGCGTGTTTTGGAAAATCACTCCAAATGGCCTTAGATGTTTTTATAATCACTTGTATTGATAATTGACTTGTAACTAAGATGAGAAATAATCAGAGACACTTAATTCCAACGTTCAATCACTCAAAAGTGAATTTTGAAAAATTTTCACAAGTTGTCTATCCGTCGTGTTGGAAACTCGACCGATCCAGTGATGGATTTTCTGAAGATGACCAATCGGTCAAGTTGCACACTCATAGAACTCGACCAATCGATCAACTAAACAAAACTAATTTTGACTCATTGGTCGAGTTTCTGAGAACAAACTTGACCGATAGTTTGAAAATTGGGTTTGTCATTTAGTGGATTGGTCGAGTTATCTGTATTGAAACTCGACCAAATGTATTGTATGAAAAATGCAGAAAAAAGTGATGATAATTGTTGGAAAATTTTTTTTTGCGAGAATAGATCTTTTATAACTTGGAAAATGGCTATATTTTTCCCTTAAGTGATCCCACACTCAAGGGAACACCCCTAGCTATAAATAGGACCCCTTGGAGTTCATTCCAAGTTTGATCATTCATTCTATTCTAAGTCCTTGCTATACTTGAGTGTGTTGCAACTCCTTGAGCCCCTTTCTCTCTCTCAGTTACAAAGCATTTCGTGATTATGAGTGAGGTAGGCCAGTTGTAAGAGAGATACCTTCATGTACTTGTAAAGCCCCTATCCCCTCTCTTAAAGAAGAAAAGGTTGAAGCAAGCTACTCTGAGTGAAGGTGAATCTATTGTTGTTCTTCTTCAAGGTTGAAGAAGAGTAAAGATCTTCTCCATGTGAAGGAGAAGGGAAATGCCAAGATTCAAGAAGAGTGGGAAAATTCCTTCAAGGCCAAAGACTTGATGCAAGTGTGGGTAAGTCATTGTTGAAGGATGAAGACATCTTGATCAAGTGTAAAAGTCCTTGTGTAGGTGGAAGACTCTTTTCTTGAATAGGTAAGTACTTCGATGTATGGAGGTCTCCTTATGTCTGATATGAATGAATATAAGTATACATGGATTGTAAAGTCCTAGAGGTTGACCTCTCTAGGTAGTGGATTGACTCTCTCCTAGTTTGGAGAGTGGAACCACTCTAAACCACCTTGTCCAAGTGCATGTTTCAATTTCTCTCATCCTTGTTGTGCTTGCTTAGTTAGGACTTCAAATTGCTCTTAAGCTTTTGGTTTTGATTAATATAATTTGAAGGTCTAACTTATCTTGTGAGATTTTGTGAAGCTCTACTCACCCCCTCTAGAGCTCTAGATCCAAGACTAATCTTGTCTATTATAACTATAGTGTATCCAACAATATTGTGGTGTAACATAATATTTTTATATTCATAATTTAGATTCTCAGCCTAGAAGTGTATACATGACTCTATAGGAATTATATGGACCATGCATCATCAAGTGAAAATTTCCAAAAATGTATCAAGTAGTTGGGATGATGGAGTGATAGTAGTTAGAGTGTAGACATAAGGTGATTGTGACTTGGTTCTTGCAGCAATTTTGGTCATTTTTTTAGTTTTGCACCGAAAAGTTTCACCCTCGAGAAATTATTATCTTTATAAAACTATATGTACAAAGGAAATATGCTTGTATGGAAATTGAATCGACGATTTCTTGAGCTAAGTCACAATTAAGGAAGTATAAGAAAACCCTACATGAGAGAGTCACATGAAAACTCGTAAAAACCTAAATCTTGGTATAGGGTATGGTCCAGAGGATAAAAGCTACATTGTAGTCGACATGCCTATTTAAATTTCAAACCCTTTAAGGTTTGGAGAATAGTACATGACTAAGACAAATTGGGGACAAAATCCTCTCTAAGAGGTGGAGAATTGTTACATACTGAAATTTGAGCACTATAACTATTTTGAATCATAATTTGAAATTTTCCCAAAATTTATTTCATTCACTAATCGATCCTCCAATTCAACATCTCATTTCATCATTTTGACCAATCGTCAAATTTTTGAATATTATTAGTCTTCCATTGCCTTCTTTTGCCAAAACAAGTTGAGTCTTATCCCTAGATTTTTTTTTACAAATAGGCTCTTCTGTTTTACTTAGTAAGTCATCTCAACATATTTTAGTACAAATTCAAAGTATTTGTGTCAAAGTATCTTTATGTGACCTTGGATTGATCCATCACTCACCATCTCACAAACTATGGCTTTGGAATCATCAAAGGATGTCAGCCATATTATTGAGTATAAACCATTTAAATTATTTATGAGGGTGAATAAGTTAGTTAATTCATGATCATAAATAATGGCTCTAGTATTTTGTAAATTTACTTCTATGAAAATCTCATTTGTAATCAAAATCCCAGGGCAATTGACATATCTATTTAGAAGTTATAAATTATTGAACCAATTAGAAAATGAGAAATAAATATATCTTTATTATATCAAATTGAACAAAGTGAATTGATAGGAAGTGTTACACAATTTGATGTTTTGTGTGTCTTTCTCGCCAAAAAATGGTCGTTGTTAGGGCAGCACCCATTCTCATCTCTTCCACATCTTCTATTCTTTTTCTCCTCCCTATTTCTTCCCATACTTTTCTCCCTCATATCCACAAAACCCTAGCCACCCTTATTCTCTCACCCTTCCTACCCCAACAACCATGGACACAAGATAGATTGTGCACCTGATGCAGCAAATACTGTCAGCACCAACAACCACCCTGACAGAGATCTAACATGGTCACCATGAATCAGCAAGCACCTTGCCACATCGTGCTGTGAAGACCTTATATTACTGACGTATTCTTAGACCCCTAACCCTCATCAACACTCCTCCTCAATGCCTCATATGGCCCTTCATCACATACACATTTCATCTCTACCTCATTTAAGTAGTGTTTCCACTGTGTCCCTATTTCTCCACTGTTACGCCTAGACAACACCTCTACCACACCTTCTCTGCAAATGTGACACACCATTATCAAGACATCTAAAGACTCTCCCACAACAAACATATTGCATCACTCATCCTACCCAACTTCTACAACCTTATGCCACCTTTGACCATGCCTCCCAGTAGACCTTTGACCATCAAGGCTACTGTCAATCCCTCCCGATTACCCCTCATAGCCTGCTGAATCACAAAGTTGAGAAGCACTTGCAAATAGATCAATCACCATTGACCTTCATGCCAACAACTTTCTCCTAGAAAAGATTTTGGACCCTGATGCTACAACCTTGTTGCTTCCCCTCTTTGTTGAACTTCATGTGATTCCATACTCAGATGATCACTCATGATAGGAGTTTAGAAGCCAAATGGCCATGACAGTCTGGTTAAGGAACAAGAGGCAAACTTGAGAAGGCGGTGTCAACCCCCTCAACTCTCAATGCTAACAACAACTATGGAGATGGAATGGTAACTGAATTCATGCACACTAGTTTTAATCAAATCCAATCCCAACAAAGATCCATTCTGGTGACCAGTCATGCTTTTCAACCATTTTGAATGAGCCTACAATTGAGTCCATGATCGTTGTTGATGGAAAAATGATTATGGGAATACTAATATAGATAATATATACTTAAATAAACTACGAAAAGAATACATCATTTTAGTAAATAGACAAGAGATCAAATAATTTTCAAAATAGGTCGTCTACAAATCATTGTTATGGTAATTGGACTGGTTGACACTTTATGTAAACGCCAACCACTTTAGATTGACTTAATAATTGGATTGGTAATTTCAATAAAAGTGAAGATTATATAGATATGATGTCCAAAGCCTATTTATATTCATATAAGAAGGTTGTTCTTATAAATATGCATATGGATGGGTTTATTAACACAAACTTAGTTTATAATCCATGGGTAGAACAATGTATGAGATACCTATTATAAATTATGTAAATTCTACTTGTGTTTGGTAACATAATCAAGACCTAAGTATATGATTAGTTTATAATGAATTAAAGCCCTAATGCATATACACTTTATGATATTTTGGAATACAATATAAAATTTTGAAAGTATATTTATATAGATTGATGAAATTAGAATAAGTGTTCTAATGAGAGAAAACATACCTACAAGGAAGATACTTCTATGATATAAGTATTGACAACCTAGACATGTTTAGACTTACTTAGATAAATATGAATCATATAATGACAATGATTGTAAAACCCAAGACCTATATGTTGATACCTAATTTAATGGCAGTATGATGTTATACTTAATTATAAGACTTTAATAATATGTATATAACTAACTTAATACCCTAGAAAAGACTACAATGGGAAATAAGTGAATCAAACCCCTAAAATAAAAACTCTAGCCACCTATAATACTACATAATCACATTTAAATTAGATGATACAATGATTCCAAGCCATATAGTGACAAATATTCCTCTATATTTGTTGATCTAATTCTTTGAGTTGAATACTTGGAAATCACCATTTTGCATATTTTGATACAGAGGTATGAAATTTCTATTTTTATTTGGAAAGTTGTTTCCTTCATTGATTGCATGCATAATTAGATTTGTTGGTTGGCCTAAATTGTTGTAAAGCTTATCCCCCTCCTTGAAAGACATAAACATTAAATCTTGGAAAATAGTATTGCATTGCTTAAACATCAAAAAGGACATGCTAGTGCCCATACTTTAGTGGAATAAGGCT
This sequence comes from Alisma plantago-aquatica, assembly GCA_963693085.1. Classification (NCBI taxonomy): domain Eukaryota; kingdom Viridiplantae; phylum Streptophyta; class Magnoliopsida; order Alismatales; family Alismataceae; genus Alisma; species Alisma plantago-aquatica. The sequence continues at coordinate 50,112,135 of OY856415.1, read as the reverse complement.
TCCACGACTCTGCATAGAGAGAAGGCCATGATGTCCCTCAGTATACAAGGAAACACATTTGGTGGGTTGTCATTCTCATGAAGAGAACATATGGCTTCCCCAACAACATAGCCATTGACATATGCTATCTATTAAAAAATCAAATCACTAGTTTCAAAAATTAGATATTGAATCTTATTGAATTTGAAAACCCTTTGCTTCCTTTTGATAGTTACCTATGTTGTTCATTCCTATGAATTTTGCCATAAAAACCTTTCTAGATAGTTTCATATTGTTTTTCTTTCCAAATACCAATTTTATACAAGCTTTGTTGACCCCAGTTTCTCTTATTGGGGCCCATGTGTGGTTTTGTTCCCTCTAGGAACTCATTGGTAGGTGACCAAAGAAGATCTGAAAGAGACTGCATGAGATTACCCTCTATTGAAATAGGAAGACTAGATTTACTAAAGTTATAGTATTCAATGTATATGTACCATTTCAAAAAGAAGACACCATGTACTTTGAGAAAAAATGTATCAGTGAAAAGAATTATTTATATTTCCTGATGCAAAATTTTTAAATATTTGATCGAAAAGATCAAGTCTGTATAGGCCACATTATAGGTTGTCAGTGCATCATCATCAATGACCACACATCATCTTGTTGAGTCATGAAAATTTCATATCACTCTGGCTCAAGATGTGCCCTACTAGACCTTCAAAGTTCTAGTGATATAGGAGGAACTTGAGATTCCAAAGTAGCTTATGGTTCTTCTTGTTCCTTATCAACCTCCATAGGTTCAATGTTATAGTGTTGGACTCAAATTTCTTTGAGTTCTATTTTCCCCCGCTAGGTCCTCTAGAAATAAATTCCTTTTTGAGAAATACAACAGTTCTTGCAATTTTTTTCCAGATGGAATATAGAAGTAATATTCCTTAGTTTGTTTGAGATATCCAAGAAAATGACATTTGTTAGATTTGGGTCTAGACTTTTGATAAAACTATTTCTTGACGTAATTTTCACTTCCCCAAATCTTCATAAAAGACATATTGGGGTGTTTCTCATCCATATCAAAATTGGTTTCTTGTGAGCCTATTTAGAAGGAATGTAGTCAAATGTACATGTTGTAGAGAATATCCCCAAAATGAATTTGGAAGAATAGTAAACCTCGTCATAGATTGTACCATCCCATAGGGTGTGATTCCTACTTTCTAATACATCATTATTTTGTGGAATTCTAGGTGGAGTCCATTGTGATGAAATACCACAATCCCTCATAAGGGCCTCAAATGCTTGGCTTAAGTACTCACTGCCCCGATCTGAGTGAAATACTTTAATACTCTTACCAAGCTGATTTTATACATCATTCATGAATTTCTTGAACTTTTCAGTGGATTATAACTTGTATCTCATTGCATACACATATCCAAATCTACCGAGGTCATTGTTAAATGTGATGAAATATTGATAGCCACATTTAGGATTCGTGCTAAAAGTTCCAGATGCATTAGTATGTATGAGTCCTAATAAGTCACTTTCCCTTTAACTGTTTCTAGTAAATGGTGATTTTGTCATCTTTCCTAATAAACAAGATTTTCTTGTCTATATTGATTCAAAATCAAAGCAGTCCAAATAAAAATCTTCGTGGAGTCTAGAATTGTGTTCTCATTTATGTTCCCTATAAAATAGTGTCATAGGTAAGTTTTATTTGAGTCATCACATTTAAACTCTTGGTAACTATGTTATTTACATCAGTCTCAAGTTCTACTAATTAGATGCCATAAGACATTGTGGAACTACCATAGAATATATCATCTCTTGAAATAAAAATTATACCACTCTTTATTGAAGTTCAAAACTATTATTGTATAAAAAAGATACATAGATGATGTTTCTATTTATGGAACATACTTAATGGTAGTTCTTGAACTCTATTAGAAGTCCATTGGTTGGAGATAAATAATCGATGTCTACAATAGTGGCAGCAAGTCTTTTTCCATTTGCAAAAAAATATCTTTACCCCCTCTTTTTGAAAGGGTCTACTTATTTTCCAACGATGTATATTTGATCATATGTAAGATCCACATCTAGTATCTGATACCCATGTTGAAGAAGTATAAAATCTTATATATATAAGATATATAACAATTTTATTGTTATAACATAACATATAGACCTAAAGTGGATATCTCTATCTCCTTCTTCTTGTTCCTCTAAGTAGAGAGGACAATTTCTCTTCTAACATCTATCCTGGTGATAATGGTGACAATTTCCTTCTTTATCCACTCCTTGATTTGCCTTAAGTGTAGAAGACTTAGACCTTTGGCACCCTTACACAAAATTTTTCTTGTCTTTCATTTTCCCTGAGCTATTCTTAACATGCTAAGTAGCTCTTTTAGTGGTTTAACAATGATGTTCATGTTGTAGTTCATGAGAAAGTCTTTCTATGAATCATAAAATTATTGCATGATCACATATGTGGCCAAATCTTATCCTAATGGAAATCACAGTCTAGCTAGACTTTCCACATACCCAATTAACTTGAGTACATGGGGTCCAACTAGATCACCTTCCACCATCTTGCTCTCAAATAATTCCTTGGAGACATCTGACCTCTCTTACCTTGCTTGTTCTTGGTATATGTTCTTGATTTGTGTTACCATCTCAATAATATTTGTATTCTCATGTTGTTTCTGAAGATCATGATTTATGGAGACATCATAAGGCACTAGTCATCCATGGAATCATCAACATTCTTCTTATAAGCTACCCTTTCTGCCCTAGGCACATTCAAAGATAATTAATTTTTAATTGGCGTATCCAGGACACAGAGCTTATGCTCATGTTTGGAAACAATATCAGTATCCTGAATTAGTCGTCAAAGTTTTTCCCATGTAGCATTTCAATCTCAAGGACCAATCTATGGGGGTGTCAATAAGTCATTTTTAGTTGGTTTCTGGAAGGATAGCAATCGGGTTGATGCATAATAGCTCAACCTAGAACCGACTAGGAACCAAATTTTCTATAGGGTGGTATGTCTAGAATTGGAAGTGGTTTTATAATGTGTAACCCAAAACCTAATCTGAATCATATACTTTTGTGAATTATGCATGATATGTAGTAATTTGTACATGATAAAAACTTGTGTTTTTGCTAAATTTATCAACCCACATTCAATTTGGGTTGAGAAAATTACCACCCAGAACTTACCTAGTTTCAAATTGGACATCAATATCTAATCCCAAAACCTACTCGTATTGATAAAACTTAAAAACAAAACTAATTATTTCTAGATTGGATGGGATCAGGTTCACAAGTCCGGACAGAATTTGATAGCCCTACCAACTGCTTGGAAAGTTGTTGTTTGTTTTTGTTTCTATTAGACCTACAAGAAGTGTTTGCAAGAGTTAACATTAAATTTGAAAAAGATTTATCAATATTAATATTTTCTTTAATTAAATATTGATTTTGCTATTTTATTTTAAATAAATATCACTCAATATTTTTTGAAATATTTTCATCATACAATTTCTAGTGTGACAAGATTTGTATTTCATCAAATCACAAGTCAGCTTATGTTGATTGCCCAAAACTTGAATATTTAGCTGGGCAATGTTTGCTAACTGCATCTAATGTAACTCTATAATAGGTGGATGCATAACCATTTGTCTTAACCATCTTTATGCATTTAGGTTCTTAATCAAATTACACTCACCTAGTTAAATCTAATCCAAAGGCTAAGATAATAGAATATGCACCCTATATTGATAGACCCATATCTATTGTCACACTTCCATGAGATAGACAATGCACCACACTTTGGCGTGCCCACAATTTTTTGATCATGTTTTTCATGTGCAGTTCACATCGAAAAGCATCTTAGACTTAATATTTGTTAGAGGGGTCTTACATATATATATATACATACATATATATGCCTTTTTTAATACCCGCGGGGGTAGCCTGGATTTTGCTACCTGACAGCCAAAACAGTAACTGTTATGGCCAGAAAAGTAATTCTGCTATCAAAAAAAGTATCTATGTTGATCAAAAAGTAACTATATGACTAAAAAAGTAATCCCATACAAAATACACAACATATATATATATATGTAACTGTGTTTTGAATTTTGTTGTTACAAATGTAACTATCTATGCATGAAACTCAACTATTTGCAAGGTAAAGTAACCCTCTACATGTAAAAAGTAACCAACTTGAAAAAAAGTAACCAAAATGGGGGGCGAGTAGCTACCCGCGTGGGTATTAAAGATGGGCCTATATATATATATATATATATATATATATATATATATATATATATATCTGTGTGTGTGTGTGTGTGTGTGTGTGTGTGTGTGTGTGTGTGTGTGTATACATATATACAACCACCAGATACGTATTATATGTATCCTTTACACATTATAACCACAACAAAAAAACACAATCCAAGATCATAAAACCTTCGTTATGGTGATACCAATGTAATCTTTTGGTGCCACAAAGGATTAGTATTTATCTAAGGTCCATTGAATCATACACATCATCAACCTATGAATTTGCATTCATGTTTCATCACATCAACTACTCCATGGATGATCCTTTAATCTTTAGGGTTGTCTTGTCACTCCAAGTCCTCCTAGACTATCTATATTCCTATCTCAATTATAAGATATGTGGAAATATCAAGTTACATTTGAGGGGGGTAAGAAGGAATGGAAACCATTACCAAGGAATAAGAGATGAGTCTAGGCATGCAAGTTGAATACTTGTCAACAAAAAGGATCCACTCACATCCACATCATGCACAAATGTAGGCGTCATTCGCCATAATCATGCATGCACCCACTAAAAAAACATATTTCGATAGGATAGTACTTGATTGATAGAAATATCATTTCATATACATGCATATATATATATATATATATATATATATATATATATATATATATATATATTAGTGGGAGAATCCCCTTTAAACATTTTTGAATCCATGGTAACAAGGCGGGGTATGCAGGGGAAGCACCTTTGCACGGGGACCCCGCTACCTAGTCGATAGGGGGAGTAGAGGGGATGCAACCTCTCATGGGGCCTCAAGGGAAGTGCCCCTGAATAGATATACATAATTTTACTTCTGGTGTATTACGCAAATCCATATTAAAAATCTAGATATAAATGCATGTGAAATTAAATGGGATATGCATGTTAATTTTATCATTCACATCACATGTACTGGCATAAATGATATAAAGCAAACTTATATCGATCATAAATATTGATATATTGTAGATTGACATGGCTCTATCTCCCTGAAACCATTATAGGGTTATATGGATGCAAAAGGACTGACAAAAGAAATAATACTTTTAATATCCATGTCCCCATGAGAAGATCTTGTCAACCAAAATATACCAAAAAGGAAGCAATGTGAGGTATACCTTTATCATGGAGTTGATCTGACGATAGCGGTCATAAGAATATATACAAAGGAGGATGTCATTGAAATTCTCCAAGCGTATCCACCAACATGTCTATGTCTCTATATCATCCACATAGATGTAGGGAACTCCACATTGTTCTCTAAGAGTCAGCGAGAAGAAGTACCTTTCTTGTTGGAAACATGCTAGTGTTACATAATATCTCTTTCTCTTATCTACTTATGGGTAATCAAGGCTAGACCAAAGGTTTGTAAAAAGTGAAATCAAAACCCTAGTAGCCATTCCCCTATTTATAGAAAATGTAAGGAAGTAAGGTTTCAATTAAACCCTGGGAAGTGAAAACACAATGAGCTCCTTTTAGTAACTCGCTCATGGATAGTCGATCTATGGTCAATCTTAATTCAAGGCAACTAGCTAGTCCATTAAATTGACTAAACTAGTTCATAGCCTATTAGATTTGATCACCCAATCCCTTGATCTAGTCCAACTAGACGAGTGGACAAGCTAGTCAACCAATTGGTTGATCATGCCCTATTGTTCAACTGGGTTACCCATCAACCGATTGGGTACATATCAACATTATCAATCTAGTGGGCCTTCTAGTCAATTAACCTCTCTATCCAGATGGGCATATGGTCTTTCTAATTGAATGATTGGGCTTGCCATCAGCCCATTAATGATTCAATTGATTTCCTAATCCTTAATAGTAACCAATTAATCATGCCCAAAATTTATAGTCCTCTTCCCTATGTGTCCTACACGTGCAACCCTATATGATCCAAATTAAATTTACAGTGATATCTATAATCATATTACCATTCCACATGCAATGATTAGTATACAGAAAGACTTCATTTCTACCAAAGTTATTGGAGAAGTTGAATAATAACTTCAACCTAGTATTGTGACCAGTGTTACAATGATCATATAATCTCTTTGCCATTGATATCTAGATTGAGGCACGAAAATATTATCCTTTTAATGTTCAAACATTGTTTCTTGATCTAGTAGAATACTTGAGATACATATGGGTTCAACATCACATCTTGACTCACATGATCATGACTATGCATTTCATAGTCTCACTCATCAAGTCATTGGAAAATCACTCCAATTGAAGGGAATCGCTCAAAAAATCCACATTTGTCATAGTAGACTTAAGCACTACTAATGTGGCAACCATTAGTCAAGGTCACGTTGAATAGTGTTCAAGTGCCCCAAACAACATGTGGTCATTATAGTGTCTTTAGGTCAAAGGACCACAATCACCATTGTCACATAGATATATGATTCTAACTATCATTTATGGCTTTCATGTATCATACTAAACTTGGGTCTATCTAGTACACTCGTTCAAGAAAAGTACATATGAGCTTGAATTGATATCCAATATCATGATTAAGGATACATAGTCATTAGTCAAAATGCATACTAATATTAATGTATTATTGTTATCCTAGATTCACATTCAAATTTGTCCTATACAAGAATTGATATCATTGGCGTACACATGATCTCATGTTTAAGTTCTCAACCCAAACTTACATGTCACTAAGTCATTCATTCTTAGGAATTTATTATATATATTCACTACCTCATACTAAAGAAAACATAATAATTGGAATTGTATTTATTAATAGTCAAAAGAATCACAAAGTGGACCATTACAATCATCATATGACTAGCTCTCAGGACATACAACTGATAGGTGGATGTGGGTTTTATATAAATATACATATCTAGATTTTAGCCTTCTAGTCATGGGTCGGGCCAAGTCAGAGTCTGTTTGCTAGAAATCCAACCTATATACATCCCTCATGTTCAGAAAGAAACTACTACACATAGAACCCAACAATGTAAATATTAAATTTTATGAATTTAGTGAGGGCTTGTAGTCTTCATGAGTCCTTGATAGTTCAATCACATCCTAGAACAAAGTACAATCTTAAATTTTAGATTATAAAATCTTAAAATTTTTAGATTGTGCACACCAAAAAGATCCAAAGATTGCATATCAAGCTAAAAAAAATACATAATAGGATTCACCATTCACCTCCTTCAAAAACGTTAGGTATTCTTACTCTGCACATCATACATCTTATTTAAGAAAAGCTTGGTTTTTTTTACATTAAGAAAGTCAATGTAGTGAAATACGTACATCTCATAAAAACAAAGTGGTTGAACTCTATGTATATAGTTTTCTCTTGGGAGATGAATATAATGAACCCTCAACATAACCCACAAAAACAAGGGAAAACACTGTCATGTCATAATTATTCAGGGTCCATTGATTATTATTGAGCGGTAGTATATGTACCATTGCATATTTAAAAAATACAAATAATGGTTCAAATATAACTATTATTTTATCTAAATAATAAGTCATGCATCTATTTCATAAAATAATAAAAAATAAAGATGAGGTGTGTACAACTAAGGATGGGATTATGCTTTTATGTCATATATAGTATCCCCTCGAATAATTGAATGAAAACCACATATTAGTTATTAATCATATTGAGTCTTATATAGATTTTTCTCACTATAAGACTTATGTTTATATATATATATATATATATATATATATATATATATATATATATATATATATATATATATACATATATATAGGGATTTATTCGCTATCCGCACATCCAAAAGTGTAACTATATGGTACAAAAAAGTAACTCTAAGATCAAAAGAGTAACTATATTGATAAAAGAGTAACTATATGACTAAAAAAGTAACTACACAGAAAATATAAAGTCAGTAAATATATGGACGTATTTTTTTATTTTGGTATTGCAAATGATATTATTTTTGGATGAAATTTTTTGGGGAGCTAGATAAAATGCTCCTCTGCAATTGTGAAATTAAAAAAAAGTGATAGGAAGGGTGTGCGGGCAGCTACCCACACAGGTATTAAAGATGAGCCCTATATATATATACATATAGATATTTATGTACACATATATTTTTATGTACATATATTGGGATTATTTTTAATACTCATGCAGGTAGCTACCCTATTAAAAAATAGTTGCTTTTCATGTAGTTTTTTACTTTAACCACTTACAAGATTAAGTTACCGTCTATCTCGTTACATTACATACATATTAATCACAGTTGTACGGATGTACAATTACATATTTATTCCAGAATTTTTACTATCTATTCTGCCCATTTTTACATTTTTAGTATAATAGCTACTTCTTTGATAGCACATTTACATTTGTATACAATTAGTTAAATTCTAACTAAATAGTTACTTTTCTAGATGCATGGGTAGTGAAATCCTAGTTTCTAGTGTGACCAAATTGTTACTTTTCATGTTGCACAAGTAGCAAAAACTTAGTTACCCGAGCATGTAGAAAAATCCAGATAGTTACTATGTATGTATCGAAATTAGGTAAATATATATTCAGACTTCCTCCTACCAAAATAGGAGGTCCAAAGTTACATATAGCCTATCACTACATAACATCAACGTGAAGAAACTCAAACATCTAACTATCACATAACTTATTTTTCATACCTTTACAAATTTTTACAATCAAGGCGACAACTGGGATTCAAACCCGGGTCCCTTTATTAGGGGACACCGTGCTTGTGGCATCCAACTCACAAAAACAAGATTAATTAAGCAGAAGCGATCATTTGCAGCGGATTACTGAAAATCACTAAAAATTAAAACCTTTTTCAAAGAGATCCAATCATAGGAAAACTCTTTCAACAAGAACCAATGTATTACATTTACATCCTGGTTCATAAGTACATATCTTGTACTGTCTCTTCTCTAGGGTTACAACATCAACTGCCTTATTAAAATTTAAACACAGACAACATAAGAACCTCGAGGCATTAAGCCAAAATCTCAAAATGATTCATTAAAAGCATTAACTATTAACTCCGAGGACCTGAGAGTACAAAGACGACACATAGGACTTCTATCTACAAATATGACAGACATCACACTCCACCTGAGTTGTTGCTGTTGTACCTACTGCTGTTGAAGTTTTTACTCTACAAGATATTCTCAATCTCCTCCGTGCTCATCCACCTAAAAATGTTGGATCCCATGGGGGTGAGACAATTGAAAATTGCCCCAGCGAGAGATATAACTCTCTACTAGAAACATTATTATTGCAATTTATAATATAAATCTGAACAGAGGATAAGCAATTTATATCATTCTCATCTTTAACTATTGCAACATTCTGTGATAGAGCAGTAAATAATCTATTCTCTTTATAAGGAATAGAAAGAACATGTATATTATTTATCTATTGTATTAGCTCAACATCTCATGCTTTTCTCATGATAATCATTACTCTGATATGTCACCCATGACTCTTTCTTGTTTCTATCTGATGGCCTTAGCCAATCTGCTAAACAGATATTGGTTTATACTGGACATGAGAGTATACATCATCATGTCTTGTTTAGGCATTGGTCCATACCAATCCTGTATAAATATTCTAGGCATTGGATTATACCAATCATGTGCAACTAGTATGAGCATTGGACTTAAATTGTTCTTGTGTATCCATTCCAAGTATTGGACTATGCCAATCCCAACTATTCCAAGTATTGGGCTATGCCAATCCTAGCTATTCTAGGTATTGGGCTATGCCAATCCTAACTATTCCAGGTATTGGGATATGCCAATCTTGTGCAACTATTCCAGGTATTGAACTATGTCAATCCTGTGACATTATTCTAGGTATTGGGCTATGCCAATCCTAACTATTCTAGGTATTGGGCTATGCCAATCCTGTGCAACTATTCCAAGTATTGAACTATGTCAATCCTGTGACATTATTCCAGGTATTGAACAATGTCAATCTTGTGACATTATTCCAGGTATTGAACTATATCAACCCTGTGCAATTATTACATGTATTGGGTTATTACCAATTGTGTGCAGTTATTCCAGGTATTGGGTTGTTGCCAATCCTATGCGGTTATTCCAGGTATTGGGTTGTTACCAATCCTATGATATTATTCCAGGTATTGGGATTTAACCAATCCTGTGTTATTATTCCAGGTATTGGGATTTAACCAATCCTGTGTTATTATTCCAGGTATTGGAATTTAAGCAATCATGTGTTATTATTCTAGGTATTGGGATTTAACCAATCCTATGTTATTATTCCAGGTATTGAAATTTAACCAATCTTGTGTTATTATTCCAGGTATTGGGATTTAACCAATCCTATTTTATTATTCCAGGTATTGGGATTTAACCAATCCTGTGTTATTATTCCAGGTATTGGGATTTAACCAATCCTATGTTATTATTCCATGTATTGGGATGTAACCAATCCTGTGTTATTATTCTAGGTATTCGGATTTAACCAATCCTTTGTTATTATTCTAGGTATTGGGATTTAACCAATCCTTTGTTATTATTCTAGGTATTGGGATTTAACAAATCCTATGTTATTATTATTGTATTCTTTTATTATAATTATTATGTTATTAGGTTTCCCTTTTCTTAGTTTATTAAAAACATTATCATCTCTTACAGTGGACTTTTATAAATATCTTGGTACCTCCCACAAGGTATCAACTTACTCATGTGGTTCACAAGGCCTATTAAAATATCTTGTTACCTCTCACTAGGTAACAACCAATCTCATGGCTCATAAAGCACATTTAACATCTTGTCACCTTTCACTACGCAACAACCAATCTCATGGTCCATAAAACACAATACATCTTGATGTAATGATTAGGACAACACTCTTTATATGTTACTCATCCAAGTATGTTGGATTTGAGATGCATCAAGGGATATCATTCTTAAAGAGAAGGATGTGATATTTATGATCTATTGATATATCACTTCCCTCAACACTTTAAACTTACTTGATTTTATCGATTTATATTGTATTAAGGTATTTCTCATCTTAATACTTCCATATACTAACCTATCACCTTTACTATGAAGTGCATAAATCATAGAACACACATAAGGATTGTCCAATTGTCTTCCATGATAGGAACTCATCTCAGGTTAATGCTTTGCTTGTTATAAAGTTACCTATAATCAATCACTATTCCATTATTAGGATTAGGTTCCCCATACCATCAACCTTTATTAGGGTTTATGGTTTCACATACTATCATAATTCATTAGGGTTAGGATTGCATATAGCATCATCCTTCATTAGGCTTTCACATAACATTCCCAATAAATAGGGTTTACTATTCATCCCAACTAGGGTTTCTCATGGCATCACCCACAATAAGGGTTTCTCATAGAATCACCCTCAATTAGGGTTTCTCATGTTTCAACCTCAATTAGGGTTTCTCATTTCATATCAATACATCAGGGTTTTACATCACATTACCCTAGTTTAGGGTTTCATACACTTTACCCTAAAATTAGGGTTTACTATTCAACCCAATTAGGGTTTTACCTTATGTTACCCTGAATTAGGGTTAGGATTCATTAACCTTCTGGATTAGGGTTTCATGACCTCTTTATTGAGGATCATAACTTAATCACCACATGATTAATATTCATGTAAGAATTCCTTTCTATCATCCTTTCAACTTTATTAGGTTTATATCAACCCTTCAATCAAGTATATATATATATATATACAACTATGGTTGACAAAGTGTACTGAGACATCGCTTTCATAAGCTTATAGGGATTAACTCATCTAGGGTTACCAATTACTTAGTACCTTATAGGTACAACCCTAGTGATTATCTTTGAGATAAATCAGTAACAACCATAGGGTCATTTTATCTTTCATCACATTAGGTTTCCAATTAACTTAATTACATTGAAACATACAAACATTCTTGACCATTGATACTATAAATGGTTTGAAACCGTTTAACCAAAACAATGATGAAACCATATGGACAAGTCACACTTGAAACCACTTGGGTCTCTAAACGGTTTGAGACTGTTTGATCCCAAACGGTCTTGAGACCGTTTGGACTCAAACGGTCTTAAGACCGTTTGGTCCAAACCTTCTCAAAACTGAATGGACCAAAAAGGTCTTCCATCACTTAATCAATTCAGGATTTCAATCATTAAACCATCTATCAATTGAACCACTGATTTATTATTCCATTGGACCATTGAATCACCCTTCAATTGGACCTTCAATTAGGGTTCATAATCAAGAAACCATCCATTAGGGTTTTGAAATCAAGGAATCATCAATGGTTGACATTGTGGAACTAGTCCAATTGAAATCATTGGGTCATCATCAAACCATGAAATTACCTAACCTCAAACGGTCTTGAGGTCATTTGGATGACCTCCAAACGGTCTTGAGACCGTTTCCCCATCCCATCACTTAAAAATTGTGAAATTCAATTAGGGTTTGGATCATTACATTGATCAACAATTGAACTATTGATTGCATTACCATTTGCTATCTTTGGACCTTAAAATACTCAACCATACTCAACCCTAGACCTCCAAATGGTCTTGAGACATTTTGGGTGATCTCCAAACGGTCTTGAGACCGTTTGGGTTAATCAACCCAAAGATTTAATTCATTCAATTGCAAAATCAACACTTAACCCGATTAGGGTTTCTAATTGGATGATTGTCCATATATTGATTCAATAAATTGGAACCACTAGATCCACATACAACATGTACTAGGGTCCTGACCTCAAAGGGTCAACCCATCCAAATGGTCAACTCATCTAAATGGTTTGGGGTTCAAGACTCTAAACAGTTTGCAAACCGTTTAGTCTCCAAACGGTTTGGTGAAACCGTTTGGACCAAAGTCTTAAAACCGTTTTCAATAGATATTTAGGGAGGTGTGTGCTTATGATGATGTCATCATCATCAAGCTCTAAACCCATGAAACTTTCTGTGATTTTCATGGAGATTGCATCAGTCAACCAAATAAAATTTTGAGAATGAAGAAAGGGTCAACAATTGATAAGGAATTGAATGCAATAACAATATTAAGGGTTCAAGTTATAAAACCTGCCTCCAATAGAGCTTCAAAGCTTCAACCTCCACGTCTTTAATGGTGAAAGAAACACCTTCAACTATCCCAAGCTCGTCCTCAAGGTTTGAGTGAAAAGGAATGGCTAGAATTGAAGATTGAGTGAAGATAAGAAGAAATCATGCATTGATTTGTGATTTCCACCATGGAATCAAGGTGAAAGAAGGTCAAGAAGCTTACCAACAGGTTGGGGGTCGTCCTCCTATTGCTCCAAGCTCCCTTGGTCTTTTTTGCAAGCAAGAAGTGAAGGTGGATTCGAAAATACCCATCCAAGCTAGGGATAAAGGAGCATATATGTATTTTTTTAAAATTCATTTAAGAGAGAGAAAGTAGGGGATAACTCCTCCATTTCCTTGCCACTTTCCCCCTTCCCTTCCTTGGTTACGAGGCTATCTCTTTTGCCTCTTATTCCTCTAAATTATCCATGATTTAAAGAAAAGCAAATTAAGCACCTTAAATCATATTATAATAATATCCATAAGTGAGTGGATATTTCTTTTTCTTATAATAATGTGAGTGAGTTATCCACTTCCCTTAGATATTTTCGTGCCTTTGCAATGCACATGGTCATCCACATATATGGATTTCAACCATTTCAATTTTGGTTGAAGGGCACTTCAATTAATATATTTATTTTTGCATATAATTGAAGTAAAGTTCCAATTATGCTTAAATCTTGATTATTTTAACATCAAGATTCTCTCTCCTCCAAAATGATACAAATGAGACACCCCTCTCATTTTATTTGATCTACGTGATGCCAAGAAACATTATGGACTATTATGAAGTAGTAATTTGCATATTGAACCCTGGGTTTTGGGTAAATTGTACATTGCACCAAAACTAGGTTTTAATGCATAAACATTGCTTAATCAGCTCTTTCTGGTTACTCAGGCTTTCCCAAGCCATACCTCTGAATCATCTTCATTATCATGATTCTTCAACACATGAGGAACATTTATCAAGTAACATTTGCAAGTTAACCCCTCACATTGGGTAATTTACACTTTAGTCCAAACTAAGCAAACATTGTTTCAACATTATTCAAAAAGGACTAAAATTGAAACATAAGTTCCTCTTGAACCTTAATTAGTTTTCAAAAGATAAGAGAAAGCATATAAATGTCTTTCTTAAACAAAACATCTAGGTTTAAAGCATAACCCATGTCAGGGATGTTACAAATTATAAACCCCTAACAAGGATTTCGTCTCCGAAATACTAGATAAAGGGAAATAGATATTATCCATTATCTCATCAAGTCTTCACATAACATCTCAATGTCATGTTTATGCAAGGCATAAACCCCTAACATATGATGTCCATGCTATATAATTTAGTTAAACTGATTTCACAATTAACCACTCCAGGTGGTCAACATAAATTATCTGATACCATAATTCCTTACCTTGGTATCCATCACATGTGTTGAAAACACATCCCATTTCATATTTCTTTCATACTGGGACATTTCTTGTTATACATATATTTTTATTGGAACCCAAGTCCAAGACAACTGATACTCTTCTAATTATCCATAAAATAATCAATTTTAATTTATGTACACCAAGTGTTCTAAGATCCACTTGGTTTCCATGTCCCTGAAAGAAAAGAAAACAAAGGATCATATTCCTCTTATCACCCTATGGTTATCCAGGGTTGTTTATTCATGAGAAGAGATTATCATCTCCTTTAAACATTACATGAACCTTCTACTGTTCATGAGTTATTTACTCTTATTTCTTTCTTGGTTCCTTGCCATCAACATAGGAATCATATGGATGCTCACTTGTCATCATTTCTTAATATCATTTTCACCATGATTACTAGATATATGTATTCAAACATTTAGTTCATCACTGATTATTGTTACCTTCCATCAGGTAACTTATTACCTCTAGGTCTTCAGACCAGGGTATACATTATACTAAACATCTTCTTTTGTTTATAAATTGTTTTATAATTAAATCAAATTCCTTCATATATCAAGTAGAATGTGGTAGAAATATCCATGCCACATCTCCTACTTCTTTCTTTAGATTGTTTTAGAATGATTACTTGATCAGAGTAATCAGAAAGATAACAATCTAGGTATGTCATACTTACCTTGCCTTCAATAAATGAATACCTGGACAGGGTATTCAAGAACTGAAATTAGGTAGTATGTATTTGTTTTATATTATGTTTCATATTCTTAACATCTCTTTAAATTTCACTACTTAGTATCTCAGATTTTATCTGAGTGTTTCTTTTACATGTTTTCCCTTTCTGCATGAAAAGAGAAAATTTCAAACATATAAGAGGATATTAAATTGAACATAAGTTTTCATCCTTCTTATCTCTTCCTCATATCCTTAAAGGATTATATAGATAAACTAAACAACAACTACCTTTCTTATAGTAGGAAATAGAAGGTAACTCAAAATAGAAAGTTCTATCTTGACAAGTCTACCTTTTACAAGTTAACTAGCATCTTATCTAGCCCAAAACATGGATTTAGTTGTTATTTGTTATTGCCTTTGTCCTCTACTACCAGAAGTAGATGGACCAAATTGTGACACTTGTCTTCGTCCTCTACCATATGCTCCACTGGACTGAGGTCCTTGTGGGTTTTGCAGATTATACCTTGACTGTTGGGTCAAATCACTATTTCTCCTTGGACATTGTTGTCTAAAATGTCCTAGATGTCCACATTTGTGACTAGCTCAACCCCAACTTGATGACCCCTACATAGGCGCACTAGATTGAGGTTGAACTGGTGAAGATTTTGGTTGTTTAGTACCACTAATCATTGGTCCCTATGACTGTGTAGACTTTCTTTTGAGGTTTGTCTCATGTTTCTTTATCGTAGACCTTTCTATCCTCCATATAGACTCCATGAATGTGGCAAACCTCTCTCTACTTTCTAGGGCAGATGCCGGGATGGACATCTTAGCATTCAATCCCTTCTCAAAATGTCAGATCTTCTCCTCCTCAGTAGCTTCTATTTGAGGACAAAATCGCAAAAGTTCCATAAACTTAACCTCATATTCATTTATCGACATGGCTCCCTGTCGAATCTTCTCAAACTGTGAGATCTTTTCATCTAAGTATGTCTTTGGAAAATACTTATTGATGAATTCTTGATGAAATTCCTCCCATTCAACCTCTTCATCATTCCTTTTTATTTCTTCTATAGCCCACCAATGTCCAACACTACCCTTCAAAAGGTACACCGCATGTTTAACTTTGTCAGCCTCTGGAATACTAAGGATCTTGAAGGCTTTTTCTAACTCAGTGAGCCAGAGATCAGCATTTGTTGGGTCAGATGTTCCATCATATTCTATGGCTCCTACATGACATAGTCGTTCAAAGGTCTTACCAGACCCATATCCCTCACTGGAAACTGGTGCCCTAGGTGCCGGTGTTGGCATCCGGTTTTCCATATACCTCAGTGTGGTCATGAATTGCTCAAAATGATTATGAACATCTGGGTTTCCTCTCATGACTTCATCAACCTGGGGATTTTCAGGCACTGGTTCCTCCCTTTCCTGATCCCTGGCACCTCCCACTGGTGTAGCAACATTGCTCTCAGCAACGTGTCCCTCATGTTCTTCAGACATCTTCGAGTTATATATCTTCTTCTGCATAAGAAGAAGGCACTATAAGATACACTGGAGTACACTTAGAATAGACTCGATACCTTAGTCCTATGTCTCTGTAGACTCAGGGAACCTAGAGCTCTGATACCACTAAATTGTGGCATCCAACTTACAAAAACAAGATTAATTAAGCGGAAGTGATCATTTGCAGTGGATTACTGAAAATCACTAAAAATTAAAACCTTTTTCAAAGAGATCCAATCATAGGAAAACTATTTCAACAAGAACCAATGTATTACATTTACATCCTGGTTCATAAGTACATATCTTGTACTATCTCTTCTCGAGGGTTACAACATCAACTACCTTATTAAAAGTTAAACATAGACAGCATAAGAACCTCGAGGCATTAAGCCAAAATCTCAAAGCGATTCATTAAAAGAACTAACTATTAACTCTGAGGACTTGAGAGTACATAGATGACACATAAGACTTCTATCTACAAACACGACAGACATCACACTCCACCTGAGTTGTTGCTACTGTAACTGCTGCTATTGAAGGTTTTACTCTGTAAGATATTCTCAATCTCCTCCGTTCTCGTCCACCTAAAAATGTTGTATCCCGCGGGGGTGAGACAATTGAAAATTGCCCCAGCGAGAGATATAACTCTCTACTAGAAACATTATTATTGCAGTTTATAATATAAATTTGAACAGAGGATAAGCAGTTTATATCATTCTCATCTTTAACTTTTGCAATTATCTGTGATAGAGTAGTAAATCATCTATTATCTTTATAAGGAATAGAAAGAACATGTATACTATTTATCTATTGTATTATCTCAACATCTCATGCTTTTCTCATGATACTCATTACTCTGATATGTCACCCATTACTCTTTCTTGTTTCTATCTGATGGCCTTAGCCAATCTGGTAAACATATATTGTTTTATAGTGGACATGAGAGTATACATCATCATGTCTTGTTTAGGCATTGGTCCATACCAATCCTCTATAAATATTCCAGGCATTGGATTATACCAATCATGTGCAACTAGTACGAGCATTGGACTTATATTGTTCCTATGTATCCATTCCAAGTATTGGACTATGCCAATCCCAACTATTCCAAGTATTGGGCTATGCCAATCCTAACTATTCTAGGTATTGGTCTATGCCAATCCTGTGCAACTATTCCAGGTATTGAACTATGTCAATCATGTGACATTATTCCAAGTATTGAACTATGTCAATCCTGTGACATTATTCCAGGTATTGAACTATGTCAACCCTATGCAATTAAGTTCTCTCTCTAGGGCTTGCTCTGCCCTCTCTCTAGAAATCTCCCTGGAGGCCGTCGCTGGGGGCAGGGAGCGCCGCTTCGACGCTTTCCTCCCCCTGGCGCTCATCGACTCCCGTTCGATTTCTAGTAGGCGGACGATTCCTAGAAGCGACGTCCTTGGCATTTCGAAGCGGATAGTGGTGGCTGGAGCTGGTGTTGTCTGGTGTTGTCTCAGTGATTCGGGGTGAGAGGCCGAGGTGTGTTCGCGAGCGACAATCAGATCGGGGTTGGGTCGGCTACCTCGACCTTGGCGACACTATCCCGCTCAAGCGTGGTAGGTGGTGAGACGCTGTCCGCTCTGGATCTCAAGATTGCTGCTGCTCACTTCACTACTTCTCTCCCCCAATCCGAGCGTTGCTGTGCCAGCGGCATGTTGCTCCAAAGCATCGGCATTTCCTACTCCCTGGTGACGATGGTCAGATGTTGCGACCCCGACAGCGGTCGGACGCCGCCATGGCACTCCGGTGGAGGTTCCTCACTGGATGGCTGGGTGAGTGCTCGAGTCGACCTTGTAAAGGAGAGACGGGCCTCTCTGTTGGGAGGCTCGAGTCTGCATCCTCGTCTTGTGCTGCTTCACTGTCTTCCTGCTCTGTCGTGGCGCCCTCTGGCTTGGTCTCTCATAGTCTAATCTTGAGGGAGCCCCTGTCCAAGTTGCTGATGCAGGTCTTCTCCAACCGTTTGGACCCCAGAATCTTCGCACATCAGGAGTGGCTGGCCCTCTATTGTGGCAAGGTTCCGCTGAGGCGCTCCTGGCATCTGTTGGCTACAGGTTCTGTTGAGGCGCTCTAGGCATTTGATGGCTACCCCATGTTGTTGCGAAGATGTGAAGATGGAACACCTTCGAGGTGTTCGTTGGAATGCCTCTATGCATACAGGGCCACAGGGTCATGGTCGGGATCCTTGTCCTATGTTTTGGCCTCGGGCCTTTTGATGACAGGAAATACCCTTGGGTGTTGTGGTTTCTGCTGTGTTCCAGCGCTTACTGATAGATCAAGGTCCAGTGGTAATGAGCAGCTATGGTGTTTGGGGGATGTTAGCTTGAAGGATCTCCCTCTTTCTGGCTTAGTACCACAATTTGTGGGTACTCTTATTAGATAGTTGGTGCTGTGCTATGTATGAAGGAGTGATTTGGAGCTAACTTGTTCGTCCAAATCTTTGTTGTTTATCCGCGTTGGCTCTTATCTCTTTTGTGATTTGTTTCAGCTTCATGCTGACCTGCTGCAAGAGTCTTCCTTTTTGGGTTTTGCCCGTTGTGTTCCTGGAGTTAGGATGCTGAGAAGGCCAGAATCTTCATGTCTAGCTACAGGCTGGTTTGCTTGAGGTTGGTCTATGTCAAGTTGCTATTACTCTTTGTGGGTGCGCTGAATGTATGTAATTGTGGCTTGATGTAGCCTTCTTCTCGTTGGTCTGCCTGGACCTTGCTAGATGTCTAGGTTGTTTGGTTTTCTTAATGTTTCTTCGCCTAGATAGTTTGTTTGTCCCCCTGCATGGGGATTTTGAAACTTATCGAGCTTTCCAACTCTTTGTTGATGTAATGGGGTACTTAGTGCCCAAAGTTTTTGGTATTAATAGTAACACACTTTTTGACCGACCACAAAAAAAACAAAAAAAACCCTATGCAATTATTCCAAGTATTGGGTTATTACCAATCATGTACAGTTATTCCAGGTATTGGGTTGTTGCCAATCCTGTGCAGTTATTCCAGGTATTGGGTTGTTACCAATCTTGTGATATTATTCCAGGTATTGGGATTTAACCAATCCTGTGTTATTATTCCAGGTATTGGGATTTAACCAATTTAGTGTTATTATTCTAGGTATTGGAATTTAAACAATCATGTGTTATTATTCTAGGTATTGGGATTTAACCAATCTTGTGTTATTATTCCAGGTATTGGGATTTAACCAATCATGTGTTATTATTCCAGGTATTGGCATTTAACCAATCCTGTGTTATTATTCCAGGTATTGGGATTTAACCAATCATGTGTTATTATTCCAGGTATTGGGATTTAATCAATCCTTTGTTATTATTCCAGGTATTGGGATTTAACCAATCCTGTGTTATTATTCCAGGTATTGGGATTTAACCAATCCTGTGTTATTATTATTGTATTCTTTTATTATAATTATTAAGTTATTAGGTTTCTCTTTTCTTGGTTTATTAAAAACATTATCATCTATTACAGTGGACTTTTATAAATATCTTGGTACCTCCCACTAGGTATCAACTTACTCATGTGGTTCACAAGGCCTATTAAAATATCTTGTTACCTCTCACTAGGTAAGAACCAATCTCATGGCTCATAAAGCACATTTAACATCTTGTCACCTTTCACTAGGCAACAACCAATCTCATGGTCCATAAAACACATTACAACTTGATGTAATGATTAGGACACCACTCTTTATATGTTACTCATCCAAGTATGTTGGATTTGAGATGCATCAAGGGATATCATTCTTAAAGAGTTGGATGTGATATTTATGATGTCTTGATATATCACTTCCCTAAGCACTTTAAACTTACTTGATTTTATTGATTTATATTGTATTAAGGTATTTCTCATCTTAATACTTCCATATACTAACCTATCACCTTTACTATGAAGTGCATAGATCATAGAACACACATAAGGATTGTCCAACTATCTTCCATGATAGGGAATCATCTCAGGTTAATGCTTTTCTTGTTATAAATTTACCTATAATCAATCACTATTCCATTATTAGGATTAGGTTTCCCATACCATCAC
Source organism: Alisma plantago-aquatica (assembly GCA_963693085.1). Lineage (NCBI taxonomy): Eukaryota > Viridiplantae > Streptophyta > Magnoliopsida > Alismatales > Alismataceae > Alisma > Alisma plantago-aquatica. The sequence continues at coordinate 50,091,045 of OY856415.1, read as the reverse complement.
CCTTTATTAGGGTTTAGGGTTTTACGTATTATCATACTTCATTAGGGTTAGGATTGCATATAGCATCATCCTTGATTTGGCTTTCACATCACATTCCCCATAAATAGGGTTTACTATTCATCCCAACTAGAATTTCTAATGGCATCACCCTCAATTAGGGTTTCTCATAGAATCGCCCTCAATTAGGGTTTCTCATGGAATCAACCTCAATTAGGGTTTCTCATTTCATATCAATATATCAAGGTTTTACATCACATTATCCTAGTTTAGGGTTTCATACACTTTACCCTAAAATTAGGGTTTACTATTCAACCCAATTAGGGTTTCACCATCCATTCCTATAATTAGGGTTTTACCTTATGTTACCCTGAATTAGGGTTAGGATTCATTAACCTTCTGGATTAGGGTTTCATGACCTCTTTACTGAGGATCATAACTTAATCACCACTTGATTAATACTCATTTAAGAATTCCTTTCTATCATCCTTTCAACTTATTTAGGTTTATATCAACCCTTCAATCAAGTATATATATATACAACTATGGTTGACAAACTGTACTGAGACATCGCTTTCATAAGCTTATAGGGATTAACTCATCTAGGGTTACCAATTACTTAGTACCTTATAGGTACAACCCTAGTGATTATCTTTGAGATAAATTAGTAACAACCATAGGGTCATTTTATCTTTCATCACCTTAGGTTTCCAATTAAATTAATTAAATTGAAACATCCAAACATTCTTGATCATTGATACTCCAAACGATTTGAAATAGTTTAAGCAAAACAATGATGAAACTGTATGGACAAGTCACACTTGAAACCACTTGGGTCTATAAATGGTTTGAGAACGTTTTGTCTCAAACAGTATTGAGACTATTTGATCCCAAACGGTCTTGAGACCATTTGGACTCAAACGGTCTTAAGACTGTTTGGTCTAAACCCTCTCAAAACTGAATGGACCAAAAAGGTCTTCCATCACTTGATCAATTCAGGATTTCAATCATTAAACCATCTATGAATTGAAACAATGATTTATTCTTCCATTGGACCATTGGATCACCCTTCAATTGGACCTTCAATTATGGTTTTGAACCCAATTGAACTAGGGTTCATAATCAAGAAACCATCCATTAGGGTTTTGAAATCAAGGAACCATCAATGGTTGACATTGTCGAACTAGTCCAATTGAAATCATTGGGTCATCATCAAACCATGACATTACCTGACCTCAAACGGTCTTGAGGTCATTTGGATGACCTCCAAACGGTCTTGAGACCGTTTTCCCCATCCAATCACTTAAAATTATGAAATTCAATTAGGGTTTGGATCATTAGATTGATCAACAATTGAACTATTGATTGCATTACCATTTGCTATCTTTGGACCTTCAAATACTCAAACATACTCAACCCTAGACCTCCAAACAGTCTTGGTTGACCTCCAAACGGTCTTGCGACCGTTTCGGTGATCTCTAAACGGTCTTGAGACCGTGTGGGTTAATCAACCCAAAGATTTAATTCATTCAATTGCAAAATCAGCACTTAACCCAATTATGGTTTCTAATTGGATGATTGTCCATATATTGATTCAATAAATTGGAACCATTAGATCCTCATCCCACATTTACTAGGATCCTGACCTCAAATGGTCAACCCATCCAAATGATCAAATCATCTAAACGGTTTGGGGTTCAAGACTCTAAACGGTTTGCAAACCGTTTAGTCTCCAAACGGTTTGGTGAAACCGTTTGGACCAAAGTCTTAAAACTGTTTGCAATAGATATTTTGGGAGGTGTGTGATTATTATTATGTCATCATCATCTAGCTCTAAACCCACAACACTGGATGTGATTTTCATGGAGATTGCATCAATCAACCAAATAAAACTTTGAGAATGAAGAAAGGGTCTACAATTGATAAGGAATTGAATGTAATAACAATATTAAGGGTTCAAGTTATAAAAACCACCTCCAATTGAGGTTCAACGTCCTTGTCTTTAATGGTGAAAGAAACCCCTTCAACTATCCCAAGCTCGTCCTCAAGGTTTGAGTGAAAAGGAATGGCTAGAATTGAAGATCGAGTGAAGATAAGAAGAAATCATGCATTGATTTGTGATTTCCACCATGGAATCAAGGTGAAAGAAGGTCAAGAAGCTTACCAACATGTTGGGGGTCATCCTACTATTTCTCCAAGCTCCCTTGGTCGTTTTGGTAAGCAAGAAGTGAAGGTGGATTCGAAAATACCCATCCAAGCTAGGGATAAAGGAGCATATATGTATTTTATTAAAAATTCATTTAAGAGAGAGAAAGTAGGGGATAACTCCTCCATTTCCTCACTTTCCCCCTTCCCTTCCTTGGTTACGAGGCTATATATTTTGCCTCTTATTCCTATCAATTATCCATGATTTAAAGAAAAGCAAATTAAGCACCTTAAATCATATTATAATAATATCCATAAGTGAGTGGATATTTCTTTTTCTTATAATAATGTGAGTGAGTTATCCACTTCCCTTAGATATTTTTGTGCCTTTACAAGGCACAAGGTCGTCCACATATATGGATTTCAACCATTTCAATTTTGGTTGAAGGGCACTTCAATTAATATATTTAGTTTTGCATATAATTGAAGTAAAGTTCCAATCATGCTTAAATCTTGATTATTTTAATATCAAGATTCTCTCTCCTCTAAAATGATACAAATGAGATGCCCCTCTCATTTTTTTTTCTCTACATGATGCCAAGAAACATTAGGGACTATTATGAAGTTGTAATTTGCATATTGAACCCTGGGTTTTGGGTAAATTGCACATTGCACCAAAACTAGATTTTAATGCATAAACATTGCTTAATCAGCTCTTTCTGGTTACTCAGGCTTTCCCAAGCCATACATCTGCATCATCTTCATTCTCATGATGATTCAACACATGAGGAACATTTATCAAGTAACATTTGCAAGTTAACCCCTCACATTGGGTAATTTGCACTTTAGTCCAAACTAATCAAACATTGTTTCAACATTATTCAAAAAGGACTAAAATTGAAATATAAGTTCCTCTTGAACCTTAATTACTTTTCAAAAGATAAGAGCAAGAATATAATTGTCTTTCTTAAACAAAACACCTAGGGTTAAATCATAACTCAGGTCAGGGATGTTACAGTGCTTGACCACTTGAGCCACTCATTGTTGGTTGTATGTATGTATGTATATATGTATGTATGTATGTATCAGAATCAGGTAAATATATATTCTGAATTCCTCCTAAAAATATAGGAGGTCAAGAGTTACATATAGCCCCAACGCCATACATCAAAAGGAGTGACAACTCACACTACAAACTCATGTGCAACTTACGTTTAACACATTTACATATTTTTACAACAATACTCATTGTGTTTTTGGATGTACCTTCATGTCTACGTGCATTGTTTTCCTCCCAGATATGATAGCAAAGAGTAGAAAATAGAATCCTCCTTTTATCACTTTTCGCACAGCTTGAAACATTCTTCGTGGCTCCTCTTTGTAATCTAAAATCTTCACATATGATCTTGCAAACCTCCTTTGTAAATTTGTAGCAAAATACCAGGTGAGTATGGATCTCCTCCTCATCCATACATAGTGAGTAAACAACAATAGCATTGTGATTCCATCTATGTATTTTATCCAGTGTAGCTAAAGCATTGTGTAAAATTTTATACATGCATATGCTCCACTTTGGTATGTGAATACCAACCCATACCTGCTCCATATTCCTATCTTTTTTTAGTATGGATCTTGTTACTCCCCATAGGTTGATCTTTGCATCTTTAAGTCTCCATCCCCCTACCTCATAGGGGTCAAATAAATGTCTAACTTGCTTCCACATCTCCATCATGACACTGATTGTGAGTGAGTATCCTTCCTTAGTACTTGGTATGAAGTCCAACCTCTACGGATATCTTTCTCTCATCCACTTCCCCCAAGTAGAGGTGCCCTCCTGGTAGATAATAATTCTTTTCATTGTCTCACTCTTTGTTGTGTCTCTTGGTTCTTTCAAGTCCAGCCCACTTTCAACTTTTGGGAGTGCTATACATGCATATCTCATAGGGAGGTATGTACTAGCCCAAAGGAAGTTCACCATCATCATTTCCATTCTATCTAGAACTAGACCAACAATCTCTCCCTGTTGTACCAAGAATATAAGGAGTCCCTCTACTACAACCTTCAGAATAATAGCTCTCCCCTCCATGGAAGTTTCCTAGTATTGGCCATCTATTGATCATTTCTTCCAGTCTATCCATGCATAAGGAAAGTCTTTGACTTGTAAGTTTCCTCCATCTAAAGGAAAGCCAAGATATTTTGTAGGAAACTTCCCCATCTCCACACCCATTGCCTCCTTTAGTCTATCTTCCATCAGATAGTAGTTCTTAGATAGAAAGAGATGAGTCTTATTTGTATTTATGCACATTTACAAGTGCCCTAAAGTGTTTTGTTTAGCTTCAACAAAGATAAGTACGTCATACGCAAAAATCAAGTGTGTCATCAGTTTTGTTCCATGCACTATGTACGATTTAATCACCTTCCTCCTTTCTACCTCTTGCATCTTTTGGGCAAAGTACTCCATAATGATCAGAAAGAGAAGAGGAGAGAGAGGGTCACCCTAGCATAGTCCATTTCAACCATTGAACATACCTACAGAAGTACCATTAACTAGAATAGAAAACCTTGTAGTCCCCAAACACTATTTCATCCAGCCAATCCACTGCTCATTGAATCCCATATGCTTCATGATCCACCAAATCTTGTCTCATCTGACACTGTCATAAACTTTAGACACATCAAGCTTTAAGCATGCCCTCCTGCTTCCTCTAGTCTTTCAATAACTCCCCTTCTAGTAATGAACAATCACTAATGCTCCTACTTGCCACAAAAGCTCCCTGATTAACAGAAATGAGGTAGGGAAGTACTATCTTCAATCTAGCAGCCAAGATCTTTGCAATAATTTTATATTGTACCGAGCAACATGCAATAGGGCTGAAATCAACAGGAGAGGTTGTCACTTTGTTCTTGGGGATGAGCACAAGAAAAGAATGATTGACCTGTGTAACCATATTTACTCCTGCTAAGAACCATCTCACATATGCAATCATATCCTCCTTGATGATCTCACATGTCTTCTTGTAGGAATATACATTGAACCCATTTGATCCTAGAGACTTATTACTGCCAATACTCCACATCACATCTATGACTTTCTGTTCATTTGTATCCCTTGTAAGAATGTTGTTATGGGTGCTTTTTAGTCACATTAATACCTCACATTTAACCTAAAGTCCCAGCTATTATTCTAGTCATACGTTATCTCTCCACGTGATCCGATGGTCAGAATGTGATCATCTGAGATCAAACCTGATCCAACGGCCATCCCAATATCCTCTACCTACAATCGTTTCAGGAGTCAGGAGCGACTCTGCTAGCCTTTCTTCCTCGGTCCCGCTCTCCCTCATCAGTGATCTGTTTCACAAGTTTTCTTCACCTTCAGTTTTGTCTCATCATCATGAATCCAACGATCCTTGACTCACCTTCTCCCTCACCGTGAGCACAAAATGCCCATTTAGGGCTTTCTCCTCATATCCACCAAGGAGTTACAAAGGAACCTACAACACCCCTCTCGCCTATATAAGGTCGAGTTGAGAACCCTCAGGCCATAAGAAAGCATCCTCTCCTTCATCATTTTGGCTCGATGTGCTCCCAAATTCCACATCCTATAGATGTACTTATAGGTTCTCGCCAGTGCTAGCCGCCTCGATGTCTAAGTGCCTCCCCAGCCCTAGTTCCTCTTCTCATGTGTTCGACAGACCCCAGCGATCCACTTCCCAGTTTTGCTCAGGATTTTTACTCACTGATTACTCGTAGTTGATATTGTATAGCATCGTCCCCTATTTCTCAGGTTCTTCTAGCCAGTTCTAGGGGCAAGGTATGTCCCATGAGTCGAACAATGGCTCTTCGAGCTTGTCGGGGCACGAGGAAACCCTGAGTGCTCCCCTTTTTGCCTAGTTGATCGTGAATAATAGAGTGCAATCAAGGAATCCAACTCCAAATCCCTTGCTCATCACCATGGATGAAGCAGGATGATTCTAGGTTGTGATTTGATGACATTGCCCATGCTAATTTAATAGAATGATTTCAGTCGATTGGTCATTTGGTAAATCTGTGTAAGGTTTGATTCATCAACTACGAGTCAATCGCTATGGCTGAATGACAATTATACCCCCACATGTTTGATGAATATGTCACACACATTTAGGTTTTCTGGTCCATTCGCTAGTTATTTATATCAACTTTTAATCATTTTTACATGTATACTTTCTTAATTTATGATTGGTCCATGATGTAAACTTCATAACTTTTGCATATGGCCTCAGAAAAATTCAAATTAATTAGTCATTAGCAAGGATTTTTTACAAGGAATAAGACTTTATGGTTTTTAAGCATTGAATTGCATCCCTATTTTGATTTTTATTATAAACACCATTTTAATTGTATAAAAATCATTGAAATATGTAACTAATTCATTTTAACTCCAAATTTAAGAAATAAATATGTTTTCTTAATCAGGAGAATCCAAGTAATTGACTGGTCCAAGTTTTGAGTACTAAATCAAGTCATTTCATAGAAAGTCCAAAATTAGGATTTCCTACACCTTATGCTTTACAAAACCGTAATACATATGGTGAAATTTGTCAATAGGTTAAAAGTGGTTTTGGATACAACTTAATTGGTGAAAGGTCTTCTCTAGGAATCTCAAATGAGGTATGTGTATTTGCAGCCCTATTTATGTATGTGCATTCTAAATCCTAAGTTGGGCATGCTTTATCCAACCCTAATATTCCTAATGAGGCATAGACTTATACCTTGTTCCCCATTTATACTCTTTTGGCACATTTATTTCACTACTTGTTTGAGTTTTATACCCCCCCTACCATGTCACTATTAATTTGTTGATTAATGTTGCCATTTCATTTATTGAGCATGATAACTTGATGACTTATTAGCTATTGTAGTGTACCTCTATACTGATACGCGTCGTTTGCACACCAATTCACTAGAAAACTTATCCTAGAGTTTAATCCTTTTTTACTTTCCGATTAACACTAGTATAGAAGGGTCGATACCCCAAGACAACGTTTTTAAGATCTATTTCTCCTAAACCTGATTTATTTTGGAAATTATTTCTTTTTTCTATTTTTGAAAGATTTGTGTAAAGTAAAGTCCTATTTGAGAGGGGTTGAATATTATAATGCAATAAAGGAAATTGCAAGAAGAACAAAAGGTTATACTAATGCAAGGAAATTAAAATATTATTCTAAACAAGAGAAAGTAAAAGAATAAATTGTTAGCATAAAAGATTATCTAACAAAAGTAAAATGCTAAAAATTGAAGGACAAACTTGAAAGAAATGAATCAAAAGCGGTTTGAAATCAAAGAGGAAGGCATCGAGGCTTAGGGCTTTCACCACCTCAACCCTTGTGAAAACAAAATCGAATGATACACGCCAATAAGAAGGAAGTAGGTATGTGCTTATTCGTAAATAAAACACAAAAGAGGAACTCTACATGAACCCATTGGTCCTGGTGTTCACATGTCCTTGTTCTTCATCCTAAAAGGGATTCTTTCACGGTCACATCTGAATCCCCATGAATTTGGTTTAGATGTTCTAAATTCCGGTTTCCATGATCACATCTGCCGGAATTAATAAGTTATTTAAATGATTAATTACGTCGTTTAAATATGTGATTTCTAAACTAAAAACCATTTGTCTTATAAGTCATGTAAAAACTTGATCCTATTAACACATGGCTAAGGGGATATTCCCCTCGCCTTGATAATGAAACTACTCGCTACTCATGGCAAGGATGGGAGAAACTAGGAAAGAAAGTAAAAGAATCATAGACTGCCATTCTGGATCTCCGTAGAGTTCAAGGCGGAGACAGTTAAATGACTTGTTTGCTTTTTTTCCCGATCTAAGAGGAACTTAGAAAAAGAAGAACCAAATAAAAGAGATCCAGAACTGAAATAAAAGAATTAACTTTTTGAAGGAACTAATCTTTATTGCTCTTGAAAGAAAGATTACACTAAAATGAAATGACAGAAGTCTGATGTTGATTGCATAAAAAAACTTGGGGCCCCTTTCTTAGTGGAGTCTCCTCTCCTTTTATGAGAGAAGGAGGGGTGGACACCCTACATAGAAGATTCTCAAGAAGACTCCTGGCCGGAGGCTAAAAACTTTCTGGATCTGTTCAATAGAGGAAACGATTGATTGCTTTTAATTTTTTTGATCGTTCGCATGTTTTTGTTGTAGATTCCCACAATAGTGATTTCGAGCATATTTTTTGGCCATTCATAAGATCGGAAGCGGTCCAAAAATATTTTTTTCCTGTAGATAATTTAATTCCATTTCCAATACATACTTTCCCATTAAATTATGCCTTAGTATGTGAGAGTTATGACAATTTTGGTGTGAGGTATATATTTAAATCAGGCACCGTAGGAATCTATACAAATATCTTCCAAGAGAAATTAGTCATTGAGCTATTTTCCTACCAAAAACCGACTAAATATAATTAAAAATCCAAATAAATATAAAAATCTAAACTAATACAATTAATTACAAAACTAAGAAGATAAATAAAAAAGCAATCCTAAAAATATATCTAAAAGATGTAAATAAAAGGGATAAATATACATTTATCATGTACTAGCCACCATAGTTAGGGCATGAGCCCTGGGGAATGTGACCACTTTCCCCACTTATATATATATTTTTAGGTGTTCGGGAATGTGACCAATCTCCCTCACCTACTTGTTTTGGTTGAGGTTGGTAGGTGCCTTAGCCTTACTTTAGATAATTTAATCATACTTTTATCATGCATAATTCAATATTAATATGTGATGTTATGGAAAGTATACTCTCTTATGTGCCTCATACTTTTGACGTTTCTTTAGCATAGTGGAATCATTGCTCCATGTTTACTTCTTTCTATACTTTATTTGTCCTTATTTATTTAATTGACACATATCTTTTCTCTCCTCTTTCTAGGTGATCCCAACCACCTACGTTTAGGATTAGAGTGCGCAACAGGAGCATGGTGAACCAACCTAAGACTAGGAAAAGGAGTTCATCCTTCCCTCGTGGACTTGTTTGCTAATTTGTTTTGTTGGATACATATTGATGTAGTTTAGTTTCCCTCTACCTTAGATCCTTTATTTGTATAAAGCATGTACACCGTTATTGGGAAATTTTTTTATGTATTCTTTATTAAATTGAATATAGTCAAAGTTTTAACTTCCATTGCTATTCATTGGTATTTGTTTTACCATATTTAGTAGAGGGGTGATTTCACTTCTTTACAGCATGGTATCAGAGCCCATGGTAGTCAGAGTCTTGACTATTTCAATTTTTCTACCTAGTTAGAAACCCTTCGTTCACCTTAGAATTGACCTATGGTGAAAGGTTGAATTAGGACCATAAGAATTTCATATGAGAAATATCTTTAATCAATTTTTAGGTGATTACGACACAGCCGATATGTTTAGGTCCCCTCATGCGACTGCCATGACGATTGGGGGTGCTCTACCCCCTCCCGCTTCCTCCACCTCCACTACTGAACTCTTAGCCACTTCCAAGACCAACATATCAAAGGGGGTCAATGACTAGTTCTCACCCAGTGTCGATGTCACCGTTTGGAGAAACTGGGTGAAATCAGTTGCTGGTCCGCCCCCTAAGATGAGAGGAGTGGTTGCCACCGACCCAAAGGTTCCCTTCCACAAGGAGGGGGATAAGCGACTCTGGATGAAGTTCAACGATCCTATAGTGGAGGAGATGGAGGACTACCACTGCTTCTCTGCCATTGTCTAGATTCTGGGGAAGAAAGCTCACCCGCAACAACTAAAAGGGTGGATGGTGAGAAACTAGAGACTGAAGGGGGAGATTGAGGTTTTCACCCTTGATGGCAGACTTTTCTTCACCTGTTTCACCAACGATCAAGATCATAATGCTGCTATGCCAAAGGGCCCTTGGTTTTTCGACAATCAATTGATCTTGGTTTGCAAATGGACACCGGAAGCTGATATGAGGAGGGCTGCTTTCACTACCGCACCTATGTGGGTATCCCTACCTAATGTCGGGAAACACCGGACCTCTAGGGCGGTCGCAGTCATTGCTCACGTGATTGGTGAACCCAGAGTGATGGAGAGTAGATCAAATGGCTCTATACAAGGTTGTGTCAGGTTCTGTGTGGACATATCCATAGAATTGGAACCTCCTACAGAGGTGATGGTTGAACTTCCTAATGGGGGTGAATGGGAGGTTCATATTAGGTACGAGGCCCTACCGGACAGATGTAGATCCTGCAAGGTTTTTGGGCACGTCACTGGTGATTGCCCAGGAGAAAGAAACAATACGGTGTCGCTTGCGCCTCTGATTGTTCATGATGCTCTGCAAGCAAAGGGTCACAGATATGGGCAGTCTAGACCTCCCCCGACGCAGAGGAGGGGCAAGGAGAAGACTGTTCCCAAAGCTATGGTTGATCCAATTGGGAAGGAAACCACAGTCGTGGTCACCTCCTCAAGTGTTGCTACCACATAGATGGCATCGGAAGATGTTGTAGTGGTCGATGTAGGGGAAATTCAGACTTCAGCAGTTTATGGGGAGGCCCCTAGAACCTGTGTGGGAGTCAGGACTGAGAACTCTTTCTCAGTTCTTGAACGGGACACTAGAGAAGAAGTAGCAGGCCTGGACAGAGGATGCAGTAGAAGTCCGAGATAAACCAGGAACACTGCCAAGAAGGGAAAGAAGAACACTCACCCTGGCGAAGGGGGCGAGACAACTTAAGCTATCTGATGTCGTTCCTCGCCTGGAATGTGCGGGGAGTATCTTTGACGGGGAGCCAAAGAGAACTGAGGAAAGTCATCTCTGAGACTGGAGTGTCTCTGGTGATTTTCCTAGAAACTAGAATAAGAAAGAATGTAAAGGAAAGAATTGACATGCTTTTTTCTGAGGGGTGGAGAGTTGTATCTAACCTGGAGTAGAGGGAAGGCGGCTGCATAGCCATAGGGTGGCTGGATCAAGCTTGGGAGGTTGCTGTGATAAATGCAACAGACCAGATCATTACCATCTCTACCTGCAATAGAGGCGGAGCCTCCTTTATTATGTCGGGGGTGTATGGGGAGAGACTGGAAGCTGACAGGAAAAACTTATGGACAAGCATCGTGGAAACTGCACAGAACGAAGTGCCTTGGATCGTTGTTGGAGATTTTAACAACATAAGAAAGTCAGATGAAAAACTTAGAGGGAACCGAGTGCCTGAAAGAGTTCTTGCTGCCTTCAACAACGCAGTGGACGAGGCAGGTCTGATCGAGCTAAACAAAGTGGGGGGGGAAGACTACTTGGTCTAACAAATAGGGATACAACAGAAGGATTGCTAGGTCCATTGATAAGGGGTTGGTGAATGAGCAGTGGCTCAATAACTGGCCAAACACATACATCAAACTGGGTTCTAACATTCTCAGTGATCATTCATGGATGAAGATTGACCTTGTTACAAAGCCACATATAGTTCGACCATTCTATTTTATGAACTGGTGGTGTGAGTTGCCTGGGTTCAACGAGATAGTAGAAGAGAGTTGGAATACAGAAATAGAAGGCAACGATCTTTTCCAGACTCTAAAAAAGATTCATATGACGAAGAAATCCCTAAAGAGATGGAGTAAAGAAAAAGTGAATTTGAAGAACTTACTATCTGAAGCAGAAATCAAGTATGAGGCAACCATGGAGAAGATTAGGAATGACCCTCTTAACAAGGAGCTTATTGAAGAAGAGGCAGATAGAGAAGACAGGCTGCGTAAACTCAAGAAGGCAGAAGAAGTTTATTTTTGGCAGAGGAGCAGGATGGTTTGGATCCATGATAGTGATAGAAATGCCAAGATCTACCATAGAGCTATTAAAAAGAAGGAGGCTAGGGAGTCGATCCATGAACTAATTGATAAGAAAGGGGTCATCCTGAATAGTAGAGATGACATATCCAACAATGCTATTAATTATTTCTACAGCTTGTACAACAAGGGGGAGGAGAGAAGGTGCAATAAAGAGGAGTTATTACCCATGAGGAAGGTGGATGATACAACCAACATCATGTTGTGTGCACATGTGGAGGAGGATGAAGTTAAGAAGGCTCTTTTCTCCATTAATGTCAGCAAGGCGCCCGGGCCCGATGGCATGAATGCCAAATTTTTCCAATATATGTGGGAGGTTGTGAAGTATGATATCATCAATGTTGTGAGATGGATCATGGAGGGTCATGGGATGGTGCGGGTTGTCAACCATGCCTTCATCAAGCTCATACCGAAGAAGAGAGAGATTGAGAGCATTGTTGACTATAGGCCTATAGCCTATTGTAACGTCCTCTATAAAATTATATCTAAAGTTATTGTTGGGAGGCTCAAGGTGGTCCTTCCTGACATCATTTCGAAAGAACAGAGTGCCTTCATAAGAGGTAGAAGAATTGAAGATAGCACCTTATTGTCTGCGGAATTCTTAAAGGATTTTAAGAAAAAGAATCACAGCTCCAAAGCGTGTATGAAGGTCGATTTGGTGAAAGCCTATGATCATGTCAACTGGGAAGCTTAGTGGGAGATTATGAAGTCTTTAGGATTCAATGATAGATGGATAAATATCATCAATGAATGTGTGACAACCACATCCATCTCTGTTCTTCTAAACGGTGGACCTATGGGCTTGTTCAAAGCTACCAATGGGCTGAGGCAAGGAGACCCTTTATCTCCTTTACTTTTTACCTTAGTTATGGAGGGACTTACGAGAATGGTTACAGAAGCTGAAGATATGGGTAAGATAAGAGCTTTTAAAGTTAATAGTGTGAAATTCAACTCACATCTCATCTTCACAGATGATGTGCTGTTGTTTTCCACCGGACATGCTAAAAGGTTCAACGAACTTAAACGTGTGCTTATGCATTTTGGAAAACTTATTTGTGATAAAGTGGATTTTCTCCTATTCGTAAATAATTACTCTTTTTACTTTAATTCCTCACTATTTATGTCTCCTTTGACTTCATAACTCTATAATGTCCACCAATGTCAAAGATTCCCCATTTTGAGTCAATATGATACACATATATGCATGAAATGTTAGTATTATTATACCCTTGAATCCTTTGATTAAAATATTGATCATACATGATCTTTTTGATTTGTAATTTTTCACACCTGTTCTAGACCCTGTTATGAAGATATGGTCCAAATTTGAGATCATTTGTACATTCCTACAATTTTATATGAATTTTCTATGATATACCTTTGATTCTGGAACAAATTATCTTTTGTTGTTTGTTGGGACCGGCCCATTTAGTCACTTGGGTGCCTCCCTGATCTAACCCGACTCTAGTGCCTTAGAACCGGGGATCAAATCCCCTTGAACCGGCCACTGGTCAGATGTGAAAAGGGCTCTGAGGCCGACTCAACTCACTCGATTGTGCGACCCAACAGCTGTTGGATCTTGATCCAACGGTGCTGGGGTCATCTTCTAGCTCACGCCCAAGATGGCCGGTCCGCCCACCTGGCGAGAACCAAGCCAAGGGAACACCCGGCTAACCCCCCTCTAGCTTCGATTTAAGTCCAAGGCTCTCTCTCTCTAACTTTCCACACCCATGTATCATTCGAAATCGAGCCTTGGAGGCCAAGCAAAACCGCCGCCATTGTACCTTGATGGGAACCCCTTCCCAACCCTAAACCGATCCTGATACCCTATAAAAACCCTCGCACCTCCAGAGTGTCGGCGGCCCTAGTCATACACACCACACGGTTTGCCCTTGTTTCTGTGCTCGGGTTGGCTGCCATCACTCCTCCTTCACTGGTTCCTAACCACCTATGTTCCTTCCTGTTCTGATGCCGCTAGTCGACGGCTGGGTCTGGCAGCCAGGCGCCACGCACAACCATCGCAGTGCGCACGACAAGAGAGGGAACGGAGGCCAGCGTGCCTCGGACCCGCCCCATCCACCCTTGTTGTGTCTTCCCCAGGCGGAGAGGGAGCCGTGGCTGCAGGTCCTCGGGGCGGGAAACCCCTATCCTTCCCCTGTTTCATGGGCGGAACAGAGGAATCCCGAGCGGGATGCACGACCAGGAGGCAAAGGCCATCATGACAATCTGATTTGCTGGCAACGTTCGGGATGGGGACACGCTGAAGCCAACCACCACCGCCCTGACCGCGTTTGGATCGGTGAGCGCCAACCATGGACCGTGAACGTTGCTTTTTGGGGCGGCCGTTCGATCGTGATCCAAGGGATCCGGCCCCAATGGAAATAAATGTATGTGTCTGATAAGCGTCGCTTTTCAATATCAATCACTAAGATGGTTAATCCAAGAGTTTAAACCTTTTTTACTTCCGGTTTTAAGGGTAGTATAGAATGGCCGATCCCACAGGACAACTTTTTAGAGATTGTTCTTAGAACCCAAAGTTTGAAGAACTTTATTATTTATTTTTGGTATTTTTCTTTAGATTAAAGCAGAAAGTAAAAGTCAAGTTGGAGGTTTGATTGATTACACTAATGCAAGAAGAAATGCACTCAACAAGAATAAACATGCACAAGGAAAAATTAAGATGATTGTTAACACAAGCGAACTATATGAATGGAAGACTAAGAATGAAAGAAAACAAAAGATGCGGTGATTAAATCAAGAGATGGAAATCGAGGCTCGTAGGGGTTTTCACCACCTTAGCCTAGGTGATAACAACTAATTATTAAACGACGATTCGATGAAGGTTTGCGAATTTAAAAACTCACAAGAGATAAACTCCACATGAGCCCATTGGTCTTGGTGCTCATGCTTCCTAGTTTATCATCCTAAAAGATGAAAATCCACGGTCATATCAAAACGTCTATGTAATCGGTTTTATTGTTCTAAATCCATATTTCCATGGTCATTTCTATCCGGATTAACATGCGATCCAAAGATCAACCATTAATTAAAATCGATTATCATCTAGTCATTTAAGAAGAAGTCGTTAAAACCATGGCTAAGGGGTTATTCCCCTTGCCTCGATAGAAAATTACTCACTCATGGAGAAAGGGGAGACGGAGGAAGAAAGTACTGAAGTCATAGTCTAGCCCAAAAATCAGGAGATTAATCCTTATGCTAGAGACAATGAAATGGCTTAGTTCTTTGTTCCTTGCTCCAAAATGAAAGAATGGAGAAAAGAAGATTAAGACTAAGGCGGAATGAAGAGACAAGACCAAGTATGAAAGAACTATGATTGAACTAAAATCTACTTTATTGCATAATAAAAAGATGATTACAAGACTAGTTGCTTCAGAATCCCAATACAAGAAATCCAAGATGCCTTCAGGAGGAGGAAGTGCCCCTCCTTTTATAGGAGAAGGAGGGGGTATACATTAGGTTTAGGGCAAAAGAAATGGCCGTCGCCGGCTGCTAACTTTCTAGATCTAGTCAATAGAGGAAACAATTGATTTCTTTGCACCCCTTTTGCATTAATTTCCCGCAACAGCGGTTTCGAGCGTATTTTTGGGCTAGTCAAAATTCCAAAGCGGCCTGAAAATATATTTTTCCTGTAGATAATTGAATTATATTTCCAACACATACTTGCACAATAAATTCCGTCTTGGGATGTGGGAGTTATACCAATTTTGGTGAAAGGTATATATTGGAATCAGACTCCGCGGGAAAACGTAATGCTACTTTCACTGGTTAATTGCGCAGCCAAATAAATACAAAAATTGCCGCAAAATATGTCTTTTTTGTAGCCAATAAAATTCTCTTTTCATTCCATACTTTATCTTGAAATTCCTCCTTTAGACGTAAAAGATATGGCTATTTTAGTGGCGAGTATCTCAGGTACTGCGGGAATATTTGAAAGCCTCATATCTTCATCTTTTATTTTCTCGATTTAATTACTTAGATAATTCCTAAAAATTAAGAAAAATATCATAAGAATTCAGGAAAAGTATATAAAGAAGATGAAAGTGCTATTTATTTTTGAATTAGCTAAAATTAACAAAAAAAAGTCCTAATTAATTATTCTAAATGAAGCAAAAATAAGAGATGAATATGCATACATCAAAATACCCCAAACTTAAACTTTGCTCGTCCCGAGCAATATTAAAATCAAGAAATACTTTCAAGACATACTCTCAACCTATCATCCTCACTCTCCTAACAATCACTTGATTCCTTCCACCAAAATATGGCCAAGCGACTCTGACTTCCTGAATTCACGAAAAGTGACTTTTATATTTCCTACTTCACAAACTTGTATTTATTCAAGACCTGCAATAAAACAGATTTTCATTTCACCTTTGCATTTGGTACTCCAATTTTTTTTTAAGTTTTACACAAGAACAGGGCTGATTTGGATGGTTGGGGTTTTTGTAGTTTTTCCCTGGGTAGAAAATTGGAGTGAAGGAGGTATGGAAGAAGTACAGTCTCTCCTCTATTCGACTCGAGACCTTTTTATTTAGTGGACATGCAGTTACATTGACCGCATTTTTTTTTCTTTGATTTTTGGTGATAAACCCAATTGTGTGGGTATGGAAGAAGCGGAAGAGGGGGAAGGGGTGCCACCCCAAACTTAGCCTTTGGGCATTATTGGCTTTTTTTTATTTTTGACGAATGGAAAGATTTGGAAGTGGTGGAAGAAGAGTAGAATAGGTTGTTCTTGTGCAACTTTTTTTATATCTTTTTTTTAGAGTACCATGCATTGGTTCAACTATTACCGAATCATGCGAAAAATCAAGAAAATTTATACAAGTTGTACATGATAAGAAAGCATCACTCTTGAATTCTATCAGTCCTCTATGGCTTGCCATATTTTCCAATGAGTGATTATTATTTGAGGTCCTTGAGTGATTATTATTTGAGATCCTAAGTGACAGGAGGATTTCTAGTCATGAAAGTTTCAAAATTTTAATTGCAAGGCAGTCACATCATTAAGGGGAGTATTTTGACAAATGATCATATCAAGGCCGACTAGATATGGGCCAATTGTACTGTGAAAAGAAAGAAAAAAAACTACATGCAAAATGTAAAACAAAGAAAAGATACTAAAAGGGGAAGAAAAAAGGGGTGGAAACATATCACCCATCCCCACCCCGAACTTAAGACTTTGCTCGTCCCGAGCAAAATCAAAATCCGAGATGGGGGAAAAGAATCGCTGTGGTGGAGGATGAAGGACGATGACAACAACTCCCCAAAAGAGAAGAACACAAAAAAACAGGGGTGATGATATTAGAAAAGAAGGGAAAAAAAGCAAAACTTATTTGGGTTGCCTCCCAAAAAGCGCCAAGTTTTACGTCATGTCCTGACAAGAGATGGATCAATCTATTGGGATTCTGGGGAAGTTGTGGGGTCAAATAGGTTCAGGTCTTTCAAAGATGAAAAATTGTTTGAATCTGAAGTGATAAGGTCTTCAGTGGTGATGTATCTTTTAAGTCGGTGCCCATTAACCTTAAACTCACCCAAAACTTTATCCCAGAGAAGAAAAGCGCCATGTGGATAAGCACACTTGACAATGTAGGGGCCATACCATCTCGACTTGAGTTTTCCAAGGAAAAGTCATAATCTTGAATTAAAAACTAAAAATTGATCCCCTTCTCTAATGTCTTTGCGCTTAATATGACCATCATGCCACATTTTGGTTCGGTCTTTGTAGATTCTTGTGTTTTCGTAGGCTCTCATCCTAAGTTCATCAAGCTCATTTATTTGGAGAAAACGTTTCTCTCCAGCCATGGAAAGGTCAAAATTCAAAGTTTTGATGGCCCAGCTTGCTTTGTGCTCTAGTTCTATTGGTAAGTGACATGACTTATCATAGATCAGTCTGAAAGGGGTGGTACCAATGGGTGTTTTGTAGGCAGTACAATATGCCCACAGAGCGTCATTGATTTTTAACGCCCAATCTTTCCTAGTGCGTCCAACGGTTTTTTTCTAAAATTGATTTTATTTGTCTGTTGGATACTTCTACCTGCCCACTGGTCTAAGGATGGCAAGGAGTGGCGAGTTTGTGATAAACCCCATATTTTTTCAAGCGAGCCTCAAAACTTTTCTCCAAAAAAATGGGATCCCCCGTCAGAAATGACGGTGTGAGGGACTCCAAATCTAGGAAAAATAACATCTTTAAAGAGTTTCTTAACAGGTTTAGAGTCACACGTTTTAGTGGGTATGGCTTCAACCCACTTTGACACGTAATCGACGGCGACTAAAATGTAAGCAAACCCATAAGAAGAAGGAAATGGGCTCATATAGTCGATTCCCCAGACATCAAAAATCTCTAATTCCTGCCAAGAGGTAAGAGGCATTTGGTCACGTTTGGAAATATTACCCGTCCTTTGACATTGGTCACATGAAAGCACATAATCATATCAGCTTTTGAAGATGGTGGGCCAAAAGAATCCGCATTGTAGGACTTTTCTAGCCATTTTTTGGGAACTCATGTGACCACCATAGGTGCCAGAGTGACATTGTTCCAAAATGGCGATGCTTTCTTCGTAGGATACACAATGACGATATAAACCATCGGCACAAAGTCGAAACAAATAAGGTTCATCCCAATAATAATTTTTGATGTCATGTAAAAATTTAGCTTTAGAGTGTCCTGTATACTCGGGGTGCAATACACCTGCAGCTAAATAGTTTACAAAATCAGCAAACCAAGGAAATTGGGAGTCTACCTTGAGCAATTGGTCATCGGGTAAGGATTCATTTATGGGATGTTCATCAATGGGGCTATAGCTAAGTCTACTAAGGTGATCAGCCATGACATTTTTAGATCCTTTTTTGTCTAGGATTTCTAGATCAAATTCCTGCAATAACAAAATCCATCTTATGAGTCTAGGCTTGGCATCTTTTTTTGTCATGAGGTAGCGAATAGCTGCATGATCAGTGTAAACAACAACCTTTGAACCAACAAGATATGAGAGAAATTTATCGAATGCATAGACAATGGCTAGCATTTCTTTTTTGGTGACTGTGTAATTTCGCTGAGCTTCATCTAAGGTCTTGGATGCATAATAAATGACATGGTGTTTTTTGTCAATTCTTTGTCCTAAAATGGCACCTACAACAAAATCACTAGCATCGCACATGATTTCAAAGGGTAAGGCCCAGTCAGGAGCACGGATGATAGGAGTGGTGGTGAGAGCCTTTTTCAAACATAGGAAGCTCTCCATGCATGTTGTATCGAAATGGAAGGGCACCTCCTTTTGAAGAAGATTGGTGAGAGGTTTTGTGATTTTGGAAAAATCACAGATGAATCGTCGATAGAAACTGGCATGTCCTAAGAAGGCTCGGATGTCTTTGACTGAGGTTGGGGAAGGCTACTTGGTGATGACCTCAATCTTATCTTGGTCTACTTCAATGCCCTGGTTGCTCACCTTATGGCCTAGAACAATACCCTCCTTTACCATGAAGTGACAGTTCTCCCAATTAAGGACTAAGTGTGATTCAGTACATCTATCAAGGCAAGGGAGAGGTTTTGAAGGCAGGAATCAAAACTATCTCCATAGACAGAGAAATCGTCCATGAACACTTTAGTTAACCCTGAAAAAATGGCAGACATACATCTTTGAAAAGTGGATGGTGCATTGCACAGGCCAAAGGGCATTCGTCTAAAAGTGTATGTACCGAAAGGGCATATTAAAGTGGTCTTCTCTTGGTCTTCAGGATGAATGGGAATCTGATTAAAACCCGAGTAGCCATCTAAATAGAAAATGTATTTTTGATGAGCTAAACATTCAAGAACTTGATCGAGGAAGGGGAGAGGGAAGTGGTCTTTCCTAGTTTCTTTGTTGAGTTTCCTATAGTCAATGCACATCCTCCACCCTGTGACGGTACGGGTGGGGACGAGCTCATTCTTCTCATTCCTAATGACTGTAGTCCCACCCTTTTTGAGGACGACCTGGATAGGGCTGACCCAAGGAGAGTCAGAGATGAGGTAGATGATTCCTGTAGTCAAAAGTTTAATTACTTCAAGACGGACAACTTCCTTCATGTTTGGGTTAAGTTTCCTTTGCGGGTCTCGGGAAGGTTTACTATTTTCAATCATTGGGATTTTATGGATGCAAATGGATTGATCTATCCCAACTAAATCCATCATTTTGTACCCTAAAGCTATTTTCCGTTTCCTAAGTTCTCTCATAAGCATGTTTTCTTGTTCAATGGTAAGGTTAGAATTGATAATGACGGGGCATAATTGTTGTTCATCTAGAAAGACATATTCCAGGCCTATGGGGAGAGTCTTCATTTCCGGGGCCTTTGACGGTTCAGGTCGTTCTTCTATGGTGGAGATCATTTTAAGGTCTTCAATCTCAGCACATGGGATTTCCTCAAAGTTGTCCAAATGAATCTTGAGTTGATTTGATGGTTCATTATCAAAATCACATTTCTTGGGGATGGTGAGAGTGGTGCGTAGGGGATCATCAAATAATTCCCATTCTTGCCTTAGTTGGGTTAATTCATCAATGCAATCAAGGAGGTATACTTCTTCCTCAAGACTAGATCCCCTCATGCTTTCAAACACCCTAAACTGTAGGGTTTGCTTCCCTAGTCTTAACAAAATGGTACCAGCCTCAACATCAATTAAGGAACGAGCAGTGGCTAAGAAGGGACATCTGAAAATGAGAGGGTAGCGTAAATCTTCCTTGATATCCATGATCACAAAATTACAAGGGATGTATGCATCATTTCCAACTTTAACCGAAATGTCTTCTATGATTCCCATGGGTTTAGTTGTGGATGAGTCTGCCAGCTGGATGGTCATGGTTGTGGGTAACATGTCATTGAATCCTAGTCTTTTGCAAAGACCATATGGCATGATGGATATACTGGCTCCTAAATCTGCTAGGCCTTTTCTACAAGCATTGTCACCCACGTATCATCCTATTCCAAAAGAACATGGATCCTTCTGTTTTTTAGGCATCTTACTTAGGATAATGTCTGATGTGGTCCTAGCAAGTTTAACAGTCTCGTATTCTTTAGTAACATACTTCCTAGTCAAGAGAGATTTCATGTACTTGGACCAGGTGGGCATGTCTACCAAAGCATCAAGGAAGGGAATGTCGACATGTATTTTTTTCATAGCATCCCTAAATTTCATGAAGTGGGCATCAAGTCTTGTTTGTTTGAGGCGGGCTTGATAGGGAGGTCGGGGTTGGTAAACTGGTTCTTCATCTTCCACTTGAGGGGTTTCGGGGATGGGTGGTTTGGGTGTGGCTTCAGGTTCGACAACTACCATGTCCTCATCCTCAAATTCTAGAGGTGGGTCTGAAGATTTTTCTAGAGGGGGAGGGGCGTGCACCTTTCCCGAACGAGTAGAGACAACCTTGAGTTGTTCAGGATGTTTGGGGTTGTTTTCAGGCTACCCTGCAAAGGTCCCAGTAGGAGGTTTTTGTTGGGCAAACAGACGGGCCAACTGTGCGTCAGTTGCCTTTTGATGGGCTTGTATGGCCACGAGGGTTTGTTCTATGCTTGCCAGGCTAGGATGACTTGGGGGAGGAGGAGGGGGGCATTTTGAGGTGGCTGGGGAGGTTGAGGTTGGTTTAGATTTTGGGGTGGAAGGTTTAGGTTTTGGAATTGTTGGTAGTGTTGTCTATTTTGGTGATTTCCAAAATTTCTTTGATTTTTGTATGGGAATCCAGGTGGTGGTCGATTGTTACTTTGAGGGTAGGTAGGCCTTTGTTGAAGTTGGTTAGAGTTCTTGGCACCTGAAGGGTTCCCGTATTGAAAACCAGGGTAGTTTCTAGGTTGGTTGGGATTTTAGTAACCTTGGCCTGGTATTGTATGAATCGAATTGAGGTCTTCTGGTTGTTGTCCTACTTCAGGTTGCATGGGCATGTTGTAGAGATATTGACAGTGGAGAGTGGTATGGTCGTATCCTTGGCAAATACCACAAAGGGAATCCATGGCTTTTAGTTGTTGGGGTGACTCCCTAAGGGTGACCAAGGATGACTCTAACCGATCTTGTTTTAAGAAAATTAATTTTAGGCTTTTCGCTATGCTTTGGATATCATTATTAACTTATGCCTTGTCTACCTTAAGGATTCCACCAATCCTTCTTCTAGCCCTTATTTCGGAAGCCCGTTTGACTACCTCCCATGTGTTAGTCAAACTTTGATGCATGAAATTTCCTCCAGATGAGGAATCGAGAAAGAATGTGGTATCATCATCAACACCACGATAGAAAATCTCTATGAGTTGGGCTTGAGAGATATCATGGTGGGGGCACTTCCTAAGTATGTCTTTGAACCTTTTCCAGGCTTCACCTAAAGACTCTCCTGGGGACATAGAAAAATGAGTTATTTGACCCCTAAGTTCATAGGTGAGAGACGGGGGATAAAATTTCTCAAGAAACTTGCTTTGTAGAACTTCCCATGTTGTGACATGTTCTTCGCTCTCCATGGTGTTGTACCAGCTACTAGCTTGGCCGGAGAGGGAATACTTAAACAACCTAAGGCGGATGGCATCTTCAGAGACACCCGGGAGTTTGTTCAAAGAGCAAAGGTCAATGAACCTTTGAAGATGATCTTGGCAACTTTCCCCATTGTTGCTTGAGAAGGGGTTGGCTTGCATCATGGTGATCCATTGTGTTCGGATTTCGAATTGTGGAGCAATAATATCGGGGGGTATAACCGGATGTTGTGCATAGGCCGTTTTGGGAACAGAAAAGTCTTTTAATTGTTTTTGCCTTTCGGCTTCCCTCCTATCGGCTTCTATGGTTTCTTGCTCGGCCCTAAAGGTTGCTCGCAAAGCAGCTTCTCTTTCCGCTTGTTCAGATTGGATGAGCTCTCTTTGAGCTGCGAGAGCTTGGTCGATCCTACGGGCGACCTCTTCTTCATTCATTCTCGCTAGATTTTGACGGTTTAGACGATGAAAATTCCTTTCTATTTTCGGATCAAACGGTTGGAAATCGTCGTTCGGGCGTCACATGCACAATTAAAGCAGTTATTCGTGTGCAGAAAAAATGTACTGTCGGAATGGAAACTCGACAGAAAGAGGAGTACACTTCCAGAATATTACTCGAAAGGCATGAAAAAAATGAAAAAAAGTTTTTCAAAATTGTTTTTGGGTTCGAGAAAACAATCTGTTGTCCCCGGCAACGACGCAAAATTGATAAGCGTCACTTTGCAATATCAATCACTAAGATGGTTAATCCTAGAGTTTAAACCTTTCTTACTTCTGGTTTTAAGGGTAGTATAGAAGGGTCGATCCCACAGGATAACTTTTTAGAGATTGTTCTGAGAACCCAAAGTTTGAAGAACTTTATTATTTATTTTTGGTATTTTTCTTTAGATTAAAGCAGAAAGTAAAAGTCAAGTTGGGGGTTTGATTGATTACACTAACGCAAGAAGAAATATACTCAACAAGAATAAACATGCACAAGGAAAAATTAAGATGATTGTTAACACAAGCAAACTATATGAATGGAAGACTAAGAATTAAAGAAAACAAAGGATGCAGTGATTAAATCAAGAGAAGGAAATCGAGGCTCGTAGGGGTTTTCACCACCTTAGCCTAGGCGATAACAACTAATTCTTAAATGATGATTCGATGAAGGTTTGCGAATTTAAAAACTCACAAGAGATAAACTACACATGAGCCCATTGGTCTTGGTGCTCATGCTTCCTAGTTTATCATCCTAAAAGACGAAAATCTACGGTCATATCAAAACGTCTATGTAATCGATTTTATTGTTCTAAATCCGGATTTCCATGGTCATTTCCATCTGGATTAACATGCGATCCGAAGATCAACTGTTAATTAAAATCGATTACCATCTAGTCATTTAAGAAGAAGTCGTTAAAACCATGGCTAAGGGGTTATTCCCCTTGCCTCGATAGAAAACTAATCACTCATGGAGAAAGGGGAGATAGAGGAAGAAAGTACTGAAGTCATAGTCTAGCCCAAAAATCAGGAGATTAATCCTTATGCTAGAGACAATGAAATGGCTTAGTTATTTGTTCCTTACTCCAGAATTAAAGAACGGAGAAAAGAAGATTAAGACTAAGGCGGAATGAAGAGACAAGAGCAAGTATGAAAGAACTATGATTGAACTAAAATCTACTTTATTGCATAATAAAAAGATGATTACAAGACTAGTTGCTTCAGAATCCCAATACAAGAAATCCAAGATGTCTTTAGGAGGAGGAAGTGCCCCTCCTTTTATAGGAGAAAGAGGGGGATATAAATTAGGTTTAGGACAAAAGAAATGGCCGCCGGCGGCTGCTAACTTTCTAGATCTAGTCAATAGAGGAAACAATTGATTTCTTTGCACCCCTTTTGCATTAATTTCCCACAACAGCGGTTTCGAGCATATTTTGGGCCACTCAAAAATTTATAAGTGTCCCAAAAATATATTTTTCCTGTAGATAATTGAATTATCTTTCCAATGCATACTTGCACAATAAATTACGCCTTGGGATGTGGGAGTTATACCAATTTTGGTGAAAGGTATATACTGAAATCAGACTCTGCGGGAAAACGTAATGCTACTTTCACTGGTTAATTGTGCAGCCAAATAAACACCAAAATTGCCGCAAAATATGTCATTTTTATAGCCAATAAAATTCTCTTTTCATTCCATACTTTATCTTGAAATTCCTCCTTTAGACGCAAACAATATGGCTATTTTGGTGACGAATATCTCAGGCACTGCGGGAATATTTGAAAACCTCATATCTTCATCTTTTAATTTCTCAATTTAATTACTTAGATAATTCCTGAAAATTAAGAAAAATATCATAAGAATTCAGGAAAAGTATATCAAAAAGATGAAAGTGCTATTTATTTTTGAATTAGATAAAATTAATAAAAAAGTCCAAATTAATTATTCTAAATGAAGCAAAAATAAGAGATGAATATGCATTCATCAGTGTCACATGTCTTATCTTTATAGTTTTTCATATTGATCTTCAAAAAATGATATCTTGCTAATCCCTTGGCCAAAAATGTCGAACCAATATATCAAATTGATCAGCTCGACAAGCCCTACCATTTGGGCATGGTTCCAGGTCCTAATTCTAATGTTTACTCCCTTGATTTGTGGAACATTGTAACTTTAGCCATGTTCGGTACATTTAATGCATCTAGGTGATAAAACTTGATCCTTTAATGATCATCTATCTACCTAATCATGAAACCAGAATATTTAGTACATATTTAATCTATATGAGGGCCCTAATTGACCCATTGTTCATGAATGACCTCCATTGCACATATGTGCCTACTTTGGACTATAATGTTAAACTTTGCCTAGATTGCTAATCTTATTTCTAATAGACATACACCTATTTTGGAATATGTTTCTTATGACCTAATATTGCTGATCTAAACCATCCCTTATGCTTGGCTCTTATTCAATGATGATCTTTTACCTTGTTTACTCTATTGTGAGTCTTTTGACCCTATAATGCATGTAAATGCCTCAAACCTTGATATGGTCATAGATAATGCATGGAACCTCAGAAGAATATGAAACTTGAACCACATTCCTATGATGACCTCTAGATCAATATAAGGTCATCAAATGTACTAATAACCAACCTTGTAACCCAACTTGGCCAGAACTCTAAAATGCACCTAATCAGGGTTACTGATGAGAATCTAATGCATATATGTAATCTTGTTCTTAATCAGGTTTGGCATGTGGCTAGATGATAATGGATGTGTTAAGTTAAGAATCTATGAATCAGGTATGGGCCTTATCTAGTTATATGACTACCGCTTTCTTGCTTGAAAAGACATATATTGTATGCTTGTTTGTCTATTTTCTCAAATATTGTCATGTAGTATTGTTATGTGTTACTCGATGTTTGCCTCGTCAGTTTTATAACTTGAACACACATATATAGATAGAACTCCATTATAATATTGATTGATAAAGGGTTATCTCTTGGCGATGGCCTTGAGGTCCCTCTCGTATAAAAGGGTTAGCTAAGCTTGAGCACCCTTACGGACCCTTCCGACGGGAAGATGGTCAAAGGCCTTAAATATGCTTGATATTGTTGGTATAATGGAGTGAAATGACATAAAATATGGTTTCACATTTGTTAAAAAATTAACATGTTCATTCTTGTTCATTTAATCTTGAAATCTTTTCAAAATTATGCAAAGCTTATATATATGTGTATCTTTCAGCCCATACTCAACACCTCGTGTGTTGACCCATTTCTCGTATGTTGTTTTTAGGTTCAGAGATGGCTAGAAGGTTGATGGGCTTGGTGAGATATGCTAGGTGTACTTGTTGTAAGATCCAGATATAGTACACATGAGCAGACTTGTACAAAGTGACTCTTGAATATGTAATTCAAATCATGTAATATAATAATGTTGCTTAATATATCTTGTTGATTGTTGAGATTATGTTGGTTCTTGTATCTTGTTATTAGTTCATTGGTGCTAAGCTTTACGCTTCCGCATTTCACCTTTGGTATACATTTGTTTCATGGGACTGCGATTCCGGTTTCGTGACAGATGGTATCATAGCATGAACAATAACTACACCAAACATTACTCACATGAAACACAAACTAAACTCACTTTACATCTCAACCCCAGAAACTTAATAAGATGTCCTTTGTGGACTAGGTTGACTTAGCCTCTAGGTTAGAACCTAGATGTTCTAGAACTAGGTGTAGACTTGTGTAAGTTACCTCCCTAGACATGATTCGCAACATGTACTTAGGATGTCTACACAAGTGTGCACCATGCTCTTGCTAGTTCTCTAGGTGTCATGATACTAGACTGCCTCATGAGTGTGGTAACTCATTTTGGTTTTGGTTTTATTCGAATGGAGTATGGTGGTTTCATCGAATGTTTCAACGTTGGAGAAAATCTATTTCAAAGACTAGTATATGTACCTATAAAAATGTTACCACACCCAGAAAGACAGTGGGTATCTATGTAACCTAAGAGAAAGAGATGTAACATCAAGTCTAGATGAGAGTTTAGATGATAGAGTTGTCTAGTTCCATGATAATGGTTATGCTAGAGAGTAGCATAGATAACCTAAGATAGTAATGATAGTGATGATAATGATAATAATGTTAATGTTGATCTCAATGTTGATATTGATGTTGATGATGATGTTGATATTGATAAGACCCAAGTTTGTCCTTGAGGAATTCACATAGGTTGATGATATGGAATGAGTTTGACCATGCAACCCTATATAAACCTAGCACCTTGTATGATACATATGGATTGATGTGCTAAACATAGCTAATGGGTTGGCATGCTTGCTGGTACCTAGTTTTGTACGTGCTGAGATATGATATGTGATATATATGGTTCGAGACCAACATGGGCCTCAATCTCTTTACA
The DNA here is from genome assembly GCA_963693085.1 of Alisma plantago-aquatica. Taxonomy (NCBI): domain Eukaryota; kingdom Viridiplantae; phylum Streptophyta; class Magnoliopsida; order Alismatales; family Alismataceae; genus Alisma; species Alisma plantago-aquatica. The sequence continues at coordinate 50,063,667 of OY856415.1, read as the reverse complement.
AAGGAAGACCTCTAGCATGGGACATATGAATAGGGTGACATGTTGATATGAGTTGACTCGTATCGGGAAAAGGTTAGAGTACCTAAACTCCAAAATATTTGAAATGTTGAATAATATGAATGATGAAATACTTGATGATGAGTCCCTAGCTAGAATACTTCTAAGTATATGAGTTGAGTGACCTAGTGGACGGTTTCCTTGAAAATTTTGAACCCTAGATGTCCTATGAAAATGTCTAACCCTAGAGAAAAGAGGCAATTGAATATTTGATGCTTGATATATATGTGGGGGAGATGTCCCAAGACCCAAGATGATGTGTGATATCCATGATGAGCCTTATACTCGGGTTAGTAGTTACATATAAAGGAATCTAGTGGTTGCCCTTGTTTCTTGAAAGGTGGGTAGAAAATTTTGTTATGGTTAGATGGTTGTGGTTAACATGTCTTTTTGGACACATATATGTCTTAGATTGAGTGTCTAGTGTTTGTGAAACTCTTTCTGATACACGTGAGAAAGTTTCAAAACCTTGACATTGATGATAATGTTGTTCCTTGAATGATGTTCGATACGTGAAAGAATCTTACTTGAGTTAAACTTTTGATAAATGTGCAATAGTCACTTTGGTAAGCTAGACCTAATAAAAAATCATACTATACATAAAAGATGTAGCCTTGAAATCATAAACTTGAGATGATGATGTTTAGAGATCTTAGCTTGAATAGCCAGGGGTAACATGCCTAATATCATACCCAAATGAAAACAAATAAACTCAATATGTGTTTCTCTCAGGGTGATATTTCTAATAAATAAGATGAAACAATTGCTTATATTAGATCCAAAAATGAGAAATAATGAACATGTTTGGGTAAAGTTGGTAGAACTTTGTGGAAGAAAAAAAAACATGCATGAAATCTAGAGTAAAGAGAGATACTCACTCAATGATAGTCTCGACCATGAACATATTCATTTGAGAATTGATAACATAGATTTTGATGATACCCTTTGGTCTTATATAATGATATGAACATAAACCCTAATGTATGGATACTAGGCGATGGAAAACCCTAATGCCATGATGATGTCATAATATGGTGGGATAATAAGTAAATGTATATATCATGGATATGGGTACCACCCTTGGTTGCAGTAACCTAAGTGTGCATCCCATGTGAATGATTCATTGACAACCATGGAGGGATATCTATACTTGATAGATTTTGACCTTGACTTTTAGATATGATCTCTGATGAATTTCGAGGATGAAATTATTGTAAGGAGGGAAGGATGTGATAAAGTGGATTTTCTCCTATTCATGCATAATTACTCTTGTTACTTTAATTCCTCACTATTTATGTCTCCTTTGACTTCATAACTCTATAATGTCCACCAAAGTCAAAGATTCCCCATTTTGAGTCAATATGATACACATATATGCATGAAATGTTAGTATTGTTATACCATTGAATCCTTTGATTAAAATCTTGATAATACATGATCTTTTTTATTTGTAATTTTTCACACTTGTTCTAGACCCTGTTATGAAGATATGGTCCAAATTTGAGACCATTTGGACATTCCTACGATTTTATATGAATTTTCTATGATATACCTTTGATTCTGGAACAAATTATCTTTTGTTGTTTGTTGGGCCCGACCCATTTAGTCACTTGGGTGCCTCCCTGATCTAACCCGACTCCAGTGCCTTTGAACCGGGGATCAAATCCCCTTGAACCGGCCATTGGTCAAATGAGAAAAGGGCTTTGAGCCCCGACTCAACTCGCTCAATCGTGCGACCCAGCAACTATTGGATCTTGATCCAACGGTGTTGGGGTCGTCTTCTAGCTCACGCCCAAGATGGCAGGTCCGCCCACATGGCGAGAACCAAGCCAAGGGAACGCCCGTCTAACCCCCCTCTGGCTTTGATTTAAGGCCAAGGCTCTCTCTCTCTCAAACTTTTCGCACCCCTATATCGTTCAAAATCGAGCCTTGGAGGCCAAGCAAAACCGCTGCCATTGTACCTTGATTGGAACCCCTACCCAACCCTAAACCTAGCCTGATACCCTATAAAAACCCTCGCACCTCCAAAGCGCCGACGGCCCTAGTCGTACACACCACACAGTTTCCTTTGTTTCTGTGCTCGGGTTGGCCGCCATCACTCCTCCTTCACAGGTTCCTAACCACCTATGTTCCTGCCTGTTCTGATGCCGCTAGTCGGCGTCTGGGTCTGGCAGCCAGGCGCCACGCACAACCATCACAGTGCGCACAACAAGAGAGGGAACGATGGCCAGCGTGCCTCAGACCCGCCCCATCCACCCTTGCTGTGTCTTCCCCAGGCGGAGAGGGAGACGTGGCTGCAGGTCCTCAGGGCGGGGAACCCCTGTCCTTCCCCTGTTTCACGGGCGGAACAGAGGAATCCCGAGCGGGATGCACGACCAGGAGGCAAAGGCCATCGCGACCATCCGATTTGCTGGCAACGTTCGGGATGGGGACACGCTGAAGCCAACCACCACTGCCCTAACCGCATTTGGAGTGGTGACCGCCAACCATGGACCATGAACGTTGCTTTTTGGGGTGGCCGTTTGATGGTGATCCAAGGGATCCGGCCCCAATGGAAATAAATGTATGTGTCACATGTCTTATCTCTATAGTTTTTCATATTGATCTTCAAAAAATGATATCTTGCTAATCCCTTGGCCAAAAATGTCGAACCAATATATCAAATTGATCAGCTCGACAAGACCTACCATTTAGGCATGGTTCCAGGTCCTAATTCTAATGTTTACTCCCTTGATTTCTGGAAAATGGTAACTTTAGCCATGTTCGGTACATTCAATGCATCTAGGTGATAAAACTTGAACCTTTAATGATCATCTATCTACCTAATCATGAAACAAGAATCTTTAGTACATATTTAATCTATATGAGGGCCCTAATCGACCCATTGTTCATGAATGACCTCCATTGCACATATGTGCCTACTTTGGACTATAATGTTGAACTTTGCCTGGATTGCTAATCTTGCTTCTAATGACATACACCTATTTTGGAATATGTTTATTATGACCTTATATTGCTGATCTAAACCATCACTTATGCTTGTCTCTTATTCATTTATGATCTTTGACCTTGTTTACTCTATTGTGAGTCTTTTGACCCTAGAATGCATGTAAATGCCTCAAACCTTGATATGGTCATAGATAATGCATGGAACCTCAGAAGAATATGAAACTTGAACCACACTCATGTGATGACATCTAGATCAATATAAGGTCATCAAATGTACTGATAACCAACCTTGTAACCCAACTTTTCCAGAACTCTAAAATGCACCTAATCAGGGTTAATGATGAGAATCTAATGCATATATGTAATCTTATTCTTAATCAAGTTTGGCATGTGGCTAGATGATAATGGATGTGTTAAGTTAAGAATTTATGAATCAGGTATGGGCCTTATCTAGTTATATGAATACCACTTTCTTGTTTGAAAAGACATATATTGTATGCTTGTTTGTCTATTTTCTCAAATATTGTCATGTAGTATTGCTATGTGTTACTCGATATTTGCCTCGTCAGTTTTATAACTTGAATACATATATATAGATAGAACTCCATTATAATATTGATTGATAAAGGGTTAGCTCTTGGCTACGGCCTTGAGGTCCCTCTCGTATAAAAGGGTTAGCTAAGCTTGAGCACCCTTACGGACCCTTCTAACGGGAAGATGGTCAAAGGCCTTAAATATGCTTGATATTGTTGGTATAATGGAGTGAAATGACATCAAATATGGTTTCGCATTTGTTAAAAAATTAACATGTTCATTCTTGTTCATTTAATCTTGAAATCGTTTCAAAATTATGCAAAGCTTATATATATGTGTATCTTTCAGCCCATACTCAACACCTCGTGTGTTGACCCATTTCTCGTATGTTGTTTTTAGGTTCAGAGATGGCTAGAAGGTTGATGGGCTTGGTGAGCTATGCTAGGTGTACTTGTTGTAAGATCCAGATATAGTACACATGAGCAGACTTGTACAAAGTGACTCTTGAATATGTAATTCAAATCATGTAATATAATAATGTTGCTTAATATATCTTGTTGATTGTTGAGATTATGTTGGTGCTTGTATCTTGTTATCTGTTCATGTGTGCTAAGCTTTACGCTTCCACATTTCGCCTTTGGTATACATTTGTTTCATGAGACTGGGATTCCGGTTTCGTGACATTATTGGTCTTTACATCAGTACAATTAAATCTAGGGTTTTTTGGTCCAAATCTTGTGACGCCATAAGGGGAAGGATCAGAACTGCGGTGGGCATTAAGATGGGTGTTCTTCCTACTAGATATTTGGGGGCTCCGATTGCGGGTAGGGCTGTCAATGGGGAGGGTATGGGGAGGGTAAAGGTCTACCCTTACCCTTACCCTCCAGAAGGTAGCAGGTAAGGGTAAGGGTAATTACCCGCCTTAACAATTCCTTTACCCTCCCCTTACCCTTACCCTCTTCCCCACCGGGTAAACGGGGAGGATAAGGGTAAACGGAGAATTCTTCTACAAAAACATTTAAACTATTATGTACTATTAGTTTACACGAGTCCTTTACCAGAATGCCAGCATGCAACACATTATAACAAATTAAAGATTACATGTCGGTCTATAAAATACTAACCCATGCTAACAATCACAAAGTTGTATATCCAAATGCCCAACATCCGTTTGCAAATACATATAAATTTATCACAAAAATGACACATATACACCAACTTTTTTTTCCAATGAAAACAGACAAAATTCATTCATTTCCCAAAACACCAAACATCTCATCCAGGAGACATCAGTTTGTTAACGTTAAATATCATATGATCGTTGCTAGCTGCGAACTACATTTTTAATTACTGATGATAAGCAAGATTGCTTCAAGGAAGGGAGGGAATAAAAGAAGACACTGAAACACTACTTAAAAAAGCGTGTGCGCAGACGCACTTCCTAGCTAGAAAAGCTTGATTAGCCAGTAGCTAGCTAGCTAATCAACTGAATAACCTACCTGCTATAATCCCCCATTTTCTGCATTTCTTTCTTCCGCCAGTTGGGGGATTCAGACGGACCAGTCAAGATTGTCAAACTATACACCAACTTATTTTTAACAAGTAACACTAAATTCAAAGATCACATCTAGTAACCTACATTTTAAAATACAAATGTATCTTCCTTTACAATGTTACATTTTCATTCGTCCCATAACAAATGATATTTTACAAGTCTAAAAGCCATTACAAGATAGCATTCTGGAACATTCAGAGACAAAACGTCTTCATTGTTGCCTTCCGCTCACCCAAAGACGAAGCCTAGTTGGATTCCGCGTACCTTCGTGATTGGGTGGAGTGTAGACATGATCTGAGCACCGTGGAAAAGCTTGAATGAATAATAGAGGAGTTCGTATGGATCATTATACATTAAATTATACAGGAGCAATGCTACTAGTTTTGGGTAAAAGAATAGCTCTGTATGATGTCAAATGCTAACTAAAGTTCTCCTAACATAACGAGAAAAAAAGACAAAAGAACTAGAAACAACAAGAAGATCTCGCACAAATGAATCGTCCGCCACCTTACTAACAGTACGCTAGCCACTGCTATAAGGAACGGACTGCTTCAAAAGGGCACAAAATTGGAGGGGGAACACCTAATGCATATGAACCAAGAAGATCGACGGTTGACTGGGAGCTGGATGAGTAGATGTTGTTGGAACCTGGAGGAGTCATGCCGCTGGAACCTAGCGGAGTCTTTTCTAGCTGGAGCTTAATGTGATGTAGGAACATGAATAGGAAGAGCATCCCTCTTCAAAGCAAATGAAGGATGGGGAAATCAGAAGCTTGGAGCATGAAGCTATGCGAGAGAGATCAAAGTCATTAGTCTAGGTCGGGGACAGGTTGCGGCTGCGACTTCCGCTGTGGGTTGTTCTTCTGGGATGGAAATGCTGCGTATGAGGGGTTTTAAGTTACGAAGTTAGGGTTGGGTTATTTCTGCACATGACCCCAAAGTATATATTAATTTAGTATATCTATCTTCAGCGGGTAAACGGGTAAAAGGGTATGGATAATGTCTATATCTTACCCTCCCCTTTTAATGAAGCGGGGAAACGGGGAACGGGTAAAAGGGTAATGGGTAACAAAAATCCTTACCCTTACCCTTACCCTACAGGGTATGGATAAAGGGTAAACGGGTAATACCCTCCCCATTGACAGCCCTAATTGCGGGCGGCAAGGGGTCATCAGATGATTTCTCTTTATGTATGGACTTGATGAGATCTAAGATTGAAGGTTGGTTAGATGTGAAGATGTCTATGGCTGGTAGACTTCTCCTTGCTAGGACCGTGCTTATTGCCATGGTGCATTTCTGGTGTGGGGTGTGTGAGCTACCCAACCCAACTATTCACAACTTCCGCAGAATCATTGCTAACTTTGTATGGGGAGGAAGAGGACATGGTATAGCATGGGAAACCACTGCTAAACCTTACGAGAAAGGGGGTTTGAATCTACAGCCTATCGATGAACTCGTTAGGCAAAGTCAGTGCAAGAGAATCTTCAGGTTCTTGACTGAAAAAGACAACTTGTGGTCCACTTGGCTCGCAAGGAGGTATGGTTGTCTGCAGCAGGGCCATGACTCTCATTCATCTAGGACATGGCGTTGCATGTGGAAGAGATGGGAGGAGGTTCAAAGCATGTATAGTGTTGACCAGAATGGTGCCTTTCATCTCGCTGAGTCAAGGAGGGTACCATGGCTCAACACCAGTACAGAGGAAGATGCCCCCTGGGCACGACTGCTATGGGATTCAAATCATATGTCGTAATGGAGCACAACAACGTATAAAGCGATCCTGGGCAAACTCCCCACCAGTGATAGGATGAGAAAGTGGGGGCTGCACGTTGACCCTTTGTGTCTGATGTGCAGAAAGGAAGAGGAGGATAACGATCATCTATTCAGTAAATGCCCCTTCTTTAGGAAGATTTGGGCCATAGTGTGCTTACGAAACGGATGGGGACAGATCCTTGAGGACAATCTGCTGGATACTATTAAAATGGTGGACAATATGCTCAAAGGAAAAACTAAAGCTGCAGTGGGTGGACTTTGCCTTTCTAGTGTTTGCTTTTGTGTATGGGAGGAAAGAAATAATAAAACTCATGGGAGGGAAGAATGTAATGAGGATATCATTTTGCTTAAGATATCCAATACGCTTAAATGCATTCTGAATATAAGAAAAGGCTTGCAGTCGGGTGTGACTGAACATGCTAAAAGATACTGGGGTTTTTGTAGATAGATACCCCATGTACATGTTTTGTAGGTCCTGTTTCTACAGGCTCCTTTGGCAATATATTTACCTATTTCCAAAAAAAAAACTTTTAGGTGATTAGCCTGTTAGTAGCTACTAGGACATAAGTTGAAAGCAAGGGTGCCTAGAAAGGGTCAAGGTCTGGGGGTTGAAAAAAATTTCCTCAGTACCACTACCTTGGTTTACGAGGACTCCTGGATCCATATGACACCGGCTTGGCCTGAGCTAATTCTGATTGTCTGAAATAGCATACCTATAGGCACATAACCTCAATGGTGAGTATCCTTAGGAACCTAACATATGATGATTTGGTTACCCAAATAAAATCACTTTATATCACATAAGTTCATTATATGAGTCTTAGATTTCCATGTTTAGGGGTAGTCTACCCTATACTAGACTTAGACATTTGGTAATAGTGATTAGTAAAACAATTAAGTGTTGGATCTTGTACATGATTTAATTAGACTCACTCTAGTTTAGTTTGACTTGATAGGTAAATCCTTTTAAGTGGAAAAGTAGTAGTAGTATAGTGTAATGCCTTGATAGATTGTGGAATTGCTGATTTCGAGGACGAAACCCTTTTAAGGAGATGGAGTCCTACAATACATTGAAATCAAGCTACTCTGAATTTGTAAACTCTAACTCCATAGACTAGAGATTAGTGAGCTTATATGATTAGTATAGACTAAAACAAGTTATAATTTTAATTTAACTTGTTTGTTTATATACTAATGAATATATAATAAGTCATTTAATAAATAGTTCATATACTTGAACCCAACAGATACTTAAAGTACTTAATATGAGTAACTCACTAATTGTGAATACACATAATGTTGACCTTGTAACCCTAATGATAAGATAATTTCATAACATTTAATGGTCATGTTGACCTAAACCATAAAATGTAATCATCTAATGTTAACATATATACATACATATCCTTAATTCTTTCATGATACATTAGGACATTAGGTGTCATCAGTGAATAATATAGCTTGATACATATAAATGGAATATAATCACCTAATCGTAACTTAGTATATGGATCAATTCATTAATATGTAATGTGTTCCATCCTATTCACCTAAATATATGTAATGAGTCAAATATGATAAAGAGTAATTGGATTCACATACCCATAGCATAGTACCACCTCCCGGTCTATTGAAACCTTCTCCCCTGTATGAAAATTGCATGCATAAATGCCTAATGCGATGTTAATGTGTATAATTGATAATTGGAAGTGAATATGATACAATGATTAATGGTGACATTAATGCGAGTATGAAAGGTGATATGATAATGTGTAATATAGGGATAATAAATTAATGTGACATTTTTTGTAATTAAGTTAATAACTTGTTGGATAATATTATCTATATCGTACAAAATAATCTGTGATAATTCTACATAATGGTAATATGAGGATAATGGAGAATAAATTCAAGTTATTAAGGACGGTGACCTAATACATTAATAAATATTGAGATTACTTCATAAACCCTAATTGTGCTTAAAATTCTTAATGACTAATACATTCAAGTTGTGACTAATATTGAGATGAAATTCTTTTGACAACAAAGTGAATATAACATGTCCCAATTAATAGCATAATAAGGATGATGTAATTTCATAATAAAGATAATGTTAATAAGACAAAAATGTTAATTGTGTTATATTTGATAAAAGGTAATATGAATAATGAAAATCTTAGTGAACAATGAAAACCTAATTTATGAGTAGATCATGTGAAATACCATAGATTAGTCATAACCATGTAGTTGCTTAATGTTAGGATGGGACATACTCACCCTTCCCTCAAGTTGAGATTTCGGGGACAAAATCCTCTTTAAGGGGAGGAGTGTTGTAACATACTGAATCTTGGGTTTATTTGCAATTTAACCCATTTCCAAGCTTTTCATTTTCCTTCTTATCCTTTTGGCCTTTTCCCTAAATTTTCCTATATTTTCTATCCTCTTTGTCCTTAATGATGAAATTGAGAAATACTTAATGATATGAATTATATGTGACCCACATTCATTTCAATGAATTAGTTTTTGCACAAATATCTCAATTAGTGTGTTAATTAGAGTCTAATAATGCAAAATGACCAATAATGAGAGATAATTAGTAGAATATATTAATTTAGAGCTTTTATGTCTTTTTGGGACCAGAAATGAGTAATAATTTGGAATTGATTTAGTTAATGAGAGAATATCCTCTTTTCTTTTCTCTCTCCTCCTAAGTAGCAATAAAACATTAAAAGAGAATATTGTGGTGTGACATGGCTATTGAAAGCAATAGATGTTGTCCATCTCAAATTTCGCTCAAGGATTTCATTAGAGAATTTTTTTCAAGTTAATTCACCCTTTAAATGCATTAATATTTGGATTAATTAACAATATAGGATTTATGTGCCATATTGTGTATAAAACGAGATCTAATTGCATAGCATTATTCAAGACCTTAATATGGGACTATGGTTCATATTTGGGATTAATTGGTCAATGCTTGACCCATCAAATCAATTTTCAATGAATTGATTAAGGTTTTTTTAAGATTTTAATATGATTTTATTAATATCTTGCATTTAACCTAAAGTCCCAGCTATTATTCCTATCATGCATTACTCCATTTCATTTTTTATCTCCTACGTGTTATACGATGGCTAGAATGTGATCATCTGAGATCTAACCCAATCCAACGACCATCCCGTCGTCCTCAACCTACAACCATTTCAGGAGTTAGGAGTGGCTTCACTGGCCTTTCTTCCTTTATCCTACTCTTCCTCATCAATGATCCATTTCACAAGTTTTCTTCGCCTTCAATTTTGTCTCATCGTCATGAATCCAACGAGCCTTGACTCACCTTCTCCATCACCCTGAGCACGAAATGCCCATAAGGGGTGTCTCCTCATATCGACATAGTAGTTATAGAGGAACCTACATCGCCCCTCTCACTTTTATAAGGTCGAGTTGAGAACCCTCAGGCCACAAGAAAGACACCTCCTCTTCCAATTTTCACTCAACTAACCCGAAGGCCCCTAACCTACTCACCTTTCTTCTCTGGTGATGCTGATCTCGTCCCAATGTTCCTCACCACGTACAGCCAAATTGGTAGCCAAGTAAGCTTCCTTGGCCTTTGATCTTCATTTTTCCTTCGACGTTTTGTCTCGATGTGATCCCAAACGCCGCATCCTATAGAAGCACTTATTGGTTCTCTCTGGTGCTAGTCACCTCAACTCTTTAGTGTCTCCCCAGCCCTAGTTCCTCTTCTCATGTGTTCGGCAGACCCCAGTGATGCACTTCCCAATTTCGGTTGGGACTTTTACTCATTGATTCCTCATAGTTGACACCGTATAGAATTTTCCCCTATTTCTCAAGTTCTTCGGGCCAGTTCTAGGGGCATGGTATGTCCCATGAGTCAAGTCTTGGCTCTTCGAGCTCGTTGGGTACAAGGAAACCTTGTGTGCTCCCCTTTTTGCCTAATTGATCGCGAATAATAGGATGCAATCAAGGAATCTAACTCTAGATCCCATGCTCATTGCCATGGATGAAGCATGATGATTCCAGGTTGTGATTTGATGGCATTGCCCACGCTGATTTAATAGAACGATTTCATTCGAATGGTCATTTTGGTAAATCTGTGTAAGGTTTGATTCATCAACCACGAGTCAATCACTATGGATGAATGAAAATTATAACCCCACATGTTTGATTAATATGTTACACACATTTCAGTTTTCTGGTCCATTCACCAGTTATTTATATCGTCTTTTAATCGAGATTTAATCGATGTCACGTGTATAGTTTCCTAATTTCTGATTGTTCCATAATGCAAAAATCATAACTTTTGCATATGACCTCATAAAAATATAAATAAATAGTCATTGGAAAGGATTTTTCACAAGTAATAAGATTTTATAGTTTTTAAACATTTATTTGCATCCTTATTTTGATGTTTATTATAAACACCATTTTAATTATATAAAAATCCTTAAAATATGTAACTAATTCATTTTAACTCCAAATTTTACAATTAAATATGTTTTCTTAATTAGGAGAATCCAAGTAATCGAATGGTCCAACTTTTGACTCCTAAATCTAAGTTTTTCATAGAAAGTCCAAAATTAAGGTTTCTTACACCTTATGCTTTACAAAATTCTAATACACATGGTGAAATTTGTCAATAGGTTAAAAGTGGTTTTGGATACAACTTAATTGGTGAAAGGCCTTCTCTAGGAATCTCAAATGAGGTATGTGTATGTGCAACCCTATTTATGTATGTGCATTTTAAACCCTAAGTTGGGCATTTTTTATACAACCCTAATATTCCCAATGAGGCATAGACTTATACCTTGTTCCCCATTTATATTCTTTTGGCACATTTATCTCACTACTAATTTGGGTTTTATACTCCCTTCCATGTCACTATTAATTTGTTGTTTAATGTTGCCATTTTATTTATTGAGCATTATAACTTGATGACTTATTAGCTATCTTAGTGTACCTCTATACTAGCCACTCATAGTTTCGGCATGAGCCCTGGAGAATGTGACCATTCTCCCCACTTTTATATATATTTTGTAGGTGTTTGGGAATGTGACCACTCTCCCTCACCTAATTGTTTTGGTTGAGGTTGTTAGGTAACTCATCCCTACTTTAGATAATATAGTCATACTTTTCTCATGCATACTTCAATATTAATATGAGTGTGACTCTATAGGTCCCAATTTATGTTGGAAATGAATGTTCATAACAAACTTATGACATCACAAGAAATGAGTGGTATCTAGTAAAATATCATTGCTACCAAGTAATTCAAAGAGTTGGAGAACAACTTCAATATACAATTCGTGATAAGTGTTACTGTGATTGTATAGTTCCTTTGTCTTTGATATCCAAATTGAACTCAAGGCATGGAATCATCATCTTATCAACATTCAATACATGTTCCTTGAACTAGAGAAGACTGTCTTAGATGCATGTGAGTTCACATATCACCTATTGAATCACATGAACATGGCCATACATTTCTCATTCTCATTTATCTAGTGGCCTGGATATCAATCAACTTTAGGAGGGACAAATCCCATCTACATCACTCACACTCAATCCCCATGTGTCACAGAGTACCTGTGCATCACCTTTATGGAAACCCTTATTCAAGGTCATGTTGGATGTTATCAAAGTACAAAGAACGACATGTGATGAGTGTAGTGACTTCAGGTCTAAGAACCACAATCACCACTATAACTATGAGAGATGATTATGACTACCAATATCACTCTCAAGGTGGTTCTGTCTGATACACTATTCTCGAACATGTACTTGTGTGCTTGACTTGATATCACATATCACCACTAATGAAGCTTTGGCATCAGTCAACACACACTCTAGTCTTATGTATTACTATCATCCATTTTTCTTCCACGGTTTTATCAAATAGGGACATAGAAAGAATGTATGTACTATTATCATACATATGATCTCATTGTTCAGGTCTTCAACCTGATGACATATGTCATCGAGTAACATCATTCTTTAGACATCTACTATGTATGGGTCATCATCTCATGATTGATACAAACATAATAGACAAAATTACCTTTATCATTATCAAATCAAGTATCTAATGCCACATTCCAATCATCATATGATTGTCTCTTTGGGCATACATACCTACTGACTCCTACTTGCACTTAGAGCCAATCACCCATAAATATTATTCCAAGTGATCTTACCATATCCATCATATTTCTATTGTGCAAGCACTTCTATAACGTGTTAGCAGTGTTTGCTTCTAGTTAGTATTTTGCAAGTTTCACAACTTCTCATTGTACAACATCTCGTATGAGATGGAAGTTCTGTAGTATGCTATATGAGATTCCTTGCCTAACTAGTTGCTCCATTATTGTCATAGTATGTATACTATGTAATAAAGGGTTGGAACCTCCCACAAGTTCATCTATATGAACTTCTAGACTCACAAAATATCTTATGATGTTTGCATAACATCAAGATACTTGACTTCTATTGAAGAATTAAACAATTGTCTCTATCTCAGAACGTTTCTGGCCTACAAATATATTTTACGGTCAAACACAAATTTTGATTGTGATCATTAATTTCATTTGTCATTTTGGAAGTTGGCATCGGTGTAACCTCTTACACCCAACTCTTCCTTATTACCATAACCAAGGAACCGATCCTTTAAGTACTTCTCAAGTTCTTAAAGATGTTGTTTATTGAAGTCCAATGACTTTCACTGAGATCTGACAAATATCCACTCATCATGTCCATTACATACAAGACAACAGGATGAGTACATAACATTGGATACATGATAGATCCAATTGTGATAGCATATGGCATCTTACTCATGTTTTCCCTTTCTTTAAAAGATCTAGAACACTAGGGCCTTGAGAGAGTAATCCCATGGAACATTGACAGATCTTCTCTCATTGGGTCTTTCATGTTGAACCCCTTCGACATCTTGCCAATGTTTATGTTCTTACTTAGGTAAACAATCTTTCTATATCTATCTATATGGATCTCAATTCCTATCACATAGGATGCTTCATCTAAGTCTTTCATAGAGAAGGTACTTTCCTTTCTAGGTTTTAATATATGCAGTATAAGGATGTGTTTATCCATCATCATGTGGAATATAATATTACTCCCACTAAATCTTTTGTATTCATAGATTTCTTCTTCATTCTGACTTAAGTTGAACTCTTTGACTGACATATAAAATTAAAGATTCCAGTTTGAGATTCTTACTTTAATCTATAGATTGACCTTTGTAGCTTGTAGACTTTGTTTGCAATAAGTGGATTTATAAAACCTTTAGGATGTTTCACATACACATCCTCATAATTATTCCAGTCAAGGAATGTGGTTTAGCATCCATATGTCAAATCTCACAATCATAACAAACTACAATGGCAAGCATGATCCTGGTAGATTTAACCATGGCAATGGGTGACAATATTTCATCATGTTCAACACCTTGAACTTGTTTGAAACTCTTTTCTAACATTATGCTATTATAGGTTTGTACACTACCATCCATGACGGTCTTTTCTCAAAAGTCCTAAATGCACCCTATGGTGTTCCCCCTTTAAGTGGATCCATCAATGTCATACCTTGTTGGTGTAGATGGAATCCATCTTGGATCTCATAGCCTCAAGATATTTCTCAGACTTTGGTTCCTCAATAGCTTCTAGGTAGGTTGTTGACTTATCATCTCTGATCATCTCACCACCTTATTGAGTTATAAGATAATATTTCAATCTCAAGGTGTGTTATACTAGAAGTATGAGGTTTTGTGTTACATAAGAAACTTCAGATTCCACAACAATATGTGATTCTCTTTGTTCCTATTGTACCCTTTTAGGTTCAATGTTTTCTTTTTTTTGTATCAAACATTTTTAGTTCTACTTTATTCCACTGATTCCTTTAGAATTAAATTCCTCTGAAGGAATTCATCCATCTTGGCAACAAACAATTTTGTTGTCAAAATGGAAATATAAAAGTAGTACTCAACAAAATAACATTTATGTGATTTGTAGATAAAATATTTTCAAGAAACTCTTTTCTCATTCAAGCATTCATCCCTAATCACTATCAAAGACATATTAGGACATCTCCTATGCCATATCTCATATGGTGTCTTTTGAACCATTTTAGATGGTACATTATTTTAGTGTAAAGCATGTGCTCAAAAGGAAATTGGTAGATTAGATAGATTTACTGATAATAACACCATGACTAACAGAGTGTGATGCCTTATTTCTAATACATCGTTATGTTTCAGGTGTATTTCATTGTGATACACTATCAAGGGCCCCTAAAAGGTTCTCAAACTTTTGGTTTAAAATATTTCACTATCGATCATATCGAAGTGTCTTAATACTTTAACCTAGTTAGTTACTTACTGCGTTCATGATCTCGTTGAACATTTCAAGATATTAATACTTGTATTTCATTAAATACAAACTTCCATATCTACTGATAACATCAAAAAATATAATAAGGTATTGGTAACTATTTTTAACATTATTCTAAAAGGTCTACGTACACCACTATGTACTACCCCTACTAGAATGCTCACTCTCCCATTACATCTAGTGAAGATGCTTTTGTCATATTGCCCAACAAATAAGACTTGCATGTACCTATTGGTTCAATAACCAAAAGAGTCTAGATAACCATTATTACGGATTCTAGAAATCCATTACTCATTTGTGTGCTCTAGATGACAATGCTATAGGTATATTTTTTTGAGTCATCAAGTCATTTAATACACATTTGTCTCTTCAACTATCCAATATAGATTATGAGGCATAAGACTGACATTTAAGCTCTCAACTTTTAAAATGAAACTTCAATATATTCATAATATTCTTGTCCATATAAGATACATGATGTTTTCATTAATGTCAGATACATGATACTAATTCACTAATTTTATTGCATGCCCAAGAATGACACCTTCCAACTATTGTGGCAGCAACCCTTTCTCAACACAGTTCTAGCTTACTTCTTCTCAGGTCTTGAAGTATTTATATCTATCTCCTTCTTATTCTTGAGATCCTTTATATAAGGAGGGAAGTTCCTTTTCTAGTGTCTAGGCTGGTGATAGTGGTGGCATTTTCCTTCCTTATTGACTCCTCCCTTAGCTTTCAATGTAGAAGACTTCGGTTTCTACCCAACTTTAGAACTCTTCTTAGCTTTGACTTTTCCCTTGGACTTCCCTCTGTTGATCATCATCACAAAGTTGGGTTTGTCCTTCTTGATCTACTCTTTAGCTGTCCTCAACATGCCAAGTAATTCTGACAATGACATTGTCAAAATTTCTCATGTTGTAGTTCATGAAAAACTGGTTGTATGATTCTTGCAATGACTACATAATCACATTTGTTGCCAACTATTGACCCAAGGGAAATCTCATTCTAGTAAGGTTCTCCACATACCCAATCAACTTGAGTACATGTGGACCTACTGGATCTCCTTCAGCCATATTCAACTTGAACAACACCTTTGAGACATTATATCTCTCTTGTATTTCCTAATCTTGGTACATGTTCTTAAGATGTGTTACGATCTCAATAACACCCATGTTCTCATGTTGTCTCTGTAACTCATAGTTCATTGAGCATAGCATCAGGCACTTGACATCCAGGACATCTTTAGAGTGCTCATAATACACATCCATGTCAACCTTAGGTGAATTGGGAGAGAGTTCATTTGGCTCTGATATCTCTAAAACATAGAGCTTGTTCTCTTGAGTGAGAATGATTCTCAAAGTCTAGAACCAATCATGGAAGTTATTCACATTCAATGTGTCCTTCTCAAGGACTGGTTGCAAAGAAAGTGTGTTTGTGTTTGCCATTAGATTCTATAAAAGATATTGCAACTCTAGTCAAAATATTTTGATCAATTTGATTTGACAACATAGAGGATATTAATTAGGCTTTTAATTAATTATCGCTCCCACTATTTTGTTCAAATTGATATCCTGCATGTATAAGTTTGGAAGAATGCATCATATAACCTTCTAGTGAGCCAAGATCCAAAACAATTGAGTTATTACCCAGCCAATGTTGGCACTCATAACTGATTATTAAGGTAGACAACATTTGCCAATTGCATATCATGCAATTCTTGGATAGATGCTATGCGCAAATCCTTGTCATAATCCATATGCATGATTCTAGATACTTAATCTAATTAAGGTCACCTAGTTAATCCTAACCCATAAGAAGACACTATAGACTATGCACACTTCTAGGGCAGACCCACATATCTACCATCACACTTCCACAAGATATATTGCACACTATGCTAGGGCATGCCCATGCTGAGTCGATCATGCTTTTCATGTGTGTCTCTTATTAGAAAGCATCTAAAACTTAATATTATATTTGAGGGATTTTATATAAATACATATACATATCCAATCTCCACATATTTATAGTACGTATCATATATATTCTATAACCACAACGAAACATACAATAATAAACACAAGCAATGGGTATGGCCATCCTATTGTAATTCCTTAGAGTGACAAGGAATTACTACCACATAAGGTACACATCATATGTAACAAGCTGTTGTAGATGACGATTTGTGTTGAACAAGTCTCAGATGATTTGTTCAACCCCTAAACTAGTCAATTGGCCTCCTGGTCATTCGGTTGGTTTCTTGAGGCAGACATATGGCC
Source organism: Alisma plantago-aquatica (assembly GCA_963693085.1). Taxonomy (NCBI): domain Eukaryota; kingdom Viridiplantae; phylum Streptophyta; class Magnoliopsida; order Alismatales; family Alismataceae; genus Alisma; species Alisma plantago-aquatica. The sequence continues at coordinate 50,046,107 of OY856415.1, read as the reverse complement.
TCTGGTTCATGTGATGTCTGGAATCCTCTAGCCGGTCGGTCGAGCCACCAACTGATCGGTTGGCCCCTCCTATCACCAGAGTCCTTAGTTCTTCAAACAATCAGTTCGGCTCCAAAATTGGTAGGTTCACCTAATGAGCCAGTTGGCTAGCTTGGTGCAGAACGTCTTCTTTTCCATAACAAGAATTAAAATCTATCATATTCTATTCAATATATTACATGTTAATAGAGAAAACTCGAGCTACATTCGATGGGAGCACATGAAGGAAAGAATGAATACTTTGACATATGGAAAAAGAAGAGAGATGCTCAGTATGCAAATCATGATATAATTAGGTCTAGGTTATAGGCCACAACCACGCTAGCATTCACCATCAAAACAATTTTAAGGCGACACATATAAATTTCACATATATCATATCATGTGTGTATATACACCCACATATATATGTGTGTGTGGAATTGTATGTGGGGTTTAATTAGATATGCACATTGACCAGTTTAATATTCGCATCACATTCAATAGGGTTTAATTAGTTATGCACATTGACTAGTTTAATATTCACATCATTTTCAATAAAATAAATCTGATCATATTGATTTAAATCCAAATACATTGTAAATTGATGTGGCTTTGATACCACAATAATGAAATCAGGGCGACAAATAATACAAAAAATGTAAAAAATTTAAATCATGATTCCCTAATCAGCACGATCGTGTCAACATTGATGTATGTAGGAAGGAAGGTAACTAGAGTTATAACTGGTCCTAGATCAAGTCTAGAGACAACTCTTGATGTAGTAACATGCTTCTTCTCCAAGAAGTAGTGTGCTTCTTCAAGCAGCACTCGAGCAGTCATCAGCGATGACCTCATGGTGCAACACCATAGACGATAGTTGATGGTCCTCCTAGTGACATGAAATAGCCTCCTACCTCTAGTGTAGTCCAGGCAAACCACCTAGAATTCCATGTTGTGCTACTAGAGCCAATGGGAAGGAGTTGTCCCTTCGAACGTCAATCTGTTAGTATTGATTTGCTCTTCCACAATTGTCTCTCCCTTGTTGTTCCTCCCTTTTATGGGTAGAACTTTCTTGGGCTCTCTATCGATAATCACAACTAGAGTGGAAAACAATTTCCAGAGCTTATTGTTGTGTATGGGAACCCCCCAATACCCCTCTATTTATAGAAGCGGCTAGGGTCATGGTTTCCAATCAGTTTGGGAGTCAAAGAGATAGAATTCATGAATTTTCTAGATATGACAAATGGTGAACCGGTTAGTTCACTAACCAACCAATTGGTTCATGGGTGAACCATTCAGTTCATCCCTTTAACTGGTCGGTTCAACATGTTTCCTATTTGCAAACATATTTACTTTGAATATTCAATTAATGCAATCATGACATTAGCATTATATCCTTGATCCAATCGAATTGGTCATTGAACAAGGCATTCGACATGATGAATCAGTCATTTCACTTCATGAATTGGTGGTTTCACACCATGAAATGGTCGTTTTACTCATAAAACAGTTGTTTCATATGTGAAATGGTCATTTGACATGTCCAACTCAGTCAAATATTCAACCAATTGGGATTTGTATTGACCTGGCACTTGAATCGGTTGGTCCAACACTTCAACTATTTGGTTCTAAGTCGAGTTAGTCAATCTACAACCTCAGTTGTTTAAATTGAATACCTAAACACTTTAGTAATCAAGTTAAACATCATTCATGAATAAACTCCTGTTCCAAGTGCATCTTATGTGTGTGACCCTATAGGTTCCAATTAACATTGGTAGTGAATGTCCATAATTAACTTATGATATCGCAAGCAACGAGCGGTATCTAGAAACACATCATTGCTGCCCAAGTAATTTAGAGAGTTGGAGAACAACTTCAACCTATAATCCTTGATCGGTGTTATTGTGATCATATAGTTCTTTTGTCTCTGATATCCAGATTAAACTGAGGCATGGAATAGTCATCCTTTCAATGTTAAATCTATGTTCCATAAATTAGAGTAGACTCTCTACGATGCATGTGAATTCACATATCACATATTGAATCACATTAGTATGTACAAATATTTCTCAGTCTTTCTTCCTATAGGAGGGATAAATCTCATCTACATCACTCACACTCAATCCCCATGTGACACAGAGTACCTAAAAATCACCTTTATGTCAACCCTTACTCAAGGTCACATTGGATGATCTCAAATTACAATGAATGACATGCGATGGGTGTAGTGACTTCATATCTAAGAACCACAATCACCACTATCACAATAAGAGATGATTCTAGGTACCATTCCATGGTATCCATGTATCACTCTCAAGATGCATTTGTATGATACACTGCTCTCTAACATGTACTTGTACGGTTGACTTGATATCCCATATCAAGACTAATGAGACTTTGTCATCAGTCAATACATACTCTAGTTTTATGTAATACTATTGTCTATTTTGTTTCCATAGTAATATCTGACTAGGGACATAATAATAATGTATGTACTCTTATCATACATATGATCTCATTGTTTAGGTCCTTAACCTGAAGACATATATCATCAGTAACATCAATCTTTATACATATGCTATGTATGTGGCATAATCTGATGATTGAAACAAACATAATAGATATAATTACTTTTATTATTATCAAACCAGGTATCTAATTCCACATTCCAATCATCATACGATTGGCTCTCTTGGCATACATACCAACAATAAGTACTAAATTGAATTTTTATTACATCTTTTTATCTTTGTATATGATTGCTACCATAGACACTTAACTTTTCTCTATCCACACACACATTTATCTCTTATTTTCCTCTCACACCCTCCTTTCACATTCTACAAGCTGACTGACATATTATCTATTTTGGGAGTGATTTCACCTTACCAGCTCCATTTTCTTCTTCAAATTCACTTTCTTTACTTCCGTCCTGATCTCTTCCTACCTATTTGACTAAGAAAGTGTCTCAAACCTATTTCTTGTCTCTAGGTCATTGGTCATGCCACTTCTAGTTGAAGGGATAGCAGGATTCTTCAGTATCCTCATTGAGATCCCTCCAAATGGGCTATTGTGTGTGTGGTTCACAATAGTCCACCCTTTCTTCGATTCCTACTGTGATTGAGGATTGTCAATGTTGTTTTGTAGAGACCTGACATCTATCTCCCTCTCCTTCCCCTTTTCTTGCTCCTTCTCTTTCTCCTTCACCTTCTCTTCCTCCTCCTCTGCACTCTCCTTGTTCTGAACAGACTTCCATGTCTTCCTTGGCATCATGAAACCTTCCTTATATTTTAGTGGTTGTTCTTTAGGCTTGCTTAGACATTGCTTCTCATCATGGAAGAAGGCACAACACATCCCATGATTGATGAATATATGTTCATACTCTACCTTGTGCTCAATCTCCCCTCTTCCTTGCACTTGCAGCCACACAACTTCTGGCCTAGGTGCCTCATATTGTAGGTTGATGAACACCCTCGTATCATCTCCTTCTAGATAATGTTCATAGATCCTTAGTATTTCCCCTACTCCCACTGCCACCATGCCTACCGCCCTCCATATACAAGAATGTCCAAATGTAGCCAGTCTAATCCAGACCGCCGTTCTTTTAATCCTTCATGATGACCAACTAGTTATCCATCCACCTCGGCCCTGAGTCAAGGATCATCACCTTATCCTCTCCATTCATCAACCGAAGTTTGAAATATACCATTGTCCTTGACAGAAGCTTGAAATCACCCTTGGGTCGCCAGTTTGTCTTCACCCATGCCATAAAGTGTGGGTAGTAGGGTCTCTTGCCCATCACATACACCAAAACGGTGTGTTCCCACTTGTTCTTCATCAATTGGAACTCTAATTCATCTAGTTCCACTTGAACCTTCCAATCGACAATCGTTGGCATCAGAAATTTCATCTCTTTTGGAACTACCATCATCTTCGATACATGCATCAATTTCTTCTTATGAGCCCCACCTATGGGATCCATCATGTTCTTCTCTACGCTCTCTCTGCTTGCAACTTCAAACATGTCTAGGTTGAGAACACATGTATAGTCACCCATCACAGACGCCACATTGCTCATTGCTCTATCTGGGTTCTCTTGTTGTAGCTAGGGTTAGGTGTATGTGAGCGGGTAGGGGGTGGTAGTGAGAGAGGGTGTACACTTCTGGATGGAGAAGTTGGCGATATGGGTATCATGTCCAAGGGTCATCGCATACAATCACCAAAATGATCACCAGAGAAAAACCTTAGAGGGTGAGTGGGGGTTATGTGTATATATATGTATGTATGTGTGTATTTAAGTGTTTGTGTGTATATATGTATATATATGGGCATTCGTTCAATGCCCACGTGGGTAGCACATGCTCCTAATTTTGTTACTTTTTTGGGGGTTTCTTACTTTACAGATGTAGAGGGCTACTTTACCTTACAAATTATTACTTTTCATGCATAGATAGTTACATCCATAACAGCTATTATAAATATACAATTACATATTTATTCCAGAAATTTTTTTGTTTATTTTACATAGTTTTACTTCTTGAGTCGAATAGTTACTTTTTGGTCAATATAATTACTTTTTTATTAAGTGAGTTACTTTTTGGGAGGCACGAGTAGTGAATTCTAGGATACCCACGTGAGTATATATATGTATATATATGTATATATATGTGTGTATATATATATGTATATATATATGTATATATATGTATATATGTATATATATGTATATATGTATATATGTGTGTGTATATATATATATATATGTATATATATGTGTGTGTGTGTCTATATATATATATATATATATATAGATATATATATAGAGAGAGAGATAGGGGATTTTTACAATACCACGTGAGTAGCTAAGGTTAAGTTACCAATGCATTCCAAAAAGTATCTATTTGGTCAGAAAAATAAGTATCTGGAAAAGTAGTAACTATTTTGTCATAAAAGTAACTAGTATGGTAAAAATGTAAAAATGGGCAGCTTTTATAGTAAACATTTTGAGAATTAGCAAAGAAAATTTGTAATTGTACATTTGTCACAATTGAAACTACAGTCCATATTTGTAGTAATTGAAAAGACGCAAATAGTAAATAACTATTTGGAAGATAATGTTCTAGTCAAATATAGCGACAAAGATGGTAGTGGAAACAAAACAAATTTGGTATAGGGAAATATGGAAATGGATATGTTAGTGGAAACAAAAATTTGACTACCATATTCCCCTTTTACAGTGGATCATGACAACAATTATGTAATGGGAAGGAGAGTTACAAGGTTTAAACCTGGTCCTGGAGTAAGTCTAATGACTAACCCCTGATGTAGCATGTGTTCTTCTTCAAGTTACACCTGGACAATGTCAGAAATGGCCTCTTGGTTGATCACCATAGATGACAGTTGTATTTGTCCTCCTAGAGGGTGGAGACAGTCTCCTCACCTATGTAGTACTCCACACATACCACTGAGAACTCTTGTCCTTCTACTTGAATGGACAAGAAGTATTTGTCCCTTCTAGTCAATGTACTAATGCTGACTTGATCTCCCAATTGTCTCTCCCTTTCTATCCCACCCTTTGGCAGGTGAGACAAGCTCAGGTTCTCACATTCCTACAACTATGAGAAGACAACAATTTCCAGAGCATTGTTTTGTCTCTAGAAAGCCTCGTCTACCCCTCTATTTATAGAAGGGTTAGGTTCAAGATTTCTAGTCTAAATGGAAGTTAAAGAGACATAATTTCATGAATTTTTGGAACCTACAAACCATGAATCAGTTGGTTCATAGATGAACTAATCAGTTCACATGTGACATGATCAGTTCAATGCTTCAGCTATTCATTTTACTATGTTTCCAAATCGAAATTGTATTGCCAATTAATATTTGATTAATACACAAGATGATGTCAGCATCAATCCTTAATCCAATCAAATTGATCAACCAAATGAGCCACTCACAATCTAAATCAGTCAGTTCACAGATCTGAACCGATCAATTCACTTGCTAAATTGGTCGTTTTAGGGTTTTGACTGCCAATACATGTCCTAATTGACCCGACATTTGATCAATTTGTTCTACACTTGAACTGGTCAGTTCACAGTCTAGTCATTCAACTTTTAGTTATTTATATTTAAATTGAATACTTAACACTTTAGTAATCAATTTTAAACTACATTCATAAATAAGATCCTATTCTAGGTGTATCCTATGTGTGTGACCCTATAGGGTCCAAGTTACATTGGAAGTGAATGTCCATAGCTGAATTATGTCATCACAACCAATGAGTGGTATCTAGAAAGACATCAGTTCTACCCAAGTAATCAGAAAGTTGGAGAACAACTTCAACCTACAATTTGTGATTGGTGTTACAGTGATCGTATAGTTCCTTTGTCATTGATATTCAGATTGAACTCAAGACATGGAACCATCATCCTCTTCAACATTCAATCCATGTTCCTTGAACTAGAGCAGACTATCTAAGATATATGTAAGTTCAACATCACATATTTACACACATGAGCATGGCCATGCATTTCTCAAACTCTCTTATCAAGTGTCCAGGATATCATACTCCTGTAGGAGGGTAAAATCCCATCTACATCACTCACAATCATCCCCATGTGTCACAAGGCAACCAAGCACTACCTTTATGACAACCCTTCATGATGGATGTTGTCAAACTATAGCGAACGACATGTCATGAGTGTAGTGATTTCAATCCTAAGAACCACAATCACCACCATCACTGTGAGAGATGATTCTAACTACCAATCATGGTTTTCATGCATCACTCTCAAAGTGGGTCTGTCTGATACACTATTCTCTAACAAGTATCTATGTGTTTGATTTGATATCACATATCATGACTTTATGAGATTCTTTCATCAACCAACACACAATTCAGTCTTATGTGTTATTGTTGTTTATCATCCTTTCACAATAATGACCGACTAGGAACATAGCCTGAATGTACGTACTCTTAACATCTCTATGATCTCATTGTTCATGTCCTCAACCTAAAGACATATATCATTGAGTAACATCATTCTTTAGACATTTATTATGTTAAATCATTATCTCCTAACTGAATAAAATAGAATAAATTAGAATATTGCCTTTATTATAAATCAAATCATTTACAAGATATGCCATTAAAATAATCATATGATTGGCTCGTTGGGCATACATAACAATGATATTTCCAATAAACTAGAAGATCGTGTTAATAAATATGAATGAGAATAAAGGTTGTAAGGTATATACCTGGTCCTGGATAACGTCCAAAGACTATCCTTGCAGTGTCGTGATTCTTTCTCAAGCAGAACCCACATGGTTGTTGGTGATGGCCTCCAAGTGTAGCACCACAAACGAAGGTTGACAATGTCCTCCCGACATGGTGGAAACAACCTCCACACCTCTATGTAGAGCACAAAGACCACTGGCATGGTGGCATGTTTTTCTTCTAGGTTGATGCGAAGGAGTCATCCATCATGTTGTCAACGTCCTAGAGTCAATGTTCTACCCTTTGGCTATCTCTCCTTTTTACGAGTAAGATTCCTCTATATCTCATGGTACCACAATGTTGAGATTAGGAGACTTGTCCTGAGAGCCTTGGACACCCCCCCTTTATATAAGAGTAGATGGGTCAGGGTTTCCACAAACTTGGGGAGACGAGGAGATGAATTTCATGAACTTTTGGTTGTAGAGAATAATGAATTGGTTGAAAAGACTCCCAGTCGGTCAACTAGAACATCCAGTTGGTCAATTGGAATGTTTTCCTAATCTCAAACATATTGGATTTCTATGTGATGATCAATGCACACCATGACATCAACATCAATCCTTGATCCAATTTTACTGGTCATTCAGTTGGTCAACTAGACTTCTCTGTTGGTCAATTGGACACTCTAGTTGGTTGAATGGCATTCCACATCATTCGAATGGACACTCTAATCAGAAAATTGTCGACTTATGTTGTTTAAGTTGATTACGCAAACACTTTCATAATCAAGTCAAACCTTATTCATTAGTAAACTCCTATTTGTGGTGCATCCTATGTGTGACCCGATAAGTCTCAAATTCTGTTGGCAGTGGCAGTGAATGCCCATAACTAGATTATGCCATCACAAATAATGACATGTATCTATCAACACATCATTTCTACCCAAGTAATTGGATTGTTGGAGAACAACTTCAACCTACATTGGTGGTTAGTGTTATCATGATCATATAGTTACTTTATCATTGATATCCAGATTGAACTTGAGGCATGGAATTGTCATACTGTTAATATTCAGTCAATGTTCCTTGAACTAGAGCATACCTTTTGAGATGCATGTGATCTCACATATCACATATTGATTCACATGAGTATGGCATAATGTTTCTTAGTCTCACTTATCAAGTGACAAGGATATCAACTCTAAATGGAGAGACAAATCCCATCTACATCACTCATAGTCAATCCTCGTATGTCACAACATACTCGAATGTTGCATGTAAGGTAACCATTATTCAAGGTTAGGTTGGATGGTGTTGAAGTACATTGAACATCATGTGATGAGTGTAGTGACTTCAGGTCTAAGAACCACAATCACCACTATCACTATGAGAGATGATTCTAAATACCATTTAATGATTTCCATGTATCATTCTCAAGGTGAGTCTGTCAGATACATTGTTCTCTAACAAGTACATATGTGTTTGGTTTCATATCATATATCATGACAAATGAGATTCTATCATTAGCCAACACTCATTCTAGTCTTATGTATTATTGTTTTTTATATTTTTTCCACGATAATATCTGATTAGAGACATAATAAGAATATATATACTCTTATCATATAGATAATCTCATTCTTCAGGTGCTCAATGTGAAGACATATGTCATTGAGTAATATCGTCATTTTAAACGTCTATCATATTATAACATCATCTCATAATTGAACAAACATATAGACAAAAGAGTGCATTTATTATTAATCAAATCGTTTACATGATGCCTTGTTAGACTAATAGTATGACTAGATCTATGGGCATACATATCAATAGACTCCCACTTTCACTTAGATCCAATCACCCATGAATTTAATCCCAAGTGTTGTAACATGACCTTCATGCTTATGTTGCAAAAGTGCTTTTGTCAAGGGGTCATCAACATTGCTTTCAGTTGGTACTCTGCAAATCTTCACATCTCCTCACTATACGATCTCTCATATGAGATGTAACCATCATTGTGTGTGCTTGGAATGGTGATACAATCTAGGTTCCTTATCTTATGTATCCATTATTATCACAATACAACTCTATTGCATCGCTAATGCTTGGAACTGCCCCAATTTAGAGACAAACTTCTTGATCCAAACAACTTCTTTTCCTACATTGGAGGCAACAATGTACTCAGCCTCTATTGTAGAATCAACAACTATTTCTTGTTTGGAACTCTTGAAGCTTATATCTCTATTGTTTAAGAGCAACACAAATCCATATTGCAATGTAAGGTTAACTTTGTCAGTTTGGAAGCTTGCATTGATGTAACAATTTACCACCAACTTTTCCTCACTACTATAGACAAGAAAATAATCCTTAGTTCTTCTTAAGTACTTAAGGATGTTCTTCATGGAAATCCACTGGCCTTTACTGAGATCTTACTATTATCTACTTTTCATGCTCAGGGCATATAAGAAATTAGGATGAGTACATAACATTGTGTACATGATAGATCCAATTGCAGATGCATATGAAATTTTACTCATGCGCTACCATTATTCACAAGAACTAGGACATTGAGATCTATAGATACGAACACCATGAGACATGGGTAAGTTTCCTATCTATGAGTTCTCCATGTGGAACCTTTTTATCACTTTATCAATGTATGTGCATTGTCTTAGGCTAAGAAACCTTCTACATCTATCTCTATAGATCTTGATTCCTAAGATATAGGATGATATGCCTAAGTCCTTCATATAGAATGTATTTCCTAGTCAAGTTCTTACCATTTGTAAGGTATGGATTCATTCCCCAATACTAGTATGTCCTCTACATGCAATATTAGGAATACAATCATGATCCCACTAACCTTCTTGTAAAGCACAATTGACCTACATTTTAACTAAAGCCACACTATTTGATTGTTTCCTCAAATTTGAAGATTACATATCCAAAATGATTTCTCCAATCCATGGATTGATCTTTGTATCTTATAGACTATATTGGCTTCCTTTAGATTTATAAAACCCTCAAGTTGTGTTAGAATCTCATTAAAGAATGCAGTTTTAGCATCTGTCTTCCAAATTTCATAGTCATAATAACCTATAATGGCAAGCATGATCCTGATAGACTTAACCATGCCAACTGGATAAAAGGTTTTTTCATAGTCAATACCATGAACTCATCTAAAATCTTGTGCAACCAATTGACCTTTATAGATTTATAAATTACCATCCATGCTAGTCTTCTTCTTGAAGACCCATTTACACCCTATGGGTTTTACCCATTCAGGTGGATCCACCAAGGTCCATTCCTTTTTGGTGTACATGGATTGCATCTCAAATCTCATGGCCTCAAGAAACTTATCAGACTTTAGTCCCTTAACATATTCTAGGAAGGTTGTTGGCCCATCATCAATGACCAACTCATTTCCTTCTTGACTCACAAGATAACCAAATCTTTCAAGCTCAAGGCATGTCCCACTAGATCTGCAAGGTTCATGTGTTACATGAGGAATTTGAGATTTGACAACAATTTGTGACTCTTCGTATTCATTTTGTACCTTTATAGGTTACTCAAACCACTTCAAGTATACTTGCCTCCCATTAATTCCTTTGGAAATAAGTTCCTTTTCTAGGAATACAACATCCCTAGAAACAAACCCTTTTTTGTTAGATGGTGTATAAACATAGTATCATTTGGTTTCCCTAGGATATCCAACAAAATAACATTTATTCATTCTGGGTCTAGGATTTTGGGAAATTGCTTTCTCACATAAGCTTCAGATCCCCAAATCTTCATAAAAGACACATTGGGTCGCTTCCCATAGCATATCTCATATGGTGTCTTTTGAACTGATTTAGATGGTACACAGTTAAGTGTGTATGTTTCCGTTTCTAGAGCATATCCCTAGATGTATGTCACAAGTCTAGAAAAACTCATCATTAACCACACCATATCTAGTAATTTGAGTTCCTTCTTTCTAATAATCTATTATGTTGTGGTGTTCCAGATGGAATCCATTGTGATATGATACCACAGTCTTATAGAAGGTCCTCAAATTGATGGCTTAAGTATTCCCACCTTGATTAGAATGTAGTGCTTTCATTCTTTTACCAAGTTGGTTCTGTACTCATTCATGAAATCCTTAAACTTTTCAAGGGTTTCTAACTTATGTTTCATCAAGTACACATAGTCATACCTATTGAAGTGATCAATAATGGTAATGAGGTACCGGTAACTGCCCCTAGCATTTACTCTAAATGGACCACATACATCAGTATATATGAGTCCCAATAGATCACTCGCTCTCTCACTATGTCCAGTGAAAGGAGTCTTTTTCATTTTTCCTTGTAAACTAGATATGCATGTCTCTATTGATTTGAGGTCAAAAGAGTCTAGATAACCATCTTTATGGAGTCTAGAAATGTGTTTCACATTAATGTTTCCTAGAAAACAATGCCAAATGTATATTTTGCTTGAGTAATAAAGTTTTAACCTTTTGGCATTTATGTTATTAACATTTGTCTCTAGATCTAGCAAGTAAATACCATATGACATTAGGTAACTGCCATAAAAGATCTCATCTTTAGAAATAGATAATCAACCATTCTTTATATGAAATTTGAATCCATTCTTGGCCATACAAGATACAAACAATGATGGTTCTATTAATAGCTGGTACAAAACAGAAGTTCTCTAACTCTATTACAAGCCCACTTGGTAAAGATAACTCATAGATTCTAATAGCACTAGCAGCAACTCTTTCTCCATTAGCAACGCGTAGTTCAACCCCACCTTTCTTTAACGGTCTACTTCTTTTTAGATCCTATACATTTGTGCAAATGTTTGAACCACATCCAGTATCCAGTACGAAGATGAAGAAGTAGAAAAGTTAATCTCAATAATGTATATATCTGAAGTAGATATCTCTATCCTTTTCTTTACCTTCCTTAGTTCCTTTAAGCAAAAAGCACAGATTTCTTTTGCACTTACCCTTCTTCTTATTTTAAGTGCTGAAGACTTAGAGTTCATCTTAGCCTCACAAGTTTTCATGGCCTTCTCTTTGCCTTTGGACTCCCCTCATCTGATTAGCATCATGGGTTTATCCTTATTCAATTGTTCTTCAACAGTTATCAATATGCCAAGCAATTTAGATAGTGGTTAGGCCAAATTACTCAAGTAACAACACTCAATAAACTAGCTATATGATTTAGGAAATGATTGTAGAATCATATTTGTGGCCAACTATTGACCTAAAGGAAATCTAAATCTCTATAGATGTTTCGTATCCCTAATCATATTGAGCACATGGGGCTCTACTGGATCTCCCTCTATTAGTTTGCACTTAAATAATGTTTTGGAGACATTATATCTTTTTTGATTCACATGATTCTTAATATGTATTATCATCTCAAGAATCTTCATGTTTTCATGTTGTTTATGCAACTCATAGTTCATATAGCCCAGCATAAGGTCTTTGATGTCTATGAAATCATTGACATGCTTCAAGTAAGTGTCCATTTCAGCCTTGGACACATTTGGAGCAGGTTCCTCTAGCACTGGTGTTTCAAGGACATAAAGCTTGCGCTCATGAGTGCAAAAACATTTCTCAATGACCTAATCCAGCCATGGAACTTGTTCTCGTTCAACTTGTCCTTCTCAAGGAATAACCTCAAAGAAAACATGCTATTTTTTGCCATTTGTTTCTAGAAAAGAAATTTGCATTTTGTCAGAAATGATTTTTTATTTTATTTGATTAAAAAGAAAAATTTGATGACAATATTAGGCCTTTAATTAATTATCTCTCCCACTATTTTATTCAAAATGATAGACCTTACTTATCAATTTGGAAGATTACATCTTACTACCTTGTAGTGAGTCAAGATCCAAAATAATTAAGTTATTACCCAGCCAAAGCTAGAGTCCATAACAAATTATTAAGGTAGGCAATATTTGACAATTACATCTCATGCAATTCTTTGATAGATAATATGCACAACTCCTTATCATATTGCATCTTTTTACTTCTAGGCACTTAATCTCATCAACTAGTTAAGCTTGACCCAAAAGCCAACACAATAGTAATGCACTTGGTAGGCCCACATAACTATCATCATACTTTCATGAGATAGACATCGCACCATGCTCATTGTGCCCACTCTTAGTAAATCAATTTTTTCATGTGTGTTTCTTATGGAAAGCATCTAATACTTATACATATACATATCCAATCACCACATACTTATAATATGTATCATATACATAATATATCCACAAGTGAAACATGCAATCATAAAAATACAAGAGACAGTTATGGCCACACTACTACAATTCTTTGGGGCCACATAGAATTCCTATCCAACTAAGGTCATACGTCATGTGTTATAACCTATAAAGAAAAAGTTGTGCTAGAAATAGGTCAGTCAGTCAATTAGACTCTTGCACTCAATTAGTTTGTCAGCCTCTCGATCAATTGGCATTTGTAGTTGGTCGACTGGCTCTTGGCTCAAGCAGCTATCCAGACTCCTCAAGTCAGTCGATTGGGCCTCTAGTCAATTGATTCACTCTTTTGATCAATAGTCTCTTTGGTCCTCCAGTCAATTGACTCAACCCCTAGTTGATTGACTTTCCTGGTGCATACCTTCTTATCTTTTGTTGAAATGGAAACTAAGACTATCCTATTATATATTACATTGTAAAAGTGATAACTCGAGTTACATACGAGGGGAGTATAGGGAGGATATCATTAACTTACATATGGAGAAATAGAGAAGGGCTCAGTATGAAAACCAAATCTAAAATAAAATAAAATAAACCATTCAACCACACACACATATTAAAGGGCTATTGTCCATAACCATGCTTACATCCACCATAAAAATTATTTAGACTGACGCCTATAAATTGCATATATATACATAGGATTTATGAGACATTCCCTAGCTTATGTGGTATTCAATCAGATATGCAAATTAAACATTAGAATATTAACATCACATGTAATAAAATAAAGGGTTAATTTCATAAAAATACTTATAGTTAACACTTCTTAACAAATCTATCACCAGGTTTCAAGAATTACATACATATCATTCAAAACATTTTCATTTTACGTTTTTATTGTAATTGAATTGTGTTATCAAATTTATTGAGAAACTATCTAGCAACTTCACATATTTTCTTGTTGATCTCCAAATCAAAGAATCAACCTCCACCTCCCTATCTCCTGGGCCACCCCATTCTCCCCCTATCATAGAGCCAAATCTACCATCTGTGGATCCCCAAATCTTCACAAGATGGTGGTAGAAACGATGGCCATGACCCAGAAAGCCAAAACAAATTTTATCGTTGTCGTTTCTATGCCATATAAGAGGCATGAAGGTCGAAACAAGATAAAAGACTGGTGCCATGTGAAGCATGATTGATGGTTCCATCTTTCTCCTCCAAAGTGCAACGTCAAATCCACCTTGTCCCTCACACCCAGTGTCTATTATCGATCCATCTCTATTCAAACATAATTGTTGAGGTTACATGAAGGCAATGATATGATGAAAAAATCAACCACACTCACAACCCGATGCTCTTAGTCTGTCCAACATTTTTGCCTCAGTTGTCTATTCTAATAGAGAATCGCATCGAGCTTGAAGACAAAAATGGAAACATATTCTGTAGTGGTTGATTGTACGTGTCTCATATTTTCATCTTTGACCAGGGCACCAGGTTCCAATAAGCTCATAGTTTTGTATCATTGTTCTTTCTCATGCAGACTAATTTGTCCTTCCTTTCCACATTTTTTTATTACAATCACACTATAAGAATTAAGAAGTATGTTTCCATGAGACTTATGATTTGTAACTTTGTGATGTTTGGAGAGTAAGACATGTCCTAACTTCTTTTTTATTTCTTATCTTGTGATTGTTGTTAGGTTTTCAAATGGTAGAATACGATGAGTACGTGCAGAATAACAAGATGAGAAGAAAAGAGAACAATCACATAACCAAAACACAAGATTTATGTGGTTCGGTCAGATGACCTACTCCACGGGAGGGGGTGATATTTCTACTATATCAGAGAAAGATTACAAGGAGGAGCGCTCTCAGAAAAGACAGATACACCCTACGTACGACGGCTTCCATCTATGCAAATAATACATGATGATTACAAACATTAACCATGATGTATATATTTATAGATGTAGAACTTCAATCAGATTCCTATTCAGATCTGAAAATTAGATTGTATCATACCACGGGGGGCTAATCGGGTCAGCAAAGATCCATTAAATTTTGGGACTAGATCTACGATCGGATCAGTATATTTCTTTGAGGCACATAACAATTGTAGTAGAGGGATCATTGTTTTGATGATAATGGAGACATGACACACATTTGTGATTATAATTTGACATGTAAAACACTGATGTAAGGATGTATTTGTAATGTTACTAAAGACCATATGTTGGTAGTAGAGAGAGAAAAAAAAATAGAATGTAGTTGGATCAGTCCATTGGGATGCATGATGGTCAAACTAACTACTTTTCTGAAAACAAATTCTTACATGACTGTTATGAACTATGTAGCGGCAGGAGCATCCAACAACATGGGAATATCAGGTAGGTAGTTACGGTAAGTCTAGCACAGTGATATGTGCCCAAAGAACATATTTGACCTATAATTGATGGGAGTATATTCACGCTTATCGAAAGCCTAGAAAAGGAACACCACACAAGTGAGAATCCTTGTGAGAGACGATCGATTGACGTCTTTGGATAAAAGAGTTAGAATATGATAAAAATGAAAAACATAAAGGTTTTTTATTATATGTATGTAATTTCTAAAACGTGGTGCTAGATTTGTGAACAAATGCAAACATTAAGTATTTTTATGAAATTAAACCTAAAATAAATGATAAAACCATACTTTGATCATATCAATTAAATCCCCAAAAAATATTAAATTAACATGGATCTAATGCCACTGTAGGAAAATATGGCGATAGAGATGGCAGTAAAAAAAATCTTGCCATATTCCCCATAAATTAGTGGATTGTGTCAATAACTATGAACAGGGATAAAGGTCGCAAGGTAAATAACTGGTCCTGGAGCAAGTCCAACCAACTATCCTTGTAGTGACGTGCTTCTTTCTCATAAAACACCTGGATGGTTTTCAATAGTAGCCTCATGGTTTAGCACCACGGATGTCAGTTGATGACATCCTCCTAGTACGATGGAAATAGCCTCCATGCCACTACGTAGTCCCTGTGGACCACTGAAAATGCATGTCATTCTTCTAGAACTAATGAGAAGTAATTGTCCCTCATGTTGTCAATGTGCTAGCATCAACTTTGTATACATCTCTCTATCTCCCCCTTTTACAAGTAAGATGCCTATGACTATCACTTTACCACAATGTTGAGATTAGGAGACAACTTATCTTGAGATCTTTGTCCACCCCCCCCCCAACCCATATAGGAGTGGATGGGTCAAGGATTTGAAAAACCTGAGTATACAAGGAGATGGATTTCAAGATTTTTTGGCAGCTATGAATCATGAGTTGGTTGAATGAACTCCCAGTCAGTCAACTGGTACCTCATTTATTCGACTAGAACATCCATTCTATCAATTGGAATGCTTTCCTATTCGCAAACATATTGTCTTTCAATGTGATGATCAATGCACAACATGACATTAGCATCAATGCTTGATCCAAGCTTACTAACCATCTAGTCGGTCAATTGGATTTCTCAATCGGTTGACTAGATACTCCAGCAGTAGACTCACATTTCCAGTCGGTTGACTAGACACTCCAGTCAGCCAACTATTAGCAAATGTTGTTTAAGTTGATTACCCAACCACTATAGTAATCAAGTCAAACCTTATTCATGAGTAAACTCCTATTCTAGGTGCATCCTATGTGTGTGACCCAAAGTCCCAAATTATGTTGGTTGTGAATGACCATAACTAGATTACGACATCACAGACAATGAACGATATCTAGAAACACATCATTTCTACCCAATTAAATAGAGAGTTGGAGAAAAACTTCAACCTACATCTTTGATTAGTGTTACAATGATTGGATAGTTCCTTAGTCATTGATATCTAGATTGAACTTGAGTCATAGAATCATCATCCTCTTAATATTCAATCCACGTTCCTTGAACTAGAGCAGACTGTCTGAGAAACATGTGACCCCAAGTATCACATGAGTATGGTCATACATTTCTCAGTCTCACTTATCAAGTGGTCGTGATATAAATTCCAACAGGATGGACAAATCCCATCTACATCACTCACAGTCAATCCCCATGTGTCACAACATACCCAAACATCACTTGTATGGTAACCTTTATTCAAGGTCATGTTGGATGGTGTCAAAGTACATCAAATAACATGTGATGAGTGTAGTGGATTCATGACTAAGAACCATAATCACGACTATCACTAGGAGAGTTTATTTTGACTACCATTCAATAATTTTCATGTATCACTCTCAAGGTGGGTTTATCTAAGACATTGTTCTCTAACAAGTGCATATGTGTTTGGCTTGATATCATATATGATATTTGAGATTCCGTCATTGGTCAACACACATTCTAGTGTTATGGTATTATTGTTGTCTATATTGTTTCCATAATAATATATGACTAGAGACATACTAAGTATGTATGTACTCTTATCATACATATAATCTCATTGTTCATGTCCTCAACCTGAAGACATATGTCATCGAGTAATATCATTCTTTTAGATATATATCATGTTACACCATCATCTCATAATTGAACAAACATATACATGAAATATTACCTTTATTGTTAATCAAATCTATTACATGATTCCTCCTTACAATCATTGTATTACTGGATCTCTGGTCGTAAATATCAAAAAATGTAACCCTCTTAAGATGAATTGTAAAAAATTCTAGAAAAGAAATTGTTTCCTGGAGCTAGGAGCTACCATTTGAACTCAACTCAAAAAATTTAATGAATCCTATGATCGTGGGAACAACACAAAAAGCAAGTAGAAAAAATAAATGAATAAATCTTAGAGTTTCCACCCTATTTAATTCTTAAAACAAGAAAAAAATCAAAGATATGAAATTAAATCAATAGGAAAATACAAAAAAGCCCGGATTGATCCCACACAAATAAGAAAGGTATGCATTAATTCATAGATCAGATTCGGAAATCTTATTATAGTTGGAGAAGGTGTTAGCACCCCCATCTTACTCGATAATGATATTGCAACTTTTTATTCATATTGGGTAAATATAGTGGTGATCAAGGTTGTTGTTAACAAAATAGCAGAAAATGATGAAAAAACAATTTTTATGTTGGTGGACCTTTAGGTTTGGAGACGGTCATGGTTTTCCCATCATAGACCTAAAGATCTTATTTTTTAGGTGTGTTGTGTTCTCAATCGCCTCAGGACCTCCCATGGAATAGATCCATCTTTGGAGATTACAGTTGATGCATAGGAAGAGAGAGAGAGGAGTGAGAGAGAGATTCCATTGAGCAAGATCATATCTTTAAGAAAGGGTGTGCAAATATGAATAGTTATGAACAAATCATGGAAAGCAATAGTTACTGATGCAGATATAACAGAAAAAGTAACAGATTAGTAGAGAAGTTTGTGTAAGAGGAAGGATACTCTAATCACAAATATAATCATTTCTCTAGTTTTAAGAGAGACGGAGGGTAGGAATACTGGGGATCTATTTATACATGGATTTTAGAGATTATGATTCTAGCTAGAATCTTACAAAAGAGGTAGTGGATCACTGTGTTGTGCCCCATAGAAGGTCACTCAAATCAAGGTGATTCACCATGTGTAAAGCATTGGATGGATACGATTCACCATGTGTCATGTGGCAAATGGTTGTGAACTGCTCGGTGTCACTGGGTGGAAAAAGATAGTCTCCCATTTTCCCAATAATTTTAAGAATGTTCTGGAAAAAATAAAAAAAACTTGCACAGAAAGAAGTTTCGGAGTTATCTCTAGAGTTTTTCTCAAAAATGCATTTGGAAAGGGAATATTTAATTCCATACAATTCAACTAGGAAAATTTTGAAGAATAGCCTATTTAAGGTTGAATTGAAGGACAACTACACTTTTGATCTGAAAAAAGATTTCTTTGCAGAAGGCCCCAAATTGGGAAAAAGTAGGCACAAAGTGGTGTATAAAATGTGCTAAAAATGGAAAATGGTGGAAAAGTAGGTATATGTGACAATTAAGTAGGATGCGGAACGGATTCCATTATTAGCCATATGATTAAGGTTTATCGTATATTTTTGTTGAGTGAGCAAATATGGGGTGTCAATTATTTACCCCACTCAAGGCAAGGTTTGAGATAAGGGTGAGAACAACGTGCTTGATCCATGTTTGACCCCCATTTTTTGACACGAAAGGACAAAAAGGTTGGAATCGTTAAGTAAACCTTATCGAGGGTGAAAATCAAGTGTGGTTTGTGTCTTTTCAGACATACATAAAGATCAAGATCTATGATCATTGAGGATAGTGGTAACTGCTATGCCTGAAAAGTAGATCTCTGAGAAAATGAGTAGTCATGCATCTTCCTACGCATCCTTAGTTTTTAGTAAGCCGATTTAGAGTCAGAACTAGAACTCTTAAAAGGAACAATATGAAGAGTTTGCCTATTAGAGTAGGGTTTAAATCATCAAGATTTTTGGTTGTATTTTAGACAAGCTTTTTAAATTAAAGGTGACCTTTATAGACAGTGGATGTATCAGTTAGGCATTTGATTGATTGAGGAATCTGAGACTAAACTCAGGTTGGATGTCTTGACCACTAACTAGTGAAAGGTATCCTCCACAATGTGTTCCTTCTAGTTTGCCTTTAGTCCTCTAGAGCACAGAATCTCCTCGACTTTCAAGTTCTTAGTATTAGAAATTGGAGAATTGATCCACAACACGGGGTCATCAGGTAGTGTCGACAATTCAGTTCATCTTGAGTCATGATCTAGGATTGTCAAAGGATGCATGCATGAAAGCACACTGGTAATTCTAGATGTAATGGTTTATAAGGTCACTCTAGATTCTTGTCATAGGACCCGAGTAGGGACCCCAAAAAGTTTTAGAAAAAGAGGGTTGGGGAGTCCGTTTAGATAAGGCTCATGGTCTAGTTTAAGGTCTTGGTCCAAGAC
The DNA here is from genome assembly GCA_963693085.1 of Alisma plantago-aquatica. Classification (NCBI taxonomy): domain Eukaryota; kingdom Viridiplantae; phylum Streptophyta; class Magnoliopsida; order Alismatales; family Alismataceae; genus Alisma; species Alisma plantago-aquatica. The sequence goes on along the minus strand of OY856415.1, from coordinate 50,025,709 downwards.
CCAGTTATATTTGCAGATAAAGTGTATGATTGGTCCAGTTTTAGGTCATAGTTTGGGACCCTGAAAGAATGAAAAAGTAATTTTGAGTTTGGTCCACTTTTATATCATAATCTAGGACCCTATTTGAAAATAATATTTAGAATTTGTGTAGTTTTAGGTGCCAATCCATGACCTTAGCTTTGAAAAAAAAATTAGATTTATAATCGGTACATATTTAGGTTGTAGTTCGGGACCCTGGATTTGAAGAGAAGAAGTCTAGAATTGGTCTAGTTTTAGGTGACAGTCCATGACCTTGGATTTGAAAAAAAGAGATTTAGAATGTTGGTATGTATACCCATAGACCCAATAATATGATGATTGTAATGGCAAATCTTATTAAAATTTGATTAATAATAAAGGCAATCTTCATATATATGTTTGTTCAATTATGAGATAATTATATGACATGATAGATCTCTAAATAATGATGTTACTCTATGGTGTATGTCTTTAGGCAGAGGACCTAATTAGTGAGATCGTATGAATCATAGAGTGCATACATTCTTGTCATGTCCCTAGTCAGATGTTATTGAGGAAGCTAATAGAAAGTAATAACGCATATGACTAAAGTGTGTGTTGATTGATGACAAAATCTCATTAGTTATAAAGCTAGCTAGAAAACCAAGTCTTCTTCACTCAAAGAAAAGGGAGGGGTGACCAAGGTAGGAAATTGTCACGAACGTCACCAGCCTGGACACTAGAAAAGGAATTTCCCTCTCTACCTGGAGGAATTGAGGAAGAAGAAGGAGGCGATAGAGATATCCAATTTAGGTATATACGATATTGAGATAAATGTGTCTAATTTTTCATCATGGGTACTAAATACCACATGTGGATCTCACATATGTTTGAATATGCAGGATTTGAAAAGAAGTAAGCTTTTAAGTAAGGGCAAGGTCAAACTACATGTTGCAAATGGAGAAAGAGTTGTTGCCACTGTAGTTGGAAACTCTAATTCATCTTTTCCCACAGGGCTTGTGATGGAGTTAGAGAATTGCTATTGTGTACCTTCCATTTATAGAAACATAATTTTTGTGTCTTCTATGAACAAGAATGGATATAAATTTAATATAATGGTAAATTTTCAATTTTAAAAGATGAGATTGTTTATGGTCGTGCTCCTATGTCTTACGGACTTTATTTTCTAGATCTAGATACAAATGTTTATAACATAAATACCAAAAGACTAAAACTCAACAAATCAAATAAAACATACCTTTAGCATTGTCATTTAAGGAACATCAATGAGAAATACATTTCTAGACTATGTACAGATGGACATCTAGACTCCTTTGATTTCAAATCAATAGAGACATGTGAGTCTTGTTTATTGGGAAAAATGGCAAAGACTCCCTTCACTGTCCATAGTGATAGGGCTAGTAATCTATTAGAATTTATACATACTAATGTATGTTGTCCTTTTAGAACAAATGTTAGAGGTGGTTATCAATACTTCATTACCTTTATTGATGATCTCAGTAGGTATGGTTATGTTTACTTGATAAAACATAAGTCAAAAACCCTTGAAAAGTTGAACCATATTCTAATTGAGGTGGAGAATACTGAAGCAAAGAGTTTGAGGACCTTATGGAGATTGTGGTATCATGTCACAATGGACTCACCTGTAACACCACAACATAACAGTGTGTCAAAAAGAAGGAATTGCACATTGCTAGATATGATGCAATCAATGATGAGTTTTGCTGATCTTTCAACTTCCTTCTAGGGTTATGCTCTAGAAACCTCATCATTTACACTAAACCATGTACCATCTAAATTGGTTCAAAAGACACCATATGAGGTATGGTATGGGAAGCTTCCCAATGTGTCTTTTTTATGAAGGTTTTAGGATGTGAAGCTTATGTGAGAAAGTAGTTTCTCAAAAATCTTAGACCAAGATCAGGTAAATGTTATTTTGTTGGATATCCCAGGGAAACCAAAGGATACTACTCCTATACTCCATCTAACAACAAAGTGTTTGTTGATAGGGATGTTGTATTCTTTGAAAAGGAAAACATTTACAAAGAAATCAGTGGGAGGAAAGTAGAAATCGAAGAGGTTTGAGACCAACAAGAAAGTATTTAACCTTTAGAGGTATAAGAGTAACATAGAGATTCACAAACCATTTTAGAATCTCAAATTCCTCATGTAAAACATCAACCTTGTAGATCTAGTAGGAAACACCTTGAGACAGAAATATTTGGTTATCTTGGACTCAAGAAGGCGATCAATCAGTCATTGATGATGAGCCAACAACCTACCTAGAAGCTATTAAAGGACCAAACTATGAGAAATGGATTGAGGCCATGATATTTGAGATGGAATCCATGTACACCAACAAGGTATGTGACATGCGTAAATCGTGCGTGCAAACACAAGTATACGTATCAATGTAATATAGGCCTTGTGAGGCCCGAGTCAAACTCAGGGAAACGTGAATTTTAGTAGACTACTACTAACTGGTTGCGATCAGCTAAACTGATTAAAAGAGTTTGAGAGTTGATTGAAAAATAAAATAAAATAAAAGAAAACAAAGCAATCGATTAAATGTTTAGTTTAATCAATTTAAATGGGAATCTTTAGGATTGTGGTTTCACCGCAGGTTCTCGCTGTACTAATTACTATACAATTATCGTAATTCATCTCCTATTCTGGATAGTGGCATGTAGTCAGAATTGCTCACTTTTGCGATACAATTCACTACCTAAATCTAGGTCGGTTCCATGGTAGTAGTAACCTATACCCTAAATTAGGTGCATGAGAACAAACTCTGGGTTTCCACCATTAACCGTACATCGCCTTGTTCAAGGAATTTATTAGTTAATGTGATATTCGTCTCTTTTCAACCGTTAATTCTTCTTTGAAAGTAATTAAAGGCATTATATTATCATTAAGGTGATCAATCATAATGATACAATGGAGAAAATGAAATCATACCACGAAATTGAGAGACAAATTATGATAAACTATGTAAAAAGTATCATACAGCGATTACCCGGGCTACTCCCGGTCCTAAAGACAAAGGGGATTAGCCCCGCATGGTTGACAATGGAAAATATATAGGAGTAGAGAAGAAAAACATGGGAAATATGGATCAAACTCGTGTAACCCCTGATACAAAGGTGTTCCTAGAGATCCTCCTCGAGAAACGTGCGTTTTGCTGTCTTCCGGCAGCAAAATCGCCCGTCGGAGGTGCCCGGATCGCTCGGTTGACGACCTTCGTCTATCGTCTCCTCTCTCTCTCTCCTTCTTGGATGTTGTGCAACACAATATGCGATCCCCCTAGGGCCGGCCGTGCTCTTCTTAGGTCATAGGACAACTTTACGGCACCGAAAAAGCTCAACCGTCGGATGAAAACGCTCCGTTTTAGTGCTGAAAATTGCCAGATCCCGACGTTGTCGATACCATCGACCCCAGGTTGATGGTATCGACCATGATACAGGTATTTCCTTCCAAAATCACGTTTTGGGGTTGCTTTCTGATGAAATGTCGATACTATCGACACCAGGGTCGATAGTATCGACTCCGGACAATGCAAAAGTGCCTAAAAAAGTGTCGAAACATCTGTATAATCTGAGGATTATATAAAATCATATAAATATGATAAAAGAAGTATAATTTGATGCAAAAAGAGTTTAAAGGCCAACTATAGTGAATTATGCTACTATAATAAAAAAAATGACAAATACATGCATAAAATAGATATAAAATAAGCCTAGAAAAGTGACTCAAAACCCATGCATCAAACTCCCCTAAGCTTAAACCTTGCTCATCCTCGAGAAAAAAAACTTTGGATCTGGTTGAGATAAGTCAGCAACAGGACATAAATACATGAAATGAATCTACATCATCCCCACTTTCTTTCCACAAACCGGCCCTCATTGACCACTGAAAACTAACTGTCATCCAGGCGACCAAAGACCAATGTAAAAGATGTTCGTCCCCCAATCAATGAAACTATATCAATTAAAGTAGTTAATATGATAAACTCATCTGGTCCATACTTGATGCATCTTGTGATCTCCTATATACGTTGCTCATTTCCTAACTACCATTTAAATGGCAGCAGATCTCTTGATATTAATGATTGAGGAGAATATCATGGGTGGCCTACCGATTAGAGCAATGGGTGGATGGGATAGGTGGTTGTGGAAGAGATGGAAGCACATAACAGTCAATCATGCAATACAAAAATTAATGACCTATCATGATGCAAAATGCAAGTGAAAATTTCCTAATGCTACATTTTTGGTGGAATGATGCATGCACTATCATTCTGTCTCAAGGTGAGATGGAATATCTAAGAAAACTACACCATGTGCTTATTCTTCTTAGTATGTAAGTGAGAACAAGTTCCTTTCTCCCTCTCATTCCTACTTACTTCTCAATTCTTTTTTTTTCTTTTTTTTCTTCTCTTTTTTTTCAATTTTTTTTCAAGCCCTTATTTTCCTAGATGACAATGAATTATTTGTCAAGCTCACTTCTTGTTACATAACTTATACATTTGAAGAATTCAGAAGATATGGAACAAGTTCACCACCTTTAATGTTTCAGAAGACATAAGATGCATGATGTACTATATGCACAAAAGACGTGAATGCAGCTACAAAATGATAATTATGCAATTAAATGACACACACCTAAGGATAATGTGCATGTATAACTACTCTATATTTTTTTTTCTTTTCATTTTCATGCAAAAATATGTGAAAATAGTTGTAATGCAAGACCTATCTACATGGGATGCAATCAAAGAGTGAAAGACAATAATGTGCTCCCATTTCTTATGGTGGAGTGTGAATGAAATTGCGGTGGATCATATCACAAGACTAATTGACAGAACCTTCCTAAAATATCATATGTCCCTCTCTAAAGACTTGTGTATAGGGTAACTGAAGGATTTCTCTCTTAAACTTTAGTCTAAGGTCTTGTTAGTGTTTGGTCGGTTTGGGCTCAAACATCCTTGTCAATCACTTTTCCTTGGACAATAAAGATGGTCATTCATGTCCCCGTGTCCTGAAGCTGACTCACCCAAGCACTTCCTCAGTTATGCAACTCAATTACTCACAAGAATAAGCTCAAAAAGTTTTCAATATGCTCATATTTTCATGTGCCCACAACTCAAGAGTAAAACTCCCAATTGAAACCATGCATTTATTGCTCCACAGATTACACTAGATAGATGTGGATCCTACAAAAGAAGTAAACCTAGAAATAAAAACAACTAATATTTCAAAAATAAAAGCAACATGAATAAGTAAGTAAAAACTAAGATAGAGGTTTGTTCCAACACCCCCCCCCTAAGCTTGAATATGACTATGGCCTCATACTCAACATTCTCACTTAAGAGGTGGAACAGCGGTACCATTCACTTTGAAGTGTGGTGAAGAAGGATGGTTAGATGCTCAAGTGGACCAAGTGATGCTTGCTATATCCCTATTTTTGGTAGCCCATTTTTGTGTCTTAGTGGTTCTAAGACATGACTTGCTTCATCCATCTTTCCTCTGCAAAAAATGGTTTGAAAAAATCTCATTTCAATACATATTACGGCCTCTTTTATGTAGTTGTCCTGCAGGTGTCGATACCATTGACACCAAGGTTGATGGTATCGACCCAGACTCAGCAATTTTGCTAAATTGACGCATCTAAAAGCCTGGGAACTCAAAAATGTCGATACTATCGACCCTAGGGTCGATGGTATCGACTTTACTATCACCAATTTTTCTGAAAATTTTCTGGAATCTCAATACTATCGACACTAAGGTCGATGGTATTGACTTTTCTTCAGCGTTTACTGATCCAAACTTGATACTATCGACCTTAACATTATGCACACTTCAAAACATGAGTTAGGGTACCATTTTTACAAAAATTATCAAAACCTAAGCAAAAACTAAGTACATAAACATAAAAGAACATAACCCAACATAAAATGAACCTAAAGTTGGGTTGCCTCCCAACAAGCACCCTTGTTTAATGTCATAGGCTTGACATAAAGATACCTTTAACCTGGGTTTTCAAGGGATGTCTCCAATGATTCATTTGGCAATTTGAATTTAACTCTATCATCACCAATCCCAAGTGTCAAGTAACCTCGCCCAATGGCAGCGATTACATCAGCTGTAGCTTGGAACGGCCTTCCCAATAGCATCTCACCTCCTTCTAGATCATGCATGTCCATGACTACAAAGACAACAGGGAAGATGAATTTTTCAACCTTGACTAGCACATCCTCACATATACCTTGCGGCTTCACAATGGATCCATCCGCCAACTCAATTGTCATAGAAGTTTGTGTTGGCTTCTTCAATCCCAACTTTTGAAAAGTGGCAAGTGGCATAAGATTAATGCTTGCCCCTGAGTCACATTGTACTTGTGGAAAATGTTGGCCGCCTATGGAACATGGGATGTAGAAACATCCTGGATCTTTCCTCTTCCTTGGTAGCCGTCCTTGGATTATAGAACTCACTTTTTCATCAACACACACAACATCTGTATCTTTGATCCGTCGTTTCTTGTTGATGATGTCTTTCATGAATCTTCCATATGAAGGAATTTTCTCTATCACCTCCACTAGTGGAATGTTAATTTGGAGCTTCCGAAACATCTCCAAGAACTTCTTGTAGTGCCTATGCTCTTTCTTCGGCCTCAGACTATCCGGGAAAGACACGTTTGGGTCCTTCGCTCGCTTGTGTGGTGGCACATATGGAACTTTAGGGGTCTCCTCCCCTAAGCTTGCTTCAACGCCACCTTCTAGGATAGGATTTGACACAAGATTAAACTCAGATTGGCAGGAACACCGTAGAACATACTCCTTCTATAAAAATGTGAAGTAAAAAACCTCATTGTGGGTTTCAAAAATTTGGTGGTTTTAATTTTATGATTGAAAATTCAACAATAATATGTTGTTGATCAAAATAAGAGGATTTAAGGGATATTGAAATGGTAAGTGCATTTGTATGACTTTGATTAATGATACCAATCTTAGAACTTTGGTTGAGTCCTTAATCTAAGCAAACAAAGTAATATCAGGATTAAATTGCAAATATAATAAGATAAAACCTCAATTGAGGCAAGTGTGCTAAAGTAAGCATTAGATGTGAATCTAGGAGAACCACGAGATTTTGGATTCATTAGAGGACCTATATTTGAAGCATGATATCTAGAATTGAGTTAAACCCCAAATTGCACTATTTTGAGTTTCCAAATAGATCCTTGACATATAAATTGAGAATTCAATATTTCATGGCTTCACTAAATACAAACAATATTTTGATGGTTTAGTAAATTATTATTGAGATAATAAACGAAATTCCAAAATATTCCAAGTTGGTCAATAACATATATAATTAATTATCACATTATCTCACTAATAGCATGAGAATCAACTCTTACATAACAAATAGAGTATTTTGGTTTGTTATTTTGCATAAGGATAGATAATTACTAAACAATATTATCCATAGATTTGAGAGAAATGCAAGATACAATGTCATCCATGAAAATAATTCTTTCAATTAATTTTATCTTCACAAAAAAAGAAAATAGAGTTCACATGGATCGAACACCAGATTCAGACGGGAACCACGAGTCGGAGAGTATCCTCCCTCAGCATGCCTCTATCTTGTCATAGACTCACATAATATACCTAACCCCTAGTCTCTCTCTCCCTCTCTAGATCACATCTCTATATAAATATATCACATTTGGTTTTGGTGGATCAAGACGATTACAACAATCTTTATATTACCATTATCAACATGAATTTGGATAATGCCCAAACCTCAATTAATCGTAGAGATCATGGCTGATCAGAAATGGTGCTCCTTGGTACCTCGGGCTTATCTAAGGACCCCTGTGGACGCCCTTTGACTCCTAGAGCATGACCTACCTACAATTACACTCATTAATTCCCTAAGATTCGTCCTATATCTCTAGATTTTTCTATATAGATTTCCACGCTAGAGTCCCTACATAGGTCACTGCACAACCTCGGGAAGCTTCTCTGATCATCAACATACCCAAAACCCTAGTAATTCTTCCTCTCTCAACTCTACCTTTTTTCTTTCTTATATAACATAGATCTACAACCCCATCCATCCCATGGCCAATTGTGAAGTTGGAGGACATTTCCAGACTAGACCGAAGCCAAACCAGCCTAGGGTTGTAGCTTCTGGGGCCATAGGATGAGAGTCAACCATTGAGTTGACTCCATATTTGTCTGGCTCACACATGGACCGAGTGAGAAGAATCCCCTCAGGATTTTACTCCTGCCCCAATCGATGTGACCAATTCTAGTCATCGTGTAAGGGCAAAGGAGTCTCTTATAAAGAGTGGGACCCGATAGGGGATCCATTCTTCAATGAATTGAAGAATAAGTCCATCCAATACCAAATAAGAAGGAAAGGAGGAATTTCATTCATTTTTTGTGGTATACATATCAGAGCCATGGAATGAATAAAATAGTGGAAACAAAACTATTACAAAGTTACATGATGATTCATATACGTTTATTCCTCACCAAAAAAATGGTATAGCAAAGTAAAAGGGTACCTATATAGCAAATCTAATCGCATGCAAGACCTGTTGCAGAGGGCAACCCGACCGTTCCAAGCTATCCTTAGGTCCAATGCCCAACATATGACCTTCGTGCTTCCTTGTCCTCTAATGTACCTACACCTGGGTGGAAGGGAACATCACCCAGAACATAGGAAACAAAGCTTATTGGGTTAAAAGTGCAAAAAGAGATGTTCCCAGTAGGTGGCTATTTGTAATTAGATAAGTTTAAAAGAATTATATCAAGAGAAATAAGACATATAAAATTCAGATTACAAGCATGATAATAAAAGTTTCTTGCCATAACATTTAACCACAATTCTAATTCAAAAAATAAATGTTTGCATACATAACAATGTAGACTAAATATATCTAACAGAGGGCCATAACACCATAGGATCATGGCCTAAAAGAAGTCAGGGTGGAAACGCACACCCCGGGCGAAATACACATGCCATATATAAGTATGGTTTTATATAAGTACCACTATTCTAGATATTCTAGTCAAACATGTAGCATGCATAAAATAGAGAGGCAAGACTAGAATTTTAGTCAATTTCACATAAAAGACAATCATAACAGCAGGGGTCCAAGAACCCACATAAACTGAATAGTTCATCAACCACATGGAATATAATGAATTAAGAACATGAAATATGAAAGTCCAAATAAATGATTTCACATATAAGTTAAGGGTTCAAGAGACATTAAAATCAATGTAGGTTTCAATCAAATAATGCCCAAAATAAAATAGAGGATGTACATACCTTATATTTACAACTAATGGTTAACACAGTTGATATAGTTGAATTCTCAAATTTGAGTATTCATCCTAGAAACACATTATGTATGTAAGTCAAAACAAAGCTAACATTTGTTTACATTCCTATTATAGATTTTGTATTGTTCTTATCCTAGTACCAATCACCTAGTGGCATATTAGGGTTCTCTTAAGTGAATACATGATCCATTGGATATCTATTTTAGTTCTAAGCTTCATATTTAGTCACATAACTCTATATGTGGCCAAGTTACCGTGAATGTGGGTATTTTTGTTTATTTTTAAATCCAAGTCTTGTAATATTCCTCTCATCTAATTTCATTACATCCTCATATATCTCACTAAGATAAAATATATATGTATCTCATAGGTGTGAATATGTTAATAAGATTCTTTTGCATTTTTAATTACCATCACATATGTATATACATATATGTGTATCTAGGGTTAGTGATTTATGATGAAATGAGATTAGTATACTAGGTTTTCTTATAAAGTTGGTTACATTTATGAATCCCTACCTAACAACTCATGAAATAACACCTAAATGTATATTAGTCCCAATATGAAAAATACTATGATAAAAGATGATATAGGCTAGGTTATCATTATAACCTTATTTATATATATATTAATCTTCTTCTTGATGTATTGAGAATGTAGTTTACTATAGTTTTAGGTTTCTAGTTAACAAATTACTACTAGTAGAACACTTATGTATTATACACGTATAGAATCATGTGAATGGTACTATAATACGATTGTCTATAAAGCATAAGAATAACCTAACTGATAGTTATTATGTAGGGGATATGGCAACCTACTCAACTATATTATTTGTCATCTTATATGTACATCTTTAAATCTTTATCCCAATAATGGGGTGATTTACTTACTGGTGGGTCAGATTCCTCCAAATGTGGTTTTCGGCTCCTTTGACTCCAAACAGGGTCATGCCATAGCTTCATGTTGGTGATGCTAGATCAGTCCATCTTCCCCAATGTAACTGGTCAAAAAGGGGCTTGCTCTTCCTCTAGATATTCCTAACTTTCTAAACCAGGTTGGATGTAGTTTATATAGAGATCACACGAGGGGGGTCATAGCTGTAATGGCAAGCTTGGTGGAGGTACAGGTGGTGGAAGTGATGATCACAATGGTCCTAGGTGTTTGTAGATCTGAGATGATGGTGGTTGGGGAGAGTTTGATGGAGGGATGATCTTCATATGAAGGGAGGAGGTAGTTATGTATCCTATTGGAAACCACTGTAGGTGGAAACGAGGTCCCCGTCCATGGTGACTACATTGTTAGGTGGTGGTCAGGCGACATCACTCACTGGTTGCAAGAAGGGACAATAGCTAGTCTGGTCACTCTTCAAGGGTTGTGTAAGACCAGGTGATGAGCATGAAGCAACAAGGAGGAGTTGTGGAAGGATGGAACCTGAGTCTGGTGTTGTGGTGGTGACTCAGTTCAGGGTGAATATGATAGAGGTGTGTGTAGAATGATGCTTTATTTCTACCATCCATCATCTTTTGGGCGGTGGCGGCCATAGTAATGATGCATGTTTGGGGCAACTAGAGATCTGGTAGCTCTCAACACGTCCAGTGATTTGTAATCTAGTGGTGAGGAAGGAAGAGGTGTTGGAGGATGAAGAAGGTTGGTGAGGTGATAGTAGGTGTTGGACTAACGTTGGAGGTTGATGTTGTGGAGAAGTAGTAGGCCGTTGTTGTTGCAGGCACCAACACGACTCCCGCCAACCAATGCAGAAGGCGGCAACAACAACGTGCTATTACAGCCTCTTGGCATAGAGAGATGAGAAGTGGGCGGCTGGGTCTAGGTCAAGGAAGTGAGGGGAGAGCAAGGTAGAGAGGGACATGTTGAGAAGATGAAGTAGGAGAGGAAGAGGAGGAAGAGAGGTGGCCTAGCAGTTGGCTGGTGGATCCGATTGAGGTGCTTCAATGCCTCGTTGACAATGTTGAGATGGAGAGGAGGATAGAAAGAGAAGGGGCGATTGTGGCTGCATTCTTGGCAGGACACCATGTCGTTGGTGGCTAATTCTCTAAGTTCGTCGGCATTGGTGTGAAGGTTAGCAATAGGAAAGAAGTCAGGATGCTAGGATTAGGGAGACTGGGGAAGAAGAGAAGGATAAGAAGGGAAGACAGAGAACAATCGATCTATTGTAGTCACGATCCGCAAGACATGAGTGTGTTGATCGTGTCTCAGGAGGAGCGGGTTACACAGACAAAGGAGACTAGTAGCATATCTATTGGTATGTATGCCCAGAGAGCCAATCATATGATGATTGTAATGACATAAATGTAAGAGATTTTATTATTAATAAAATGCAAGCTTCCAATTTATTCTATTTAATTCAGTTATGAGATAATGATGTAACATTATCAACGTCTAGAGAATAATATTACTCAATGCCATATGTCTTCGAGTAGGTGATTTGGAAGAATGAGATCATACATATGTTAAGAATACATATGTATATTATCATTATGTCCCTGATTAGTTGTTATTGTGTAATGTTGATAGATAACAATAACACATAAGATCAGAGTGTGCGTTGGTTGATGACAAAATCTCATTAGTCATGATATGGCAATATCAAACCAAGTACACATACATGTTAGAGAACAATGTATCAGACAGACCCACCGTGAGACTGACATATGGAAGCAATCATTGGAAGCCATAATCAGCTCCCACAGTGATGGTGGTGGTTGTGGTTCTTAGACCTGAAATCTTTACACTCATCACATGTCGTTGGGTAAACTTTGACATCAACAAATGCAATCCTGAAATATGGGTTCTTATAAATGTGATGATAGAGTGACCTTGACACATGGGGATAGACTATGAATAATAGAAATGGGATTTGTCCCTCCTATAGGAGTTTTATGTTCTAAGCTTCTTGATTAGCGAGACTGTGAAATTCATGGTCATGCACACGTGAGTCAATATGTGATATTGAGCTTACATATATCCCAGAAAGGCTGCTCTTGGTTCAAGAAACAAGATTGAATGATGAAGAGGATGACTGGTCCATGTCTCGAGTTCATTCTGAACATCAGTGAAAAAGGAACTCTACAAACACTACAACACCATACATAGATTGTAGGTTGAAGTTGTTCTCCAACTTTCCATTTACTTGGGTAGCATTGATGTGTGACTAGGCACCAGTCATTGCTTGTGTTTTCATAAAATGTTATGAATATTCATTGGTATTGTATATGGTAATAGAGTCACACACATAGGTCTCGATCTAGAAGAGGAGTTTAATCTTGAATGATGATTGAATTGATTGCTAAAGTGTTTAGGTAATTGATTCACACAACAAGCAGCTTGACTACACTACCAGACACCCATCTCATGGTATGAGATGATTGTCTAGAGTGCCAAATGGTCGTTTCAATGGTATAGATGGGTCTTTGGAGGATCAAGGCTAATTCAAGTTGAAATTGGCTAAGTTATGCTCAAACTGAGGTGTGAATCGACCAGTTCAAACTATCGAACCGACTAGCTCAACTCGACTCACCAGACAGTCCTCTGGGTGAGCGAGACGACTCTCTCGCATGGTTGAGATCACTCAGTTTGGTTGGGAAGGTTCTAGATACTTTTCCGAATATGATCTATTCAATTGCACATTACTTGGAGTGCAAGGAATTAGTATATTACATTAATGGGAAACGAATTGCCAATTTTGTACGTTATTGGGAAACTACCAAACGACCACCTCATAGTGTGAAATGACCATCTCACATGGCAGATGACCATCTGGTGTGGCAGACATTCATTTGATTGGTTGTAGGTTGTGAAAATTCAAGATCTTCCCATCCCTTCCACTCCCGCATCAATTGGGAACCCTAGACCAAACCCCACCTATAAATAGAGGGGTACTGGGGGCTTCCCAAAACACAACACAGACAATTGAGAATTAGGTGCTCTAACAAATGTTGTCCTCTTTGATTGGTGTAACTGAGATCCCAAGCAAGTCCTACCCAACTAGGGAGGGACAACAAGGGAGAGAATAATTGAGATCATTGTTGGGGAGAGCAAGATGGTGACTAGTATGCCAACAGAAGGGACAACTCCTTCTCATCTGTTCTAACAGGACAACAGGAGTTCTAGGCAGTCCATGTGGACTTCTCTAGGGGTGGGAGGCCATTGTCTCCCACTAGGAGGGCATCGTTAACCAATACTCTATAATGAGAGGAGCTACTATATAAGACAACATTCGAGTCTACTATCCATAGAGGAACATATAGATGAGTCCCAATGCAACTAGGAGTTAGAGCTGTGCAACTACAACAACGAGGATTTTTGTTGGACTTGCTTTAGGATCAGGTATACCCTCGAAACCACCCTTCCTATCTTATAGCAATTGACATGATCTGTTGGTCATGGGAATATGGTAGATAAATTTTTTATTTCCGCTATCTACTCTATAGCCATATTTTCCTATAATATAAATATAATTATATCATTTATTAATATATATTAGCTAGGGTTTTTATTTAATTAAATGAATGATCAAAATCTATCCAATTGATCCAAAAATTTATGTGTTGACTAATTAAGGTGTTTTGATTCCTATTTTATCATCAATTTCACCCTTTCAAAGTGTTAGTGTTTTATTTTATTACTTATAGCTTAAGTGCTCAATTAAATCATTTAATGTCTTTCTTAGTCTATTTGATACATTATTTCATATTCATTATTTTGTTTTCATCAAATTGTCTTAAAGTGACTATAGAGAGCCAATTTAGGGTCAAATTAATTTACTATAAAATTTTTATAATTAAGTCCTATATTATTAATGTAACATTAATCCCAATTTAAAAGGTTATTTACTAAAAACATAACATTTTCTTGGCTCTAAATGCCCAAATTTGATAGAATAAGGATCGATACTAATCTAATCTAAAAGGCATAATAAAAGTGAGTGTTTAGGTGGGTTCCAAAATTTGGTATGTCATAACACTCCACCCCTGAAAAGGGATTTTGTCCCCAAAATCTGCCCATAACTAGCTAGATGTAATCCATCATATTTCTAAACCAATCTAAGGTTTCAAATACACTTAATGTAGTGGATCATAGTGCATCACCAAGATGAAATTATATCACTTCATGTATCAAGTCTCCATTTATCTTCTCTTATACGATGTTGATCTAGAGAAGTTACAAAAATCTAGTATTATCTTCATAGTATTGTATTCAATATTAAGACAAGTTCACTTTCCATGTATCACAATTAGCATCACAAAAAAGAAGAAGAAATATCCTGATATTTATTTTGCTTAGTAATCTACCTCAATTATGTTCACCATCCTAGATAAGGGAATATTAATTTTACTTATTTTAAAAATTTTAGTAATGTTCATGGTAGTAAAATTTGCAAGGCTTAGTCATCTACCCCGGTTAAGTGGTGGCTACATACTTAGGACCTTAATACAGGATGCAACTCATGGCTTACCTATTACAATCACAATATTTACTTGAGATAGTCCTAAGTTACATTCCTAAATGGTAAACTTCAATAATCCATCCCTAAAAAGGATCAAGATATATCCTAATTAACCATCCCGAGGGAAAATATGGATAGATCAACTAGGCCATATATGTCTAAACTTCTACTTCATATTCCCTATACCACACTAAGGCCTAGAGTTTCAGGGCTGAACATGCCATTCGCGGGGTTATTCACTAGTGAGTTTCTCTACTATGTAAACTTTCTTGTGGCGGTGTCTTGGATCCAAAATCAATGATAAAATATGAATGCTTGCCTTTTTATACATATAAATTAATAATCAAAATAAGTTTAGAAATTAAATATTTGTAATGAAAATCCAAAAATTGGCACCAAATTCAATTAGAGAACCAAGTCATCCACCTTCCACAACACAACACATATCCTACTATTCTATCATCACTTAGTTCCACAAAAGGGGTCTAATTATTCTATCACCTAGAAGGTCATACAACTACATCTCCTATAAGTAAGCACAAGATAGAGAAGGATTTCTTATTATGCATGTTCAACTATTATCAAATCCTAATAATGCATGGCATTTAACTATCCCCATGCCATTCATAATCAAAATTTACATTTCTCCATCTCGAGACCTAAAGGAGTAATGAGATAACCCAATATTATAGGGAGAGATTTAGGGTTTTCCTAATACTAGTTGGTTTACAACTATAATTCCTTCATAAGATAAGGTAACCTACATCGTCAAGCTACTCATCTCAATCATTAGATAAACCAAGCACATTGTGGTAAACGAGAGAGAGATCACTTAAGGATATCTACTAGAACTTGTAATTTTCTTTAGCAAATTCTCAAATATGAGGCATGAGAAGCTCAATGAGGATGGCATACAACTCTTAGATGAACTTATGTAGAGCTATGTGGACATACTCCATGTTGAAGGCAAGAAATGCCTAACTATTATATAGCTAATTAATTCAATCACCTAACATCAAGGGAAATCATCACCATTCTTCAACTTATGTCCAAGTTCTGTGCTTATCCTCCATACATGCTCAGTCCTCCTCGTAGACCCACCTGGGGCATGCTAGAAAAATAAGAAGGAAAGGTCCTGTATGAGAATTAGGGTTGATCCTATGAGTGTTCAATCCAAACTATATTTTAGTTGTGAACTATCTTTCCCCAAGGCAAAGATATAAAGTCTAATAACCAAGAGAATCTACTCATAGGGAAATTCCGTACTCCATTAAGGGTGTAGGGTTAAATAGAGTTCCCAAAAATTGAGTCTCGACCATATAATGGTTTGAGAGGTGGAATTCACCATATTATATTGGTATTGAACTATGTTTGGTGTTCCACTACTCAAGATTAGGTATATCACTCACATGTAAAGGGTCAGCTAAGCACCTAATTAAGAGTCAACCTAGGATAACATGAAATAGTCAAGTTAACAACTTCTTAGGCTCTGATATCATTTTGTAAAGAGTGGGACCCGATAGGGGATCCACTCTTCACTGAATTGAAGAATAAGTCCATCCAATTCCAAGTAAAAAGGAAAGGAGAAATTTCATTCATTTTTTATGGTATACATGTCGGAGCCATGGAATGAATAAAGCAGTAGAAACAAAACAATTACAAAGTTACATGATGATTCATATACATTTATTTGTCACCAAGAAAATGGTATAGAAAATTAAAAGGATACATATCTAACAAATCTAATCACATGCAAGACATGTTGTAGAGGGTTACCCGACCATTCTAAGCTATCCTTGGGTTAAATACCCTGCATATGGTCTTTGTGCATCCTTGTCCTCTAATGTACCTACACCTGGGTGGAAGGGAACATTATCCACAACATAGGAAACAAGGAATAGGTCAACAAAGGCTGAGTATGTACATATGACAAATATTTTGGGCATTATATTGGGTTAAAAGTGTAAAAAGAGATGTTTCCACAAGAAGATGTCTATTTGCAATTAGGTAAGTTCAAAAGAATTATATCAAGAGAAAGGAGGCATACCAATGTAGACTAAATATATCTAAACAAGGCCATAACACCATAGGATCAATGGCCTAAAAGAAGTAAGGGTGGAAATGCACACCTCGGTCGGAATACACACGTCCTTATATAAGTATGGTTTTACACAAGTACCACTATTCTAGATATTCTTGTCAAACATGTAACATGCATAAAATAGAGAGGCAAATCTAGCGTTTTCGTCAATTTCATATAAAAGGCAATCATAACATGAGGGGACCAAGAACCCATATAAACTAAATAGTTCATCAACCACATGGAATATAATGAATTAAGAGCAAGAATATGAAAGTCCAAGTAAATGATTTCAAGTAGAAACTAAGGGTTCAAGAGATGCCTCACTAAACCAATGTAAGTTTCAGTCAAATAATGCCCAAAATAAAATAGAGAATGTACATACCTTATCTTCACAACTGGTGGTTAACTCAATTGATATACTTGATCCCCAAAGTCGAGTATTCATCCTAAAAACACATTATGTATGTTAATCAAATCAAAGCTAACATGTGCTTACATTCCAATTATAGATTTTGTATTGTTCTTATCCTAGTACCGATCACCTAGTGGCATATTAGGGTTCTCTTAAGTGAGTACATGATCCATTGGATATCTATTTTAGTTCTAAGCTTCATATTTAGTCAAAGAACTCTAGATGTGGCCAAGTTACCTGTGAATGTGGGTATTTTTGTTTATTATTAAATCCAAGTCTTGTAATATTCTCCTCATCTAATTTCATTACATCCTCATATATCTCACTAAGATAAAATATATATGTATCTCATAGGTGTGAATATGCTAATAAGATTCTTTTGCATTTGTAATTACTATCACATATGGATGTACATATATGTGTATCTAGGGTTAGTGATTTATGATGAAATGGGATTAGTATACTAGGTATTCTTATAAAAGCTGCTTACATTTATGAATCCCAGCCTAACAACTAAATTAACTCACACTTAAATGTATATTAGGCCCAATATGAAAAATACTAAGATAATAGTTGAGATAGGCTAGGTTATATTATAACCTTGTTTATATATGTATATTAATCTTCTTCTTGATCTATTAAGAATGTAGTTTGTTAAAGTTTCAGGTTTCTAGTTATCAAGTTACTACTAGTACAACACTTACGTGTTATACATGTATAGAATCATGTAAATACTATTACAATACGGTCGGCTATAAAGCGTAGGATAACCTAGCTGATGTTATTATGTAGGGGATCTGGAAACCTACTCAACTCTGTTTTTCATCATCTTATCAGTGTATCTTTAAATCTGTATCACAATAATGGGGTGATTTACCTACCGGTGGGCTGGATTCCTCCAATTCTCCAAATGTGGCTGTTGGCTCCTCTGACTCCGAACAGTGTCATGCCATAGCTTCGGCTTATTAGTGATGACAGATCAATCCATCTAACCCGACATAACTGGTAAAAAGGGGCTCGCTCTTCCTCTAGATATTCCTAACTTTCTGAACCAAGTTGGATGTAGTTTATGTGGAGACGAGGGGGGTCATAGCAGTGATGGCAAGCTTGGTGGAGGTAGAGGTGGTGGAAGTGACGATCACAGTGGTCCTAGGTGTTTGTAGATCTGAGATGATGGTGACTGGGGAGAGTTTGATGGTGGGGTAATCTTCATAGGAAGGGATGAGGCAGTTGTGTATCCTATTGGCAGCCACTGTAGGTGGAAATGTGGTCCCCGTCCATAGTGACTGCAGTGTTAGGCGGCGGTCAGGCGACATCAGTCTGGTCACTTTTGAAGGGTTGTGGCAGACTAGGTGATGAGCATGAAGCAATGAGGAGGAGTTGCGGAAGGATGGCACCTGAGTCTGGTCTTGTCGTGGCGGCTCGGTTCAGGGTGAAGATGAATAGAGGTGTGTGTAGGATGGTGTTCTGTTTCTACCAGCCATCATCTTCTGGACGGTGGTGGCCATGGTAATGATTCATGTTTCGGGCAACTACAGATTTGGCAGATCTCAACACGGCCAGCAATCTGTAGGCCAGTGGTGAGGAAGGAAGAGGTGTTGGAGGACGAAGAAGGCCGGTGAGGTGACAGTAGGTGTTGGACCAATGCTGGAGGTTGATATTGTGAAGAAGTAGCGGGCCGCCGCTATTGCAGGCGCCAACACGAATCCCGCCAGCCAATGCATGCAGAAGGCGGACAACCTGCTATCACAACTGCTTGGCACAGAGAGGATGAGAAGCGGGCGACTAGGTCTAGGTCAAGGAAGTGAGGGGAGAGCAAGGTGGAGAGGGACAGGTCGAGGAGATGAAGTAGGAGAGGAGGAGGAGGAAGGGAGGCGGCCTGGCAGTCAGCTGCTGGAGCCATCGAGGTCCTTCAGTGCCTCGTTGACGACACAGAGATGGAGAGGAGGACAAAAAGAGAAGGGGCGATCGTGGCTGCATTCTGGGCAGGACACCGTGTCGCTGGTGGCTGTTTCTCCAAATTCGTCGGCGATGGTGTGAAGGTTAGCAATACGGAAGAAGTCGGGCTACTAGGATTAGGGAGACTGTGGAAGAAGAGGAGGATAAGAATTAAGAAGGGAAGACGGAGAACAATCGGTCTGTTGTAGTCATGATCCGCAAAACAGGAGCGTGTTGATCACGTGTGAGGAGGAGCGGGTTACACAGACAAAGGAGAGCGGTGGCATATCAATGTAATTACATCATTTATGAAATATATATTAGTTAGGGTTTTTATCTAATTAAATGAATGATCATAATCTGTCCAATTGATCCAAAAATTTATGTGTAGACTAATTAAGGTGTTAGGATTCCTATTTTAGCATCAATTTCACCCTTTCAGAGTGTTAGTATTTTAATTTTACTACTTATAGCTTAAGTGCTCAATTAATTCATTTAATGTCTTTCTTAGTCTAATTGATACATTGTTTCATATTCATTATTTTATTTTCATCAAATAGTATTAAAGTGACTCTAGAGAGCCAATTTAGGGTCAAATTAGTTCACTAGAAAATTTGTATAATTAACTTGGAGTCATATATTATTAATGTAACATTAATCCCAATCTCAAAGGTTATTTACTGAAAGTATAACATTATCTTGCCGGTAAATGTCCAAATTTGAGAGAATAAGGATCAATACTAATCTAATCTACAAGGCATAATACAATGAGTGTTTAGGTCCCAAATTCAGGTATGTTACACTTCCACACCCCCAATTTGAAGTCCATCTCAGATGTGCCCCTCTAGGATGATGTGGTAGGTTGTGATTGGCTAAGATAAAAAATTTTAAAAAATAATAGAAAATAAGCACTAGCTCCATCTATAGTCAATTTATAGGTCGAATTGATCAGAAAAAGTCATAGACTTAGAAAATAAGGATTTCAAGACCTAATTTAGTCTTAACTTCAATAAGTATGTTTTGATACATAATTTTAAGATGATGTAATATCACAACCCTAAAATTACAGTAGTAAGATGTTTATCTTGTTTGAATATGATTACATCGTGACATAATATTTTTTTGGGGATGTTAGGAGGTTTTTATTTATCTCACCCTCCTCTTGCAAGTAAATCCTCAAAGTTGTTACAAATTACATTAGTTGAGCTATAAATAAATATGGTAGTTCTATTATCATTACACAACTCACACTTTAATAAGTCAAGTGTCCCTTTTGGTGGTTTACTATCGTGAGTAAAACCACTATTAGTTTTTGATGGTGCTAAGAAACCATATATGTCACTTGTTTACACTCTTGATGGACATTACTAATAATCCAATCTCTCTTCATCTTCCTCTGGATATTCATGAACCATTTATCCAACTTTGGTTTATTTTCAAGTTTTTCTTTAATGGCCTCCCTAACCAAGAGTGAATCTGTCTCTACAATCAATTTACTAAGACTTTGTTCACTTTCCAAGACCACACTTGACTCTATGGCCTTCAGTTTGGCTTCAATAGCACTACAACACCAATTTTTTTGCCTACACCACCCATCTAGTTCCATTGCTATTTTTGTAGACAACACCTACAGTGGACTTATTCTTTTTGAGCATTGCATATATACCAAACTTCAAATAACCTTTGTATGATTGTTTCCATTTGTGAATCATCACGTCCTTCCTTCCTTGGTTTCCTCTATCCCATGCTTCACTAGTCATATTCGCCTCCTTCTTGATGAAATTGGTTTGTCGAATTGTGGGGATCTTTAATTTCTCAAACACTAACTAATTTCTAGTGTTCCAGATATGCCAACAACTGACCATAAGGTATAGGTTGGGGAATTTTGGCGACTAGGTTACACCTAATCCAATTCCACATACTTGTATACTGGAAAAAAACTGAGACAAGTTTAAGCATGCAACAACCCTTCCCACACAACTTGTGCATGCATGCATTCTCAAATTGCATGTATTTTAGATTCCACATTGAGACCACACCTTAGACAACTATTGTCAGTAGTCATGTGTCGAGTTTCCCTCTGACCACTAGAAAGGATAGCATTATGACCTACATGCCATAAAACATCTTGATCCTTGTCGTTATCTATACTTTGTGGACTTTATTCCAATATCCTTCGACCTTTATGTCCCTTTGGTTTGTAGAATGTTATACATACTCTTCATAGTGAAGACACATGTTTAAGAATGTTCCCAAGCCTTGATGTCCCAACAAGATGGGTATGTAGGTATATCTGCCTTCATGATTTTGTTAACAATACTTTGTGACATAATTTAATCTTTCTTAATAAAAATGAGTTTTCCTAATAGAAGCAATGCTAGGGTTAATTTTATGTATATTTAGGGCTTCCTATTCAAAGGATCAATAATAATATGAGAATTAAGGGCACAAAAGTGTAACCCAAAAACAACCCTAAAATAAGACATAAGGACTAAGGCCAAACTCTAATCCACATTATATTAATATGATTATAACACCCTATCATTATGTGATAACTTTCAAATTGATTTGGTTACATCTAGTATGGATTTGAACCTTGTTATCTTGGATTAAGATTGATTGTACATTACATCTCATTGAAAAGGTGCATTGTTACCTCATGAATAATTGATTATATAGACTTCTGATAATTTTCATATGTTTTCCCAATGCTTGATCATACATATAAACTACTTGATTATTTCAATTCTAGGGCACCTATATCACCCTACGTGTATCAGATATGAATATATAAAATTTTCAAACCCAATATTAATCCTCATAAGGGTTATTCATGGAAACAATCTCTCTTAGGAAAGTCTATTATTGCACAGAGGAATGGATACCACCAGATGCTTAAAACAATTATGGGTTAGAGAACTAAACTAAAATAAAAGTTCTTGCAAAAAAATAATGGTATGAAATGTATAATTTTACACCTAGATGTACACAATTTTTTATGCATCCACACACACGATATAGAAATATGTTGACCAGATTGTTGTTTGCTGACATTTTTAAACCTTGAAGATATAGATATACAATACAATGCTTCAAACGACAATAAGGCTAAAGACATCTAGAGGATTATCTACATATATTTTGATGATTTCCCTTCACACAGTTTGTCCCATGTTGAAATCTATGTAACTCCTTAGAGGAGCATCTATCTTCCAACTTTTGTTACAAACAACATTTATAATTTGAAATTATTGAATATTATTGGTCATTTTCTTAACTATGGATCCTTAAAAAGTAGAATGTCAATATTGGCCTCCTTGGTTTACCATCAATAACATAACAAGAGGAGGGGGTCATCACAAGTACCATTCTTGCACATAAGGGGAAAAGTCTTAGCATAATCAACACCTTATTTTTTGAGTGAAACCTTTGGAAACAAGTTAAATTTGTACCATTAGTTTCCATTTACAATTGCATTTATTCTTGTATACCCACTTACAAACAATTGGTTTGTGTTATAAAGAAAATCAAGTAATTCTCATACTATTTTTTATTCTTAGATTTTAATTCATCTTACATGGCATCACTCCATTTACTAGAATTAATATCTTTAATGGATTGTGAATAGAATATTAAGTCTTTTATTTTAACCTTCTATGGACTCTACTTGGTGAAGCAAATAATCACTAAAAATAATAAATCTCCTATATCTAGTAGATTTTTTTAATGGTGCATCTTTTGGTGCTCCAACATTATCAATTGATTGTACCATTAGGGGTTTATTAATCCTCTCTTAGGATTTCCCTAGTTTGAAGTTTTTTAACAACATGGCAGTTCATAATATTTTTTGGGATAGATGGTATATGGATATTTTCCCTTCTTCATGTTGAAATTTTTGAATCCCACTAATTTTTCCATTCTCCTAAAACACATTATTACCACTTTCAATAATTCTTGTACTATGGTTAGGATAATGACTTTTATATCCTTTAGACTTCTCTACATAGCCCATAAAAGTAACTATTACAAAGTTCATCTAATTAGTTAATAAGTTGTTGGGTCTATTTGTAATATGCACCCAACTATGTTTTGGCCCATTAGGCTTGTCTTGAGTCTGTATACTTCCCCCTTATCCTATTTATAGGAGAGGAGGGTTGCCCTTCTATCAATAAGAAGAAAATCTACACAAAGGGGAATTACCCCACATATCATTTGTCTAAACTGTATTGATGTGCGTAAACTACACGTCAAAAATACAAGTGCACGTATCAATATAATATAGGCCTAAAGAGGCTCAGATGCCGAACACGGGAAAAACATGTACTTAAAAAGTACTACTAACAATGACTCGACCAGCTACGCTAATATAAAAGAGTGATTTGGTTGAATTAATAACTAATTTACAAGTATTAAAACTAAGATCACTGGTTGTGATCACAAGTGGAATGGATTCCTTAGGATTGTGGTTTCACCACATTTTAAATTGCAATTAACATCATTTCATTAATATTAATCTCTCCTAACCTTGGTCAAAGATACATGTAGTAAGAATTACCCATTCTCATGGCGTAATTCACTACCTAACCTAATACCAATCCAACTCTCATAGCAATTATGTTATTAGTTAGGTGCTTTACCAAAATTTCTAGCTTATTCTCTTTACATTTGTAAGCCCATTATCAAGGTGTGATACAAAATGTGTAAATCTATGAGTTTTCCAACCCTTAATCTCTCTCTCTCGAAGCAATTAATGGTCTAAATAGTTACCTATGGTGATCAAGCACTGATAATTCATGATGCTCTCATAGATTTATATCTAGAAATTAAGAGAATTATATATTAAATCATAACCATCAATTACAATACAAAACTGGGCAACTCTCAGATCCTAAGGAAAAAGGGTATTAGCCCTGCATGATTTTAGTTGATTTACAGTTAGAAAAGGAAAAAGAGAAGGAAGAAAACATCAATAATAAGGAAAAACTCCTAGAGAAAGATGGTACATATGGTTCCTCCTGCCAAACGCGGTGATTTTTCATCTTCGGACTGCAAATCTGGCCACTAGAAGTGCTTGAACTGCCCATAACATTGCTTTCTCCTCCTCTTTCTCTTTTCTCTTCTCTCCACCATCGTACAACTTCTGGCCTAACTTCCCTTAAGTCATAGACACGACTTAGGGTGTCATTAGTTGTCAACCGTCAGATTATGATGATTTCTGATCTTTCCTGATCTTGTAGAGTCGTTACTACCGGCTGAGTGTTAGTAGTATCAACACCCTTGATAATTTGTGGCCCCTGTGTAGTTTTCGGTACTACCGAGTTGATGTCAGTAGTATCAAGAATTCTCAAGATTTTTTGAGTCCTCCCTATAAGGTTGTCAATAGTACAGACTTCCTACGTCAGTACTATCGAGTCTTCTCAATTTCAATGTTCCTTTCTGATCAAGTTTTGGTACCACCGACAGGAAAGTCATAATACTGACCTGTGTACTTTCTTGTAGATTCACATAAAATTCCACAAAAGTAAATACAAGCTCGCAAATAATAATGAATCTACCAGGAGCATTAAAAATGCATCTATTTGATGCAATTCAGTGTCATAGGCTACTGATGATAAATAATGCACACATAAACTATCAAAATAAACAATAAATGCACAAAAATCTAAAATAAACAACTTGTGAAAACAACAATTATACAGTGCATCAAACTCCCCTAAACTTAAATATTTCTCATTCTTGAGCAACACACCCTCGGATCTATTTGAGACAAGTGAGGAAAAGGACACAAAATATGAATTTCCATTCTCAACTATCCCCACCTGGCAGTCCCAAACCGATCTTTGCTTACCACTGAACAATCAAGTACTCTCAACTGACCAAAAATATCCATAAAAGATGTCCACCCTTAGATTAGTGAAACGCAATCAATAGAGTAGTTAATATCATAGTCAATCAGGCATTCACTTGGTTCATCATGTGATTCCCTATCTACATTACTCTTTTCCTAACTACCAACTACTTGGAAGCAGTTCTCCTGATAAGAATGAATGAGGAGATCAATCATACATGTGGCCTACCAATAAGAGAAACAGACATACTGAAATAGGTGGCTTATGAAGAATCACAAGTAACATCTGAATCATTTATGCAAAAATAACACAATAT
Source organism: Alisma plantago-aquatica (assembly GCA_963693085.1). NCBI lineage: Eukaryota > Viridiplantae > Streptophyta > Magnoliopsida > Alismatales > Alismataceae > Alisma > Alisma plantago-aquatica. Next base: position 50,000,265 of record OY856415.1, on the reverse strand, counting down.
GAACCTATATGATAAAGATAATGAGAAATGCATGAATCCCAATGCCTACTATTATGGATGGAATTATGTATGTGTTAAAAATCTCATCAAATGGATGAGAGTGAAATAAAGAAGAAAACACATAATGTGAATGCTTACATTTCTTTGTGAAGTAAAATTCCATCCCGAGTTTAGGGTATCCTTTCTTTATTTCATAACATCATTTTTTTTCATTGGCCCACTATTTTAGCATGGTAGAAAGTTATTCTTGGGCTTTACTAACATATCACATTCATTTCATTTTTTCCTTGATTTTTTCTGAGGGTACGGATGTGCATCCCTGCACCCTAATTTTAGAAGAAAACAATAACCACATGATGTAAAATGAATGATGAAAAATGTATGTAATCTACATGTAATTGTTATGCAACTAGATGATATGCACATAAGTTGTTTATGCAACAATTTTCCATTTTGTAACTAATGCATCAAATGAAATGAATTATCATGTCACCTATTATGCCATGCAATGCAATGTAATAAAAAAGAAACAATTCGGGTTACTTGATCATCTAAAGGTGGTGGGTCAAAATACATGGAAAATGGATGGAATCACATAATTAAGAGACAATGCCTTTAATGAATTGTGATATGTCCCTCTACTACTGACATGTGCACAAGGTAACCTTAGGATTTCTTTCAAAAATTTCAATTTAAGGCCCCATTCGTTATTTGATCAGCTCATGATCAAACCCCATATTCATCCACTTTACATGAACAATTAAGATTTCCATTCATGTCAAGTGTCCAAAAGTTGACTAGCCCATGCACTTCCTCTAGGTGATGTAACTAAATTTTTTTGCAACTAAGCCAATTTTTCAATTTTAAAAATTTCATTGCACTGACATGGAAAACAGACTCTATGATGGAAAAGTTAGAAAGCATGCTTATATTCCTCTACATTTACACTAGATAGATTGTGGATCCTACAACTTGGAAAAATAAAATTAAAAAGAAAATAAAAACTATAAGAAAAATAAAAACTAAAGGATAGAGTTGTTCCAACACCCCTCCTATGCTCGAACTTGACTATATCCTCATAGTCAAAATCCAACTTAAGAGGTGGAACAATGCTATCGATTAATATGGTGGTGGTTGCGACATGGTTGGGTCATGGGGATAGAATGTCCCTTGAAACATCAGCGACTGTTGTGGCATTTCTGAAGGTTGTGGACAACCACCATTATAGCCCCGACTCCAATAGTTGTCAAAGAATGGTTGATAATAGGTATCCATCCTATGCAAATGAGTTTGCATGTTCTTTTAGTTGTCCAAGAGAAGTCTTTCATTTTTTAAGATTGCCTATTGGTTGTGATAAATCCGTCCTTGGACATCCTGGATGCCCTCCAGTGTAGCTATCTGATGTTGTTTCCCCTGCTAAATCTCTTGTAGCATTCCATCATACCTGCCATCGAGTATAGATCATCTTCCGGGGTAGGTGGTGGAGTTGACATGCCAATTGATGTGGTAGCCTTTTGGCACCTCCGCTAAAAGTTGCCATGCACCCTTGTAGTCGAAGTTGGTGGTGGTGAAGCGTAGTTCACCCAACGACCACCTATAGATGGCATTGAATTGCCTCAACATCATTTGATACTCGGTGTGGAAGAGATGTAATTTTATGTACCCTTCCCTCCGTTCATCCCCGTGCTCAGGGATGCAACAAATCTTCATCGAGGCAAAGAGTTCACAAATGATCTCAGGGAAGATGAGTCAATCACCAAAGAAAGGGTGATCAACCCAAATCCCTGATCTTCATAGACTCGGAGGATATTGTCAGTGAAGCCCATGGATGGAAGGAACACACAGTCTCCATACCATGTCGAGGTGATATGTCTCTTCATCAACTCACCATAGATCTTCTTCACATTGTTTTGACATGAGCAATGCACGTGAGTTTGGGTACCGATGTGACATTGCCTACCAATGAAGAAGTTACTCGCTTGGACATCATTGAGCTGGTATAAAAAGGGGATGGGGAAAATAAGTGTGGTGAAGACTCTGAATGCTCGAAGGTGCATGCATAATCTTACTTGATAGGGATGTGGTGTAGGTGTGAATGAAACAATACTCACACCCCTCCTTATATGGCCACCAGACAGCTTGTTGTTGTCGCATCAGTAGTACAGACTTGTCATTGGTAGTACTCACTTCTTCTCGACAATCCATGTAACTTGGTATCAACCATTGATACCGACACTCCCCATTGGTCGATATCAATAGTCGCAGATTGCTAGTGTCGGTAGTGCTGATTTCAAAAAGGTGTGTGACTGATCGGTACTATCGACTGTAAGATGTGGAAAATCTTGATCATTGATGGTGCTCCCGCGGATCCTGTGCTTTTTGGTGTCGGTACTACTGATCGGGTGTTGGTAGTATCGAGTCATTTAATTTTCTCAATACTTCAGAGCATCATCTTGATAATTTGAACCTGGAACATCGCTCGGCATCAGCACTATCGAGTGAGATGTTAGTAGTACCGAGTCCTTATCAGTTAACTCAGCCCCTTCTCTGCAAAAAGTTAGTAGCTATCTGAAAAACACTAGAGGGGGGAGTGAATAGGTTTTTATGATAATTTTAAAATTATTCAACCAAGCAAACAACCATAAGAATGTTGGAGAATAGGATAAGGAATTTAGAGTGGTTCCACCCTTAGCAAAAACTAAGGGAGTCAGTCCACTAATCGGTTGTTCCCAACCGGAATTTTGAAAGCAATTGTATTTTATTACCTCACAAGGATGTTACATAAGATACAACTACCTCCACAAATCCTTTGGATAGCCTTCACCCTAAAGTCATTTCACCAACCTTGAAGCAGCCTTCACTTGAAGTAACTTCAAGCTCCCCCTTGAAGTAGCCTTCCTCCTTGAAGTAGCTTCCCGTTGAGACCTTCTAGAAGTATTCCAAAGTCCGTTGAGCTACCTTCACCACCTGAAGAAGCTCCAACAACCTCCTTTCCACAGCCTCCAACCTAGGAGTAGCAAAGGAGAACAAAATGCAATAGAAGGAACAAGATTGGAAGAAAGAAACAATGTTACCAATTGAGTACAATGCTTTGATCCTATATCAAGCGTATTAATCTCCTATCCACTGTGGATGAACGTGGTAGTGTGGTGTCTAGGAGATACTAAGCTATAGGACACTAATGTAGAACAGATTGTAAGTGAAGCTCATCTTGTTGCTCATAAGGAATGAATCTCAAGTGTAATTATATGCACAAGTGATCCTATGGGTGTCCTATAGGTTGTCCTATTTATAGGACTAGTTTTCTAATACTTGGGGACGCTCTAGACACCTTCTAGGATGTTCTTAGTGCTCAACTAGCCATTATGTGTCTACTAATTATATTGCAACGACTATTTTTTTAATGCTGAAAAGTGCAATCCAGAGTGTAGCTCGGTCAAACTCTTTGTCGACCGAGATCATATCGGTCAAACTTTTCTTTGACCGAGTGGGAGAATGAGGTTAGTGGATTTGTAACGTTCAACTCAACTCCCAACCACTTTTTCCCACCAAGTCTAATAGCTATAGAACCTGCTCGAGACTTTGTCTCGGTCGAAATTAAGTTCGACCGAATATGTGCTTGTGTAGGCTTATGTGCAGGCTATTCATCAGTGCACATGCATTAGACTTAGGAGTTTCTCGATCGAGAAAATATTTGACCGAGAGTATCTCAGTTGAGAAGTGTTTCGACCGAGACATACTCTGTTTCAATACTTTAAATTGTATGCTAAGTGTAAGAATGAATGTGCAATTGTGATGCTCTCTTGGGGAATGACCTATTTAAGTGTTGTGAGTGGATAGGAAGATCTAAATTATTTATTTACATGGTATCTAAGTACTTGTACATTATAAACTCTTACCAGTTTTTACATTGATTACAATCATGAAAATAAAGCAAATTTGAGCATAAGGAACTTCCAAATCTTTGCTATCCACCACCTTTTATGCTTATTCCTAAAACACTCAAATAGCACGTTAAAACCACAGGAATGAAATGTTCATCATCATCAAAACAAAGGGTTTAATAATGTCCAATTTAGCCAACAATCTCCCCCTTTTTGAAGATGACAAACATTTCTAAAATATAAATCAAGAAAGTTTAAATAGCATGAGTTTCATACATGATGTTTACCTTATATAAGTATTCTCTTATTTATTCAAATAGGTATAGAACTCTTTTAAGGAATATATTAATAATTTATGTGAAGCCAAGAGATTATGAAACTCATTTATTTTGATTTATATCCTTTCTCCCCCTTTGTCATTTCAAAAAGATAGCCATATAACCATTAAGTATGACTTTTATTTCTCCCCCTTAATTTGATGCTCAATTTTTTAAGCAAGGGAAATCAACACAATTTAATGCAAATCGCTTATTTTTATGTCAAATTTAGCCACAATTTATGTATCAATCATTTGCAAAGGATGTTAAGCCTTGAAATGATATGAGATCCTTTTAGGTTCATGCCATATGTGTTTTGATTTCTCAATCATTTACAAGGGATGTTAAGACCTGAAATGATATGAGATCCATTTAGGCTCATGATGGATATATGTATTGATTTCTCATCCATTTTACAAGGGATGTTAAGCCCTGAAAATGATATGAGATCCGTTTAGGCTCATGATGGATACATGTATTGATTTCTCATCCATTTTACAAGGGATGTTAAGCCCTGAAAATGATATGAGATTTTCTTTACGGCATAGTAGGATCAAGAAATATATCTCTAATCAATAATGAGGGATGTTAGCCCATATTGATATAGAGAGTCCATTTTAGATCAGGATAATTCAATAATCCTAAGGTCATAGATAGTTTTTAAAGTTTGATTTGATCAAGATTTATCATAATGTTTACAAAGTTTTGTGAGCTCCCCCTTAATCTTATAATCAAGATAGTTTAATAATAACAAGCATTAAAGTTTGATTACAATAAGTCAAACCTTTTGTGAGAGATTTGCACTAAAATCTTATTTTCAACATGATGAACAAGTTTCAGATCAATATACTAAGATTGATTGCAAATAAATGATTTACAATTAAGCATTTTGTCAGGCTTATTTTAGGTCGACCTTGACTTCGACCAGGACGCCCCTTGGTCAAGCTCTTTCACAACCAAGAGGCATTTCTATAGATATCCAATATATGCATTTTCACGAGTTATCCAACGAACCACTTCTAGAATATGACTTAATCTTGTTGTGTATGATTATTATTAGTTCTTCATTTTGCTCATATAGGAACTTGTGAATGTTGAATGATTTAAAATAAAACTTTCATATTAAATTTGACTTTTAGAGCTTGTTTTATGTGAGCATGCTTATCTTGTCATAATTCCTTAGAATTCTCAAAACTATAAATTTTCTCACAATGATTATGATTGTATTTTAACCAAGTTCCTTGTAAGATCATTTCTTTTGTTTTCAATGTTAATGTTGAGCATAATCTCTTATGCCAATGGTTTTGCTATTAGTATTTTTCCTTGAATAAAACCAATTTTTTCCTCTTGTGTACTTGTTTGGGACAATTTGATCATGCAAAGTATAAAGTTTTGATGCCCATATATTCTTCCTTTTGATTAGGTTCATTCAAATATTTAAAGAAATGTAATATGTAAAGTTCATGACCTATTTGAATCACTTAAATTAATTGCAATTGCATTATCTTATCTTGTATAAAATAATTCTAACAAAGTTACCCTCGGTCGACAAAGTTCTTGACCGAGTGCCAAGTACTTATCGGCCGGATGTTTCTCAGGTTTTTGTAGAGTTAAGACAGTAAACTAATTCGGTCGACAATTTTCTCGACCGAAGAATGTCTCGGTCGAACTTGTTATCGACCGAGATTGTTTCTGTTGTATTTTCAATAATTATTTACAAGTAAAAAACATAAGGTATTTCCAATGCAATTACAAAAATATGCAAATTAAAGCTCAGTTTAGTTGAGATAATACATTTTGAATATCAAAGTAACGTTTTAGGTCAAATCTCAACTAAACATATTCAAATCTCTAAGTTTTAGGAACCCAAACTAGATCAACATCCTTTTTCTTGTATGGGCAAGAAAATGAATAATGTCTAAGATGTAAACAGTAATGACACCATATAGAATTAATTTCATTTCTCTTCTTAGCTAGATTGTCTTTAGGCACATACATAACTTTAGTCTTGGGCACTTGTGTCCTTCTCACTCTAGGTTTTTGATAGGATTTACCTTTGGGCTGATAACCTAGGCCTCTCCTTCCAATCTAACCAGAAGAATCTTTTAAGATCTTATCAAGAATACCATTGTTTTTCAAGCTACTAATTTCCTTTTGTAACTTAGCAATATCATCCATTCTCCTTTTAATATCTAAGTTTGCTTGATCTAAGTTAGATGACAAACTATCTCTTTCTTTTATAATGGCATCATAATCTAAGTGAGTGCATAAAATAGGTTGAGTTTGAAGATTATTCAACTTAGCAAGTAAATCAACCTTTTCTTGAGAAATAAGATTATAGTTTGTCTCTAGAGTAAGTAACTTTGTATTCCAATCATTAAAAGATGATTTCAAGGTAGAATTTTCAGAAATAATACTTTCTTTTTCAAAAACAAGATCATTTAATTTAGCATACAACTCCTCATTAGTTTAGTAACTCTTTTCAGTTTCTTTTTACAATTAATATATTTATCATGCAATTCCCCTATGCTAGCAACTAACTCTTATTTAGATAAATAAAATAAGCTTACCTCATCCTCTTCTTCATTAATTGTTGCAATTAAACAACATACCTCCTTTTGGTGAGTGCTATCTTTATGGAGCTTTTCTTTCTATATCATCTTTGGACAGCTAAGTGTTGTGTGCCCCATTTTTTCACATTCAAAGCAATACCTATTGCTTGTTAAAGATTGACTCACGTTTCTCCTTTCTTTGTAGAGGTTGTATAGATCACCATCCTCCATCTTCAAGACTCGATTAGTGATCCTTGAAGCCTGCTCTGATACCAATTAAAAAATAATAGAGGGGGTGAATAGGGTTTTATGATAATTTTAAAATTATTCAACCAAGCAAACAACCATAAGAATGTTGGAGAAGAGGACAAGGTGTTTACAGTGGTTCCACCCTTAGCAAAAACTAAGGGAGTCAGTCTACTACCCAGTTGTTCCCAACCGGTATTTTGAAGGAAATTGTATTTTATTACCTTACAAGGATGTTACATAAGATACAACTACCTTCACAAACCCTTTGGACAACCTTCACCCCAAAGTCATCTCACCAACCATGAAGCAGCCTTCACTTGAAGTAACTTCAAGCTCCCCCTTGAAGTAGCCTTCCTCCTTGAAGTAGCTTCCCATTGAGACCTTCTAGAAGTAGTCCAAAGTCTTCCGAGCTACCTTCTCCACCTGAAGAAGCTCCAACAACCTCCTTTCCACAGCCTCCAACCTAGGAGTAGCAAAGGAGAACAAAAATACAATAGAAGGAACAAGATTGGAAGAAAGAAACAATGTTACCAATTGAGTACATCGCTTTAATCCTATATCATGTGTATTGATCTCCTATCCATTGTGCATGAACATGGTAGTGTGGTGGTTAGGAGATACTAAGCTATAGGACACTAATGTAGAACAGATTGCAAGTGAAGCTCTGCTTGTTGCTCACAAGGAATGAATCTCAAGTGTAATTGTATGCACAAGTGATCCTATGGGTGTCCTATAGCTTGTCCTATTTATAGGAGTGGTTTGTTAATACTTGGGGACGTTCTAGACACCTTCTAGGATGTTCTTAGTGCTCAACTAGCCCTTATGTTTCCACTAATTATATTGCAACGACTATTTGTTTAATGTTGAAAAGTGCAGTCTAGAGTGTAGCTCGGTCGAACTCTTTGTCGACCGAGATGATCTCGGTCGAACTTTTCTTTGACCGAGTGGGGGACTGAGGTTAGTGGATTTGTAACGTTCAACTCAACTCCCAACCACTTTTTCTCACCAAGTCTAACGACTAAAGAACCTGCTCAAGACTCTATCTTAGTCAAAATTAAGTTCGACCGAATATGTACTTGTGTAGGCTTATGTGCAGGCTATTCATCAGTGCTCGAGCATTAGACTTAGGAGTTTCTCGATCGAGAAAATATTCGACCTAGAGTATCTCGGTCGAGAATTGTTTTGACCAAGACAGACTATGTTTCAATACTTTAAATCGTATGCTAAGTGTAAGAGTGAATGTGCAATTGTGATGCTATCTTGGGGAATGACCTATTTAAGTATTGTGAGTGGATAGGAAGATCTAAACGTTTGATTTACATGATATCTAAGTACTTGTACATTATAAACTTGTACAAGTTTTTACATTGATTACAATCATGAAAATAAAGCAAATTTGAGCATAAGGATCTTCCAAATCTTTGCTATCCACCACCTTTTATGCTTATTCCTGAAACACTCAAATAGCACATTAAAACCATAGGGATGAAATGCTTGTCGTCATCAAAACAAAGGGTTTAATAATGTCTAATTTAGCCAACACTATTGAATTGTGGTCGGTACTACTGAGATTTTTTTTGGGCTCCCTGTGATGTTGCCAGTACTACCAACATTGTTTTCGATACTATCGAGATTTTGTGAAATCGACCTTGTTGTCCCTGTGCTTCTCTTGGTACTACCGAAATCTATCGATTTTTTCTCAGCCTACACACCAAACACGAATGATCAAGTCTCCTTTTTTACAAAGAAAATAATGCAATGCAATTAAAATATAAAGAACATGAATTTAAAGAAGACGAATGTAAAGAAAAAAAATCCTAAAACTATAAGAGATAGTTGGGTTGCCTCCGAACAAGCACCCTTGTTTTACATCATAGACTCAACAATCAAATCAAACAATCACTTAAGCTCAATGAGCTTCAACTCTTCTTCTTCTCGGACCACATCTCCCCCAAAGTAATGCTTAAGCCACTGGACATTGACAAGGAATTGCTCAGCCCCATTGCTTATCTCCATTGCCCCATACAGTAAATCCTTAACTACCACAAAAAGACCACTCCATCTAGAACTCAATTTACTACGGTGTAATTTCAACCTAGAATTGAACAGAAGCACCTTCTGTCCTGGAGTGAAGACTCTATGCAAGATGTGGTGATCATGGATCTTCTTTGTTCTCTCTTTGTAGATCCTAGAGCTTTCATAGGCATCCAACTTAATCTCATCTAGTTCATTCAATTCTAACCTTCTCTTTTTTCCTACATCATCCAAATTGTAATTCTATTTCCTCAGAGCCCATTTGGCTTTATGCTCTAACTATACGGGTAAGTGATAGGCTCTCCCATAAACCAACCTAAAAGGAGTGGTTCCTATATGTTTATTATAGGTCGTCCTATATGCCCAAAGAGCATCATTCAATTGCATACTCCGATTTGTCCTATTGGTTGGGATTGTATTTTCTAAGATTTTCTTGATCTCCCTAAAAGACACCTCAACCTTCCATGGGTCTGCGGGTGATATGGAGTGCCTACCCTATGTCTCACTCCATATTTTATTAAAAGTGAATCAAGCATCTTATTGGTGAAAAGTAGATCCACCATCACTCATTATCAATCACAACACTCCAACCTACAAATTAGATGGTCTTTCACAAATCTACATACGACCTGGGAATCATTGGTGTGAGTTGGAATCATTTCCACCCACTTAGATACATAATCAATGACAAGCAATATGTATAAATTAGAGTTAGATGACATGAATGGACCCATGAAATATATTCCCCATAAATCAAAAACTTCAATTTCCTAAAAAAACATTTAAGGGAATTTCATGTCTCTTGGATATATTCCCTACACGCTGACAACCATCACAATGAAGCATAAAATTATATGCATCCTCAAAAAGGGTAGGCCAATAAAATCCACACTATAACACTTTGACCTCTATCCTAGAACTAGTGTGGAAACACCCAGTAGGTAGGGAATGACAGTGTGCCAAGATACTCTCAAACTCACAATCGGGCACACACTTCCTTAAAATACCATCCCTACATTGCTTGGGCAAGATGGAATCATACCAAACATAGAACCTCAAAGAATGGAAGAACTTCTTTTTCTCTTTATATCCCTAGTCTTCTGGTAGCTCACCACAGGCCAAGTAGTTCACAATGCTTGTAAACCACAAATCTTTGCTTTTCATGGCAAAAAGTTTCTCATCTAGAAATTCTTCCACTATAGATATATTTATATCCTTTTCATCCACTCTTTCAAGCCTAGACAAATGATCTTATACTACATTCTCCATGCCTGCCTTATCCTTGATTTAAATGTCAAACTCCTGAAGTAGCAAAATCCACCTAATTAGTCTAGGTTTGGCATCCTTCTTCTGCAACAAATATTTAATTATTGAGTGATCAGTCCACACAATGACCCTCGCCTCTATCAAATATTGACCAAAAAAATTAAAAGCAAAAACTACTACTGATAATTCCTTCTTAGTGGTTGTGTAATTTAATTGGGCATCATTTAGGATCTTAGACAAATAATAAATGATGAAGGAGTTCTTGTCTCTACATTGGCATAAAACAACCCCTCCCGCATAATCTTATGCATCACACATTAGCTCAAAAGGTTGTCTCCAATCTAAAGATTGAACAATAGGTGTGGAGACCAATTTCTCCTTCAACGCCTCAAATTCTTTCAAACAACGCTCATCAAAATTAAATTTAGCATCTTTTTCCAACAACTACGAAAGCGGTTTAGCAATTTTTGAAAAACGTTTTTATGAAGCATCGATAAAAACTGACATGTCTTAAAAAACTCCTAACTCCCTTCACTGTGGATAGTGGAGGTAGCTTATAGATAACCTCAATTTTGACTGGATTGACCTCCATACCTCTGCGGGACACCTTGTGTCCCAGGACTATTCCCTCACTCACCATCAAATGACACTTTTCCTAATTCAAAACCAGGTGAGTGTCCTCACATCTTTGCAAAACCTTGTCCAGAATATCAAGGCAGTCCTCAATCGACTCTCCATACATCAAAAAAGCATCCATGAAAATCTCGAGACAACACTCAACCATATCAGAAAATATGGCGACCATACATCTCCGGAAAGTTGCTGGCACATTACACAAACCAAAATACATCTGATGGTAAGAAAATGTACCATATGGACAAGTGAAAGTAGATTTCTCTTAGTCCCGTGGCTCGATAGCAATCTGATTATACCTTGAATACCTATCCACAAAACAAAAATGGGAGCGGTGGGCGAGCCGCTCAAGAATCTAGTCAATGAAAGGAACATGGAAATGATCTTTAAGTGTAGTGGCGTTTAAATGGTGATAGTCTATACAAACTTCCCACCCAGTCTCCAACCTAGTAGAAATAAGTTCACTAGTCAAATCAATGGTGACAGTTATCCCCCCCCCTTTCTTTGGAACCACTTGAGTAGGACTTACCCAATTAGAGTCATAGATAGCATAAATTATACCTTCGGATAGAATTTTGACTACCTCTTTCTTTACTACCTCGGTCATTATGGGATTGAGATGCCACTGAGGTTGAACAATCGGCTTGGATCCTTCTTCTACATGGATCTTCTTCTGGTAAAAATTAGGGGAGATCCCCTTGATGTCATCAACTAAACACCCAAATATTGCTCGATGGTTATTTAGCACACAAATCAACTACTCCTCTTGGAAGCTGAGGGAGGCTTAGATAATTACTGGAAGCTTCTCATTTGCTGCCAAAAAGGTATACTTCAAATGTGGCAGCAATGACTTCAACTCTAAATCTAGAGGACTTAGTAGAGATGGGATCAATGGTGGTGGAGGTGGTCCTATGTCCTCATAATGCCTAGTGTAGTAACATGGTAATGCCTTAAGAAAGAAGACACACTCCTCCAAGGAATGACATCGAGTGTAGTCATCCACTAAATTCATAAGGAACACCTCCAAAGGCAACTGTGGATATGCTTGAGCAAGGGTGGAAGAAGTTGCCTCATCAATTTTTGCTGGACAATATTCCTCCTCTTCATCATCAGGGTATTAGACTGCCTTGGTCAATGAGACTTCCTTTGTATTTTCCAAGATGTCCACTGCCAATGTGCCTTTATGTACCTACATCATCACGTGATCCATGTCTAGAAATGGCTTCCCTAGAAATAAGGACACCTTTCCTTGGACATGTTATAGCATGTGACATTGTGCCTTCTCCTCAGTTGTCTGTGCAAACTCGGGCATCTTGATTTCAAAACAATTTTCTTTGATATCCAATGTCAATCTTCATCTACCCATCTCTAATATCATGTCTACTATGTCTTGAAATGGCCTCCCTAGTAGTATTTCTTTGCCGTGACTATCCTACATTTCCATAACCACAAAGTCTGTTGGAAATACAAATATGTCCACCTTGACAAGAACATCCTCACATATACCATATGGCCTAGCCACTGAGTTGTCTGTTAGTTGTATGGTCATATTGCTCTTTTTGGACTCCTTGAGACCCAGCTTCTTGAAGGTAGTCAAGGGAATCATATTGATACTCGCCCCTAAATTACACAAAGCCTCCCCAAACTTGGTCTTCCCAATGTAACATGATATGTTGAAGCAGCTTGATCTTCCCTTTTTGGTGGAAATTTTCCCAAATGAAAGTGCTAACCTACTCCTTCAATACCACTACATCTAAGTCATATATTCTTCTCTTCTTAATGATTATGTCCTTCACAAATTCACCATATGAAGGAATCTGTTCAATTGCATCGATGAGTGGAATGTTGACATGAAGCTTCCTAAAGCTGTCTAGAAACTTCTAAAATTGTTGGCCAAATTTCTTTTCCTTCAAGTTGTTAGGAAAGGGAACTGGCATAACCAACTTCCTTTGGTGAGGTGAGACATATGCCTCCTTTCTTTTCTCTTCTGGTTCATGAGTTTCTTCATCAACTTCATTGTCTTGTGTTGTAGTGTCTGGATCAACTAGATCAGTAGTCGATGCTGGTCCTATGTCACTTGCATTGTCCTTTGCCTCTTAACTTGTCCTCTTTTCATTCAACACTTTCTTCCCACTGTGAAGCAATACAACCTTCACCTGATCATTTCTAGAAGGTATGTCAGTACTGGTCGGGAACCCTTGTTGTCCTCGCTTCTTTAAGGATGCAACCTCTGTTGCAATATGACAAATTTGTGTCTCTATCTATGGATTTGTGCTCTTTGGTTCTATAGTTCCCTCTAGGTCTGGCCAATGATCACTTCATTCTAGCTGACCAACTTACCTAGCATGTCTTCAGTGCAGTCTATTTTAGTGGGGGGCCTATCTTGTTGGTATTGTTGTTGTGTACCAACCTGATGTGGCTTGGCTTGCTATTCTTGGGATGGGTCCTGTTGAAAATTATTGGGATCCATCCTCCAGGAATATTCATTAACCCTGTAATTCTTCATCCACGCAAACATGCATTCTTCTTCCTCTCCTCTAGAGGAATTTCCATCCTTCTGATATAGATTCTTGACTATGCGGTCAAGCTTCTTATTTGGTGCTATGATGACTTTAGACTCTCCAACACTTTTAATGGTTGTTGGGCGTTCTCTTTCTTCTTCCCATGACTAATTCTTAGCCATGCTCTTGAGAATCACATGACACTTGGATGGCTTATTGTTGAGGAAGAAGCATGTCCCTACAATGTCGAGTGTGGTCCTCTATTCCTGATGCATCCTGTAATTCAAGATGTTTGCTTGGTCATAAAGATCGATCCCATGATGAGGGGCTTCTTTATCATGTCTTGGAACCTCTCCCATGCTTTAGAATATGATTCTTCTGCCTGCAGCTTAAAATTATAGATCTTCCTGACCAACTCATTTGTCTTCTACTATGGGAAGTAACACTTAAATAACACATCTATCATCCCCTCCCACATTTCTACTAACTCGGGTGGGAAGTTAAGGAACAAAGACTTTGCATTGTTTTCCAGTGAAGATGGGAACAATTTCAAGTAAATGACTGTTGCTGGCACTATGTCGATCTTCGCCATGTTACAACTCTCGACAAAATTATTGATATGCGTCATTGGGTCCCCTGTACTATGGCCATGGAACGCTCGTGACTTTACCAGTGCCACCAAGATGGTTCTATCTTGTAGTTGCACACATTTATATCATGTCTTTTAATTGGGCCCAACTATGATGTTGTAGACAACACCTTGATCTTTTCCCAGATAGTCTATTCTTCTGCTTCTGCATCATTCATCTCTGCTTGCACTGGTTGTTTTTTTGGGAGTATCAGAGTATCAGGTGATGGTGTCTCAGGTGGTGGAGTCAAAATCAGTCTTGGTGTAGAACCACTGTATTCATGTGCTCTGCATAAGAAATCCTCCTAAAAAGTACTTTGTGGCGGTGAGGGTCTGTAATCAATGCTTATTTTTTCAACCATACACTAGTACCTGAAATTTGTGAAATCTATGTGAGAACGCGGTAGTAATGAGTGAATAAATATATAGAATTCAGCTTTAAAATGTTAAAAATTAAAAATTAAAAAATGTGGCCTAGAGTGGCCGGTCACAAAACTCGTAGTGTTGGACACACTATTTTCCCGGCAACGGTGCCAAAAATTTGATGTGCGTAAACTACACATCAAAAATGCAAGTGCACGTATCAATATAATATAGGCCTAAAGATGCCCAGATGTCGAACATGGGAAAAACGTGTACCCAGAAACTACTACTAACAATATATCGATCAGCTAGGCCGATATAAAATAGTGATTTGGTTGAATTAATAACTAATTTGCAAGAATTAAAAATAAGATTACTGGTTGTGATCACAAGTGGAATGGATTCTTTAGGATTGTGGCTTCCTCATGCTCACATTGCAATTAGCATCATTTTACTAATATTAATCTCTCCTAATCCTGGACAAAGAGACATGTAGCAAGAATTACCCACTTTCGTCACGTAATTCTACCTAACCTAATACCAATCCCACTCTCGTAGCAATTATGTTATTAGTTAGGTACTTTACTGAAATTTCTGAGTTATTCTCTTCACATTCGTAAGTCCTTTCTCAAGGTGTGATATAAAATGTGCAAATCTATGTGTTTTCCAACCCTTAATCCCTCTCTCGAAGCAATTAATGGTCTAAAAAATTACCTATGGTGATCAAGCACATATAATTCATGATGCTCTCATAGATATATCTCCAGAAATTAAAGAGAACTATATATTAGATCATAATCATGAATTACAATTCAAAACTAGGCTACTCCCAGATCCTAAGGAAAAAAAGAATTAGCGTCGCATGATTTTAGTTGTTGTACACTTAGAAAAGGAAGACGAGAAGGAAGAAAACATTAAGAATAGGGAAAACCCCATGGAGAAAGATGGTATAGATGGTTACTCCCATCGAACGTGGTGATTTGCCGTCTTTTGACTATAAATCGGGCCACCAGAAGTGCTTGAACTGCCCAGAACATTATTTTATCCTCCTCTCTCTCTTCTCCGCTCTACGCCATCGTACAACTGAATAGGATGCAATTAGGTCTGGTTGAACTCCACCTAAGTCATAGACACGACTTTGGGCGTCATTAATTGTCAACCATTGGATTATGATGATTTCTGATCTTGCTCAATCTCGCAGAATCGGTACTACTAACTGGGTGTATGTAGTATCGACACCTTCGATAAGTTGTGGCCCCTATGCAGTTGTCGGTACTACTGAGTTGATGTCAGTAGTATCATGATTTCTCAAGATAATCTGAGTCCTCCCTATAAGGTTATCGATAAACTGACTTTCTATGTCGATATTATCGAGTCTTCTCGATTTCATTATTCCTTTCTAATAAAGTGTCAGTACCACCGACAAGAAGGTCGGTAGCATCGAGTTGTGTAGTTTCTTATAGATTCACCTAAATTCCACAAAAATGAACTTAAGCTCACAAATAATAATGAATCTACCAATAACATTATAAATACATCTATTTGATGCAATTAAGTGTCATAGGCTACCGATGATAAATAATGCCCAAATGATATCAAAATGAACAATAAGTGCACAAAAACCTAGAATAAAAAGCATGTTAAAATGATAATTATACAATGCATCTGGTATCAGAGAATGATTTCATGTGTTGCACCAACCCTAAGAGAGAGAACAAAGGAGAGAAGACTCTCCCTATGGGCGGCCACCTCTACTAGGCATTGTTTAGCTTCTGATTGGGATCATCTACCCCTAATTCTTCTTGAAGCCATCTCAATGGAGCATCTTCAACAAATCAACAAAAACCATCCACTTCAAAGTTGCTAATACCAGATCTATAAGGACCACCATGCCTCTGTCAATATAGTTTGTTTAGGGAGTTTCCACTACTATCCTATTTGTAGATATCATCTACACCTCTACAGATATACACCACCATCATCTACATCTACTGATCTACATCTCTATAGATCTATACTACCATCATCTACACCTCTATAGATCTACACTGCCATCATCTACATCTCTGTTGATCTACATCTCTACAAATCTACACCATCTCCATCTACTCCTCTTTCGATCTATACCACCTTCATATACACCACCACCATCATCCATGTCACCACCATTGAGATCTAATCCAAAATTTTGGAAAAGATCTCCTTTTTTAGCTGATTGGGGGCACATCATCCCTATATTGTTATAACAAAGATCCAGAAGAATCCCCCCTTTTATTGCTATCTTTGGGGTTTTCTACTAACACAGTGTGTTGTTTTCTGGACACAACATCCAGGAAAAGTTCTGCTTCATCGTAACTTGGTTTGCAAAATTTGCCCGATGAAACGACGTGTCACTTTTTGACACAGCGTGTTGGCTGCACTTTGACACGGTGTGTCATCTAAATACATGATAGATCACTTATGTTCTGTCTTGAGGTTTGTCAAATTGACACGACGTATCGCCCTCTGACATGGTGTCTCACCTACTATTGCTACCATATCTTGACATGCTACATCATCTACAACAATTCTATAACATGTGGGAAGTTTTTAAACATGGTGAGTACCTTCTTTATCCTTACCAACAACACTTATCTTCCTTTTCTAGTAATTTTATATTTGTTTTTTTCTTTAACCCTCTATCCTTTCCACTCCTACATATATATTTCCTACCTCCTAAATACTTGTACTACCCCTCATATTACCTAATGCTAATTAGATTCTACTATATGTTGACCTAGTCCAATTTTTTTTTCGAGGACTCCGAGCCTGCATCCCCTCACAAAATGATCCACTTATTTTTCTACCTGGATCTATATAATAAAGTCATTTTTCACATTGACTGGAGTTTTCAATTACCTCCTCCACTTATGTGCCTACATAAACACTACCTATACCATTGGTTTTTACTCTCCACCACTCTCATGACTCTTTTTGTGGTTGGCTTGAGGGGGAGAATAGGGGATGACCAATAGAGGGAAGAGTGATATGGATGAGAGAAGAAGATAATTTTATGTATACTATGATATGGATCTTCATGCCACTATTACGATTACTATGTGGATCCTTATGCTACTATGTGGTGTTCCTCTGATTTTATTTTGAACCTTCTACTTTTATGTTGACTCTTCATGTTATTTTTGTGCTATTTTTTCTGATATGTGGAGTTTTCTGCTTCTAAAATTGTTCTATTTACCTTATAAAGAGCTTGAGAAATTTATTCATCATCATCTCGATTGCTGCTATGGAGTTTTTTATTTTGTTACTTATGTTATTTGTTGATTTCTTTTCTATCTGATGATGCCACTCTTACTACTTGTGCTATGATTAGCATATTTTGTCGGTTGCTTTGTGATTGTGCACTTTCTACCATCCATGCTTTATTTGCATGTTGAATCTTTGATCGTGTCCTCACACATCAACTAATGTTACTACTATGACCCAACACTCTTTGGAATGTGGTGTCTGCTACAATGATGAAAATTTAATGATGAGAGAAGATGATGAAAATTTCTATTGGTTATTTTACATATACATGGCAGGTTTCATCTACATTGGATCTTGGAGTCCTTTGTCTTCTTTCTACTTTGCACATTGGTCTTTTATCCGACTACACCATCTATTTTCTACTATCGTGTGACATCACTCTCTGGCTTGTTCGTGCCTTGTGCATGTTGACTCCTTTCCTGTCCATGCCTTATATGCATGTTGATTGTTGCTTCTTGTGTTCCAGCACTTCTGGTCCATTTTGATGTCGATAGTGACTGAGATGAATACAAAGATGCCTATCTATTGTTGTTTACTACTGCTCCAGATGCCACTTCATAGTGATCAAGAATCTCCTTCTATCTTCCTGCTTACCTACTTTGAGATTATCTGCTTGAGGGGGAGTATTTGGGTGATTTATTACAACATTGAGGGAGAGAAACATTCTTATATGTGATTCTTTTACCTTTTCTTTGATCTAGTTTGTTTGTCTATCTACAAGCTGACTTGGGATTCTCCCAAGCTCCAACTTGAGGGGTAACATTGGAGAGTCTATTTAATTAGTTAATTTAGTTGTTCGACCTATTTGTAATATGGGCCCAATTGTGTCTTGGCCCATTAGTATTTTTCTTGAGTGTGTATGCTTACCCCTTATCCTATTTATAGGAGACATGGATTTTCCTTCTATCAATAAGAAGAGAAACCACACAAAAGGAGTTTTTCCTATCCTATTGGTTTTTCATAGTAACCATTCATATTCAAGAGTCTAATTGATTTTCATGCGGATTTATATCCTAGCCTGGGATGGGCATCTTCAAACTTAGAAATGTTTTAAATTGGGGTTCCAACCTTTCCACAATTTGGATGATGTCTTTGAAACCGGATTACTAAAAACTTGATTTAGAATATAAAAAACTATGTTTAGGTGGATATGCCTTACTAGGAACAACACATATACATATAAGATATAGATATATTGGCATAACACATCATGGTTATATCCATTCCATATATGTGTAAGTTTTCCTTTTAGGTGCACCATTTTGCCACACAAATACATACAATGTGTTGGGATAAGCTTCCAAGATTTTTGAGAAGTTTTGCAAATGTCTAGGATGTTGTCATGTTTCATCATGCCTTTAGAACCCTTGGATTTTAGGGCTCATATAAAATGATCTAAAATGGAATGATTCAACTACCCATATCAACAAGTTGCATCTCCTTTTGAGATATCCCATCAATATGTACTATGACTTAAGTGTGCTCAGCGCATAGTAGTACTAAGACGGGTGATCTATTGGGAAGTTATCTTGATTGTGCATGAGTGAGGACAAATTGTACATTCCAAGATAGTGTTGGTTTCTGGGGCCAATCATCATTCTAAAAATTCTACTAGGGCCTTGGGATGCGGCCTAAATGTTACAAAGGGTTTAAGAATTATTTCCACTAGTAATTTCAGCCCATGTGGATATGTAGCAATATAATTTCGAGCCACATGATCTAGACATGTTGGGAAGGACTATGCACACTGATGGAACCACCCTCGTGCTAGTAGTCATAAATTGGATTTGGGTGTACATGAGACATTCAGGGTGTATGTAGATATTGGGAAGAGATTATGAAGCCATATAGTTGAGACTTGATGAGGACATCAAAAGTATATATGGGAAATATTGCAACATCCCATGATTTGAGGTGTCTGATAAAATGATCTTAAATGAATGATTAGACTATCCATATCAATAAGGTGCATCTCTTTTTGGGTACCACATCAATAGATACTCTGAGTTAAGCATCCTCATCCATTCGTAGTACTAGTACGGGTGACATGTTAGGAAATTCTCCTGGGAGATGCATGAGTGAGGACTGAGCGTGCATCTAAGGTCAAAGTTGGTATGTAGGTCCAAGATTCACTCCAGAAACTCTACTAAAGTCCTAGGATAAGGACCCATGCATCACAATACATTTCATCAAACTCATGACCTCTACCAAACCTTATGATGTTTACTTTCTTATCTAGTTTCCTTTCAAAGTAATGGATACTTGTATGATATCCATAAACTAGACTCGTCATGCAATAGATGTAAATAACAATAACATGAGTAATCATCAATAGAGATGATAAAATATTTGTCCACAAAAAGTAGGAATGTTAAAAGGTCCATAAATGATTATAAGTATGATTTCAAGAAGTTCTATACTCCTTGTGGCTCCTTTCTTTGTGTGTTTTAATATTTTCCTATATTCAATTCACATTTACTTTATTATCAATAAAATATAGAGACATAAGGACTCCATATTCTACCAAATGTTTGATTCTTTCACTTGATATGTGATGCATCCTTTTATGCCACAAGAAATATGTGTTTAGAAAACTTGCACTTTATTCCAATTTTAGAATACACGGCAAGATAAGTTTTAGGAAATTGGCTACAAAGGTGAAACTTGTATAGACTATCATACAATATTCTATAACCAATAAGAGTATAATTTTCAAAGAAATTAAATCTACCACAAATGATATCAAGTGAATATCAAACTTTACGAAGTGTTGTAACATACATAAGATTATGAGAAATAGAATTTTTTTTACAATAGTAAAACTAAATATCACTATGGAATCTAAGACATATGTTCTAATCGGTTCCACTGGAGCTTTGTCTTTGTTACCCATATATATAAATCTCTCAGTTCAGTTTGTGATATGGGTCGTAAGAATCCTCACATGGAATTTGAAACATGAAAATAGATCAACATCAATATGCCAAGTATTGGAAGGAATACAAGTAAGATTTAATTCAAAACAACATACAAAAACCTCTAGGTTTCCTTTCTTTTCAAATAATTCTTGGTCTTTTGTATAATCCTCCTAATTTTTTAGCTTTCCTATAAAAACCACACAAGTCTTCCTTTTTCTTCTTTCAAGATGTTTGACCAGTCTCATTAGAAATGGGGTGCCCTTTATGGCCAAGATTGTTCTCTTTCATGATTGTATATTCACCCCCTTGAGTGAAATGAGCTAAGAAGAGTCAGACTCCTAAGATCTTCTCCAACACCGGTCAGTACGGGTCCGCCACAGCGACACATAAGGTCAAGCTACTAACAGCCTAGTCCGTCCTTGGTACAAGTCACAACACTAGTGAAAGGAGGAGGGTACGCATACCCTACCATCTGAGGTACAACTGCAGTTGTCCTCCAATCTTATCACATATATAATCATTGAGATACGACCGCAGCCATTCTCAATCACATCAGATGTATGAGTAATGACCATAGCCAACCTCCACAATCTGCATTGTGAATGACAAGGATATATCATCAACTTGCCACCCCCTCATACTCAACAATATGCGCTCTGAGTTTCCCTTAGGAATACTTATTTCACCATCTGGCAAGTTATGACACTCAGATGGATCTATGGCACAGGGCACTATATGATTAGATTTTCACTTGATTAATTATGCCAATTGGGTGAATTAAGGTTGCATCAAACAAGTGGACATAAAAACCCTAATTCACTTCTAGCAATCATATAAATATCACAACTTTTAAAAGATATAAAACATGTGAAACATAATTTCTCATTTCATCATCACATGGTACTACTCACTTGCCATTCATGCTATCACAAGATATAAATCCTTTTTACAATATCACAGGGTATCAACCCTTGTCAACACAAGAGGATTACACCTCATTTAGGGGGCTCAACCATGCCCAAAGGTCATTAAGACTATCATACTATCACAGGATATAAATCCTTTTCACAATATCACAGGGTATCAACCCTTATCAACACAAAAGGATTACACCTCATTCAGGGCTCAACCATGCCCAAAGGTCATTAAGACCATCATACTATTCCCTGTAAGATCATCATTATCTTTCCATGCCTTATAACAAGGCTCAACAACATCACTTACATATAATACACCATATTAGCACAATATTTCACTAATGAGCTAGGAGATATTCATAAACAATCATAGCAAGGTTATATTAACATTAAGAACATTCCTTTATTACATCAACATGCAAGGAATCTAGATATGATTAACACTCATCATATTCATAATGCACATGTTTAGCATAACAAAGTATCAACCATGTGGCTATGATAACCACCAATTAACACATTAAGGTTATGATCATATTAAGGAGGTTATTACACCATCATTCCATCATATAAGATTGTTAAAGATGAATACTCATCTTTATCTATTTGCATTAGAGTTAGGTTCAACATGATAAATTATATCAATGTTACTAATCACCACTTATACCCAAACCCTAACTCACGACATCCCTATTGGATCATGGAAACATAAGGTGAAGAATCACCATCAAATTCATAACTATTATCAAGTATGAACACACACATAAATCAAGGTGTAACCATCAGGTTATAACATACTAGGGTTTCAACAACACAACATAGTACTCCATGATTGTATTAGTCATTCAAGGACTATTCATACTCAATTACCATCATTTAGTTATATTAAAGCTAGGTTAACAAGCTATACCTCATTAGGGTTACATATCAAATCAATATGATTATCACCCCTTATATTAATATGATTGAATAGGTAAGACTACCTTATTAAGAGTAACCCTCCATTTGTTCCATCATCATTCAACCCATATCACTATACCACAATGTCACCCAGAACCATTAGATGTTTAAAAGGTAAGACCATTGGTTGTTTACATAAGTAAACACCTTGGATAAACCACCTATGAAGTCTTTGATTTGTTCTCTATAAAGAGTCACCATATAACCCTAGACATCCATTGATTAACAACACAAAAAGTTTCATTGAGAATAGGTAAAACCCATAATCGACTGTTCATTTAAAACAAGCCATCCATTATCAACAAGTAAGCTCCTTAAGTTGATCATATAAAGGAAACCATATAAATCACATTATTAGGACCAACATATTACATTAGACATCATTCCACCTTATTGGAGGAATAAACATTAGATCTTTACCATTGGGTCAAGTTCGTATGTTAAAACCATCAATTACAGTATAGGTCCGACCATTGCATCAAGTGACCCAAGAAACCATTGGTCTAAGTCTTAATTGATGCTACAAATACAATGATTAACTCACCATAGGTTGTAGATACCTGATCCACCATTATTAATGACCATTAATTCACCATAGGTTGTTAGATCAACAATATATTCATTAATCAACATCAAATATTAAGCTAATGTTATCATTGATTGATAACATCAGTAGATACTTAATGGTTGATTATTAAACTTCTAATTAATCCAATATCTGACCTAAGGTGGTGACCATAGGTTGTAACTATCATCTAACACCTTTGACCTTGACCATCAGTTGTCATGAAGACAACACCATAGAGTTTTTGCAATGGTGCCATCATCGGGTCATGGTTTATAAGAAAAATCAGCTTAAAACCCTAAAATTGACCATTGGTTGATAGGTGCTTAGCACCATAGGTTGTCAAACCAACCTGATCCAAGTCATTTCATACCTTAGGAATAACGTACACATGATCACAGCATCATATAGAACTGAAATCATAATAGGGAACATTATAAAAATCAAAATCCAAGTCAAGCATAGCTTTTTAGTGCATGGATCATCGTTTTCAAGCAAGAACATGAGCTAGCAAGCTTTTGGTAAGAAATAAATGTGGACCAAGGTATAAAACTTGAATATAATGAGAATATGAAATCCCACACAAAATAAAACTTGAGTAGGTAGGGTAGAAAATCTAAGCATAAGCTATGAACTTGTCCATCTAGCACCTTTCTTCATCAAATGAGCAAACCCTAAGCATAAGGAGCAAGAAAGGTAGGGTTTTAGAGCTTTAGAGCAATTTCTACCATGGAACAGCAAGGTTCCGACCTGGAGAAAGCTAGGAGGAAGGATAAAAAAGAAATAAATGGAGGAAATAAGGATATTCTTACTCTTTTAGGTCAATATCACTAGAAGGAAGCTTTTTAAACCCAAAAAGGAAGTCAATTGCAACCCTAGATCCTTTTTCCAAGAAGGTCCCCACTTTCTTCTTCCTTGAACAGGAAAATTCGCAGCAGCACAGAGGGATAACAAGGTTGGGAGAAGGAGGGAAGTGGTGAAGAGAAAATGGCTCATTTTGGTGCTTAGGGATAAGTATATGAAACTTTAAGATAAAGAAAAAGAAATAGTTGAAGTTCTAGTATCTTTCCAAGTGTCCACGGCCTTAAACCATGAAGAATATACAAGAACACACACAAGAAGATCCCCCACCATCCATTGAAACATTCTTATCCCTCATTTCTTGAATTTCCAGGAAAACCAAATAACTCATTAGTTGATAGCTACTAAATGTAGCTCATCCATGAAGGGGTAAACCCTAAAATACCCTTGGAGAAAATACCTTCAAACCAAGGTTTAAATAGGTGACAAATGTCTCAACAAGCTCAATAATGATGATATAATATCCAAGGAACATAATGCAAGTGATAAATTGCAAAGAAAACCTCTCAATTAGATAAATTGCATAAAAGCCCAAAATGTGAATAAAATTGCATAACTTGCTCAAACAATGTCCAAATTGGACCAAATTTGAAATGTAATCTTGTCTTATGATTTCAAAGCATATCACAAGGTTATATTAGGGTTATAAGAATTAAACTATGATAATTAAGCTTATCCAACTCATTAAGAAAGTTTAGGGGCATTACAGCTATAAACCCCTAACATGGAGTTCGCCCCCAAAATCCAAGGTAAACAAAGCTAGGTACTTCCTTTGCATCTCATCCTATTACCTTCACATGGTTACTTGCATATAATGGTGATGTCACATCATTCATACATATCTCATCTTGGGTCAACACAAAACCCCCCACATAAGAAGACATTTGCAAATATGGAACATAGAAACTTGTTGTGCCACCTGTACAAATCTAATAGTAACTTTCAACTTTAAATTATAGATATCATCCTAAAATTATATATATTGTATCAACAAACCATCTATCCTTGATAGTGGTCTTGCCCAGCTATCACTAGACCATACACAACATTATAGAGTCACTTTTGTTTTTCCTTCCAAACAACATTTATAGGATCATCATCAACTCTCTCTCTCTCTACGGAAGAGGAATACTTGGAATGTTCATTTAATACACATATCCAACCTTCACATATTTCTCATACCATTAACACATCTTGGATACTAGGATTCATTACCTTAGTATCCACCTCATGTGCTATAAGGAACTCACATCCTTATCTCATCTACTTTTACCAACATAACAAATATCAAGACATATAAGAAGAGTCTTCCTAATTATTGGAAGGCTCAAAATCAAACTCATCACAAACTTTATGATTTTAGAACCATAGTCCAAGAAACCTTATGCTATAATAAGTTATCCACCCTCATGTTTGCAGCAAATCCACACGTGACAAGTGGCAATGATCCACTTGAAAGTTGTGCCCTAGAAAAAAAGACACAAAGGGAAACACACTTCCCACATCATAGAATCATTTTTCAAGGGTCCCTAGCAAAAGGTAACCAATTCTATTTTCATTATGCGAGTTACAACTTCTTATGTATCATTTTACCCTTTTCATTTTGGGTTCCTTGCCATTAGCATAGGAATCATCATGATTAACACATCTCATTACTCCTTCTTTGATGACTATTTATCACACTTGGGTATGTTGTCTTATTTTATTATGTTTTACAACCACTTATCAACAAGTAAATCATCATATTCCACATTTTATTCATTAAACATGGATCATCTCCCTTAATTTCTTTCATATGCCATGCTGATTTTTCATTAAAATTGTCTTACATATATAGGTTGATCTGTGATTAACTCAGATTCCACCTTATTCCTTTGTCATTGTTCCCATTTATCTTCTCATTTTGTACTTGTTATAGGAGTTCTTTCCATTTTATGTGGATTTCATACCTTGATTTACTTTATAAGCATAGACTTATTTGTCTTTTACTTTATTATCTTCTTGAATCACATCTTCAAGAACTCCTCTTTTTCTAATTTGTATTCGGATTTAGATTTCATGGTGTTATATCTTTATCTTATAGTTACCAAACATTCAAGTTTTGATAGATTATGATGCAGTTCCCATCTTCTTTAAGATATGATTGAGATATTCATACCATGATTTCTTATTCATTATGCTCCTTAGATTGTCTCAAAATGACTACTTGATTAGAGTAATCAGAAAGATAACAATCTAAGAGTTCCATACTTACCTTTCTTCAATAATTGAATACATGGCCAGGGCACCCAAGTATTGAGATTAGGCAGTATGCACCATGTTTTTGTGTCACATTCCTAACTTAGAGATTACTCAAAATATAAAACACAATCAATCACTAATTAATCACATACCCAAAAATATGGGTAAATTAAAACCGATTTCAACATCAACACCCGCTCAAAAACATTTGCATAAGAGCCCAATATCTTTCTTGTATCCATACTATGACAAGAATTTGATACCAATTGTTTGATCGCCTTAGCCACAACATATATACATAGGAGAACAATATTCGTATATGCCACACAAACAAGCATTAACATGCTTACAAAAGTCAGATTCATTTGAAACACCATATACAAACTTTTCCTGCTCGGACCTGAGAGTACAGGGACGAATCTAGGACACACAAGACATCTAATCATTTTTATCTAAGATTCATTACTATAGCTCCTCTTTGCTGCCACATGTTTGTTTTCATCACTTCCAATTACCTAAAAAAAGTGGCAAACCACAAGGGTGAGACCCATGTCCCAGCAAGAGATATAACCTCCAACAACACTTATTAATTACAACATTTTAAATAGTAGATAACTAAGAAGTTGGAGTACTTAATAATCAATTGAATAGATTGAAAAATTCAAGTATGCTAAACAGATTAAGCAATTAAAGTTAGCAACAAGTATGATCATCAATGCATATATAGATAACAAATAAATCCATTTCTTAGATAAATATCTACTCAAATATCATCAAATTGTATCTAATAACAATCATTATCATTAATATGGCTATCATCATAGTCCTTATTAACAACACAAGTAATCTAGTAGCATAAGCATCCCTGACATCATGAACATGTCTAGTAACATAATACGTCTATCAATACTGGCATCTCAAATAAAGGGAACATATCTATATCATAAGTAGAACTAACATCACAACACAATGAACTACATAGGCATGATTAGCAATTTAAGCATTTCTAATTATATAGGCATGGCTAGTAATATTAAACATATCTAGAAGCAACATCCTAACCATCAGTGTCAGTATATTTGACAACATAAGTATGTTTACAACATGAGCATAACTACAACATAAGCACATTTATTATCTCTTATTGTAATATACATGATCTCAATGAAAAGAAGAAAACAAGGGTTTTCATCCAATATGAAGCGTTGTGTATAACCCTAAACAGATATGCTACACGGCTGTCTTACATCTTTTATTATGCCCTGAGGAAATTGATGATACCACTCAAAATCTAACTGACCACTGCTAAGTCGAAATCAGTATCATACAAGATCTAGGAAGAGTCGGACTCCTAAGATCTTCTCTGCCCCCAGTCAGTATAGGTCCGTCACAGCGACACATAAGGTCAAGCTGCTAACAGCCTAGTCCGTCCTTGGTACAGGTCACGGCACTAGTGAAAGGAGGTGGGTATGCATACCCTACCATCTGAGGTACAACCACAGTTGTCCTCTAATCTTGTCACATATATAATCACCGAGACACGGCCACAGCCGTTCTCAATCACATCAGAAGTATGAGGCATGACCATAGCCAACCTCCACAATCTACATTGTGGATGACAAGGATATATCCTCAACTTGCCATCCCTACATACTCAATAGTATGTGCTCCGAGTTTCCCTTAGGAATACTCGTTTCACCATCTGGAAAGTTCTGCACTCAGATGCATCTATGGCACAGGGCACTATATGATTAGAGTTTCACTTGATTAGTTATGCCAATTGGGTGAATTAAGGTCGCATCAAACAAGTGGACATACAAATCCTAATTCACTTCTAGCAAGCATATATATATCATAACTTTTAAAAGATATAAAATATATGAAACATAATTTCTCATCTCATCGTCACATGGTACTATTCACTTGTCATTCATGCTATCACAAGATATAAATCATTTTCATAATATCACATGGTATCAACCCTTGTCAACATAAGAGGATTACACCTCATTCAGGGCTCAACCATGCCCAAAGGTCATTAAGACCATCATACTATCACAGGATATAAATCCTTTTCACAATATCACAAGGTATCAACCCTTATCAACACAAAAGGATTACACCTCATTCAGGGCTCAACCATGCCCAAAGGTCATTAAGACCATCATACTATTCCCTATAAGATCATCATTATCTTTCCATGCCTTATAACAAGGCTCAACAACATCAATTACATATAATACACCATATCAGCACAATATTTCACTAATGAGCTAGGAGATATTCATAAACAATCATAGCAGGGTTATACTAACATTAAGAACATTCCTTTATTACATCAACATGCAAGGAATCTAGATATGATTAACACTCATCATATTCATAATGCACATGTTTGGCATAAGAAAGTATCAACCATGTGGCTATGATAACCACCAATTAACACATTAAGGTTATGATCATGTTAAGGAGGTTATTACACTATCATTCCAACATATAAGAATGTTAAACATGAATATGCGTCTTTATCTATTTGCATTAGAGTTAGGTTCAACATGATAAATTATATCAATGTTACTAATCAACACTTATACCCAAACCCTAACTCACGACATCCCCATTAGACCATGGATGCATAAGGTGAAGCATCACCATCACATTCCATACTATTCTCAAGTATGAACCCACACATAAATCAAGGTGTAACCATCAGGTTATAACATACTAGGGTTTCAACAATAGTAACAGAGTACTCCATGATTGTATTAGTCATTCAAGGATTATTCATACCCAATTACCATCATTTAGTTATATTAAAGCTAGGTATAACAAGCTATACCTCATTAGAGTTACACATCAACACAATTTGATTATCATCCCTTCTATTCATATGAGTGAATAGGTAAGACTACCTTATTAAGGATAACCCTCCATTTATTCCATCATCATTCAACCCATATCACTAGACCACAATGTCACCTAGAACCATTGGATGTTTAAAAGGTAAGACCATTGGTTGTTTATATAAGTAAACACCTTGGATAAACCACCTATGAAGTCCTTGATTTGTGCTCTATAAAGAGTCACCATCTAACCCTAGACATCCATTGATTAACAACACAAAAAGTTCCATTGAGAATAGGGTAAAACCCACAATCGAATGTTCATTTAAAACAAGCCATCCATTGTCAATAAGTAAGCTCCTTAAGTTGATCATATAAAGGAAACTATCTAAATCACATTATTAGGACCAACATATTACATTAGCCATCATTCCACCTTATTGGAGGAATAAACATTAGATCTTGACCATTGGGTCAAGTTCATATGTTAAAATCATCAATTACAGTATAGGTTCGACCATTGCATCAAGTGACCCAAGAAACCATTGGTCTAAGGCTTAATTGATGCTACAACTACAATGCTTAACTCACCATAGGTTGTAGAGACCTGATCCACCATCATTAGTGACCATTAATTCACCATAGGTTGTTAGATCAACACTATATTCATTAATCAGCATCAAATATTAAGCTAATGTCATCATTGATTGATGACATCAGTAGGTACTTAATGGTTGATCATTAAACTTCTAATTGATCCAAAACCTAACCTAAGGGGGTGACCATAGGTTGTCACCATCATCTGAGACCTTTGATCTTGACCGTCAGTTGTCATGAAGACAACACCATAGAGTTGTTGCAATGGTACCATCATCGGGTCATGGTTTATAAAAGAAATTAGCTTAAAACCCTAAAATTGGCCATTGGTTGATAGGTGCTTAGCACCATAAGTTGTCAAACCAACCCGATCCAAGTCGTATCATACCTTAGGAATAACGTACACATGATCACATATTTATTTAGAACTAAAATCAAAATAGGGAACACTATAAAATTTGAAATCCAAGTCAAGCATAGCTTTTTAGTGCATGGATCATCATTTTCAAGCAAGAACATGAGCTAGCAATCTTATGGTAAGAAATAAACGTGGAGCAAGTTATAAAACTTGCCTCTAATGAGAATATGAAACTCCACACAGAAGAAAACTCGAGCAGGTATGGTAGAAAATTCAAGCATAAGCTATGAACTCGTCCATCTAGCACCTTTCTTCATCAAATGAGCAAACCCAAAGCATAAGGAGCAAGAAAGGTAGGGTTTTAGAGCTTTAGCGCAATTTCTACCATAGAACAGCAAGGTTATGACTTGGAGAAAGCTGGGAGGAAGGATAACAAAGAAATAAACATAGAAAATAAGGAGATTCTTACTCTTTGAGGTCAAGATCACTAGAAGGAAGCTTTTTAAACCTAAAAAGGAAGTCAATTGCAACCCTAGATCCTTTTTCCAAGAAGGTCCCCACTTTATTCTTCCTTGGATAGGAA
Source organism: Alisma plantago-aquatica (assembly GCA_963693085.1). Taxonomy (NCBI): domain Eukaryota; kingdom Viridiplantae; phylum Streptophyta; class Magnoliopsida; order Alismatales; family Alismataceae; genus Alisma; species Alisma plantago-aquatica. The sequence goes on along the minus strand of OY856415.1, from coordinate 49,969,689 downwards.
AATTTACAGCAGCACAGAGGGAGAACGAGGTTGGGAGAAGGAGGGAAGTGGTGAAGAGTAAATGACTCATTTTTGTGCTTAGGGATAAGTATATGAAACTTTAAGATAAAGAAAAAGAAAAGGTTGAAGTTCTAGTATCTTTCTAAGTGTCCATGGACTTAAACCATTAAGAATATACAAGCACACACACACAAGCAACTCCCCCACCGTCCATAGAGACATTCTTATCCCTCATTTCTTGAATTTCTAAGCAAAACAAATAACTCATTAGTTGATAGCTACTAAAGGTAGCTCATCCATGAAGGGGTAAACCCTAAAATATCCTTGGAGAAAACACCTTCAAACTAAGGTTTAAATAGGTGCCCCATGTCTCAACAAGCTCAATAATGATGATAGAATATCCAAGGAACATAATGCAAGTGATAAATTGCAAAGAAAACCTCTCAATTGGATAAATTGCAGAAAAACCTAAAATGTACATAAAATTGCATAACTTGCTCAAACAGTGTCCAAATTGGACCAAATTTGAAACTTAAGCTTGTCTTATGATTTCAAAGCATATCACAAGGTTATATTAGGGTTATAAGAATTCAATTATGATCATTAAGCTTATTCAACTCATTAAGAAAGTTTAGGGGGCTTACAATTCTACTAAGATGAATGAGAGCATTAGCATATGAATTTATTTGAAAGGTATATTTTTGCTACAATAGAGACAAAGACAAATTTAATATGAATATAATTGACAATATAACGCATGGAAATAGGTTCTCCTATGGGTAGTCACCACATTTGCTACACAATACACCATCAACATAATTTACATGTGGCTTTTTACCTTAGATATATAATGTAGATATAAACATAGAATTAATACAAAATTTTAACAACTAATTATTAGGATCGCTCTAGTAAAACCTATAACTTAGCATGCACCTATAATGATTGATAATCAAATGTGATTGTAATAGATCATGGAGAATACATACAAAACAAAAATATTAATCAAAGGCCAAGCCATGTAGATTGGGAGTTGGTTGTAGTGTTCGAGACGACAACCTCGGGAAAATAAACAATATTAATCAATAAAAAACAAGAAAAATGATGATAAACAACCTAAATAGTAATGAACAAAGATCCAATTATATATCATTAATATGTCTTTTGTTGTTTTGGATATGGCAACAGAAACATAGAAGGAGAGAAGATATTAAATTTTGCAATTGCATATGATATGATTTTGGCAAACACCCATTTCAAGAAAAGAGAATCTCATAAGATTACTTTCAAGAGTGGACACAATTGTAGCCAAATTGATTACCTCCTTATAATGTGGGTGGATCATAAAGTATGCAAGGACTGTATAGTGATTCCTGACAAAGGGTGGTTTTGGATATTAACATGAAGATCAATAAAGGCAAGCACAACAGAATCAAGATAGCAGGATCAAGTGGTGGAATCTTAAAGGAGAAAAAAAAATTGTCTTTTCATGATAAACTCCTCAAGGAGTGAACTTGGAACTTGGAGTTTGATGTTAACACTATATGGCATAACATGAGCTCATGCATAATAAAAATTGCCAAAGAGGTTTTGGGGGAGTCCAAAGGTTGTGGGCCTCCATAGAAAGAGACTTGGTGGTGGAACGATGAAGTACATAAGACTATTACACTCAAAAGGGAGATCTATAGGGGCTTGCCCAAATCTTGAGATGATGCAACATTCCAGAGATACAAGCAAGCAAAGAAAGAAGCAAAAGAGGTTGTTCAGGAGGCAAGGTCTAGATATTTTGATGGTATTTATAAGAAGCTAGACACAAGAGAAGGGGAAAAAGATATATATATATAAAATGGCACGTATTAGAGAAAGGAAAGGAAGAGACTATAGTCAAGTGAAATGCATCAAGAATGAAGATGGTAGAGTGTTGGTGAAGGACGATGATATCAAGAACCAATGGAGAAATTACTTCCATAAGCCTTTCAATGGAGATACTGCAAATAATGTCAGAAACTCATGTGACATAAATACAAGAGATATCATTTATACACGATGAGTTTCACTATTTGAGGTCAAGAATGCTTTTAAAAAAGATGAAAATGACAAAACATGGGGACCAGACAGTATTCCCATTGATGTATGGAAGAGTATGAGGGATAAAGGAGTTATGTGGCTAATAAAATTTATTTAACAAGATCATGAAGACCAAGAGGATTTCAGATGAGTGGAGAATCGTTCTATAGTCCCCATCTACAAGAACAAAGGTGATGTTCAAAGCTGCACAAACTATAGAGGTATCAAGTAGATGAGTCACACAATGAAGCTTTGGGAGCGGATTATTGAGCAGAGGTTAAGATTTATAACGCAGATATCAAACAATCAATTTGATTTCATGCCTGATAGATCAATAATAGATGTTATTTTTCTGATAAGGAGGCTTATGGAGAAGTATAGGGAAAGCAAAAGAGATCTTTATATGATTTTTATCGATTTGGAAAAGGCTTATGATCGAGTACCCAAGGAATTGTTGTGGATGATTTTGAAGAAAAAGGGTGTGTCAATCCATTACATTGACGTGATTAAAGACGTGTATGGTAGCTCTAATGCAAGTGTGAAGAATTATAGAGGAGAGACACCAACATTTCCTATCACAGTTGGGGTACAACAAGTATCCACACTCAGCCCATATCTGTTCGTTCTTGTTATGGATGAGTTGACAAAGAATGTTCAGGATGATATTCCTTAGTGAATGTTATTTGTTGATGATATTGTATTGAATGAAAAAACTAAAGATGGATTGCATGATAAAGTTGAAGTATGGAGAAAGGCATTGGAATCAAATGGATTGATGATTAGTAGGAGAAAAACTGAGTATATGCATTGCAATCTCAGCCTATCTCGCAGTGTGAATGGTGGAGCCAAGTTGGACGGAGTAGATATACCAAAATGCAATAAATTTTGCTATTTGGGTTCTATTATTCAAACATATGGGGATATCCAAAATGAAATTTTCCACGGGATCATTGCAGGATGGTTGAAATGGAGGAGTGCAACTGGAGTTTTGTATGATCGAAAGATCCCTCTCAGACTAAAAAGCAAGTTTTATAGAATTGTTATACGACCAGCCATGCTCTATGGGAGTGAATGTTGGGTGGTGAAAAAACAAGGACTCAACAAGATGAATGTGGCTAAAATGTATATGTTGAGATGGATGTGTGGGAAGACAAGAAAAGACCGCTTGAGAAATGACTATATCAGGAATAAAGTGGGGGAGGCGAGCATTGAGGACAAGTTGTGCGAGGACCGATTCAGATGGTATGGACATGCGCAACACAAACCAACTAATGTGTCTATATGAAACAATGTTATTGAGGCAAGCACAATTAATAGAAGAAGAAGAAGAAGAAGAAGAAGGCCTAAATTAACATAGGAGGAGCTTATAAAGAGAAATTTTGAATCTCTTCATCTCAACCAGAATATGACCCATGATAGAGCTAAATGGAAACAAAGGATCCATGTAGCTGACTCCAACATAGTTGGGATTGATGATGATGATGATGATGATGATGACGATGATGCTCTTCATCTTCAAGTTTCTTCAAGACCTCATCCTCTAGTCTTGAAATAACATCACTTTCATCATGAGATAACATCTACCAATCTCATCAAAATAATTTATTATACTTAATTTATGCTTCTTTTGAGAATTTGCAATGATAAACATGATCAAACAACCGTGATGATGCTTAAACTTACATGTAAGCCATAATAGCCGAATCAAGAATTTCTACAAAATAGGGCAAGAATTAAGCCATATACAAGTATTATTATGGTTCGTAGTTATTTTAATTCATGAGTACTCAAGTCTTTAACAACCTGAAACTTGATACCATATGATAAATTATTACTACATGAACTATTTGACTTTTAAAAATGACAATCACATAAGATAAAACATGAAAAAATCAAGAATGCCTTCACTCCTCATGTTGGGGAGTGTTCTTAGTTCTTAATCATTAGTGCAGTTTGTTGACACATCTTGCCAATCATCCATAGTAGAATACGAAACATGAAAAAATCAAGAATGCCTTCACTCCTCGTGTTGGGGAGTGTTCTTAGTTCTTAAGCATATGGAACAAGGCACGAAGTGGATGACCAAAACATCAAGGCACGATGATGAACACTGACTTGTGATACGAAACATCAAGTCGAGAATAGACATGCAACAAGGTGCAAGAAACACCCATATGGGAGAAAAAGAAGTTGAATTTCAATTTCTCTCGCACGACCTAATACATGAAGGTGTTGCTTTTCATGAAGGTAGACTTTTTAAAGGCCAAATATCAACTATATAGGCTAATAGAGAACCGTCAACCCTTTAAAGTTTCTAAGAAACTAATTTCAACCGTACTTCACGATTAAGGGATGCTTATATGGACTCCTTGTTAAGACCACTTTAGGCGTAGATATCATATTTAAGAAGAGTAGATTTCCCATTAGAGCACAAAAGTTGGATGGGAATTCCATTCAGGTCGATGTGGTCTTTGATTTTTGCGACTTTAGTTGTCAATGCAAATGAGACAAGGAAACAAAACCACCTCGACAATATCAAACAACGAACACCTCACAACTGTAAGACAAAAACATGATGGATTTCCCAACTTGCCTCATTGGAACCCAGAGGTCTTGCATTTTTTATCGTAAGAAGCCATATTGTAGTTCCTATGGGTACATACATGCCAAAGTAGGTATGACAGACATAATAACAACTTTAACAACAAACAACAATAGATCCATAACATAACTCACAACACCAATTTGGAGGCTACTTTTGAGCATGTAAGAAAATAGGAGCCAAGAAAGCAACATGTATATCAAGGTTTCCTACAAATGAGATTTAAGGATATTGATTTTAATCCATTGAGTCTATTCAATGGAACTCATTGAACACTCGGGACGACAATGAATGTCAACCTCCTTAAATTGTCAAAAAGGAGAGGCTTAGAAGGTGGGACGATGGGACTTGATCAAGAATTTGGTGGTCTCATCCCCACCTTCTTGTCTAAGGCTAGCATGGGGATGAATCTAGCCCAAGCACTCTTCCAGTGCTTTTCAACCTACACATTGCCACACATCCTTCTCTCACATCCTTACAGGCAGAGGTAAATAAGCACTTTGTAACATGATGAACCGGCTTTTGTTTGGCCCATGGAGTTGTCCATGGAGGATGAGAAGAGACGTCTCGCTCCATATGGACCTATGCAAACAAAGCGATGGCTTTAACTGTGGAGCTAGGGCAGCATAGCTTCCACAAACTACAACCTCATACTGCACGAGGATATACCGAGAGACACCCTAGCTATTTTTTTAATGACATGGGTATAGACAACGATAAGTTTTGGAACTCGGAATATAACAGTTAGAGATATTTTGTGGTCTCTTTTGTGGAAAAACTGCGTGTGGTTTTGGCGTATTTATTGTCTCCAATTTAGCTGGTAGGAGGGGGGAATTGAATGGACACTTCCCAAATTATGAGGAAAAAAACACAGATTTACATTCACTGGCAGACCATTCATCTACAATAATGTCAAGTAGGCAGCTGTGTGATTAGTGGACAAAGATACGAGTACATTTAACAACAAATCTTCGAGAAGCACCATCTCTTCGCATAATGTGAGAGGAGAGGTCCTGAAACGGAGCTACCAGTTTACCTGCAAACACAGATTTTCCATTAATATCGGGAAATCCCACTGGCAGATGCATTTCAGTCCATCAATAATACTTCAACCAGAGAGATCTGAGATTTTATGCAGCAAAAACATAATTGCAGCAAAGTGGAGAAACCAACGCTAGCACATGACATGTTAGCGACTTAAAATAGCGCCGTTTGTTGTGGTACAACTATCAACTTTATAGCGTGATTTTTTTAAGGCCCACATTACCCTAGGTCTCATTCTTTCGATTATCGATTTCACCAAACTGCACCTATTAGTGTCGGTTAAAAGGCAGTTCATGCAGTAAATCAAATATTCTCACCAGACCCCTCTCATTTATCCTGAATATCCAAAATACCTCTCCGTTATCCTAAATTCTATAAGACTTGCTGCTAGGAAAGAACCAGGCCGAGGGGTTAGGTCCACACAGTTAAATTGGAAGACCGCATCAAAAAATTTGACTCAGTTTAACAGGCCAGACACAGATCAAAGTAAATCCATACCCAAAAGCCTAGATACAGATATTAATTACATATATACATGCATATACAACAACCGGTTTATATAAAAATGCATTTATATATATGGCCAAAAAACGTATAAGATATGTTTGGTCAACCTTTACTGAATTATATATTCCAAGTATAAAAAGTCTAAATTGAACCAAGCCCACATTCGAAAATGTCATACAGCTTAAAATACTTTGAGGAGATGATATTAATTGATACTGGTTTATTACTATACTTTCAGTTACACGACCATTTGTCATAGGGCAGGGTGAATGATATCACCTCCTGACTTAAATAAAAAAAGGACCATTGGTATAATATTAGTAACAAAAGCCATTATGCAGACTATTACCGTTTATTATTATAACTCTATCTATAGTGTGTCATATTTAGATTCTGATTAATTTCTGATGCACCCTTTTTCTAAGATGGACATTTAGTTAAAATCAAGGTCTAGACTGTCTGGTTTGGATAAGGTCTAAAGCTTAACCTACCAATTTAGAATTGAAGCAGACTTGAATTTGATTAAATGGTCAACCTAGAACTTTGAAGTGGTTGTACAAATAGTGAGAATTAGAGACATACATTACAGAATGTAGCACGTGAAAATAATTATAACATACATACTACATCATAAAATGTGTATTGTTTGACATTTCTTGTAAAATTTTATAGGAAAGGGGTCAAGGTTTAATCACGCATTGTCATTTTGTCTTTCTGAACATTTTGTCGAAATATGCATTTTGCACTAACTTACGAGTTGGAAAATCAGTAATTTGATTAAATAGTCAACCTAGAACTCTGAAGTGGTTGTACAAATAGTGAGAATTAGAGACATACATTACAGAATGTAGCACGTGAAAAATAATTATAGCATACATACTACATCATAAAATGTGTATTGTTTGACATTTCTTGTAAAATTATATATGAAAGGGATCAAGGTTTAATCACGCATTGTCATTTTGTCTTTCTGAACATTTTGTTGAAATATGCATTTTGCATGAACTTATGAGTTGAAAAATCAGTAAGGATTGATGGGCCTATAAACAAATGGAACTCAAATTGGTAGTGCAATATCTGAAATTTGAACCCCAAAAAAAAGTTTTATTTGTAACATATATCATATTTCATATCCAAATTATTTCAAAATATTCAAACTTGGATAATTTTCCGATGCGAATTTATAATAATAGTAACAAAATATTCAAACTTGGATAATTTTCCGATGCTAATTTATGATAATAGTAACAAAATGATAACAATAAATCTATAAAATAATTGCATATTTTCATATAGACAAAAAGTTACTTTTTTATGGGGTACAGCAATTTCCAAAGCTGATCCGGATTATTTCAGATCTAAACTTTGCAATTTGAAATCCAATACAAACCCACATGATATCGATTTTATTTCTTTTGAAATGTAAGAATGTGAATACAAATCAAGTGGTCATATTTAGAGTTCTAATCATAGGCCTACAAACTAAAAAACATCCTGTTTTAAATAGGAAAACTCCCGGTGCAAACTTAATAAAATTGTCATCATAATCAAAATCATCTAAGCCTCAATCCCAACTATGTTGGGGTCGGCTACATGAATCCTTTGTTTCCATGCAGTTCTATCATGGGTCATATTCTGGCCGAGAAGTAGAGATTCAAAATCTCCCTTTATAAGCTCTTCCCATGTTAATTTAGGCCTTTTTCTTCTTCTATTACCCAATAATTGTCATGAACAAAAACTTTATAACATAAAAATCAATATTGATATGCACTAATAATTACACTCAATAATACAACATAATGCTTCAAACATGTTGGGACACGAAGGTATTGGAAAACAGTAAACATTCTCTTATCGTGGTTCACAGTAGGTGAGAAAAACGTGATGGCTAGAGGAGGTTTTGGAGAGAGCTTCAAATTAAAATTATTCGGCTATCCAAAGTGACATGATTCACGTAAAAATTATCTTTCCTATTGCACTCCCTAGTGAGTCACGAAATGATTAATAGCCTCTTCTGACGTTGGAATGCCCTCATCCAAGACCCAAGTTGCAAATTTTCACAAATCTATGCCATACAAGTTGTCATTTTCAGGTTATTGTCCGCTTATATTTACATGTCTCTCACTCCTCAACAACATCGTCACTTATGTCCGTAACCAGGGGCAGATTTTTTTGTTTTTGGTTTATTGGGGGGGGGGGGGGGGGGGGACCGGGGCTGAAGCCCCCTCTCAAATCATAGTGCATGTATTTATACATCTATAGTATACAAAAGTACTGTATATATAAGTCATTTTCTAATACAAACACAAGTAATGTTGTAGCTGAATTGGTACTAGGATGCTCTTTTTAGACAATTTAACCTAAGTTCCAATCTCACCTATAACACATTTTTCCCAACTCATTTTACTCAGCCCCCACCCCTGCTATAGTTAATACTTATACCTCCCAACTCAACCCCCCCTACTCACATTTTCTGGTCCATTTTTGTAGCAAAACTCAGCCCCCCTTGCTCACACTTTCTGGTTCTGCACCTGTCTGTAACCCATCCTGTTTGTGTAGAAAAACAAAAGAGCAACTTTTGTATCTTATATTTTTGCCATCATTCAATATATGAGTAGGGTAGCGTATCACAATACTATAGACATCTTCAAATATACACTTACCATATCTGCAAAAAAGAAAAAATCATGTTTTTTTATCCCCCCTCCCAAAAAAAAAAGATTGTCACAGTGATTCCATTTAACTAATTTGTAGCAAATAATTGATATGCTCCACGTAAAGCAGTTAGATTGACTATTCTAATGAAATTCCATCTAAACAACACGATTCTAAAAGGTCACAACCCATTGTATATTTTTAATTACACTTCCATATGTTCTCCTTTCATAGGTACTGGATGCATTCCCTTCTTTTTCTTTGCATTGGAAAACTAAAGAACTATATTTGAATATCTACCACTCATGTATATAAAAAGATATTTTTGCTGTATCAAAAACATCTGTAATTCTAGACCTAGTTTATTAATAAATTTTCTATAGTTTTGTGTTGACCCTCCTTAGCAATTGTGAAAGCATTTTATCAATTTGTAGCAAAATAAATACTGACATCCACATAAAGTAGCTGGAGTTGCATATTATAGTAAAATTTGAGCCTTACAAAAATCAATATTTGAAAAGTTATTTATATTTTCAGCTGTGAAGCAATTCATTTGAACACTAGTGGAGCATGTCTAAATTTTTTAGTACCACCAAGAACAAAGATACTGTAGGACCTCGAACCAAATCCCATAGCGACCAATTTATATCACCTAAATTAGGTGGCCAAGTGTCTGAATCTTTACAACATTGTGGATCAACCAGGTGCTTTGATCACTACATCCAGTATCATCACCATTTGTGATTTTCGTGCAGCATTAACATTTTTAGCTATTGTGCATGAACGGAGATCTGTAATTTATCTAGTACCAGTAACAACTCAGAAGTATTCTCTACTACGTGATATCAAACCAAATCCTACAGGGACCGATTTATATCACCTAATTCAGACTAGTAAGTACCTGAATCTTTACTACATTGTAGGTCCACCACGTGTTTCAACCACTATACCCAACATATTACCAGTTGTAATTTTAATCTCTGCTAGGGGCACTCTGTATGAAAAGCACCTTGTAGGCATCGTTGGCAGTTGGCACATGACACACAACGAGTTAATTCTATCTGACGAGTTGATGTAAGACATCCTACTTATCTAGAGCATGGATAGGAATTTGACACCTCTTGATTAGAGTGTTTCATGATATATCTTTTATTTATGTTTGTCTTTTATTTGATTGTTAAGTCTTTGTTTCCGTTTAGGATTAGTTATGCAATTGATCTAAATGTAATGTTAAGGACTTATAAGTTCTTAGTTAATTAATTTTTAATTCTTATTTTAGTTTGACCTTGAGCAGATATTAGCCAGTTAGGGCTTCTCGCACGCTATCTATATAAACAGAGTTGAATTGTGATTAATTATGCAATTGATCTAAAATGTATTGTTAAGAACTTACTTATAAGTTCTTAATTCATTGATACTTAATTCTTATTTTAGTTTGGTCTTGAGCGGAAATTAGCCAGTTAGGGCTTCTCGTGCATTATCTATATAAAAAGAGTTGAATTATGAATCAAGTTTTGTTTGCAACATGGTTTGCATTACTAGTGATATAGTGCTATAGGTCTACAACGAAGCCGTGTCTTATGTCCCCTGTGGTGGGAGAGTGTGGAGATTCCTTTCAGCCGTGCATAAATTGTGCCCCTCATGACAACAATACATGAAGTGCATGGCTGTAAGATGCCATGGCGGTGCCTTGGCCTGGTTGCAATACCTTTCTGGATATTTTTCTATATACTCATATGTTTCATACATAAAAGGTACTAAAACATCAATTAAGTGTGGAGCAGAAGCCTAAAATGCATGAAGAGCATTTACAAATGTAAAATATATGATGTAGAGAACAATAAAATTCCAGAAAAGGCTAGCACCCTACACGTCCAATCTTTCTTTTTTTCTTCTTGTAATCTTTTAAGAGGAGGCCTAGAAGCTCCCTCCTTGAGCACCTAGGTAGCCACCTAGACGACACTTGGGAGGAGGGCGCCTTAACAAATTAAAGTGAAACATAATAGAGTAATGTATTCTGGTATATGTAACTCCTGGTTTTGTTAAAATTAATGCTGCACATGACCACTTTAACAAGTTAATTTTAATACATAATTTTGTGTTATTCCCAATCTCAAAATAAGCATATGTAGAATATTTGAGCTGTCTTTATTTTCTTTATTGCTTTTTTTTTTTAAGGAAAATTTATTATATAGGCCAGAACTCTACAAACAAACGCCTTTTACGGGAAGCAAACAAAGGGCAGAATCACTCCTCAAATATGACAGATTCTAATTTTACAGACAATTCGCGCTCAACATGCCATTCCCCAATGGAAATAGCTACTCTATAGTAAGCTCAATCAATGTCAAGGATAGGGGGCACCTAATTAACACAAACTACCAATCGATTCTAGGACCGCCACGGCCGCCGCTGAAGTTGCAGTGTAGGCACAAGGAGAGTCCTCTTCCATGGCCACGGAGCATCACTCGGAAGACTGGCCGGAGCAGCTCGTACCGTCTTCCTGGCTAGCCGCCGTCACCTTCACCGTCTCTGTGGGGGCGTGGGTCGCGAACGCTCGTCGAGATCCGAGCCGCAGCTTCTGAAGCGTTGCCTCGTAGATGGAGAGCGTGTCCAATTTGGGGGTTTTCGTCCCGACCGACCGCTCCAGCTCTAGGACCTCCAGGGAGGAATCGCAGGGCCGCCGACGTACCGCTCCCAGCATGATTCTTCCAGAGGCCCTTCTGGCCATTTTCTTTATTGCTTATATTTCTATTGTTAAAAGAAGGTCTCTTGCACCACAATGCCTATGAGGCTGTGATGTTAGGACTTGGTTCTTAACCTCATAATCTCATACCGTAGCCTTTGGCACATTAAAGTGCCCTAAGGGACAAAGCATTTGGATGCCAACCAAGGAACAAGGTGACCGATACCGACGCCGTTTCGACAGCTTGGAAATAAGTATTTACTGGTATACCGACGGAAATACCGACAGATGCAATCCTAGCCGTTTTGACGCCAAAATGAACGAATTAATTCATGAAACTTTATAGGTGTAATCTCTACACCTAAATGCAGCGTTTTATGCAATAAAATTCTATATTGGGTGTGTAGAGGGGGGGGGGTCCATCATGTGGGAGGTAAGGAATCTGTCCTGTTTTGTTGGGATTTCGATGAAGGATTTCGATGACAAAATGTAGGAATTAAGATATGAAATTTTACTAGCACAAACCACAAACTTAAATACACAAAATTATGCAATAATATACAATTTACAACATACGAATAATACATTTACTTACAACTCACATCAGCTGTATGTTGAGTGGCGTGCTGGTTCTCCATACAGTAATGAGTTGATATTACAGAGATATTGCGGCCATACATGTGCATCCTATAAAGGTGGTTGTATGTAGTCACATGCTCCTCATACACATCATTATTGGCAAAGTTCCGTGTTGCTCATTCATGTGCAATTCTATATAAGTGTATATTACTCCTTCATATTATATTCACATTACTCTTTAGTAAAACATCTTCCACTAAACATAAATAACTAACTAATTATATCAATACTAATTGTCATATGCTCAGATAAATTGTATGATAATAGTAATTAATAGTGTTGTGAGTAGGTAGATCTAGTGATAATATTGCATATCTAAATAATATCTTATAGATGTATATATAGTTCGCGTAAACTTATAAAAATTGGAGTAATACTAGGCTTTGGCGGTAAAAAACACTTTTTTAAGCCGAAAGTGGAAGAAAAAGGTCGGAAAAAGAGATGGAGAGGTTGCTAATGGTAGAAATGAAAGAGAATAGTTAGAATTACCTTGATTTTGGGTTGGTATTAGCTCCAATCGACAAAAATCATCCAAATGTACCTTCTTTTCTCCTCCCAATAAGTAACAACAATCATTCTCGCAAAAAACGGTATACCTGTCGGTATACCGCCGGTTTCGGACGGTACAGTGAAGTTAGTAGTGCATTTTGCACCAAAACCATCGAAACATGGCGGTATTGGCGGTATACATGTTAGTATTATCAGTATTTGCAATCCTATCGGTAACCACGCATGTTTTCGTGTCGGTACCCGTCGGTATAGGTATTTCGGTCGAAATACCGCCACCGGCAAAACTTCATTCCCTGGTGCCAACTGCCAAGGCGTTCCACTAATTTCCATATGGAATGACTTTATCCACGTAGGTATATAGGCTTCTTTTATGTGCATTGTAGTCTCTATAGGAAAATGCCAATAGTTTCTTACATGAACACCAGTGCCTCTATTAGTGGACACCAAGTTCCATATCACAAACAATGGAACCCACCCTTTACTATGGGCATCATGGACCATTATATGAGCACCCAGGAAGCACAAACACTTCCTGGAGGCTGATGTGGCCGTCCTAAAAACATGTCTGACACAGACTTGGTGTGGATACTGCAGCGTGCCCAAGTTCACATTTTCTTTTATTTGAAGGCTAGACACGGTGGACTCATCCATGACACATCCTGCATATGGCCGGCCTGGCCCATATAAGACTCAACTAAAAAAAATAACATCCACCCCCCCAGACTCCTCACCAAAACCCTTGCTCCTACCCTAGGGGCAGTCAACAAGCCTTCCCCTCTATATCCTACTCCCCCAAAAGAGAAAGCAGAAACCCCCTCTTGCACTAGTTGCTGCAAGTAGCAGCTAGGTGCTGGAGCCACTGCAAGAAGCCACCACATTGAGAAGGAACTGCAACAAGCAGCTGTTGCTGCAGCAACTACCAGAAATTGAAACTGCCACAAGCAGAAGCCAGTTGCAGCAGGAGCTGCTAACAACAAAAGCAGCCTCAAGCAGCAGGAGCTGCTAGCAACAAAAGCACAAGAAGCAGCTTCCTTCCCCTCTAGGTAACTCCTTCCCTCCTTTTCCTCTAGGTTTTCTTCTCTCATTCCTTTTCTCCCTCCTCTTCTTCCTACTTTATTGATCCTCCACCCGCATCTTCCTCCTCCATTGCAAACTCTCCCCCCCTCCTTTTCCCCCTCTACCAACATGCAGTCCTCCTGTCTTACTTTGCGTCTTGTCCTCTTCTCTATATCCTCGACGCCTACATGACTAGCAAATGTGCGAAACCTCCTCTTGCTTGACCATCATCATCGCCAGCAATACACCTTTCCCCTCCACTACTGCTTCCCCTCCTCTTCCCAATACTCCACTTCTCCATTGGTATTGTAAGTGTTATTTGAAACTGTCTGATTTTTACTAAAAGATTTTCTGTAATAAATTTCTAACAATTTTTCAATAATGTATCATTCTTGGATATTATACTATATCATTGTATATGCTCAATTTGATATTTATTTGCTTAGTAGGTTTGATTATATATGTGAATATGATGTGGGTACCATGGTCATCTTTATTCGTGCTTGTTGTTCAAAATTTGGATCTTTTGTGTTTTCAAAATAAACCATATACATATACCTATAGATGTGTCTGCTGGTGTCTATGTTGTGTCCGTGTCTGTGTCCTATATTTATAAAAATTGGCGTGTCCGGTGTTTTTGTCTGTGTCCACATCCGTGTCCATGCTTCTTAGAGGAACACATCCCTTGCTTTGCACATTAGGGCCCCAATGATGCCTACGAAGAGCCATTTAGGCACAAAGGCATCAGAATGGAGGAACAAATTCTAATAGTTACAATAGCCACCAATAGGATGTACAAATAACGTTAATATACCATGTTGGAAATAATAAATCATATCGTTCAGATTGACATCAGGAGCTTGACCTTGTTGCTTCATGCCTAAAAGCATGCACATATAAAAAGTAGATGTAAAGTGTGGACGATGTCACACTCCAATTTTAATAATTAACTTCATAAAATACTGGATTGAGACACTGTATTTTTTCTAGTATATAGTCATAAAATTTCAGCTGACGCCTTCGGTTTGGCAAAGAAATTACTTAATTAGTACTATAAATTCAGTTGCAGCCTGCAGATACTGAGTATTACCATGCAGATATGACATGCAACTATGCAAGGAACTGATTACAGTTCTAAGAATATGACTGGACAGGCAGTGGTGGCCAGATTTTTCACAGATAGATGTGAGACAAAAAGGGCAATGCTTAAGAATTTTATTAGAAATTTTCATGAAGAAAAAGAGCTTGGATAGGATTTGGCATGCACATATGTAAAATAACTAATTGGAACTTGAGAGGTTAAGAATTTGGCAGTTCTTCACAGTATTCCCAGAAGTGCAGTTTTGCTACCAAACACTACCGAGTACTATCGGGACTGTATTGCCCAGGATAGTTGTCTGTCTCTAACGTAACTGTCCAGGTTTTAGTTTAGCCAAGCCAGGACTAACAGAGTAAAGTGCAAACGGACAGTCTAGATTTACTATAGTAATGCGACAAGACAAATTGTTTCTACATATCAAACTAAAAAAACAAAGTACCCCGGCTAAATAACCCCAAATTATATTAAAATCACTGCTGTAAAGTGTGCAAGCGATGAAAATTTCGCAGGGTAGGTACTCGCCAGCCAACAATGTTTTAATGAGAATGAGCAACGAGGCTAAGAGAAAGAGGAATTACTCAAACTCTCCAGGATACGGCTGATCTATCGTAAAACACATCTAATTCTTCTTAAATCTCCAGGGCTGTCTGTCCGTGGCCAGCCGGTAGATCCAGTACACCTGGGTTGAGAAGGGAGAATGGAGAAACATAAAATGGGGACCGCCAAAGGAGTTTGGGAGGCCAATCGAGAGGAGTCAACGAAGCGTACCAGGGCAAAGACGTGAGCAGCGATGAGGATGATAACAAGCGAAGGGACCAGGTCGAGAAACCATGGCCGAGGTATACCCTGCTGCTCTGGTCTCGCCATGGAGAGAGGGGGTGACGGGCTCCTTTTTCTTAATATTCTTCGGCTAAACGGGGTATGGGTTTGTGTACAACCAGGCTTCACTAGGCCCATCGTGCAGCAAAACAGAACCGAATGTAGGGCACAGAGTGCATGGTTAAAAATGATTCTCGTAACGACCCGCCTATCACTTCTGCCATCTTGTGTCTTTCGCCTTGCCAACGTCACGTGCCAGATTTTTTTATTTTTTTTATTTGTTTTGTTTATAATTTTAAAGTCACAAATATTTTTTATGAAATAAAATGCATTAGAATTTTTATAAAAAGTACATTCCAACAAGACCAATATTGACATGTATTTAAAGAAAAGAAGAGGAGAAAAATATGGAAGGAATAAAAGGAGAGAGGAGGGAAGTAAAAAAGCAATAAAAAGAGATAAACTAGACAAATATGAAAAGGAAAAGAGGGAACTAAGGAAGAGCGTAAATGAAGAAGATGAGGAAAGTAATGGAATTTTACTTCAATGCACCCACTTTTGTTTGAATGCACCCACTATTTTCTGAATGCGCCCACTATTGTGTTAATGCACCCACTTTTGTTTGAATATACCCATTATTGCTTGAATGTGTCCACTATTGCTTCAGTGCACTCACTTTTACATGAATGTGCACACTATTATCCTGAATGCACCTATTTTTATTTGAATGCACCCACTATAGCCCTCAATGGCCCACTTTTGTATGAATACGCCCGCGATTTCCTGAATGTACCTACTTTTACTTGAGTGTGCCCACTACAGCCCTCAATGCGCCCACTTTTGTGTGAATGTACCCACTATTGTCATGAATGTTCCTACTTGAGTGCACTCACTACAACCCTCAATGCACCCAATTTTACGTGAATGTGCTCACTATTGTGTTGAATGCACCTACTTTTGCTTGAATGCACCCACTACATCCCTCAATGTGTCAACTTTTACGTGAATGCACCAACTATTACTTGAATGTGTCCACTGCTTCAATGCGCCTACTATTGATTCAATGTGCTCACTTTTACTTGAATGTGCCCACTATTATCTAGAAGACGCCCACTTTTACTTGAATGCACCCACTACAGCCCTTATGCGCCCATTAACAGGTTTGGCGGCATCGAATCACATGTGGGGTGGGTGGTTTTGAGGATTGAGGTGGCATGAGGTAGGTAAGGGTGACAACTGGACTGATTTCATAGGTATGTAGAGAGAGAGATTAAGAGAGAAATATACGAGAAAATTTGTTTTGTGAATAAGTTTTTATCCATAATGATTTTTTTACAAAATAAAAACTATTGGATTTGTTCTAAAAATGCATCCAACAAGACCAATATTAACATATTTTTTAGAAAATATTACACATGCATATTAGGAGGATATATAAATGAAAATTTATTTTGTGTGTAACGTTTGATCCGTAATGATTTTTTATGAAATAAAAATTGGTTGATTTGTTATAAAAATGCATTCTAACAAAACCAATATTAACATACTTTGAAAAAATATTGGACATCGTTATAAGGAGGGATGTAAAGAGAAGTGAGAAAACAAATAAAGAAGAGACAATTGAGAGGTAAAAAAGAAGAAGGAAGTGAAGTGAGGAGAGGAAAGAAGTGAGGAGGGAAGTAAAAGGTGTGTTCAAGCAAATGTGGGTGTGTTCAATCAAATGTAAGCACATTAAGAGAAACAATGGGTGCAATAAGAGTAGAAGTGCGAGTATTCAAGCAAAAGTGGGTGCATTGAGGACAATAATGGGAGCATTCAAGAAAAATTTGGTGCATTGAAGCAATACTGGGTGCATTCAAGCAATAGTGAGCGCATTCAAGTAATAGTGGCCACATTCTAGCAAAATTAGGCGCATTGAGAGTTGTAGTAGGCACATCCAAATAAAAGTGGGTGCATTGAGGACAATAGTATATTGAGTTTGTTCTTTCATGTACATGTATATGATGTAAAGTGAACTACATGTGAGTAGTAAGATTTGATTCTAGTTTTAATGGAGTTGAATAAGATTTGTGATATCTAAATGTGATATCCTTGATGTGACATTGGTTTGTGAAATTGTTAAGAAATAAAAAGTAAGAACTTACATGTGATTCTCATATACTGTGTTATTCGTGTTTGTTAATAATGATGTGTTTTGTTTCTTAATCGGGGATTAGATTTGGGTTTTCTCTCTAATCAAAAGAGAGGTCCCGACAACATGGTATCATATCCTAGGTTAAATGAATATGTAAAAATAATAGGATTTAGGATCAAATGATAATGTGGATGTTGAATATAACCTGAATGATGTGCATACTGATTGAACTCGATATCTAGATACTCTGGTCAAGTATTTGGGTATTGAGATAAGCTAGTATGGAACTTGCAACTATACTTCTTCTGGATGCCCTGACCAAGCATCTGAATGAGTACATTTGGGAGTATAATAAGATGCATAATGAATAAAATGGTGATAAGATGGTGAAAGAGAAAGGACTATATAATTCAATATGATGCCTAAGACAAACATGAAATTGCATATGAGAAAGATGAAAGTGTAATTGATTATGAGTATAATCCCTAAAAAAAATGAACATGAGTATGAATTTAAAATTATAAGAAAAAGTTGATAATTGAGGGTGAAGCCCACTAAATGATCTTCCTTGTGAAGAAAACTGATGAATGTGGATAATAATATTGAATGAGTCATAATCTTAATCCATGAGATACATAATCAAATTTTAAAAGAATGTGAAAGGTGATGAGATCCACATCTTGATAAATGATGTATTACTAATATATATGATTTTAGTGTTTATGATACTCAAGGAGAGATATGATAATGACAAGGGATGAAATATCCATCTAATGCAAAAAAAAGATGTAATATGAACGAAAGATAAAATGGAAGTCTTTCTAACTTGAAGCCTAGAGAGATGAACAATTATATTATATGATATTAATCTAGATCTTATTATGGATTTCGGGATGAAATCCCAAAAGGAGGGGAGAATTTGTAATGACCCATTTTTAGATTAACCATCTAACTAGGGTTTAGTTAATTGATTGTATGCTTAACTAGATTGATCATTGTTTAAAGATTTGTTAATCATGGTAGTTCTATTATGATGTTTTAAGCATACTAAGAAGCTTTAATCATATTTTGATTAAAATGAGTAGGGTTTAAGAATTGAAAACCCTAAATGGAAAAAATTGGGATTTTGATGGCATATGAATACAAAATTTAATAAATATAATGGTGTGGTAAATGATTTGTAGTATTTTATTTATAACTCGCATTTACTTGAATTTTGGAAACAATTTGTATAACTCATTTATTAGTGTTATTGCAAAATATAAGAATTTTTTAATAATATTACGACATGTTTGCCAGTTGAGTTTCCCCAGGAAAAACTCAGCCGACCATGTATTCAAATTGAAATATAGCAGTCTAGTATTTGAATTTTATCTTTTTATTGATATGCACAATTAATCTCAAATTTTAATTATAGTTGAAAATTTTTATTTTTTACATCCTTTTAAATTTTCATAATTTTTGTATGATGCTTGATTTCTATAGAGTATCGTGTCATTCGAGTTTCCCCAGAACAAACTCAGTCGACCATGCATTCTAGATGAAAAATAATAGTTTAGTATATTATTTTTATTTATTTATTTATAACTCAGGTTTATTTGAAATTTTGACTAGATCTATAAAATGATCTCTCCCACAACATTATATATTTTCATAATTTTGGAGGAGTTTGACCTACTCAATAGATGATTTTCAGTAACATGTTTTATGATAGAAAAATCTATTGAAATAAAAGAAAGTGTAAGTTGGGTCAATTTGCAATTGACCCAAGAACCTTAATTGATCAATATGAGCAACCTAGCACCCCAAGGATCTATCATATTTCATGATCCATTCCATATAAATGAAATTCTATAGATAGAGGAGAGTTAGGGTTTTGAGAGGAGAAAATAGTGGAAATATTGACCTAGGGTTTCACTATCTAAAATATGATGAAATCAAGTAATTTTAACTTATTTACATAGTATTTCATGGTGAATCTTCTCTCACATGTAAATATTCTGTACCTCCTCTAATTTGATTCACAATGATATAAAATATCCCTCTTTTCTTGCTATTTCCCTCCTATTCACTATTTCTAGGGTTTCCGGGTTGATAGGAGGAAGAAATGGATTTAGTTGCTAGAGTTTGATTGTATTTCTAAAAGATTAGAGTTTGACCTACGTTTTTTAAAGTTCTTGCACCTTAGGTGAGTTGTTTTCTCCCTCTTAAGATTTGTATTTGTAACATACATGGAAACCTAGAACTTAATCTTGATCTAGGGTTAAGAGGTTAGAAACCTTAGTCTTTGGGGTTTAGCCAAACAAGGTTAAGGGTATGCTCTTTGGTGACCTTGAATATGTTAATGCATGAATAAATCACCCTAAAATGTAGAATAAAAATTAATATTACCTAATACCTTGAAATTAATCATAAGATCGAGTAAGGGTATACAAAATATGTCACATGAGGTAGTAATGTGCATAAAAAGACAAGGTGTCTGTAATTGAGAATAATGGTATATAATTCCACAAAATACGAAATAAATAAACTTATGTGAAATAATGATAGAATAGATTCATTCTAGATCATTCCTTTGCCTTATGGTGTAAGGAAGAGGAAAAGGAATCAATAATAATGCTTAAAACATGTTAATGATATATTGAATTATTAATGAGAGAAATAATAGAAATAATGGATAATGGGTTAAAAGGAAAACTTATTGGATAAGATTAACCTCATATTCATTTTCTTAGGACATGATTTGGCATGGAGGCCAAGTTTCACCAATTTAGGATAATAATAATCATACCTATTTTATTTAGAAAAGAAAAATTGTTTTTCCTTTATAATATGAAATAAAATATTTCGTGACTTCAAAATGGAAAATAATCTTAGATTCGTAATCTTAATATTAAAATATGCCTTTGGGTGAAATTTCACTCAATTTTGAGAAAGTTTGATTAAAAGATGAAATAAGGAGAGAGAAAGTGTGTAGAACCTTCAAAATATTAAATAAGTATATAAACAACTCCAACATGTAAAATTGATGGTAAATTCGTATCCAACACATTAAATATGACTTGTGGGTGAAGTTTCATCAAATTTGGATAATCTTATAACCATTAGTGAAGGAGGAAAGAGAAAATAGTAATTGATTTATTTAACACATTAAAAGTTCTCAAAATATAAATCTAATTTTATTTTCAGATTCTACATATCAAAATTAGTTTATGTGCAAAATTTTGTCCAATTTGGGATTTGTTTGCACCCTCAAAAGATGAGAGAGAGAAAAAAGGAAATAAATGAGTTCACACTATAGTAGATTTTGATTAGGACTGTCATTTAAATCTATCATGCCAGTTTTTCTTTGTGAGGTTGATCTGGTCCGTTAATTTTCAGATCGGACGGTCGATGGGTCATCATCTACCTTGGAACAAATAGGGTAACAGGTTGCCACTTTTAGTCGCTTTTAAAAATGGGATTTCTCCCTCGTCTCTCGATCTTTTCATGAGATTTTTCATCCTACATCTTCTAGATCAAAATCCACATTTAATGATCCCCTACTCAGAATCTATGATCAAGTAAATAGGAAACACCCAATGTTGGACTCCAAGCTCTCTCACGGCCAAGGTGATGTCGCCCTAGGACTCCACCCTACAAATAGGGGACCATACCCTCGTCTTCTCCGCACTTTACCCAACTCTTCATTACTTCCAATTGCATTGCTCATCCTTATTTTATTGGTCGGTGATTGAGTTTCAATTTCAACCCTTATGGCATTGTTCTTCATACCTTCGTGGTATCAACGTCTCAATTGACGGCTGAGGTGAGTTCGTAACCCTCTGTTCTCCCTTTCGATGCTTTCTATTTCCTGAATCGTCGAGTTTTGCAGAGTTGCCCAACTCTAAGCTTGAGAAGTAGCTCGTTGTTGCCCATCCATGGCAGGTGATAGGTTGGGGATGATACCCCATCATGATTTTCCTCTATTACCCTCGATTTCCTTCTTTTGATTTGTTTTCTCACCGAGGGCAAATCTGTCTTTTCACGCCTTGCTTTCTTTATTTGGGTGAAGTCAACTAAACCTTGGCCAATCCTTTTGGTCATATTCCATTGGGCCACATCAGCCGTCCTCTCTCTCTCACGCGGATTTTCTTTCGCTTATTTGGCTTTTTGGTGAATTATGATTGGTTGATTTTATAAAATTCATATCTTTTGCTATGGTTGTCTAAAAATTACAAATAAATACTCATTGGATTCAAAAAATGTAAGCTTTTTAATGGTATTGGTTTTGTTTCCTGAATCTAATGTTATTAAGAGGTGATTTTAATAGATTAATCTAAATAGGTAATAATTTGTAAATTTTGTAGCTAAATATATATAAGTTAGAAAAATATAATAAAATATGTTTTGAACTCAAAAAAATATAACCTAAAACATGGCATGGTTTTGATAACCTAATTCATTACTAATAAAAAGGCAATCTTTAGGGTCTATATGTAGTTAGTTTTTCCTTATGTCACCCTGTGTGGTGAAAGATTAGTATGATAAAAAGCTTTATAATGGTTAGATAGATCATTTATTCCGTTGCTACTATGTGTTATGATACAATCATGTTAAATAAATTTGGTTTCATCCCTTCCAAGAAAAAAAAATTGGTGTGTTGTTTGGGATGTTGCTTTTTTATTTTATGAGGGAGTGGATCCCTATGGGATCCCACTCCTTACAGTACTCACACTGAAACCCTAATTTGATCTGGCTAAAATAATCAGAAACCTTGCTTGTATCTATATGTGATTGGGTAATGAATCAGAAAGATACCAGGAAATCAAATTATATTGATTTTGATTATTTATCATTGAATTGAACTTTCTTAGTTTCTGATATATTGATGGACTTCCATGGAAAAGTCTATGGATAGATGACTTTACTATTTCATGTGATTATTTCCTATCAGCTCAATGCCCAATATGCTTGGGAATTGAATTGATATGTATAGAACCATACTTGAATTGTATTACCATGAATTATACAAGTGTGTTGTTGAATCTTACTAAAATTGAATATGATATATACATAAGGACTAGTATGAGGTGGAAATATTCCCTAATTAGGGTTTGTGTTGAGGGATTGAATCAAATGAGTCAATTAATTTATAAATACTTATAACTAATGAATGAAATATTTGGAAATGGAAACTAGGGTTTCCATGTGTGTGAATATCCCTAATGAACTGATGTGCATCATGATGGTATTACTAAATGATATGATTCTTATTATGTGTTGAACTAAGGATGACTTGTTTAAAACCCTAGAAGTTTAGTATTAAGACGGGTATGAGTTATAAAGTTAGAACTTGTATATAATGTTGTAAATGTGATGAAATGGTGAAGTGGAGGTATTAATACTTCAATTGAAGATGATAAGTCTGATTAGTATGATCTAAGCCTAATTCATATATTTTAGCATAATTTATGGAATTATATATGAATGTGAGCCTTTTATACAAGTTATATAATAGTGAATTTTGAAGGATGAATAACAATTATGGTGTAAGAAGATGCCATCTAATTCATTCTTTTTACCTAAAGACTAAAGTGAGTAGGATAATAAGGAATGATCATTTTTGATGATGTGAATTCCATTAGAATTCAATGACATGGTACACTTATCCAAATATAATAAACAACATGAACAAAAATGTACTAAATGGTGATGGCAAGTTAAAGGTGAAACTAATGAAGTCATTATGATGAAGTCTTTAATATTTTAGTTTAGTTACATGTGGCTTAACCCAAATTGAATGAAATATATTAAAATTGGAATTTGATGGATGTTAATGAGGCATTTTATATCAAGTGAATTAAGCATGATTGGTTCCAATAATGTACTGAACATGAAATGAAAGAAGTTGAGACTAATGAATATAAAATGGAGGAAAAGGATTGGAATTAAAAGATGAATATAAGAGCCTAACTCTAACCCTAAAATGATGAGTTAGATGATGCTAGTGAATAAAGATCTCAAATGAGGAATTAAGGAATGCACATAATTATAGTTGAATTCAATTAAAAGACAAGGTTCAAGCATTTGAATTAATTTACAAGAATGTTTTCCTCAATTGTGATTGTTTGATAAGATACTTGTACTATGAGGATGAACTACTTGATGGACTTCAAATGATATTCAACATATGTTAATTAGTAACCCTAACTAAAGAATGTGAAATAAAAGAGGAAGAGAAATAATTGCGTTATGCATGTTTACGCATGAAATTCATTTGCATCTATTGAAATTGGATGGAATAAGTATATGTCGTATGACAAATCTATTTTGAGCACGATGAATGATACAATATATATATATATATGCTTTTGCTATTTCTAGTTCTAACGTCTCTGTGAATATTTGTGGAGAACTGTGATATAGAATGAAACAATAAGAAATATGTTGAGATTGAATTTAACATGCACTAATTACATTTGAGAAACTGTGATGAGGGTAAATGATGCACAATGAGACCATGTCTCCGTCTAAAATCCCATTGATGATGATAAAACATTGATGGGGTAAATGTTGGACAATGAGATTAGGTCTTGGGCTGAAATCTCACTGATGAGGACTACTATGAGATGATGTAGAAAATGGAAATAATCATATGTATCGAAAACTGTAGATTTGTTATGCTTCTTTCTTTAATCATTGTCTTTTTTATAAGACTAATCCATTTAATGTTATTCTAATTATGCGAGAATAAACACGTATGATATATGATGTTTTGAATTATTTTAACATAAGTAAAAGAGATTAGTAACAAGTGAAATGATGAAACATCTAGTTAGGTTCCCAGAACATTGTGAGTTTCCCCCAAGGACCATACTGGGGAAACAAAATGAATCTCCTTGTAGTAATCAATGAATTATGAGAAGGATTTTCAGCATGTGGTTCGAGAACATAAAGGTTAGACCACCAGGATTTAGGATTGAGTCATCTGGAGTGGCTCTGGACCTAAATCCTTGTTGTGGTAGTCTATGTCCATGAGTAATAGACTCTGATGAAATGAAATATCTGAAATATGAAAATATGAGAAATGTTGTAATATGTGATGTATTGTTTTGTTGGTTCCTATCGCGTGTATCTGAGATGAGGACCTGAGCCACTTTAGGCAACCCTGAGGTGGCCAGGGTCTGTTGTTGATGTCTTAGGGTGGCCGGATAAACCCTAAGATAGTGTTGATGAGTTGTTGACATGAGAATTAGGCGTGGTGACTTCTACTTGGTGAGATACAAGCCAAGTAGTTTTGGGGAAAAATGAATAAAAGATGACAAGACATGTAGAATATGATTTGAATGTTTGTTACATTCCTTGTACTGCTAGCTGATGATTTGCTATTGTTGATTATGTTTCTTGTTGTAGAAAGTAATCATGTTTTTTATAGAGATTGTTTTTTTTTCATTTTCTGATATCATAAGTAGTAAATGTTGAGATTTATATCTACTCTGAATATGATTTGGATTGCTTGTCATTTGATAGTATTGTTCGGTAGATATGTCTTATGTGTACTTTAACTTCAGGACTACAGGATGTGTTCCTGGTCCGGATGGTGGAGTTTCACAAGGATGATGTTATTATTTTGTATTGATTCAGAATGCCAAGATCTTGTTACTCATGCAGAAGGATTGTTAATATGAAATGAAGAAGTGTCTATTCATTTGTTCATGGACATGCTCTAAAAGATATTTTACACTTATATATGGAACAAGTGATTACCTTATTTGTTTGATTACATTACTATTGTAAACTAGATTTGACTTAGGATAGAACAATCTGTTAGACCTTTCAATATCTGTAAGTTTCTTTTAGGTTTGTTATACTTAATCTTATGTTGATGCATGTACCTAGCTTGAGTGGGAGGTAT
Source organism: Alisma plantago-aquatica (assembly GCA_963693085.1). Lineage (NCBI taxonomy): Eukaryota > Viridiplantae > Streptophyta > Magnoliopsida > Alismatales > Alismataceae > Alisma > Alisma plantago-aquatica. The sequence continues at coordinate 49,943,974 of OY856415.1, read as the reverse complement.
ACACTCATTGGGAATCTATATGAGTGTCATGAGGTTATTTCAAATGTTTTTAGGCATAATATTATCCAGCAAAGAGTTTGCAAAAAAGAAGATGTAAATAGAATAATCGATATATATTAGATTGTCCCTATTGGTGCAGTTCCGCTAGTGGTGCTTTTACACCCCACGAGGTCAGAGCGCATATGATATGGGATCTTGCTTTCGAAATTTATAAACCTAAACTAGCTACCTACTTCTACTAAAACACTACACCCGCAAGCGCACGGGGTCGTGTCATAGTATAGGAAGGTGGCAAGTAAAGGGTCGATCCACACGGAAAAGAGGGGGCGCTAGAGCTAGGTTAGTTTAGCTAGGTTCCTACTGCGGAGACTAGGGTTAAGGGTTTAAAGGTTGTTTTAATTGTTAAACTACTATGAGCAAGCGAGGAATTAAAGGCAAGAATGAAATCTACGTTAACCCTAGACTAGATTAAGGCTAAACAGGAAAGAACGGATAAAGCTAGGTATGAAAAGGGCAAGTTACACTAAGGCAAGCAAGAGAGAATCAAAAGAGCAATTAAAGAGCTAAGCTAGCATGGATAAGGCAAGAGCAAGGAAATAATCTAACTAAGCAAGAAAAGAACTAATTAAGCTAAGCAAGCACAAAACTAGGGTTTTAAGTAGTAAAGTAATGTGTGGGCTGTTTAGGGGTATGAACTTATCACTTAAGTTGGGGGGGTGACATGTGAACATTATGATTCCATTTAGATTATCCAAACCAAACAACAAGTTAGAGTCTAATGAATTAACCTAAGCTACTAACTGGCCATGGATATGTTAGGTTGTGTATAGGGGAACTAGTCCCTAACACCCCCTAATACCCTTACGAGGCTCAATTGGGTTAGGGATTAGGTTCAATTCAATTAGAGTCTAATCAAGTATATGTTTCTAGATTAGGCATTCCTAGGGAAATTAGGGGCCGATGGTAGTAATGGGGAGGTGAAATTAGGATTTTGGACCCCAATTCCCCCACATTCTAGCCTTGAGAAGGCTCCATGCTAATTGCACTAGAATTATCTAATCTAGCTACTTAGATCTCTCACTTAGGTTTAGGGAGATTGATTAGGATTCGTGTGGTGTTGTAAGTCTAGGGTTAACATAGATTTCATTCCTGCCTTTAACTGCTTTCTTGTTCATCCTTAGTTAACAATCAAAACAACCTTTCAACCCTTAACCCTAGTCTCTACAGTAGGATTTTGGACCCCAATTCCCCCACATTCTAGCCTTGAGAAGGCTCCATGCTAATTGCACTAAAATTATCTAATCTAGCTACTTAGATCTCTCACTTAGGTTTAGGGAGATTTATTAGGATGTAGGAAGATGGGAGGCTACCTAGGGATCCAAGAATTGGACCTAGGGGCAAATCCCAAAATTCACACATATAAGCAATTTGCCTAAATTCCTAGGTGATTTCACACACAAACCAACAAGCAATCCATGGAGAATGAGATAGAAATAGAATATAATCATTAACAAATGAAATTACAAAGTTTACATGTCATTTCCCCTCAACATGGTATCAAAGTAACATAATATCCCCCAAACAGCCCACCCACAGGGGCCTAGCTACTCATAGAAATGGAAAATACAAAAAGAAAGGAGAAAGAGGTAGAAGAAGCCATGGAGCTCGGAGTAGTGGCTGAAATCCTTCTCTCCAGTAGCTACAGGGTCATCCTCCTCCTTCTTCTTGGATGGAAAGGTGTAGAATGGTGGTGGGATGTGGATGGAAGGCTTAGATATGGGGGGTTATGTGGTGGAAATGGTGAAATTGAGTGGATTTGAGGTGGAGGTGAAGTGGAATGGAGTGGAGGTGACAAGGGAGCAAAAATGTGACTAGAAGGTAGCTAGCCTCATGCCCCAGCCACCACTAGGGCTTATATAGGGATCTAGGTGGTCTAGGGTTAAGTTAGGGGTAAAATGGGGAAAGTAGTGGAAAAGTGGCTGGATTAGGTGAGTAGCATGGTCGTGGTGGGGTACCACGGCCGTGGTGGGTAGGGTAGGCCACGGTCGTGGTGGATGGGCACGGTCGTGGGAATTAAAATGGCAAAGTTACAAGTTTTTGTCAAATTTGGGCTGAAAAGGCCACGGTCGTGGTGACCACCACGGCCGTGGTGGGTTGAGGGTAGCACGGCCGTGCTGCTTAGCACGGCCGTGGTGGGATCTGGTAGCACGGCCGTGTTGCATGGCACGGCCATGGTGGGTGATGGTAGCATGGTCGTGCTGCGTAGCACGGCCGTGGTGGGTGATGGTAGCACGGCCGTGCTGCATGGCACGACCGTGGTGGGTGATGGTAGCACGGTCGTGCTACATGGCACGGCCATGGTGGGTGGTCGCAGCACGACCGTGGTAGAGTATGCTCTGTAACTGCTTCAAAATTGAGATTTTTCCTGTGATTTCTTCATTTGCAGCACGACCGTTCTATGTTACCACGGTCGTGCTGGGGGATTTGCTTGCACTTTGAGCTTCAAACTTCATTATCCATGGACTTCTTTGCTTAAGCTTGACTCTTGGCCACTAGGGGTAGGTTGGGGGAGCTCTGGGGCCTTCTTTGGGCCCCTCCATCTCTCTCGTCCATCTAAGTGTGGTCCAAGTACCTGAAAAACATGCAAAAATGTCCATAAGTGCATTTTACACAAATATGCATATTAAGGGAAATAACATGTAATCTAATAGGTGTAGATGTGGTTGAAATGCAAAATGACACCAGATAAAGCCCTAAAATAGGGTTGAATCACCACCCCAAACTTGTAACATACTTGTCCTCAAGTATGCTCCAACTAAATCTCTCTACATAATTTTCACAAGCAAGAAACGACAAATGCAATGCAAAGGATGATTATCGTTGAATGGGATCAAAGATGACTAAGTGCATGCATTTCACCTCTCTCCTCTCCTACTTTCACAAACCAATCATGAAAAGAGCACAAAGCATATGAACTTCAAATATAGCGCATTGAATACACAAGTTATCCATATTTCTTTCATAAAGTTCTGGGTAAACCATTTCATGGTGGCGTTAATCAAGAATGACTAGGAGTGTTGTCTCACATTCATGCATTCAATCTTATATTTCAAATCACATCAAATGACTCATGTGGCTACGGAAAAGGGCAAAATGAGTTAAGTTTGATGCTTCTTAGCTCAATAGGTATGAAAGTGGAAGAAAGGGTTGCAGTAAGATTTTTGGAGTGTTTTTACACACTCATCTTTTCTATATTTGAATGCTCTTAAATAGGAGCATCCTTTTATTTTCTGTTTGAATTTTGCATTTTTTTTCTTTTCTTTCTTGCCCTTGGTGTAGATAGGGCATATGGTGGATAGAGTGAAGCGGGGAGGTAGAGATATGGCCACCCTAAACTTTTGAAGGTGGCCAAGGCTGATTATGTGCACTAGGGCATCTTTTTATGACGCAGAGGGGTATGAAGATGGTGGAAAAATAGTCGGGTCAAAGAGGGGTCATTGGTATGATTTTCCACATAAGACATCCTGCATGAAAAATAATCCAATACTTCATCCTAGATATCACACCACATGAATGAACAAGATCAAATTGATATATCAATCAAGTGATTCTACAAACACTAAGCGTTCAAAGCTTGCTCAACTTCTTAATTCAACCAAATCATTCACAATCATAAGAGAGGTGATGCACATGTAAAGAGTCAAGAATTGATACCATTTAGAAATAAACAATGATAAGTCACTTGCATTTGTCAAAGGTCATCATTTTTACTCAAAATAGTAGATATTGGGTCAAAACATACTTTTTAGACCAGAAATCTCAAATTTGGGCAAAATTGGCCAAAACAGTGCCAAGTTGCTTTCAATCACATCTAAACTCTATATTATTGAACTAAAAGCAGCAAACAAGCAAATCCTAGCTAAAACATGCAAAAATTACCAAAAACTACATGATATGCAATGCATGGCAAAAAGAGCAAAACTTTTGAAAATTACGCAAAAATGACAAGAAAGTAAATGACATGGCATGCAGGTATGCAAAGCAGTAAAGATGACTAAGGTAGATAGCAAAAGCAAGAAAACAAAAGTGGATGTGGCATGTGAGATGCAAAGTGAAACTAGGGCATACCTGCCCTACCACCCCAAACTTTTGAATCATGTTGTCCTCAGTATGATCCTAGAGTTTAGGATGATAGGGTAGACGATCATGGCTCTCTCAAGGCTCTGGCAGTGTTCCTCCCTGTGGTGGAGGATATGCATAGTAGTTGCCGCACTAATCTACCTTCATTGGCTGAAATTGGTCTTCAAGTTGCACGGCCGTGCTGCCTGGCACGGCCGTGGTGCAGTCCTTTGGCAACTTTTCTCAATTTTGCTTCTGAATCCAGGTATTTGGTGTGTTTTTCATGCAAATGACCACGGTCGTATTGATGTGCCACGGATGTGGTGGTCCCTGTAGCTGCTACTCTCAAAATGAGGAACATCAAACACTCAAAAACTTGACCCAAAGTGGTTTTTCTTTGAATCCTTCTCTCAATTGTACTCAAATTTCCTTCATTTCACCCTGTTACCACCTACACATCTTAAAACTAGACAAAAACTATTAAACACAAGTGTGTGTGTGCTTTCTTAGAAAGTGTAAAAACAAAGCAATTGTATCAAAAAGTGAAGGTTGGGTCAAAATTTCCCAAACCTAGGTGAGTTGCCTCCCACAAGCGCTGAGTTTCTTGCCTTCAGCTAGGCTTCTTGGTGATTCTTCATTCATTCATCCATTTGGCATTCTCATGTGTCCATTCTTGCAAAACATGCATCCTTCCTTTGCACTCAATCTGTTTTCCTCATCCCTTTGATCACAATAATCATCATTAACTTCTTCACTTTGATGTCCTTCTCTCAAATGCCCATTTGGACTTGTGAAGTGACCATGTCCAATATCCCTATCTCGGACTCGCCGGGTTGGGGTCTTGTACATGTTAATGTTGATCTTCATGTCCATGAATGAGACTGTCATGGTGCCACTGCGTACATGAATGTCGGTATCAGCTGTAGATAAGAACGGCCTCCCCAAGATGATGGGAATATTTCTATCCTCCGGCTCCATATCAAGTACAATGAAATCTACCGCGAACACCGCGCCTTTTTCCTTGTCTATCATCACCAAGACATCATCCACTCTACCCCTAGGCACTTTTATGGATCTATCCACCAACTGGAGAGTGCAATGTGCCGGATTCAACTTGCCTAAGCCCAGCTCAACATAGACATGATATGGCATCAAATTCACACTAGATCCCAAATCAAGTAAGGACATGTCTATGCGATGTCCCCCTATGTAACTAGGTATGAGTGGGGCTCCTGGGTCCTTTCTCTTCACGGGAAGTAAGTGTTGTATGATGGAGCTCACTTGTTCATTCAATCTCACCTTCTTTGGAATACTCCCCGTTGACCTTCTTTTCGCAGTGCATAGGTTCTTGAGGAACTTGGCATATGATGGGATTTGCTTGATAGCATCCAAAAGTGGAATGTTCACCTTTACTGGGCGAAACACCTCAAGAATATCAACATTGTGCTTTTGCCTCCTTTTCAATTCTGGTGGCTCATCTAGTGCTTCTACAAATGGAGGATCACTGGTTTTTGCCGCACTTACATGAACATGAGGCGGAACGCTAGGGATGGTAGGACCTATAAAAGGGATATGTGGTGGATCACATGGAATCCCAAACTCAGCATGCGGTATCACAACATCATCTTCATCAATATCAATCACAGTATCACCACTTGGCTGCCTTTGCTTTGCTTTATCAACCTTTCTTTGACTTGTGGGCTGCTCAAGAGTTTTTCCACTCCTTAGAACTGTCATGGCACTACCTTGCTCATGGTGGAGAGGGGGAGCATGTTGTGGATGTGGAGGAGGTGGAGGTGACACTTGGGGTTGAAATTGAGGTGGAGAAGGGAATTGATGGAGATGAGAGAATTAGGGTTGGAAAGTGAAGTTTTGGGAGATTTGAGGTAAGGGAGGTGGTGGAGGAGTGTAAGGCTAGGGATAGCCTTGGAAGGAGTGAATGGGATGCACTTGCATGGGGGGTGGACTGTAGAAAACTTGTGAAGAGGGCATGGGTCCACTTGCTTCATGGTGGCTCACGATGGGTTTTGAAGACAATTTTTCCTCTTGGAGAGCGATTATAGAAGATAGTTGCTCTATTCTCTCTTCTAACCTTGCAACATCTCTTTGAACATCATCAAATACTCTCAATCTAGAAAGAACCTCTTCCTCAAATCTTGAGTTGTATGTGGGACTTTGTGGTTCCTGGTAGCTATAGGAGTGAGGTGTCTTCTTTTCTTCCCCATAGAACTCAATAGAATTGACCGGGTGGCAGGGAGCATTTGTCACCTGGTTCTTCATGAAGTTCACCATGTCACCAAGAATCTTCATCACTTGCGGGCTTGAGTCATCATGAGTAGGGGGTGTCACACCAAAGGAATACCCTCTTTCATTCATCATGCTACAAGCTCAAATTCTTGATCCTTCAGCCAACTGCTCAAATAAAGGCCATATCTCCTCAGGTGGCCTAGCCATGAAAACTCCTCCACAAGAAGAGTCCACTGTGTCTTGGACCTTTAGAGACAAACTAGAGTACAATGATTGAACTAGCTGCCACAAAGGGATCTCATGGTGAGGACACTCTCTCAACAGCTTCTTGAATCTCTCCCATGCATCATGAAACTGCTCATTGCCCATTTGGCTAAAACTTGTCACGGAATGCCGCATTTGTGTTAACCTTGCTATAGAGCAGAATTGTCTCAAGAAAGCATTCTTCATTGTTTCCCAACTCATGATGTCCTTTCTTGAGTCATACCAGTCTTTAGCTCTATCTTTGAGGGAGAAAGAGAACAAGGTCAACCAAATTGTATCATCACTAGTCGTTGACGTCCTGAAGGTAGAGCATACTTCAAGAAAGGAGTCTAAGTGCTTGTAGAGGTTCTCACTCTCTGAGCCGTAGAAGATGGGCAGGAGCCCAAGAAGACCTAGAGGAATAGAGAATTGCTCCCCTGGCATTTGATCAACCCTACTAGCAATTGGCGATTTGTAGTTGCTAGGCATGAAGTAGTCTTGAAGCGGCTTGTGAGGTGCATTTTGGTCTTCCATCTTGTTTCCTTCCAAATGGCTTGTCACATGCACAAAGCACAACCAAACAAAAGAAAGCAAGTTAGTAAACCAATATACACAAGAAATGCAAAGAAAAATGAATAAAGAATAGCAATGATGAGGGCAGTAGGAAAAGTCAAAGAAAAACTAACTAGCTAGGCTGAGCACCTCTAATCCCCGGCAACGATGCCAGAAAGCTTGGTGCGGTTCCGCTAGAGGTGCAACACACTAACCGATTTGACCCGACTAGATGCGCCCCACGAGGTCGGAACACACGTGATTGGATTTTTGCTTTCGAAATTTATAAACCTAAACTAGCTACCTACGTCTACTAAAACAACTACACCCACAAACGCACGGGGTCGTGTCATAGTATAGGAAGGTGGCAAGTATAGGGTCAATCCATAGGGAAAAGAGGGGGCACTAGAGCTAGGTTAGTTTAGCTAGGTTCCTACTGTGGAGACTAGGGTTAAGGGTTTAAAGGTTGTTTTGATTGTTAACTAAGGATGAACAAGAAAGCAGTTAAAGGCAGGAATGAAATCTACGTTAACCCTAGACTAGATTAAGACTAAGCAGGAAAGAAAGGACTAAGCTAGGTATGAAAAGACAAATTATGCTAAGGCAAGCAAGAGAAAAGAAGTGCAATTAAAGAACTAAACTAACATGAGCAAGGCAAGAACAAGACAAGCAACTGACTAAGCAAGAAAAGAACTAATTAAGCTAAGCAGGCACAAAACTAGGGTTTTAAGCAATAAAGAGAGGTGTGGGTTGTTTAGGGGTATGAACTTATCACTTAAGTTGGGGGGTGACATATGAACATTATGATTTCATTTAGATCATCCAAACCAAACAACAAGTTAGAGTCTAATGGATTAACCTAAGCTACTAACTGGCCATGGATATGCTAGGTTGTGTATAAGGGAACTAGTCCCTAACACCCCCTAATACCCTTATGCGGCTCAATTGGGTTAGGGGTTAGGTTCAATCCAATTAAAGTCTAATCAAGTCTAGGTTTCTAGATTAGGCATTCCTAGGGAAATTAGGGGCCGAGGGTAGTAATGGGGAGGTGAGATTAGGGTTTTGGACCCCAATTCCCCCACATTCTAGCCTTGAGAAGGCTCCATGCTAATTGCACTAGAATTATCTAATCTAGCTACTTAGATATCTTACTTAGGTTTAGGGAGATTGATTAAGATGTAGGAAGATGGGAGGCAACCTAGGGACCCAAGAATTTGACCTAGGGGCAAATCCCAAAATTCACATATATAAGCAATTTGCCTAAATTCCTAGGTGATTTCACACACAAACCAACAAGCAATCCATGGAGAATGAGATATAAATAGAATATAATCATTAACAAATGAAATTACAAAGTTTACATGTCATTTTCCCCCAACATGGTATCAAAGTAACATAATATCCCCCAAACAGCCCACCCACAGGGGCCTAGCTACTCATAGAAATGGAAAATACAAAACGAAAGAAGAAAGAGGTAGAAGAAGCCATGGAGCTCGGAGTAGTGGCTGAAATCCTTCTCTCCAGCAGCTGCAGGGTTGTCCTCCTCCTTCTTCTTGGATGGCAAGGTGTAGAATGGTGGTGGGATGTGGATGGAAGGCTTAGATATGGGGGGTTATGTGGTGGAAATGGTGAAATGGAGTGGATTTGAGGTGGAGGTGAAGTGGAATGGAGTGGAGGTGACAAGGGAGCAAAAATGGGACTAGAAGGTAGCTAGCCTCGTGCCCCAGCCGCCACTAGGGCTTATATAGGAATCTAGGTGGTCTAGGGTTAAGTTAGGGGTAAAATGGGGAAAGTAGTGGAAAAGTGGCTGGATTAGGTGAGTAGCACGACCGTGGTGGGTAGGGTAGGCCACGGCCGTGGTGGATGGGCACGGTCGTGGGAATTAAAATGGCAAAGTTACATGGTTTTTGTCAAATTTGGGCTGAAAAGGCCACGGTCGTGGTGGGTTGAGGGTAGCACGGTCGTGCTGTGTAGCACGGCCGTGGTGGGATCTTGTAGCACGGCCGTGCTGCATGGCACGGTCATGGTGGGTGATGGTAGCACGGCCGTGGTGGGTGGTCGCAGCATGGCCGTGCTGCGTGGCACGGCCGTGGTAGATTATGCTCTGCAGCTGCTTTAAAATTGAGATTTTTCATGTGATTTCTTCATTTGCAGCACGACCGTTCTGTGTTACCACGGTCATGTTGGGGGCTTTGCTTGCACTTTGAGCTTCAAACTTCATTATCCATGGACTTCTTTTCTTAAGCTTGACTCTTGGCCACTAGGGGTAGGTTGGGGGAGCTCTGGGGCCTTCTTTGGGGCCCTCCATCTCTCTCGTCCATCCAAGTGTGGTCCAAGTACCTGAAAAACATTCAAAAAATGTCCATAAGTGCATTTTACACAAATATGCATATTAAGGGAAATAACATGTAATCTAATAGGTATAGATGTTGTTGAAATGCAAAATGACACCAGATAAAGCCCTAAAATAGGGTTGAATCACCTATACACTCTCTTTCTCGGGATGGGTAGTATATTGAGTTTGTTCTTTCATGTACATGTATATCATGTAAATTGAACTATATGTGAGTAGTAATATTTGATTCTGATTTTAACGGATTGGAATAATATTTGTGATATCTAAATGCGATGTCCTTGATGTGACATTAGTTTACAAAATTGTGAAGAAATAAAAAGTAAATATTTACCCATGTTTCTCATATATTGTGTTATTTGTGTTTGTCAATAATGATGTGTTTTATTACTTAATTGGGGATTAGATTTGGGTTTTCTCTCTAATCAATAGAGAGGTCTCAGTAGTATGGTTTGTGTTCCCTATGCTGGCAGCACGCATGTAATATAGAGCCTTGAACTGTCGCCACCAACAGCAGTAGGGTTACAAGGAATAGGATGACCACCCATGATGGAACCTTGGACTGCCACAGGCGTTCCATTCTAATGGGGACAAACTGCATGGAGATACATACATGTGCTTTGTCTGAGTCGAGAAGCAAAGTCCACAAATAACAATCACCAAAAGAAAGATGTCGGTAGTAGTATGTGTGTGAAAGAAAGATGGATGTGGTAGTTGATAACATCCAATTTTGTAGACATGTGTGTGCTTATTTTATTTATATTTTGTCACTTATACCATGGGTTACCTAGACAACTTTTATCATTCTGACCCAAGACTCACCTCTCTTCCTAAACTCTAAACAGACTGAAGTACCCAACGACCGATGAACGTCATCATAGTTCGACCGTCGATGCTCATTCCTTGACTGGACACCTCAGCAACCAATGAGTCCCACACTCATGACTCCTAACTCCCCTGCAATCAAAGAAGCAAACATCCCCAACCATCGATGAATGATAGTCCCTCTGCGACCAAAGCACGCACAATGCCTCAGCGATCGCTAATCCCTAACTCTCTGTGGTCGTTGATCCCTCACTCTCTATGGTCACTGAGCCCTGACTCTCTATGAGCGATGGGATCTTTAAGTTGGTTGCACATACCTATACATAGACCCCCACCCCGTCCATGTGGGGGGGGGGGTCATCATGGAGACGGCAAAGTGTTGCCGCACTCCACACTCACCCATCATCCTCTCTATTCATCTCGGATTTCCAAAGATGAGAGTTGGAGGATAAAGAAGATCTACACCGTCGCCATCATCTTCGACTCATCCTTTGCACGGAGGATCAGTCGCTTGCTATCACCCATGCTAGATCCAAATCTGAAGATAGAGTGCACCAACCGTGGTTGTTTGGGATCATTGTTGGTGTATCCCCTTTCTCCTCTTCTAGATCTATTTATCTGAGTATACTCACTTCATTGTTATCCTTGATGATTCTTCATTTGCGTAAATCCATAATTCTACTCAGGAAAATGAGTGGCTAAACTCATTACTTGGGTTGGGAGTAGCCTCTAAGGCTCTCCCAACATGTATATACTTACATCTGTTTGAATACATATGCTCTTAGCAAGGGTTATCTCCATCCTCTTGGTCTTAATGCTTCACTTGTATGATTAGCTACCATCTTATGATTTTGATTGTTAGTGCCTTGAAATAGTAACACTAATCTTATCTAAGTGTTTGGAGTTGCATGAATGCATGAAAATGTTGGAATGTTTAAGCTAATGGTCATATGGTTGTAATTGTGATTGTTTGTTTGCCATCTCAAGAGAGAGACAACCTTATAATCTAGATCTATCCTAAGCTCGAGAGAGGAGGGAATAGGCATAAATGGTGATTGTTTGTAATCCTACTATGGGTATACAAAGGGTGTGAGTATTGCATGTTGGTGAGAGATCTTTGTAGGTGAAACCCAATCCAAGTTCCCATCCATATTTTGTTACCACATATTTGTTTGCTTTTATTCTCTTGTTTTGTTTTGTTATTTTTCCTTTGCTTGTTTTGATTGTTTGGAGTAACATCATTTCACGAGGAACACCATCTTAACCTACCCTCTTGGTTGGTGTATATGAGTCAAGGGTCCTACATTCTTAGCACTTACCTTTCCTTGTCCCTATGCTTTGACCCTGATCTACCACATCAGACCCCGTATAATAGTTGTGTGGGCTTGAGTGTCGGGTTATAAATTCAAGAATTTGACTACTCTAGATCCACTCTGTTTTGGACGTGTTATTTAGGTAGGTCAACTTTTTGGCACCATTAATGTCGGGGACACGACATCAGAATTGTTAAGAACCCAAACCTACTCACTATACAATAGTGCTTCGTGTCTAGAAATAGACTTGAGTACACTAGTCCAATACGTTATATGTAACCACCTTGAATACTTCATTTTTCACGTAAAGTTTTCTAACTCGACTTTGCAAACTGTTTAGGTAGCTCGAAAATAAGTAGGTTGGGAACATCAGCTTACCTCCCTCTCATGTGAGCATGTCACCTCGTAAGAAAGGGCATACTAGAAGTGACTAGAATGTGAGGGTGGAGGATATTTAGTCTCCATCGGAAACCAAATTTGAACATGACAATGGCAACTCTGATGGAATGGAACAAGGGAACATACCAATACCTCACTACATACCTCATGGTGAAGATGAACTTGAAGAATGACACAAAGATGAACGTGAGGAACGTCGAGAAGATGAATGTAAGGAACATCAAGAAGATGAGGAGCACGAGGAATGACACCATGATGTACATCATCTCCATTGAGCAAGAATAAACTGGAGGAACCATCGTGAGCACAAAGATGATAACTGCAATAATGGAAAAGATGATGATGAAGGAAGCCCTTCCCTCTGAGACCTAGCTACTACAAGGGCAAATGAGTCAAGATGTCCCATTGTCATCCCAAGATTTGATGCTCCCAACTTGGAACTGATGTCAGCCATCATTGTTATGATTTAAAACAAGTCTTTTGGAGTAAATTCTATAGATGAGAACCTCTACCATCATCTTAATGCTAAGAACATTTGTGACACCATAAAGATGAGAGGGGTTCCACGAGAAGTAATATATTGCAAGGGATTCAACTTCTCCTTGAGAGACAAAGCCTTGTCATGGTACCTTTCTTTACCTGATAAGAAGATCAACGGTTGGGGACCGACCCTTGGCTGATGCTCTCATCACCAAGTTCTACCCGGTGGAGAAGACTCTTAAAAACATGCAAAAGATAAATGGATTCATGTAGAAACCCAAGAAAACTTGTATGAAGTATGGGAACAATTCTAGGAGTATCAAAGAGACTTCCCATATCACAATTATGACTAAATACACCTAGTTACAACTTTCTATAATGATCTTACTTTTGCTGAGAGAACTTCATTGAACGCTGCAGTGGGAAGTGATTTCCTAGGCAAAAACCCAGAGAAGACTATGAAGATTATTGACAACATGGTTGCTCTACAAGTAGGAATGGATTTTGACAGAGTAGACATAGGTTCAACAAATAAGACAACATTTGAAGGAACTTATATTGAATCTAAGGCCTTAGAAACTATCACTACCCAGATTCAGAAGATTTCTACAAATGTCAAGCAATTGAAGGACCCTGGAGGAAAAGGCAAGAAACCTATAGAGAAAGTAATGAAATGTGTTACATGTAGCGAGGGAGTCCATGGAATTGATAAATGCATCTATACTCAACCTAAGAAGGAAAGTGAGGAAGAAGAAGAGACAGAGAATGTTTCTTATGTTAATTTTAAGAGGTCGGATCACCCTGGTTTCAACTATGGAAATAAAGATGTTGTGGAAAACTCTCACCAGCTAAGTGGAGCATCTAAACCACCACCATGATTTGGAAGAGGAGGTAGACAACCTCATTTTACCAAGACTACAAACTACCAACAAAATAAAAATAATTACCAAAACCAAGGGCAAGGTCAAGGCCGGTACAAGAACACAAATTGGCAAAATTAAGATCAAGGGCAACCTTAAAGCAACAATCAGCTCGACGTGATGGCCCAACTATGTAATATTGTAAAAAGGCAAGTCTCGGTGAATGACCAGCTGACCCAAAGTGCCATCACTAATTTAGGTGTCTTAACAATGATACAGACCTAGATGGAAGATATGCAGATGCATCAAAGACAAACTGACCAACAACTGGCACAACTATCTGAGCTGATAAAGAACCCTCAAAGAAAGATTCCCTCTAACACAAAGACTGTAAAGATGGCCAATCTCTGATTCAGGAAGGGTTGTAGAAAGCAACAAGATGAGCATCACCTCAAAGAAGACACTACTACTTAGCCAAAATCTAAAACCATTACAATAGAGGAAGAATCTGAGAAGGAAGAGTCCACAAAGAAGAACAAGAATAAAGAAGAAGGCAAGGGGAAGAAAGGTGCCAAGATGAAGAAGTCAGACCCAGCTAAAGAAGTCTTCACCCCAAGAGATTCTTATTCTCTAAGAGTCCCTTTCCATACAAGTTAATCAAAGCCCATATTAAGAAGAGGTACAAGAAGTTTATGGAAGTTGTGAAGAAACTGCACATAGATATCCCTTTCCTGGATGTTATCAAAGAAATGCCTACCTATGTTAAGTTCTTCAAGGACCTCATAACAAAAAGAAGAGGAGACCACATTGAGACAATGCATCTAGCTAAGATGTCAAGTGCCTTTGTTCAATCTAAGATGCCCACAAAGAAGAAAGACTCTGGTGCTTTTACTATCCCTTTCAACGTGGGAGATAATGTAGAAAGGCAAGGACTTGTAGATCTAGGAGAAAGCATTAGTCTGATGCCTCTCAACTTAGCCCAAAGACTTGGACTCACTGATACGGTAAAGATTAAAATGATAATTCAACTGGCAGATCATACCTACACAAAACTTGTGGGGATTTTGAAAGACGATCCTATTTGTGTCGGGCAATTCTTCATTCCTTGTGATATTGTTGTGATCCACACAATTGAGGACCCAACATGCCCCATGATCTTCGGAAGGCCTTTCCTTGCCACTAGTAGGGTACTAATTGATATCCTTGAAGGGATCATTACTCTTCAAGTAGGAAATGACCATATCGATTTTCACATCCAAGATGCTATGAAGGGACCCTCTCTATTCCAGTCAGTCTACTTCATGGATAGCTATACCTAATATTATGAATAAGTGTAAGAAGATAATGTTGTTGTAGATCCTCTCATGTGAGCCTTAAACAAACCCCGACCCTAATAATGAAAATCTAGAAGTCATGGAGATTTTAGATTACTTGAATCATCCTAAAGAAGAGCTCAGTGAAAAAGAGGAGATAACCTTCAAAACAACAAAGTATTCATCATTAGAGCTGACTCTTGAAGAGAAAGAAGCACATAAATCAAAGCCAAAATTGAAACAACTACCTGAAGGATTGTGATATGAGCTCCTAGATGATGAGGAAAGGAACTGAATTATAGCTAATTCAAAATTGATTGATGAACAGATGGACAAGTTGTTGAAGGAACTCAAACTCTAGAGAAAAGCCAATGGTTATTCTGTAGAAGATATAAAGGGCTTGAACCCATCTATATGCATGCACATAATCAATCTAGAAGAAATGGCTAAGCCATTAGCCCAACCTCAATGAAAAATGAATTAAATGTTAAGAGAGGTAGTGAAGAAAGATGTTACAAAACTACATGATGCAGGGATTATATACCCAATCAATGATAGCAATTGGGTGAGTCCTATACATGTAGTATCGAAGAAGGGTGGAATGACTATTGTAAGAGGAGAGAAGGGATATGAAGTAGCCATGAGGACCATGACTGGGTGGTGAATGTGTAAAGATTATAGGACATTCAATGTTGCAACTAGGAAAGATCATTTTCCACTTCCATTTATTAATCAAGTTCTGGAGAGATTAGCTCATCATTCATACTTTTACTTCTTAGATGGGTATTCGGGATTCTATCAAGTACATATTCACCTCGATGATCAGGAGAAGACCACCTTCACTTGTATCTATGACACCTATGCTTTTCGAAGAATGTTGTTTGGTTTATGAAATGCACCAGCTACTTTCCAAAGGTGCATGATATCTCTCTTTGTGGACTTCTTGGAAGATATAATGGAAGTCTTTATGGATGATTTTTCTATATGCATCATTGATTTTGATAAGTGCCTCAAGAATCTATCTCTAGTTTTACAACGATGTGAAGAGAAACATTTGGTTAAGTGCCATTTCATGGTACAAGATGGCATTGTGTTGGGACATAAAATTTCAGAGAAGGGAATAGAGGTTGACCAGAGTAAAATCAAAGTTGTATCCAAACTCCCCCCTCCAAAATAGTAACGAGGGTAAGAAGTTTCCTTGGACATGATGGGTACTATAGAAGATTTATTAAAGATTTCTTGAAAATTGTGAAGCCCCTGTCAAGCTTTCTGGTCAAAGATGTCAAGTTTGATTTCACATACAAGTAACTTGAATCCTTCAACACTCTAAAGAATGCCTTAACAACAACCCAAATATTACAAGCACCAGACTAGGAGCTACCCTTTGAAGTTATGTGTGACTCCAGTGACTATGCCATCGGCGTTGTTCTTGGTCAAAGAAAAGACATGAAACACCATGTCATATACTATGCCAACAAAATGCTAGATGATGCCCAACTCAACTACACCACCACTAAAAAAGAAATGCTAGCAATAGTATTTGCCTTTGACAAGTTCAGATCCTACTTGATAGGGTCAAAAGTGAAAGTGTATACAGACCATGGCACAATCAAGTATCCGATGCAAAAGAAAGATACCAAGCCCAGACTGTTATGATGGGCTCTGCTATTAAAATAGTTTGATCATGAGATCATTGACAAAAAGGGAGCATATAACGTGGTTGCAGAACACCTATCAAGGATAGTGATTACTAATGAAGACCCATTACCAATTAACGATAACTATGTTAATGAGGCCTTAACGATGGTGAAATCCATTGAGACAAATTTACCATAGTTTGCGAATATCTGTAACTATCTGGCTTGTCAGCAGCTACCACTTGATATTACCTATAACTAGAAAAAGAGTTGTTTTCTGATCTAAAGAACTATTATTGGAATGACCCACTCTTGTTTAAAAGGTGTGCTGACAACTTGTATTGAAGATGCATTACCGAAGAAGGAGTACCTCAAATCCTAAGAGAATGTCATTCTTTACCTTATGGAGGGCACCTGAGAGGAGAAAGGACAACAACAAAAGTACTCCAGTAAGGATTCTACTAACCTACCTTTTCAAGGATGCTTAGGCATATGTTAAGGCATGCGATGAATGCCAAAGGATAGGAAACATTTCAAGATGGAATGAGATGCCAATTTCTGACTAGATAGAGGTAGAACTTTTTGATGTATGGAAAATTGACTACATGGGACCGTTCCCATCTTAAAAAGGAAATCAATACATTCTAGTTGTTGTAGATTATGTCTCGAAATGGGTGGAGGTTGTCGCTACCCTGACCTATGACTCCAAGGCAGTGATCAAGTTGTTTGAAAAAACTATTTTTCTGAGATTTGGGGTTCCACGCACTGTCATAAGTGACGGGGGATCTCACTTTAAAGAAATACAATTTGAAGTTTTCTTGAAGAAATATGGAGTGAAGCACAAAGTAGCAATGCCATATCACCCCCAGACATCGGGGCAAGTAGAGGTTTCCAATCGGCATATAAAGCAAATATTAGAGAAACCTATTTGAAAAACAAGGAAAGATTGGTCCATGAAACTCGATGATGCAATATGGGCCTACTGCACAACATATAAAACACCAATAGGGTCTACCTCCTATAGGATGATCTATGGAAAATCTTGCCACCTACCAGTGGAATTGGAGCACAAGGCCTTCTGGGCCATCAAATTTCTGAACATGGATTTGAACTAAGCTGGAAAGAATCTACAATAATAGGAGCTAGAGGAACTCAAGCTGCGTGCCTACAAAAAAGCCAAAATTTACAAGTAGATGACTAAGGTGTAGCATGATGCCCACATAAAGATAAAAGAGATCTATGAAGGAGACAAAGTTCTTTTGTTCAACTCTAGTATCTGGTTATTTCTAGGGAAATTAATGTCAATATGGTCTAGCCCATTCATCGTATCAAAGATATACCCATCAAGAATGATGGAGATCACCAACGAGAAGATAGGGACATTTAAAGTGAATGGGCATCAGGTCAAGAGATACTATGAGGATGAGGCCTTTGTGAGGAGGTTAGAACTCTGGTTAGAAAAGCCCCAACCTGCTCTACACAAAGAAACATGAAGGGTCAAAATAGAGATTCAAGCTAAAGACTACAAATTAACGCTTCTTGGGAGGCAACCCAAGTGCTTTTCATGACTCGTTTAATTTCCAATTCCTTTCTTATGTTTCTGGATAATGTAGTTATTTTCATCCTTGTATTTAACCTTGATTCAGTGTTGCCTATCGATTAAAACTTCTTGTTAATTTTGTGACCACTCTTGTTTTAGTCTTCAATAAATATGTGCGTTGTTTGGTAAATTTTAGTGTGAATTACATAATTAGGGTTTTCTTTACATGTATGTTTCTATAATTAAATATGTAGATTCTTAGGTGTCGTTTGTTAGACATCTATCTTTAATTGACAAATCCCTTAGTGGATGCACATAATCATTTCTGAATATCAGTGACTGTTTGAGTTTCTTTGGACTGAGCAACCGTAGGCAAGTAGACCCGACCATCAACTATGGAGAAGCTGACATGTGTCCTACAATCTCAACGACCACATAGGATTAAAATCCTCTATGACTACTGAAGGACACCAAGTATAACCACTAGCGTATTAACCCCAAAGGTATAAGATCCCCACTCATTTGCGCTATCACCCTCTCACACATTCGACGACTGTGGCAAAGCCTTAGTGGATTGGAGAGAAATCAGCGAAGACAACACCACATGAAGCCCCATGGAGGATGACTGATGATGACGAGGAAAAGCGACCTTGCTGCCAACACTAAATGTGTCCTTCAAGCTACAACAACAATCGCCTCCAATTTCTTGCTTGTCTTAATCCCCTTTTCTATGATGGAAGGTAACCCCTGCTCTCCCTACCCCCACAATTTCTTCACACACTGCCACGCCAACAATCCTTTCCTTCTCTTTATTCGTCTCTCATGTGGGTGATTTAAGGTTTCTTTTTCATGCCGCCGCACCTCCAACCGTGCATCCGCCCATGACCGCCACGATTTAGGGGTTTTCTCTGGTAGAACACATCCTCTGTGATCGTTGTTGATGACTTGAGTTCATGTACTCGTGAAGGAAACACATCCTCTATGACCACTGAGGTCTTGAACACCTCTGAGATCACTAAGGATTCTACAATCCTAGCGAACGATATAGTATATACAACTGTATCCCTCTTTCTTTCCTTCTTTCTTGTTATGATCATTGGTGTCTCTTCGAATGATGCTTGTTCTACGAACTGACATGTTAGCAATTGTCGATGTCCCTACTACTCATGTTTTCTTCTCGTGAACATCTCCTTTTCCTTAGTGACGCTGGTCACTGAATTCTCAATGATCGTTAACATCCCTACGAAATACCATCTCCCTCTTCAGTCGCTGATACACCCTCTCCCTCTTCGATCAGTGATACATAACCACATATATTTGTGATCGCATAGAGTCAGTACATAATATGTTCTCAGCAACCACTTAGAATATGCTAAACTATATTTGTGAAAACTATCATGCCAGTTTTGAGAAATCATGAAACTACTAATTATCCCTACAACATGACCACCTTTCCCCCACTCTCCTATTCCATTATTTCATGGGTTGGAGGGTACTAGCCTCCTACTACTGAACTAAACTTTATGTAGACTAAAGAATGTTGTCAACAGACTCCCTGCACAAACAAGTCACCTCACTCCAAGGGGTAGAAGAGGCAATCCAAAATATTGATGCATATTTAGAAACACATCTCAACCTACCTGAGGTGAAAAAGATAAAATTGCTACAACAAAAAGAGAACTACAAGATATTGTTGAAACACCAGTCCCCTAAACTTGAGGACGAGTCAAACGATACTCAGGGAACCAACACATTGGAATACCTTCTATCTGAAGAAGAAACCAGAAAGAAAGGGAAACGAAAGTGAACCAGGTCAAGAATGGATATGAAAGTGATCAAGAAGAAGAAGTGGTCACAAAGGCAAGGCTACAAACCATAGGAATGGATACTGTGAGCATTCATGAGGAAAATACAACAACATGAGATTCAGAATCCACTTACTTGGGTAAAAGTCAAGAATCGACAACTGAAGGATAAGTGGTGGTATTCATACCAAAGGATAAGGAACACCAAGCAATGTAGGACTTCTTTAAAGAAACAAAGAAATTCAAGCCAACAAGGTACATGAACACACACGACTTTGAAAAGTTGGGACCCTTCAAACGAGTCGTGGAATTCTTAAAGGGGAAAATTTAAGTGTCCTATGCATGGAACCTCAGAATTTTTACACAGAACTCACATCTGAGATCATGTCCTCGCTTATAAGGTCCCAGTCAAAGACAACGAAAAAGATGAAGTAGGAGGGGAATGCAAACTTCAAGCAAGGATAGGAGGCAAGGATCAATACATAATAGAAAACATTCTGAATATGATGTTTACTGACACAGACAAGGAAGCTAAGGAATGTAGAGTAGCTAAAAGTGATAAGGACATGGTTGGATTCAGTAGCCACAAAATGTGGGAAAGACTGACTGGGGAAGATAAGTACAATCCTGGAAAATCAAAAGCAACTCAGATACCCTCTTATTTCATCAGGGTCATGTAGAAAATCCTTGCTAACACAATATTCACCTAATAAAAAATAGGGAGCGTGTCAAGAGGGGACCCTTCTTAATATGCTCCATGATAGAGAAAAGACCAGTCAACATTAGAAGATTGCTAATCGATAAACTATCCACAATAGCCGACCATGAAACTAAACAGATGATGAAGGATTACTATATCGGTGGTCAGATTGCACTCATTGCAGCCTACTTTCTAGATATATACGAGATAAGAAAGTATGACCTGACTGAAGGATACACGAAGATTGAAATTAAATACCTGATAACATCTAGAATTCTGGTACAAAAAGGCAAGAAGTTCTTTTACAAGCATGGTAACTCTAAACTACTTCTACCCCTCCCAGAAATGGCCCACTATGACGCAATCAAATAGAGACCCAACATAGATGAAGTAGATGTAATGCACTCCAGAGCTATCTGAAGTATTACATACACTTTATCACTTGTTGATATTACACAAGATGAAGAGCAACAAAGGCCAGAAAAGAGGAAGAAGTTAGCGACAAGACCTTGCAAAACAATGCTAAAAAAATAGTGCCAGCATCTCAACTCCCCCATGATCAACCAAGTGAGGAAAACATTGCAGGACAACCATCATTGATAGATCAAGTTCTCCCTCATGATAATAAAGGATTATTTGTTGAACCACCTTCCCCTATAGTCACAAATGTAGTACCAGAAGAACCCATTAGAGGGACGAACACCCAGAGAGGCGCCCCTAAAGATACATAGAAAACCATGATAGAGGTTGAAGAAGAGGTACCAGGCCATCCTGAGAGTCCCATGGAACCACCCCCTCTGGAAATTGACGTCATTCCCAAAATACTAATTGAATGGGTAGATAATGTGTCGGAGTCATCAGGTGTGGAATAGACGACAGGCATTGGCCATGACAAGGTGGAGAAGGAACCAACATAGCCATCGCAATAAGACCAACCACCCTCCCATCAACAAGAACCAGCATCAAGCACACTACCACCAACCTCTGAGACAACTACTACAACAACACCATCACCTCATGGGGAACAACAAAAATGCCCACCGACATTTGGGGAAGAACTAGGATGTCATTTTGATGCCATGTATGTGAAAATGCATAATTCAACTTCAACTAATATGCTTATTACTTCCAGCATACTTGTAGTAACAACACAGGTATAGAACATAAACGACAGAACTACATCACTTCCCCAGTTTATGTAGGATGCCATCACCCGCTAGGCGACAATGATGAATGCCATGCATACAATGGTGGTAGAGTTGGCAGAACTTTGAAGGGAGTGAGAGGCAATGAGAAAAGATATGGATGCAATGTGCCAACATCACAAAGAAGCCCTCAAAGCTATAGAAGAGGCGTATAAAAAGCTAGAAGAGGAGTGGAAGGGGATAAAACATGAACACCAACAACTCAAGAAATGGCAAACAAAAAGAGGGTTAAGGCAAATCGCCAGCCCTTCATAGTCTCAAGCTTCCTCAAGCCCGTCCAACCCTAAACACCATGAGGAATATGAAGTAGTAAGTGCACCCCCAACACCAGGAGAATAAGAGATTGAAAATACATTATCAGAGTGAATGGGGGTCATCGAATCAAGAGATGCAACAACACATTGAAGAGTCAAATGCTGAAGACACAAACACCAAAGCATTTGATCTAAACTCCTCTCCCATGAAAGATGAATGTATCCCTGAAGAACAACCTACTAGAAGCGTTGCCGGGAAGGAGGCCGCCAATGTTGAGAAGTTAACATCTGGCGAGATTTCAATGCTCGATCGAATTCTAGATGATATGAATATGAGCATGGATATCTATGATGTCTACCTCCAAGAACCTATCCAAAACAAGCATGTCGATGTCGTATACGATGACAAGATGGTAGATACTATTGCAGCACTCAGTGAAGCAATGTATGATACAAAAGATGATTCCACACCGCCAATCGATGTCACAACAACTACGACAATGATACCACCCTCTCCTAAAATTTCAACATTGCACCCAAAAATTCAAGTTCAGATAGTCAAGCCGGTAGGCAATGGAGAGGTAGCATATAAAGAAGATGAGGGTGGACTCACTTTTTTCTTCATAGGGGCACCCCCAAGAGAAAAGAGGATATCACAAGGAGTAGAACTGAGAGAACCAATGGCTCCCCCACTACCTTGCAAGCTAACTGGGATGGATATGGCGTTGGTATCCTAGATTACCTGCCGAGACATTAATGTATTGGCAGATATTCTAGATGATATTTTACCCGGAATCGATATCGTATACCACAAAAAGGGGAGATCACTAAGTAGGGAGCACTTTAGAGGAATATTCTTGAAAAGAGCATGGGTGCACAAATGCCTATTCAAGGTGCTCTATGCAACATTGTGGAAGAATTCCTTCACCCAGATAAGGTGCAACCATTGTTTAATGGCATGAAACATCTAGTGAGGTAGCTTTATGAAGAGAACTATAACTCAGAATTTGTGAAAGAATTGCAAAATGCAGTAATAAGGGAAGAAACCAAATTTCTCACCTTGCCCCTCAAGACAGCCAAACATTGGGCATTAATTTTCATAAGTATATATGAATGTCATACCATTGTCTATAATTGTTGTATTGCCAAACTACCCAGCACATCCCTAAATTTCAAAAACAAAGAGGCAAGGGACACCTTGAAGTTACCTTTTCATCTTCAACGCACTATACAGGGAGCAAGTGCCTTCCACAAGCCAAACTGGAAGAATTTCTCAATCACTACCAAAGTCCCTCAAGAAAAATAGGGATTTGGTGATTGCGCATTTATAGTGCTCAAAATGATGGAGGCAATAAACAAAGGCATTCCACTAGAGGACCTTTTTCTTAAAGACTTGCATGGGCTGTGTGGTACTTATGTCAATGGAAGTCATATATGATAGTTGCTTCTTTAATGACTCGTCAATGCCTTCTGATGTTGTGCCATGTAGACTGCATATAGAAGTCCCTCTACAAGAAGAAATCTTAGAGAGAGAAACTAAAAACATTACGGCTTGACCCATATGAGCCAGCTCGAGCATCTGCATGGAAGGAAGGGTGGTCACCCTCTAAGAACAGAATGATGATAAACAAGGTGCGCAGTAGCAAGACCCTCAGAAAAAGGCAGTTTTTGAAGAGCCAATGGCTACACCTGAGAAGGAAAACAAACAAGCAACAATTGTGGATCAACCAAAACAAGGAGAAATTGATGATGAAGAGTCATAGGAAGTAAGGCCAGATGGGCCAACTAGAATCATAGAACCAACATTTCAAATTTTTGATAGATGGACATGTGAAGATCTGTCCTGAGATTCAATTCTACTCATAATGGATAGGCTAAAAGAGGACAATAATGGGGGGTGGGGCAATTATCTTCAAAAGAGATGGAATATGTGTACTAAAAGATGGTCTCCATGACACTTCGAAGGCAAGAGGAGATCTATCTATAAGTTTGATGGTTGCATACCAATCACTTCTAGGAGACAATTTGTCAAATGTACATGTGGCCTATTATCTACTCGTGGAGGAAATATTACATAACAACATCTCTGGATAGAAAGAATGCCTACAACTTTGTTTGTTGAATTTCCTCCCTAGACTTATATTCATGTCCATCATCCATGATAAACATTGGACGGTGTTGGAGATCAACATCATGGCAAAGTCTATGATCTTATATAATAGCTCTGACTCGGGTAGAAAAAGCTCCTTTGCATAACCATATTGGACGAGAGTGGGGTGTTTTCCTATTGTACCTTGTAACTCCAAGTAAAATGTTGAAGCATAGAATGTGACTAACTAGTTTTCCAGTTCGTTTGATAATCCTATAATCAAGAATCCATGAAATGGGACATCACATAGTCTAAAGTTTTAGGTTAAGGAAGTACAAAAATAGAGAAAACAAATACACATGGAGAGGTATTTTCTCATAATTATGATTGAAGACGAGGGATTGAATATGGTGTA
This sequence comes from Alisma plantago-aquatica, assembly GCA_963693085.1. Lineage (NCBI taxonomy): Eukaryota > Viridiplantae > Streptophyta > Magnoliopsida > Alismatales > Alismataceae > Alisma > Alisma plantago-aquatica. The sequence goes on along the minus strand of OY856415.1, from coordinate 49,919,625 downwards.
AAGGGTCAAGATGCTTTCAACCCTTTTTCATTTTGATGTTGTATGTGGCAGAATACTACAAATCAAAGCTTAATCATAAAAAGTTTCAAATAAATTGATTAACCTTTGTTCAAAAAATGTATCCTTTTAAAAATGAAGATGGAATCAAAACATAAATAGACATAGGGGCATTCATCTAGAAGATCCTCCAAGATGCTTTTATCTTTGATAGAAATGTGAGAACATGGTTTATCAGTTAGCATTGCGATATGAATACTTTGAACCTCTTTTAAGAATAAGACCAACATCTATTGGTTGATACCAACATAGAAATGCATGTCTAAAATCTATCACGACCTATTCTTAACATATCATCACATGGAATAATTTCTCTCATAGTGAATTTTTTTCATGTTTGGAACAAAGCTTCATATTCATCCAATGTATGAGCTGAATGAGATAGATTTTTACCCAAGCTATGTTGTGCTGCCTCAACCTAGGTTTATATAGTAACCCTAGAAGTTTATATTGACTCTTAGATTAATAGATTGATTGGATAATCACTTTTAAATAGATTATATAAAATAAATAGAGACTACAAGCAAAAAATTTGAAACTTTATTTGCAGAAATAGAGGAAACGTATTGAAACCATGCTATAAGTAAATAAAGGGAAAATATTATGTCAAATATTAAGATGATTATTTAAAATTGTCATAAAATATAAATATGTTCATGGTTATTTCTGGCTTCAATTAGAATTGTTTCAGACAATGTTGAGAAGATCAGACTAAATAACTATGGTATGTGCTATACGTTAGATGACTTATTTAGAACTCAAGTTGAATTATGGATTGGCATCGACAAAGGCCAGTCAATGTTGGTCAGTTGGAATTGTGAGAGCCCTCACACATCTGAAAAACTTCTCCATAGTTCAAATGTCTTGTTAGTTAGTTCATATACCCTGTAAATAGGGTAATAAATTAATCATATTAAAGGTCATTTAACCCCAAAAGTTCACCAATTTGTTGTGTATGAACTATGAAATTAAAATACATATCTAAAGTCAACTTATTGGTCATACATTTATCGACTTGTGCGAGAAGTCATCTAACTTTGCAAGAGGTTGACCCACTTTTGAAAGACAATGACTAAATGATAGACATGGAAAATATTGACACCCCATTTTAGGTTGATCAATTGGTCACACTATTGAATAAAACTCCTAGTATGTTTTGGATTATTCTTCCATCTTATACATTTTTTAAAATTTATCACCTATTTCATGCCTTCATTAAGCACTTCTTTTCTTGTTGGGGATTCACATATACAAAACAATCCTACTCAAGATACATGTGAAATATGGACTACATTTCACTTTTCATGAGTTTCTTTTAATAAAATGTCAATTGAATTCTTCATGAATAAGATTTTTTAATCCTACTTTCATATTCAATTGATTTTGAAATAAGTGAATCATCTCTTGCAAAATCACTTCTATTATCATAAGAAGAGGATAATAACAAAAGGAAAGACTTGGACTGTAAGGCCCCTGGCCTAGCTTAGTGTTTGATTGTGCTTGCTTTGCTTAATGAGATGCTTAAACCTTAATTTGATCATATTATGCACCTTAATAACATGTGGCAAGTTTATTTTTCAATTTGGTCCCATTTGGTTAATGTTTGAGCTAGTTATGCTTATTTTGGACCAAATTGTAATTTACCCCTGTTGAGGGTCTATATTGCAATTTGTCACATGAAGGTTGTTCCCTTTGTGCCTTAGCATCATGAGAGAGAGAATTATGCTTAGGGGTGCCTTGTTGAATCTAGGAGTGATGAAGTGGCATCACATGTTGAAAGCATGGATGCTTGAGTTTGATGGATGTTTCAACCTTACATATTGGTTTTTAAGGTGTTGTGACCGCAATACTTCCTTGATTGATGTTTGTTGCAACTTTTATGCCTTGTTCTTTGTATCGGCCACTAGGGTTTGATCATGTGGATATGTGTTACAAACTATACCTAGGATGGTTTGTGTTGCGGCTGATACCATGTGTTTTGCTTTAACCTAAATGAGGTGAAGACCTAATTAGTCTCTACACCACATAAATTTTAATGATCCTCTTGGATGTGATCTTTCATGGATTTGGCTTTGTTCTACATATGTCCTTTTGGTGCTATTATATCTTGACACCTCATATCTTTCACTTCCTCCTACCCTTGAGTATATAAACCCTCTCTTTCACATGGAAGTATCTCCTTTAGAAATTATTTCTGTCTTCTTCCTTGTGTTTGGCCTTGTGAATGGTGGATCAAGGGAAGGTGTTGACCTTGGAGCTTTGGTGTCTGATCACCTTTGCATGTGGTGATCTTGATCTTGATCATCTCTCTTGTGGTGATCCTTGGTGATCTTCCTTCTTGGTGAGTGGTTTCCTACCCTTGATCTCGTTTCCTTTGAACCCTACCTCTTCTTTTCTTCTTCTTGTCAGTGAGACTATGGGGTTACCATGGTGTATATATTGAGGAACTTCTCTCCATATAGTTCAAGATCCATGGTTTTCCATGGGAGTACTTAAGTGGGATGAATTTTTTCTCTTTCTTCTTCCTTCTCTCTTGTTCGACCTAGGGTTTGTGCTTCTTTCTTATTGAGATTTCCTTTGACCTTGGTGTGTTCTTTTCTTCTTAAGGTGACCTTGTTGGTCGTGGAGTTGATCCTTGTTGGAGCTTCTTTGTCTCTCTTGGAGCTCATGGCTTTAGAGCTTGATCTTCATCTGAAGGTGGGTTATATAACTTTCCCCTCTACTATTATTGCACCTTTTATGTTGTTTGCATGTTACTGTTCTGTGTCTAAAACATGATCATAAGTTAATGGATAGTTATAGATTGATTTAGGGTTTAAGATTTTGAAGTATTCTTGCATGCATTTCTCTTCTCCCAAACCCTAATTCTTGTACTTGAAATTGTGGTGATGGTGGGGATGGTGATTCTTGTATGGGCATATTAAACATATGGTTTTCTCATGTTTATGGTTCTCCTTCTTGGTAATGAAAGTTTTGGATAGTTTGGTGATGGCATATGTTTTCCCCTCTTTCTTTGGGTTTTGCCTGGTTTAGTTTTACATCATGATGATAATCATATTATTTTGGAGTTTGATGTTCATCTTTGCATGGAGTTTTCCCCTTGATGATGCTTAGTTTTCTTGATGTTTGTCATTTATTTTGATCATGGTTCAACTCTATTTTGAGGTTGATTATGTGTTGTTTGGAGTGGCTTGACCTTGAGGTCGCTTCTTTTACTTGGTTCTAGTGAACGATGCATGTTGTTGTTGTGTTGCGGGTGTAATAAAACCCTAACCCTAGTTGGGTGGTCATTACAGTTTCGTGAGCTTATTTGGTCACCTCTATGGTCGCTTCATGTGGTATTCTTGTGGTTGCAACACTTGGTTCAATGGATTGGTCGATACACTTACCTAGTCTGGTCACAAGGGTGAGCTAACCCTAATGGCCGCTACACCTAGAGGTGGTGATGGTTGCTACCCATGACTAGGTGAGTGGTCCCTAGAGGTAGCTATGTTTTGGTCGCTACCCATGTTGGTTTTGTTGCGTTCAAAGTGCTATGTCTTTGAGATGGTCGATATACATGGCCTAGTTTGGTTGGTCGATATTCATGTTTTCTTGAGTGGTCACTACATATAGGGTGTAACCCTAATGGTCGCTATAATGCCTTATCTCTATGGTCGACAAATATTGATGTTTACATGTTTGTGATGTGTGATCGGATGTACTCCAAGAATGTGGGAATGATGTACCATGGTGTGTTATGTTAAGTGCTACATGAGAACCCTAAACCTAATCAATAATACATGATGTGACATTTATCTTGATTGAATTGTTTAAGCATGTGATGATATTTCTCTCCTACTTGTGTAAACCTAATGTTGTAGGTTGAATAAACATAATATCTTGTGAATGTTATGGTATCTCTTACATAATATAGGGTGATGATTATGAGCCTTGATGTGGCATACTGAGACAAGTGATGATGTGATTTGGGTCTCATGACTTGGTAGAGGCTCAATGTCTAATGTGAGATGATATCCTCTAGTGATGTAATGAGGGATGGTTATCCCAGAATGATGTAATAATGGTGATGGTCTTGTATTGTAGCGGCATTATGTGATGATGTGACAGGCTTATACCTTATTCGTTTTATATGTTCTGACATTGTAACATACCCTTATCTTTGTAGATTTTGTTTAGGGTTTGTATGTTGTAACTTGATTGATGCTAAAAGACATCCAATTGGCTTAACTAATCATGTGAAACCCTAATCATGTAGATGTCCTATGTCATAGATCCATCTTCAGTGTTAATATTTGCTGGATGGTGAAATGAGTACTCCTAAGGGAAACCCAGAGCACATACTGTTGAGTATGTGAGGTGCAAGTGATTGTGTGACCTTGACATCTTGATCCCAAGTGTTTTGAGAACGACTGTGGTCGGGCCTCAGTGATGGTAAAAATGTGATATGATGTGATAGAGGATAGTTGTGGTTGTACCTCAGTGACTGGGTTATATACCATGGTTTCTAGCATCGTAACCCACATAGGACTATAGCTTTGACTATAAATTGTTGTTTTGTAGTTTGACTGATATGTCACTGTATTGCAAACTTGAACTAAATGAGTAGTGTGGGAAGATCATGGAGTCTGGCTCTTTCATAGATCTTGTATGGCACTGATTTTGACTTAGAAGTGGTCAGTTGGATTTGGGTGGTACGACTCAAGTCCTCAAGGAAAATAAAATACGTAATACAACCATGTAGTATATTTTCTTAGGGTCAAACATGATTCACATTTAATGACCCCTTGCCTTGTTTCTTATATTGTTTAGTTGATAATGGTTATACATGTTATTCACATTCCTTCCAAAAGTATAATATGTTATATTGCTTAGTTGTAGATGCCTAAATTGCTTAAATAGTGTTAACCGCTTTGCTCATATCATTTAATTGAATCTGCTCACCCTGATAATAATGTTATTTTCCTGCTTTAGTCTATCTGTGTTAATAATAGTTGTTGCCAGAGAGTTATATCTCTCAATGGGACGTTGGTCTCACCCCATGGGTTTCTACATCTTTTAGGTGGTCGTGCATGATAAGGCAAACATCGTGTGGTTGAGGTCGAGCAGTAAGAGGAGCATTAGATGTTGAAGGTTGGATATGCTACTAGTGTTTGTAGTAGATTCCTATGTGTTGTCCCTGTACTCTCAGGTCCTTGGGGGTGTTTTGTAGGTGTTTTACATCAATATGAGTTTTTGGTAGTATGCCAATGTTGTACATATATGGCTTGTATATGTGAACACGTTAACATTTGCAACAAGTTTGTGGCATTTTAGTCGCTAAACAGTGATATGTAATATCTTTTGGCATGACATATGATACATGTGACACCGTTTGTGGACTCGGATGTAATATATAGCCGCTTTTGTGGTTATATGGAATCAGTTTTAATTACCCTATTTCGTGGTAATTTGGTGTTTTGTATTAGTTCTGCACTTTGTTTTGAGTAGTCTCATGTTCGTGTGGCATCAGATTGTCACATTAAAAGGTTGATATCAGAGCTTTAGGTTTGTTGAGTCTACAGGGACATAGGACTAGGGTTTGTGTCTATTCTAGTCTCATCTGATCTGATTGTAACTTTTGCTTATGCAGAAGAAGAAGACAAAAGATATGTCTGGAGAACATAAAGAATATGTTGAGAGCATTGTGGATGCACTAGGAGGTGGTGTCAGAAGGTAGGTAAGAGTAGATGGAGTGTCTGAAGTGCCTCAGTTTGACCCTACAGTCATGGAAAATCCTACTTTCTGGTCCATGTTTGGACAGTTCATGAAAATGACGACGTATATGGCGGATAGGATGCCCATACCCCAAGCAAGGGTAGCAATCCCCAATGCAGAATCCCAAGGTTTTGGGAATACCTTTCAAAGGTTAAGGCATGTGGGGTGTTGGAGTATGTCAGTACAACGGATCTGATGGATGTTGACATGTTTTTGACCAAGTTGGAAAGGCCTTCAAGATCCTGAATATCCCTAAAGAGGATAAGGTGAATCATGGAGTGTACCTATTGAAGGGGAGTGCTAGACATTGATGGGCCATAGAGGAGGAGAAAAGGCCTGGTGTTGTGATTAATTGGTAAGATTTTTGGTGGGACTTCGTGAGTTGATACTTTCCTAAGGCATACCTAGATGAGAGGATCATGTAGTTTGAGAATATCTGGTAGGGACCTATGATGATCAATGAGTATGAGGTGAAGCTCATGAAGATTTTTAGGTTTTGCCTGCACATGGCTGCAACGGATAAGAAGAGAATCTGACGTTTTGAGAAGGGTTTGAGCTTAGAGTTGACAACAACAGTGTCAACATTAGAGAACTGTGAGTAGTTTGCCATGTTTGTGGAGTCAATAAGGAGGATAGAGAGATCAACTATAGAGAAGTGTGAGCCGAATGATAAGAAGAGATCAGTACAGTATCAAGGACAGTGTTCTGGAGGCTTGAAGAAGCCTAGGTTCTCAACACCTCAGTCGCAGCAGAGGTCAGTAGTACAGTCTCAGTGGTTACCAAGAAAGGGTAGAGGTTGTGCCTTTCCATCAGTAGGAGCTCACAGTGTTTCATCAGTGTCAATCATAGAGTCATCTAGGCCATGGTATGAGAGTAAGACATACTATAAGTGTGGGTAGGTTGGACATGCAGTGTGGTTCTACCCTATGAAGGATGAAGAGGTGATGCAACAGTCGAGACAAAGTCAACAAGGGTCACAATAGTGACAGTTTAACAGTGGTAGAGTCCAAGGACATGGTCATGCATCACATGTTGGTTCTTTTAGATAGGCCAATAGAGGACGAGAGTGACAAAAAAAATGGCTTGATCCTATGCCATGAGTCAGCCAGAAGGAGTAGTCAACCCTTGGGTCATGATAGGTCATATGGAGTTATTTCATTCTAATTTGTCTTCTTCCTACTTTATATTTGTTTTGGTTGAATTGGGTGTGATGCACTCTTTCATCACTAGAGAAGTGATATCTAGTTCTCCTTTCCTGATAGTTTTAGATCAAATAGTCTTCACTTAGAAACCCCATTGGTTAGTTCCGCTGAGTTGTGGAGGTGTGTCCATTCGGCGTTCTTTCTTTCTCAGGACATGACATTGAAGTGGATCTCAGACCACTTAATATGCATGGATTTAATGTGATCCTTAGAATGGATACTTTGGAGAAGTATTGGGTGGTCTTGGGTTGTAGTGCCAAAGTGGCGACGTTCTTTGATGGTGATGTTTTGTGGATCTTCCAAGGAGATAGGAAGATTCTCCCGACATGTCTGGTGTCAGCTATAATAGTAGAAAGGCTAATGAGGCAAGGTTGTGAAGCATTTTTTGCACATGTGGTAGATACCAAGGCAAGGAGTTATAGTATCCAAGAAGTTCCAGTTGTTTGTGAGTTTGAGGATGAGTTTCCTGATGAGTTTTCTAGTTTTCCCCCACCTCGAGCGATTGAGTTTGAGATCAATCTAGTACCTAGTACACAACTAATAGCACAAACAATGTACATGATGGAATAGATGAGATGCAAGAGCTGAAGAAGCAGTTGCAGGAGTTGCTTGAGAAAGGCTTTATCAGATTGAGCATGTCCCTTTGGTGTGCCTAGTGTTGTTTGTTAAGAAGAAAGATGGATCCATGATGTTGTGCGTCGATTACCAACAGCTGAACAAGGTGAAGATCAAGAACAAGTACCCTTTGCCATGGATACATGATCTATTTGACCAATTGAGAGGTGACACAGTGTTCTCAAAGAAAGATCTAAGGTCGGGATATCAATAGTTACGGATCAACGAGGATGACATACCCAAGTCAACTTTTAGGACTCGGTATGGTAACTTTGAGTTTGTGGTTATGTTGTTTGGGCTAACCAATGCACTGACAATATTGATGGACCTGAGGAATATAGTGTTTGGGCCTTATCATGGTGGTGTTCATTGACGACATCCTGATCTACTCCAGAGACAACCAATAATATGAGCAGCACTTACGCCATGTGTTGACCTTGTTTGGACAGTACAAGCTATATGTTAAGTTCAGCAAGTTTGAGTTTTGGTTAAAGGAAGAGTCTTTTCTAGGACACGTCATATATGCTAAAGGTGTGTGTGGATCCCAAGAAGGTTTAGTTTATGTTAGAGTGGGAGAAGACGAAGAAACCAGCAGAGATTCGTTGTTTCCTTGGCTTGGTAGGCTATTACAGGAGGTTTATCAAGAACTTCAACATAGTAGTGTTACCCCTAATGAAGCTGACAAGGAAGGGAGTGTTGTTTATCTCAGATGACAAGTGTCATCATTCTTTCCAGCTTTTGAAGGAGAAGCCGACTAATGCACCAGTATTGGCATTGCTTGAGCAAGGGAAAGGACACTTCATCTTCTATGATGCATCGAAGAATGGTTTGGGTTGAATGTTGATGCAAGACAAGAATGTGATTTCTTTTGCTTCACGACAGCTTAAGAAACACAGGGAGAGATACCTGACACATGATCTAGAACTTGTTGTGGTGTTCCATGCCTTGAAGATATAGAAACACTACCTTTATGGCAAGAAGTGTCAGATATTCACCGACCACAAGAATCTATGTACATCTTCTCAAAGCAGGAGTTGAACATGTGGCAAAGACATTGGATGGAGCTGATTAAGGATTATGATTGCACCATAGACTACCATCCAGGGAAGGCAAACATGGTGGTATATGCCTTGAGTGGGAAGTCTTCTTCATCATGATCGATTGATAAGGCACAGTTGTGCTCTTTCCTGGGCCATAAGAGAGACATGTTAGTCTCCTTTTTAGTAGGCTTGTTGGCCCAGTTATAGGTAAATCCTACATTAAGACAGTAGGTTAGAGATGCACAACATGACAATATTGTGATTCAGCAGATCGAAGTAGAGTTTGGCAGCAAGAAGTGTGATGGTTTCCACAAGTGAGAGGATGGGACAGTATGTTACCATGGTAGAGCATTGGTACCTAATATTGATGATCTAAAGAATTTGGTTCTGGAAGAGGCTCACTCTTCAATGTATGTTATGCACCTAGGCAATACCAAGATGTATCACAATCTGAAATATTTATACTGGTGGCCTGGCTTGAAGCATGATGTAGCTGAGTTTGTGGCAAAGTGCCATGTGTGTCAACAAGCTAAGGCATAGCATTAGAAACCTACAGGGAATTTGCAACCATTGCCTATACCATAATGGAAATGGGATCATATCATGATGGACTTTGTAGTTGGACTTTATAGGATAGCCAAAGGACATGATTCCATATGGGTGATCGTTGACAAGTTGACCAACTCAACACATTTCCTTACTATAAAGATAACATACACATCAGAGAAGCTTTCTTAGATATATGTGGATGAGACCGTTTGTTTGTATGGTAATTCCATCTACCATTGTGTCTGATAGAGGTCCTCAGTTTACCAATCACTTTTGGAAACATATGCATACAGCCATGGGTACACAGTTGAGATTCGGCATAGTGTTTAACCCACAGACAAATGGATAGTCTGAGAGGACAATACAAATCTTAGAAGATTTGTTGAGAGCATGTGTCTTGTAGTTCTGGGAAGTTGGGATGTACACCTTAGTTTGATAGAGTTTGCCTACAATAATAGCTATCAAAGGAGCATTAACAAGGCAATGAACCAGGATTTGTATGGGAGACATTACAGATCTCTGTTGTGTTGGTATGATACACGTGAATATCAACTTATGGTCCTGAGCTTGTGCAACTTACTACAGAGAAGATTAAAGTGATCCAATAGAAGTTGAAGGTAGACTAGGATAGGTAGAAATATTATTATGATAATATTCGGAGGCCATTAGAGTTCCAAGTGGGAGACAAGGTGTATCTCAAGGTCTCTCTTTGGAAAGGCGTGTTGAGGTTTGGGAAGAAGGGTAAGTTGGCTCCCAAGTATATGGGACCTTACCCTATGGTGGCACGTGTTGAGAAGGTGACTTACACATTGGAGTTTCCACCTAAGTTGCACATGTTGCATCTAGTATTTCATGTTAGTATGTTGAGGAAGTGTCACCCTGACATAGAGTTGGTGTTGCAGTCAGTGGAGGTTGAGCTGGATGAGGACGTGTTGTATATGGAAGGTCATGTGTTGATCCTTGATAGGAGGGTGAAGAAGTTGAAGAAGAAGGATATCGTCTTAGTTAATGTTTTGTGGTATCATCATGGCATAGAGGAATCCACATGAGATCTCGAGGATGAGATGCATAGGAAGTACCCATCTCTTTTTGTGTAGGATTTTGGGGGAGAAATCCTTGTTAGGGGTTTATGGTTGTAAGGCCCCTGACCTAGATTAGTGCTTGATTGTGCTTGCTTTACTTAATAAGATGCTTAAACCTTAATCTGATCATATGATGCACCTAATTAACATGTGACAAGTTTATATTTTCAATTTGGTCATGTTTGGTTGATGTTTGAGCTAGTTATGCTTGTTTTGGACCAAATTGCAATTTACCCATGTTGAGGGTCTATCTTGCAATTTCTCACATGAAGGTTTTACCCTTTGTGTCTTAGAAACATGAGAGATAGAATTATGCTTAGGGGTTCCTTATTGAACCTAGGAGTGATGAAGTGGCATCACATGTTGAAATTAGGGTTTGCATGGATGCTTGAGTTTGATGGATGTTTTGATCTTGTATATTGGTTTTTAAGGTGTTGTGACTGCAACACTTCCTCGATTCATGTTTTTTGCAACCTTGATGCCTTGTTCTTTGTATTGGTTGCTAGGCTTTGTGTGACATCCTCAGATTTTCTAAAGCTTAATCTGATGTGTGACACACAAATTGAAACCTCACCTCAGCGAGAATTCCAATTTAAACACCCCACACTAGGCTAAGAAGAAGAAAATCAGAGGAAGTCAGAAGGAAACAACAGTATCACATGCACATGAACAATAATAAAACCATACAACACATGTTCACCATTCAACATATAATTACAACATGAATTGTTACAACATTTGATATTACACATTGAACAACAAACTTCTACATATACATGTACTACCACTAAACAACAAGATCTTAAGACAACATGTCCACATGTACATTATCTCATCACACAACTCTCAACTATCTTGGTCCTGATATGATCACATATCCACAACCTAAATAAAAGATTACATGTGGTACACATCAGCACAATATTTAAGAATATTGTACTGAGTACGCCTATGTGTCTTTTTATATATCTCTCATTACTAAGCTTGGCAATAAGATAAAACTAATAATTGGCAGTTATAAAGAAATATAAGAAAAATCATGTACTTGCACAAAGGTGTTCATTAACAAAAGAGAACACATATTTTAAGCTAATTTTTCATTATATCATCCATGCATTTACTATCTAAGAGTTGAATGAATTAAGGGCATGTTTGGTACACCAGATACGAACCTGGGAAGAGATTTAATATCCTAGAGAAATCAATTCATGTGTTTGTGTTAGCCATTGCATAGGATACACTCTATCCGGGCACAGCTCCACATCTTGTACATAACGGATAATTAAAAAGGGCACTCCCCCCTACGATTGTGAATGTTTTCGATGGATTAAGAATTAAAAAAATTCGAATTCACTTATCTTCTCACAATGGTTAATTTATGTTTCTGCTTCACATGGATCTTCTCACACCCGTGGGTCAAACTATTCTTCACGGCCACAGGTTGCTGCTTCATGCAAAAATGGTGAAGAAAAGCCTTTTCTCATGATAGTCAAACTATTTGCCACCTAGCTATAGCAAACCCTTATTCCTCCATTAAATTGAATGTCATTCCAAGAACAAAAATGAAACTCTTACTCTTGGTCATCCTCCAATGATTTTGGGACCTTATTTGTCTATCCATCTGAGTCATCTACTATTGCCATGGTAGTTGGTCTATAGTTGACCTTCTCAACATACTTGAGCAAGATGACACATTAGAAATCAGTTTTCTACATCCTATAAAGTTTGAGGCACTTCCTAATTATGGTTAACTGACACTATAGTGTATTGAAAGAAAACACTAGAAACTTTTTCTCATTTAGTAACTTGGTGTACAAGTCAGCCTCAAGGAAGCAATATTTTGGCTATCCTATCCATGTTTTTAACCAAGCATAGGAACAGAATTTATATTCCTATCCGATCAATATCCTTCCCATCCTATCTTTCCTTAAATCCTATCTCAATGATATCCTATCAACCAAACGCATCCTAAGGCCTTTATGATCTACTACCAAAGAGTTTGAGATCATTATACATGTGATCTACTACCAAAGAGTTTGAGATCACTACCAAGTACTTGACTACCAAAGAGTTGAAGTACTTTATTTTGCAGCACTTGACTACCAAAGAGTTGAAGTTCTTGGATAAATGGAATAGATATATTATGTTTCATGTGTTCATAGCCATAAGTATGGAAAATCAAGCAAGATATCATACAAGAACAATCATTTCATCCAATATCATATGCCAAGTGTTTACTACACATATAATGCAAGCATATTGTATAATAAGTCAAGTAAGAGGTAATGACATACCTTGATCAAGAGATAACCTAAACCACATTCTTGAATCATCTATATCATGGTCAACCCCTGATTAAGACAAGATCACATATCACCATCAGGTTCACATCATCTTAACCCTGCTATGTCCATTTTAGGGTTTAGCTTAGTCATTAGGATATGTGCATCACTATTTGTCTTATCTTCATGTGGTCAACTCTCTGATCTTATTTCCAATTATATTCTGGATTATTGCCTCATTAACTGATAGTCATGATTTCCATCATTAGGTGAACATATTAACATTATGTCACATTCATTAATCATATTAGGGTTACAACACATGTATTAAGGATTATCTTCATATAACATGAATTATATGCATCTAATTGATATCAAAGTTTCATATTAACTTCCAGTTACAGATATGAGTTTACTCTATAAATTTTATCATTTATTGAGCATGTATGTATTTATTGCATTTTATTTAGGGTTATTAGCCCTAATTAGCCATATGGAGCAAATTACATGATTTTATGTTCAAACATCATCATATCTGACATTATATGGATTATATATCATATCTAGTAGTTACTAGAACATTTTCATAATTTTTTACCTTCATTTATTATTTATTAGTCATAAAAAGATCATTTTACATCTTACATGATAACCCTATTATTAGTGCATCAAAAGCCTGATATTATCATTCTACTATGTTCTGCTCATTTTTCTAAGAATTTTGGTATATCATTTGTAATTTTTTGACAAGGAATGTATTTATTATGAATTTTGTAAGATCTAAACATTTCTGAAGGAATTTACCTTTTTACCAATCAGTTAATGCCATGTGGCCTCTAAGAGGCGTTGCTCTTCTTTGGCTAGGGTGACCCGGTGGTTCAGGCTAGGAATTAATGGTTCACTCTTGAGCTGGCGGTCTGGGTGATTGAGCCCGGCTTGATTTGGTTCGGCCGGTTCAAAGGATGGTCTGCTCCCTCTTCTCTCTTTGCAAATTGACGCGGACACCTGCCTCCCCCATTCTCCATGTGTGCCGCCACAACAAACTGCTCTGACTAGAAATCCATAGAGAGAAGGTGCTCCTCATCAGCTACAAGGGCCTTCATTAGATTTGATGACCTGCAACACACCTTCACGGCTGCTCGCGCTCTAGGGTTTGCTTGTGGATCTCATCCTCCACAAGGTGCCTCCGCCTAGCATTGGTTCGGCAGAGCAGAAGAGGGATCTTGACTCTTGATCTCTCTCTCAACCCCCTTATGATTTTGTTATTTTTGGTTGACCCACACAGACCAGCAATCACTCAGAATTTGCGATGAAAGAGACTGAAGCGTCGTCCCCTAAGTTTGAGCTCCTCTCCGGCCGACTTTGGCTTTGACAGCCATGAAAAGCTCCACAATTGGGCACGTAGATGCATGGATTGAACTCCCATGACTTCATTCTTTATTTCTGCATACTCATCTTCCTCCGGTATCATCTCTGCCTCTGACTGTTTCTTTCCCGACCAACTGCTCGTTGTAGTGGAGAGACAAAGAAGACTGAGAAGTTGTTCTCCCTACTTTCTCAACCAATAACTGTGACTAATGGGTGAGAAGGCTCCCTGTGTGGATACAAGAACAATCACCTGCTCAATTTCCTCCATAATCCCATGTCCACGATGAGTAGTGGTGCATAAGGTTGGGGAGCCAACTGCTTATCCTCACCTTGCTCTAACCTCAAGGTTAGAGACACAATCATAATTGTTAGTCCCTCGTGTGCGGCTGAGATGGAGTTTGCACTTGAGTGAATATGTGGCTCCTCCTTCTTAGTAGCCATAGTCACTGGATCGAAGATATAGGGCCACAAGCTGGCCATGCTCACCCAACCCAGAACCAAAGGGAGTCTAGCACTAAATAAAGTCCTAACTTAGGTCTCTAAATCATCAATAAAGCACATTATTTCACCAACTTCAAATCAAAATAACTTCCTCTAGGAACCTCCAATTGCCACCAAATTTTAACCATAGCTCTATCATCACTCAAGATACATTACATTCCATTTTGGTTCCAAAACTTGATTATTTGACTTGCTAATTAAATTCCTCAAAGGACATTAAATATAGGGATCTTAATCATAATATTAACATCCATCGCCATCCAAACTTTACCGAATCACTTGGTGTTAGATACATGAAAATGATAAAAAATCAAAAGCCCTAATTTGCTCAAGTTCAAGTCAAAAGCTATACAAGTGTGTATTTTTGGAAATCTATGTAAATGACCTTCGAATATTTTTTGTAGTCACTTGTATTGATGAATTGGCTTGTAACTAAGATGAGAAAATTGTTTGGGACACTAAACACCAAGTTTTAATCACTGTATATGCACTTTAGAAAATTTACCACAGGTAGTCAATCGGTCGAGTTGCAAACTCGATCAATCCTCCCGGATCAGTTCTTTGAAGATAGCATCGATCGAGTTGTGTTTTCATAGAACTCGACTGATTGAGTACCTGACCAATTCGATTTTCATTGGTCGGTCGAGTTTCCCCAGAACAAACTCGACCGATGATTTGAATATCAGCTTTATCTTTTACTCTATTGGTCGAGTTACCTTTATTGAAACTCGAACGATTGCACTATAGGAAATTTGCTGAAAAAGTGATTGTGACCGTTGGTGTGTGTTTTGAGCAAAAATAGAGTTGTTTCTTTAAGCAAAAATGTCTATATTTTGTATCTAAGTGTCCCACAACTTAAAGGGGCACCCTCAACTATAAATAGGACCTCTTGGAGTTCATTCTAAGGTTGCTCATTCACTACATGCTTGGTCCTAGCAAAGTTGAGAGTGATCTAACCCTTTGAGCCCCTTTCTTTCTCTACCTTCAAGTAAAATTTGTGAGTATGAGCGAGATAGGTTCCTTTGTAAGAGGGTTTCTCCTTGTAATGATGTAAAGCTCTCCTCCACCATCTTCCTATCACCTTTCCTTATTGAAGAAAAGGATGAAGATCTTCTCTGAGTGAAGGAGAAGGAGTTGTTGTTCTTCAAGGTTGAAGAAGGCAATGTGTTCTAGATCTCCAAGTGAAGGATATAGGCAAGGCAAGCCCTCAAGAAGGATAGGTAATCCATTGAAGGCTGAAGACTTGAAGAACGAGTGGGTAAGTCCATGATGATGGCTGAAGACTCCATGGTTCAAGTGGGTAAGCTCCTTCTATAGGTTGAATATCCTTGCTTGAGGTATTAAGCCCTTGGATGTTGTGTTTTTGTCTTGTAATATTATGATGGAATATAAGAGTACCAAGATTGCAAATCCTAGAGATTAACCACCTATAGGTAGTGAATTGACATTGCTCCTAGTTAGGATATGGAACCACTCTAAACCACCTTGTCCAAGTGCATGCTCTTCCTTGTCTCTCATCCTTGCTATGCTTGCTAGTTAAGACATCAAATTGTTGTTTGTTTAAGTTTATGCACTTAATATAATTTGGTGGTCTAATCTGTTTTATGAGAATTGTGAAGCTCTATTCACCCCCCCCAGAGCCCTTGATCCAACAAGTGGTATCATAGAAGGTCTTCTCCAAGTTACCTCTACAAGTAGGATAAGATGGGCGATTTAGCACTTAGATCCCTCAACTTAGAAGGAAGCTTCTCCATGCGACCTCCGATCTTCTACGGCACTAACTTTCTTTATTGGAAGAGAAGAATGCAGTTCTACCTCCAAGGTGTGAGCTATGAGATGTGGAAGGTGGTGCACCTCAAGTATGAAGATCCAAAGGGGGAAATCTCCACATGGAAGGAAGCCCAAATTAAACAAGCTCAACTCAATGCCAAAGCTATGAGCATCATCTATGCAACCCTCACCCCATATGATTTCAACTGGATCTCCTCTTAGGACACCACACATGAGATTTGGAACAAGCTTTGTGTCACCTATGAAAGAACGGAGCAAGTGAAGGAAGCCAAGATCTACATGCTTGGTGGTCTTCTTGAGAACTTTAAGATGGGTAAGAATGAAAGAGTGGTTGATATGTACACTAGGCTCAATGTCATCATCAATGGATTGGCAACCCTTGGTAGTGTGATGGACAAAGGTACTATCAACTCCAAAATCCTAAGATCTCTTCCAAAGAGATGGGAGCCCAAGGTTACATCTATTGAAGAAGTGTACAAGCTTAGTGAATTGTCAACTGAGGAGCTGGTTGGCAACCTTCAAGTCCATGATCCAAGGCTTAATAAGCAAGAAGAAGAAGAAGAAAAGAGAGAAGAGAAGGAGTCCAAGAATATCAAGGACACAACCTTCAAAGCTAAAATTGAAGAGATGGTTCGGAAGCAACAACTTGCTCTCAAGTCCCCTACTCCTTCCTCAAGTGAAGATGAAGGCCCAAATGAGCATAAAGCAAACTAATCAAAGGGCAAACACTTCAAAGGGAAGCCTTCTTCATCAACTCCTAGATGTTATGAGTGTGGCCAAAAAAGCCATTACAAGAGTGGTTGCCCAAAGGCTAAGAAGGGCCATCACAAGAGCAGCCACAAGAAAGATAGGGAGTACAAGAGAGAAGGAAAATACAATAGAAAGGAGAAGAAAGAAAGAAGAAGCAAAGATGCAGCTCATGCAGCTTGGGAGGAGTCTTCTTCAAGATCTTCAAGCTCCGAATATGGAGAATGCCAGCTTGCTCTCATGGCCTCTATAAGTGAAGATGTAGGTGAGGTAAGTGAAGTCAATTTTCATGAGTTATCTAAAGAAACTCTTATTGATATGCTTAATGATTGTCGGTCATCTTTTACTAAATGCAAATCTAAAAGGAAAAGACTAGGAAAGATAGTAGATGATCTTTATGCTAAAATTGAGATTCTTGATAAAAATGAGAAACTGCTCCTTGATAGCATAGACTCTTTGCAAGAGCAATTTCTTGACCTTGAGCTTCAATATAATGGAGTAGAGGTTGAGAATGGGGTCTACCTTAAGACAATTGCAGATCTTAAGGAAGATAACCAAAGATGCCAAGATGAGATAGATGTTCTTAAAGCTAAAAATATAGAACTAAATCTCATTGATGAAGCTAGGAAGAAAGAAATTTATGTCTATCAAAAGGAAATTTTGTTGCTTAAATCTGAAAATTCTGAGTTGTTTGCTCAAGTTAATGATCTATAATCTAGACCTATTTTGCAAAGTAATGAGGTAGCTAGCACTACTTTAGAATGTGATTCTTTTCATACTAAAGCCATATGTTTAGAGGCTGACCTATTGCATGCTAGAGATGATCTTACTAGTTTATCCTCTACTGTCATTAACCTTAGTGATGATAATGCTAAGTTAAGAGCTTCTTTGTAAAAGTTTCTTGTGGGAAAGAAATCCCTTAATGTTGTCCTAGAACACTCTACCAAACAAATTGGTATTGGTGGTTTAGGATATGATGGGACTGCTCCCAAGGGTAAGAACAAGAACAAAGGTAAGGGTAAGAAGAAGAGTGTGGAACCTCCTATCTTCCATGGAGAGACTTCCAGCTCTAAAAACCCCATGGTATGTGATCATTGTAATTGTGATGATCATTACTCTACTTATTGTCCTTACAAGCCAAAGGGGACCAACCCAAAGATGAAATGGGTCCCCAAGCTAACCCCGGATCCCAAAGTTTGAGTTGGGTACCGACATCCTTCTTATATGCAGGTCAAAAAGAGGTGGATTGTTGATAGTGGCTACTCAAAACATATGGCAGGTGAAATCATCCATTTCAACAAATTCATGAAAAAGAAGAGAGGATCGGTAACCTTCGGGGACAACAAGAAAGGTAAGGTTATAGGTGAGGGTGATATAGGCAACGAGATATGTATCAAGACTATTTTGCTTATTGATGGCCTACATCACAACTTGATAAGTGTAAGTCAACTTTGTGATAATGGATATCTTGTTTTGTTTACATATTTAGAATGTTTGCTTCTAGATTCCCTCACTTACAATGTCATATATAAGGGAACTAGAAATGGTAATCTTTATGTTATTGTGCTTGATGCTCTAAAGCCCATACTTGATAGATGATTGGTTGTGGATAAAAATGATATATCTCTTTGGCATTGTCGTTTGGGTCATGTGAATATGCATCAAATGAAGAAATTGAGCAAAAAGGAATTGGTTCAGGGACTTCCCAAATTGGATTTTGAAAAGGATGAGGAATGCCAACCTTGTATACAAGGCAAGTAAACCAAGTCCTCCTTCAAATCCAAAGGAGTCCTTAGTACCAAAAGAGCTCTTGAGCTTCTTCATATTGATCTATTTGGACCAATGAGAATGCAAATGCTTTGTGGTTCCAAGTATTGTCTTGTGATTGTCGATGATTTCTCTTGTTATACTTGGACCTTCTTTCTCGTTTCAAAAAGTGATAGATATGCTTGATGTTTTCTTGAGCTTTTGTAAACAAGTTGAAAATGAAGCTTCTTTCTAGATTGTTTCTATCTGTAGTGACCATGGGGGAGAGTTTGAAAATGATCTTTTTGAGCATTTTTGTGAAAAATCTGGTTACTCGCACAATTTCTCCTCTCCTCGTACACCTCAACAAAATGGGGTTGTAGAGAGAAAGAATCGTTCGCTTCAGGAGATGGCTTGGACTATGCTACTTGAATATGACATTCCTAAGAATTTTTGGGCCGAAGTCGTAGGCACTACTTGTTTTGTGCAGAACCGAGTTTTTACACATCCTTCTTTGAAGAAAACCCCCTATGAGTTATGGTGTGGTAGAAAGTCATCCATTGATTTCTTTCAAATTTTTGGATGTTCTTGTTTTGTTTTGAGCACGAAGGATTCTCTCGACAAGTTTGATCCAAAATCATACAAGGCTTTCTTCCTAGTCTATAGCACTACAAGCAGGGCTTATAGAGTTTTCAATATTGAACTGTCTAAAATTGAAGAATCTATCAATGTTAAGTTTATTGAAACTAACATTGTTGTTGGCAAGAATGTTGTTGATAATGATGTTGCAGATGACTTGATTCCTATCCTGAAAGACCTCAACATTGACAACAAAGGTAAGTAGGCGATTGAAGCAGAGGATGAAGAAAAGAAGGATCCTACTCCTCACTTTGCAAAGAATCATCCCAAAGAGCTAATCATTGGCAACCCATTTGAGAGCGTGAAGACACGAGCTGCCTACGACAAAGAACAAGAAGACAGTGCATTCATCTCACAGCTGGAGCCAAAGAATCTCTTGGTGATGACGAGTGGATCCTAGCCATGCAAGAGGAACTAGAGCAATTCGAGAAGAATCATGTGTGGACTCTAGTGCCAAGACCAAGTGATAGAAAAATCATTGGCACCAAGTGGGTCTACCGCAACAAGCTTGATGAACAAGGCAAAGTGGTAAGAAACAAAGTAAGGTTAGTGGCACAAGGTTACAATCAATAGGAAGGTATTGAGTTTGATGAAACTTATGCTCATGTTGCTAGACTTGAATCTATTAGAATGCTACTTGCCTTTGCTAGTTATAAAAAATTCTTGCTATATCAAATGGATGTTAAAAGTGCATTTTTTAATGGTACAGTCGAGGAGGAAGTATTTGTTGCTCAACCTCCGGGATTTGAAAATGACAAGCTACCTCATCATATTTATTTGTTACAAAAAGCTCTCTATGGACTCAAGCAAGCACCTTGAGCTTGGTATGAGAAATTAAAGAATTTTTTGTTAGACAATGGCTATGTCATGGGCAAAGTCAATTCTACTCTATTCCTAAAACACACTTCTAGAAATTTTCTTATCATTCAAATTTATGTTGATGATATCATTTTTGGCAGAACTGATCTTGATCTTTACAAGGATTTTTATTCTCTTATGCAGAGTGAGTTTGAGATGAGCATGATGGGTGAGTTGACTTTCTTCCTCGGCTTCCAAATCAAGCAAACCAAAGATGGAAACTTCATCAACCAAGGCAAGTACACAAGTGAACTACTCAAATGCTTTGGGATGGAGAACATGAAGCCGATGGACACACCCATGTCCAACACCGCCAAACTTGATAGAGGCGAAGAAGGTGAGAAGGTAGATGAGAAGATCTATAGAGGTATGATTGGAAGTTTACTTTATTTAACTGCCTCTAGACTTGATATTATGTTTAGTGTTGGCTTGTGTGCTCACTTTCAATCAAGCCCTAGGAAATCACATCTTATTGTTGTTAAGAGGATTTTGAGGTACTTAGCCAAAACTCAAAATTTTGGACTATGGTATCCTAAGTCAAGGGACTTTACTCTTGTAGCATATAGTGTTGTGGATTATGTGGGTTGTTTGGTTGATAGAAAGTGCACAAGTGGCACTTGCTTCCTTCTAGGACCATGGTTGGTGTCTTGGTTTTCCAAGAAACAGAGCATGGTGGCATTATCAACTGCCGAGGTTGAATACATTGTAGTCCGGAGTTGTTGTGCCCAGGTCCTATGGATGAAGAAAATGCTCCAAGACTTTAACATACATTATGATGTTTCTCCTATCTATTGTGATAATACTAGTGCAATCAATCTTTCTTATAATCATATATTGCATAGTAGAGATAAACATATAGAGGTTCACCATCATTTTCTTTATGATCACATTGCCAAGAAGGATATTTATATCACGCATGTGGACACGGAAAATTAGTTGGCTGACATTTTCACTAAACATCTAGCTAGAGAGCAATTTAACTTTATTAGATCTAAACTGCTCATTGTTGCTTTGGATGATATTGACATGTTGTCTAGCTAGTTGTTTTTATCCTATATGTCTTGCTCATGCTTTCCTCATCTTGCTTGCCAAAATCTTTTTTTTCTAAAATTTTCTTAACTTGCTTGTTGACATGCTTAGTTCACTTATTTTTGGGCTTTTCTCAAATTTCTTAGTTTTATCACTAAATAGTACCCAATGATGAGTGATATGTGCCTAAGTATTTCAATATACATAATAGACTCAAAAAATGAATCTAATTGGCATGTATATGGCTAGAAATTGAGTTTGATGGTTTTAGGTCATGTTGAACATCGGTCGAGTTTCCCCCAGGAAAAACTCGACCGATCAGTGGCCGAGAGTTGTTCTCCAGAGGACCAATCGGTCAAGTTTCCCACTCTCAGAACTCGATTGATCTGTGGGCTGAAGCAAATTTAAGTTAGGTTCGGCCGACTATTCTCCCTCTCAACTAGAGAATAGACAAACTATTCCTCTTCTTCTAGCCCTAAGCTCTCACCCCAGCCCTAAACCTCCCTTTCCTAGCCCTTTCTCGGCCTAGATAGCTCGACCTTGACCTCCCCAGTTGCTCCCTAGTGGTGTTTGGACGACTTTTGAGGTTTTCTTTGCGTGTTTGTTCATTTCTCTTTCTCTTTTTTGCCTCCATGGCTTCCCAAAGGAGAAAATGACCTGCCCCAAGCAATGCACCTTCGTCCTCTTCGTCTAATCACTTGATTCCTTTCGACGATACATCTTTTGTCTCAATAGAGGTTGTTAATAGTCTAAGGACCTTCTTCCTAGGAGTCATTTTCCTTTTTGTGCCTTGTTTGAGACAAGCCCTAGGCGTCAAGTGGTTATAAATCAAGTTGCTAGGTTTCTTGTTGTTCACCACCTTTCTGCCTTGGCCGTCGAGTGTGACTGCTTTCATAACTCAATGTCTAGCACAAAAGCAGTTCACGAGTTCTATGATAATTTGTGTTGGCACTAAGACTTTCTCATACCCCCGTCGAATGCTCAAGTAATCCTAACCTCGATGATTGCGGGTAAGAGTTTCCAAATCTCTGAGGATATTTTAAATGTCTTCTTTTCCAGAGATGAGGAAAACAATACCTGGTGTAAGGATTATGGTGAGTATTTCGATCTTTTGGACCCAGAAGGTTTCTACAAGCAAAATGAATTGACTCTCCCTGACATTCATCGCTACTTGAAGAAACCTGACGTTCCATATAAGAAGAAGAGTACCCTACCTTCCTCCTCCCTCGACCTTAGGAAGCGCATTCTGGATTTAGTGGTCAACTGCAACATCCATATGAAGAAAAATCAAACAGATATTGCATAGAACACTATTGTCGTTATGTATTGCCTCCTAGAGAACATCGGTGTCAAGTGGGCCAGATACATTCTACACTACATGACCTGCTTTGACACTGGTAAGAACACCAAAGGCACCCATCCCCCCTACCTGGCCCTGATTTGTGGTTTGTTTCAGTTTGCTACTGAGAAATCACTCTTTTCTGACTTTCATTACAAAGTAGCCAGGAAAGATGTATGTATCAGCGAAACCACGATTCAGAAGTATGTGCTTGTATTTGCCTCTTCCACCCCTGGTGCTTCTCAGCCTCTGCAGCCCCTGCTTCCTCTGCCCGTGCTCCACCTCCTCAACCCCCTCCTAGACCTAGCTGTGCTTCGTTCTATGTATCTAATGAAACCTTTATGGGCTACATGATGCACCAACAAGCATACAACCGACAGGTTAAGGACCACCTGTATTAGGATTTATGTTCTATCATGTCGACCATGAACCTATCATGTGCTTCACCCTACCCCACCTACCAACCATACCCAGTAGTGATTATGCCTCCTATGCATACAACCATTACTACCCTACTCCCGATCCTTCCGTTGTTGCTCCTCCTCCACCCTTTGCTGCTGGTAGCTCTGCTCCTGCCTACCACCCGTTGCCTGTTGGCCCCCTGGCCACCTTGCTTGCTAGCCTTGGAGACTCTGCTCTATCCTTTCCTCAGGCCAATGAGCTTTACGCTCTTGGTATATCTTGGGCTTAGCAGAATGCTCGTTAACCCAGTCGCGTTTTCGGTCCTCCTGCTGATGAGGAGATACCTGACCAGGCTGACGATGCTGAGGCTGATGATGATGACGATGATGATGGTGAGGATGCTTATGATGATGGTGATGGTGATGGTGCTGGATCTAGTGATGAAAGCACTACTGTTGCACCTTTTGATGGAGACGAGGACTATGAGACTGGAGCCGATGATGACGACGTCGTGGATATGGATAGTTTATATGTTTAGCTTGTTTCTTAGTTTTCAGTCTAGCATGATGATCATATCCATATTTTATAGGTGATTTTGTATAATAAGCATCTGGGCATATTATCTGAGCTGTAATATTTCTATCTTTTGTTTCTCATCACTTCTTGCTTGTAGTTGATTTTTGAGGACATACATTTGAGTTGTAATATATGCGATGTGCACTCTTGCCAGTTACTCTGATATATCTTATGCTTTGGTGCCATCTTTCACCATATTTTGATTATGATTGAGATTGTATGTTTCTTTTGTCTCTGTTTGCCATATAATATGAGATTGCTTGTATGATTATCTGGTTGATTGTGTTTTGGAGAAGACCTGGATATATGCTCTTATACCCCCCCTACTTTTTGATAATGTCAAAAGGGGGAGAGATATTTCAATGTCTTGAAACTCAATCATATTTTTATTTGTTGTTATACTATTGCTTATTGCTTATGAGATCCTTTTCTTGTTCATTTACTGTTTTATCATGTGACTTGTAAAGGACTACATAGTACATGTATGCTCTTATTGCTCTGTGTAGATAGACTAACTATGCAGGTTAGAAGAAGCATAGATTGAGGGGGAGCAATTCACATTGTTCACATCTTGAATCCCCCTAATTCATAAGGCAAAGGTATAACTTCTATATCCTTTTCAATATGTTTGAGGAATGGTTTGTCATTGTCAAAAAGGGGGAGAATGTTGACCTAGAGGTTATACATTGTCCATATTTTGATAATGACTTAACTATTCCATTCATATGTATCTAATATGTGTATTGAATATTGATTTCAGGTGTTAGATACATGAAAAGGATCAAAAATCAAAAGCCATAATTTTCTCAAGTTCAAGTCAAAAGCTATACAAGTGTGTAATTTTGGAAATCTATGTAAATGACCTTAGAATATTTTTGTAATCAATTGTATTGATGAATTGGCTTGTAACTAAGATGAGAAAATTGTTTGGGACACTAAACACCAAGTTTTAATCACTTTAGATGCACTTTAGAAAATTGACCACAGGTAGTCAATCGGTCGAGTTGCAAACTCGACCGATCCTCCTAGATCAATTCTCTAAAGATAACATCGGTCGAGTTGTGTTTTCACAGAACTCGACTGATTGAGTACCTGGCCAATTCGATTTTCATTGGTCGGTCGAGTTTCCCCAGAACAAACTCGACCGATGATTTGAATATCGACTTTGTCTTTTACTCTATCAGTCGAGTTACCTTTATTGAAACTCGATCGATTGCACTGTATAGAATTTGTAGAAAAAGTGATTGTGACCATTGGTGTGTGTTTTGAGAAAAAATAGAGTCGTTGCTTTGAGAAAAAATGGATATATTTCATATCTAAGTGTCCCACGACTTAAAGGGGCACCCTCAACTATAAATAGGACCTCTTGGAGTTCATTCCAAGGTTGCTCATTCACTACATGCTTGGTCCTAGCTTAGTTGAGAGTGTTCTAACCCTTTGAGCCCCTTTCTCTCTCTACCTTCAAGTCAAATTCGTGAGTATGAGTGAGATAGGTTCCTTTATAAGAGAGCTACTCCTTGTAATGATGTAAATCTCTCCTCCACCATCTTCCTACCCCCTTTCCTTATTGAAGAAAAGGTTGAAGATCTTCTCCGAGTGAAGGAGAAGGACTTGTTGTTATTTAAGGTTGAAGAAGGCAAGGTGTTCCAGATCTCCAAGTGAATGAGATAGGCAAAGCAATCGCTCAAGAAGGATAGGTAATGCCTTGAAGGCTGAAGACTTGAAGAAGGAGTGGGTAAGTCCATGATGATGGTTGAAGACTCCATGGTTCAAGTGGGTAAGCTCCTTTTATAGGTTGAAGATCCTTGCTTGAGGTATTAAGCCCTTAGATGTTGTGGTTTTGTCTTGTAATCTTATGATGGAATATAAGAGTAACAAGATTGCAAATCCTAGAGAT
Source organism: Alisma plantago-aquatica (assembly GCA_963693085.1). Taxonomy (NCBI): domain Eukaryota; kingdom Viridiplantae; phylum Streptophyta; class Magnoliopsida; order Alismatales; family Alismataceae; genus Alisma; species Alisma plantago-aquatica. Next base: position 49,894,148 of record OY856415.1, on the reverse strand, counting down.
TAACCACCTCTAGGTAGTAGACTGACATTTCTCCTAGTTAGGACATGGAACCACTCTAAACCACCTTGTCCAAGTGCATGCTCTTCCTTGTCTCTCATCTTTGCTATGCTTTCTAGTTAAGACATCAAATTGATGTTTGTTTAAGTTCTTGCACTTAATATAATTTGGTGGTCTAATCCATTTTGTGAGAATTGTGAAGCTCTATTCACCCCCCCTCTAGAGCCCTTGATCCAACAAGTATCTCCTTTATCTCTTCTTTCTCTCTTATTCCTTGTGTTTGGCCTTGAGATTGGTGGAGCAAGAGAAGGTGCTGACCTTGGATATTTGGTAGTCGATCACCTTTACATGTGGTGATCTTGATCTGGATCATCTCTCTTGTGGTGATCCTTGGTGATCTTCCTTGTTGGTAAGTGGTTTCCTACCCTTGATCTCATTTCCTTTGAACCCTACCTCTTCTTTTCTTCTTCTTCTTTGTGAGACTATGGGTTACCATGGTGGCTATCTTGAGGAACTTCTCTCCATAGAGGTCGAGATCCTTGGTTTTCCATGGGAGTACCTAACTGAGATGAAGTTCTCCTTTTTCTTCTTCCATCTCTCTTGTTCGGCCTAGGGTTTGTGCTTCTTTCTTCTTGAGCTTTCATTTGACCTTGGTGTGTTCTTCTCTTCGTGAGGTGACCTTGTTGACTGTGGAGATGATCCTTGTTAGAGATTCTTTTTCTCTCTTAGATCTCATGGTTTTGGATCTTGATCTTCATCTTAAGGTGGGTTGTATAACTTTCCCCTCTACTGTTATTTCACCTTTTATCTTATTTTCATGCTACTCTTCTATATCTAAAACATAATCATAAGTTGATGGATAGTTCTAGCTTGATTAAGGGTTTAAGATTTTGAAGTATTCTTTCATGGATTGCTATTTCTCCCTAACCCTATTTCTTGTACCCAAAATTGTGGTGATGGTGGGGATGATGGTTCTTGTATGGGCATACAAAACATATGGTTTTTCTCATGTTTATGGTTCTCCTTCTTGATAATGAGAGTTTTGGATACTTTGGTGATGGCATGTGTTTCCCCCTCTTTCTTTGGGTTTTGGTTTGGTTTTACACCATGATGATAATCGGATCATTTTGGAGTTTTGATGTCCATATTTGCATGGAGTTTTCCCCTTGATGATGCTTAGTTTTCTTGATGTTTATCATCTATTTTGATCATGGTTCAACTGTATTTTGAGGTCAATTACGTGCTATTTGGAGTGGATTGACCTTGAGGTTGCTACTTTTACTCGGTTCTATTGAAAGCTACATGTTCATGTTGTGTTGTGGGTGCAACAAAACCCTAACCCTAGTTGGGTGGTTGCTACAGTTGCTTGAGCTTGTTTGGTCACCTCTATGGTCACTGCATGTGGTCTTCTTGTGGTCACAACACTTGGTTCAATGGATTGGTCGCTACACTTACCTAGAGAGGTCGTAAGGCTGAGCTAACCCTAATGGTAGCTACACCTAGAGGTGGTGATGGTCGCTACCCATGACTAGATGAGTGGTCGCTAGAGGTAGTTATGTTTTTGTCGCTACCCATGTTGTTGTTGCAGCCAAAGTGATATGTCTTTGAGATGATCAATACACATGGCCTAGTTTGGTTGGTTGATACCCATTTTTCTTGAGTAGTTGCTACATATAGGGTGTAACCCTAATGGTCGCTATGGGGCCTTATCTCAATGGTCGACACATGTTGATGTTTACATGTTTGTGATGTATGATCAAATGTGCTCCAAGAATGTGGGAATGATGTACCGTGGCGTGTTATGATAAGTGCTACATGAGAACCCTAACCCTAATCAAGAATACATGATGTGACATTTATTGTACTTAAATTGTTTAAGCATGTGATGATATTTCTCTCTCCTACTTGTGTAACCCTAATGTTGTAGGTTGAATACACATCATAGCTTGTGAATGCTATGGAATCTCTTACATAATGTAGGGTGATGATTATGAGCCTTGATGTGGCACACTGAGATAAGTGATGATGATTTGGGTCTCATGACCTAACAAAGGCTCAATGCCCAATGTGAGGTGATATTCTCTAGTGATGTAATGAGGGATGGTTATCCCAGGATGATGTGATAATGGTGATGGTACTGTATGCCATTGGTATTATGTGATGATTGTGACACCCCACGTCACACAAATCCAGATGACTCAAACCAAAACATGACCACTAACCAGTAGATCACAGGAAAATATTGAAATTTAAAACCATTTTTATTAAGCTTCCGAATAGCAAAAACCTTTACATATGAGTCCTTTCATGTCACAAGGCACTAATCATGGGTGCCATCAGTCTATCACAAGAAAACATGTCCAAAACATATATACATATATCCAACTCATATGAGCACAAAAAAGGGCACATGAGCCAACTATATATCGAAAGCATGTCTAAAAAACACCCCCAAAGACCTGAGTGTACAGGGACGACTCTAGGACTCTAATGATAAAAGGACATCCAACAACACTTTCAACCTTGTCAGCTACTATCTTTCTTGTTTCTCCTCAACCTCGGATGTACAATCTCTACCTCCTCATGCACGCCCACCTAAAAAGGATGTGGGACTTGTTGGGTTTTAGAGGGAGGCAGAGAAGCAGCAGAAACAAAACATTTTCTCCCAAACCCGGAACAAAAGGAATCGCGTCGACATCTATATGATAGGAAATAAGGTTTGTGAATCATACCTTGTCCCGAGGCTTGCTCGGCGACAATGCCACGCGGCTGCGCGGTCTTCACCTCTGGTCTTGGACGGTGTCTGTGCAGCTCCTGGTCACACCGGGACTGAAGACTCCTCCTCCTACCGGACTGTCGGATGACAGTTGTCCTCCTAAGCGGCAGTGTCCTCCCGCCTCTGAAGTAGTCCACACGGACCACCCGGAACTCCACTCTCCTTGACCCACAAGGAAGTGGAAGGAGTCGCACCCTCCTGTTGACGTACTAGTCGCCAACACACTCTCCTGTTGTCGACTACAACTGCAGTTGTCCTTCCCTTGCTGCACCTCCCTTTGCGGGAAGCACTTGCTCGGGCTCTCTCTCGGTTACCAAAACCAGAGAGAACGACAACTTTGCAGAGCAATCAACTTGCACTGAGTTGTGTCTTGAGAAGCCCCCAATACCCTTATATATATAGGCGGGTCATGGGACAGGGTTCTCTGTGCCCGGCAATACGGGACTAATGCAGGAGTAGAAGGGTTCGACAATTTTCCACAAAAAGCAACTGGTTCGCAACTTGAAATGATCGGTTCACAACTGAACCGATCGGTTCGGCCATTGAGCCGATCGGTTGGACCTGAGCCGATCGTTTGGGGCACTCCAACCGATCAGTTCATGGTCCTGATCCAGCTCATAAAGACTTTCCTTATTTCTTTCCCAATTGGTATCGAATACCAATTATATTCCCAATCAAATTGGGCAATTGGAAACAAAAGGAAAATTCTTGCCGACATGACTTTTCCCAACTGGTCGGTTGCACCAGTTGAGCCGATCGGTTCAACCCTTGAACCGGTCGTTCCAACCTGGGCATGAGCCAATCGGCCTGGACACTCCAGCCGACCGGTTCAACAACCTCAGCCGACCGGTTTATCACATGAACCGATCGGTTGGGAGCACAGGTTGGGCAAAATCAGTCAATTGCGATTTCAATCAATCCGATACTCCAATCAATGCGTCCAACACCTTGAACCATACGATATTGAGTCATCGACTGATTGAGTGTTTAATTGAACTACTAAACTCTTTTAGTAATCAATCTAAACATTGCTTTGTGGACAAAACTCCTCTTCCAGGTTAAATCCTATGTGTGTGACCCTGCAGGTCCATTTCACGTTGGCAGTGAAAGTCCATAACACTTATGACTTCACAAGCAAAGAGCGGTGCCTAGTCACACATCATTGCTACCCAAGTGAAAGCAGAAAGTTGGAGAACAACTTTCATCCTACAATCCGTGAATGGTGTTACAGTGAATGTATAATTCCTTTGTCACTGATATCCAGAATGAACTCGAGGCATGGAACAGTCATCCTGTCAATGTTCATTCATTTCCTTGATCTCAGAGTAGACCGAGTGAGATGTGTATGACATCAATATCACATATTGATTCACACGTGCATGCGCATGCCTTTCTCAATCCTACTCATCAAGTGGCCAAGGATATCAAACTCCCTTAGGAGGGACAAATCCCATATCTATCACTCACCCCTCAAAAGCCCCATGTGTCAAAGTCACCCAATCATCACCTTTATAACAACCCATGTTTTAGGACTGCGTTTGATGATGTCAAAGTGTACCCAACGACATGTGTTGAGTGCAGTGATTTCAGGTCTAAGAATCATACTCACCACCATCACTGTGAGAGCTGACTGTGACTACCATGTCATGGTTCCATGTGTCACTCTCACGGTGGGTCTGTCCGGTACCTTGTTCTCTAACAAGTACATATGTGCTTGGTTTGATATCACCATATCATGACTAATGAGATTCTGTCATCAACCAACACACAATCTAGTCTTTAGTGTTATTGATGTCTATGGTTATTTCCACAATAACAACCGACTAGGGACTATACAAGAATGTATACTCTTAACATCCGTATGATCTCATCGTTTAGGTCCTTAACCTAAAATCATACTTCATTGAGTAAAACAATCTTTAGACATCTATCATGTTACACCATCATCTCAGAAACAGTTTAAACATATAGATTGGAAATTGCCTTTATTTTTATTCAAATCATTTACAAAGTATCCCATTACAATCATCATATGACATTCTCTATGGGCATACATACCAACAGACTCCCACTTGCACTTAGAGCCAGTCACCAAGGAAACGCAGTCCTTGTGACCTAGCATGACCATCATGCTTCTGCTGAGAAAGGGCCTTAGTCAGTGGATCAGCTATGTTGTCTTCAGTTGGTACTTTGCAAATCTTCATATCTCCTCGTTGTACGATCTCTCGTATGAGATGGAAGCGCCGCAGTATGTGCTTGGACCGCTGATGTGATCTGGGCTCCTTAGCTTGTGCAATAGCTCCATTATTGACACAATAAAGCTCAATTGCATCACAGCTACTGGGAACTACACCAAGTTCAGAAATGAACTTCCTGATCCACACAGCCTCCTTTGTTGCATGCGAAGCAGCAATATACTCGACCTCTGTAGTAGAATCGGCAACTGTTTCTTGCTTGGAACTCTTCCAGCTCACAGCTCCATTATTAAGGCAAAACACAAATCCTGACTGTGATATGTAATCATCTTTATCAGTTTGGAAGCTTGCATCGGTGTAACCCTTTACAACCAGCTCTTCCTCACCGCCGTACACAAGAAACTGATCCTTAGTCCTTCACAAGTACTTGAGGATGTTCTTCACGGCTGTCCAGTGAGCATCCCCGGGATCTGACTGGTACCTGCTCGTCATGCTGAGAGCATACGAGACATCTGGGTGTGTGCACAACCTAGCGTACATGATGGATCCGATGGCTGATGCATATGGGATCCCATTCATACGCTCCCTCTCTTCACAAGATTGGGGACATTGAGCTCTAGAGACGGTAACTCCATGTAGCATAGGGACGTTGCCTCTCTTTGAGTTCTCCATGCTGAACCGTTTCAGCACCTTATCAATGTACGTGCTCTGACTTAGTCCGAGAAGCCTTCTAGATCTATCTCTATAGATCTTAATTCCTAGAATATAGGATGCTTCTCCTAAGTCCTTCATTGAGAAAGTTTTCCCAAGCCAAGTCTTTACCTTCTCTAAGGTTAAGACATCATTCCCCATCAAAAGTATGTCATCCACATACAATATGAGGAATGTGGTCGAGCTCCCACTAACCTTCTTGTACACACAAGGTTCATCTTCATTTTGAATAAAGCCAAATACTTTGACTTCTTCATCAAATCGAAGATTCCAACTCCGAGATGCTTGCTTCAATCCATAGATTGACCTTTGCCGTTTACAGACTTTATTGGCATTCTTTGGATCTACAAAACCTTCAGGCTGTGTCATGTACACATCCTCATGAATATTCTCGTTAAGGAATGCGGTTTTAACATCCATCTGCCAAATCTCATAGTCATAATAAGCTGCAATAGCAAGCATGATCCTGATGGACTTAATCATGGCAACTGGAGAAAAGGTTTCGTCATAGTCAACACCTTGAATTTGTCGAAAACCCTTTGCAACCAATCTGCCTTTATAAGTTTGCACATTGCCATCCATGTCGGTCTTTTTCTTGAAGACCCACTTGCACCCTATGGGTTTTACCCCTTCGGGTGGTTCCACCAAAGTCCATACTTTGTTGGAGTACATGGATTCCATCTCGGATCTCATGGCTTCTAGCCATTTCTCAGAATCTGGTCCCTCCATAGCCTCTACGTAGGTAGTTGGATCATCATCTATGATCAAATCTCCACCTTTCTGAGTTACAAGGTATCCAAACCTCTCAGGTTCAAGGCGAGTCCTACTAGATCTACGAGGTCCTTGTGTTACCTGAGGAGACTGAGATTCCACAACACCTTGTGAATCTCCATTTTCCTCTGGTACATCTACCGGTTCAATGTTTTCTTGTTGGGCCTGAACCTCTTCAAGCTCTACTTTCCTCCCACTGTTTCCTTTGGAAATAAATTCCTTCTCTAGGAACACAGCTGTCCTGGCAACAAACACTTTGTTGTCAGTAGGGTGGTATAAATAGTATCCCCTCGTTTCCTTGGGGTATCCAACAAAATAACATTTATCGGATTTGGGTCCAAGCTTATCAGGAAACATTTTCCTAACGTAAGCCTCACAACCCCAAATCTTCAGAAAAGACAAATCGGGACGCTTCCCAGTCCATATCTCATATGGTGTCTTTTGAACCGATTTAGATGGCACACGGTTAAGAGTAAACGCGGCGGTTTCAAGAGCATGACCCCAGAAAGAAATCGGAAGATTAGCAAAACTCATCATTGATCGCACCATATCTAACAATGTGCGATTCCTTCTTTCAGACACACCATTATGTTGTGGTGTTCCAGGCGGAGTCCATTGTGATACAATACCACGGGCTCGCAGAAGGTCCTCAAACTCCTGGCTCAAGTATTCTCCACCTCGATCAGAACAAAGTGCCTTAATACTTTTACCATGCTGGTTCTGTACTTCATTCATGAAATCCTTGAACCTTTCAAGGGTTTCTGACTTATGTTTCATCAGGTACACATAGCCATACCTACTGAAATCATCAGTAAAGGTAATGAAGTACTGATACCCATTTCTGGCATTAGTTCTAAAAGGCCCACATACATCAGTATGTATGAGTCCTAATAGATCACTAGCTCTCTCACCTTTACCTGAAAAGGGAGTCTTGGTCATCTTGCCCAACAAACAAGATTCACATGTCTCTATTGATTCACAATCAAAAGAGTCTAGATAACCATCTTTATGGAGTCTAGAAATGCGCTTCTCATTTATGTGCCCTAGATGACAATGCCAGAGATATGTTTCGTTTGAGTCATTGGGTTTTTTCTTTTTGGTGTTTACGTTGTATACACTTGTCTCCAAGTCTATCAAGTATAGACCATAAGACATAGGGGCACTGCCATAAAAGATCCCATTTTTAGAAATGGAACACTTTCCATTCTTAATAAGAAATTCAAATCCATCTTTGTCCAAACAAGAGACGGAAATGATATTCCTATTTATGGCAGGTACATAATAGCAGTTCTTCAACTCTATTATTAGCCCACTAGGTAGAGTTAACTCATAGGTTCCTACGGAACTGGCGGCAACTCTTGCCCCATTATCAACACGTAGTTCAACCTCGCCTTTCCCCAAAGGCCTACTTCTCTTAAGATCCTTCACATTTGAACAAATGTGAGATCCGCATCCGGTATCAAGTACCCATGACGAAGAAGTAGTAAAGTTAATCTCTATAACGTATACACCAGAAGTAGAGATCTCTATCTCTGACTTCTTCTTCCATTGTTCCTTCCATCCTCTCCATGTAGAAGAAATTGGTTTGGCGAGAGAACACTTCTCTCCCTTACCTTCTTTCTTATTCACCAACGCATTAAGCGTACATAGAGTGGATTCTAAGGCTCCTGGTATATCTGGATTGTGCAGAACACTTCTCACAGTCCTCAACCAGTTATGGAATTTATTCTCAATTAATTTGCCCATTTTAAAAGATGATTCTTTTGCCATTCTACAAGAGAAAATTTGCATTTGTCAAAACCCTTTTGATTTGATTTGAATAAAATTTGACGATAGGTAATTAGGCCTTTAATTAATTACCGCTCCCACTATTTTGACTCAAATTGATAGCCCTCACCATCAATTCGGAAGATTGCAGCATACAATCTTCTAGTGGGTCAAGATCCTGAAATCCTCTGAGCCATGGACCAGCTTGGGCTGTCACCCACAACTCAGATCTTCCAAGTAGGCAACTCTTGCCAATTGCATCATATGCAACTCTTGAAAGATGTCATATGCAACTCCTTGCAATGATCATCTCCATGCCTCAAGGCGCTAGATCCTATCTAGGTCACCTTGTTAAGTCCAACCCAAAGCCAACACGATGAACATGCACCCTGCTTGGGCAGACCCACATATTCATCCTTCACGCTTCCACGAGATAGACGTTGCACCACGCTTGGGCGTGCCCACACTTGGTCGATCAAGCTTTTCACGTGTGTCGCATTTGGAAGGCATCTAAAACTTAATATTTAATGAGGGATTTGGTTTTTATATACATATACATATCCAATCACCACAATATATAGTACGTATCATATACATGCTATATCCCACACAAAACATGCATAAACGATAAAAAGCAATGATTATGGCCATCCTATTTGTGATTCCTCGAGCCAAGAGGAATCACGGTCATCTAGGTCTACATCACATGCAACTTGTACAAGATGAAATCTGTGCCTGCCTTTCTGGGTTAGATCAGCTCATCTCCATGATTGATCGGCTCGCCATCAGGTTGGTTGATCGGGTGCCACCAGCCGATCAACTGGCGCCTCCAGCCGATCGGTTCACCGGTCATCGTGCATCTCCTCAGGTCGCCACCCGCTCATCTCGTTCCTCGAACCAGCCGTCTGGATCACCAACCGATCGATTCACTCCTTGAACCGATCGTCTTCAGGTTGTCCGCCGTTCTTTGACATAACATGAAATAAAATCTATCCTATTTACATTTGAAAAGAGAAACCCCGAGTTACATTCGGGGGGAGCAAAGGTAGGAAAGAATTCTCGAATTATTTCGAGTTACATTAGGAATATGAGAAAGGGAATCGGTGTGCAGACCGAGATGCAAGCAACCACACAAACAACCACACACAGATATAGGGGTTTACAGGCCATAATCATGCTACACATCCACCACAAAACTCGTTTAAGGGCGACGCGTATCAAGTACATTAATATTACATATCATATATGTATATTAGGGATTTGTGGATTGGACATGTATAAAGCCGATATTATTCACATCACATGCAATAAATAAAGGCGACAAACCAAAATCGATCATATCGATAATCCTAAAATATAGAGAGGTCGACGTGGCTCTGATACCACTGTTGGGTTTTTAGAGGGAGGCAGAGAAGCAGCGAAAACAAAAAAATTTCTCCCAAACCCAGAACAAAAGGAATCGCGTCGACATCTATATGATAGGAAATAAGGTTTGTGAATCATACCTTGTCCCGAGGCTTGCTCGGCGACAATGCCACGCGGCTGCGCAGTCTTCACCTCCGGTCTTGGACGGTGTCTGTGCACCTCCTGGTCGCACCGGGACTGAAGACTCCTCCTCCTACCGGACTGTCGGATGACAGTTGTCCTCCTAAGCGGCAGTGTCCTCCCACCTCTGAAGTAGTCCACACGGACCACCCGGAACTCCACTCTCCTTGTCCCACAAGGAAGTGGAAGGAGTCGCACCCTCCTGTTGACGTACTAGTCGCCAACACACTCTCCTGCTGTCGACTACAACTGCAGTTGTCCTTCCCTTGCTGCACCTCCCTTTGCGGGAAGCACTTGCTCGGGCTCTCTCTCGGTTACCAAAACCAGAGAGAACGACAACTTTGCAGAGCAATCAACTTGCACTGAGTTGTGTCTTGAGAAGCCCCCAATAGCCCTATATATAGGCGGGTCATGGGACAGGGTTCTCTGTGCCCGGCAATACGGGACTAATGCAGGAGTAGAAGGGTTCAAGAATTTTCCACAAAAAGCAACCGATTCGCAACTTGAAATGATCGGTTCACAACTGAACCGATCGGTTCGGCCATTGAGCCGATCGGTTGGACCTGAGCCGATCGTTTGGGGCACTCCAACCGATCGGTTCATGGTCCTGATCCGGCTCAAAAAGACTTTCCTTGTTTCTTTCCCAATTGGTATCGAATACCAATTATATTCCCAATCAAATTGGGCAATTGGAAACGAAAGGAAAATTCTTGCCGACATGACTTTTCCCAATTGGTCGGTTGCACCAGTTGAGACGATCGGTTCAACCCTTGAACCGGTCGTTTCAACCTGGGCATGAGCCGATCGGCCTGGACACTCCAGCCGACCGGTTCAGCAACCTCAGCCGACCGGTTCATCACATGAACCGATCGGTTTGGAGCACAGGTTGGGCAAAATCAGTCAATTGCGATTTCAATCAATCCGATACTCCAATCAATGCGTCCAACACCTTGAACCATACGATATTGAGTCATCGACTGATTGAGTGTTTAATTGAACTACTAAACTCTTTTAGTAATCAATCTAAACATTGCTTTGTGGACAAAACTCCTCTTCCAGGTTAAATCCTATGTGTGTGACCCTGCAGGTCCATTTCACGTTGGCAGTGAAAGTCCATAACACTTATGACTTCACAAGCAAAGAGCGGTGCCTAGTCACACATCATTGCTACCCAAGTGAAAGCAGAAAGTTGGAGAACAACTTTCATCCTACAATCCGTGAATGGTGTTACAGTGAATGTATAATTCCTTTGTCACTGATATCTAGAATGAACTCGAGGCATGGAACAGTCATCCTGTCAATGTTCATTCATTTCCTTGATCTCAGAGTAGACCGAGTGAGATGTGTATGACATCAATATCACATATTGATTCACACGTGCATGCGCATGCCTTTCTCAATCCTACTCATCAAGTGGCCAAGGATATCAAACTCCCTTAGGAGGGACAAATCCCATATCTATCACTCACCCCTCAAAAGCCCCATGTGTCAAAGTCACCCAATCATCACCTTTATAACAACCCATGTTTCAAGACTGCGTTTGATGATGTCAAAGTGTACCCAATGACATGTGTTGAGTGCAGTGATTTCAGGTCTAAGAATCACACTCACCACCATCACTGTGAGAGCTGACTGTGACTACCATGTCATGGTTCCATGTGTCACTCTCACGGTGGGTCTGTCCGGTACCTTGTTCTCTAACAAGTACCTATGTGCTTGGTTTGATATCACCATATCATGACTAATGAGATTCTGTCATCAACCAACACACAATCTAGTCTTTAGTGTTATTGATGTCTATGGTTATTTCCACAATAACAACCGACTAGGGACTATACAAGAATGTATACTCTTAACATCTGTATGATCTCATCGTTTAGGTCCTTAACCTAAAAGCATACGTCATTGAGTAAAACAATCTTTAGACATCTATCATGTTACACCATCATCTCAGAAACAGTTTAAACATATAGATTGGAAATTGCCTTTATTTTTATTCAAATCATTTACAAAGTATCCCATTACAATCATCATATGACTTGCTCTATGGGCATACATACCAACAGGACTCTCATGGGGTGAGATTACAAATCTCAGTGAGAGATATAACTCTCCACCAACTCTATTATAAACACAGATAAGATGATTAAATCAAGTAGTAAAGTTACAACCATGATAAGCATGTAGAATAAGCAATTACTCTTAGATTATGAAACATCTTAACATTATAAAAGGAATGTGAAGAACATGTATATTCTCTACCAACAAAACTATACAAAATCAAGTAAGGCCTCATCCAATGTTTCTGTATTTGATCCTATACAAGTATACTACATAGCTATTTATGTATTTTATTTGCCCCGAGGATTTGGGTCGCGCCACCCAAATCCAACCAGCCACTGCTAAGTCAAAATCATTGCCATACAAGGTCAATGGAAGAGCCGAAATCCATGACCTCACCAAACCTCATGGTAAGTACACGAGTAACACCGCAGAGACATGTCATTCAACTGCACAAGTGACTCATAGTCAACTGAAGGAGCACCTCACTTATGGTCGTCCACATATATCAACATCTAGCCCCCCTCAATACAGGTAACAATGCTAGAAGAATAGGCTCATGCATGGTTGTTCTAACAAGAAGGTTATCCATCTAGATCACAACGAGATCGGTTCATGCATGGTCATCTCACACAACCTATAATTAAGGATGCAAGGGGATACTCGACTTGCACCCTGAATATTCAAAAATATGTGCTCCGAGTTAAACTCATTTCACCATCCAACAAATGCTGATACTGAATGGATCTATGGCACAAGGCAAGCTACATGATTAAGTTCCACTTGATTAGGTAGGTCATTTAAGTGCCTTTTAGCATCAATAAAGTTACAATGTATAAACTTTAAACAAGTTCTACAAATATAAGGGCATAATACATTACCAAAAAATATTTGAGCATATAAGGTGTGATCTCATCACATTATCACTTGATGATTGTCATTCACCATATTTTTTATCACAAGGACCACATACTTTGAAGTAGCAACCCCTCATCTCATTGCTAAGAAAATTATCACCTCATATTAGGCAATAAACCATCATTAGGTCATAAGACCCATTTACCTCCTCTTTCGGTGATACCAACATCTCATATGCCTCATAAGGCCCATTCAATCATATCATAAACACCATAGCTCTTATCTAGCTATGCTTATCAACTTGTGACACCTACATGGTTATAGACTTATAACAAGAAAGATAGTACTTCATCATTACTACCATCCCATAAAAATCATGTCATTCACACTACATAATTAGGGTTAGGGTTCTTTTTAACCAATTAGGGTTTACAAGGTTGGATCAACAACCAACCTCCATTCATTACTGCCATTATCACTATAGAGTATGTTATGAGATTAAAGATTATAGAAAATAGCACTCCTTAGTTGCTCATACAGACACCTCATAGGGTAGCCTATCATACCATATAACCCTATCATCAACATGATGTAACATGACTACCATTACAAGGTATTGGTTTCATATGACTAGAGGGATCTCGGTTTCATCATCTTCATGAGTCGGCCTGACCATACTAAGGTGTTTCGGGTAAGATCATCTAAGGATATCAGTTTAACATCAATCCAAGCATGTCGGGTTAACTACACTTGAGGTGTATTGGTTTAGGACTCAATGTGTCAGGTTAGCTACATCTAAGGTGTATCGATTTAGGCCTCAAGGTGTCGGGTTAGCTACATCTAAGGTGTATCATTTTAAGGTGTCAGCTAGCAATCATATCAGTTTAACTCCTTTAGATCATGTTGGGTTAGCCCCATTGAAGCATATCATTTTAGTACTTCCTTGTGTGTTGAATTATTTCATGATGTGTCAGTTTAAGCACCACAAGTCGTGTTGACTACGCACAACTTAGTGTATGTGTTGACTTGTCATCTTCAACCTTGACATATCGGTCACTAGTTCATATATTATCATGGCAGGGAAGTACAAGATATGGACAGCAACTAAATGAGGTTCCTTCTTCAAATCAGTTCCCAAGACCATTATTAACTACTAACATATATGAGATAAACAATTTAGATATGAGAAACAATATAAGCACATGAAAGAGTGAAAATAATAAAGGATGCTAAGAGTTATATAACCCGCCTCAAAGATCACCACCAAGGTCTGAGCTCTAAGGTCAACCTTCAAGCTCACAAGCTTAAGGTTGAAGATGACCCACCGAACTTGATCACTACAACACCTCCAAGGAATAAGACGAGACCAAGGTTAAGATAGCTCGAGATGAAAAGGAGATATCCATGATCCATGGCCGAGAAGAAGAAGAGAGCTAGGAAACATAACTTGTCAAGGTAGAAGATGAAAGATGATCAAGGAACACCACAAGCTTGGGACTCATCCTCCAAGCTCCAAGAGTACCTCTCTAGCTTCTAAAGCTTCTCAAGGTCATCCACCAAGAAGGAGAGAAAACAATAATGGCCAAAAGCATTCTCTTGCATGGAGAGAAAGAAGATTATATACTAGGGGAATGAGAGAGAGATCATGGGAAAGGTGACATCACCTTAGGAGCCTAGGTTACACTTGTCCACGAAAAAGGGGCCACATGCAACAACATGCAAGACATGGTGATATGATCTAGGCTAGATCTCACCCTCTTGGTCTCCTATCAAGATTATGGCCTCACTAATCTGATATGCCATATCCCCACACACTCACAAATTGATAAGCACCCTTCCAACTCCTCCAAACTGAGATGCATCTCCTCCCACAAACTCACTAGCCTGAGATGCATCCCCACGCCTACTCTCAAACTGATATGCAGCCTCTCCAAGGCTCTCTGACCTGAGATAACACATCTAAGTGCAAAACACACTTCACTCATGTGTTCTAAACATCACCAAGGATGCTACCACATAACCAAGACCCAAACAATGGCCTACCTCTCTCTTTCCTCTAGATGATGCCAAGAGAGAGAAGGAACATTCTAGAGGTGGAAAACTTGCACATCAACCCCTACTATGGGTGAATTGCAATTTGCACCAAAACCACACCACAAAACACAAGCATCATCCAAACAAGCTCAAACAAGAAACTTAAGCTTTCTACATGTCCTAATTACATGTCAGATTATTACATCAAGGTTCTAAGCAACATACTTAGGCAAAACAAATATGGCTATCCCAAAAGGTGGGTCAAGGTCCTTACAACGATGTGATAAGCTTATACCTTATTTTCAATTATATCTTCTAACGTTGTAACATACCCTTATTTTTGTAGAGTTTTTTTAGGGTTTGTATGTTGTAACTTGATTCATGCTAAAAGATACCCAAGTGGGTTAATTAATCAAGTGAAACCCTAATCATGTAGTTTTCATGTGCCATAGATCCATCTTCAGCGTCAGTATTTGTTGGATGATGAAACGACTACTCCCAAGGGAAGCCCAGAGCGTGTATTGTTGAGTATGTGAGGTGCATGTGACTGTGTATCCTTGACATCTTGATCCCAAGTGTTTAAAGAACGACTAAGGTTGGGTCTCGGTGATGGTAAAAATATGATATGATGTGATAGAGGACAATTGTGGTTGCACCTTAGTGATTGGGTTATATACCCTAGTTTCTAGCATTGTGACCTATACCAAGGCGGGCTAGGTTCTTACAGGACTATCGCTTTGACTATAAGTTGTCATTTTGGAGTTCAACTAATATGTCATTGTGGTGCAGACTCAAACTGACCGAGTAGTGTGGGAAAATCATGGAGTTTGGCTCTTCCATAGATCTTGTATGGCACTTATTCTGAGTTAGCAGTGGTCGGTTGGATTTGGGTTTTACGACTCAAATCCTCAGAGAAAATAAAAGGTGTAATACAATCGTGTAGTATATTTGCTTAGGGTCAAACATAATTCACATTGGATGACTCCTTATCATGTTTCTTATATTTTTTAGTTGATAATGGTTATACATGTTCTTCATATTCCTTCTAAAAGTATAAGATGTTCTACTGCTTAGTTGTAGATGCCTAAATTGCTTAAACAATGTTAACTGCTTTGCTTATATCATTTAGCTGAATATTCTCATCCTGATAATAATGCTATTTTCTTGCTTTAATTTATTCATGTCAATAATAGTT
Organism: Alisma plantago-aquatica; assembly: GCA_963693085.1. Lineage (NCBI taxonomy): Eukaryota > Viridiplantae > Streptophyta > Magnoliopsida > Alismatales > Alismataceae > Alisma > Alisma plantago-aquatica. Next base: position 49,878,238 of record OY856415.1, on the reverse strand, counting down.
GTTGGAGGAGAGTTATATCTCCCGTTGGGATGTTGGTATCACCCCATGGGTTTCCACATATTTTAGGTGGTCGGGCACGATGAGGTAGAGATCATGCGGTTGATGGTAAGCAACAAGAGGAGCAGTAGATGTTGAAGGTTGGATATGCTACTAGTATTTGTAGTAGAGTCCTATGTTTCATCCTATACTCTTAGGTCCTTGGGGTGTTTTGTATACGTTGTATATCGATACGAGTTTTTGGCAGTACACCATGGTTGTACAAACATGGCTTGTATATGTGAACAGATTAACATTTATAATAGGTTTGTGGCACATAAGTTGCTAAACAGTGATATGTAATATCTTTTGGCATGACATATGATACAGGTGACACAGTTTGTGGACTCAGATGTAATGTGTTTCTATTTTTTTGGTTATATGGAATCGGTTTTAATTTACCATATTTCATGGTAATCTGGATGTTTGGTATTAGTTATGCGCTTTGTGTTGAGTAATCTCATGTTCGTGTGGCATTGGGTTGTCACATGGACTCCAATTTTTACCTCTCTCTTATCTTTTTCTTCTTATCCCCCTAAATAGGAAATCATTCATCAAAGATTATATTTCTCACTCAAAATAAATATCTAGAAATAAAATCAATCAAAATCATGAAATTATGAAATTGAGATTGGAGTTGATCTCCTCTGACTTAAGAAGAAACTCGACAAATCAACTTAATATGTCGTCCTTTTATCCCATATTGTCTACTTATGTTCATCTCTTACTCTCTTATCATATAAAAGACTTGTATTTGTTTAGAACACATTTAATAAAGGTTTTTCTTATTCTATATCAACGACCAATTAAAGGAATTAAATAAATAAATTTTACCCAGATAATCTACTTATATAATACCTGTTGTGCAGTAATATCATGTGTTGCTACTGGCTGGCGGGGATTCTACATGTGAATAAAAAGATACAAAATTGTTTCAATATGGATTCTGATTATGCAATGTAGACATACATATATATTCTTATGCAAAACATGTTATCTCTTACATTTTACATTCAATTAAATGAAGGGGAGTGTACGACATTTTTTATTTTCTAAAAGAAATTACATATTGAAATTCTGGTGATTGTGGATGTCGAATCAACGTATAGCATAATGGAAAATTTGGGATTCAATAAATTTTTACGAACTAGAAGAGAATAAGAATTTAGAAAAATTTGGGGAAAAGATGATAACTTTTGATCAAAGTCTAGTGACTAATTTTAAATTAATTGGGAATAAGTTGTCTATAAATATAGGGGATTCATTTATTACCCAGTTGGGTAACATAAAGTAGTTACATAGCGATTCTAGTTAGTGTTATGGTAACAAATTTGACATTCTGCTTACAAATTTTTGCTCCTGGTTACATTTTGGGCAGAGTTTTTTTTCTTTAAAAATGTCTTTTTTACTATTTTAGCAGAACAAAATACATAATTGATGTTGTTTTTACAAAATGAGTCTTTGTATTGCAAATTCAGTTGTCTCATTACAATTTGGTCCCTTCCTGTTACAAAACTGGATCCATCTAACCTTAGTTACCTGACTCGGGTAACGAATATATGGCCATATATATATCACATACATGCAACTATAATGTCACGTGACATACAATCTTATTGAGTGAAAAAAAGTAGGAAAAGAATTTTAAAAAGTTAAAGAATAATAATGTATATAACAATTTGACATAAACATATGAAACAACAACATTGAATTAATAAAACTTTGAGCATATGTGATAATGATAATAATATATAAAAGGAAAATAATAAAAAATATAAATTTAAGAGGATTATTGTTTGTTGATTGAAAAGAAGAATATTAATCGAGGAGGATGAAGACACAACATCAGAGAAGAAGAGGAAAAGGATGTCAAAGCAACATGGATATTCAAGAGAGTGGGGGTTGGGGTTCTTTGTACGTGCTTTTTGTACAAAAAGAGAATGTGACTTGAAAGAGAAAAATCATGAAATATCATGAAAATCATTAAAAAATCATGAAAAGTTGTGAAATCGTATAAACTGTGAAAAAGTAGAAAACATTTGTGAAAATTCGTGTGAAAGAATCAACCATCATATTAAACGTGGTGAAACTTCGAGAGCTTATAAAATCATGAAAAATCACTAATTTTTCTTGAAAGTCGGAGAATTTTATTATTGTGATGTTTAATAGTGGTTGAAACCAAAATTTTGGTCAAAGTTCCACAATTTTGACTGAAATTTCACTCCATGGTGTATGTATGTGTCTATATATACATGTATACATGCATGTATACATACATAAATACATACATACAGATGAAGTAGTACTAAATAATATATAGATGAAGTAGTACCAAATTAGTAATATGTATACAATTACCACTTGTATCATAAATGATTTTTCTACCGTAAGAAATATGTTATCTCAAACTGCCAATCCATGAAGTAGTACTAAATAATATATAGATGAAGTAGTACTAAATAATATATAGAATAATTTGGCGGAAGATATGAAACGGGTTGAAAAAAATGAAGTCTTAGCAAAAAAAAGCTGAGGAGAAAATACCAAATTGGTAATATGTATACAATTACCACTTGTATCATAAATGATTTTTCTACCGTAAGAATTAAGTTATCTCAAACTGCCAATCCATGAAGTAGTACTAAATAATATATAGATGAAGTAGTACTAAATAATATATAGAATAATTTGGTGGAAGATATGAAACAGGTTGAAAAAAATGAAGTCTTAGCAAAAAAAGCTGAGGAGAATTTTTTTTTGACAAAGGAGCAAGGAGAAGTGGATGGAAGACGGGGACAGGAACACTAAACTATACCATTCTGCAGTCAGAAAAAGGGAGGCAAGCCACATTATCTCTGAACTTATTAATGCGGAAGGCATGGTGGTCAATAAGCAAGAAGACCTTGAAGAACAAGCAATTAACTTCTATACTGAATTGTATAACAAAGATTTTCCTGATAATATTGAGGAGCAGGAGGATATTGATTGGAAGTTCAAACTTACCAGCACTCACAACAACATTCTCACAAGGAAGACAAATGAGCAAGAAGTCAAAGATGCGGTATGGAGCATTGGGAGCAATAAATCACCGGGACCTGATGGCTTTAATGCATTCTTCTTCAAGAAAACCTGGGAGGTAATCAAAGGCGATCTGGTTGCTTACGTGGAATGGTTTCTACAAGGAGGTAATATGGTGAGACAGGTCAATCACTCTTTTCTAGTCCTTATTCCTAAGAAGAAGGTGACCTCATCTCTTGCTGATTTTCGGCCCATTGCATGCTGCTCGGTACAGTATAAAATAATAGCAAAAATTCTTTTTGCCCGACTTAAGATGGTCCTTCCCTTTCTTATCTCTAAAAATCAAGGAGCCTTTGTCACAGGTAGAAGCATTAGTGATTGTGCCCTCCTGGCTGGGGAATTCCTGCTTGACTATAACGTTATGAGAGGCAGTGGGAAGGCTTGTCTAAAACTGGACATTTCCAAAGCTTATGATAGTGTTCGGTGGGACAAATTGTGGTGGATCATGCAACATATGGGTTTTAATGAACAATGGATTGGATGGATGAAGCAATGTGTTGGGACCACTAGTTTCTCAGTCCTGGTGAATGGAACTTCTGCAGGTCTTTTCAAAAGCGGCAACAGACTGCGACAGGGTGATCCACTTTCTCCCATCCTTTTTGTACTTGTCATGGAATATTTTACGAGAAAGATGCAGGGTGCGGAAAAAAGGAAGGAAATAAAGCCTTACACTGTACATGGAATGAAGGTTTTGACACATTTAATATTTGCTGATGATGTGCTTGTTTTCATGGAAGCCAAACAGGATTATTTGGGGAATCTGAAAGGATTACTAGACGGATTCGGGAAGCAAACAGGGCTGTGTGTTAATACAAACAAAACGTATATTTTCTTGTCAAAAAACTGCTACCTTATGGAGGACAGACTCACACATGCAATGGGAGTTGAAAAAGGCAAATTTCCTACCAAATACTTGGGTTTTCCTCTTGCTGGCGGCAACCTTCACGTCAAAGACTTTACGGACTGTATTGACAAAGTGGATGAGATGATAAATAGATGGTCTACACAAAAAACTTCTATGGCTGGGCGCAGAACCTTGATTAAAGCAGCTATTGAAGGTCTCCTCATTTTCTGGGCACAACAAGGTGAGATTCCTATTTCGGTCTTGGATAGAATTGAAATGAAGATCACTAACTTTCTGTGGGGAAGCGAGAATCATCCTATGAAGTACTCTGGGCTAGTTGTTCCCTTAGATGAAGGTGGTCTAGATCTGAAGACTACTAGAGATATTTCCAGATGGGGTTCCATAAGAAGGCTGATTGCATATTATGAAGGATCATCTACATGGGGAAAATGGATGAGACAAAGACACCCAAGAGGTTTGGACTTTATTCCGAAGACAAGAGAGGGCTACTCAAGATCTATTAATGTCATGAGGGAGATTTGGCCACAAGTTAAACACCTGTTTATAAATTATTCAGGTAATTGGCAACTCATTGAGAAGAAGACCAGCTTATGGGAGGTGTCTCGTGCTAGAGGTGTGAAGGATCCAGTGGGAGAACAAATCTGGATGGATAGAATGGTACCCAAATGGAGTATTTGCGTATATAAATTCCTGCATCAAATCCTTACTACCTTTGATAGAATAAAGAGCTGGAATTATGATATATCTACTATATGCTTATTATGTGGTGACAAAGAGGAAACACACAGCCATCTAGTGGGAGAATGCAAGTTCACGAAGGACATATGGGAGCACTTATGCGTAGAATTCAGATTTCAATTGCAACTCACCAATGATCCCAAGAAGATGCTAGTGAAGTGCGGAAAAGATACAAAGAAAAATCTTTCATTTGCTGCTCTATGCTACCATATTTGGGAAGAGAGGAATGCTAGAAGACATCAAGGAAAGTCCATGACTGTCACAAGTATTGCTGTAAAAATATGTAAATGCATTAGACATAGACTATGTATGTAGTTGTGTGAGTTGTATTGATGTCCTATGTGTATGGTGTGGGGCCTACATGTAACATTGACCCCCTTAGCAATTGTTAGGGGGGACGTAGGAATATATTTACCTGATTCTGATAAATACATACATACATACTCAACTATACTATTCATAAGGTTGGACTCTTTGAGCTACCCATGGTTGGAGGTGATATTTTCACATGGAATAATGAGAGAAAATCGGAGGACATGATAGCAAGCAAACTAGACAGAGCCCTGGTGAATGATGAATGGTTGCAAATTTTTGTGAATGCACAGGTTAAAGATGGAGGATCTAAGTTGAGTTATCATGCTCCTATTTTTGTATAGATCATAGAGAAGAAACAAAAAAGAGATCTTTCATATTCCTAAATTATTGGGCTGATTGAAAAGGCTTTTATGATGTCATCAAGGAGGGATGGAATGTACAGGTGATAGGGAACCCAATGTATGTGTTTGCAAAGAAATTGGAAAATACAAAAATTGCACTCAGAAGATGGGCCAAAGAAGAAGTGAACATCCCCAATTTGCTAAAGGAAACCAAAAGAGAATGAAAATAAGTTGGAGAATTGTTACTACATGACCCGCTCAATGAAGAAATAATAAGAAAGGATGATGAGCTAAGGAGGTTGTTGGAGGATCTGAAGAAGGTAGAGAAAAAGTTTTATTTGTAGAGTAGCAGTGAGAAGTGGATGGAGGATGGTGATAGAAATATCAAGCTTTACCACACAACTGTTAAAAGAAGGGAAGCTAATAACATCATTTTTTATCTTATTGATGCAGACGGTACTATTGTCAACAAGCATGAAGTTCTAGAAGAGCAGGCCATTCAGTTCTATTCTTCTCTTTATTATGAAGAGTTTGAGGATGAGTTGGAGGAGGAGATGGAGTGGAAGTTTAAGCTTGCAAGAACCCACAACAATATTCTCACAAAGGCAATAAATGAGCAGGAGGTCAAAGATGCACTATGGAGCATAGGCAGCAACAAGTTCCCAGGATCTGATGGTTTCAATATTTTTTTTCTACAAAAAGATGTGGGAGATAATTAAGGAGGATATGGTGGCATATGTGAGGTGGTTCTAAGTAGGAGGAAATATGGTTAGACAGGTCAATCACTCTTTTCTTGTGCTCATTCCCAAGAAGAAAGTGAGAGCTTCTCTTGCTGATTTCAGACTTATTGTTTGTTGTTCTGTAAAATATAAAATTATTGCAAAGATCAGGGCTGCTACATTGAAGACAATACTTTCCTACCTTATTTTTGAAAATCAACGAGCTTTTGTGGCAGGAAGGAGTATTAGTGATTGTGTGTTACTGGCAGAAGAATTCTTGCAGTACTACAATGTGATGAGAAGTAGTATGAAGGCATGCTTAAAGTTGGATGTCTCTAAAGCATATGATAGTGTCAGATGGGACAAGCTCTGGTGGATCATGAAGTAGATGGGGTTCAATGACCAGTGGATAGGCTGGATGAAGTAGTGTGTAGGAACTACAAGTTTCTCCATCCTGGTCAATGGCACATCAGTAGGGATGTTCAAAGGTAGAAATAGACTACGTCAGGGTGATCCGCTCTCCCCTCTTCTCTTTGTGATTGTTATGGAGTACTTCACCCAGAAGATGTAAGATGAAGATAGGAGGAAGATGATCAAGCCATTCACAGTGCATGGTACCAAAGTGATGACACATTTAATTTTTGTAGATGATGTGCTTATTTTTTGAGGCCAAATAAAACACCTTGGCAAACCTGCAATTGCTCATTAGGGAGTTCGGGAGGTAGACGATATTGTGCATAAATGTAAATAAGACTCATCTTTTCCTATCCAAAAATTGCTAACATATGGAAGATAGATTAAAGGAGGCAATGGGTGTGGAGGTGGGGAAGTTTCCTACAAAATAACTTCATTTTCTGTTGGCTGGAGGCAACTTACAAGTCAAACACTTTGTTGATTGCTTGGACAGAATAGAGGAAATGATCAACAGATGGCCAACTCAGAAAACATCCATGGCGAGGAGAGTTACTCTTTTGAAAGTTGTTGTAGAGGGCCTTCTTATCTTCTGGGTACAGTAAGGAGATATACCTGGTACGGTCCTAGATAGAATGGAAATGAAGATGTCAAACTGCCTGTGGGCAAGTGTGTACCACCCGATGAGGTATGTGTGCATGGTCCTTCCAAAAGATGAAGGAGGATTGGACTTGAAAGTACCAAAAGATATAGCAAAGTGGGGGGCTTTGAGAAGAATTATTATCTATCAAGAAGGCACGTCAACTTGGGGGAAATAGATGAGAGAAAGATATCCAAGAGGGTTGGACTTCATATCAAATACAAGAGAAGGATATTCATGCACAATCAATGTCATGACAGAGATATGACAGCAAGCAAGGAATTTGTTTGACCCATATGAGACCGGGGGATGGAGACATAAAGACCCAAATATCATCCTTTGGGAAGTGATGAGATCAAAACTAGTAAAAAACAAACATATGGAGCAGGTATGGGTTGGAATACATGTGTCAAAATGGAGTATATGTGTGTATAAAATTCTACACAATGCACTAGCTACCCTGGACAAAATACATAGATGTAATAATGAAGATGTTGTTGTTTGCTTGATGTGTAAAGAGATGGATGAATCTCACGCTCACCTGGTAGGCTGCTGCAAATTTACTAAGGAAGTTTGGAAGCTAATATGTGAGGAGTTCAGATTGTATCTACATCTGAAAGAAAAAGCAAGAAGAATGTGACAAGTTGTGGGAAAAGCGAAAAAAAAGATAATCTTATTTATTGCTCTTTGTTACCACATCTGGGAGGAAAGGAATGCACAAAGACATGGAGGTACAACAGCAAATACAAAGAGTGTTGCTGTAAAAAATTGAAATTGTGTTAAACGTAAATTACACATTAATTAGTTGAATAAGTTTTCATTTTTGGATGTATGGTGTTGGGCGTACATGTAAATTTTGACCTCCTATGTTTTTAGGAGGGAGTCACAATATATTTACTTGATTTTGATACATATATACATACATATGTATAGAGGGTTCATTTGTTGCCCGCTTAGATAACTATTTGGTCAGAAAAGTAACTATTTGGATTAAAGAGTAACTATGTTGTCAAAAAAGTAACTATTCCACTAAAAAGGTACAATCAGACAGAATATACATTAAAATTTTTGGAACGAATGTGATTGTACATCTGTTAGAAATGTAACTTGTAAGTAAAGTAACTATATGAAAGGTAATGTAATTATGTACACGTATAAAGAAAAAAAATACCATAGAAAAGTAATTGTTACTGGAACGAGTAGCTACCTATGCAGGTATCAAAGATGCATATATATATATATATATATATATATATATATATATATATATATATATATATATATATATATATATATATATATATATATATATATATATATATATATATATATATATATATATATATATATATATATATATAGAGAGAGAGAGAGAGAGAGAGAGAGAGAATCAGGCTAGAATACACTTGAGTGTACAGATCGCACGAATACACTCAAGTATGTTTGCACATCAAGACTAATTTTTGCAAAATGTAAACCATTGATCTTCACTGTCATACTATAACTAGGCTACATACAAAATTTGAGCCCATTTGGATGAGTGTAAGTCACTCATCTAAGGGCAACAAAATCGACGCGCGACACTAGTTTGAAATGTATAATTTTTGCGGTCTTTATAACATGACCTATAAATGTCCAAATGTGCTCAAATTTTGCGTATGAGCTATTCACAACATGTTTAAGAAGATCAACGAATTAGATTTTTGAAAAATATATTACATCATGAAAAACTATTTGAGTGTATTCTGCTCCGAATACACTCTAGTGTATTCTAACCTAACTATATATATATATATATATATATATATATATATATATATATATATATATATATATATATATATATATATATATACATACATATATATATATATGCATACATACATATATGTATATACATATATGTATATACATATATACATATATGTATATACATATATATACATATATACATATATATATATATATATATATATATATATATATAGAGAGAGAGAGAGAGAGAGAGTCAGGCTATAATACACTCGAGTGTATTCGGAGCATAATACACTCAAGTAGTTTTTCATGATGCAATATTTTTTTCAAAAATCTAATCCGTTGATCTTCTTAAACATCTTTTTTTAGATAAGTCGGGAGGCAATCTTATTCATCCCGCCCTCCCCTTGCGAGCAAAATTAAACGATAACTTACAATCACTAATCAAACTGGAAATAGGAAACATGGTAGTACTACTACCATTACAATCCTTGTAAAGTAACTCATCAACCCCCTTGGGGGGTGGGCATACTCTGTGTATGCAACAGGATTTTTGGTGTTCTTCCTCGCAACCATGTCAGCTACTGAATTGCATTCTGCATTCCCTGGGCACATAGTCTACCTTCCAACCAACTTGCCTCAACCGTTTGAATTTGTGAATGATCTTCTTAAACATCTTGTGAATAGCTCATACGCAAAATTTGAGCACATTTGGACATTTATAGGCCATGTTATAAAGATCGCAAAAATTATGTATTTCAAATTAATTTCGCGCGTCGATTTTGTTGCCCTTGGATGATTGACTTATACTCATCCAAATTGGCTTAAAATTTGTATGTAGCCTAGTTATAGTATGACAGTGAAGATCAATGGTTTACAGTTTGTAAAAAATAGTCTTGATATGCAAACACACTTGAGTGTATTCGTACGATCTGTACACTCAAGTGTATTCTAACCTGACTATATATATATATATATATATATATATATATATATATATATATATATATATATATATATATATATATATATATATATATATATATAACTCCATCGTGACGGGTTCTGGTCTACCGAGACGACCCGCCTAGTCGACCTCCGAGTTGAGTTTTGAACCTTCAACCGGAGATTCATGGATGCCTTACACGAGAGTAAAAAAGAACTCTCGAGAAATGATTGTTATACAAACGTCCACCTCACATGTTGATCTTTGTCGCAAGCTATGTTGATGCTAACTAGGCAAGTGTATGTCAGTGACAAAATGTCTACTTCTAGTTTGATATATTCTTGGGTGATCATCTCTATAGCTGGCAGAGTAAGAAACAATGAGGCCTGCTCCAATACTGAAGTTGTATAGCAAGCAATGGCTCATGCATATTATGACATTCAGTGGGGTATCATTTATTCTCCATGTAATTGAGATCCTAGTTCAGACACTATTTGTTCTAAATTGTGACAATCAAGTGGTTATACACATAGTAAACGATATTGTATTTCAAGAACAGACCAAGCACATTGAGACGGCTGTCGCTTTATCAAAAACTTGGTGTAGGCAAAGAAGTTGTTACTCCGAACGTGAAGACGGGGAGAACAAACAACCAACATTTTCACCAAACTGCTGCTACCTCTTTTCTAGAATGTGTCACAGCGTGGGACTATATGGGTGGGGGGGGGGGGGGGGGGGGGGGATTTCCAAGTTAACAAGGGGAAAACACATAGTTGAACTAGAAAATTAATGGACGAACATACTTGAGGCCCATGCATATATCCAAACAGATGATAAACTAATTAACTAATTCACTTTGTATAGGAATACTAACCCCGCCATGTTGCTGAGAAATCATAGGGCATAAAAAATGCAATCAGTGAGCTCACATATAGCCAAGGGAGGGGGTCAACGAACAATGGCTATGGATAAAGAGGTAGCATAATTCTTCGTTGTACAATCATCACCACAATCCTATGTTCGTTAACACGCAATGCATACATAAGAAATTAAGATAAGATTCATACGTGGAATGAAATTAGTGTAAATGTTAAATATTAAAAGTTTTATGCATGTAGGCATTCTATTAAAACTAAAATTGTGTACCTGGATACAATTACAGACAATTATGGAACAAATGGAGGAAAAGTGCATGTATTTTCAAGAGATTAATCCATCTAAGAAGTTTAGGCAAGAGACATTTTTAATAGAAATAGATAAGCATCCCCTCTCAGTTTATTTGTTTGAACTTTCAGTTTCAAAGGATCTTTGAAACTGTCCCTCTACATGCATTTGAGGTCGTTTACACAGGATTTCACTAGTTGAAATTCACCAGCCAAAAGAGTTTTCCATCTATACATGGAACGACAATAATCGTCCCTTCTTACAGCGGTCTGATAATGCTTAAATCAAAATATACAGACAGAAATTTGTTGTGGTTTAGAGTGAAAGAGACGGACGTCAAGCTGGTCCTATGGTTACATTTTTCTCTAGCTCTCTTTGCCTAGCACGCTCCATCTTACGCTTTCGCCACTCTTCAAGAGCTGTATAGAAATAGAAGCATGCTCAAGTTAATCACCCAACAACCGACCTTAAAAAATACAACTGCTAGAACCCACCAACTACCATAGTCAGAAGATCCTCAGCTTAGAACACATTTCTAGAAATAGTTTACCTTTTTTACTCTTTTCGTCATTCATGGCCCTAAAATCTTGAAGCCTCTTGGATAAATCAACAGCAGCAGTTTGTTTCGGAACGATCTCTGGGGTTGTTTCTAGCTCAGTATAAACTTCTTGTTCTATATCTCTTACCTATGCAAACCAGTTAGGAGGAATCCATAACTAGTTCCATTATAAGTATGTTTTGCCATACTAGATATCCAAAAAAGACCCAGTTACAAAACTCTCAGTTTCTTACTCTTTTGATGAGTTGCAATGGCTCAAAGGAACGCCGGATATCCTCAGACTCCCTGATATAATGTAGTTTGGCTGCATCAAGGTTGGAGCATCGAAAATGATAAATCCAAGTTTCGTATAATATATTAACTCACAATACAAGCAGATGAAGTAAATGTCGTAATCATGAAATAAACGTAAATGCAGTAGTACAAACACTAGCAAGCGTCAACTTTCAGTGTTAGCCAAAATCGGATTTTGAGAGTATCAGAAAATATATATTTCCTGAATCAAGCAAAAATAAAGCACACCCCTATAGTGGAAATGAGAGCATAATCCTAGTCCTGGTGACAAATATGTCAAACCACTAAACAGAATAATAAGTTAAACAACTATAAATAATTTGACAAATTGGAAATGGAGAAGTGAGAATTGCTAGTAATCTAATACTTCCTCGGGCTAGAGCATCAAACCCAGCTGGTAAAAAAAACAGTGGTCTTGAAGATCAACTTCCTAAATGATACTGCAAAGAGATCAGCAACTTGATATCCACGTATAACCAGTGGCGTTGAAGATCAACTTAAAACTCACTTACAAAATGGCAATGCACTTTACATATGTTTGGTTCTTTCATGGAACACTTGTTATTTGCAACAAAATGTGGCTTAGATGAACAGAGTACACTGATATGAATTTCTCGGAAGTGGCACAGCCCTCTTAAGGACCGAGAATGGGCCTGCGAACAGAATTATAATCTTAAGGAGGAGCCGCCAAGGTGACAAAGAGGAGGCACATATGGTCACCTCCGTCCTTGAAAGAAGGACATGCAGTAGGGAAGATCAGCTAGTGCGGCGGCTTAGCTTGGCAGATAAAACATGTAGGGAAAGAAGAGACATTGTATGTCATAAGTATAGCAAATGGTTTCAAAAAGCAGCCAACTTTCATCAATGCAGCACAGGTCGTGTGTGGGAGAGGAGAGTCATGCGAGGAGGGCCAATACATGAAGGCTGCATGGCTCTGATGGGATTCTCATTCAATGGTTGCCTTAATCCCTTATTTGTCATCAGAAAGTGATATCTTATTCTATTAACTAAACAAGGAACACATGGGCTTTCCTTATGTAGAAGTAGGCATGGCCTAATTTCCAATAAGAAATTATTTAAATATAGGTAGGAAAGGAGAAAAGGAGACTGCTCATCTAACCAAGATATCCTCTTTGTATGTACAAAGCATGCGGCCTGGCCCTATCAAGCAAATCCAGAATGTTCACATTCAATAGGACCCACACCAGCTGTTTAGGACATACAGAATGGCACTACATCTCAAAACAATCTGCCTCACACACAACAGTGTCTTCAATTGTCCATGCAACATTTGCATTATCATGGAGACTGCAACCAACTTTTGAGTGATGAGCCGGCGACCAGTCACATTCTATTGACACTTCTGTGGAATTGTATCTGCCACGTTGCTCTAGTAGATCTTTGAAGATGTGAAACGAGTGGATACAGGATATCATATGTAAACTGACTAAGATGCCACTTGAGCTCGAGACGGGTATATTAGACACTAACAGCTCAAGGTAGGTGGCAGGCTACTGCTTCTTGGCATCCAAAATTATCAAGTCTCCCCAGGTAGGGGGCAGATTTATGCCACATAAAAAGTACGAGGTGCCCAGGATGCTACAACACATCCATTAAACGGCAAAAAGATAATTTGATATTTTGACGTAAGGCATTTCAGTCCAATAACGATATCTTCATTTGGTGGACGTTTCTCTATAGGCTGGCTACTATACATACTATTGATGTGATTCAAAACACAGTTCTCTGATATCTCACCAATGAGTGCTTTATGAATGACTTCATCAGCTTTGTTGTAGCTCTCTTCTGAAACATATAGTAGTCTCGTCATCAGTTGGCCTTACACTGTAAACTGTGGTAACAAAGAAACAGAAAATAAATAAAACCTAGATGCCCCTAACATGATATGATCAGGAGAATTAGGAATGTTTTTTCTTCTACAGCCTTTATGGAAGAAGAATATGAGATTTCTGATGTATAGCTATGTACATTCACTCTTTTATATAGAATAAAAGATCTCCTACTTCAGGGAATAAATATATTACCAAAAAAATGCAGCCGCGGATAGAAGTAGATTTATACCAAGTAGCCACCACATGATGATGTTGCAGTGTATTCATTACAGCTGGCTAACTCTTTCCTCCGTAAACCATATGCCATTTCACATTTTGAAAATATCATCTAATTTCTGTGAGGATCGGATATTCATTATCTTGACAGGACAAAAGCGAATCCCACTTTCCCTCCCAAATGTACTAGCATTCTTCCAAGGAGAAAGGCGATGACTTATAGCATCCAGAGATAGTAGAAGGCCACAAATGTCCAAATACAAGCCTCCTGCTATAGAAGCTGCGGAGATTGGAAACTGAAAGATAATACGGGTTTCTGATCCTAAATCGACCTTGAAAAACAGTATCATGGGAAAGATAACTTTGTTGGAGGAGCACCAAGTGGCTCATGCTATCATGACGTTGTGGACAGAGATCATGTAGAGAAGAGCAGATCTATACCAGCACAAAATGACACTTTGGAAAGGAGATGTTAAGGTTCGAGGGGGATAGACGATTGAGGGAGACTATACTCAAAGATCACTATTATAATCTGGGCTATGTTGCTAAAATGGTAAACACCAAGTGATGAGAGCAAAGGGGGGAAATTATGAGAGCTTGGAATAGGGTATAGCTACTGATAAGCTAGTGGATCCGGTAATGAGATTAGAAGATACACAAAATATAACTCTTCCAAAGGGGTACATCACACTAATGGAGATGAAGGAAACAAAGGGAATTCACAGCTTTAACCATGAACAACTGGGTGCAACAAGGGGGATGTACATTCTATATCATGAAAGAGGAAGGTGTGGGAAGCACCTGCACCCTTAAAAGTACAGATTTTCCTTTTGAGAATATTGCTGAATAGGCTGTGTCAATATTGGGAAACATCAGCAAGTCTGACGTGACATACATATCCTGCAAATATTATGTCATACTCCCAAGATCAGCATATACGCTATTCACGAAGCATGGAGCTATTCAAACTATTTGGAGGACTGTGCTAACAAGAAAGACTAATATAAGGGACTACTCTCTATATCCGATGCTTTTATTAGGATTTATGAAGGAAAGAAACAACAGCATCTTTGAGAATTGTATAGTTCTATTTGACATGTAGTCATTATAATTGTGTTCGAGGCTTTGGGTAAAGTTCCGCTCAAAGAGTCTTGCGTAGAAGATGGGGACAGAATAGCGGATGGAGCTTGAATCCGGTGGAAAAACTTATTTCCATAAACTTTTCAATGGAGATACCATGATTGTGTCGGGACTTGTTTGTGACTGAAAACGTGATATCACCTACAAACAATGGGTAACACAATCAAAGACTAGGAATGCTTTGAAAAAGCTGACAATAGGAAAGGTATGTGGGTTGGACAATATGCATCCCTATACCCTGTAGACGATATTGAAGGACATTAGAATTGAATTGTGCAACTACTGACTTTTAAATTAGATTATAAGAACAAGGACAATTCTTGGTAAATGGAAAATTATATAGTTCCCATTTAAATAAACAAGAGAGATATAATATTACATAAACAATGGAGGTATATTACTCATGAGTTAGTATGAATACATTTGAAGAGGACTTCCTAGTATCTATTAGATAGATCAGATGGCATACAACCAATTTGGTATCATGCCCAAGAGGTCACCTAAGGAAGCTAGTTTTCTAATTTGAAATTTGAAGAAGAGGCAAAGAGGGAATAAAAACGATATCAATTTTTTGCTGATAATATTGTTTTGATTGACGAAACTAAAGATGGATTGAATGATAAAGTTGAACGTTGGAGAAAGGTATTGGAATCAAATGGATTGATGATTGGCAGGAGCAAAACTGAGTATATGCATTGCAATTTCAGCCAATCTCGTAGTGTGAATGATGGAGCCAAGTTGGACGGAGTAGATATATCAAAATGTGATAAATTTTGTTACTTGGGTTCTATTATTCAAATAGAAGGGGATGTCCAAAATGGCGTTTGTCACAGGATCACTACAGGATGGTTGAAATGGAGTGCAACTGGAGTATTATGTGATCAGAAGATCCCTCTTAGGTTGAAAAGTAAGTTTTATAGAACATATATACGGCCAGTCATGCTCTATGGGAGTGAATGTTGGGCGGTGAAGAAACAAGGTCTCAACAAGATGAACGTGGCTGAAATGCATATGCTGAGGTGGATGTGTGGGAAGACAAGAAAAGATTGCTTGAGAAATGACTATATCAGGAATAAAATGGGGGTGGCGAGCATTGAGGACAAGTTGTGTGAGGGCCGACTCAGATGGTAGAGTTGAATGGAAATGAAGGATCCATGTAGCCGACCCCAACATAGTTGGGACTGAAGCTTAGATGATGATGATGATGATGATGATGATGATGATGATGATGATGACGATGACGATGACGACGACGACGACGACGACGACGACGACGACGACGACGACGACGAGGATGATGATGATGATGATGATGATGATGATGATGATGATGACGATGATGATGATGATGACGACGATGATGATCTAGTTCACATTGATTTAATCAAATGTACCACCAAGTACAAATAGAAGTTCTTTGGAGGGTTTTTAAAATATAAGGGGTCCAAGTCTAATATATAGACTCTTTTTTCTAAAACCTATATATTGACATGCATGAAACTCTAAATGATGTAGGACAAGAATATGCTACTCATCATATAGCATTGTTTCTTTAATTGATTTTTTGAGATTTTATTAAGCTGTGTGGTTCAGTCCCGCACTGACTATTAGTTAACTAGAATTAATCAAATACCGATACACATGTTTTGTAAGTCCCGTTAAAAGGAAAAGTCGATTGAAATCTACTTGGATATTCAGTAGTTTTAATTTTAGCCATTAAGCTCCTCAGTATTTGGTGTCGAGACCTAAAGAGTCGGTCCCATTCCCATCATATGGCAGCCATCTCCCTTCCCCACTATAGCAACCTGACCATAGTCCCTCTACTTCCCTCTCCTCTCCTCTCCTCCCCCAACCTACCATCGGCCCACCCTCCCTGTTGTTTGTTGCTTGACTAGTGACGCCAACAGCAAGCCCATGTAGGACCACCATCAGCTGCAAGAGCCACTAGAACGCTACTATTGGTGGTTGCTACCGTCTACCACATCGCCCACATTGCTGCAACCTGCAAGGCCCGCCCACCTGTAGCCAGCAGTGAGGTCGATCCAAGGAATGAGGTATTGTCGGTATTGGAGGTATTTCGGTCGAATATCGATACCGACGGGTACCGATACAGTTACATGTGTGTGTACCGATAGGATTGCAAATATCGATAATACCAACATGTATGCCGTCAATACTGCCATGTTTCGATGGTTTCGGTGCAAAATGCACTACTAACTTCACTGTACCAACCGAAACCGTCGGTAATTACCGACGGGTATATGTTTATTGCAAGGATGACTGTTGTTACTTCTTGGGAGGAGAAAATAAGGTGCATTTGGATGATTTTTGGCAATTGGAGCTAATACCAACCCAAATCAAGGTAATTCTAACTAATCTCTTTCATTTTCTACCATTAGCAACCTCTCATCTCTCTTTCCTACTTTTTTCTTCCACTTTCACCTAAAAAAGGGTTTTTTACCGCCAAAATCTACTATTACTCCAATTTGTATATGTTTATGCGAACTATACATACATCTATAAGTATATTATGTAGATCTACAATATTATCACTAGATTTACCTAATTACAACACTATTAATTGCTATTATCATGCGTTTTAGCTAAGCATATTACAATTAGTATTGATATAATTAGTTACTTATTTATGTTTAGTAGAAGATGTTTTACTAAAGAGTAATGTGAATATAATACCAATGTTTTAGAAAGCGGGAAGCGGGAGGCGTGCGCATAGTAACAATATACTCCGTTTTTTTGAAAAAAACGCGTTTAAAACGCGTATTATTCACGTGACGTATATGACGGCCGTTTTAAACTCCAAACCGAATAATACGTTTTAAACGCGTTTAATTCGCGTTTTATTCGCGTATTGCGTTTTAAACGCGTTTAATACGTTTTTTTGCCGTTTTAAACAGTTCTGTACTTTTGCTTCACATTTATTTTTTCCACGTCCTTTTTAACTTGTAGCAGGGTTCCACTAAACTATCCAACCTTCCTCCTCTATCCCTCGACACACCAGGAGGAGTAACCCTCGACATTCTACATGTACGCTCCATCTTTCTCCTCCATTCTCCCCCTTTCTTCCTTGATTTGTGCCTGCTGCTCCCACTTCTTCCCCTTCTTCCAATATTAGAGTAATCAGTTCGATGTTTAGTCATTTTCAATCATTATGTGTGGGTTTATATATATTTTGTATGTATGTGTGTATATATATATATATATATATATGTATGTATTCCGCTTTTTTGCCGACTTTTTTCCAAACTTTTACTACGTTGACCGATTTTTATCCGAATTTTCCGCATAATTCCCGATTTCCGAATTTTTCAACTTGGCCGTACGTATCTCGAATACCGAATTTGTGACTATGGGCGTGCGGACACCACCTTGTGGCCGCTTGAGCGCCAGGTGGGCGCTCAAGCAGCCGCTTTTTGAAAAAGTGGATTCTTAATTTTCTATATGATTGTATACAAAAATACACAAATTTGTATATATATATATATATATATAATGTTTTTTAAGAAACTTGTATACATAACCAAACCCTTGTGGCAGTGTAAAATTCACCCTACACAACAATATTGCTACTTAATAGTTGATTATATATAGATGAAGCATTAAGATACATTTCTTATATATAACAGTATACTAGTATCATACTATCATGTAATAATGTGATCTACTTAATAGTTAGTACAATTTATAGATAAATTGATCACATATAGTCGTATACTAGTATCAAGCCATGATACAATGCACTTAGTAGTTAGTAGTTAGTGTAATATAATAGTACTATACTTCACAGAAATATGCATTGATTTTGTATTACATTTACACACTGGTTGTTTCTTAGATTAATGTTCTATAGTTAGTAATTAGTACTATACAGCAGTACAATAGTTAGTAATTAGTACTATGTGACAATCACATAGTTTTATGTTACATATACATGGTAAGTTTTATGTTAGTATTACTTGCTATAACAGACTTAATAGGTACATAGTCGTCACTATTGTATATAGCAGCAAAATCAGTGTAGTATTACACACTGATTAACTACTATACAGTATTTAGATACATACATAGTTACTTGATACAATAATATCATATTAACATGTTAAATAATGTTATACAATATCAATAGTGTAATATTACACAATGAAAATATCATTATATTTCACTTTTGGGCCTAGGAAGTGGGTCTAGGTCCTACTTTTCACTTAAGCGGACTCAGGCGGGCGCTCAGAATCAGTGTCCAGGCGGGCGCTTGAGCGGGCATGAAGCGGCCGCTTAATGCAAAACCGTTTGACCAGCCGCCTAAGGCCTATTTGGAGCGGCCAAGGGTCTCATCCGCCTGAGCGACCGCTTAAGCGGCCGCCTGGGCCGCTTTTTAAAACACTGTATAATACAAATGAGTATTATACACTTATACAGTATTGCATATGAATGAGCAACACGGAACTTCATACAACAAACCATACATAATGTACATGCCATGGACTTATGGGAGCAAGTGTCAACCATATCAACTCTATAGTGTATGGAGAATCAATGTGTAACTCGACATACAATTGATATAAGTTAGTAAGTTACTATGTTATTACTGTGTTGTAAATTGGATATTATTGTATAAGTGTGTGTATTTATATTTATGGATTGTGCTAGTAAAATTTCAAATCTTAATTCCTACATTTTGTCATCGAAATCCTTCATCGAAATACCCATAAAACAGGACATATTCCCTACCTCCCACATGATGGACACCCCACCCCCACATACCCATTATAAAATTGTATTGCATAAACGATGCATGCAGGCGTCGAGATTACACCAGTAAAATTTCATGATTTAATTTGTTCATTTTGGCATTGAAACGGCCAAGATTGCATTTGTTGGTATTTCTGTCGGTATATCGGTAAATACCTATTTCGAGGTTTTCGAAACGGCATCGGTATCGGATGCCTAGTTCCTTGGGTCAATCCAGTCTGGCCATCCACGCACCACACACAACGCCCTCCACCCCCCCAACTCCTACATATGTGACAACCAAGAAACAGCAGCATCTTTTTTCTTCCTTCTCCCGTCTCCTACTACTGCTGTAATAACCACCTTCCGCCATCTATGTGTATGTTTCCTATATACAATATATATGCATAATAGGCTAATTACAATACTGGAAAAAAAAACGCCCAGAAAAACTTAGGCGCCCCTTGGCTCATTCTGGCTACCTAGCTGCCTTGACAAGTATGATTTGTCTAGGAGTTTACGTGAAGTTGTACAAGCATTGTGGAATAAGCATGGCTTGGCACAAGTGCGGCATCTGTTTTTACCATTAAAATTGATTTTTCCATCTGAAGACTCTTCAACATAGTCGCTATAATGGATGCTATTGGTTTCTTTGGCGGATAGGCAATTTTCAAGTACTTTGTAGTTGCTACAGTAAGGCCTTAGATCACAAATTCTGGACGTCACAATTTGAAAGTGGTGCGAGGGTTTTTCGCAGGAGTTCTGAGATTGAGGCTTGCAAATCTGATTCAACTGAGGAGGCTACCTGATAGTGATCAATGATGGTCCTTACCCTCCCAGCAATCAAATGGAGGAGAATATGTTTTCAATAGATGTAGAAGCAAAAGAACCAAAAGAAGTTTGGTAATTCATTTCCACGGTCCACCCATATGTAAAATTTTGAGGAGAGCATGCAGTGATGCTTACATTGATTATCAGCTTTGGGAGAGAAATTTTATCTTATTTGATTCAATTGTGCATCCTTTCCCTACTTAATGAAATTGATACATTGGTCTACTCCACCAGAGTTTTTTATGAACAGCATATTGAAAGTTTGAAATGCATTGTGTTATTGCTTGATATATCCTCAAATTGTATGTTGCAACTTTTTAATCGTGTAAATTAGGAGCTTGTATACTTACCGATGTGTGTATTTGTGTTTTTGTGTCATAAAGTGTAGGATAGAATTATTAGCATCAACTAATGTCTACTCTCAATGTTCCTTATTTCACACCATGAAATATTCATGCCAAACTTTCATTGAAGTTCTTTTTGTAACATCCAGGAAAGTTGCCACAAAGTTCCATTTCCATGCGGAAAAATCCTACTACAAATCAATATCCCACATTGAGCTTTAACTTCGGTTCACATTTTATTTTAATCGAATGATGTTCCACGCATAGTTAACCCTTTTAAATGGTGTCCCCATGTCAAACTGCTATCAGACAATGGAGGACATCTTGAGCATGCTTAGTGAATAACCTTCATGACAGGTCATGCTAATTGGAAGTTCTGACGCATTTGGTAAAATGGTTTTTGATCCGTACTTCAGTTGTGGTAAATTGTCACATGATAAATCAGGAATTGAACATGTTTTGCTAGAAAACAAATTATTGGAGGGCAAGGTAGCATTTATCCTTGATAGTGCATCTCAATGAGAAAATCTTCACTCAATGACTAGAATTTATAACAAATGCAATTTATTCAGTTAAGTACAGCTTTTTTTGGAATATGTATAGCATCCTTTTCGAATTGGTTCTACCCACAACGATTGAGAATGGATTTAGTCAAAATGCAAACTGCAGTTAGGTATCATGGGTGTGAATTTATTTCACTAAGTGGGACCCTTCACAAGCAAGGCTGCTTTAGACCGACCCCATCATGTGAAACCTGATACCCTGAATAGCTCACAAATGGAGGAAGCCAGAAAACCACCCAGAGTCTACTTCTGTGGTGAGCCAATCTCGCTTCGGAGGGGTATTCTATTGCCAAGGTATCAAAGCCGAACCAGTTCTTTAATGGAACCCACTCCCATCTCAGAGGCTACTCCTTGTCGGTTTCAAAACATGAAACTTGTGACAACCTTATATTCAATCACCTACCTAATATGTCTGGTCTCAATTCCAATATAGACATTCTTGATATAAGATAACATGACAATATTGTTAAAAACCTAATCAAAATGCAATATATATGGCAGTCATGTCAAGATAGAACAATTGAGTCAATGTGTAACATAGGTGTCTAGGTTTGCCTGATTGCAGCTCTAGATTTTATCGACAGAATTGGTCCTTTAGAAGTGTCCTCAAACTGTATCCATAAACATCATACTATGGCCAAGTGGCAAGGTAAGAAGTATAGATCCAGAATCTAGACCCACACATTGAATATGGACAATCCTACAAGGAAACAGCATAGTGTAAATGTATATGTAGATTGTAATAAAATCTGTACGGATATAAAGTATATAAGGTTATACGGGCGCCCTGGACAGCCACCTAGCCTCCAGAACCTGGGAACCCAACCTAATTAGGTCATTGGCGACCTGAGCGGCCGCCTAGGCACTTGTTGGGTCAAATTGGACCTAGAATCTGGACAAATCTTTTATTTTTGCTTACTTCCTACGACATTCTGTTAGTTTTCTTTGATATATGTTCCTCCTCCTTACTCTCCTCTTGTTTTTTCTTTTTCTCCATGGTTCCACCAAGCAACAAAGTTTCTGCAATTTTACTGCATGTTCCACTCTTTATTTTCATTTCTTATTTTTGCTTCCTCGGACCTCTGCCAAGCAACAAAATTGCTGCTGTCACAGAGTTACGGTTTCTCTACTATTATTCATTTATTGTTGCTCCGTTATTACCGATGTACTACATACCCCCTTAATTTTTTTCTACATCCTCCTATATCTATTTACTGTTTATAATCTCTTGTATGAAAGAACTCACATTGATACAATGTTAATTTCTTTCTTGCATTTATAGTTTTCTTAGTCTAGCATCCCTATATTATTTTTAGTTATTCATATTGATACTATTAGTATATATATTTTACTGGTTTTATTCTTTTTATTTTGTTATGGGCTTTAGACTAGTCTTGTCTATTAGCCTCTTTCTTTTATCCCATATTGTTTGTCCATGCTTTACTCTTTACTCTCTTGTCCTATAAAAGAGAGTTCTTTGTAATTGTTTTAATCATCCAATAAGAATTCCTTTATTATTTTAAATGGTATCAGAGCAATCTGATGCCCCTTAAGCCCTTCCCTCTCTAACCCTATCCCATGCCCCCATAACCCTAGCTAGCCGCCATCCCTCTCTTCTCCCTTCCCCTTTGCTGCCCCTCCCCCCGCCGGCGCCGCCAGTCAGTCTTCTCCCTGCCGCCACCCAGCCCTGCCCCTCCTCTCCCTCTCCCCACCGCCGCCAGCCCCTCTTCCTCTCCCCATCCCGTCGTCAGCCCCTCCCCATCTATCCTCTCCTCCCTCCCCTCTTCCACACCACCAGTCTCTCCATCCACTAGCCATCTCTTCCTCCGGCTAGCCACCCCAATCACTCTGTCTCTTCCCGCTACTCTCTAGATGTCTCTGGAACTTTCTAATTATTGCACGTTGACGGATTAATCGGTTTTCGCTCACTGTCTGCCTACGCCTCATGATGGGGTAATTCTTCCTCCATGTTGGCGTAGATTTTTCTGACCCTTCTACTGCCCCTGTGTGGGTTTCTGAGATCTAATGTTTTAGATCTCATGTTGCTACCTTCTACCCCCGTGTGGGTGTTACTAGTTCTTGCTCGTAGTCTACTACTGCCCATGTGTTGGATTTCTGCTGCTATTTTCTGTTAATTGCTATGTCTACCTCCTGCCTGCTGCTCCTTTCTGCTTCTGCTTCTGCATCTTGCATACTATGTGACTCATGGCTTCCACCGATCCGCTCCGGAATCTGTGTCACTACTGTCAAGTTGGATGGATCCAACTATCATACATGGTCTGCTTCTTTCGAGCTTTATGTTAAGGCATAAGGACGCTACTCCCATCTTTTAATGATGCCCCGGCTGCTCCTGCTGCAAATGTTGATGATAAGACAAAGCAGGAAAAAGATCTATGGAATAAGGAGGACTCTAGAGCTATGACCTGGATGGTCAACAGTGTTAAACCTAAGATTAGCCAATCTCTTTTACGATTTCAGACGGCTAAGAACATGTGGGATCAACTTTCCCACGTGTACTCATCAACAAAATCCGAAGAAAGTGTTTGAAATCTTCAAACACTTGGCCAAGAAGGAGTACACTAATACTGATTCTATGGAGGACTACTACCATCCGTGTTGTGCGCTCTTGGATGAATTTGAGATCTACCACCCGCTTACTGTTGATATTAAGGAAATCCAACGTCAGCACAACGAGCTTCAGCTTGTTCAGTTCCTTGTTGGGTTACCACATTCCTTTATTGGTGTTGTTGATCAGATCCTATCCAATAATCCTATGCCTACCTTGAGAGATGTTCTCAAACGTGTACAGCGCTTATCCTCTATCTCTCAAGTTTCCCCCGATCACTCTGATGTAGCTGCACTTGATGTTAGGTCTGATGATTCATTCCGTAGTCGTGGTCGTGGTCGCGGTCGTGGGTGTGGTCGAGGGCTCTCTACTACTGGACCTCGTCGCGGATCTTACTCGTCTGGCTCCGACTCTTCATCTACTGAACAACACTACTGTAACTTCTGCAAACGAACAAATCATACGGAAGACCGTTGTAGGATCAAGCATGGCAAACCTGCATGGGCAAATCAAGCAAAATAGATCCGCTCTGAGTTTGAGAAATTACTAAGCTCGACTGGCTTCCTCCGCTGAGACCTCCATTGATGGCAGTTCTTCTCTCCTGGCACAGTTTGGTAAAAATACATGGGTGATCGACTCTGGTGCAACCTCTCATATTACTGGCAATTATACTTTATTTTCTAAAGTGCATAGAACTTCTGTTATTCCGCCTGTTACTCTTGTCAACGGTTCTCAAACACCATTTCTGGAATTGGAAATGTTTGTACTCCTGGTCGTCTTTTATTACGTTCGGCATTATATGTTCCTAAATTCCCAATAAATATGTTATTTGTGAGTAGAACTGTTAAGAGCCTACGATGCTCCATAACTTTTGACCCGGATGGTGTTATATTTTAGGATATGCGCATGAGGATGAGGATTGGTTCGAACCATGAGGGACCAAATGGCTTATACGATCTGGACACGCCGAAGACTGTTGCACTACTGACTACTTCTGTGATCGGCCTCTAGTGGCACTATCGTTTGGGACATCCTTCACCGGCTAAGTTGAAGCATTATTGCTTGATATTTCTGATTCAGTTTTTCACTGTGAAACATGCTAGTTGGGCAAAAGACTAGATCTACTTTTACCCAAAAAAATGTATGGGCTCGAAACATCCGTTTGATATAGTACAGACATTTGGGGCCCCAATTCTGTTTCCAGTATTTTTGGTTTTTGGTACTTTATGAGTTTTACTGATGATTTCTCTAGAACTACCTGGTTATTTTTGTTAAAAGACAGATCTCACATAGTTGACACTATCACACCCTTTTTTGCTGAGATTCGTACCCAAATTGATAAAACTATAAAAATCTTCCGTACTGATAATGCCCTTGAATTCATGCAAACCTCAATCAGTCTTTTTTGTCAAAAAATGGGTACCATTCATCAAACTTCTTGTGCATACACAACAGAATGGCATTGTTGAACGTAAGAATCGTCATCTTCTTGAGGTTGTCCGCACTCTTCTCTTCCACTACTACGTCCCCCAATTTTTTTGGCTGGAAGTTGTTTCCACTGCATGTCATCTCATTAATCGCATGCCTTCTTCTGTTATTGGCAATCAGATGTCATCAAATTTTATACAATGATGCACCCCTCTTTACTGTGCCTCCTCGAATTTTTGGAAGTACCTGCTTTGTGAAAAATATGTGTCCTGATCTTCACCAAACTGGATCCACGTGCTACCAAGTGTGTTTTCTTGGGGTACTCTAGGACACAAAAAGGGTACCGTTGTTATGATCCAGTTACCAAGAAATGGGTAGTTACTGTCGTTGTAGTCTTTTTTGAGCATATATCGTTCTATTCTTCTGCGAGCTCAGCACTGACATCTGACTTACTGGTCGATACTCCTTTACCTATGATTGTTGATACTGATTTGCCGGATACGACTATTGCACTAACTCCTCCACTAAAGGTGTATCAAAGAAGACCGAAAGCTACAACTCCCTCCATGGCCCCTCCAAGTCATCCATCCTCGTTGGCAGATCCCCCTCCACCTAAGGTATTTTCTGACTTGGATATTCCTATCGGTTTACGCAAAGGAACTCGGTCATACACTCAACATCCCATTGGGAATTTATGTTTTACTGCTAACTTGGGAATTGATTTTGCCAACTTCACTTCTGCTGTATTTTTTATATTTCTATTCCTAAAAATGCTACCCAGGCTCTTCAACATCATGCGTGGTGTCAAGCCATGGAATCTGAAATGCAAGCTCGTATTGATTGACATACATGGGAGTTGGTTAATGTGCCTACTGATTGTTCACTAGTTGGCTACCGATAGATTTTTACAGTCAAATATCAACCTAATGGAACTATTGAGACTCAAAGCTCGTCTTGTAGCTAGAGGTTGGCTACACACAGACATATGGCGTAGATAACTTTAAGACATTTTCTCCTGTTGCTCGCCTGAACTCGGTTCGTGTACTTATTTTTGTGGCGGTAAATGTTGATTGGCCTTTATTTCAATTAGATGCTAAAAATGTTTTCCTATATGGCGATCTACATGATGAGGTATACATGGAGAAGCCTCTCAGATTTGTGATTAAGGGGGAGTCATCCAAAGTCTATCGCTTGCGCAAAGCAATTTATGGACTTAAACAGAGTCCCCAAGCCTGGTTTGACAAGCTGAGTTCCATTCTTCACAAGTTCAATTTTTGTCGGTCTCAGTCTTATCACTCTGTGTTTATCAAGAAAACTACTTCTGGTCTTGTAATCACGATTGTCTATGTTAATGACAACATATTATTTGGTAGTGATCACACAAGAATCCAGGCCACTAAAGACTACTTGGAAAAGCACTTTATTACCAAAGATTTAGGCAAATTGAGATATTTTCTGGGCATTGAGGTCTCTCGCTCATCCTCTGGTCTGTGCTTGTCATAACGGAAATATGTTCTGGACCTCCTATCTGAAACAGGAATGTGTAGGGCAAAACCCGTTGCTACTCCTTTGGATCCTAATACTAACTGGGATGACGAGAATTCTCCTCCTTACCCTGACCATCATCAGTATCCTCGAATGGTAGGAAAACTTATATATCTCACTGTCACCAGGGTTGATATCACTCTGTTGTTGAACTGGTTAGCAGATAAATAGATCAGCCCAGACAATGTCACTGGGAAGTTGTATGCCATATTCTGAAGTATTTGAAAAGCTCTCTTAGAAAAGGCATGCTTTACAAGAAACATGGGCATTGTAATCTTATTGCCTATTCTGCATTTGACTATGCTCGAAGAAAGATAGATCGCAAATCTACATGTGGGTATTGCACCTTTGTTGGCGGTAACCTAGTCACCTGGCGAAGCAAGAAGCAAACAGTAGTTGCTCGTTCTAGTGTTGAAGTAGAATATCGAGCGATGGCTCATACTGCATGTGAACTCTTCTGGGCAAGGAAGAAAATGTCCAATTTCGACGCCATTTCGGTAGCCACAGAAACAGAAATTTTGACAAATTTCGACGGAAATTTCGACAGATGCATTCCTGGCATTTCGACGAACAAATGATCGAATTATTTAGCGAAATTTTACCAGAACAATCTACTAGTGTAGATCTACTCAAATATGCAATAGTATTTCATATTGGACATGTGAGGGGGTGGGGCCTCATGTGTGAGTGAAGGAAGCTGAACAATTTCGATGGGCATTTCGATGGAGATTTTGAGGTCAGTTGAATGGCGAAATGAATGAATTAAGTCATCATAGTTTGCAAGAACAATATATAGACTTAAAGACACAAATTTATGAAAACATAGCATGGTCTAGGATGGTAGGACCTCTCAGTAGGATGACAAGATGTAGTACATAAACAATGTTGCAGTGGTATGTGAGTGAGTATTGAGGACGCATGAGATAATTATGGTTTGTGCATCTAGTTGAACCGTGATGGTTGTCATCCTCCTTGTTGATTATACCTATCAACATATTGGCTCCTGTTTATTTTGTTTGATACAAGCATAAATGTGTCTCACTGTTAATCTCCATATGCTTACAAGTGATAAAATGCATATTGATGGACTAACTCATACTTTGTTCTCGGTCGTGTGCTTTTGTAGCGAGAGATGTAGTTAGAGGTGTGATTGATAATGGTACACATACAAAATATCTCGATAGTCATGCTAATTTTGCGCACTATAACATGAATCATGTGACCTCAAAAATAAAAGTTAGCGGGTCATCATAGTCATAGATATCACTCCACACATTTTTAAATATTACCTTTGTAGATCTTTATAGAAGTGAGAGAAATAGGAGAGAGAGGTAGAATTAGGCTAGGAAGAGAAGAAACATAACTTAGATTGCCCCTAACAAGTCCAAGGAATCACATAGTAAAATCTGCAAACATTGTACCCCATTTCTCAAAATAATAGATGTGTTTCTCGAAATTTCGTCGAAATGCGGACGAAATGGGCCTTTTTTCATTGAAATTTACCTTATTTCGTCGAAATTCAAAATAATTGTCGAAAAAAAAAAATCTGGCGAAATTTCCTACGTACAGACATGTAAGGCCATTTCTATGTCCGATCGTTGGCGGCATCGAAATAATTAGCGAAATTTCGCCAATTTTGACGAAATTTTGAACATTGCTTTTGGGTCCGTGGACTTCTGAAAGATTTTGGTATTTCTGATTCTAAACCTATTCCAATGCATTGTGACAACAAAGCAGCCATCTTTATTGCCAGCAATCCCACCTTCCATGAACGCACTAAACATATTGAAGCTGATTGTCAGTTTGTACGGGAAGCTGTCTTATCTGGTCAGATCTCTATGCCAAATCAAGTCGTCAGCATCTTCACCAAAATTCTTCCAAAAACCAGATTCACTACTCTAATGGACAAAATGGGCATGACTGATATCTATGTTCCAACTTGAGGGGGAATATTAGCATATATATTTTATTGGTTTTATTCTTATTATTGTGTTATGGGCTTTAGACTTGCCTTGTCTATTAGCCTCTTTCTTTTATCCCATATTGCTTGTCTCTGCTTTACTCTTTACTCTCTACTCTCTACTCTCTTGTACTATAAAAAAGAGCTCTCTATAATTATTTTAATCATCCAATAAGAATTCCTTTATTATTTTAGAGATACATATAGGCACTATATTCTTTTCCTTTGTTTCTCATCTTTTCTATCTTATTTCTACTTTGATTTCTTTTTCCTCTACCAATCTTCTTCTTTTTCATTTTTGTTCTCAATGGTTTAACCATAGGTATGGTTCCTACTGCATGATGATCAACTTTTTCTTTTCTTTTTTTCATTCTTTCTTTGTTCTTCATATTCCCCCAACCTTCTTTTTTAGATTTTTTTCTTCCTCCTCAAGTCAATCGACGTTCTTTTTACTTTTTTTACTCCACTTCCTATTTCCTACAGATTCATATATTGCTCATAGGTTACCGTCTAACTTTATATGTGTGTGTGTATACGTGCATCTAGGTGCCCCAGGGAACGCCTTTGGCCGCCTAGCCGCCTATGCAACCATGGCAGTATGCATGTATATTCCGCATATATGTCACCATAATATCTTGCTACAAAGAGAATCTTGTTTACCTGAAATGCACATTCTTTACCTAATTACCTTGACATTGATGTTTGCAGTCACAAACTAAACCCTTTTATTTGCATATCTTGCCATTCAGATTTATAAGTGTTTTCCTCTTTTTAATGTAATCGCCACGATTTGCAAGGACTGAAAAAGATCTAGGAAAACCGACAACAAATATGTATAAGAGTTTCACAGGAGAATCATCATTTAAATGTCCCTCCCAGCAGCCATCATAATGCACGCTACGAAATTGGCAATCTTATTTTATACGTTTTGAAAACCATTAGCTATTTAACCTGCATTTTTCAATCGAGAGGAATGAATAACCAAAAGGTCACCAGAAGCAGTTCCTTTTTGACTCCATATATGTATCACATGATTAGGAGTTTAGAACACCTGGACATTATAGGAGAGGGCTGGGGTTGTCTGTGACATTTCCACGTGTCTTAGGTGCGGCCATACACAATAACCTCAAGAAAGTATATACAACATGAAAGATTCAGTTATTAAAGAATGAACCTCACCCAACTCAGGGACATTGACCAGGGTTCTCTTG
The DNA here is from genome assembly GCA_963693085.1 of Alisma plantago-aquatica. Taxonomy (NCBI): domain Eukaryota; kingdom Viridiplantae; phylum Streptophyta; class Magnoliopsida; order Alismatales; family Alismataceae; genus Alisma; species Alisma plantago-aquatica. The sequence continues at coordinate 49,847,974 of OY856415.1, read as the reverse complement.
GTGGTAGCAGCACCCAGGAAACAGCGAAACAGAAGAAGGGCAACAACCAGATTGAATGAACAAACAACAATGGTGGCAAATTTGTACGACAGCCACCTCATCCTCCACGCCTGATGATTCTCCATATCACAGTCCTACTATATCACTTTTCTTAAGGCTGGCAGCAGGTACAAAGTGCAAGAAATCACAAGGAAGACATCTCCGAGGAAGGACTCAAATATTTACATTCTGGTGTGTAAATGGAGACGACATACGACCATAGATGCTGAATCTCCCCTGCCTACAATAAGAAATGAATATGTTATTAAGAAAAACTGGTAATACAAGAAGATAAAAGGTTAAGATGAATGAAATTCTATCAGTTATATCAGTGTTTATTATAACAATTCTTATCTGAATGTCAGAAAAAGCTACCACAAAAGGAGGGTATGGTGGAACGCATGTTTAAAATTTCCATACGAAAGCCAAATTTAATTTGACAAAAATAAGTTCGCTGCACATGCAGCCATGCCATACTTGTCAAGGCGCTCGCCTAGGCGCGCCTAGGCGGCCGCCTAAGCGGCAAGGCGCCCCAAGGCTGCGCCTAGACGAGGGTGCTTTGTTTATAATGCTACAGTGACCTAGTTTTGTGGGTCTGGTTGTATATTCACTTATTTTAATGTTTGATATGGCTACACCAATGTTCAAAATTAATAGTGTTGCCTATTTTATGTGCCAAATATCACTTTTAATTGGATCTAATACTCTTTTTTGGGTTTGACTGGATCTAATACTCTTTTTTTGTTTGACTGGATCTAATACTCTTAGTACACATTTGATTTTTCTTAGGTTGCACCTTCAATTCAGATTGTACTAAGTAGCTATGCTATGAAGGATAGTGATTACATTGCTTAATACTTGTAGCTATGCATGACAATAAATATATATTTATTTGTTGATCACTCTCTTACATTCTTTACAATAATTCTTTTCGTGTCCTTGACATTATTGTCGATGATAATATATTAGAAATGTAATTGGTTATTTTTTCATACAATAAAATATATATATATATATGGGGAGATCGACTATAAATATGTAGATAACTACATATATAACTATACAATGTGTGTATATGAGTGGGGAAAAACCATGACACACATATATATACATAAATTATTATTTTTAAAGGTCGCCTAGGCGCGTCTAATCGCGCCTTGGCACAAGGCGTCCAGCCCCAACGCCTTGTCGCCTTAACAAGTATGAGCCATGCTCAGTATTCCACTAACATCCACTATGGTGGTTGGTAAACCCATTCTAACAAGATGCGTGAACATGCTCAAACCGTGTAACTAATCTAAAAGCAAACAAATTCTTGTGATATTCAATGTCATTCGAGAGTTTATGCAGCAATTTAATTTGAGAGCAAAGTGACCAAGTGTATAGAGGATAGCTATATACATTAGAGTTGGAGAGGAAGCATGCCAAAAAATGCTGCATTCTTTAAGTGTTCAATCCAAACATATCGGAGCTGTTCGTAGCCAGCATTATACTTCTGGTATTTGTTTTTAGGGAAGCCGGGGGGTAATCTATTCATTTGGCCCCATGTAGGCAAAATAAAAGAGTTACATGGACTAATTGAAGCACCCAATCGACTAGAAACAACATCAATATTAAAACCAAGAGAACATCGGTACTAAAAATACTAACAAGAGAACCCACCTTCCCTTCCTCAATCTAAAATCTAGACATTGTGAGCATACCATGAGATGTAATGCAAACTTGGCATCGACCTTAATTATCGTCTCTGTTGTTGCAAGCAAGGCAGGTACCAATGACAACTGCCACTAGTAGGACAGCATCCGGCCAATGAGTATGATGAGCAAGGGTCTCCTGGGTCCATTTTGTTTTCTTTAGCTTCATCTTACGGGTAGATAATTATATCTTCCTCCATTTAAATCTTGTTATTTGAAACTGGGTCTCCTCATAACCTAGACTTTTACATATACGTCCAAGATAGATTTTTACTACTCCCGGTTGATGTATGTGTAATCCTACTATTTTCGGCTCTGTAATCCTACTATTTTCGGCTCTTATTTAAGCTTGTCTACTCCTTGTTTCACTTTTTCATTTTTGATTTTGTTTAGTTGAAGGACTTGTGAAATCATCATTCAGTTTCTTGGTTTATTTTGAATCCGGGAAGTTTGTGTACATATTTTGCTTGGAAGTGGCACACTAATGCTTCTATTATTGTGGATACTACATGTTGAAAACTTGAAATCATAGCTCCTATTTGGTAACCTTTATTCTTTTTCAGCTTAGCTACTGAGGAGGTTACAGTATGAGAAAACAAAGCTCTTTGATTAGCATTACTAAAAGGGTCTCTAGAGAATATTTTTCATCACATCCAAGACCGATTTTTACAACTCCCAGTTGATGTATGTGTAATCCTACTATTTTCAGCTTTTATTTATGCTTGTGTACTCCTTGTTTCACTTTTTTCATTTTTGTATTTTGTTTAGCTGAAAACTTGTGAAATCATCATTCAGTTTCTTGGTTTATTTTGCATCAGGGAAGTTTGTGTACATATTTTGCTTGGAAGTGGCACACTACTGCTTCTATTCTTGTCATCTTGTGGATACTACATGTTGAATTCATAGATCCTATTTGGTAACCTTTATTCTTTTTCAGCTTAGTTATTGAGGTGGTTACAGTATGCGGAAACAAAGCTCTTTGATTAGAATGACTGAAAGGGTCTCTAGAGAATACTTTTCATCACATCCAAGACAGATTTTTACTACTCCCAGTTGATGTATGTGTAATCCTACTATTTTCAGCTTTTATTTGTGCTTGTGTACTCCTTGTTTCACTTTTTCATTTTTGTATTTTGTTTAGTTGAAAAACTTGTGAAATCATCATTCAGTTTCTAGGTTTATTTTGCATCAGGGACGTTTTTGTACATATTTTGCTTGGAAGTGGCACACTAATGCTTCTATTCTTGTGGATACTACATGTTGAAATCATAGATCCTATTTGGTAACCTTTATTCTTTTTCAGCTTAGTTATTGAGGTGGTTACACTATTCGGAAACAAAGCTTTTTGATTAGCATGACTGCAAGGGTCTCTAGAGTATTTCTCATCTGTGCCATGTTTGATATGATGCTTTTAAACTGAGTGCTAATATGATGTCTGTGTTGTTCTTTATAATAAACAATTGATAGTCATTTGACAACATATTTTACCCATTTCGTCCCCAACTCCCTATTTACCATAAGGTAAATCATGATGTAAGTAACTACCCTTACCCTTAGTTGCTACACTAAGGTGGGTAAGATTAAACCTCTACCCTACCCATACCCTCCACAATGGCATCCCTAACTTATATATGACGTGTAAATACATCTCATGTTTGTGCTTCTTATCCACTCTCACATGAATTATAAGGGTTTAGGACGTTAATGTGTGTGTGCAAGAAAATCCCTATATATGCAACGTATTGTATACAAAGTGTCGAGAAAAAGAAATGATCGTAAGCATAGACGCCTTGCTAGCAAAGGCAGTGTCTTGGTGCTTTGATAACTATTGTTGGAATATTCAAATCCAAAGAACCACATGGTGGCCTTTAACTAAATATGCCCATCAAGATAAGACACCACCATAGCATCTCATAATGTGATCTTGCAATGAATAAGTGAATTAAAAGTACAGCATGTTGAATTCATAAAATTAATGTCTCAAGTCCATTAACTAAGAGATGCCAAATCCCATTGATCCAGTAACATTACGAACCCATTGAAGTTATTGAAGATGTAAGAAATAACAACATACCAAACATTTATCAAGGAAGGGTAGTCCTAAGTACATGCGCAATGTAATAAGGAAGTGATTAATACTTCATAAAACATATGTTTTTGGTCAGCGAACTATCTGTAGTTTGTGTGGCGCAGATCAACTTAATTTGTTATTTCTCATCGCAGATTAACAGAATTTGTATATCTCACCACGTCTATGCAGCCACATATCGAACTAGCAGCAAATAGATTTAACAGTTGTGATTTGTAACGAGGGGTCTGAAAACCAAATTTGCCACCACAAATAAGATTTGATTACGTATATATTTATCATGATGGACAGAAATTATTGTCATGAAAATGACAATTGGGCGTTCCTGACTCAGAAACATCTCGTTTCCAGCCTTTTTCCGACGCCAATATAAACAATGATCTAATATGAGACGGATTTTTTTGCCGCTTTTAACGATAGCTACGGATGGCTTATATGTCAGGAAGATCCATTCTAGCTGCACTTCGCCTAAGTAGTGACTTTTCATATCTTGTGAATGTAGATTACGTTGACAGGCAGTACCTGAGCAGGTAATTGCACGAAGACTCCAGCAATCGATATGAATGTTGAGGGAAACGACGAGCACTCCACGGGGAGGTGGAAGGACCAGAGCTGGATTACTGCACGAAAGGGCTACTCGGAGACGATGAGATGCCAGTTCTCGGGCCAGAGAGGGAGGGCGGCGGCTGGGGTTACAGTAGTTGTTCTACTGGAAAGGGAGAAGCCGCAGGCAGACAAATATTGGGATGCGAAGGAGAAGCAGGACGACCAAGGAGCAGTTTCGAGAAACCCAAATTGGGATTCGGGTGTTGGGTATCATAATCAGTCATCGAGGTATTTTACTAAAAAAAAAGTACGAGAAAACGCGGGGACGCTGTATTAGGCGTTGTGTTTACTCCAGTAGGTCGTTGGATAGCAGTAGCGATAACAAAAATATGAGATGAAGCAGCAACGAGCTACCTCTCGGCTTTCGCTATGGTATAACAGCTTAAAGAACGAGGGGAGGGGTGACAAAAGCAGCGGACGTACCTCCGGCGGAAAGAAATTGACTGTGGGAGATTCTTGGTTCGTTCTGGAACGCCTGTGTAGCGTCAGACACCAAGTCAGCACCTAGGTAATTCCCGGCAGCAAGCACGCAGTCAAAGTGCTGTTTCGACACCGATAAATTCTAATCTAATACTTCTTTCGGTAAAAGGACGGCTATTGTTCGGGCATGGGCAATAGGGGCTAATAACCGAATGATTCATTTCAAATGGTTAATTTAGTTCGAATAAATTGGTTAATTTAATTAAGTTGATTAATTTATTTCGATTAATCAATTAACCGATTGATTGGTCATTTAAAAATATATTTTTTGGTTAATCGAGTAGCAAAAATGAAAAATATCATATACATATACATGCATATTGACCGGCCTAAATCATACGTCCAAAAGGGAGCGGATCTAGAGTAGTCGGACTTTTAAGGAAGTAATCCGACACTTAAACCCCCGCAACTATTATACGGGGTTTGATGTAGTAATCGGGGTCGAACCACAGGGTTTAAACAGGTGTTCCCAAAGGAACGATGGTACTCAAACCAAAGTAAAACAAATAACGAAAGAGAAAAAGAACAATCGTAACAAAATAAGATGGAAACAAAGATATGGAGGGAAATTTAGATTGGGTTTCACCTACTAAGACTTCTCGTCAACATGCAACATCATCTCTCCCTCTCGTATTCTCTTATCAGGATTACAAGCAATCATACATGGTGTATATTCCCTTCTCTCTCGAGATAATAATAGATCTAAGTCTAGGGGTAACCTCTCTCTCGAGATGACTACACAGAAACCTCATGAAAGAATGTATGATCTCACGCTTTAGCATTCCAACATTATCATTCATTCATACTACTTCATAACACAAGATAAAAGTGTTATTACTTTCTCGAAATATCAACAATCAAACATCACAAGATGGTAACTAAGCATACAAGTGAAGCATTAAAACTGGTGCATGGAGATAATCTTGACAAGAGTATATATATATTCAAAACGGAGAGACAATATACATGTTGGGAGAGCCTTAGTGGTTACTCTCAATCCAAGTTGAGGTGTTTAGTCACACATGTTCATGGGCAGCATAACGGCATTACAAGAAGATAGATACATCCAGTTCCACAAAGTGATGAGGGAAGTACAGTGAGATGGAAGTGATAGATCTAGATGGAGAGAGAGAAGAATGTGATACAACTCGGTACTTCTTCATATCTAGATCCAGAAGGTTGATGGCACGGATGGTCGTCTTCTCTCGAAGAAAATGGAGCCTTTAGTCTCCTCTCTCCTCAGCTTCTGCCTTTAGAGATCCAAGACTGATTGGATGGATGGATGGAGGTGAGTCTGAAAATTGGCAGCACTTCGTGGCACTATCACATTGGATCTATATCCCATGATTTGACAGGTCAGGTGGGTGGCCTATTTATAGGCACATTCCACTGCCTTAACTCCTCGACCGCAGTCGAGGTCTGGGGTGAAGCTCGATCGCGATTGAGGCTTTATTGCTATTCTTTCCTCGATCGAGGTCAGTTGAACCCCTGCTCGGTCGAGGTCTGGTTGGCTACCTCCTTGGGTGAGGGTCGCGGTCGAGGTCAGTTTAGCAACCCTCCCTCGGTCACGGTCTAGCTGGCCACCTTCTCGGTCGTGGCTCTGTTGCTGTGACTTTCTGTAGGACCGCGGCCGAGGTTGAGGTCGAGGTGTGCCTTGCCTTGGAGAAGTCGAGGTCGCAGTCTTAAAGTTGGTCGCGGTCCCAAAGAGCTTGAATGTGAATTGACCGCGAGCACAAGGCATTAGGGTGAACTTGGAGACCTCGACCATGGTGAGATAGCCCTTGCTGGATAAGTGAGTCGCGGTTGAGGTAATGACCGCGATCTGGGCTAGATATGTACCTAAAATCAAGGGGGAAATGTGTAAGTGAAATATTTGACATTAGATTCTAAAAGAGTCACTAGTACATAATTGGCCTTTAGTGTCGGTTATTTAAGGTCTTTAGTGTCAGTTTTTAAGCGACACCTATGTGGGCGCCGCTAAAAGCCCAACCGTTACGTATCGGTTCTCAAACCGACGCCACAACCCTTCGTGCGCCACCGAAAATGCGCCAGTAAGGGGGTATAGGCGTCGGTTATTAGTTTTCCAACCGACGTCATATACCTTCGCGCCACAGAAAGGGCGCCATCTTGGGCACTATCGGCGTCGGTTTAGTAGTGATAACCGACACCATCTCACCCGCTGCCACAGCCGTGCTGGCCGACATGGTCGTGGTGTCTGGCCCACTGCCACGATCGTGCTGGCCAGCACGGCTGTGGTGTCTGGCCTCATTAGGAAAATCGACGTCAGCTACTAGTAGGGCAACCGACACTGTAAGCATTTGTCGTCGGTTTTATACAAATAACCGACGTCGATTTTATGTTTTTTTTTCTATCAGTCTGCAGACCTGTTATGGTTGGTCGCAAGATGAGAAACCTACAGTTCAGTTATGAACTGCAGGTTTTACGACCCCCATTGATATCAGCCAACAACAGGCCACAAACCTGCAAAATTAACAACATAAATGTTCACACATTTAGCAACCTGCAATCTATAGTTCCATTCATTTTCACATTCACACATGTAGAAACATTCATATAGCAACCAACAGTTTCATTCATTTTCACTCAGACACATGTAGAAACATTCACACATATTATAATTCAGAAATTCATTTATAAAATATCATTCTTTAGTCATTATTCGCTATTAACATCCCAATTATATGTTAAAACCCTCACTACTTGTATGGTTGTTGCACATTCTTCTCTTACTTCATTTAATTCTCCCATCGTATAGGGAGCATGTACATCTGGTAAGGCCTTTCCTGTAGTGTGGTCAGTTTTAAACACCTACAAAGAGAATGATGTATATATATAATTAATGAGCTATAAATAAAAGTGACATATTTTATATTATCTAATGAGACTATATATAATACCTCAGGAATGGTATCGATGTCTACTGCGGTATATTTGATCATCATGCGCATAAATCGCATCACATAGTATGCACATGCTCATCCGTTGTCTTGTGTAGCACACTATAAATTGAAACATATAAAATATTTAAAAATACAACTAATTAAGTAATGTTCACATAATGAAATAATATATGCATTGCAGTCGGGAACTTACTTCCATGTTTGTCCAAATTATTTGCTGGTTCTTTTTCCTAGGGACCTTTCCTCCAGTCTTTTTGAACTCATCTAAACCCCTACATGTTAATGTAACACAGTACATTGCATAATTAAATAGTAATGTAATAACATATGTTAACGGATATGAAAATGAAATATTTCTCACCAGAATAATGACATGTTCATTTTGTGTCCATATCTTGAATTCAATTTAGTCCCCTTATGAGCTAGATAATAGACAATGAACGTCTCGGGGATAATAACTAGTAACTCCCAATGCATACCACTACAGGTAAAAAGGTTAAAAATTAATAACTCAAAATCCACAATAAAAATGTAATTTTCTTAAGTCCAAATTATAAGGAAAGTAAACTTGATCCACATTGAATGGAGCTATTATCAACGTCTTCTTATTTTGAGAAAAACTTCTAAAAGCATCACAGCAGTATTGTTGATCTGACGGAGGGTCTTTAGCTACTAGACTAATCAAAGATGGAATCAAAAATCCTACATGTTCGAATGAAAAATCTGCACATATCTTGTCTAAGTAGCTGCAAAACATATATTACATATGCATTAATAAATAAGAAACCAAATCACCAGATCCTACACAAGGTATATGGATGTATAAAGAAGATATCACCTTATCCATAGCTCTATCACAGATGTATTCAGTCAATCATATTGAAACAACTCCAAAATATCTTATATAAATAGGTTGCTTTCGTATGATTGACCTGCAGCATCCGCATCTATAGAAATAGTTATAGGGCAATTTATATCATGTTCGCCTAACCATATTGCCATACCCCTACAATCAGGACCTAACGGGACAGGTAGGTCCTGTGGAACCCAACTTGGTAATGTAGGAGGTGGAGGTGGAGGCCTATATGTTGTGGGTGTCTTCTTTTTAACCTGTATATATATATCTAATTTCAGATCAACTGACATCATATACACACACTAACAATTTAACGTAATGTAAATTTACCATACCATTTTAGTATAGAGGACAGCCGCTTTTGGCCACAATATCACTCTGCCTTCTGCCTCACCAAGTGTTTCACAATCTGGGTGGGCATATGGCAATGGAAGATCCATCCAGTTGGGGAATATACGTACCGGGCTCACACGAACCCAACCAGCTGGTAATGGAGACCCATGAAACATTTCCCTTGGTAGGGATGAGTAAGCTGACGCCTCTGCAACGACATATTCTTTACTTTTTAAACGGCATGACTTCAACCCCTACAAATTTTTGTGTAAAGAATGTTATATACATATATACATATCATCTTGAAAACATATCATCTTGAAAAGACTAGTTATTATGTCATAAAAATACTTACATTGGATGTGCTAGGTGGTGGGTCTACAGGATTACTCCCAACCTCTGCAGTAGGAGTAGAGCGGGACGCCATAATAGGTATTGTCTGTTGAGTGGCAGTCTGAGATGCCTGCCACTTGCTCAGTGCTTCTTCGAGTTTCCTATCAACTAGCTTATCTACCTATACATGGATAAAAGAAACGTTAGCTTCTGATTATTGAATTCTCTTTTATAGTAACATTATAAAGAAAGAATAGGTTACCTCTTCTTGTGAAAGTCCCGCTTTTGGGACATGTTTGCGTTGGGATGGCCCAAAGAATGATTTGATGCCCACACCAGCGCATGCAGCCCTAACACGTCCAGGATGCTCTGGGTTACCCAGAGAAACTGTCAATTCATCCCTTGTGCCCTCAGGGATGAACTTTCCTTGTTTCCTCAGCTCGTGCAGCTCCCGCTAATCGCCAAAAACAAAAATTTGTAATTAAGTAAACACCACAAATAATCAATATTCGAACGATTGTTGTAAGAGTTTTATTTTACCATTTTTGCAGCCGCCTCAGTAGTTGCGGGCTTCCTTATTTCTCCCTTCTTATTTTGCCTCCCAGCTATCCAGACATCATGGAAAGGCAGAGGTGTGCTACCTATAGTAGAGGACTCCTGAGTAGCAGCAGACTGAGCATTAGCCTCAGACTGTAGTCTTTGGAAAATGTCTGCATACCCCTTTGGGCCCATTGTGTGGTCATGCACATTCAGTGCACGCCTTGCTTTTTGTGCCTCACTGAGGGCCTAGTTAGTATGCACATTAATGATTTGGTTAGTAACACTAAATGTTAATATTGAATAGGTGAATACAATGTATATTAATTAAATTGGGGGTGACGCCTAATACCTTGAATTCATCAGTTTGTCTTAAAGCAACAAATGCGTCACATTCTTCTTGGTCCAGGAAGTTCCACTGTTCTGTGGTTGTCTTCTTCCTCTTATCACCTTCTTTTATGTATTCTCGGGTGAGATTTGTCCTATAGTTCCTTAGGACTCTCCCACAGCGTTGCATCATACATTTACGATGCAGCTTTTCATCCAATTCAAATATACTCTGCAAAATAGAATTGCTATTAACTAGTATCCAAAAAATTAGTAATCTAACAAATAGAATTGAAAATTAATAATAACTCACGCATAAATCCTTCCATATTACGTCTTTATTCTCCTTAGGAACTTTATGCCAAGAATCTATCTGACAACCGCAATGGCTACGAGTAACATACCCAAGATATGAAACAAATGAATTGCGATTCACTCCAAGTGTATTTCCTGCATTATCAAAATCCACAACAAGTTTGGGTCCATTGCCCCTTTGCGCTATTAACTTCTTCACAATAGTGATGCCCCTTCTCTTGTCAACTTTTTGGTGCTACTAATCAAGTGCCTCAAGTGCTTTAGAGGGTACATTTGCATCATCAACCTAAAATTTGACAAAATAAACACAATTACAAGATATAACTAGAAATCAACATATAGATATAAATATATGATATATATTTTTAAAACTTACATTGTGAGGCGGCGCATTGATGTCCTCGCCCTCACGATAATCATCCGCATGGTCATCAGGAGAATGCTCAACCATCTGAAAGTTCACATTCACATTGTAAAGTTCACATTGTAAAGTAATTCATATTGTAAAGCTCACATTGTAAAGTTCACATTCACATTGTAAAGTTCACATTCACAGGCAATATTGTAATTGACATTGTAAAGTTCACATTCAGAAAAATAAAACATATTAAAAAATATAAACATGCCTCTAATATTGCGATTTTTTATCAATTAACAATCCTTCATTGTGATCTCCGTGCACATACAAGTCATCATTAGCTTCAATATTTGTTGGTGTTGGCAACCCAAGTGAGAATGGACTGGAGTCATCATACTTATCATAGTACTCATCTTCATCTATAGGATCTTCAATGAACTGTCTTTTACCATGAAGAACAACCGACCATTTATCATTTACAGGATCATCAATATAAAATACTTGTTTCGTCTGTGATGCCAATACGAATGGTTCACCCTTCTCGCCAATCTTTTCAAAGTTCACTAAAGTGAAACCAAATTCATCCACTATAACTCCTTTGGTGTTATCAACCCAATTACATTTGAAGAGCGGAATTTTGAAATCTATGTAGTCAAACTCCCATATGTCTTCAATGACACCGTAATATGACATTTTAACTTCACGTGGACTCTTATCCTTTGCACTTGCAAAAAACATAGTCGACGCTTGAAGGGTGACCCCACTGTTTTGGACGACACTCTTATCATCTTGGCGCTTTGTGTAATATGTGAATCCATTAATGTCATACCCTTCATAAGACATAACAGTCAATTTCAGTTTAAAGGTGAGGCATTTGATAGTTTCAGTAATATCATCTGGTGTTTGAGATAGTTTATGTAAGACTTTCTCTTCGAACCACTTAATAAATGTCTTGTTATGCTCTCTAGCAAGCCACATTGTATTGGCTCGAGGATATTGTATCTTGATTCAATTGGTATGTTCCTCGATATAAACACTCACTTCGTCCATGTTGTGTAAAATATACAAGTGACCTTGTTCCAACTGCTCACGGCTGATTACTTTCATCCGTGATCCCAAAATTCCTTTGCCAAAATGCTCCTCAATATTCTTGTCATTACCAGGAGTGTCATTATCACTGAGAAAGTCATTGCAAAAATCCATAACCTCTCTCGCCACATAACCCTCAATAATACTCCCTTCAGGCCGATAACAGTTTCAAACATCACTTTTAAAAATGCTCATGTATCATTCAAAGGGATACATCCAATGCAAGAAAATTGGTCCCAACATTTTTACTTCCCTAGTCAAGTGGACAACAAGATGTACCATGATATCAAAGAACGAAGGAGGAAAATACATCTCAAGCTGACATAGGGTAACAACCACTTCTCTTTGCAAATTATTGAGAGTATCAGGGCCAATAACTTTGCTGCACAGACTGTTGAAAAAGAAACAAAGTCTGGTGATTGCAAACCTTACATGCTTCGAAAATATAGATTGAATTATCACATGCAATATTTATTGCATTAGAGTGTGACAATCATGATATTTAAGACCTATCAACTTCAGATCTTTTATTGATACCAATCTACGAATGTTGGATGAGTAACCATTTGGCATCTTAACATTTACCAAACATTCACAAAAAGCTTTCTTCTCCTTTCTAGACAATGTGTAACAAGCGGGAGGTAAGTATGTTCTCTGATTTCCCATTTCACGTAATTCTGTTAATTCTGATCTTATTCCCATTTCACGTAGGTCCAGTCTGGATTTTAGCCCATCTTTAGTCTTACCTGGTATATTCAACAAAGTACCAATGACGCTATCACCGACATTTTTCTCAACGTGCATGACATCGATACAATGCCTGACTGTCAAAGAAGTCCAATAAGGAAGATACCAAAATATTGACTTCTTCTTGAATAAAGATTTGTCACTCCGTGTGACCATAGTACATTGTGATCTCTTACCAAATTCATTGACAAAGTCTTTTACTCTTTCATAAACAACCTCCCCTGGTATAGGTTTAGGTGCACTTCATTCCTCATTCAATCCATTGAATGCTTTGTGCTTCCTACGATACAGATGGAATTTTGTAAGAAACCTTTGATGACCGAGATATACAGTCTTACCACCATGTTTTAGTCTTATTGAATCAGTGTTCTCTTCACATATAGGACACGCTTTAGATCCTTTGACACTATATCCAGACAAATTCCCATATGCTGGAAAGTCATTTATAGTACAAAACAACATAGCATGCAAACGAAATGTCTCTCTTAGTGAAGCATCATAGGTCATCACACCTTCACCCCAAAGTTTCTTTAAGTCATCAATCAAAGATTCAAGATAAACATTGATATCATTTCCAGGTTGTTTAGGCCCGATATCAACAGCGACAACATTACGTACTTATTTTTCATACACATCCAGGGAGGAAGATTGTATATAACAAGCATGACTGGCCAAGTGCTATGTTGGCTGCTCAATGTCCCGTACGGATTCATCCCATCTGTACAAAGTCCAAGTCTTAGATTCCTGACTTCTTCACCAAATTCAGGATACAATAGATCAATCTTCTTCCACTGTGGGGAATCAGACGCATGTCGTAGGATTCCATCATTATTTTTCTTAACATCTGCATGCCACCTCAAATTCTTCGCATCTATTGGATTGGAAAACAAGCGTTGAAACTGTGATATTATAGGTAGATACTACATCACCTTGGTAGGAGAATCAGTTTTGGACTCCCCCGAAGTCGTCAATTTATACCGTGACGCACCACATTTTGGACAATCTTTCAAATCCACATAGTCCTTTTGAAATAATACACAATCATTCGGGCATGCATGTATCTTCTTGGCATCCATTCCCATTGGGCACAACAATTTCTTTACCTGGTATGTTGAGATTGGCAGCTCGTTTCCTTCAGGAAGCATTTCTTTCAACAAAGACAACAATGACGTGAAGCTTTTGTCGCTCCATCTATTGTTAGCTTTCAGCTTATACAATCTCAACACAACACTAAGCTTCATAAACTTAGTACAATCTGTGTATAATGATATCTCAACATCATGCACAATGTTTTTAAAAATGGGAGGTGGATCGGTGTGCTCTACCCCACAACTATCCAACATCGCATCAACGATGTCTACTGGTTCATTCACATCTACGTCATCGGAGGCAATTTCTTCTTCCACACAAGCACTGCTATCGACATCCACTGGTTTCAAGTTTGAAATCTCTCCATGCCAGTGCCATTCTGTATAGCCTTGTGTAATCCCGTTGCACATGACATGACTTTTGATTTTGTCATCAGTGTTGACTTTCAAGTTGTTACCACAATGCCTACATGGACAGTAGAACCTATCTCTAGGTTGTTTCCTATGTTCCTCGGCAAATCTAATAAACTGGTCAAGACCAGATATAAACTCTGGGGTGCAGTGATTGCAAATGGACATCCATGATCTATCCATTCTATGATCAAAGAGAAAATAAGTATATATTACAACAACATTAGGGTCTAGGGACATGTGTTGTCATTCTTATATATAATAAATGTGTACCACCTATCCCATTCTTGAACACCTAATCTCACTAGTAAGTGTATAATGTGTATTGGGTTTCAAGAAAATTTCGACAGCATATCCCCGTTGTTCTCTAAGTACATATGTATTTAGAGAACAAACGGGGAAATGCTGCCGAAATTTTCTTGAAAACCAAATACACATTATACACTTACATCCTAAGTGATTAGGTGTTCAAGAACAGTCCCAAACCGGGGACTATCCAAGATTTACTCCTAATGAGTAAATCTTGGACGGGTTTCTAGGCCAACAAATACATGTGTTGTCATTCTATAACATTGATTTCAACATTTCGAGTGTCCATGCATGTTCATCATCAAGATAAAGATTACACATAAATTACTATGACCTAGGGATGGATAGATTCATAATTGATTTCAAAACTTCAAACTAGCTCATGCATTATCATCAATCTACATCATACAATAGGGATTTATGTAGATGTTAGGGTGACACATCACTACAAAATCAGAGATTTAACATTAGGGTTTTAATATCTTACATAGATTGATCACAAGATTTCAGCAATATAGTTAATTCAAGATTATGGTGAAATGTGTATTAGGGTTTTAATATCTTAATTCAACATGCATCAAAATTTACAGAATTAGGTCAAGCATTAGTATTCAATTGCAAATGTATCTTCTTCTTCCTCCTGCTCCCTCTCAGATGGATGTTGGATTAAAGCAAGGCCACAACCGTGTGGGCTGGCCACGACCGTGGCTGTGTTGTCCTACCACGGCCATGCTGGCCAGCATGGTCGTGGTCGGCCAACAAAGCCACGAACGTGGCCAGCCCACACGGTCGTGGCCTTGCTTTAATCCACATTTGGTAAGGAGAGGGAGCAGGCCGGGAAGAAGAAGAGGTGGAGGAAGAAGAAGGGCAACGGCATATACCTAGGTAGGAGAGCAGCGACTTGGAGAAGGAGAAATAAACTCGCAAGCAGGAGAAGGAGCAGGAGAAGGAACAGGCACCGGAGCTAGCAGGAAGCTGGGTGGTGGAGGTGTCGGAGCTAGTAGGAAGTTGAGTGACGACCGGAGATCTAGCAGGCAGAGAAGGCACGCATGCATTGGCGCGCAGAGGAGAAGGGACCGCGGCACCCAGAGCAACGAATGGCGGCGGAGCAAGGAACCAAAGGCAGCGATCAGAGGAAGGAACAACAGTGGAGCAAGGAACCAGAGATGATCGCCAGACCTAAGCGCGCATGGAATCGATGTAACAGAGAAGGGGGAAGAGTCTGGCTCGCGCGGGTACTATTAAGTTAACAATAGGCGTCGATTATTCAAACAAACCGACACATAAAACTAAAGATGTCGGTTCTCCAAACAAACTGACACCTATTCTCAATGATAGTCGTCGGTTTTAACTAGAAAAAAGCCGACGTCTATCTACATATGCCGATTAAAAAAGTATTCTCGATTAATAACCATAGTCGTCAGTTTATTTCCAAAACCGACGCTCAAAGGGTGTGAAAAATTTCCCGCGAACAGCGCGAAAAAACCCATAAGCGTCGGTCATTGTAGTGAAACTGACGACCAAAATGTACCCAATTTCTATCTCGCAAATAACCTTTAATCGTCGGATTATTAGTTAATAACCGACTCCATATGTTAAATTTTGGAGGTAATTTTTTTCGCTAGAAATTTTGGATTTGGCGGTTAATTTTAGGTGTCGGTTTTTTAATAAGGAACCGACACTAAATAAAAGTGATACCCGTGTCTGGTCGCCCTTCACAGATAGATGTCGGTTTATTTTATGAACCGACGCTTTATTGTTTAGGTGTCAGTGTATTTATACAACTGGCGCCTTTAAAAGTGACATTATAAGCCATTTCTGTAGTAGTGAGTGGAGAAAGTTAGCAAAATATATGCTAGGAAAGGTACAAAATGTATGCAAAAAGTGTGTAAAATAAAGTGTTATCACGTATATATAGTTGAACCTTTATTTTAATAAGCTTTTGTATTTATATAATAGTCAGATTTTTATGGACTATGTAGTGTGACATTTACATACATATTGCCTTCCAAATATCATTACATGATTTTTATTTGATTAACTAAATTAATCGGCTAAATCAATCCATAAAATTAACCATGAATCATATAAATGTTTCCAAATTAACCGACTTCAACTCTATTAAGTTAATTATAATAAGAAAAAACTAAAAGATAAATATTAATCAAACCAAAAAAATAACCAATGTTCATTCATAAATTTAATGTGGTAAGTGTCAGACATATAAAAAATAAACCAATTGATGAGTACATAGGTATATTACAAAGAAATAGATCAATGACATCTACAGAAACACCTTCCAGAGCCGCGAGCTACAAATGGAGCCGCCAAGTCTTTTTGGATGGCAAACTCTAAAGTTTGAAAGATAAAATTTAAAGATGTTGATAATGACATTATTATAATTTTATTTATGATATTTTGGATGCGCCCCAAGAGAGAAATAGAATCATTATCTAGCACTCTAGATATATCAAAAAGTAAACAATAGAAAATGGTAGTTGTTTGCTTCACATGTATCACCATGTTTAGGAACTTTATATGTAGTTGCATCAGAAGTTGTTTGTCCTGTCTTGAAGTTATTTAGAATATTACCGATAAATGGAGAGATCCTAGTAAGATCAACACAAGTGTACCTGTCATTAGTCCAATCATATAGCAAAATGTCAGCAGGTCTCTGAGCATGAAAATCATCATTTCTTGATCAAAAAAAGCAACTAGCGCTTCATTTAAAGCTTTAATCTCAGCAAGAAAAAAAATGTCAAAAAGAACATCTCAAACAACATCATGGCAAACTTGAAACCTGGACACATGTGGTAGTGTACAATATGGTCACCAAAGGAATCTAGCTCTACATAATGACAAAGAGGGAAACACTCATTTTCAAGATATAGTGGGACCAAAAGCTGGTACGGTATAATAAATTGGTACTCTATCAGTGCCATAGATAATGCAAAACCATCATGGGAATAGTACGGAAAAAATGTTATGCATGGTCAGTTTTTAGGGAAGTAAGAACAGGTTGTTGTCATGGAGTCATTTCAAAAGCCTGGAAGCTGGAAGACCATTTTGAAGTAGGTGTCTGCCAATAGAGATTGTGTCTTTGGGGTGGAAGAAGGGGTACTAGATATCTTGGATCAGAAAAAGGACGGTAGGAGATTACAAATGGAATCAAAAGTAACGTCGAATGTGCTACCAACAGAAATAGGACCAACCTCATGAAGAATATGATCCTAAAGCTTTATGGTGTGAACTCGAGCAGCGATGTAGGCATAACTACCAACATCTTTGGCAGTCGTAATATCTGACCCTCCAAGATGCATGGATAATGTCGCAAGATGCCATTGGAAATCACTAAAACCTTGGCCTTCATAAACAATAATATGTGACAAGCAACATCATAGTCTATGATCAATGTCTTTTAAGGATGAAGCAATGGAATCATGTGCCATTGTTCAAAGAGACATCAATTTAGACATTCCAACACATGACCTGTAGAGAAGAACTTCACTTTTGTGGATCATTGAGCAAGGCATATAGATCTATCACATTTAAGGATTTGAATACATGCTTCCTCAATAAGTCCATAGCAAAGCATGGGTCAAAGGAAACTAGACCACCAAAAAGCTTCACACTATGTGTAGGTATGGATATGTCAAAAGGGAAAAATCCACAACCCGGGGCTCTTCTAGGATCATCAAAAGGCTAAAATATTTCTGTATTGGTTATATTGACATGAAGTCTAAAATATGGGCCAAAGATTACAGAAGAGATAGGGCCTTAGACACTTAGCAGCGTCACCAATGGGAGTTCCATCATCCGGGTAGAGATATAATAAATCTAAATGGCATTATTTCATTAAATGGGAAATAAGGGGGTGAAGGGCCAAGGAAAAAAGAAGCGGTCTAAGTGGATCACCTTGTTGGACCCCCAGAAGACGACATAATAGGCTCACCCTGATTTAAGTAAAGACGACCATGTGAGATGTAGTAAAATTCAACCCAATAGGTGATTGACAAGCACTAAAGACCGACTACTCAAAAGATGGTGGACCTATCTACCATATTGAAAGCATTGTAGAATTCCACAAGTGTCAATGTGTGTGTATGAACATAATGCTTTTCATGAACAACGTGTGTCACAACATGAAAAAGAACTTCAACATCCCTACAAACATCGACACCAAACTGATGATCTTGAAGATAAGAGAGAATATCTGGGAAAACTCCTTTTGTTGATATCTTAGGAATAAGTTGACGCCAAATGGTACCAACTATAATGGGAAATGTTGTTTTCAAGATTAACAATCAGGTACTAGCGACATAAGAAGATAAAAAAAAAAAAAGCATGACCCCAACCTCCAAGAAGAGATTAACAACAACAAATACAGCATCTAGGACATGTCTTTTATTGTAGTAGTTGCACCCATTCTAGCGTCAAGAAGGTGTTGCACACGAAGTCCATCATGTGCATAAGATGTCCCTTTATGGAATGACAAAATAATATCTTCAACCATACTATGAGAAGCAAAAATCAGGGATGATGATATTTCTGAGGTTGGTAGCACAGTTGGAGGTGTGAGTTGGATGCTTAGACTCAAGATTAGACCGAGTTGTAGCATCATAAGGTGCAACACCACTAGAAGAGAAAATCCTAATAGATCTTGAAAAATGGTCATCCTTGACCTTAGACTTGACATGTGATACATAGGTGTTTGAGGTATGCACACATTGGACAAATTGATGGTGTTGTAAAGCCCTGATAAGAAGTTGTTGAATACCAACAGAGTTAGAGAGACAAGTCACGAAAGCCTTAAGAATCATGAGTTGTTGGAAAGAAGTACATTAATGAGAAGATCATTCATTCGCAATCAAAGGAGTAAAATGATAGAGAACACATAAAGGACATAAAAAAATGTATCCAAGTCTCAATAGATGATGGGAAAGATGCAACCTGATTAAGAATTCTCCATAAAGCATCATCAAATGGAAAGTGACAAAGAAGAGGGACACTCTTGATTGTAGGAGAACCTACTCAAAAAACTCTATCGAGAAGATCTACACATAGATCAAACCAGACTGTTGACACTGGTGACAGCTCTACCGCATTGACTGGTTGTGAAGTTGCAATGAGAAAAAATAGGAGACACGTCTTTAGAAGGAGCGAGAAGACCAATAGTAACATCTAATGATTTTGAGCAAGAACGACATGGAATAATGACTTTACCTACAGAACCTTTGGCTTCTTTGTGAGAACAATATTTGAATCAAGTTTGGTTGTGGAGACAAAAACCACACACGTAATTTAGAAGCATGCAAAGAAACATTAAGGAATTCCCAAACGTCAGGATATTCCAATGCCTTGTGAATCTCAACTACACGATCAAGGGAGGACAAGTGAACACATATGAGAAGCCAAATTGTTCACTCCAATGGATATGTCGTAGCATGAATGAAGATTTTAAAAGAGACAAATAAGCTTAAAGGGATTTGTTGATGAAAATTATCTATCAATCTTATGGTTCTTCCAACTGGAGGCAAGCAAAAGAGCCTACATGGAAGGTGTCATCTGAACAAATAGTAAGAAAATAGGAGTATGGGTAGCTGCCCCAAAATTTTGATCATCTTCTGCCAAAAAGGTACAGACCTTCGATGGTCCAAATAGGAGATGCAAATTCGAGTTGCTCTTATTGAAAATAAAGAACTGTCTGATTGACGAGCACCATGTTGCCAAGGATGGCGTGTACATGATAAAAATCAAAGAATTAGGGAGCAAAGAGAATTGTGGTCCTTGCTGATTTCTAGCCAAAACCCTTGGTGTTCCATGTCCAATTGATGCCACACATAGATTGGCTTCCACACTGACTAGGTAATGACAGAGGGTGTGATCAAGGAAAAGAGAGGGCGATAGGGAAATAGGGTGATCTGGAGGAAGAGAGTCTGGGAGAGATTTACACAAAGAGAGTTTTGGATAAGGGAAACTGACTATCTACTGTCGTTGAGACCCCTCGCTGGATTGTCACTCAGGTTCCTAGAGAAGCAGTCGGTTGTTCATGTTGATGTGTCACTTTCAAAACATATCAACAGGACGCTGAACATGGTGTCCATCTACATCCAATCCTTCGAAGGAAAAATAAAGAAACAATGGCACAATGATTGTAGAATTTTGATCACCCCTTTGCTTTGGAGGACATGGAATGATAGAAGCAGAAGACAACTGAAATTGAGATTTCACTCAATGTAGACTTTGTAGAAATTCATATGGCAAATTGGAATCCTATTTTTTATAAAATGTTTATTTCTAATGAGAAAGGTCATTAGATAACATCACAATCAAATACATAGATAATTTAGTCTAATAATATAGTATCAATAAAGGTACGTGAGGTAATATGAAAACACTACTACTATGGAGGAGACACCCCTAAACAAGCCTCATACATCTATAACAAGGGGAATGTCATCCTCAAGTGAAGTTGGGGTCCTTCCTATTTATCATCTTGTGGTTCATGCAAGATGTTCTTCATGGAGTATCTTTGACGCCATAGGCCCACATCTATAAAATATTGCATGTATGTAGCTTTTGGTTTTCTAGTAATGGTTTTGATACATGCATTAGATTTATAATTTCAATCTGTCACTATATCTATATAATTAGAGCATTGATAAATTATAAGTTGTGTGCTTTATTTTCAAATATTCTACAACTTCTTTCCTTCTATATAGTCCACATAATTGTTGCAATTAAAATATTATGTTTTGTGATATGGTTTTTTGTAGGTTTGTCTTTGAGGATCCAGTGGATGGTGTCCCTTTCAATGTCATGTGTTATGTTCTAGAGATGTATATGATCACACCATATCTTTCTAGTAAAACTACATAGGAAGAATATATGTGAAGTGTTCTCCATATCCTATTTGCATGATATACACATAATGGATTCAAGGAATCCTCGCTTCCACCAATTTTTTCTAGGGAACTTTTTTGTGTCCCCTATAAGCCAGGTAAAAATAATATATTTGGTGGGTCATTAACATCATAGTGTAATAGTTGGTGGGGATATATACTACGAATTGCATATTTGAATCCTATGTTATATGGAATCTTGCAAACCAAATGTGTTGTAAGTGCATTATCTATGTCTCTACTACTATAAGAAGAGTTTTTGGAAAAAAAAGTACTCATTTTATCAACTGTTTGGAAAAATCAACTAACAATAACACAACAAATTATTTGTGTTGCAGTACTATAGTTTCTCTTCTACAAAGATTTTTTTTCTAACTATGTTTTGTCACATAAAAAATAAGAAGTAATAACCAAACATCTTTATGTGGGATGAGATGACATTAAGAAAGACATGTTAGATTCCCATCTCGATAATGGACAGGCTAGATCACTTTGACGTCTTCATTTTAGGACTTATTTGGTTTCATCTTGTTACAAGACATTCAACAATTTTATAAATAAAAAATTCAAATTATGTTTTGAACTACATATACATTGTTTGGTTGGATGTGGCTATGACTGAACCTTTTTGCTTGTTTACATTTGTGGAAGTAATTTCATAGGTGGTTACTTGTGGTGAATTTACCCATGCTCATGGGTCATGATTCCGTTTGTGTTGTTGTGGTTACGAAGAAGGTGGTGAGATATGTAGATAGAGGGAGGTTTTACCTATTGCTACCGAAAATGAGGGAATAAAACCTACCCCTAATGTGCACGATAACTTTTCTACATGTTTATTCATGATGGAGTATTTTCCTGCAGTTGGCTTCCTCAACATCAATAGAAATTTCATTGGACCAAACACACAACATTGGAAAACAAACTGAGTTGCAACTGCATGTTTTCAATTTCAATCAAACCAAACAGGGCCTTAGTAAGGTTTATTGTAACCTAGTTGGTGTGGGTATGCATGCCCAAAGAAAATGACTTGATTAATCATATAGGCAATCTTTCAATTTATGATGTTTTATCCAGTTATGAGATAATGATGTAACATAATAAATGTCTTAAGAATGATATTACTCAATGACATATGTGTTCGGGTTGATGAATTGAATAATGAGATCATACGGATGTCAAGAGTATATACATTCTTGTTATGTCCCTAGTCGATTGCTATTATGGAAGGGTGATACACAACAATAACACATAAGACTAGAGTGTGTGTTGGTTGATGATAGAATCTCATTAAGTCATGATATTTGATATCAAACTAAACACATAAATACTTGTTAGAGAACATTATATCAGATAGACCCACCTTGAGAGTGATGCTTGGAAACCATTACACGGTAGTTAGAATCATCTCTCATAGTGATGGTGGTGATTGTAGTTCTTACACCTAAAATTACTACGCTCATCACATGTCGTTCAATGTACTTTGATATCATTCAACATAACCTTGAATAAGGGTTGTCATAAAGGTGATGATCAGGTGCACTATGACATATGGGGATGACTATGAGTGATGTAGATGGAATTTTCCCCTCCTACATGAGTATGATATCCTAGATACTTGATAAAGGAGACTAAGAAATGCATGGTGGCCATGCTCATGTGAGTCAATGTGATATTGAGCTTACATGTATCTTAGACAGTCTATTGTAGTTCAAGGAACATGGATTGAACATTGAAGAGGATGACGATTCTGCCTCAAGTTCAATCTGGATATCAATGACAAAGGAACTATACAAAAACTATAACACCAATCACATATTATAGTTTGAAGTTATTCTCCAACTTTCCAATTACTTGTGTAGCAATGATGTGTTCCTAGATACCACTCATTTCTTGTGATGTCATAAATTAATTATGGACATTGACTGCCAATGTAACTTGGAACCTATAGGGTCACACACATAGGATACACTTAAAATAGGATTTTATTCATGAATGATGTTTAACTTGATTACCAAAGTATTTAGGTATACGACCTAAACAATAATTGATTGATTTGACTCTAACCGACCGGTTAAAGTGTTGAACTGATCAGTTGGAGAGTCAGGTTGATTGAAACCACACTAGCGGAATATTGGTTGAACCAAGACATGAACCGACCAGTTCACTTAGTGAACCGATCGTCTCAAGGTCTCAAAATGACCAGTTCATGAGATGAATCACCTAGTACACTGATTAATTTGATTAGATCATGGATTAGTACTAACGTCATATTGTGCATTAATTACCAATACAATTGTGATTGGAAAACACGATGAAATGACCGATTTAATGGTTGAATTGATTGGCTCACATGGCAACCGATCAATTCACCTTTAAACCCACTATTTGCCACTTGTAGGATGTGAAAATTCATGAAATTTTATACCCTTCGACCCCCGCTTAGATTGGGAACCTTGACCCTAACCCTCCTACAAATATAGGGGTACTGGGGGGCTTCTCAGACACATCAATTAGCTCTGGAAATTGTTGTATTCTCTGGTTGTGGTAACCAAGAGAACCCAATAAAGTCCTACCTGATAAAGGGAGGGACAGTAAGGGAGAACAATTGTGGAGAGCAAGTTGGTGTTAGTACACCAACTAGAAGGGATAACTCCTTCTTGTCTGTTCTTCTAGAACCACAGGAGTTTTCGGCAGCCATGTGGACAACTAAAGAGGCAAGGAGGTTTTTGCCTATCACTAAGAGGATGAAGCCAATTGTCGTCCATGGCGATAAACCAGGGAGTCTTCGTTGATTTTGTCTAGGTGCAACTTGAAGAAAGGCACACACTACAACTAGGGAATTATCACTTGACTTGGTCCAAGACCAGGTATAACCTCGCAATCATCTTTCCCATTACATAGTTGTTGATACAATCTAATATTTGAGGGGAATATGGAAGATAATTTTTTGTATCTTCTGCCTGCTTTGCCGCCATATTTTCCTACAGTGGTATCAGAACCACATTAATTTACTGCTCTAGAATTTAATCGATATGATCAAATTTTGGTTTTGTCATTTAATTATTGCCTATGATGCCAACACTTAAACTGACTAATGTGCATATTTAATTAAATAACACACATGATCCCAACTTATATATATATATATATATATATATATATATATATATATATATATGCAATTTACATGTGTCGCCCTAAAAATTGGTTTTTATGGTGGATGTGAAGCATGGTTATGGCCAATAACGTATATCTCTATGCATGGTTGTGTGGTAGTTTATTCATACTTTTATCTCAATTTGCATACCGAGATTGAATCTTCTCTAATAAATGTAAAAGTATTATTCTCTCCTTCCTATGCTCCCCTCAATTGTAACTCAAGATTTCTTATTACTTTGTAATATGTTGAATAGCATTAGGTTAGTTTTAATTCTTGTTACAATGTAGAAGACATTTAGCACCAGGCGAGCCACCCATTTTCAAAGATGAGCCGACCGACTGAAGGACCGAGAAGGACTGACGATAGGAAGAGTTGAATCGATCTGCTAGTGGCCCAACTAATCGACTAGAGGTCTAAAGGATGTTGGATCAGAGATGAGATGATCGTTCAGCAGGCCAACCGACTGATCAGGAAGCAAGCCAATCAGTTCAAGGGTTGAACCATCAACCTAGATTGGGTCAAGCATAGATCTTTATCAAGAACATGTTTCTTCATGTGACGTAGACCTTAGGTGGTGGTAATTCCTTGTGGCTCCAAGGAATTACAATAGTATGGCCATAATCATCATTTATGTTTTATTGCATGTTTCCATTTGTGGAATATAGCATGCATACGATACATACTATAAGTATATGATGATTGGATATGTATATGTATTTATTATTACAACTCCCTCAATAACATATTAAGTCTAAGATTCTTTCTATTAGCAACACACATGAAAAGCTTGATTGACTATGTGTGGGCATGCCAAGAATTGTGTGTTGTCATGGAAGTGTGATAGTAGTTATGTGGTCATGTCAAGTTGGGTGCATTGTTATCATGTTGGCTTTTGGGTCAGGCTTAACTGGTGATCTTAATGAGATTAAGCACCTAGAAGCATGCATATGACTATGACAAAGAGTTACACATATCATCTATTCAATAATTGCATAAGATGTAATTGGCAAATGATGTCTACCTTAATGATTGATTATGGACGCTAGCATTGGCCAGGTAATAATTCAACTATTTTGGATCTGGGCTCACTACAATGTTGTATGCTTCATTCTTCCGAATTGATATGTGAGGGCTATTAATTTGAACAAAATAGTGGTAGTGGTAATTAATTAATGGATAATTAAATATAATCAAATTTAATTAAAATAAAATAAAATAAAATCAAAAGTACTTTGCAAAAATGCAAATGTTCTCTTGTAGAATCAAATGGCATAGAAATCGTTGTTGTGATATGTACTTAGGAAGGACAAACTTAACGGGACAAATTTCCATGACTTGTTTTGGACTTTGAAAATGGTTCTCAATGATGAACATGAGCTCTATGTCCTAGATACACTAGTGCCATAAATACCTATTCTTGACACATCTAGGGTTGAGGTGGATGCTTACTGGAAGCATGCTAACAAAACCTTAGACGTAAAGCACCTTATGCTAAGTTGTATGAAATATGAGCATGA
The DNA here is from genome assembly GCA_963693085.1 of Alisma plantago-aquatica. Lineage (NCBI taxonomy): Eukaryota > Viridiplantae > Streptophyta > Magnoliopsida > Alismatales > Alismataceae > Alisma > Alisma plantago-aquatica. Next base: position 49,821,863 of record OY856415.1, on the reverse strand, counting down.
GTAGTGTGAAGACATGGGGATTCTTGAGATAGTAACACATCTTAAGAATGTGAACCATAATCACACAAAGCAAGAAAGGTACAATGTCTCAAAGGCGCTCTTTGAGTCTAAGATGACACAGGGAGATCTACTAGAAACTCATGTGCTCAATATGATTGGACATAGGGAACATCTAGAAGATCTGAGATTCTCTTCAAGCTAAGAGTTGGCCACAAATATGATTCTATAATCATTTCCTGAATCATATACCCATTTTCTCGAGTATTACCACTTGAATAACATGGCCAGACCATTGTCAAATTTGCTTGGCATGCTGACAAATCTGAAACAAGAATGAAGAAGGGAAGATCCGTGATGGTGAAGTGGAATTGAGTCCATGGATGAAAGCAAGGACATGAAGAGTTTTGAGACTAAGAATAAATCTAGATCTTATTTTTTTGGATAAGGTAAAATATTACTAGATCATCAAAAAAGAGCGTACAGGGGTAAACCACCATGTATACTATACACAGTCACTTAAGACCCCACCTCAAAATGACCTAAGGATTAACCTTCAATAGGCAACCTGGGTTCACTTTACAATGCCAAGCCATCCTATTAACAAAAGCATCAAATACTTGGTACTTATCCCCCCTCTTCCCATGGGTTCTGTTGTTCCTCTCATGCCATATATGGAACATGAGGCCAGTCCATACCAGGCCGGCAAACCTCCTGTGATGTCTATCCCCTCTGGACCTACTAAGCATCCAGGTCATACTGTTAGTGATGCCCATGGGGGGTTACCACCCCACATGAGTTTGAGAGAGGACCGGGTCCAAAGATACTTGGTGAAGTCACACTCAAAGAATAGGTGATGTTGTGTTTCGTCGACCTGGTGGCACAATGGGCAGGCACTCATGCTGCCATTGAACCACCTGCTGGTTCTGTCGCTGGTGAGAAGTCTCCCCAAGATCACCCTGTAAGCGTAAAAACTCCATTTGGGGCAGTGGAAACTCCCCCATAGCAGCTGGTACCAAGGAACTTGAGGTTGATTGCGGTTGATCTTCCAAGGCATCCCACCCGCAATCACACTCCAGTTCCCATGCTCCTCAACATAACTCATCTTGCAATGCCTTTAAACAACACACATACTCCTCCAAGCTCTAGAAGCACCAGACTTATCAACTCTTGTATCAAGGCATCCACCATAACGAGCCCTCATCCATACACCCTAGATAGAACTTAGTTTTACAAGGAAATCATGAACCCTTATCGTTGTAGCTTCCAACATGGTATACGAGGGATCAACCAGCCCCAACCCTCCTCCCTGTCTCGGTTGGGCAACCTCCACCCATGCAACCGCATGGTGCCTCCCACTCCACAAAAAACCACCCAAAATCGATCTCATTTTCCCCAAAATGAACTCGGGTATCACCACGAGTCTACACCAGTAACGAATCATACTAGTTAGAACATAATTCACCAACACCACCATCCTGGCTAAGGACACCTTCAAACCACTCCACTTCTCAACCCTTGCTCGCAACTTATCCAGGCATTCCTGGAAATCTGCCCCTTCCCCACACCACCCGACAAAGGAACACCCAAGTACTTGGTCGGAAAGCACCCGGTCTCCAAGTGGATGGCCTCTTTTAATCTTCCTCTCCTAGAGTCACAAGATCAGAAACACCTGTGATTTAACATCACTGATTTGTAAGCATGTAAGATCAGCAAACTTCTCAAAAATATGTCTCACTCCTCGGAACACCTTAGTACACCTCAGTATGAGCCGCCACAAAGAACATGAGGTCATCCGCAAAGAGCAAGTATGATATGACTTTAGTTCCTTGGACTTTGTACGTCCTTATAGATACATCTTCTTTAGCTTTAACCGTGAGATGAGACATGTTTTCCATAATAAGAGTGAACAACAAGGATGACAGAGGATCACCTTGCCTCAAATCATTTGAGGCTTGGAACATACCTTTTGGGACCCCATTTACCTACACTGAGAAGGAAGTCATCTGTATGCATTGTTTAATGATATTGATAAACCGCTCAGAGAATCCGAAAGCCTTCATCGTACTCCACAAACCTTGCCAAGAAACATGGTCATAAGCTTTAGCTATATCCACCTTGATACAAGCCTGCTTGGATCTCCCCTTGAATTGGAAGTCCCTCAAGAATTTCGTAGCCAACAACACATTATCAACAATAGCCCACCCTTTCACAAACGCCGCTTGGTTAGGTGAAATAATATCAGGGAGAATTCTCTTCAGCCTACCTGCCAGTAGCTTTGCAATAATCTTGTAGACTACCGAACAACAAGTGATAGGGCGAAAGTCACTCATGATAGCAACACCAACTTTTTTAGGAATAAGCCTAATAAAAGCATGGTTAACCTGTCAGACCATCCTCCCCCCCATAAGAAACCACCTTCAACACTCAAGATAAGGATAAAGAAAAGTACAAAAGAAATATGTCCTTTATACTTGAAGGGATCAGGAAAATGAAGATGGGGATAAAGGTCTCCACTTCAGGTATGTGTACATTATTGAGATAAATGTATCTACTTCTTTGTCATGGGTACTAGATATTGGATGTGGATCTCACATATGTTTGAATATAAAGGATCTGAAGAGAAATAGATCTTTAAGAAAGGGTGAGGTTGAACAGTGAGTCACAAATGGAGCAAGAATTGTTGCAACTACAATTGGAACCTATAATTTATCTTTTCCCAAGGGCTTGTAATAGATTTAATAAACTACTATTATGTACCTACCATGAATGGAAGCATCATTTATGTATCTTGTATGGATAAGGATGGGTATGAATTTCATATTAAGAACAGTCAATGTTCTATTTCAAAAGATGAGATATTTTATGACAGTGCTCAATGTCTTATGGTCTTTATTTGATCTATCTAAAGACATATGTTTATAACGTAAATACCAAAAGATTAAAACTCAATAACTCAAACAAAATATATCTTTGGCATTGTCGTCTAGGGAACATAAATGAGAGATGCATATCTAGACTCCATAGAGATAGTTATCTAGACTCTTTTGATGATTTTGAATCAATAGAGACATGTGAATCTTGTTTGTTGGGCAAGATGACCAAGACTCCCTTCACTAGTAACAACCAGAGGGCTAGTGATCTATTAGGACTCATACATATTGATGTATGCAGCCCTTTTGGAATGAATGCTAGAGGTGGTTATCAATACTTCATTCCCTTTACTAATGACTTCAGTGGGTATTGTTATGTTTACCTGATGAAACATAAGTAAAAAACTCTTAAGAAGTTCAAGGATTTCATGAATGAAGTACATACCCAATTTGGCAAAAGTATTAAGGCACTTTTTTCTGATTGGGGTGGAGAATACTTAAGCTACGAGTTTGAGGACCTTCTAAGATCCCATGGTATCATACCACAATGCACTCCACTTGGAACCCCACAACACAATGGTGTATCAGAAAGAAGGAATCGTACAATGCTTTATATGGTTTGATGAGTTTAGCTAAACTTCTGAGTAACTTATGGGGTTGTGCTCTTCAAACTGTTGCATTTACACTAAGGGCCTGTTTGGTTGGGTGAGGCTCCAATTCGTGGGTTCAAATGTTTAGATTTGCACACAAAAAAATGTTTGGTTGGGAGTAATTGGGTGCGGTTCCGTGAGTTGGAATTCCCAAAACATCCGCACCCAGGGTCCAATTCCGGGAATTTGGACCGCCCTATAAACGGGCGCGGTTGGGTGTAGTTGCTCCATTCTATTCATACGAAAACCCTACGCGACTCTCACATCCTCTCCTAGTGGTCGCCTTCTCCTCACCTTCAGTTCCCTACTGCTCCCGCTCTACCTCCTCCTCATCTTCCTTTCCTCACTGCTCCCTCTCTGAATACCATTCCCCTCCTCAGCCAGCAGGTTTTCTTACGGCAGAAGATCTCTCCATCCAGTCGAAGCTATTTCCATCCATCGCATCGTTCCATCACCAATTGCATAGCCGTGAAGGAGTCTGCCATGGACCGTCGGAGATATGAATCTGTCATGGACCGTCAGAGAGAGCTAAGTACCTTGGTAACCTCTCGTATGATTCACCAGTATCGTTTCTACTACTATGTTCCTATACCAGAGTACTTATCCGTCTGCATCTCTAGTTTGCTACTCATACCCTTGTTTAGATTTTGGATTTTTCTACTCATACCCATGCTTAGATTTTGGATTTTGCTGCTGCATTTTTGCTGATACAAGGATTCTACACATGCCCAAGTAGATTATTATCATATATATTCCAGTACTTCCTTCTCAACATCATTGTTAATTTGTAGCTGGAACTCGGAGTTTTTGCAATCTACATACTCGAGCATCTATACATGTTGATTTACCAAGTGAGTTAGGTGTTGATGTCTTCAACCATCATCCTCCGATGTCAAAACAAACTTTTAGATGGCTGAGAACATCACGACTCTTATAGTGAATGAACATGGGTAAACCAATGAAATGTTTACAATGTTGGTTATTTTTCTGCACAATCTACTAGGCACACTTCTGAGTGAGTTGTGAATATTTCTACTGCTCTATTCCTATATCAGAGTACTTATCTGTCTGCATCTCAAGTTTTTCTACTCATATCCTTGTTCAATTTTCGGATTTTACTGCTCCTTTTTGCAGATACGAGGATTATAACCTTGCCCAAGTAGATTATTGGCATATATATTCCGTTGGTTCTTTCCATAGGGCCTACTTATTACTCTCTTCCCAATGTCATTGCTTATATGTAGCTGAAGCTCAACGTTGTTGCAATATACACAACGTCATTGCTTATGTGTAGCTCGAGAACTTATATGTTGGTTATTTTTATGCACAATCTACTAGGCACAATTCTGAGTAGGTTCTGAATCTTTACTAGCACAACCTTTTTAATGGATTATTGTTGTTGGCACATGCATCGTTTTTTTTCATCTTTTGCATTCATTTCTTTTTCAATTTTTCCCTATCATAAGAACATCAGTACTAACTTTGTCAAGGGGATTTGGTCCCGTTTATGTTCCTTGTTCATTTCTTACACCTGGGTGAGTTGGTTCTTTATATTTTGACACAGGAGTGGCCCTTTTCGTATCTTGTAACCAATACTATATTCATGTTGTATTTTGTGTCAGGGTATATTTTAACCATACTTATTTGATATATTCCAACATGGAGAATTTATTAACATTCAAATGGAAGATGGAACTACTCGACGATGTTTTTTTTTATGATGATGATCACCTTGTTGATCTGGAGGAGAGGTCAACTGCCTTGGAAAGGAACATTGATGGCAGTGAATGGCCAACCGGGAAAAGAAAAGCTATTAACGAGGTACTTATTCATAGTTGGTGTCTAATAGAACATATTGACTTATTAAATCAGAATTTAACTATATGTAAAATAGGTCTATTGTGGTTGTTTATTGCCCACAATGGTTGGTCTATTGTAATAGAAACCTAAACATCACTCCATACTTGTTTCAGTGTGGTTGTTCCCTATGCTGGATATGGTTGTTCAATCAAAATTCTAAGTTGGTACGATGTGGTTGTTCTCTATAGTATGATGTGGTTGTTAGTGATTTGTTCGATTGATATGGTGTGACTGTTCTTGTCAAAAATAACTCATTGACCAATGGTAAAGACCATGCCCTTCTTTGGATAATATGACATGCATGCTCTTTTTTTAGCTAATAAACATTGCGTTAATCAATGTGGTTAATCAATGTGGCTTCTTACATAAACATGTCACCTTATTTGTCAATCATTTATGCACTTTGTCATTTTTTATTGGGCTGTGCTGTGTACTGGAAAAAATAGTTGAGATGTCTCATTTATCCATTTGTATGTTCTGAGAATGCAACCAAATAGAAGAAAAACAAATCGTGACATTTCAGCCACACCCTACCAAACAAAATTTTAGTAGTTTGAATTCCACAATTTTGAATCTTGTGTTTTTTGTTTCTCACTTTTCACAGAACTACACCCAACCAAACAGGCCCTAAACCGTGTACCATTTAAAACTATTCAAAAGACACCATATGAGATATGGTATTTGACGCATCCCAATGTGTCTTTTATGAAGATTTGGGGTTGTGAAGCTTACCTGAGAAAGCAATTTCCTAAAAATCTTGGACCCAAATCAGATAAATGCTATGTTGTTGGATATCCTAAGGAAACCAAAGGATATTACTTTTATTCCCTATCTGAAAGCAAAGTGTTCATTGCCAGAGATGTTGTATTCCTAGAAAAGGAATGTATTTTCAAAGGAATTAGTAGGAGGAAAGTAGAACTCAAAGAGGTTTGAGACCAATAAGAAAACATTGAACCAGTAGAGGTATAAGAGGAATAAATAGAATCACAAATCGTTGTGGAATCTCAAATTCCTCAAAAAACACAGGAACCTCATCGGTCTAATAGAACACACCTTGAGCCTAAAAGATTTGGTTATCTTGTGACTCAAGAAGGTGATGAGTTGGTCATAGATGATGAGACAACAATCTATCTAGAAGATACTATGGGAGTACAGTCTAAGAAATGTCTTGAGGCCATGATATCTGAGATGGAATCCATGCACATCAACAAGGTATGGACCTTGATGGATCCACCTGAAGGGAAAAATCCATAGGGTGCAAGTGGGTCTTCAAGAAGAAGACCGACATGGATGGTAATTTACAAACATACAATAGAGATTGGTTGCAAAGGGTTTCATACAAGTTCAAGGTGTTGACTATGACAAAACATTTTCTCTTGTTGCTATGGTTACGTCCATCAGGAACATGCTTGCCATTGCAACTTATCATGACTATGAGATTTGGCAGATGGATGTTAAAACCGCATTCCTTAGCAGAATTCTTCTTGAGGATGTGTACATGGCACAACTTGAGGGTTTTATAAATCCAAAGGATGCAAATAAAGTTTGTAAGCTATAAAGGTAAATATATGGATTGAAGCAAGCATCTCGGAGCCAGAATCTTTATCTTGAAGAGACAGTCAAAGAGTTTGGGTTTAGTTAGAATGAAGATGAACCTTGTGTTTACAAGAAGGTTAGTGGGAGCATGATTTTATTCCTCATATTGTATGTATATGACACATTATTAATGGGGAATGACATACCTACTTTATAGATGGTAAAGACCTTGCTTGGAAATACATTCTCTATGAAAGACTTAGGTGAAGCATCCTATATCTTAGGAATCAATATCTATAGAGATAGAGATATAAGGATTCTTAGACTAAGTTAGAGCACATGTATCGACAAAGTGTTGAACAAGTTCAGCATGAATGATTGAAAGAGAGGGAACCTACCCATAACTTAAGGAGTTACCACCTATAGAGATCAATGTCCCAATTCTTGTGAAGAAAGGGATCACATGAGTAGGATTCCATATGGATCTTCAATTGGATCCATCATTTGTGCAATGTTATATATCCATCCCGATGTCTCATATGCCTTGAGCATGACGAGCAGATATCAATAAGATCCAGGTGATGCTCACTAGACAACCATGAGGAACATACTTAAGCACTTGAGAAGAACTAAGGATCAGTTCCTTGTCTATGGCAGAGAGAAAGAGTTGGTGGTAAAGGGTTACACTTATGCAAGCTATCAAACTAACAAAGATGAATACAAATTGTATTATGGATTTGTGTTTTACCTCAACAATGGAGCTGTGAGCTGGAATAGTTCCAAGTAGGAGACAATTGTGGATTCTACAATAAAGGTTGAGTATATTGCCACATCCAATGCAACAAATGAGGTTGTTTAGATCAAGAAGTTCATATATGAACTTGGGGTGGTTACAAGCATCAACGATGCAGTTGAGTTATATTGTGACAACAATGGAACTATTGTACAAGCTAAGGAACCTAGATCACATCAACATTGCAAGCATATACAAAGGCAGTTCCATGTCATATGAGAGATCGTACAATGAGGATATGTGAATATTTGCAGAGTACCAACCAAGAACAATGTGGCTGACCGCTTGACAAAAGCACTTTTGATGTTTAATCATGATGGTCATGTTAGATCACTTGGGATTAAATTTATGGGGGGATTGGATCTAAGTGGAAGTGGGAGTCTGTTGGTATGTATGCTTAGAGAGCCAACCGTATGATGATTGTAATGGTGTATCTTGTAAATTATTTGATAAATAATAAAGGAAATCTTCCTATTTATTCTATTTTATTCAATTGTCATCGCTATAAGGAATATATATATATATATATATATATATATATATATCAGTCAACAATTTAAATATCTTGATTTATATTAGGAATAGCAAAAAAATTACCAAATTGATGAACAAAAACTAGTTTCTCCATGGGAAAGACGAGGGATGGATATAGTGATGGGACATTAACAGGAAATAGCCACACGGACAAACAAGAATTGATTTCTCAAGTCTCAACTTATGAATCAGACTGATGAGAAAAATGATAGGCCACAATCACGAATAGAAAATTACTTTCTCATACAAAAAATGAGCGGTGTCTGTAGTGGCAGAATAGCAAAGGCCACAATGTTCAAATTAGAAACTTGATAATTGGATGTTTCCACTTAGAAGTTTGAATCCTTGAGAAACAGATATGATTGTTGTGTGACTATAATGTGTCTGATGTAAAGCAGCATCTACCTAACGACAACAGAGTAGACAGTCAATCCATGAAAAGAAACAAATGGACAATGTTGTGGTTTGGGTAATTGACTCGACAGTTTGTAATGTTAAACATGGGCCCACTACTTTGGATACCTAATTATCACATATTTTATTTAAATGGATTTTGGAAATTCAAGGGGGGATATCCCCCAGCTTCCCCCCTCTCTATTGGTGGTAGAAATAATAGAGGAGGAAGTTGATCCAATTACCCCAAGAGGGCAGTGACACCACACTTTGTGTCACCACGACACATGTTATTTGAAATTTTCTTAGGCGACACAGGAGGATTTGTACTCTATGAAGAGTAAGTACAACATGCTCAAGGAATTCTCCAGGGTCAACAACAACATTATACAATCATGGCTTGATTTCAAGGCTATCAAGAGTGTATCATCCATAACCAAAAAGATCTCTTTGCATGCAATGTCGAGCAATGAGGGCCTGATTTTTTAGAACTAAGAGCACATTTACACCCACCTACAGTGAGTGGAGCTGTACACCCAACTGATCTTTGATAACTATTCTAACTAGGTGAACTATGGAAGCTAACCACATCCACCACCACCTCCCTCCTACATTCCCATATTCACCGACACATTCTTCCTGCAAGATTCAAAACTACCATTTGATATGTTTCTAACACCATAAGAAAAAATGGTACAACCATTCCACATCTATTTTTAGTCTTGAAATTGAGGTCAGTGTAAAATATAAGCTTGTTAGTATGGATAGACATATTGGCTCTTGCATCCTTATCTTTATGTTCTATATTTTCTTCATTGTTTTATTTATTAGTTTGGTTATTTTCCAGTTTCCAAAAAGTCCACATCTATTTAGTGTAACAACATACATAGTTATATTGGGTTAGTCCTTCATGTTAACTGGTATCTTATACTCATATCATTTGGCTTGTGATTTTATTATCATCACTTAATCTATAAGTGTTTTATTCTTGAGCACACAAAAATTAGAATTGACTTGGACCAATCGGCTTGAAGACATGTTTAATGAATGATAAACCTAACATGACCATGTGGTATGTGTTATGATGATGAGGATGTTTGAGTCCAAACCAACAAAAAAATAGCATCATCTCTCATGCAAAATTTTGAAATAGACTTTAATGTTATTCTATTTCTCAAGCTAGTTGGAGAGGGACATATTGTGATGGGAAAGACAATGTCTCTTAGTCATGTTCTTAATTATTCACCACCATAGGATGAATGGGTTTAATCCAAGTTTTATCTTTGTTTTTACACTGAATTGCATGATAAGAAGCGCATATTTAGTTAACTTTTTCATAGAAAAAAATATAAGAAAAAATGCATGCTATTCAATTTTGCATTTTTAGTTTAGCATGACAATTTCATATAGGTTGCATATTGAATTTAATAACACATAAGGTGTAGCATGGTATCCTTTACATCTATACGTTCAAAAGAGAGAAAGAATGCATATCCTTACTACTTCAAAGTGTGAAGGCCCAAGAAAATAATAATTATCATTCTAAAAGAAGGCGACAAAAGTGGAGAACATGAGGATGCAAATCATTATACTCAATGGTGTATCTCTCTAAGTCATTAAGAAAGAGATTGTGGAGTCAAGTCATAATAAAAACCTACCACCTACTCTTGTCATTTTTATGAGTCATTTCATGCATGTATCATACAATAGACAATAAGAAGCATATCATTACATATCATCCATCATTCAAGTGCATCATGTTTTGTTTAATGCATGGGTGATTTAAATTACTTGTGAGTCTTATTTTCATCCCACCCATTCCATCCACCCATTTCTCTTAAAGGTAGGCTACCACCATGATACTCCTCCTCATTTGTAAACTGCTTCCATATAGATATTTTTATTGACTAGAGGAGTGTAGATAGGGAGATCACATGGTACACCAAGCATGTGTCCTACCAACCATGATGTTTTGCTACTATATCCAATTGAGTTTTCATTATTCCTATTATCAAATTTTTTGTTATGAGAATGATTGATTGCTTTACAATAGTTGTGTGCTTTGTGGTTGGTTGAGGTTCTTTGGGACTGATTATTGGAGGGTGTTTAGGAGAGTTGAGTTCTTTTGATTTGTCTTCTTGGTGAATTATTTAACCAAATATAAGAGTAGTGTTGCTTGACGATGAGAAATATTCAAGATTAGAGGATTTTTATGCAAACATTTTGATCATTGTTTCACATGCTATTTTGGGTGATTTTAGATGATAAATGCTCTCAAAAATTAAAAAATTGCATTCATATTGTATCAAAACTAGCTTGTTATGAAATTTGCATCAATATTTCCTATTTAACATGCATTTTGCATGAATTTATTATATTTATGAAAAAACAATATGATGGGGAATTCCCCTTGTGTAGATTTTTCTTATTGATAGAAGGGAAACCCTCCTATCCTATAAATAGGATAAGGGGCAAGCATACAAACTAAATACAAACCCTAATGGGCCAAGCCACAATTGAGCTCATATTACAAATAGACCAAACAACTTAATTAACTAATTAAAAGGACTTTCTAATACTTCTCCTCAAGATGGAACTTGGAAAAATCTCAAGTAATTTTGTAAACAAATAGAGTAACTAGAGAAAAATAACAAAAGACAAACCAATCCCATACAAGAATGTTTGTACTCCTCCATATTACAATAAATCACTCAAATACTCCCCCTCAATTAGGCAATCTCAAATTAGGTAGACATCCAGGTAGAAGGAGCTTCTTGATCATTGTGAAGTGGCATCTGGAGCAGAAGTAAACAACAATAGATAAGCATCATGGTTTTCATCTCATTCGTTGTCATCATGAAGTAGACTAAAGAGTGCTGGAACACAAGATGTGCCAGTTGACGTGCATACAAAGCATGCACAAGAAAAGAGTCAACATTTGTAAGGCACAAACAAGCTAGAAAGTGCTGGCACACAATAGCAAAAAGTAGACGCGTAGCCGGATAGAAGACCAGTGCATGAAGTAGCAAGCTGATAAAGGACTATAAGATCCAATTTAGATGAAACTCTGACTTATACATGTAAAATCACCAATAGAAATCTTCATCATATTCTCTCATCATAAAATTTACATCACAATAGTAGACATCACATTTCAAAGAGTGATAGGTTAAAGAAGTAACACTGGTTGATTTGTGAGGGCACATACCAAGACTGGATGACATGCATATCACAAAGCAACCAATACAATGTGCTAATCATAGCACAAGTAGAAAGAGTGACAGTGCCAAATTGAACAATCAATAAATAGATAGCACAAGTGAAGTGAATAACTTCACACCAGTAGTCAAGATGATGATAAATAAAAATATCTCAAGCTCTTCATATGGTAAAAAGATCAATAATAGCGGCAATAAGATCCACATAGCAACAAAAGTAACATCTTATAGAAGCAACAAAAGTAGTGTGAAGAATCCACATAGTAGTAAAGGAAGCATGATGTCATAGTAGCAACAAAAGTAGCATGGAGATCCATATAGATATATAATAGTAAAACTAGGACCTTTTTCTTCTCTCCTTCATTTCATCTCATCCATCTACTCATCATTCTCTATTCTCCTCCTCACGTCAATCACTAAAAGAGTCAAGAGAGTGGTTGGATTTGAGTCAAAAATAATGGAGAGGTAGTGTTTATGTAGGCAAATATGTGGAGGAGGTAACCGACAACTCGAGTCAATGCGCAACATGACTTGATAACACATATCTGGGTAGAAAATATGTGGATCTTAGTGTGACCCGAATTTGCCTCTGTGGTATGGACTAGAGCAAAAAACAAATATGTTTATGTATCTTATTAGTGAGTAGGCACAAATTTTTTTGGGTGGGGTAATACAAGTATTGAGGAGGTATGCAATATGAATGTAAGACTGGAAAGGGTGGAGGGTTAAAGAACAAAAAATCTAAAATTGTAAAATCTAAAATTATAGGAAAAGAACGATATGTGTCGTTGGTAAGGATAAAAATAGGGATTTTCCATGTTTAGAGACCTCCGCCATGTTATAGAATAATTGTTGATGATATAGCATGCTAAGATGTAGTAGTATTAGCAGATGACATATCGTGTTATTAGGGAGACATGCCAAGTAATGTAATAGACCATTTGCCAACATGAAGCAGGTGACACACCATGTCTTAAGGCAATAAGACGTGTTAGTTGACCAATCTCGTGGTAGAATCATGTGACATGTCATGCCATTTAGGCAATACATTGTGTCAAAGTGAAGAATTCACAATCCAAGTTATGAATGAAATAGAACTCCTTCAACACACCATGTCAAATTGTTGCACTCACATATCACAATAATCAAGAATCATGAGACCACGACATATATTGAGGATTAAACATAATACAAAGACCACTCTTAATGTTTTTTTTATTTCAATCTTGTTTCTTTCACTTTCCTCACATGAACTAACCTTACAAGGGAAATTAAAACTTGATTGCTCTATTCTGATTTAATAATAAAGATACATATTTAAACATTCATTCTATTTCTCTCACTTCCATGGACATACAACATGATAATTAGATACATACTTATTGATAAGAAAACAAATTATACATCATCATTTGCGACTCTCTTATTTTTTTTAAAGGACCCAGAGTGACGAGGACCAATTGAACTTAACTAATATGACACTTGGATCTTATGGCAGGTCTAATCTGACATTGCCATTCTTCAATCCACACAGTTTCCTAAAATTTTGTGAGTAGAGGGGTGAGCCTACTCACTCAGTGAATGAGTACTTCAAAGAAGCAATTTAAAGACATTAATAGTCAAAAGATATATTATTGAGGAACTAAATTTAAAGTAGAATAGTAATGAACTATAAGGAAATAATCATTCACAAACATATATTGACATGATTGCTCTAAATAACTTCAAGGAGCATATCAATATATGTACATAATTGATAAATCTTAAAGGGGAACTTGTCATTCAAAAACATACAAAAGGCAAGTTATTCCAAATAACACAAAGAGTAAATGAATAACAACACACACTTGGTTAATCTTTCATTCATCTTATTATGCCATGAACCCACATGAAGTGTACCATGACATGTGAAAGCATCACAACAAGATATGATCTCAGTGTACAATACTTAGAAGCATGCCCAAGTTCCTAAGTCTGTAATCTCAAAATAACCTGTCTTTTATGGGCATCACCACGTCTACCTCCTGGTGGCTAATGGGAGCGACTGGATATCTAGAATCCCCCTCTAAACCTGGGTACTCATGTGAAGAGTCAAACATGCTTATGCTTACTGCATCAGTTGACCTACCAAAGATCTCCACTGAATAGCAACACATGTACCACTGGCTCCATGATTGATGTTGGATACCTCATCTACATAAGTAGCATGCCCTCACTGGCCTAGCCCCCCACACCCCAGTGTGATTCATCTTACCTTGATGGTCCAGTTGGGAAGCACATTTACTCCCCTACCACGTAGGCCTCCTGTGAATGATTCTATAATGTTTATGGTATTTAATTTTTGATCCACTATTTAAATTCACAATTCAATCATCAATTCAATATTTTTGAGGTTAACCTTGTAAACAATTCTTTTCATATATTATCTACAATATGTTCATACACTTAGCTGTTGAGAAACGCCACATATGGTAGTAGAAAACACTTAAAGGAAAATACTTAATTCACTAAACACACTATCCTTAGGGTTTCATTTGCCCCATTCACATATCCCATGACTCACATGAGGATTTATTACATCATAAACTTTAATGGATAAAGGACTATTTCCAACATCTTACATACAACCAAACATATACATCAAACCCATGTATGAATAGAACTAGGGTTTCCAAGACATTCATTGAAATATCATGCGTTAATAATAACCTTAAATAGATAAATCTTTAATGTGAATAAGAATCACTTACTGATGGATTTCATGATCTATATTCACAAACTTCGAACTTTCTACTCATATAGGGTTTCACCCTCTTTACTGAGATATCAAACAAACAATGATAACATTAAATGGTTTTTAAGATAATACCTAACATATATGTACTAAACATTCAGATAAAACAATCAGTTACAAATAAGGATATTCATATAAGTAAAATTCTTCATTCAACTTTACAACAATTTCAGACATAACCAAAAACCCTAGATTTCGGTATATTCTTCAAACTTTCATAGTAACTTTAGAAATTACATTATGGATGTTTGATATCCATTTCTAACATGATTTCATCATCTGAAATTCATCACATCAAGATTAATCCATTTCAAGATCATCTTGTAAATGCTAGATTTTAAAGGAAAATTTAGGTCTTATAGTCACATATAAAAGAACTAAAGATCATAGTGGATTGAATCCAATTTTGTGCAATCTACTGGTAAATGGAAGTACCCGCCCACTGAAAGTGTAAAACACCTTAAATTTCATATCCCAACATCTGAAAATCTTGAATCTGCATCAAATCTCAAGCAATTCACCACTTTCTTCTTCCTCCTAACTCAGAAACCCTAGGAATGGAGAATTATAGAGAAAGAGTGAGAAAAGAATGTGATCTGATATCATTTTAAATATAATCATAGGAGGGATAGAATCTTGACATGTAATAGAAGAATTAACAATAAAAATAATATAAAGATATACCAACTTACTTGATTTCATCAACTCTAGGAAGCGAAACCCCTAGATCGCCATCTTCGCCACTTTCTCCCTCCAAACACTAACTCTCCCTCTCTCTCTAGGATTTTGTTTCTCTTGAATGAATCACAAAATATGGTAGTTACTAGTTTGTTAGGTCACTCATATAGAGCAATTAATATGCTTGGGTCAATTGCAAATTAACCCTACTTCGCACTTTCTTTTATTTTAGCAGAATTTTTCTATCATAAATATGTTACTAAAAACAATTTACTGAATAGGTTAAAACTCCTTCAAAAATTATGAAAAATTAGAGTGTTATTTTTTAAAAAGTTTCGAAGCTCCAAATTACAAATTTTAGGTAATTATGAGATACCGATAAATAATTAAAAAATCAAATACTATACTACTATACTGCAGTCTGCAAAAAGGTCGACTAAGTGATGCAACCCTAGAAAACCCCCAAAACAGCCATGCAAGCTACCACAACCATGCCAAGAAGGACCTACCACAATTATGGTGCCTTGAGTCCATCAGACCCAAGCATAAATATAACTTTACTCCTCTAAAACTATCGTATGGTCTAGAATGCTTGTGCCACCAAAGAAACCCTACATGGTCGTGGTTCCTACCACGGTCGTCCTACCCAAGCATCAAACTCCAAATTCACTATCTCTTTAATTACCTTGCCTTGTTTATTCTAGCATGGTCATTGTGCCCTCCTGCACCACAGTCGTGTTGCCCAACACAAACATGGTGAGCAAAAAACCCTAATTCTAGTCGACTAGGATCTATACTTTTCAAACCCTTATTGTTCAAGATGAAAACATGCCTAGAATTGTCGTTAGGTTTAAAACATCATAATTGAGCAACCATCATTAATCATTTTTTAGAAATGATCAATCTAATTAAGCATGTAATCATCTAGGTAAGCCCTAATTTATTAGTTAGGGTCAGACATGGTCATAACACAAACAGTGGCACACTGTGTCGCCAGGTAGATTTTGTGAACTGAATCACAAATGAAACAAAACTCCACCTACATGTTGTGTCAAATTGTGACATGTTGTGTTAGCAACAAAATAGCAGTAGAAAAACTTGAAACAACAAAGGGTAGATAGATGCTTTACAATCTCCATCATAGCAATACATGAATAATATATCCCAAATATCAATTGAAAAAGGAGATCTTTTTCCACAATTTAGGATTAGATAATGTTGGTGGTGTCGTAGATGGTGAAGGCAGTATAGATGATGATGGTGGAGATCGTAAGTGGTATGGATGATGGCAGCGTATATTGGTGTGGTATAGATAAAAACATGTAGATCAACAACATTATAGATGATAACAATTTAGATCTACAATGATATAGATGGAAATGGTGTAGATCGATAAGAGTATAGATGATGATGGTGTATACATGTAGCAATGTATATGATGGCGACAAATAGGATAGTGGTTTCAATTCTAGCAAACAATATTTATGAAGGCATGACAGCCCTTGTAGATCTAGAAGCAACAACTTCAAGATGGACTTTGATGGAGTTGATGGAGACAATCCATGGAGATGGATCCAAGAAAAAACATGGTTAGGAAATCCTTGCAAGTAGCCAAGCTTTCCGTCCACATCGTGGCATTCAAGATTTTTTTTTATAATAGTTAGGGAACTTATTCATGTCAAGCTCATTATAACCACAATGAGTAACAGGGGTACCTACATCATAGTTTAAGTAGAAACATCATCATAAAAGTGTGGGGGGTAATCACCAAATGTATATAACTCATCTCTATTGACCCATCATGGTACATAACCTTGAACGATAAAAACTGACAATAAGTGAATGGTTTGCCAAAATAAGAGGGCACCCTTATAACAAGCCCCTGGAATGAAAACAGACAAAGGTTTAATAGGTGAGACTTTGCCTGTCTGTGGTGTCTAATTTTCACCTCCTCCTTCCAAAATGTGGTTGATAGAGAGTTCCTTAGTGGTTCTGGTTTCACTCAGATCTTTGTCATGGATGTATTGATCCTTGTGCATACAGACTCCATTGCAACCTACATAGAGAGAATTCTCGATATCTACATAATAATATGTTGTATAGTAATATCCCAACATTCAAGATGAATGGTTATTCAATGCGTTCCAAACCCTTAACATTTACAATAAGGTGTCATTGGAACAAGACCCTTGCAAAAAATGGTATATCAATTTAACAAAAATGTTCCCTAAAGAATAATACATTTATTCCATGTCCACTATTTTCCCCCTTTAGAAATTAATCTTTCCTTATTCTCCACTGCCTTTTGATTATTTGACACTGAACCACCATTCTGTACAAGAAAAAACAAAGAATTTTGGTTGATGTTCAAGGAAATTGCGGACATTGAATTTGGTGGTAGTTTTACTATACCAGATTAGCATTCAACCGCAGGGAAATATTCCCACTTATCACTCTTAAGAAGCATCATAAGAAAACTACAGTGCGTATCAATTCTAAAATACTATATATTTTAAATGAGAAATGATGAAGAAATACAACAGTACGATGTACAACTTCTGGATGTATAACGGCCTAAGCACTTCTTCATGATACTGATGGTATCATCATTGTTACTCAAATGATCTTGTTGCACGATGTTGATAACCTCAGTGGATCTCTCTTCCCTCGGGCTATAGGAATACAAGTGACGTAAATATTATCCCCTTACCCTGATGTCTCCCGAGTTTTTAGGAGAAAGATCTTCACACTTAGTGACTAATGATTCCCAAAAATCTCCCTCAGCCTACCCCTAATGGCCAAGGGTCGACATCAAGCAAAGAAGTCCATTGATCATGAAGGTTCAATGTAAATTTGCCAATGAAGACCCCAACATGATCGTGGTGCCAAGAAACGGCCGTGCTGGACAATGCCAAAATCACAGAGTCCAACACTTAAATTGCAAGCTACAACAACTTGACCAGAACGGTCGTGCTACCCAACACGGTCGTGTTGTGAGGGCCCCAAAACACTCGTGCCCGCCAGCACGACCATGCTTCCAAAGAAGAGAATGAGCATGCTACCCAGAACAACCTCCACTTCACCTCTCCCATCATGGTCGTGCCACCCAGTATGGTCGTTCTACCTAGCCCTCACCACGGTTGTGCTGTCCAACACAGCTGTGCTACCAACCTTCATTTCACCAAAATTTCCCTGACATTTCCACTTCTTAGAGCGACCGTTCCCTACCACCACGGCCATTCCAACTCTCACCCACCATGGCCGTACTGCCCAACACAGTCGTGCTACCACATAAACCCTAGTATTTTCTACAATGTTTTTCCAACAATGCTCCTACTTACCCTAGTGCTTCCACCACCACCTATATATACATGGGTGGCGGCCACATCACTAGGTTAGCTGCCATTACTCCCCTCTACCTACTCCATAGCATTCATTGCCTCCTTCCTTATATTCAAGCCATCCATCCACCATTTCCACCTCATTTCCACCATAGAAACTTAGTTTTCTAGGTTTTCTACCATAATCCCCTTCATTTCCATGCCCTTCATCCACCTTGGAGGAGGGAGGTCATTCTATAATAGCTAGGAGGTGAAGAAGAAGAAGCTACTTCGAGCTCCATGGAGTCCTATCCCCTTCTTCTCATTTTTTAATCTTTTATTTGATCATCTCTAGCTAAGCCCCTAGTGGTGGGCTATTTGGGGTTAAAATGTGACTTTGATACCATGTTGGGGGAAAATAACTTGTCATGAACATAATTTCATTCTATGATGATTTCCTATTGCTTTTATCTCATTTTCCATTATCTTGCACGTGGTTTGTGATTACTACTTTGTGGAGTTAACATGAAGGTAGTATGATCTAGAAATGAAATTTATGCTTTTCACAAAAAATTGAGTGTTGGACGTCAAGTAAGAGTTACAGACTGCTTGTGAATTATGTGAGCTATAGGCGTCGGGTGTGAGATATAAGGATGAAACAATCTCATTGGTGTTTCTCCACTAACATGCATCTTTTTAAACAACTTTAAACTAGGACAGACAACCTCCAACGTTGCGGCCCAAAATCTCTACAGGCATAGAGCAACTTATGAAGCAAATCGTAATCATTTTCTGTCTTTGACTTTTGATAGGTTTGGGGTACTTGCTGATGAAACAATTTCCCTTCTTCAACGCCTTTAAAATATTTTAAATAGAAATATTATGACTTCTCCATCTATGTCCAATAATTTTATTTTTAGAACCATAGGTTTCATAATTCAGAAAGGATTGATAGCTCTTTGTTGCATGTACTTCTATTAAAGCATTTCTGTGATGATTGTAATAGTACATAGAAATTGAAAAAAGAATGAAAGAGAAATAAGTTTGCATAGGATAGTAAAAGAATTGAGAGAACTAGGACTATTTACAGCCAAAATTCTTCTCCTGAGTTTTCTAGACACAACTCTGCCTGGTATACTACCATCAATGCTTGCAAAAGATGTCGTCTGTTGATTAGTATGGTCTGGTTGCTGTCTTTCTTCTGTGATTTGGCCATATGACAATGAGAAGCAAACTACCACGCACAGTAAAAATAGGTCGTAGGCTTGTTTTGGATTTGGTGTGGTCATGGTTGGAGAGACACAGAGGTGGAAGAGAAATAGGACTTCCCCCAATGCGCATTAATAAGGATGCCGTCAATAGGAAGTTACAGAAATGAGAAGTCTGAATTTTGTAGGGAATAGAGAGGATGGGAACGAGGGCTGATGCTTAGTAGAGTAAAACGGTAAGTATATATATATATGTATGTATGTGTGTGTACACACACACACACACACACACACACACACACACACATATATATATATATATATATATATATATATATATATATATATATATATATATATATATATATATATATATATATATATATATATATATATATATATATATATATATATATATATATATATATATACGCGGGCAGTAGAGCCTAGATGCTCCCGAGATGGGTAAATCAGCCTTAGTCCCCCCACTGGGATTCGAACCTGGGATGCTTCATGAGGCACCACCGGACCCGACCAGTTGGGCTATTGTCCGCTTGGTTTATATATATATATATATGTATATATACATATGTATATATATAGAGAGAGTCAGGCTAGAATACACTCGAGTGTACAGATCACACGAATACACTCAAGTGTGTTTGCATATCAAGATTATTTTTCACAAAATGTAAACCATTGCTCTTTACCATCATACTATAACTAGGCTACATATAAATTTTGAGCCCATTTGGATGAGTGTAAGTCACTCATCCAAGGGCAACAAAATTGACAAGTGAAACTAATTTGAAATGCATAATTTTTGCGGTCTTTATAACATGACCTATAAATGGCCAAATGTGCTCAAATTTTGCGTATGAGCTATTCACAAGATGTTTAATAAGATTAATGGATTAGATTTTTGAAAAAATATTGCATCATGAAAAACTACTTGAGTGTATTCTACTGCGTATACACTCGAGTATATTCTAGCCTGACTCTCTGTTTCTCTCTCTCTCTATATATATAATATAATATATATATAATATATATATATAATCATGTTAGAATACAATCGAGCATATCTGGAGTAGAATATACTCAAATAGTTTTTCATGATAAAATTTTATTTTAAATCTAACCAGTTGATCTAGTTAATTAATATCTTATGAATAGTTCATACATAAAATTTGAGCCCATCTGAACATTTATATGTCATGTTATAAAAACCATAAAAATAATACATTTCAAATTAGGTTTATACATCATTTTTGTTGTCCTTAGATGAGTGCACTCAACCAAATGAGCTCAAAATTTATATGTAGCCTAATTATAGTATGACAATGAAAATCAATGGTTTACATTTTGTAAAAAATAGCCTTGATATGCAAACACCACTTGAGTGTCCCATGCATTCTGTACACTCGAGCGTGTTCTAGCCTGACTCTCTCTCTCTCTCTCTCTCTCTCTCTCTATATATATATATATATATATATATATATATATATATATATATATATATATATATATATATATATAGTCAGACTAGGTTAAAATCAATTCAATTCAGGCACAAATAGAACTCAATAGTTTATCATCTTGCATGAAATATATAAAATCCAACTATAGGTTCTTATTCTTCACCTCATGAATTAGCTATAATCTAATTTTCAACTCATTTGGATACTTCTAGATTATCCATCTAATGTGTTAAAAATTTATCATTTTAATTGGTTGCAGACCTTAAATTTGTGTTATATTAAGATGCAAGGGATAAACTTATCCAAATGAGATCAAAATTTGTGAGAGGTGTATCTCATCAATATAGATCAACACTATATATTTACTTTTTCATTAAACTTTTATTGTGATAATTATAAGCATTAAAAACAATTGATTCTTAGTAGAATCAGTCTATTTCAATTTTACTCTCTCTCTATATATATATGTACGTCATTAGTTAATTTGTATACCTCAAATACTAAATTATCAAATCTTATACTCATTTTATTTAGGTTAGGAATTATATTTATTTAGGTAGATAATTTGTTTCTAATTATAGTGAGTATTTAATTATATTTTGTTTGAGTTTCCTACATTAACTATGAATTAACTACAATTATTTTTACTAAAAATCTTAAAAAATAATTAAAAGCAAAAGACACAAATACCCCCGCATCACACATCACAAGTTAGATGTGTGACAGGGCACCGAAGGTAATTTACTATGGTAATAGCGACACATGATTAAAATTGAAATTATAGTAAATGAGATGATTGTGCCCACTATAAGTATGACAAAATCAAAAATAAAAAATCAAAATAAGGGATAAAATGTAAACCAACTAGTCATAATCTTCCTTAATGGCTCTGGCAGAAGATGAAAACACAAAAACATCAGACCTCCATCTCAAAGGTTGAATCTATACTAGAGCAAACATCAGAACTAGGGTGCTAACTGACATCCTTGACTCGCCTTTGACAAGCCATGGCACGAGTCACGAGGGTGTCGAGGAAGCTCAGAATTCTTCCTACCATCACAACTTTATTAGAGCAAACATCAGAACTAGAGCAAACATCAGAACTAGGGTGCTAACTGACATCCTTGACTCGCCTTTGACAAGCCATGGCACGAGTCACGAGGGTGTCGAGGAAGCTCAGAATTCTTCCTACCATCACAACTTTATTTAAAAGATTGACAAAGCACCAAACTATAAACCATAGAAAGTGAAGGCACCGACAAGGCTGGAGATGTCAAGAAGAATATGTAAATGAATGAAAACAAACCAGGAAATGCTAGAGAGATTGAAAAAATAGTTTGGAGACTAATAATAGAAAGACAAAATGAAAAAAGGGGAAAAGAAAATATACCTCAAATTGGTCCCAAAATAAGGTACCCAACACTTTGCAAGGATTCACCAAGAAATTTTTGAAATCCAGGAGGAGTTTCTGACAACCTGGAGCACACTGTCAATCTCTGGACAATGACTGTGGGTAGATGGAGATGGGGGAGATAGGTGTAGGGTAAAAAAAGACCAAAAGAAGTCTCAAATAGGTTTTCGGGTCTATGTGTAAGTCAAGAGAGGCTCACTTTTTAAGTGGGAAGTTTTAGGGTGTCTGGAATTCTTGGAGGAGATGGGAACAAGGGACTGGAGGAGTATCAAATTGGGAGGATACTTTTTGAAAGAGTTTTTGTTGTTTAGTTTATTATCTTATATGAGCCTAATTGCCTTGGCCTATTACAGTTAACTTTTATTTCCTTGTACTTATCTCTTATCATATATATAGGTGAATAATTTATCTTCTATCAATAATAAATATCCCATTAGCCTCCCATCTTATTTTCCACACTTTCCAAGACATGAACCTGTGTTGTAAAAGATCTTTGGATTCATAGTTGTATTGGACTTGCAAAGAGAATTAGAGAAGGAGGAAAGGAGAGAGATAAACCGAGGGAGGGGGAGGAGACAGAGAACCAACAAACTGTACAGTCTAGGTAGAGATAGGAATCAAATAGAAGATGGTCTTGCCCCCGTTGGATATGTATCCAAAGGTTCTGACAGAAGCTGAATACAAGAAGACATGTGAGTAGCGTCAAATACACAACTTAGGATAAATCTAAGAAATTATTTATGTGACATACAGTCTAGGTAAGTGTAATTAGAACCCAAGTCCGGTTGATATAAAGAGAGTATTATTTGAGGATTATCTTGTTAACTAAATTGGAATAGTTAGAGTTCTCCAATTGGTTTGAAACTTGATGTCTTAGATAAATAGGACCCAAGGGATATGATTTTGAACTTAACTTTTAAGATTATCTTATAGTAATTCCAAACCAATTGAGGTTTAACACCTTATCTTATTATTATTGTTATTATTATTATTATTATATATCAAAATTTATCACCAACATTTATTTAGAGTCCCATTATCCTAATAGAGTTATCATAGAGGTTATGGTGTATTATATTGCACGAGTTTCCATATGTATTTATTAAACCCATTAAGTCCATTAATTCAATTTTGACTTAAATGATGGTACCTGAGTTGTCTTCACTTACATCAAATGTCCAATTATTTATCAACTATATATATTAGTACATTAATTCAACATTAATCATTCTTTCATATTAGATTATTAATTATGCATATTTGAGTCATTATGCATGTAAACAAGGTGACACACGTTACATATGTAATGAACTCATTAACATAGGCCCATTTCGAGTGTATTGAGATATGTTATGTGAGAAAACACCTAGTGTTACTAATGTATGTCATGCGGTACCAAGTGTGTAGAAATTAGAGCTTACAACTTAAAATTTAGGTAAACATGATTAAGATATATCCAAAACACATCATCATCATGTACAAAGTCTAGGGTTAGGCTCCATATATTCAAGTCATCATCTTATTAGTGTTCACTTATCCAAAACATGGTTAGGGTCACATGGATCCATGGTCAAGGTTACATTTGAATCACTCGCATTAAGTGTGTTATATGTTCATTAAGATACAAACATGTGCATTAGGGTATATTCTTAACCTTATTTGTTCATGCTAAGGATCCAAGCATACTAACCTCATATCCATGGAATTAGATTTTCTAGAGTCAGGATAGATAAATTTTGTTATATTCTAGTTGGTGTTGGACATTGTTTGAACAACTTTCTTCATTGATACATAGTTCATTGAACTAGAGTGGTAGAAGACTTAACTATATGTATATGAAATAATTAAATATTGATGGTATGCATTGCCATCTTACTTTTTGTTGTTGAGGTACCCATCCTAGGGTCACAATGGATCCACCCACAGATCATGATCTATATAATTATATATCTTTCAGTAAATACTATTTGATAAAATTTCAAACTATTC
This sequence comes from Alisma plantago-aquatica, assembly GCA_963693085.1. Lineage (NCBI taxonomy): Eukaryota > Viridiplantae > Streptophyta > Magnoliopsida > Alismatales > Alismataceae > Alisma > Alisma plantago-aquatica. The sequence continues at coordinate 49,797,128 of OY856415.1, read as the reverse complement.
ATATCCTTATTTTCCCTCAATTTTGTATATATATATGCTTTTCAATATCAAATTAATTATGTATATTTTGAATAATACGCATAACTTTACGAAGTTGGGTATGAAATTGTATGTTAGTTCAACTCAAATATTTTAAAATGATTAATGAAGTGAACATTCTCTTAGGGGTTAAGATTGAACAAATTTTTATATTAAATTTTACATCTTGGCACTCACACCTGTGTTTCTCATTATAAGTTCAGAATCTTCTACTTACTATTTTTGAAAAAATAGTTTGACTCAATACTAATTTCAATAGTTTCATTATTAGAAAACATATACCAACAAAAATTATTTCATGATATTTACATACGATACTTAATTATTTAAATGATTAAATACACAAACGTTGAGTGCCAAATATACATTTGATTAAGTGAAATTGGATTGTACTCTATTTTGTCCTAATTAAAGCATAATTCACGTGCTAATTGTCTTTTGCTAGTACTATAAGAAGTAGTTGTTAGTCATACAATTAATCTTCGCACTTTACAAATGGAGTTGTTTGATTATTCACTATAAGTTGAGCTTACATCCAACCCAACGAATGGGCTTTTAAAAAAGACAATTCGGTTGCAACCATATAAGTTGGTCTTGGGCCGAATCAAGCTGGATCGGGAATCACTGAAGCCCAAGCAACATATTGAGGGCACGTTTGGTAGGATGTAAACAGTTTGTTTAGCATACAATTGTTCACTTTTCAGAGACAGATTCCGTTTGGTACGATGTGAGAGGAGGTAAACGAGCGATCTTCAACTGCACCCAAGTGCTCCAGTTGCCCGAAATTCCCAGAGTTTGTACCGCGTCCGATTTAGGGGTGGTCGGGTGCAGTTGCTAGCTGCTACAACTTTTATACATGTAGAAGTACATATGTAGCCAGTAGCCTGTACGTGTACCAGCTGGGTCTGCAAAAAACAGAACGTCACATGCCTTTATGGAGTTGTTAACAACTGTATCCGCAAAAAGGCTAACACATGGGCTCATGCTTTTACCGTTTTATAGTTCTTCTACTCTATTTATCTACTGTAGCTGTTAATAAATGATACAACTAACCAAACAAAAGAAAACATATTCCAAGAATTTATACCACATCTAACCAAACATTTTAACAATAGTTAGAACTCAGCGTTTATTAACCTTTTACTTTCATAATCACCATTTGCAGCCCTATTACACTCAACCAAACAGGCCCTGATTGTCATTCGGCTTTGTGCTAACCCACCTTTGTCCCGTGTGGACCTCAAGTCGCATACCAAAGCAAACGTCGAAGGAAGAAGCACTTTTCACACACAACCACTTGCAATTTATTTGATGCGTTGGTGGGTTGGGGGTGTGGGGCTTGCCCTGCATTTTCACACAATAGTTTCTCTTTACTCTTTTGTCCTGCATTTTTAATATAATTTATATAGATAACATGGAATTACAAGATATACATGGATGCTGCGTGCCAACGAGATTTTTTGGAGAGCACAGCGCCAGAATGTGCTTAGCCTGATCTAGTCGTTCTTCGAGCATGTTGCAGGTGCATCGTACTGTGACCTTAGGCTATACTCGTTTACAGTTATGCAAAGCTGGATCCTGGGGGCTACTGTTGTCAGGTATGCATGTGGCAAGTACTTTAGTTCGAAAGTTTGAAGATATTATAGTTTAGTGCACCCACCCACCACATTTAGGCCCTGTTTGGTAGGGTGTTGTTGGGTGTAATTTGATGAAAAGAAAAAAATAACAAACATAACCATGTCTTTTAAATTGCTCCAGATTTATTTGGTAAGATGTAGTATGAGATTCTTCTTTTCGTTCGCAATTGTTTGGTACAAATAAAAAATATCGTAGCAGCAACCCACCAGAATGTGTAGTCATTTGTCATGATATGGGGAGACCGGCAACAGTCGTTTCTATTATCTTTCCCGGTTGATAAGATACAGGAGAGACCGGTTGCAGTCCGGGTTCATACGTAACCACTGCACTTGGAAGCTGATGTCATACAGGTCGCGCCTCTGCAAAATGGCAACTTCACCCGACTACTCAGTTTTTAGGCACGGTACAAATGTCTTGCTTTTGGCCCTTCAGAGACTCAAACTGAGAAACAGAATTCCACAAATTACACCCGACGTCACTGTACTAAATACTTTTTTTATCAAAAATTCCAATCATTTCAATTCTATGAACTTAAATGCAGCCCTACCAAACAGGCCCTTAATTAATATACTTCTTGATACGAGCCGTCCAACCCGTTCTGGGGAACACTGGGAAGTCGAAACGGCATGTGGCGGTGAGTTTTACCGAGCACTTATAGGTAAATCGAACTATCCCATAAATTGAGCCGTGGTTTTCTTATACGTCCCCATTAGGGTGGGCGCATTTGACAACCTGTCTAATTTGAAAGGCAAATGGCACTTGCCACTTGGCGGTGGAAGCGTGAAATCGAACGTCATCAAGTTCTTTCTGAGGGAAACCAGGACTCGCATAACGTACTTCCACAAACGAGCCAATCTTGTCGCGACGGCCATGGCGGAGTACACGGCCAACCACTGACTGTCCGAGCCCAAATTTATCCCACCGGCAGTACTCGATTTCAGGCGTTTGGATGCACAGTGCACGTGTGGCAGGAATTGATAGTAACGTGGCGAGAATTGAATGTTGGGTAAATCATGACTTAGGGCTCGTCTGGTTGCTTGCGGTTGCAACACACAAGCTAATTTGGAAAACAGGAAATGCAAAACAGAAAAGTTAATTGCAACTGCAACAGTTTGTTTATATGCAGCTTCAACTCAAGTTTTTCGTTTGTTTTTATTTGCTAGGAGGTAGTATATGGCTATATTTACTCAGGTGACCTTACCACAGTCAACAGATTATTACAGTTGGCCATTTCCAGCAGTAGCTGTTCTTCTTCACATGGCGGTCAGGAAGCCACTCCGGACAGCATGTAGAGAAGGCGGTGTGCAGATTCTCAGGAAAACCAACCGCGCCCGAAATGGGCGCAGTCCATTTTCAAACTTTTGTACGTAACAGAATGTTCATTTGGGTTTTATTTTCTCAGTGCGGGTTGAAGCTGCGTGGAACCAAACGAATGAAGTTCGAAAAACTGTTGCGTTGGAACTGCTCGGGTTGCAACCACAAGCAACCAGACGAGCCCTTAAAGTAGTCAAGCAGGCAACCAGTCAAGTCACCCGCTTTTATTCATAGGTAAAGAAATGCCAAATATAATGTTTTCCAAACTTTGAAAGTGGTTGGCTGGTTATAGGAGGATGGTTCAAAATTCAGCACCAGATATCAAAAAGGACCGAAAAAGGAACCTCTTGACACACCTTCAAATCTTCAAAATAAAATGATACGTCATGGTTTTTTCATCATGGTTTTTATCCCAAACAAGTCATGAAGTGAATAAGAAAGATATACCACGTCTCCAAATCTCGACATTAGTGTGTGTGCGCGTGGGAGCGGGGGTAAAAATCAACGAATTCATATAATCATTGGACTTGGTTAACCGTCTACATCATATGGACTAATGTTAAATGACCATGATCATTCAATACAACTGCACGATACGCAGGGAAATCCTCGGAATACTTCTTTATTTGAAAATAAATGAGTACGGTGCCTTTATTGCGTTGAAAATATTTGAAATGTGTCTCCGGTAGTACATGACTCTTTTAAATATAAAAACTAACGAAGTACAAATCGAGTTTACAAGGAGGAAAACAAACATGTTGACCGGTTGTACCGCAAAGTGGACTGTTATGCTAGATAACTCCGGGGTCAGTTTCTAGGGGTGAGCAGAATTTGGTTAATAACCGATTAACCAAACGATTAATTCCAAATGGTAAATTTTATTGGGTCAATTTGGTTAATTTATTTCGGTTAATCGGTTAAATGGTTAATTTGACGGTTAAAGATATTTTTGGTTTGGTTAACCGAATTAATCGAATAGTCAGAATTTATTCATAAATAATATCCTACACATGCATATATACATATATAGTTGTACTTTTATTTCAAAATACTTCCATATATATATAATAATCAAGTTTTTACGAGCCATACAAAATTAAATTTACAACAATACTACTATAATATAATAATGTTGTCCCAAATTCTATGACTATTTCAAATAATATTATTACACGAGTGTTATTTGGTTAACCAAATTAATCGACCGAATTAACCATTAACCGATTGGACGATAATCGAATTAACTGACTCAATTTGGTTAGGTTAATGGTTAAAATCTCAAACCACAAATTAACCATTTAACCGAACCGAATTAACCGTAACCGACCGAATTAACCGAATGCTCACCCCTATCAGTTGCCACACATCCTAAGTTTTTCTTGGAATTGTACCTAGAAGAACGAAGGCAGTACCCCCAGTGGCAGAGTCAAAATCTTCAACTTGGTAGGGCACCACCCAACTAAATAGCTCAAATGTAAAATCTAGAGTTTAACCTATGATGGTTTTATATACGTCTTACAATAGAGTATCATGTAAATATGTTATTTATATGTCTCAAAATTGCAATATGTCAAAAGCTTACGACAAAATATGCAGTGCCACCATTCAAATATTCCTTGAGCAAAAAGCAGTTACCCATCCCCCCATAAATTGAATATCAGGTTGTAGATATTTTTTACTAACATTTTTAAGAATATTTTGAACATCGCATTATAAATGAACATGTCCAACCTTAACACAAAACTAGAAAAATGAACATTTAACGCAAATTGACTAGTCTATCAAAATTTCAATGGTGGTATATCATGATGTTCTACAAGACAACCAATTTGTCATGGTTCTTGTGATACTAAGTATTAGAGAGTCTAGCTAATTTAGTTAACTAAGTTATTTGAGTCTATTTGTATATGGAACCAAGCATGTCTTGGTCCATTAGAGTTTAGTCTAAAGGTTATACGCTTTTCCTTCTCCTATATAAAGGAGGGGATTCCTCTTATCAAACATACTACAAAGCCTTTTTTTACTTAACAACATAGTATTAGAGCAGTGATCCAATCCTAAACTCAGAAACGAAAACATTTTTCTTCCACCTACGGTCGGCATTCGTCCTTCATGACTTGGCCACCCTCCGACCATCTATCCAGCCATCTTCTCTACTTAATCCACCCACCGACGAGCTCCCCTCAAACCCTGCCCTCTTCCTGTGACCTTCTCTTCATACCACCACTCACTTTCCCTCTCTCTGCCACTTCCCCTTCTACCCATCTGCCGCTCCATCATCTGCCTCTCTCCATTCGCCCACCAACTCCCACTCATGATGCGCCCTGCCTCCTCTTACCTTTGTTGTTGTCTATTGCCTTGTTATTTACCACCTCTACCTTCTAATCATCACCACCTCTTGTTTTTCCTAACTTGTCACTACGGCAATCAGTCCTAACTTGTCATTGATGCAAATTAAACCCAACTCTTATGTCTCTATTACCCCTCATCAACCCCACAAGTGTTCATCTTGCCTATTACTACAAAAAGACATTGCATGTATCCTCCATGACTGAGGTCCTTTAGTAGTGTTAGCGCCATAAAAATGGGCACAATAGTCTCATCAACACCTTCAAAAGGTGTTGCCTCATATGATTGTATTACATCGCAAATATCTCACACCAACCCTAGATAGACATCACCGCAGTTGCTCTCGCTGAAATATCTGTCATCTACTAGCGCATTCGCTCCTTGTTGCATCTAATTTGGAATTGTGTCTCCAGAAACTGTGTGTACCTATACCTGCCATATCTGCACTATCATCAGTCAGTCTTAGATGATTACGTTGCTGAATAAATTCATCGTTGATGCTTATCATTTTTTCTTTATCATCAACGCCTTAAGCCTAGCCTTTTTTGTCAAGTTGCTCTGGTCTTGCTAGCTAATAAGACATCAGTCTTGATCAACCTATGTCTAGCAGCCACTAGAAATGTCTAACTCCTCAATCCTTTAGCCTTGTGTGCTCGACATTTGTTGAGGCATTGGGCAGGCCAATGCCGAATTGCATGTTCCTTATTCAGGGTCGTGCCTTCCCCAAATAATTTGGTTGAACCCACATTCAAAGGTTCCAAGCAAATTGAAAGTGTAGATTATCACCTCTCTCATATGTTTCTTACATGCATACAAAAGAAACCATGAGTCTAGTTCTTTGTAATATGAGTTTTTGTTTTCCTTTATTCTTGGTTTGGTTTAAATATATTTACTAATGTGGTTGTTGATGTTCTCTAAGGGGGGATAGAGATAATATAAATCTTATACAATATTAAACACTAAGGAGGTTAGATTGTAACTGACTTAAAAGATAATACAACGAAAATATAAAGCATGTAATTGGAAAATGAAAGCAATCCACAAAAGACGGTCTTGTTAAAAGACGTTAGTCCACTACCTAATTGTTCCCAACTAGGATTTGTAAATATCAACTTTTATTAACCTCACAAGGAATAATACAAAGTACAATTGTTACCCTCTTCTTCCACGACCAAGGAAAGCACCAAACCATTCTTAAACAACTTTGAAGAGAACCAAACCTCTCCTTTAACGGCCAAAGAAGAGAACCAAAACTTCACCTCTTCTTTAACAGTCAAGGAAGAGCGCCGAACCTTTACCTCTTCTTTAACGGCCAAGGAATAAGACCTCAATCCCATAAGGAATTTAGTCCTTATGAATTCACAATTTGTGAGGAGGAAAATTCACTCGGTCCTAGATAATTGTTGAGGAATGATTGAGTTTTAGTGATTTAGATGGGTATGAGGCAGTGACAATGAAACATAGACATCCAATTATTCTTTATCATTGAATTAAACCCCTAGTTTAATCATCTTTCTCTTGCAATCTTTAATTCACCCTTCGTAATTCTCAAATATCTAGATCTAGATACATTTTATCAACAATTAGTTTGAAGGGATTTTTTTTAAATGTTTTTCTTTAGGATTCAAGCTTTTACTGTACTGCAATTGATCTGTTCTCTTGCAGGCAAGTTAGTTGTGATTGTGTTGAGGCCTTAAAACCTAGGATAAGCCTTCTTAGGGAATGTGTGTGTGCAAATAACTCACATCAAGGATGCATCACTATTTGAGGTAGTACCATGGGATAAACCTCAATAAAAGGTTTTCAACTAAGTCCACTCTCGCAAGTTGTGATATGGACACTGTCGAATAAGTTCTTCGTACCTCTTCCATACATCAGACAATGTCTATTTTAGGATTTTTCTAAAAGTTGGAAATCTTCTTCAAGATCTTGTTGGACTTGCTCAGAGGAGAGAGTTTGTGAAGAAAAGTTGTCATTAATGCATTCCAAGTCTAGATAAACCATTTCTTCATGTGTTACATACATTATTTGGCCTAGGATCATAAGGTACAGGGGAAGAGGGGGAATCATAGACCATCATCTGTCATTCCATTGGTATTCATAGTGTTGCATATCTAAAAGAACTTTTCCACGTGAAGATTTGGATCTTCATTGGTTGAGCAAAAAAAACACTAGTTCTGTTGTAATAATGGCTATTAGGCTTGACATTTACAGCTAGTCTAACAATTGCCTAATTCAACACCTCCTTAAGATGAGGGGAGGTTTAGTGAATCAATGACTTAATGGATGCCATGGTTTCAGGAAAAACGAGAGTTTCTTTATCTTGGTTTTGATTTTTCCTTCTTGCTCGTGGTCATCTACTCACTAACACAACCTCAGGCTTATCAAAGATATATAAAAAAGAGTCCCGACTAAACTAAGTCTGCATCAAGCATGGTTCCTACTAAACAAAAATAAAATGATTGAGTTCTACAAGAATCAGTATGAAATACAAGAACTAAATAGTTATAGGAGGTTATCCTATAGAATTACACAATTAACTAAAATTAAGTCTAGATTAGTAAGATAATTTGGTTCCTTGTATTAGAAGATGATGTGATATGTAGAAAGTGTCATATCAATAACAAAACTAATGCTCACTTTTCATTGATATAGGATGAGTCAGTATTAGTATCGCATTGGGTCAAAGCCAAAGAGAGCCTAAGTAAGTCAACATTAAACATTGTTAGAGAAGAACATAATCAAAATATAAGTTGATTGGTATATTGAGTCCTATATTTAATAAGATTGATATGAGTTATCATTCAAGCAATCAATTCAAACAATTCATTTGATTCCTAAGAACCTATTAATCGCATGATGAATAGTTATGCATAACATATTTGATTCTTTTTTATCATCTACACATGACACTGCGTTAATATTTATTGTTTTCACATATTAATTGCCTAGATGTTTATACTACTCATCTCTTAACTTGAAATTGTAGCACAAAATAGTAAACTTTCTCAGGCTACTCCAAAAAGAGTCATAAATACACCTTGTTAAACAAACAAGTAGACTATAACATGCATGAATATATATTCACTTTAATGTAGTAGAAATTAGAGCTCTAGTTTCCCTCCACTAAACCTAAACCTCTCAAGGTACAAATTTGACCATGGCCAAGCATGGAAAGAGGAAAATCAGCCTCCAAAACATTTCTTGTTCTTCCTTTAAACCTCCTCTAGGGTTGAGTTGCCTCTCCTCATTACTTTCAAGAGGGTTCTCATATGCCCTGCATGAGGCCACTTATGCGGACACATATGCGTATGCGGCCCTCAATCACTCCGTATACAACTATGCAATGCTATTTTTGGACATGGACTGAATATGTGGCATGTGGTCCGAATATGCGGCCGCTTAGGCCCCACATTTCATTTGGTAACTTAACTAAAAAAATATAAATAAAACCTCAAATAAAATCAATCAAATTAAATGACAACTTCTTCTATATAGTTGTTTTTAGATCAGATATTGAATTTTTGCTACCTTAAAAATAATCCAATTTTGAATGAGTGGTGCACAATATATTATTATATTTTACAATTATCAATTTTTCATTGCACTCTTTCCTTTTCTCTTTTTTTCTTCTTCTATTTTTCTCTAAGATTAGAACCTATTGAACTTGCAATAGTTCTTATTTTGTCTTGTATAAAAGGGGAATCTATTGGAAATATTAATTAGATATGATATTTTCTTTTACAAAGTATCAAATTTGTGTGCTTTCTAGGAGCAATTTCTATTCCCTACAATTTTTTCTTCTCTATTTATTACTAACTTGACTTCTTCATATCGTTTTGATGTTTTGATTTTGTTTTTGATGTTCTTTTTATATTTCTACTTTGAACTACCATGTGTTGCGTTACTATGGTTATTCCTATTGTGTTCATTCAGTAAATGTTATGCTATGAATTGCATGTGTTAGTGTGTTGTATTACTTGTATATTCTAGTATATTATATAAATTTAGGGTTTTGTGGATTGATTTTTCATCTTGATGATTGGAAAATATGTGTTTCCTTTTTCACGATGTAATGATCTGTTGGTACATTTTGGCTATTAGGTCACACAACTAGATAGTATGAAATTTATGGTTATGATTATATTTTTTAATTAAATATATGTATCAAATATATAATTTATTAAAAAAAATCCAAAAACGCACATGCCCAGCATACACTCTCGTATTCCAATTATACTCTATGCAGTACCCTGACCAAACACATACCACATAACACATTTTAGAATATTGCTTTCAAATTTGGATGGGTCAAATAAAAGATATCCATCAATAACCTTCCTCTTGTTCCTTATACTTTCTCCCTTGTGTGGTAATGTACGTTGTGCATGAGACTTTGCACGTCATGCGTTAAATCTCAATTTTTTTTCCACGTTGTGCAAAAGGAGGTATATGTTGTGCTTGAGGTTGTGGCGATATGTTATTAATTAGATCACATGACATGTTGTTGACTGGGCACATCATGCACGATGGTGATTGTCAAAGGAATTGTTACTAATGTGGATCACAACATTCATGTATGATGCACATTGTGTGCATTGAAGTTGTGTTTGTCAACATCTTTTGGGTTCATGCCTCCGTGGACAATTCAGATAACTTGTACTAGGCTTTTGCATATGTGCATATTATGCTTCATGATAGAAAGACCTTGATTAGAGTTTTAAGAACTTATTTCGTGATGATGAGGGTAGCATTGGTTCCATATGAACCAAACTTCATAACATATTGATCATGAAATGCATATATTTAGGGGATAAAAAGTAATAGGAAATATGTCCATCACCTATCATTATTAATATGAAATACTCACCTTGGGACCTAAGCCCTTCCAATTTGAAAGATTATAGTGTATGCATCAAAATATAACACTTTGATCTCCCATCATTGGACTATATACAAACAACTCAACTAATTTGTTTTACAACATGAAGGATATTAGATCTCTTATTCCTCAAAATGAAAGCATAAATGCAATGTTCACAAAATCATATAGGGGAAACAAGCTCTACAACATGAGATGGACACAACCAATATCATGACGAACTTGTCATTGATCATCTCAAAATAGTATGCAACGGTTGTTGTTAGATTGTGATACTCGACATGAACAATTATCTAAAGATAGGTGGATTAAAGAAGCCAACTTAAACACAAAATTATTCAAGATAGTTTGCAATAGGCATAAGTGGTATAATTACATACACACCCTACCCATTGATTATATTACCACACATAATAGTGTCATACAATATGTAGTTTGACACTTCAAGATTATTTTTAAACATGAGTAGATCATTATCTAGAGATTTTACTTTTGATTAGGATCTCTAACATGATAATATTATAGAAAAATCACATTTTCTCACAATTCCCTTCTCCTTTATAGAGATACAGAAGATATTTTTTAGTCCTGGATTAGATATGTCTCCTGGTCTGGATGGGGCTGACATTTCCTTTTATCATCATAGTTATGATAAAATAAAACACCTTTTATGCAAGGTCTTTGTTCACATTCATGTGAGTCATTTCGTGTCACAAGACATCTCAACCCATATCCAAGTGTATATCACACCTAAAAGAAAATAGAAAATCTAACTAATACAAATAATTTCCATCCTATAAGTCTCATTAATAACACATACAAGATCATTAAAAAGTTTTCTAGCTTGAGGATGAATCCTCAAATTGATACCATCATTAGTGTGGAGCAAACTACTTTCTTGGAAGGTCAAATAATATAAGATGCATATACAATGGCTAATGAGGTAATGCACACATACCATCGCAATAATACCCAATCCGTACACTTAAACTTGATTTAAAAAGCTTTTAATTATAGAAATTGGAAATTATTACTTCTTTTCATGGAAGGCTATACATTTTCTACTAGATGGATTGATTTGAATCTCAAATATATTAGTAAAGGTCGTTTTTTGGTATTGGTCAAGGGATCCTTGTTTTGATATTTCAAATCTCTAATGGACTTACAGAATGAGACCCTCTATCCTCCTACATATTTTTTTATTGTCTCATCTATCCCAGCCTCTATGAGTAGACTTATGGCTTCTGAAAACATATTGGAGAAGATAGCCGACCAACAAAATAGTTGTATTATTAAACTTGTGCATGCCATGGTAATTTTTTTTAAACTTGATGGGAATAGTATTATCAAAACTTTGTGGATTCCATGCATCTTTTAAACATTTATATGGATTAGAAATAAAAATTTTAGAGTTTTGAAAATATAAGTTTGGATATAAATTGTTGCATGTCGCAATGCAAATATGATGCATCTCCTTTAATTTAATCGGGATCATCGTTATGATCTATTAAACTACCTCATTAGGTTGAAAATATACTATTGAAAAATGATATATCATCTTGATTCATGGAAAATGAAAAGTATTAAACGAACATGCCACCTTATTCTTGTAAACACTTCTCTCACATGCATCCCCTCATACTTTATCATCTTTAAACCTCTACCTTATAAAATTGATATTTTCTTATAAGAGACAAGGGAATTCTTGTAAGGTAGAACCATGAATGACAATAGGATACATTTGATTGAATATGAGACGTTATGCCATCCTTGTCACTTGGGTTGATGTGGCATTATGATCCTAACGTTGCATTCACATGATATATTTAATAAGTGATATACAATGTTTCAAAAAATCATAGTTATACCCGGTTACCTTATGTCAAAATGAAATATCATAGGACCAAAACCACTTGGGTCTAAATTAAAACATTCCCATAGTTTTGGATATAATCTACTCAAAGGATAACACCTTATCAAGGATACAATCAAGACATTGCCATTTTGTTGGCCATGCATGGGGTTTTCATTTGACTAATGGTTATGCTTACACTTCCTAAACAAATACAAGATTCACATCTGAATACCTTCAAGCATTGGTTTAAGACCAAAAATATAAATCTACAAGGATATTCTTCTTTTCCCTTATTTCATGATTAATTAGAATTAACATTAATTTATTATAATTATTTAAATATTGAATCATGCTTTGTCATATTATGCACGTGCTATAAATAGTAAGAAAGTGATATGCTTTAAATTGTTTTATGCAAAGTATCTATGTTTTTATACTAGAAAAAGTATTATTGATGCTTGAATAGGTCAATCGAATCAACCAGTGCAAAGGGATCAGGTGTTGTGGTCACATCAGACAAGGAGGACATGGGTTGGCTTGAGGGAATTGCATTAAATGGTGCCTTTGAGCTTGACGTGTGCCATGGGCCACAGTATGTGTGTGTCGCAGGTGTTCTCTGGCCATCCTATGTGTGTGCCATGGTTAGGATTTAGGTTTCTTGATATGTGTGAGGGCTAGTTTAATGAAAGTTCACAAATCCTGATGTGGGTGGATCATACATAGTTTTTGGCCTTTTTGACCAATGTAGGAGCCCAAGGGGTACTATTTAAGGACTGGATGTAAGTTTCACCTCCCACAAACATATGAATACGTGGTTCCATCATTCTCCTAGTTCATTTTCATAATTTTGGGGTACTAGAGTGCTACTATGACATGAGGAGAGTGATCCCAAGGGTATAGGTTGTATTTGTGCTTTATGATTGTATTTTGGTTTGATTCTTGAAGATTAAATCCCATGATCATCTTTTTGACCTAGTTTTCACAAATCGGTGTATGTTCTTCAGCTTCTTAAAATCTTTTGTTGTTGTTTTTCTCTTCTTTACCCTCTTGGTCATTGTTCTTGGCTTTCCATGGTGAAATCCATCTCTCTAGTTGAAGATCACCTCTTTTTGGCTTTACTGGATGTTATGGAGCTATGAAGAGGAGTTTTCAGATATGTTTCCATAATTTCTTATGGATATGATGTCCTTCATGAAAGACTAGTGATTTAGCCTTTATTTAGTATTCTTTTCATGCAAATTCTACCCATAACCACCTAATATCACTTGAATATATGTTATACATGTTAAAGATGTGATTTTATAGGGTTTTGGGCTATATCATGGGGAACAATGAGATCTTAGCTCTTGTTACAATTGCATTATTCTATAAAACTGAAATAATGAGCCTTCTTGATTCTATGTTTATGAAAATCAAAATATTATGTGCATCTTTCCCTAAATTGACCTTTCTTTGGTATTTTTACTACTTTTGACATATCTTTAACATAGAGTGGCATAATTGAATGAATTTTTTGCATGGTGGTTCCTTACTCTTATAGTAAGAAACTACAACCTTTCAACATGGGTTTTGAGCCCTTGTGATAGTATGGCCTTTGCATGATCAAGATGATGAAATTTTGGCTATGTTTTTGTACATATTGCTCTTGTGTGATGTTTCATTTCTTTTCATGCCTTACTTAGGCTTACCTTAGTATCACAGTCTAAAATCTACCTTTTATGCTCTATAAAATATAAGTGAAAATCTTGATTTATCAAGCACAACCCTAATTCATATAGTGCAAAACTACCCTTATGTCTAGAAGTGGGGTAAATGGAATGGGTATCCTTGTAGAAACCTAGGGACTGTGAGAAGGTACTCCGAATCATATAGTATTCACTATACATAAGATACATAAATATGATCCTATCGGCACCCTAAAATACTCAATTATATGAGAGCAGTCAAATTTGTACCTCTAGTAATTATGGAAGTCATTCCCATGTGATTAAGAAAAGAAATGTGATTTAATGATAATTTAGGCAGTCAAGTCTATGATATATAGATTTTGACCTAGGTATCCATGATAAGCATAATGTTATTATATAAAGTGGGATGATGAGACCCCTACTATATTCTTGATTTGAACGAGACATGCAAGATCTTTTTGGGATGACTTGGGACAGCCTGATGCCACACGAGCGAGATTACTCAAATGAAAGTGTGGAATTAACACTAAATATCCAAATTACTAGAAAACGTACACGGTAAATTAAAACTGATTTTATATAACCAAAAAAGCAGATCATATTACATAGAAGTCCACAAACTGTGCCACCTGTATCACATATCATACCATTAAGGTATATACATAAGTGTACAGTGGTCATCTTGCCACAACCTGTTACAAAAGATAATATGTTCATATACATAGAAGCTATACATATACAACCATGCCAGACTGCCAAAAATCTTATATAGATGTACAACTTATACAAAAAAACCCCAAAGGACTTGAGAATATAGGGACAACACATAGGACTCTACTACAAACACTAGCAACATATCCAACCTTCAATAGCTATTGATCTTCTTGTTGCTATTCCTCTACCGCACGATCTCTACCACATAGTGCACGACCATTGAAAAGATGTGGAAACCAATGGGGTGAGACCAACGTCCTAACGAGAGATATAACTCTCTTCTAACAACTATTGCTAACACAAATAGATATATAGCATGAAAGAAATACTAGTAATGGGATGAGAAGATTTAGTGAATAAGTAGAATTGATAACACATATTAAATAGTTTAAGCAGCTACAAAATAGTTATTAAAACATAAAAAAGGAATATGAAGAACATGTATAACCTTTATAAACTAAATAGTATAATAAACATGACAAAGGGTCATCCAATGTGATTCTTAACCCTAAGCAAACATACTACACACCAATATTACATCTTTTATTATGCCCTGTAGAGAAAAGGTATACCACTCATACTCTAACTAACCACTACAAAGTCAAAACCAGTGCCATACAAGATCTGGGAGAGCTGGACTCCTATGATCTCCCACACCATCGGTCAGTCTGAGTCTGCCATAGTGACATATAGAGTCAAACTGCAAATCAACCTAGTCCGCCTTAGTATATAGGTACGCCACTAGTGAGATACGACCACAACCGTTCTCCTTCCAAGGTATGATCGCAATCATCCCTGAAAACATATCATCTCAGACACGGTCTTGACCGTTCTCCTACTGAGGTATGACCGCATCCATACTCAAAAACTAGTGATTGTGGATGCAAAGATATATCTTCAACTTGCACCCCCACATATTAAAAATATGCGCTCTGAGTTTCCCATAGGAATTACTCATTTCACCATCCATCAAGTACTGTCTCTGAATATGGAACTATGACTCAAAGCAATCTACATGATTAGGGTTCCACTTGATTAGTTATTGGCAATTGGGTCTCCTTTAGTGCACCAATCAAGTTACAACATACAAACCCAAAAAAAATCTATAAATATAGGGATAGGTTGCAATGTCAGAAGATATAAAATGTCTTAAGCATAAAGTTGATCTTATCATCACATGATATTGTCTCACTACCTCATACCATGCCATCACCATTCCCATATCATCAGGGGATAACCATCCCTCATCACATCACTAGAGGATATCATCTCAAACTAGGCACAAAGGTCTCTACTAGGTCATAAGACCCAAATACATAGTTCCTGCATAACATCATTATCTCTCATGACTCATAAGGGCTCATATTCATTACGCTATATCACATCAGAGATACCATATCAACCAAAGTATATGATGTTTATTCAACCTACAATATTAGAGTTACACAAATAGGAGAGAGAATACATCATTGCATGCTAACCACTTCAAGCAAGATAAGAGTTACATCATGTATTCATGATTAGGGTTCGGGTTTTTGTAAATAGCCAATTAGGGTTTCCATAAAAACATTCAACATCAAACCCTAGGTATTTCACTTCCCACATACTTGGAGCACATAAAACCAAACATCATCATGACCCATCAAACATTCAAACAACAACATGTATCGATCATGAAGATGGGGTACTATAGTGACCATAAGGGTTAACTCATGTGTAGAGACCAAACCACATAGCACATGTAGCGACCAATTAAACTGTACTATGTGCATCGACCATAAGAGAGACTAGGATTAGGGTTTGTTCCGACCAAACCACCCAAGGTAGAGACCATCCATCAAACCAAAATCATTTCAACCAAACAAGTCATCTGATGTAGCAACCATCACAAAGGCTCAAAGCATTATGAGTGCAAGAAGGATTCATATGTAGAGGCCATCACAAAGGCTCAAATGAAGTGACCCCAAAAGTAATTCATGTAGTGACCAAGGTATATAGGGTCAGGAATATGATGACCAAATCAGAACCCAAGCTCACCACGAACATGATCATGGTGAACACAAAGAACTAAGGAAACATGTCAACGAAAATAGATGTATAACATCAGAAAACTCAAGTGTCACCAAAGTGAAAACTCCATGAGTGGATGATCATCAAAACCCTAAAATGACCATCACCAAGATTAGTGAGGAAACCAAACGTTAACACATGTATGAAAGAACCAAAACCTCCATCTTCCATATGGTAGCCGAACCAAGATCATGGGGATAACACAAACAAGATGTTGCATGCAAGCCTAGCAACTCCACCATCCATACATCTCAAGTTCAAGAATTAGGGTTTAGAAGAAAGAGCAATCTATACAAGAGTACTTCATAATCTTAAACTCTAAAACAATATAGAATCATCTAGCAACTTATAATCACAGTTTAAAGATGAAAAAATAACATGCACGCAAGATAAAGATGCAACAATAGAAGAGGGGAAAGTTATATAACCCACATTGAGGTGAAGATCAACTCCAAAAGCCAAGAATCTCTAACAGAGAGAAGAAATGCCAAGCTTGGATCAACTCCAACTCCAAGCAAGATCACCTCAAGAGAAGAAGAACACACAAAGGTCAAAGAAAAGAGAGAGAGGGTACGAACCCTAGTCTGAAAAGGAAAGGGGAAAGAGGGGATCTTCATCTCATTTAGGTACTACCATGGAGAGACATGGATTGAACCTCTATTGGAGAGAAGTTCCTTAAGGAGGCCACCATGGAGAACCATAGTCTGGCTGAGAGAAGAAAGGAAGAGTAGGGTTTCATGGAAAGTGAGATCAAGGAAGATGAGACACTTACCAGGGTCAAGGATCACCACAAACCTCCACAAGGGGGATGATCAAGCCCTAGATCACCACATGCAAGGAGGAAATGACCACCTTCTTCAAGATCAACACCTCCACTTGCACCAGAAAGCACAAGGCCGAACTTGAGCAAGAAGAGAGAAAGGAGAGAGCTAAAAGGGTTACTTGCATGTGAAAGGAAGGGTATAAATACCCAAAGGTAGGAGAGAGGTGAGAGATATGAGGTATCAAGATGTTAGAGCCTCTTAAGGACACTTGTCCCTTAAAACCTCAACCATGCAAGCACTCTAGATATGCATGCATCAAAGGGTGATAAAAACAAGGCTTTGTAGTGACCACTAGGTCAACTACCCTCCTTTGGTCAAAGCAAAACCAAGGATCACCATGGTAGCAACCGCTACCCATGTCACCATGGTAGCAACCGCTATCCATGTCACTAGGTGAGAGATATGAGGTATCAAGATGTTAGAGCCTCTTAAGGACACTTGTCCCTTAAAACCTCAGCCATGCAAGCACTCTAGATATGCATGCATCAAAGGGTGATAAAAACAAGGCTTTGTAGTGACCACAAGGTCAACTACCCTCCGTTGGTCAAAGCAAAACCAAGGATTACCATGGTAGCAACCGCTATCCATGTCACCTAAGACAAAGGGTTGATACACTAAAGCATAAGCCAACCCTAGTGATTAAAACCAAGGACAAGGCACATAGGTCGCTACAAACACAACCAAGAAAGGTGCTTCGGTTGAAACACTCTCAAGGACACAAAGCACATCGGGATCTACAAAGCTAACATCCACATGGTCAACACCACCATCAACCCATGCACCCATGCAAACCATGCAAACCCTAGCATCAACACACATGGTGCCACCTCATCAACCAAGGTCCAACAAGGTGCCCCTATGTATCATTCTCTCTCTCATGATGCTAATGCACAAGAGGCACATCCAACATGTGACAAATTGCAAGATAAACCCTAACATGGGTAAATGGAACTTGTTCGAAGCAACACATTTATAGCGTAACTAGCTCAAAAATCAACCAAACTAGACCAAACTGAAAATATAAATGTGTCACATGTTATTAAGGTGCATCACATGATTAGATTAAGGTTTAAGAATCCTATTAAGCAAAGAAAGCAAGATCCAACACTAAGATAGGTCATGAGTCTTACACGAATAATCCTAAGATCTTCTATAGTAAGCTAGGGGATTTCTCAGTCACTAGCCAGTAGTATGGGTGGCATATCCCAACTATCTGTAGCTAAATAATAAAATATGTAACCAATCCATGTAGCTTTACATGTTGACTTATGTTATGATTTCACATTGTATTATCTTTATTGCTTTATGGTTCCTTGTAACGTTACTTGCCTTTACCCTATACTACTTGCCTTGCTCAAAAAAATTTGTACAAGTTTCTTCTTAATACATAAATGTTAGTTAATCATATTCAATAGATCCTTCATATATTAGAATTCTACATATATGTTTTATCACTCGTCAGCATGTTGGTCTCACACTCGTGTCTCTCCACTTTTTTAGGTTCCCTACACCCATGCATGGGTTTTAGGAGTGAGGAAACCCTTTCTCCAAGATAGTAGTAGAAGAATGTAGGAGTTATCCCTTTTGTATGTCCTAGAGTCATCTGTGTACACTCAGGTCTGAGCATGGTGTTTCCTTATTATGTTATAGTTACAACTCTCTTTTGACTTGCTTTCCCTGTACAAGTACATCTTGTGTAAAATACAAAATAGGAAGATCTTTGTATTAACATGTGGAGTGACCTTGGTCACTTTTTAAACTTTGTACAAAAACCTGCATGTGTGTGAATATAATGGACCTTTCATGTAATTACACACATGAACTATGTAGTTGTAGTTTTTCTTTTATATTTTTCATTCTAGATTAGAGATTTTAAAGATGGTTGTTTTGACATATTTATTTTGTATTTTCTCACTTCATGTGGCATCTCGTGGTTGGGGTGCCACAATTAGGTCTATTGATCTTGATGGTACATTCAATATGTTGAAACTGCACATAAACAATATATTTACATGTTTCATTGATTACATGGGTCTAACTGATTCAATCCCTCCTACAATTTTATAACCTTACATGCACGGAAATTCAGGAAAAATCTAATGTCCACAGGAACAGTTTTATAGGTTGATTAAAGTTTGTAAATACTTAATACATCATGGCCACAATTCCCATCATGGTAATTCCTTAGGCACATCAAGTACCCTTGATTTCATAACCTTTTATGATTAATTGGGCATAGAAACATCTTTTGGGATAAATTTTTCAAACATGGTGGTGCATTTGGGACCTTCAATATCTTTGTCATGATCCAAACCTCCAATATGTTTGTTATGATGAAATTACTTCGACAATATAGTGAAAACTTTCTAGTTTCTACCATATGGCTTCTCAGACAACTTTTAGATTCATTTTTTTAGTAACACTGCTCTAAAAGAGATCCAACATGATTTTGGCAGTGGGTTGTTTGGTTTAGGGGAGTCCTCCCAGTTGATCTTGTTTTCTACATCTTTAGTAGCTTTTGTGACCATGTCGCCTTTGCTGATCTCTAGAGTTTTTTTAGGCAAGGATGGGGAATCTGGAGTGGATCCCCCATCATTTATTAAGAGGCTAAATCAGCCAAAACAAGGTTTATAATGCTTGAAGTGAATGAGTGTAAAAGGGAAAAACTATGACCCGACTCTCTACGAGCTATATTAGCTACAACATGAGCTGCCTTATTACAACTACGTGGAACATAAGAAAAAACACAAAAATCAAAAGAACAACTAAGCCAACTTATATCGTCTCCAATGGTACCCAGATAGTCCCTACGCATGCTAGTATTGTTGTAGGTTTGCACCACCACTAATGCATCACATTTGATCATTATCCTCCTGAACCCCAAGTTGGCTACTCACTGAAGTGATTTCTGAACTCCAAGAGCTTCTACCAATGCTACTTGATTGCAAGGACCTAGTTTGTATCCCACCATTGCTTGTAAGTGGCCCTCCCTATTCCTACCTGTCATCCCTACCGCTGCCTCATTGTCCTCACCTATTGACGCATCAACATTCACTTTTATTGTCCCCTCCATTGGTGGCTTCCATCTTTCTTCCCGTGATGTGTTGTTGTGTGTTCTGCACCCTTGTCCTCCGTCCTTGAGCTACTTGTGATCTCTTATCATGGTCAAGCTTCTGATGTATAAGTAGCGACTATTGGGTGCCTCATTGATGAATATCCGGTCGTTCCTTGACCGCCATATCACCCACATTGCTGCCACCATCTATTCTCTATCCACATCCTCATCGTTTTCCGGTATTTCTTCTATTGTTGTAGCTATGCTCTCATATTTCATATCGTTGATGGTCCCTTGTATATTACAATTCATTTAGTCCCATAGCTCAGTAGCATTTGTGCATCTAAAAAGCATGTGTGGTATACTCTCTTGCTATGTATAACATAGTGTGCAATGCCCATTTTCTATGCAGTGTCTATCATACAACCCACCTTTTGTTGCTAGGCCTCCTATTATGATCCTCCATAGGAAATGTGATACCTTAGGGGGCCATTCTGATCTCATATCTTTCACCATATATGTCCTCCCTGTTGGCTAAATGGACATCTATAAATCCCTTTGTTTTGATTATGACAAACATTTCATTCTTATTGATCTAACGAGCTATTTGAGTGTGCAGGAACAAGGTGGATGACAAAAGCAACTAGGGAAATCCATATGCTTATATGTTTATATTTTCATGCAATGTAATCGCTTTGTAAATAACTTGTACAAATATATAATGTACAAGTACTTAGATTGCATGTAAATCAAGCGTTAGATCTTCCCTAGCTAAAACACCACATTTAGATAAGTTATCCCCTTCAAATAGGATCACATATGCACACTCATACATATAATTAGTGCCTAAATTGAAACATTGAAACAGGATCAATCTCGGTCGACAAATTCCTCGACCGAGACACTCTCGGTCGACAATCTTCTCGACCGAGAAAGATCCAAAGTAGCCGTTAGACACAACTGACAAGGTAGTTGGCAGTTGGAGATAGACGTTGCAAATCACTTGTTCCAGAGAGCCTGTCGGTTGACAAAAGTTCGACCGAGTAGGTGTCTCGGTCGACCATTCTTCGACCGAGATGGTCTCTGACAGCAACTGCAGAATTAATTAATTAGCCGTTGTTAAAGCAACAAACTTGTACCTAACGGCTAGTTAAGCACTTAGAAACCCCTAGAAGTTGTCTAGAACGTCCTTAAGCATCCTTAGGCCATTCCTATAAATAGGACAAGCCATAGGACACTCAAACATACTTGTTACACTTGAGAAATCCTTGAGCATACTTTGAGCAATCTGTGTGTGAGCAATTTGAGCATTGTGACAATTGGCTACTTCCTTCCTTAGCTCAAAATTAGTGTCCTATAGGCTAGTATCTCCTACCCACTGCAATCACAAGTCCATACACTTGGTTAGGAGATCTATACGCTTGATCTAGGCAAATCAAGCCTTGGGCTACAAAGGATAAGTTGTAATTTCCTTTTTCCTTTCTTGTTCTCTATTATCGTTTGTACTCTCCTTGCTACTCCTAGGTTGGAGGCTGCTGATTGGAGAGGGTGGAGATCTTCTTGGCGAAGAAGGTGACTTTGAGCTACTTCAGAAGGCTGGTGCAATGGGAGGTTACTTCTAGAGAGGAAGGCTACTTCAAGGGGGAGCTTGGAGTTACTTCAAGAAGGCTACCTCAAAGTTGGTGCACCTACTTCA
Source organism: Alisma plantago-aquatica (assembly GCA_963693085.1). NCBI lineage: Eukaryota > Viridiplantae > Streptophyta > Magnoliopsida > Alismatales > Alismataceae > Alisma > Alisma plantago-aquatica. The sequence goes on along the minus strand of OY856415.1, from coordinate 49,775,004 downwards.
AGTGAAGGCTGTTCAAAGGGTGTAAAGGAAAGTATTGTATTTTGTATAAATCCTTGAGAAGGTAATAAAATAAATACTTTCAAAATCCCGGTTGGGTAAGCAACCGGGTAGTGGACTGACAACTTTAGTATTTGCTAAAGTTGGAACCACTTTAAACACCTGTCTCCTTCTTCCAATTTTCAATTGTGGTTGTTTGACTTCAATAAATTGTTAAAATTATTTAAAAACTCTATTCACCCCCCTCTAGTGTTTTTCAATTGGTATCAGAGCAGGCTTCAAGGAACCCTAACAAGGTCTTGAAGAAATGGGTGATGGAGTGCTCAACAACCTTAACCTCGAAGGGACACTTATTGCTAGGCCTCCAGCGTTCGATGGAACAAACTACCAATATTGGAAGAGAAGGATGCAGTTCTACTTCCAAGGCATCAATTGGGACTTATGGAGAATGGTGTCAACCCCATATGAGCTCCCTCAAATTCAATTTGCAGAATGGGATGCAAATACGGTAAAGCTAGCTCAAATGAATGCAAAAGCTGTAAGCATTTTATATTGTTCTATATCGGTAGGAGAATTTAATAGAATATCTAATTGTGACACAGCCTATGTTATTTGGCATAGACTATCCATAACCTATGAAGGAACAGTCCAAGTCAAAAATTTCAAAATTAGCATGTTTAAACAAAAGTTTGAACACTTTCGTATGGATCCTGATGAATCTATTAGTGAAATGTTTGCAAAATTTTCTACTATTGTTAATGGTTTAAGTGCCCTAGGAAAACCTGTCCGTGAAGAAGATCAGGTATCAAAGATCCTTCATTCACTTCCTCCAAAATATAAGCCAAAGGTGACAACCATTGAAGAAGCAAACGACCTCACTCGACTGAAAATGGAGCAACTTATTGGCAACTTAAAAGCTCATGAAGCAACCCTAGAAGAGGAAGAAAGAAGAGCACGTGAACTTCAACAAGGAAAGAAGAAGGATGTGGCTCTAAAAGCTTCAAAGGTCGTCACACAAGAAAGTGAGGAGTCAAGTGAAGAAGAAGGAGAAGAAGCCTTGATAGTCAATGGTAAGAAATACAAAAGATTTAAATCTAACAAAATTTCCAGTTCTTCTTCTACCCCTCCTAGGTGCTTTGAATGTGGGAAGAAAGGGCATTTAAAAAATGAATGTCCTAAAGCAAAGAAAGGAAAGAAAAGCTCACACAAGAAGAAGGGAGAAAAAGCCTATAAAGCTGCATGGGACGAGTCAAGTGACAGTGAAAGCGGAGAAGAAACGGTGGATTGTCTAATGGCAAGAGAAGATGATGAAGACTCTCAAGAGGTAAGCCTACTTGATCTTCCTAAAGAAGAGTTAGTTACTAGTCTACAAGAAATTCATGATAAGTATGTTAATGTCAAGAAGAAACTAAAGAAGGTTATCAAATCAAATGATGAGCTAATTGCTAAATTAGATAATCTTTCTTCTGACAAGAATAACATTGATCTTGAGAATTTGTCTTTAAAAACATCTTTAGATGATTGCACTAGAAAGTTACTCACTTTAGAAACAAATGTTGATCTTCTTTCTAAAGAAAAGACTGACTTGTTATCTAAACTAAAAGATTTTCAGACTCAACCTATTTTGTGTAACCATCTAGACTATGATAATGCTATAAAAGAAAGAGATTCATTGTTATCTGATTTAGATCAAGCAAGAAATGATCTACACAAGAAAATGAATGATATTGCTCAGCTGCAAAGAGAACTTTATGAGTTAAGAAGAAAAGATATACTTGATAACATTCTATGTATTGGTACTGTTTTCAACGGAAGAAAAGGTTTGGGATATGCTCCAAAGAAAAATCAACCCAAAAGAACTCAAACTATGTTTGTACCCAAGAACACAATGGCTAGAAAGAGAAATGAAGTTGATTCTATTACTTGCCATTTTTGTTTACGTCTTGGACACTATTCCTTTTCATGCCCTTATAAAACTAAGGATTCCGAATTAGTTTGGGTCCCAAAACCTCAAACTTAGTAGAGTCAAATAGAATTTAGTTGAGATATGACCAAAAAGCTCCATCTTGCTATTTATATTGTCTTATCTCAACTAAACAAAAGATTTCATGCTTATTGTTAATTTTCTGCATTGTTGTACTAAAACAGAAACTTAGTCGGTCGAAGTATTGTCGACCGAACCATTAATCGGTCGAAGTATTGTTGACCGACCGAATGTCTGTAACATATCAAAATTTACAGCAATTATTTCGGTCGAAAATTGGTCAACCGAGCTAAATTTCTGTGTTTCTTTGTTTGTAATACAGTAATCTTCTCGATCGACAATTAGTCAACCGAGACAGATGTCGGTCGAACAATTGTCGACCGACTAGACTTCTGATTCAGAACTCTGTACTTAAATGATTCTAACCATATCAGACCATCACATGGGTACCAAAATCTACATTTTAATGCAGGAATGGGTGGTTGACAGTGGATGTTTCAAACATATGACCGGGAACAAGGATGCATTTCAAACCTTTGAAGAAAAGAAAAGTGGAACAGTCACCTTTGGAGACAATGGTAAGGGCAAAATCGTTGGAATAGGTAATGTTGGTACAAACCTCGAAATAAAGAATGTTCTACTCGTTGATGGTTTGCACCATAATTTGATAAGTGTTAGTCAATTATGTGATAGTGGTTATGATGTGTTATTTAACAAAACTTGCTGCAAGTTATTGATAGAAAACACTACAAATGTTGTTTATGAAGGAAATAGAGTTGGAAATCTTTATATCCTTAAACCTAACTCTATGAAATCAGTAGTGGGAAAATGCTTTCTTGCAAATGAAAATACCTTACAAGTATGGCATAAAAAGCTAGGACATGCTAGTTCACATGTTATTAAAAAGTTAGTGAAATATGATCTTGTTCGTGGATTGCCTACTTTATCTTTTGATCAAGTTGAAAACTGTGAACCATGCACAATGGGAAAGCAAACCAAAACCTCTTTTAAACCAAAACATGTACTTAGCACCAGTAGGTCCTTAGAATTAATTCATATGGATTTATTTGGACCCATGAGGACACAATCTATTGGTGGTAAAAGATACCGTTTTGTTATTGTTGATGATTATAGTAGATACACATGGGTACACTTTATTGCAACTAAAGATGATACTATTCATGTTTTTATACAATTTTGTTCCAAGATTGAAAATCTATTACAAAGCAAAATATGTACCATTAGAAGTGATCATGGTGGAGAATTTGAAAAGCATACATTTGAAGAATTTTGTACATCTCAAGGGTACACTCATAATTTTTCTACTCCACGCACCCCACAACAAAATGGTATAGTTGAAAGGAAAAATCGATCACTACAAGAAATGGCTAGAACTATGATGCTTGAACACAACACACCCAAAACCTTTTGGGCTGAAGCTGTAAACACTGCATGCTATGTGCTAAATAGAGTAACTGTTCACTCTCATTTGAAGAAAACTCCATATGAACTAATACATTCTAAGAAACCTAGAGTTGACTATTTTCATACCTTTGGCTCCACATGCTGTATTTTAAATACCAAAGATGATAGAGATAAGTTTGACTCAAAATCACACAAAGCATTCTTTTTGGGATATTCCACTTCTAGCAAAGCTTTTAGAGTATATAACACTATATCTAGAAAAGTTGAGGAATCTATTCATGTTTCTTTTCATGAAGAGTCCAAATCTGAAAATCTAGAAATCATAGATCTCACTAATCAATTCGAAAATTTAAACATACCAAATGATAGTGAGAAAGGTACTACAAATAATCACCAAGCTGAACCACAACCTACACCTAGGCTTATTAAAGATCATCCTCAAGAATTAATTATTGGAGATCCTAATGATAAAGTCAAAACTCGGTCTTCCTTCAAAGATGTTGCAAACATGGCTTTTGTTTCTATCATTGAACCTAAAAAGATATCTGAAGCTCTTAAAGATGATTATTGGATAATAGCCATGCAAGAAGAATTGAATCAATTCACTAAAAATGATGTATGGGATGTAGTTCCTAAACCACAAGATAAAACCATAATAGGAACTAAATGGGTTTTTAGGAACAAGCTAAATGAGGCAGGAGAAGTAATAAGGAATAAAGTGGAATACTCACGATGCTTGGATGGGTAAGTCCTTTGGTGGTCTTTTGTTGTAACTCTTATTGGTGAATATATAGAGAAAAGCACTTGCAAAGTCCTAGAGGTTGACCTCTCTAGGTAGTGGACTGACTATCTCCTAGTTTGGAGAGTGGAACCACTCTACATGACCTTATTAAGTGCTTTCTATCAATTCCTCTCATCCTTGCTATGCTTGTTAGTTAGGACTTCAAATTGCACTTAAACTATTGGTTTTAATTTGATATAATTTGAAGGTCTAATCTATTTTTTGAGAATTTTTGAATCTTTATTCACCCTCCAACCTAGAGCCCAAGATCCAACAGAGGAGACAAGAGCAACCTCGGTAGAAGTGAGTGTGGCATCCCATCATACTTTTCTAAGGGAAGACAAAGGCATTATCCCAGAAAAGGAGATCAAACACAGCATGTGTAGAGATGAAGGGTACAACATCTCAATACCAAGAAAGGAGCCTGAGAAGGAGGCAAGCTCAAGGAAGCATAAAGAGAACCCATGACAAGCCCCTATCGTAGTAAAGTTCATGGAGATAGAGAAAGAAATAGACAACCTATGTGAGCTTGTTTCTAACTCACCCTGAATATTTCTGATTTAACTTTAAATATACCATCGCTAATCTGCTGGTTGAGAAAATAAAAAATTATATGCAGCCATTGTCGAGCCCACCTCAACAAATGCAACTCCTTACTGCAAATAAATTGTAGGTTATGGAGGACCTTACAGGCATTGCTAGATAGGATGCTCTACTAAGGCAAGAATGGGACGACCAAAGGCAAGAGAATGAGTGGTTGTGCACTGAAGAAAGGAAGCAAAAGGAGGCATTGACGGCATGGCCTTCCTGTGAAGAACCCTCATCCAGAAGACAAAATATCACCAATGAGAAGGCCTCCTCCTCTCATGATATAGTAGTTAGTTTTCAACTTAGGAAATATATGGTGTTCACAAAACTGAACACCAACCGAGCTACATTGCTTTCACCACAAGAAGTCACAGTAGATATATCTGTTGAACATGGGGAAGAAGATCTGCAAGGAACATGGAAGTTCCCACTGGGGAGAATGATGATGTGAATTCCCCATCCTGGTCAGGGCACTCCACGAACCAACCCAGAACACTAGAGGAACATAAAGATTGTGCAGGCTAGGTCCCTTAAATAGGACCCAAATAGGCAACTGCCTGTGAGGACGTTGAAGAAACTGGAGAAAATGATGTCGCTCATGAATCGCCAAGGGTAAGGGAGTAGGTATCGGAAAAAACTGAATACTTAATGAATAGGCTGCACCCTCGCTTAAACTACAAGGTCCCACCACCATCCACAGTCTATGAAGACATAGTCAGTAAATTCCTTCTCAATGAACCAATAGGGGGAGTCCCTCCCCCAAATCCTTTTGAGGTGAAAATAGATGAGTAGATTTTTGAATAGGATGAGAGGAACATGAACTAGATGTTCAATAACACCCCGAGGAAACTAGAAAATCCAGTGTTTCCCAAGCCACCACTAGTTGATGTTATGAACCTGACAGTGTCACCACCGTTGCCATGTAAAATGAAGGATATGGATATGACATCAGTGTCAAGGATGTTACTCTGTGACATCTATGTCCTGGAAGATACACTTGATGATAAAAAACCAAGGGAAGACATCGTCTACCTCAAAAATAGATACTCTCTGACAAGGAATAACCTGTGATCAGCCTTTACACATAAGGCATCTATCAACAAATTATTCTTTAAATTCTTAAGTGGAACCATACTTGAAGAGCTTATGTATAGGGACAAAGTAGGGCATGCTTTTAATGCCACGTCCAATCTTGCCGCTTGGCTATATGTTGAACATTACAAGGCTCCCTCGATTGAGGAGCTACAAGTTACTCTACATAAAATAATAATGCTAAAGTTCATAACTCTCCCCTTTAAGACCTTTAAACATTAGCTTCTAACTATGGGGGATCTCTCCACAAGATGGGTAACACTTTACAACTGCACCGCCAAGAACCTACCGTGTGGAGGGATGGTTTTTGGAAAGGAAGAAAAAAGGGTAATTCAAATGTTCCTGACCCACCTTAAATGCCTCATACAGGGGATGGACGGGTGGTACCACCCAAACTAGAGATATTCCCATCTAGAGTGCAGTGGACCCTAACAATTGCACAATTTAGGGGACAGTGCTTTCATATTTCTTAGGACCATTGAAGTATTGAATAGGGGAATTCCCCTTGAGCAAATATCTAATGAGGACTTTCATTTGTTGAGAGGAAAATATGTCATGGAAATCATCCATGATAAATGATTTTTATATGATGAACGCATAGAAGACATATGGATGAGAATGTACTCACTCATCCCTCTTCCTAGACAAACTCCATGGAGAGAACAATGGAAAAATTTATAGAAGGAACCAGAGGACCCTCCTCCCTCCTAGTCACTAATACCTACACTTTATCCCACAAAATCAAACATCCCACCCCACCCATTCGTACAAGAAGCAGTAGAAAAATAGATGGTTATCTAAATAAATGTTGAACACAGTAAGGATCCCCCGTTAGAAGGCCCTATTATGCCTACAACTGCTCATGAAGTTGTAGGAGCCACTTCCCCACCTCAGAACAATATCATAGAACCATAGACAGAAGATGAAGTGACCAACAGTGAAGATGAAGTTACAGCAGATCTAGCACCTACAGATCTAGTACAACCCACAACTTTGACAAATACGCTTGCTATGGGTTATCGCTATAAGACCTAAACTTCATCATGCAAGAACTCAAACCCAATCATGATGAAATAATAAAAATCTTTGAGAGACATCATGTCCAGGTTCTACAACAGACCTCCATGACATTCTCATTGTTGGAGGATATATAACTATAAACATCATGACTGCTTTCAAATTACTTCTAGCTAATGAGCTAGATGAAATAAGTTATGCTTTTGAGCTCCTAACCTCATATTGCAAGTTAAAAGATTTAACTCGCATGTTCTCACTCAACCTCACTCTTTGACACCCTAGGGACAAGGTGTATGATAAGTTTGGGGGTCCAAATAGACAATCTAGGTATGCTTGCTCGAAATCTCTAAACTCTAAATTTCTACCTTTTCTTCAAAAAAAGTTTGAATTTTTTTATAAAATAAAATAATATATCATGCTAGTTGTAAGCATCTTAGTCGTGTTAGCCTAAGAAGGAAAAATTTTGACATATAGGCAAGAATTTTGAATCCAAATTTCCTAAATGTTGTCATCACTCTTGCCTTACCTTCTTGTCTTCAAGCTACTTCTTAATCTAATCATTTCAAGAGTGATATTTTGCGCTATCAGTCTACCTAATAAAAATCTATATGACCATGTATTTATGACATTCTTATCTCAAGATATTGCAGGCAGTAAAAGAATGCTACTACCCTAGGGAAAACTCTATGAAATAAGGTGGACCTCATCTAGTGCACTCCCGATCGATCACTGAGCCTCCCAGTACAAGTTCAAAAGGCAAACACTAGAAATAGAGGAAATATATACCCCTTCTAGTGCAAATTTCCCTCCATGGGAACAAAAGAGGTTTGGTTGTCCATTTCCCCCGATTATCCTATCACCATGCCTTGTGAGAAAGAACAAAAGTTGAGTGGGAATAAGAACATGAGGGTTGCTTATGGAAAGATGTTGAAAGGCTCCACCTGGCCAGTGTATAGATACACTCAAGAATGTAGATATGTCATTCCCAGTAGTGTAGCCTAGAAGCTAAACAAAAACCCACCTGTCTATCGGCTGCAATCTCATATAACCACCTAAAACTACATCTGGACTGACAGTTGAGTAATGTTATATTTACAACAGTACTTGTGGTTAAGAGAACCCCAGAAAGACAAGAAATATAATCAATCTTGTCCCACCTCTACACCACTAGCTAGGACAACCCAAGAAAATAAAAGTTGGGTATGAAAGCTACCTCTAATGTATCATGTACAAGTGTGGCTTGGAAACAAGGTTGGGTGCAAATCATGAAGGATACGCTAGACAAAAGAGGTCATGCAACTCTAGATCTAAGACAATGAAACTTGTGGTATAGTAAGAAGATCGAGTCACCACGTAGAATTGTTAACCTACAGATGGTGTAAGAACATGGTAAATCGTTGAAAATCGCTAAACAAATAAAGTCATTTTTTATTTTCTTGATGCTTTGATTCTATTTATTAGCTTGAGGATAAGCTAAATTTTAAGCTTGGGGAGATCATACCATCCAATTTTTTGGAATACCCTGTCTAATTTTCCCCTAATCTCCTCCCATTATATAGATTTGCTTTAATTTTCACATATTTTTTCATGATTAGTGTTTATGCCTTGATTCATTATTAATTACTTGTTTCCATATAGAAAGTTCATCAAACAATGGTCTTAACCATTGGACAGGGCTCCCATCAGTTTCCACAACTGGTGGTTATCCACCATCCACCTTCAGCACTCTAGATGAACCATCAAGCCACGAGTCCATCAAGCCTAAATTTCCATTAGTTCTCAAGACCAATGGCCTCCATGGGGTACTCAACTGACCAGTCATCATATGGTCACTACATTGTCATACCATCGGAAGGCGCAGGCTGGACATCCATCAGTTCCTACAATCGAAGGAATCCTACATGCCCCCAATGGCTCGACAGAGAGACATCTAATGATGTCTCGCTCACAGATCCACACTTTCGATGGTTTGACTAGAACCTACCTTCTGAAGGATATATGGACATGTGCCTTATGATGACATGCATGCAGCACCTAACGAAGTCCAAGTGGACAAGGTGAATCATTTGATGGTTCCCTGACCCCCATCACCTACCAATGGTGACATTGTATGCATAAGTCACTCAGACCGTTAAGTGTGTGCCTTGAGGCATGTACTCAAGAAGCTTGAGGCGCAAGTAAAGTACATTAATGAGAACCTCAAGCCTTGGACCATGGGATACAACTAGCAGACTCCTTGCTACTATAACGGGGTCACTTCATGAAGGAGTCACCCAATGTGGGATTGAAGATAAGTGTTGTTGTTTTGCTTTAGTGCCATCAGCCTCCATCTCCATCCATCAGTTTGTGCACCTTGAGGACCAGAGTCCAAGGTTCAGCAATACTCCATCATCACCAAGCAGTGTTTGAACCCTTCTTTGGGAGAAGGAGGAAGATGGATCAGCCATCTTCATTGCCATTTGTTGGGTTCAGATAAGAGAAAGTTTCTATCGACCCTATTTGTTTGGGGTTGTTGGTGTATCTTTTCCTTTTTCTCTGAATCTTTTCACCCTCTTCCATCTTCATGTCATTCTCCATCTTCATGTCTTCTCTTACTTATAATTTGGTCATGTCACACCATGAGTGGCTAGTCATTTAGCTTGGGTTGGGAGTATCCACTAAGGCTCTCCCAACATGTAAATACGCATATTTATTGAATATATGCTCTTAGTAAAGTTTATCTCCATACTCTTATTATTAATGGTTCACTTATATGATTAGATATCATCTTGTGTGTTTGATTGTTAGTACCTTGATATAGTAGTATTAACATATATCTAAGAGTCAATGAGAATGTTGGAATGCTTAAGCTAATGATTGTATGTTTGCTTTGTGAAATTTGTTTTCCATCTCAAGATAGAGAGAACCTTATGATTTAGATCTATCCTAAGCTCAAGAGAGGAGGGAATAGACACTTATGATGATTGCTTGTAAACTTACTAAGGGTGTATGAATATTGCTTGTTTGTGAGAGATCTTAGATGGTGAAACTCAACCCAAGTTTCCTTCCATATTTGTGATTCCATCCTTTGTCATTCTAGTTCTTTATTTATCATTTATTTTACTTTTCTTGTTTGTTGCTTGTTTGTACCAGAATTAGTGTTCCATAAAGAACACACACCTTATCTTACCCCTTAATTGGTGTAACTAAGTGAAGAATTTCTATTCTTAGTATTTACTACCTTTTTCCGTGTGGTTTGACATGATCTACTACAGAACCCCGTCATTATCATTGTTGGGGCCTAAGTGTCAGGTTATAAATTTAAAAGTTTGATTACTTTGGATCCACTCCTTTTACGAAGCGCGATGGGCTGATCTGTACGACCAACATTTTTTATAAAAATAGCATCATATCTGCACCATTTCCATCATTATATAGAATAAGTAGAAACTCTCCACATCACCTATAGATCTTCTTCCTAAATCTGAACAATAATGTATGTCCCTGTAGAGTAGGTTAGGCACTCACTCATTTGCATAACTTGTTCCTAGATAGATAGATCAAGCAATATCATTTGCCGTCAAAACACAAATGACCTCTTGGGGGCAGCTTGGTGGGCTTGTTCTAACTCGACTCTGCTCATTTATAGCAGACTAGCTCGAGACTTAATGTAAAAACCTAGATTTTCTCTCTCCTATGACTATGTATATAATGACTCATGACACACTCAAATTGAATTGATGACCTCTTAAATAATCAATTTGATCTTTTAGAATGACATGTCACTCAATTGATGAGTGTTGATGGCTAAATTGCAATGTCAAAATCATTTGTATAATGTTGAGTTACTTAATAAACTTTGATCAAGTTTGAATTTTTTGAGACATCTAAATATCTTGTTCATGATCTCAAACCTTGTCTATTAGATAGAGGATGAAATTTTGGATCCAACGGTGAATATTTCACCCAATTTGGAGTTCCCTAGAAAATGTTATGACTAAAAGAAATCTCTTTGATTTCTAGCCTTTTTCCTTTCCTTTTCTCGTTCTTGGGCCTCGATCTTTACTTCTTGTTGGGCCGTTCCACCCGCGCTCTAGGGGGGTTGTGACCCACACAGTGGCTGGGAGCAACCCCAAGACACTCGTCTGCATTTTCCGACTGAGCGGTTGGAGAGTCACCCCCAAGCTTGCACAAAGTCAAGCAGCTAGGCGTTGGCCATGCCTTCAGCACTGGCCTACTCCCCCCTTGTGCTTGCTTTTGACTTTCATCACCACGAAGCTTCTCCTCATGGTCTTCTGGACCATTTTCCTAAGTTTTGTATGCTTTTTGGACAACAAGTAGGGGCATGGAACACCCTCAACTATGGTCAGCCACCATGGCTGAGGCCACAACGGATGGAGCCATCTCCCCCCCCCCCTGCACCTTCTTTTTAAGCCTCCAATATCTGTGAAATCTTGCCCTTTTTCCCCATCCTTACGCATGCTCTTGCGCCCTCTATCCCTCTCATCCGCTTCTTCTTCCACCTCGATCTCACCGGCACCCCTGCGGCGGTGTGTTTTGGTCACTTTTTCCCTACGCCTTCCCAGTAGCAGACAAGACCACCGCCACACTCGCAAGGTCCAGACAAGTTTGGGTGTCAGGTTTCCAACCCCTACTCACCTCTCCCTCTCCATCTTCCTTGTTATGACCACATCTAAGCTTAATTGGTAAACTAGGGTTACCTCGATGATTATATGCTTAATTGGATTGATCATTGCTAAAATCTAATTAATAATGATAATTCAATTATTATGTTTTAAACCTAATAAGAACATCAAGTGTTCTATTGTTTGATAAATTAGGGTTTGAGAAATATAAACCCTAGTTGGCTGAAATTAGGGTTTTGGTGGTACGTGAGTATGGAATTTGTTTAGGATAGCAGTGTGGTAAATGTTTTTTCATATTTTCTACAAATTTTTTATTTAATTTAATTTTGTATATAATATATATAACTCAATCATGCATATTGGAGAAAAATTTCAGAATTTTTGATTGTTCTTTGAATGTGGTTCTCGGTCAAACTATACTTCGATCAAAATGTTGACAGAGTGCTTTTTAGTAGTGTAGTGTTTTATTTTTAATTATTTATTCATAACTCCAAATTATATGAAATTTTAACTGGTGATCCGAAACTCAATCATAAATAACATGTAAAATTTTCATAACTTTTGGATGTGTTTAGACCTTATCAGTAGATGAATTATAGTAACGGACATTTCTATAGAATTCTGGATAGCAGTGCACTATTCGATTTTTAATTATTTAATGGAAGATTAAATGATCTCAAATTTTAACTGAAGCTTTGTAACTCAATTATACATAACATGATAAATTTTCATAATTTTTTGAGGAGGTTTGATCTCTGAAATACATGAATTTACACAAACCTTTTTATGATAGAAAACGAATTTGCTGAAATAAGAAAAAGTATAGTAAGGGGTCAAAGTGCAATTGACCCAAGCATATCAATTTCTCTATATGGTCAACCTAACACACAAGGAGCTCTCATAATTCTTGATTCAATCTAGAGAAACAAAATCCTAGAGAGAGAGGAAGAGTTAGGGTTTGAGAGGAGAAATTGATGGAGATGCTGACCTAGGGTTTTGCGGTCCGAGGAATGATGAAATCATGTAAGTTTAGCTTCTTTGGATATAGTTTCATGGTGAATCTTCTTTCACATGTCAAAATTCCATCCCTCCTCTGATTTGATCCAAAATTGTATCAAAATTTCCCCTTTTCTCACTATTTCTTCATAATCCCTCATTTTTAGGGTTTCTGAGTTGAAAGGAAGAAGAATCATGTGAATTGCTAGGGATTTGATATGAGATCGATATTTTTAGGGATGAGCTATGTTTTTAAGGTGTTTTAATACCTTAGGGTTAGTGGGAACTTCCTTTAAATAGTATATTGCACGAAAATTGGTTAATTCATCCATAATCTTTAATTGCTAGTATGCGACTACAAACCCTGAATTGTCTATTTGTTCTGAGTTATTGCAAAATGATATGAAATGGATTCTTCCTCTATTTGGATGAAGTTTAGATGATAAAATCATATTATAAATGTATACAATACATCCTAATGATAATTCCCTAAGTATTCACAGAGGTTATAAGAGTATATTGAAATATAGGGAATTTGTCTATGACTGAAATTTGTTGTATAAGTAAATAGAGAAAATTGCTTATCTAGATCCCCTTGGTTATGAATGATTGTTTATCTAAATTCATAGTACATATATGTTAGATACTATCTTGGATTTTGTTCAAAGTGAATAGTGATTGTTTGATATCTTAGTAAATAGGGTGAAACCCTAGATGCGAGGAAAGTTGAATATTTACGAATAGATATCGTGAAATCCATTTGAAGGGATTTTCTTGACATGATAGACTTTATTTATTCAATGTTATTATTGATGCATGATATCCTAGTGAATGGCATAGAAACCCAAATTCAACTCAGTTCCAAGGTTTCATACATATATTGATTTTATATGATTTGTTGATAGTAGTCTTTATTCAATGAATGTTTATGTCGCATGAAATCTTTATGGGAGCCATGTGAATAAGTTGTTGCCTAGTGAGAGGTGACAAGATGTGTGATGGCCTTGTGAGCCATGATAATACTTGTACAACCAGTGAAATGAATATCTTGGTCTAAGGACCTAGAGGTAATGGTTACCTGTTAAAGAGGTAGCAATGCTATGTGATGATCTAAGGGTTTGAATACCTAGATCCAGTAATCATGGTAATGATGTGGAGGGATGAGAATTCCCAGTAATGTGATAAGGGATTGAGATCCCAGGTATCATGTGTTTTAAAGATTTGAAAAGTACATGATAGATGTATTACACCTTTCTTTATAGCATTTGTGGTGATTAAATGAAACCTTAAGGGTAGGATGTTCAATGAATCAAGTATTGTGATATCAATGTTCTCAGTTATTATTAATACTTTTTTTCATGATAAGTAATTAACTCTTACTTGAGTTATGAGATGCACAACTCAAGATTTGGATTGATATGCACGGTTCTAGTGTGTATGTGCCAAGTGGACATGAAATATGTTTATTTAAGAATTTTAGTTTGCATGTATAGTATGTTGATTACTCAGTATATTATAGTGTTTTGAATATACTGCTCTGCCAAGTTTAGAATGATATACATGTTGTATTATAACTTCAAATAAGTAGACGTGAAACCATAGAGATACCAGACTCAAGTATAAGTAAGATAAGGGTACAATGTAGAAAGAGCTTTCTAGAAATAATAAAATAATAGACTTAGGAGCCCTGAACATCGTAGAACCCCTATGTGAGGTATGTCCCTTAGGGGTGAAATGACCTAACCCTGGTAGCGTCCAGTATACGGGGGGTCGAAACGTGCTATCAGGTGGCACGGGGGACGAAGCCCTAGTGGAAGTCTCCTTAAATTATAGTTTGCAGTGTCCAACATCAACCAGAAGTCCTGGTGGCACTAGAGTATGAAAAAATCAAGAGCTGGCTTGACTCTCCGCCTGTGTGCTCAGGTTAGAGGAGGAGTCCAGTTTAGACCAGAGAGCCATTTCCATGTTGCAAACCAGGAGAGTATTCAGACTTAGCATTTCCTAGGTGTTTCCGCTAAGTCTTGTACAGTGTGATCGTAGTGCACTACGAGTCTTCATATGTAGAGTACACTACATATGATCAGGGCATAATAAAATGAATGAGAGGTCAAATAAGTGTGTACAGTTATTCAATTATTTTCTGTATGTTTCTGAATTATTAGTTCTCTTTATGATCAATCAAGCATTTCATATATTGATTCACTCTTATAGATATTTAAAGTATCATGTCATATTTATGATTGTCAATTTTTAGACTCTCTAAAGCTTTATGCTGTTATAATTGATTTCAATTGCTCAAAAGTATATCTGTAATTATATCGGTGCTTTAGACTGTTTCTTTGAAGTACTCATTCACTAAGTGAGTAGGCTCACCCCTCTACTCACAATTTTTAGGGAAATCACATGGACTTGAAGAAGATATCATTGCATCAGAGTAGATCTACCACAAGAGTTAAGTCTGAGTATAGTTAAGTTCAATCGGTCATTGTCACTCTAGGTCCTTGTAAAGAAATAAGAGAGAGTTGTAAATGATGATGTATAACGTTATTCCTCTTTTAGCAATATGTGTGAATCAACAAGTCTTATGTGCTTAAAAGTATGAGGAAAATAATGAATGTTCATACATGCATTTTTACTATTGAAATCATATTAGAGAAATCAATGTTTAGATTCCCTTATAAAGTTGGTTTATGTGGTTCAATGGGAGAAAACAAAGAGTTTAGAAAGAGAAGAAAAAGTTAAGGGTGATCTTTATATTAAGTTAAATCCTCAGTTTATTCCCTAATCTCATGATTAGTGGAAATTGTGAGATTCGAGTGTAAATGCTTTGGTATCAAAGCTTAGGATGAGTTGTCAGGGACCATTAAATTAGTAAGTTAGAGTCATAAGTGTGCCAGATAGGAGATGCTATGATGTTAGCTCTGGGGATTTGAGTATTTGGATATACTGGTCCGGTATCTGAGTACTTGGATCAACCAGTATCAAGCTACTATGTCTATTCTTTCATGTATACCCTGGCCAAATATATAGTGGAAGGATGGTCTAGAGAGGAACCCTAGAAATACTAGGGTTAGAAATAAGATAAGTAACATGAATTAAGAGCATAAATATAAAATGAGATAGAACTTTCATTTCATATTGTTGTTTTATTGGAGATGAATAGAAAAGCTCTTATATGTTTGAATTCAGATATTCAGTATTTTGAAATATATATGGGTCTTTAAGATTTGTTGTACACTATGCAGTTGTAGGATTTATTGATTACATTCTTTGTATCAAGTAGACTAGAAATGATCTTTGAATGAGCTTTCCTAAGTGGATAAGTTTTTTTCCACACATTTGAGATGAATAGGAGTTGAGTAATCCTGAGTAGCTCTTGGCTTCAGGACTGTAGGTTCGGCCTGGTCTGACTGGCAGGATGCATTACTGGGATCTAATGACTCCTATTAGTAACATAACAAGAGTAAATTCTGGATAGATTAGATCCAAATTCTAGTATGAATGTATATACTCTAAGATTTTGAAGTATAAGGGAAAGACTGGGATAACTAAGAATCAATTGGAACTAATATCTGAGATCCAACTTTGGGGCCTCATCTGAGTAACCCTTAATTGGAAATAAAAGGAACACGGCATAAGGTTTAGATTAAGTTTATTATTAGTATTATATGAACTCTAAATATGAAATATGGAAAAGATATGAGAAAAGTATGTAAGGGGCCAAGATAGTAAGAATCAATCATGAGGAATGGATTATATAACTGAGTATAATGTTTTTATGTACTCCAAATCAAAAGGAAAATAGAAGAAAAGAGTTAAGTATATAATAAGTACATAGAAGTGAAGAGTCTTCAGAAGAGTTAAAGTGAAGAGAACTAGATGAGCATGTAAATCATAAAACTAGGATAGGAAACTTAGTTGAAACAAAGAGAAATGTTGGAAATAATGAGCTTGATTAAGGAATGAGGGTTATGATATAATTGAGAGCATGGAATGTATACCTTTATTAATAAGTTTAATGCATTCATCCTTACTACCTTTGGATTCCAAGTCTCTATAGAACAACAAACTAGCTTCTAAAAAAAAGAACAAAAGTGTAGCTTAACAAAATGAATAAGTTATACAAAGGTAGACTATACTCAGGAAGGAAAAACTTGATATAAGAGAAACTATGTTTCACCCATGCATGAGCCGTTTGATTTAAAATGAAGGATATGTAATGTATTAAACATGAGTTGAAACTAGTAGAGAGATTATGGATTTAGAATTTCAACTTTACATTAGCAGAAGGATAAAAAGAAATATGTGCAACATGGTATATATGATCATACACCTAAAAGAAGCAACATGATCAACAGAGAAAACTAGAAGCTAAAGATGATATGTGGAATAGCAGTATATGGTAAGGGGATTATGGAAAGTAAGGAAGGGTTTGAAACATGGTGGAGTAATATAGATTATAAAAGAAAGAGGTTACGAGATTCAATCAAGTGCTAGTTAGTCAAGTATCCTTGTTGATAACTAACTAAACCTACATATGACAAATGTATTAATGTGGTGTTTGAAAATAAGAATTCTGAGTCTCAGAACCGTCTTCTCTTCCATATATTACTTAATGAGAGAAATGTGGGAATGAAGTGATAAGAAAATGAATCATATCTGATGCATAACCACCAAGGTAGAGGCATCTAGTAAATGTAATAATAACACACAATATGATGATGAAACCCTAGAAGGGTAAATTGAGAATGTAATCTATCTGAATGGACAATTAAGATGAAGGAAATTCAATTGATAAGATAAGGAAGACTTTAGTAAAACTTGTGAGATCCAAAGTTTGACTTTCAAATTAAGGGAGCAAAGTTACACACAACAACGTCATGCTACTGATAAGGACCAAATCCTAGAATGTTTAGAGTTGTAGTAGTTCAAGGGATGTCACTAGTGATTTGACCTTGAATACTAGCATCGCTATAAAACAAGATCATGAGATTTGCATTATGAGAAGTAAACTAGCACTGATAGTAATCCAGGTTTTAAAGATAGCTAATCTGAAAGGTAGATAAACAATATGGAAATGATTCGGAGTAAAGAGTAAGATAAAAATTTGAAATGTAACTAGTGTGTTTTGAACAAAAGGAGAAATACAATATGAGCGAAGTGCGATATGAGATAAATTCTTGTAGTGATAGCAAGAATGATGAATAATCTATTTGTACCTTGTATGTTTCAATTTTAGGAATGTTTAATCTACATGATTAAAATGAGAAGGATAAGTAGCAAAAGTATGTAGTAGTGAATGAGGAGAGAGATAAGAGAAAACAATGGCTTTTAGTAATATGTGAATTTGTTTTTAGAAGTATAATTTGTTGAAGGTATATTAAGGGATGTAAATTGGTTCTACATATGATTTCAGTGTACATGTGCAAGCAATATGTTAATTAAAGGTGTCTAATAGTCGTAGTCATCCATGCCAGTAATCCATCTTAGTATTGTACAATTATGGTATGGTGATATGGGTTGAATAATGATGGAACAAATGAAGGGTTACTCTGAATAAGGTAGTCTTACATATTCACTCATATGAATAGAAGGGATGATAACCATATTGTATTGATATGTAACCCTAATGAGGTATAGCTTGTTATACCTAGCTTTAATATAACTAAGTGATGGTAATTGGGTATGAATAGTCCTTGAATGAATAATACAATCATGGAATACTTTGTTACTATTGTTGAAACCCTAGTATGCTATAACCCGATGGTTACACCTTGAATTATGTGTGGGTTCATACCTGAGAATAGTATGGAATGTGATGGTAATGCTTCACGTTATGCATCCATGATCCAATGGGGATGTTGTGAGTAGTATTGTACAATTGTTGTTGAATCTAGTCTTCCAACTCATGACTACTTTGCTATTTGAGTAGCACAATAGTAATATTCAAAACAACATAGTGAACTCTCTTTTGTGACTCAGAGGTAATATAAAACAATAGTACATATTGAGCTGTATGAATTGAGATGGTTGGATCAGATTATCAATGTTGAGGTAACACCTCAAGAGTATGAAAATATTGAAATGGTTGTTTCTCTCTCTATCCTATGATTGATTGTAGCATAGAGAATTTGTTGGATATCATTGGGAACTATTTCAAACATGTTGTGATTAGAAAAGAAATAAAGGACTTAATGTTGAAAACTGCATTCAAGTATGAAATACAAGAATGTAATGACATGTAAGATTTCAGAAGCTTAAAATAAACTTTGAATGCACTTTACTTGCATATTTATATTTTGGGGACGAAACCTTTTTAAGGGGGGAGAATTTCTATGACCGCATCTGAGCTTAATTGGTAAACTAGGGTTTACCTCGATGATTATATGCTTAATTGGATTGATCATTGCTTAAATCTAATTAATGATGATAATTCAATTATGATGTTTTAAACCTAATAAGAACGTCAAGTGTTCTATTGTTTGAGAAATTGGGGTTTGAGAACTATAAACCCTAGTTGGCTGAAATTAGGGTATTGATTGTACATGAGTATGGAATTTGATCAGGATAGCAGTATGGTAAATGATTTTTCATATTTTCTACAAATTTTGTATTTAATTGAATTTTAGATATGGTATGGATAACTCAATAATGCATATTGGAGAAACATTTCAGAATATTTGAGTGTTCTTTGAATGTGGTTCTCGGTCAAACTATACTTCGACCAAAATGTTGACAGAGTGCTTTTCAACAGTGTAGTGTTTTATTTTTCATTATTTATTGGGAATGCCAAATGATCTTAAATTTTAAATTAAGATCTGAAAATCAAGAATAAACAATATGTAAACTTTTCATAATTTTTGGATGCGTTTAGACCTTATAAGTAGACGAATTACAGTAATTGACATTTTTGCAGAATTCTGGATAGCAGTGCACTATTAGCTTTTTTATTATTTAATGGAAGATAAAATTATCTCAAATTTTAACTAAATTTTTATCACTCAATTATACACAACATGTTAAATTCTTATAATTTTTGGAGGAGGTTTGATCTCTGAAATACACGAATTTATAGAAACCTTTTTATGACAGAAACAATTTGCTGAAATAAGAAAAAGTATAGTAAGGGGTCAAAGTGCAATTGACCCAAGAAGCTCAATTTCTCTATATGGTCAACCTAACACACAAGTATCTCTCATAATTCGTGATTCAATCCAGAGAAATGAAATCCTAGAGAGAGAGGGAGAGTTAAGGTTTGAGAGGAGAAATTCATGGAGATGCTGACCTAGGGTTTTGCGGTTTGAGGAATGATGAAATCATGTAAGTTTAGCTTCTTTGGATATAGTTTTATGGTGAATCTTCTCTCACATGTCAAAATTCTGTCCCTCCTATGATTTGATCCAAAATGGTATCAAAACTTCCCCTTTTCTCACTTTTCTTCATAATCCCTCATTTTTAGGGTTTCTGAGTTGAAAGGAAGAAGAATCGGGTGAATTGCTAGGGATTTGATATGAGATCAAGATTTTCAGGGATGAGCTACGTTTTTAAGGTGTTTTCACACCTTAGGGTGAGTGGTAACTTCCTTTAAATAGTATATTGCATGAAAATTGGTTAATTCATCTATAATCTTTAATTGCTAGTATGCGACTACAAACCCTGAATTGTCTATTTGTTCTAAGTTGTTGAAAAATGATATGAAATGGATTTTTTCTCTATTTGGATGAAGTTTAGATGATAAAATCATATTATAAATGTATACAATACATCCTAATGAGAATTTCCTTAGTATTCGAAGAGGTTATAAGAGTAAATTGAAATATAGGGAAATTGTCTATGACTGAAATTTGTTGTATAAGTAAATAGAGAAAATTGCTTATCTAGATCCCCTTGGTTATGAATGATTGTTTATCTAAATTCATAGTACATATATGTTAGATACTATCTTGGATTTCGTTCAAAGTGAATAGTGATTGTTTGATATCTTAGTAAATAGGGTGAAACCCTAGATGCGAGGAAAGTTGAATATTTACGAATAGATATTGTGAAATCTATTTGAAGGGATTTTCTTGACATGATAGACTTTATTTATTCAATGTTATTATTGATGCATGATATCCTAGTGAATGGCATGGAAACCCAAATTCAACTTAGTTCCAAGGTTTCATGCATATATTGATTTTTTATGATTTGTTGATAGTAGTCTTTATTAAATGAATGTTTATGTCGCATGAAATCTTTATGGGAGCCATGTGAATAAGTTGTTGCCTAGTGAGAGGTGACAAGATGGGTGATGGACTTGTGAGACATGAGAATACTTGTACAACCAGTGAAATGAATACCTTGGTCTAAGGACCTAGAGGTAATGGTTACCTATTACAGAGGTAACAATGCTATGTGATGATCTAAGGGTTTGAATACCCAGATCCAGTAATCATGGTAATGATGTGAAGGGATGAGAATTCCCAGTAATGTGATAAGGGATTGTGATCCCAGGTATCATGTGTTTTAAAGATTTGAAAAGTACGTGATAGATGTATTACACCTTTCTTTGTAGCATTTTTGGTTATTAAATGAAACCCTAAGGGTAGGATGTTCAATGAATCAAGTATTGTGATATCAATGTTCTTAGTTATTATTATTCATTCTTGTCATGATAAGTAATTAACTCTTAATTGAGTTATGAGATGCACAACTCAAGATTTGGGTTGATATGCATGATTCTAGTGTGTATGTGCCAAGTGGATATGAAATCTGTTTATTTAAGAATTTTAGTCTGCCTGCATGTATAGTATGTTTATTACTCAATATATTATAGTGTTTTGAATATACTGCTCTGCCAAGTTTAGAATGATATACATGTTGTATTATAACTTCAAATAAATAGACGTGACACCATAGAGATACCAGAGTCAAGTATAAGTAAGATAAGGGTACAATGTAGAAAGAGATTTCTTGGAATAATAAAATAATAGACTTAGGAGCCCTGAACACCGTAGAACCCCTATGTGAGGTCTGCGTTTTAGGGGTGAAATGACCTAACCCTGGAAGCATCCAATATACGGGGGTCGGAACGTGCTATCAGGTGGAACGGGGGATGAAGCTCTAGTGGAAGTCTCCTTAAATTATAGTTTGCAGTGTCTAACATCAACCAGAAGTCCAAGTGGCACTAGAGTACAGAAAATCCAAGACGTGGATTGACTCTCCGCCTGTGTTCTCAGGTTAGAGGAGGAGTCCACTTTAGGCTAGAGAGTCATTTCCCTGTTGCAGACCAAGAGAGTAGTCAAACTTAGCATTTCTCAAGTGTATCCGCTAAGTCTTGTACGGTGTGATCGTAGTGCACTACGAGTCTTCATATGTAAAGTACACTGCATATGATCAGGGCATAATAAAATAAATGAGAGGTCAAACAAGTGTGTACAGTTATTCAATTATTATTTGTATGTTTATGAATTATTAGTTCTCTTTATGATCAATCAAGCATTTCATATATTGATTCACTCTTATAGATATTTAGAGTATCATGCCATATTTATGATTATCAATTATTAGACTCTCTAAAGCTTTCTGCTGTTATAATTGATATCAATTGCTTAAAATTATATCTGTAATTATATCAGTGCTTTAGATTGTTTCTTTGAAGTACTCATTCACTTAGCGAGTAGGCTCACCCCTCTACTCATAATTTTTAGGGAAATCACATGGACGAAGAAGATATCATTACATCAGAGTAGATCTGCCACAAGAGTTAAGTCTGAGTATAGTTAAGTTCAGTCGGTCCTTGTCACTCTAGGTCCTTGTAAAGAAATAAGAGAGAGTTGTAAATGATGATGTATAACATCATTCCTCTTTTAGCAATATGTGTGAATCAGCAAGTCTTATGTGCTAAAAAGTATGAGGAAAATAATGAATGTTCATACATGCATTTTTAATGTTGAAATCAGATTAGAGAAATCAATGTTTAGATTCCCTTGTAAAGTTGGTTTATGTGGTTCAATGTGAGAAAACAAAGAGTTTTGAAAGAGAAGAAAATTTTAAGGGTGATCTTTGTATTACTTTAAATCCTCAATTTATGCCCTAATCTCATGATTAGTGGAAATTGTGAGATTGGGGTGTAACATTCTTCATGCTCCGGTGAACTCATGGAGGAGGTGCCACGCCTAGGTCGGCGGGCTGCAAGTAGTCTCGCACAAGTAACAGGCTGGTTCGCCCAGCCGACAGATCATGGATGGAAGGCTTTGATCGCTCAGACTCCTTCTCTGTCTACTTTTTCTCGCCTTTGACTTGGGGCATGTTTGTTTACATGTATCAGGCTGGATTGGATCGTATATTATGATCCAGCAATGAAAATACTGAGTTTGGTTTGATGGAGCAAAAAAATAGCAACAATCTTGCAATTCTGAAGCAGCAATATATGTGGGATGGCATTTTCTTTTTTGAAACCATCGGACGCCGAAGTCCCGCTGATGCTCCACACATTTATGTTATCTCTCTATGCGAAAAAGACACTGCCAGTGCAAATCTCATAATGGCAGTCCATAACGACCAAACATAAAGTTTCTTATTACAGGAATCTCCAAAACAGGAAATGTTAAGTACCAGGATTATTAGATTGTTGTATTGCTTGTAATCTAGTTGAATACAGCAAAGAAAATGTGCCCTTGGTCAAGGAATACATGGAGATGTCTGATTCACATGGACCCACATGGCGGGGCCCAACCACAGAGTGCCACATCACCCCCCTCAAGTGGTATATATCTCTCTCTTGCATGTAATGTATGAAATCTTCCAAATATCATATTAAATGATTCCTTGGTCCAAAAATGACATGTTATATATCAAATTTGATCTAATAAACGAGATATATCCAATAAACTAAGTTTTAGAGTCCAATTCCATTCTTAGGTCTTGTTATGTTGAAAATGGCATCAAATTCACATTATTTACATGACTAATGGTGTTTAATGCTCAAACATGATTATACATTGACTCAACTTGACTTTTATGACCTTAATCAGTTAAATATTCTATCTTGTACTATAATAATAGAACGTTATGATTTGTCCTTTTAATGATTCTAATTTATGAAATGGACCATGAAATGTGTATCATATGGACTTTAATGCTATGATCACTATTTTTTATGCTCAAGTTGATTATATGAACTCCAAATCATCATTATTGCTCTAGATCAGTAATGTTTGATGAATGATTGATACATGAATCTATTTTTCCATACTTGGTGTGAGAACCTATTACACTAAATGAGATTACTTAAAACATAAAACACAATCAATCACCGATTAACCACATACCCAAAAATATGGGTAAATTAAAACTGATTTTAACATCAACACCCGCTCAGAAACATTTGCATAAGAGCCAAATATCTTTATTGTATCCATACTATGATAAGAATTTGATACAAATTGTTCTATCACCTTATCTACAACATATATACACAGGAGAACAATATTTGTATATGTCACACAAATAAGCATTAACATGCTAACAAAATTTTGATTCATTTGAAACACCATATACAAACTTTTCCTGCTCAGACCTGAGAGTACAAGTATGGCTCTAGGACACACTAGACATGTAATCAACTTTCCCAAAGATTCATTACTGTCATTCCTCTTTACTTCTATGGTTCTGTTGTCGTCACTATCGATTACCTAAAAAATGTGGTGAACCACAAGGGTGAGACCCATGTCCCAGCAAGAGATATAACCTCCAACAATGTTTATTGATTCCAACATTTTTAGGTAATGAGATAGTTTAATCAGTTTAATCATATATAACAAATTAGCTCAACAGAACTGATGATTAAAAAAATACATAAAGGAGCAATTAATATCTTCATTAGCCATACTAGTATCATATCCCTATAAACAATATAAGGAGTCTAGCAACATGAGCATCTCTAACATCAAGAATAGATCTAATATCATATACATAACCAACAACGTCAGCATGTCTAACAGGTTGAACATATCAACATCATAAGAAGAGCTAACAACATAAGCACAACTATCTGGATAAGCATGATTAGAAGTATATGCATCCTCTAGTTACAAAGGCATGGCTAGCATGCTAAACATAACTAACAACATGAGATAGATAGCATCATGATTATAATTAGCAATAGCAGTATAGTTATCAACACAACATAGCTATTGTATGTACGCATCTACAATCTTAAGCATATCCACAACCTAAGTATATCTACTATATCTTAATTGCACAAAGCATCATCTTTATGTAAAGATAACAAACAAGGGTTGTTATCCAATGTGAAATGTCGTGTATAACTCTAAACAAATATGCTACGCGGCTGTATTACAACTTTTATTAAACCCTGAGGAATTTGAGGATACCACTCAAGTTCCAATTGACCACTACTTGGTCGCAATCAGTGTCGTACAAGATCTAGGAACAGCCAGACTCATAAGATCTTCTCCACCCCCGGTCAGTACAGGTCCGCCAATGCGACACATAAGGTCAAGTTGCTACAGCATAGTCTATCCTTTGTATAGGTCACGGCACTAGTAAAAGGATATGGGTATGCATACCCTACCATCTGAGGTACAACCATAGTTGTCCTCCAATCTCATCACATATATAATCACTGAGACACGGCCGCAACCATTCTCAAACTAAGGGCTAGGTATGACCATAGTCATCCTCCCTAATCACTTGAATTCAAGATGACAAGCACCCCGCGTCATCAGTATGTGCTCTAAGTTTCCCTTAGGAATACTCATTTCACCATCTGGCAAGTTCTGACACTCATATGGATCTATGGTACAGGGCACTACATGATTAGAGTTTCACGTGATTAGTTATGCCAATTGGGTGAATTAAGGTTGCTTCAAATAAGTGGACATACAAACCCTAATTCACTTCTAGCAAGCATATAAATATCACTAACTTCAAAAGATATAAAATGTGTGAAACATAATTACTCATCTCATCATCACATGGTACTATTCACTTGCCATTCATGAGGCTACACTAGTCATCATACTATCACAAGATATAAATCCTTTTCATAATATCACAGGGTATCAACTCTTATCAACACAAGAGGATTACACCTCATTCAGGGCTCAACCATGCCCAAAGGTCATTAAGACCATCATACTATCACAAGATATAAATCATTTTCACAATATGACAGGGTATTAACCCTTATCAACACAAGAGGATTACACCTCATTCAGGGCTCAACCATGCCCAAAGGTCATTAAGACCATCATACTATTCCATGCAAGATCATTTTTATCTTTTCATGCCTTATAACAAGGCTCAACAACATCACTTATACACCGGATCAGCACAATATTGCATTAATGAGCTATGAGATATTCATAAACAATCATAGCAGGATTATATTAACATTAAGAACATTCCTTTATTACATCAACATGCAAGGAATCTAGATATGATTAACCCTCATCATATTCATAATGCACATGTTTAGCATAAGAAAGTATCAACCATGTGGCTATGATAACCACCAATTAACACATTTAAGTTTATGATCATATTAAGGAGGTTATTTCACCATCATGCCATCATATAAGAAGGTTAAACATGAATAATCATCTTTATCTATTTGCATAAGAGTTAAGCTGAATAAGATAAATAATATTAATGTTACTAATCAGCACTCATACCCAAACCCTAACTCACGGCATCCCCATTGGATCATGGATGCATAAGGTGAAGCATCACCATCACATTACATACTATTCTCAAGTATGAACCCACACATAAATCAAGGTGTAACCACTATTCAGAAAATTGGCCGCTTAGGCTGAATATTCCTTTTTGGGGGTCTACCGCTCCGATTATGAATAATCGGCCTATAATCGGTCCATGGCCGATTAATAGGCCGATCGGGGGAATAATCGGCCGATTAATCGGCGATTTTCAAAATCAAATGCTAGTAATAATTTTTTTTTACATTATTTTTTTCTAATACTACTATTGGTCATTACAATTACATTCTCTTCTTCCAATTTACATATTTGGTCTTCTCCTCATGTTTTCTCTATAAGTTTATAGTTAGTGTTTATTGAACTGATCCTTACTATTGATGTTTTCTTCTTTAATTTCATCAATGTTTCTAATTACTTCTTAATGCAATATTAGTATATGACTTATCAACGTTTCTAATTACTTATCAATGTTTTTCCCTAATTTCATCAATGTTTCAAGTTACTTATTAATGCAATATTAGTCTTATCACTTATTAATGTTTCTAATTACTTATTAATGCAATATTAGTCTATGACTTATCAATGTTTCTAATTACTTATTAATGCAATATTAGTCTATTACTTATCAACATTTCTAATTACTTATTAATGTGATATTAGTCTATGACTTATCAATGGTTGTAATTACTTATCAAAGTTTTCTTCTCTAATTTCATCAATGTTTCTAACTACTTATGAATACAATATTAGTCTATACTTATAAATGTTTCTAATTACTTATCATTGTCATTATTATATGGTCAATATAAAGTTTACATATCTTTATGGTTAATATTAAAAAAAATCAAAACCGATTAAAACTGAATATTCTCCCGCTTATACTCCCGCATACCGTATATACTCTATTCGGTACCCTCTCCGCACGTACATCGATTACCGCTTTTCAGAACAATGGGTGTAACCATCGGGTTATAGTACTAGGGTTTCAACAACAATAAGAGAGTACTCCATGATTGTATTAATCATTCAAGGACTATTCATACCCAATTACCATCATTTAGTTATATTAAAGCTAGGTATAACAAGATATACCTCATTAGGGTTACATATAAACACAATATGGTTATCACCTCTTATATTCATATGATTGAATAGGTAATACTACCTTATTAAGGGTAACCTTCCATTTGTTCCATCATCATTCAACCCATATCACCATACCACAATGTCACCCAGAACCATTGGATGTTTAAAAGGTAAGACCATTGGTTGTTTACATAAGTAAACACCTTGGATAAACCACCTATGAAGTCCTTGATTTGTGCTCTAGAAAGAGTCACCATTTAACCCTAGACATCCCTTGATTGACAACACAAAAAGTGCCATTGAGAGTAGGGTAAAACCCACAATTGACTGTTCATTTAAAATAAGCCATCCATTGTCAACAAGTAAGCTCCTTAAGTTGATCATATAAAGGAAACCATCTAAATCACATTATTAGGACCAACATATTACATTAGCCATCATTCCACTTTATTGGAGGAATAAACATTAGATCTTGACCATTGGGTCAAGTTCATTTGTTAAAACCATCAATTACAGTATAGGTCCGACTGTTGCATCAAGTGACCCAAGAAACCATTGGTCTAAGGCTTAATTGATGCTACAACTATATGATTAACTCACCATAGGCTTTGGAGACCTGATCCACCATCATTAGTGACCATTAAGTCACCATAGGTTGTTATATCAGCACTATATTCATTAATCAGTATCAAATATCAAACTAATATCACCATTGATTGATAGCATCATTAGGGTACTTAGCTGTTAATCACTAGGATTCTAATTAGGACAAAACATGACCTAAGGGGTGAACGTCATTTGACACCCTTGGATACCACCATTGATTTTTATGAAAAAAAACACCATAGGGTTGTTGCAATGGTACCATCATCAGGTCATGGGTTTATAGAAGAAATCATCTTAAAACCCTAAAATTGACCATTGGTTGATAGGTTCTTAGCACCATAGGTTATCAAACCAACCTGATCCTAGTCATATTATACCTTAGGAATAATGTACACATGATCACAGGTTTATCTAGAACTGAAATCAGAACAGGGAACATTATAAAAATCGAAATCCAAGTCAAGCGTAGCTTTTTAGAGCATGGATCATCATTTTCAAGTAAGAACATGAGCTACCCGGCCAGCGTAGCCCGGGTGGTCAAGCCAGCACGCCCCTCATGAAGGGTCACTGGTTCGATTCCCCGCTCGAGTCAGCTATATTTACCAACCTCTTGGGTCATCCGGGCTCTGGCACCTGTTTGGAGAGGGGGTGGGCTTCGGCCCATGCAGATCCAAAAAAAGTAAGAACATGAGATAGAAAGCTTATGGTAAGCAATAAATGTGGATCAAGTTATAAAACTTGCCTCTAATGAGAAGATAAACTCCCACATATAAGAAAACATGAGCAGGTAGGGTAGCTGTGAACTCACCATCTAGCACCTCTCTTCATCAAATGAGCAAACCCTAAGCATAAGGAGCAAGAAAGGTAGGGTTTTAGAACTTTAGAGCAATTTCTACCATGGAACAGCAAGGTTCTGACCTGAAGAAAGGTAGGAGTAAGGATAACAAAGAAATAAAAAAGAAGGGGATTCTTATTCTTTTAGCTCAAGATCACTAGAAGGAAGCTTTTTAAACCCAAAAAGGAAGTCAATTGCAACCCTAGATTCTTTTTTCAAGAAGCTCCCCTCTTTCTTCTTCCTTGGATAGGAAATTCACAAAATCATAGAGAGAGTACGATGTTTGTAGAAGGAGGGAAGTGGTGGAGAACAGATGGCTCATTTTGGTGCTTAGGGATAAGTATATGAAACTTTAAGTTAAAGAAAAAGAAAAAGTTGAAGTTCTAGTATCTTTCCAAGTGTCCATGGCCTTAAACTATTAAGAATATACAAGCACACACACAAGAATCTCCCCCACCATCCATAGAGACATACTTATCCCTCATTTCTTGAATTTCCAAGCAAGACAAATAACTCACTAGTTGATAGCTACTAAAGGTAGCTCATCCATGAAGGGATAAACCCTAAAATACCCTTGGAGAAAATACCTTCAAACCAAGTTTTAAATAGGTGCCCCATGGATCAAAAAGGTCAAGAATGATGAAAGAATATCCAAGGAACATAATGCAAGTGATAAATTGTAAAGAAAACCTCTCAATTGGGTAAATTGCAGAAAAGTTCAAAATGTCTATAAAATTGCATAACTTGCTCAAACAATGTCCAAATTTAACCAAATTTGAAACTTAAGCTTGTCTTATTATTTCAAAGAATATCGCACAGTTATATTAGGGTTATAAAATTAAAATTATGATAATTAAGCTTATGAAACTCATTAAGAAAGTTTAGGGGCCTTACACTTAGACTCTATTTCTACTTAATAGTATGAAATGTGACATGAATTGTGACCTAATGTGCATATTGCGATATTTGAGATATAATCTTGTACAAATCTCTACCTAATGGTCACAATTCTATTTACTATAATCAAATCAGAAACATGTTGATATGTATGACACTAAATATGACTTGATCTCTCATTTACTCTTTTTTTTATAATGTTGATCTCTCATTTACTCTAATGTTGACTATCTTGCATGACATTGACTCAATATGACTAGTTATGACAATGTTGATTAAAAGATTGCTCAAATCTTATGATTTCCCTATTAAGATCCATGAAACCTAAGTTGGGATTCCATGATCTTGTAAGGATGTTTCACCTTAAGTAAAATGATATATGATCTAGTATGTAGCTTGATGAT
The DNA here is from genome assembly GCA_963693085.1 of Alisma plantago-aquatica. Classification (NCBI taxonomy): domain Eukaryota; kingdom Viridiplantae; phylum Streptophyta; class Magnoliopsida; order Alismatales; family Alismataceae; genus Alisma; species Alisma plantago-aquatica. The sequence goes on along the minus strand of OY856415.1, from coordinate 49,744,947 downwards.
GAATATTGCAATGAACATTGGAGATGTTGAAATCAATCATGGAGAAATACGGAACCTAGATTAAGTGAAACATCCACCCTTGATTAATATGTTTAAGATCACCTAAGTCTTGTGATGTTAATCATATCACACTTGATTGTAATGTCAGGATCTTTTTGGTGGACTCTTTTCAAAGATCTAATCATGTCGTATAATGTTAGTTTGCTCGTATCAAGGTATGCTTTATCCTCCTATTGGCCAGACTAGTAGTATTGAAATTGCTTGTATGTATGAAATATAGGATGCTTGGATTATAATACTTGTTTGAGCTATTGTTCCATATGACTACTATGTTTTGGTCTTGATTACGTATGTTGAAAAAAATTGAAAACATAATGATAGATGTCCATTATACAATCTTGTGCACCTACATGTATTCTCGGGGTAAGGGCACAAGGTTGGGTGTCCTACTTGAGTTGTCATGATAGCAGACCATGTTGATACAAGGGTTATTTCTTGGCAATGGCCTTGAGATCCCTTACGAATAGGGTTAACTTTTGAAGTTTAGTCTTGTAGTCCCTCATGTTGAAATAGGGTAGTTAATCTTGAGCACCCTCATAAACCCCTTCTTTTAAGAAGTTGGTCAAAGGCCTTATGATATTTTTGGTATAATGGAAATGAATTTAAAACACGCTTGTATGCTAATAATAGAGTCTTTGAATGTTGTTGCTTCATTTGTTTTTATTACATTATGCTTTTTCCAAGCAATATATGTTCTTACACCTGCAATTTTATATGTTTGTCAGCGCACTCAACACAGTTATGTTGATGTGTACCCATTTTATGATTTTAGGTAACGGGTACACAATGAATCTCTAATGATGATTAATTCTTCCGCACTTATGATAATTTGCTCGTACTCTGATGATATATAATGCTATGCAAATGGAATACACATGGTTGATATATGGGACCTAAGATCTTATCAAGTATTAGTTTAGCATTCTTTTATGCTTTCTTGTCTCATACCTTAGTTGTTGTTTGTGGTTTTATTCATGCATATGTTATGTGATCTATCCTAAGGACAGGCGATTGGGTCCTCTCACCTTTATCTTGCTAGCCATTAGGAGTAAGGATTTGGGTTACAAACGGTCCCGTGACATATGGTATCAGAGCAATCACATATCCTCTATGTGTGTTTAATAACCCAATATTGTATGAACCTTGGGAAAACCTAAGTCCATAATGGTGAAGTCGAGGTGTCTAGGTAGGTCACTACATGGGGGCTGATGCACCTCCTATCCGCCTAGTTGCAGTGGCTAGGGTCTCCCTTGTATACCTACCTAGCCGAAGTGAATCCAAGATTGGATTACGGATTTTTCCCTAAAAAGATTAGAGAGTCTTCTCACATCTCATCTCTTCATTAAGGACTACCCTAAGCCACCCATTAAATGATGATTATATAGATTCTCATATCCTCATGTGATCTCTCTTGTGACAATTAATCACATGACCTCTCGATTATGGGTAGCTTATGTATGGGGAAATTAAAATTCGAATAAATTTGTAAAATTTGATTAAGATAATAACGATGCCATGATCTGATCTTAATTTGATAACTCACTTATGATTAATAAAAGTACTCTTGAAGTTAAGTACTCATGTGTAACCTCTCAGATCATGTAAACTCAATTTTACCAAATATGACCTATGTGCTTCCCATGTTTGAGGTAAATGATAATTGTCCTTAATATGATGAAATAAGGAGAACTCATGCTTTGTACCTCATTGTTTATGAGGTCCCTATTGATTAAGTACATGTTGCCCCTATTTTTTATTAAACCTCGAACATAATTAAGCAAACATTTCCCCTATTTGTTGACATGTATCTTGATCATTCCTTGAAATGACTATGACTTTGGACTCTCAAAATCATGATGAAAACTTTGATACAAGAGGCAAAATTCCCCTATTGATTATAATGCCTCATTATTAAACTCGATTTTGAATAATGTAACAAATATGAGATCTCGATCGTACTCGATAATGCTTAAAATTTTGAAAGAGCCTATATTAACTTCTCTATTTTCATGTATAGCCCTTTTCTCTTAACTATGAAGAGAAGGGAACAATATTATGACCTTGAATATATGAAATCTTGAATCATGGTTTCTCTATTATGATAAATGATCTTTGTTCTCATGACCTTGTGGAATACAAATCGATAAATGATGCTCTTCCCAATTTGATAGACTTGACACTTCATGACTAATGTGGACAAATGTGCTAGTTTAGGGTGGTAGTTTGTTTCATAACTCTCCTAATCTAGGTCACATACCTATTATGATTGCCTTAAAATTTTCGTCTTGTTGACTATTTAGAGTGTGGAAAGGTAACCCCTTCCACACGATTTAGATCTCTTGACCTAAGTCTCTAATAGGTCAAATAATGTGACAATGATGAAACTCGATACTGAATCTCGATTTGATCATGATCTTGTGATATGATGATGTTGACTATAGCTTGTGGTTAAGTTCCTAGAAAGACCTAGGTTTATATCGTTCATCAACCTTGAATACCATGATAATGAAATTGACGTAGATATCACAAAATGTTGCTCGATTGTTGATTACGGATGAATGATCCCACCTATTGTCTAATTTAGAATCGTGTACCCTAGCTTCAAGATCTTGGACATATGGCTTTTGTTGTCTAAAATCATAACTTTCGATATTGATTTGCTTAATCTTGACTAATGATGACTCATCTCGATTTTGATTTGACTCCTATGATCACCCTATTTGGATCTTGAGATCACCCTCGATTTATGATTGATGGCTTCCATATTCCAAAATATTGAAATTTTTGAAATGATGATTATGTTGATTCGCTTATTTATGACTTAGGGATAAGTTGTCATGTGGACTAGGGTGGGACCTTCCCTTGATTTCTATACGAAATTATGATATTGAAATATGATGTTTGTCTCGAATGTTGGAATATGAAATCTCAATCAAAGATATACAACCCCACCTAGGGCCAATGTATAAGCTAACCCTAAATGTTTGGGATTTGAAGTCATACTTTACTCTTGAATCTAAGAGCCCTATTTCAGTGACCTAAAAAAAGGTGATATCTTTGAGTTTGTGATCTTTTCATGATCTATTGTATCAGAGTGGTGCAGTGGAAGTGTGGCTATGTTTGGACTTTGATAATTGGTTTCTTGATTTTGGAATAATGTTGATTGTTGAAATATGATTTTGTTATAAGTGTAGTATTATGATGAACATGATATGGGATAAAATTTCCCAATGTCTTTTGAGGATTTGCTTAAATTTTGGGGAAAATTCTTTTTAAGGTGGAGATGATGTAACAACCTAGATTTTCTCTCTCCTATGACTATGCATATAATGACTCATGACACACTCAATTTGAATTTATGACCTCTTCAATAATCAATTTGATCTTTTAGAATGACATTTCACTCAATTGATGAGTGTTGATGGCTAAATTACAATTTCAAAATTGTTTGTATAATGTTGAGTGACTTAATAAACTTTGATGAGTTTTGAATTTTTGATACAACATCTTGATCATGATCTCAAACCTTGTCTATTAGATAGGGTATGAAATTTTGGATCCAGTGGTGAAGATTTCACCCAATTTGGAGTTCCCTAGAAAAAGCTATGACTAAAATAAATCTCTTTGACTTCTAGCCTTTTTCCTTTCTTTTTCTCATTCTTGGGCCTCGATATTTAGTCCTTGTTGGGCTGGTCCACCCGCGCGCTAGGGGGGTTGTGACCTGCACAGTAGCTGGGAGCAACCCTAAGATGCACGTTCGCGTTTGCCAACCAAGTGGTTGGAGATTCACCCCTCAAGCTTGCACAAAGTCAAATAGCTAGGTGTTGGCCATGCCTTTGGCAACAGCCTACTCCCCCCTGGTGCTTGCCTTTGACTCCATCCACCATGGTCAGCCACCATGGCCAAGGCCACAATGGATGGAGCAATCTCGCCCACCCCCTTGCACCTTCTTTTTAAGCCTCCAAGCTCTGTGAAATATCACCCTTTGTTTTCCCCATCCTTACACATACTCTTGCACCCTCTATCCCTCTCATCCGCTTTGTCTTCCACCTCAAGCTCACTGGCACCACCGTGATAGTGTGTTTTGGGCACTTTTGCCCTACGCCTGCCCAGCAACAGACAAGACCACCACCACACTCACGAGGTCCAGATGAGTTTGGGTGGTAGGTTTCCAGCCCTGACTCACCTCTACCTATCCATCTTCCTCATGCTCTGGCAACCTCATGGAGGAGGTGTCATGCCTAGGTCGGAGGACTGCGAGCAGTCTCACACAAGTAACATGCTGGTTCGCCCAATCGACAGATCATGGATGGAAGGCCTTGATCGCTCGGCCTCCTTCTCTGTCTCCTTTTTCTTGGATTTGACTTGATCAAGAAAGATGTGGAGCCACTTGATTTTCTTGGACCCACACGACGTGGCCCAACCACAGAGTGCCACATCACCCCCCCCCCCAAGTGGTATATATCTCTCTCTTGCATGTAATGTATGAAATCTTCCAAAATTGTATTAAATGATTCCTTGGTCCAAAAATGACATGTTATATATCAAAATTGATCTACTCAATTAGAGATATCCATTAAACTAAGTTTCAGAGTTCAATTCCATTTGTAGATCATGTTATATTGAAAATGGCATCAAATGCACATCTTTTACATGACTAATGATGTTTAATGCTCAAACATGATTATACCTTGACTCAGCTTGAATTTTATGACCATGATCAGTTACATATTCTATCTTGTACTATAATAATCGAACTTTATCATGCTTTGTCCTTTTAATGATTCTAATTTATGAAATGGACCATGAAATATGTATCATATGGACTTTAATGCTATGATCACTATTTTTTATGCTCAAGTTGATTATATGAACTCCAAATCATCATTCTTCCTCTATATCAATACTATTTGATGAATGATTGATACATGAATCTATTTGTCCATACTTGGACTCTATTTCTACTTGATAGTATGAAATGTTACCTAATGTGCATGTTGCGATATTTGAGATCTAATCTTGTACAAATCTCTACCTAATGGTCACCCATGTTGTTTACTATAATCAAATCAATAATATGTTGATATGTATGACACTAAATCTGACTTGATCTCTCATGTACTCTAATGTTGAATATCTTGCATGACATTGACTCAATATGACTAGTTATGACAATGTTGATTAAAAGCTTGCTCAAATCATATGATTTCCCTATTAAGATCCATGAAACCTAAGTTGGAAATCCCTGATCTTGTAAGGATGTTTCACCCTAAGTAAAATGATATATGATCTAGTATGTAGCTTGATGATGAATATTGCAATGAACATTGGAGATGTTGAAATCAATCATTGAGAAATACAGAACCTGGATTAAGTGAAACATCCACCCTAGATTAATATGTTTAAGATTACTTAAGTCTTGTGATGTTAATCATATCACACTTGCTTGTAATGTCAGGACTTTTTTGATGGACTCTTTTCAAAGATCTAATCATGTTGTATAATGCAATTTTGCTCGTATCAAGGTACGTTTTATCCTCCTATTGGCTAGACTGGTAGTATTGAAATTGCTTGCATGTATGAAATATAAGATGTTTGGTTTATAACACTTATTTTAGCTATTGTTCCCTATGACTACTATGTTTTGGTCTTAATTACGTATGTTGAACAAACTTGAAAACATAATGATATATGTCCACTATACAACCTTGTGCACCTACTTGTATTCTCGAGGTAAGGGCACAAGGTTGGATGTCCTACTTGAATTGTCATTATAGGACAGACCATGTTGATACAAGGGTTAGCTCTTGGCAAAGAGGTCCCTTACGAAGGATTAACTCTTAACGTTTAGTCTTGTAGTCCCTCGTGTTGAAATAGGGTAGCTAATCTTGAGCACCCTCACGGACCCCTTCTTTTGAGAAGTTGGTTAAAAGGCCTTATGATATTATTGGTATAATAAAAATGAATTTAAAACACGCTTGCATGTTAATAAGAGAGTCTTTAAATATTGTTGCTTCAATTCTTGTTATTACATTATGCTTTTGTCAAGCAATATATGTTCTTACACCTGTGATTTTATATGTTTGTCAACGTACTGAGAACAGTTGTGTTGATGTGTACCCAGTTTATGATTTTAGGTAACATGTACACAATGAATCTCTAATGATGATCAATGCTTCAGCACTTATGATAATCTGCTCGTACTCTGATGGTATATAATGCTATGCAAATGGAATACGCATGGTTGGTATATGGGACCTAAGATCTTGTCAAGTATTAGTTTAGAATTCTTTTATGTTTTCTTGTCGCATACCTTAGTTGTTGTTTGTGGTTTTATTCATACATATATTATGTGATCTATCATATGGATGGGCACTCGGGTCCTCTTTCCTTTGGTTTTCTAGCCATTAGGAGTGAGGATTTGGGTAACAAATGGTTCCATGACACTTAATGTGGCCTATTTGTTAATCAATGGCTTGAGGGATAGTTCGTCCCGGTTAAGGCTCCTATTGGCTTGATGTAAGTCATAAATTATGTGGAACTCCTTTTCTGGGAACTTCAGTACAGTTTTTGGAACTTAAGTTTCATTCACTTCTATGTGATTGGTTTGTTTTAAGTGTAAATATAGAAATCAATTGAAAAATATTATTACACTTTGCTGCATAATATATAATAAGTAAAGATGATAAAGAAATAATGAAAGAATTATATATGTGAATAATCATAATATTTTTTAACCATAATAACCTCAACAAGTGATTTTGATGTGGGTTTTGCTCCTTTTATTTTTTTGAGATGTCGCTCATTTAAAAATATTTTGATATGGTATAACTATAATAATAATAAATAATATTACGATTCAAATCACATCACAATATTTTTATTTCATTTTGTATGTACAAAATAGTAATAGTATTTATGTGTTATGTGTTTGTAAATATAAGTTTTGGTTCATCAACGTATAACAAAATGTACAAGATTAATGTTTAGTATATTTTTACTTACGGTTATAATTAATTATCATTTTCACATCATATTATTTAAACATGAAGAACAAAAATACATTAGATATATCACATATTTGGTAAAATGTTGCGATGTAATTACTATTTTATAACGTACACATATTTTTTATTTTATAGACCACAATGGTAATTGTAGTGTAAAATATTTTACATGGTGTCGCTTATAGTGTATACTATTTTGTCATATTGTGTTTTGGTAGTGGCAATAAAATCATATCCACACCCGCTAACATTCATAGTCATATATATTTTGCATGTGTCGTGTAAGAAAATGAAAAATATAATTGTAGTTGTTCCGGGACTCGTTTTCCGTTCTTTTTAAGAGGGAATTGAAGAATTTTATTTTGTATGTAACTCTGTAACTCACCGGAAGTCACGAAACTCGAGTTCCAGCACTTCAGACTAATCATAAAGAATTGCTTTAGGAACTCCAGTTCATAAATTTTCCGGACCAGTTACAACAAACCAACTGGAGTCTAAAGAAAAAACAATTAGTATCACTCACTCATCTCCGAATCCATATCTAACATCTGGAGGCAGAGCGAGCGTAACTCTCCGGGAGATGTTTGACAGAACTCTCCGGGAGATGTTTGACAGACTGAAAAAAATTTTGAAAGAGAAAAAGAAAGGACGAGGAGAAGAAAAAAGTAGTTATTACAAATATCTCTTGATTAGGAAAGGAAAAGAAATAGTTTATGGGAAATAACTAAGAAGGTTTTACGTATACATGAGATGATAATATTTTTCATTGATGTTCTTTGGAGTGTTTTATTAAAAAAATTCCCGGAAAAGTGTTTTATAATTTTATGTGTATTGTTTTATTTATTTAATAGTCTTATAATATTTATTTGTGTTGGAATCGCTTGAGCTACATGATATGGTTGTTTGTGGTGTCTGGGTCTGAGCTTGTGGCATCATACATTGGTGAAACGCCAGCAACTGCATACAAAAATGAGAAAATGGCATCACTCTTATTCGACGTGCTAGGCCACTTGTCTTGTAGCTTCATGTATAGGGTAGAGCTTGTTCCTAGATCCAGGGGCAATGGCGTATGTCTCTGTGGAGTAGGTAACCACTTCCTCAAATAAAGCTCGTTCCCAGATGGTCAAAATACAAGTGATCTCTTGGACCAGCTTAGTTGCCTTGTTTTAACTCGACTCTGCTCATTTATACCATATCTCCTAATTCAAGATTCAATGTGGCCTATATGGTAATCGGTGACTGGAGGATATAGTTCATCACACTTATAGGAAAAGCGATTGGTACCACTCACTAGTATTCAGAAACATACCCAAGTATCTGGACAGAGCGAGCGTAGCTTTCCACAAAACATTTGACGGACTAAAAATCAAGTTGGAAAGAGAAAAGGAATGAAAAAAAAGGGGCAAGAGAAAAAAGATAAACTATTACAATTAAGACAACTATTACAATTCTCACTTAATTAGGAGAGAAAACAAATAATTGATTGGATAATTAACATGGCTTGATAGATACGTGAGATGGTAATATTTTTTATCTATGGCATATTATATTATGTTATTATTTTTAGTGTTGTTTTTTCTATTTTGAGTGCTACATTTCTATTTGCATTGTGTTTATTATCTATGAATACTATAATATTTTTTAGTATTTTCTATTACCTTTTTATTTATTAGTACTAACTTTATTCTTTTATTATTTTTACAGGTTCGTTTGATTTATAATGAATATTATATACCTTTTTGAGTACTTTTGTATGTTTTACGTGTATAGCATTTTTTATTGGCTTATACATTGTTTTATTTTTTAATGCTTTTATTATAGAGGTTCGTTTTGCAATGATTATCTTCAAATGTTATCTTACCTTCAAAATTAAAGATAAATTGAATTAATCACTAATTATGTACTTATGCAAACATTATAAACAGGTGGCTGTCGGTTATATCACAATTACAAACAAAAAGAGAGGAAAGCCAATAACTAAACATAACCAGCATTTTGGAAGACATTACAGTTACATATTCTAACAAATCTTACTGTCGAGAAACTGAAGGCTAAGAATCAACATTTCCAACTCCTGCATGCCTCCACATTTGAAGTACACAGCCTATTCATTGGTCCGATCCAACAGAAGAACTACAATCTAACACCGTGCAGTGTTCTTCCATTTGATCTGAAATTACTCTACCAACGGTTGCACAGAACCCAGTCACACTACAAGTATACCACCAAGAGGTGCATAGGCGGCTTGAAGAAACGCATGAGATGTTTGATGTTGCTCCTTACAATGCCTGTATTGTTACTTGCTAATTCTTTCAGGTCCACCTAAGAATCGGACAACAACGCAGGTGATATTGTCTGTGCTTCCCCTCTGGTATGCTTCATCGAGCAGCCTCCTTGCAGCTGCTGTCGGGTCTTCAATTGGCTTGATCATAGCAACAGCTTCCTGGATTTAGTCGGGGTAAAAATAAAGCAAGAACCATTAACAAAAATTCCAAGGAGAACAGAACACTAATGGAGGACAAATTGTTCGTTTCATTACAGTTAAGCTTCCATCCCCTACCGGTACAAGAATGCTTGGGTAAAATTCCGTTGATTATAAAAAGGTATCTAAAGAATACGTCTGAAAATACAGGTCTGTTGGGTTTTAGCAGAACAGGTCAATCTTTAACCTGTTTCATTGAACTTCCAAAAGTCGGCACATTGGCTCTGGACCGATCTAAATGCAATAGAACGCTAACCTCATTGGTGACGACATCCCACAGCCCATCACTTGCAAGGATAAGGAACTCCAGAGAACTGTCAACTACCTCTTCCTGCATCCACAAACTAGCTGGTCTTACTACCCGATGAACACATTACAAACATTATAAATTTATATAAGAGTCCTAAATGGATTAAGGAAAAGCAACATAGCAATAACCACTTCTCCTGCTCCCACGAAACTATATATCTTAACAGGTGAGCAGGAACGTCAATCCCACCTGTATTTCTGGATCAGCAACAACGTACTGCTTCAAAAGTTTATCGCCAAATGCACGGGAAACTGCAAGAACACCACCTACTCGCCAAGTACCTATTAAGCCACTTGCATTAGCTTACAGGCTAAGGACAATAGCCTAGCTGAAGAAAAAATAAAATGAAAAAAAGTACCAGCCCACATCACAAACCCTCCAGCATCTTCAATCCTTTGTCTCTCTTCACTCTGATCGGGTTTATGGTCTTTTGTAACAGCCAAAGCTGCAGAAAACATCAGTGTTAATAATGCTAGCTATCAAACAAAAAATGTACAGGTGATCAAGATACACTGCAATGCATATGCTACCTAGTCTTTCAATCAATTTGGCGTGCAAATCATCATAGCATGTGTAGCATAACAAAGCTCAAAGTCAAACTAGGAATCCATGTGGGGAACTCTTAGAGAATATATATTAGCCTATTTAGTTAATAGGTTAGTTAGTTAGTGGGCTTTTAGTGTCTCGGCCCGTTTAGATTACTTGTGCCCCAAGTCTCAGGGTTTCTCCCTTGCTCCTATATATAAGACAGGGTTGTACGTCATATATTCATCGAATCAACTCAATACATTCAATATTATTTCTCACATAGTATCAGAGCTTGTTCTGTCCTAGGGAACCCTAACCTAGCCGCCGCCCCTCTTCCCTTTTTCTCTCCGACGCACACACAACAGCAGCCGCCGCTGCCTCTCTCTTGTAGAGAGAGCGACCAAGGGGGAGCACCTCCGCCTGCGGGCGGCACCATCTTCATGGTTTAGGTCGGCCGACCGCCAGGCATATCCTGGCCTCCATGGCTCATCCTCCTTTTTCTTAATTGATCTAATCTTCTTTACGTACGTCGGCATCATCCTTCCCGGCTATCTTCAATTTTCACCCATCTCCATCACACCACCGTCACATTCAACCGCAGAGCAGTCATAGTCACTAATCCCGGCTACCAGCCACAGCCGTCGGGGGCCAAGACAGCAGTCGGCCAGCAGTAGCAGCAGCCACCGCAGCCAGCAGCAAGCAGCGCCACCATCTCCTATAGTTGTCGTTGCCAACCCGTCGCACAGCAGAAGACGCCTCCAATCAGTGCCATCAACAGCAACCATCGCCTCTACCGCTACACCGTCGGGTCGGTACTACCGACAAGATGCCGGTACTACCGATTCCCTCGATGGCTACAGCTTGTGACCTTGTCAGTACTACCGACAGACAAGTCTATAATACCGAGATATGCAGTCTTCAGTACATCAACAACAGTCATCATCTCTACCGCTGCATCGCCCTGACGTCCTCAGCACCAGTCTTCACCGTCTCTCGTGGAGAGGCTCCGCATGCAGCCTAAAGGCATGCAATATCTCTGAAGTCGTGCAAGAGACCAGTATCATCTCCTCTACAGCGGCCAAGTGCTACATCTGCCGAGCGACATAATCCACCATCTTCTACTACATCATGCACAGCTACCCTGGCACCATCCTCTGTTTTCCTTGGTCGTCATCCTTGTTGTTGCCAAGTTCTACTGCTACTGCCTTGATCCCGCAAGCTACTATTCTTCATTCCAGATGCACTTCAAACGACCTTCTTCAAAGCTCGAGGATTTCCAACCTACAGAATACAAATCAAGGAGAGAGTCGTCGTCGTCATATGATCTAGGGGGCAGTATTGTTTAAGGGGGGGTATCAATCTTTTATATGGGGAGTGATATTTATCTTTCTTTCATTTATCATTTCTTTTATCGTTTTATCAAGTTCGGTAACTCCAAGCTTGGACATTTGTTTCACCCATGATCAGTTTAAGGGGGAGTGTTAGAGAATATATATTAGCCTATTTAGTTAATAGGTTAATTAGTTAGTGGGCCTTTAGTGTCTCGGCCTGTTTAGATTACTTGTGTCCCAAGTCTCAGGGCTGCTCCCTTGCTCCTATATATAGGACAGGGCTGTACATCGAATCAATTCAATACATTCAATATTATTTCTAACAGGAGCAATTATTTTATTTTCTTAGTTGAATCTTGATATCTCAATTTAAGCCAACTAAGAATTGGATATGATAAGAAAACACATGCATCTATTGGCTATAGTGGTTATTTGAGCAACATTTATACACAGATCATAGAAGTCGGATAGGACTAGGGCTGGGCAGAAAACCAGACTTGCCACCCAGTCTAGACTGGTTTGGATAGCAGTGTGGTCAAGTTTGGTCTGAAAATTACAGACACGTCATACATGATCCAGTCACGGTCAGGGAGACTGATTAACCTGTTAGATCACAACTGACTGATGATATATTATTCTTTTATTTTTCAGATGCAACCTTTTTTATAAATGATTATAATTATGCACTATTCTACTGATACATGTACAAGGTAACATTCTAATATGTCTTCTTACAAGTGAAGATAAAAATTGCAAAACAGAAAATGAAGAATTAAGTGATGGACTAATGGGTAATTGCAATAACATTGATCATTTTGATTGGCAGCTCAAAAGAACAGCTATATGTTGAACCCTAATAAGATCTGTCCACACTGCCTCCTCATATTCAATTCTGTGGGTTTCAGTCTTCGGCCACACTTGACCTTCACTTATGTGTGCTAGTAAGTAAGTACTAAATGGTTTTTATAGACCGATCTTAATCAGACTTGGCCACACTTTTACAGCGGGTTAATTTTGGTCTGCACCTTGCTGGTGGTCTAGTCTGGTTTGAAAACTAGTTAGACCACTATGTACAGCCCGATCTGGGCTTTTAGGGTGAAATCAGACTTGATAGATCATGTCCACCCCTAGATTAAACAATTCAGGCTAAGCTCTCATCATTCCTGGGCAAAAATCCTACTATATGCAGGCCGTAGATTTGAGAATATATTAATCTAAGCACGATCAGTAAATCCGTCTACACGATGAAAAAAGTCACAAAAAAGGGAAGCACTATGTTTTATTACTGGACATCAGTACTAGATTAAAACAAAATTCTTTTTAGAAATGGAACATACCCTGCCTGTGATTTTTATCCTTTACTGTTGGAATTACTAACATAGAATGGTCCACAAAGATAATTTTTCTTAATCTTAAAACCATCAACAGTGAAATTACTTTTGATGTTCCTAAAACAAAATAGGAACGCAAATGGAAATAACAAATGAACTTGGACATATTTGTTTTTGTGGTCATTCTATATCACGTGACTATAAGACTACATTCAGATTGGAAATTGAATTTTATATAACAGATTAAGAGCTGTACTGACCATGTTGGGGGGGTAGTAGATGATGTTTTGTAAAGAAACAACGTAACAAAGGTACAAGCAAGACTGCTTAGATGGATGTGTCGGATGTCAAGGAAAGATCATGTTAGATTTTACTGTACAAGGCAAGAAATACAAGGAAGAGACCAGTATTGCAAACAAACTATGATAGAGTCACCAAAGGTTGCCTGGATATGTGCAATCTAAGACCAGCCATTCGAAGTAATATATTGAGCCAGACAAAACTAGAAAGTAGACCAAAAACCAACTTGGCGAACAGTTGATAAGGAGAGATCTCGATCATAATTTCACAAAGAATATGACCCAAAAAAGAGCACGATGGAAAAGAAGGATATGCAGCCAACCCAGCATGGATGGATTTGAGGCTTAGATGATGATAATAATTACATTAAGTGTAGAATACCATCACATGATAGTAGGATCCAGTAAAAAATTTATAACCTTTCATACAAGATATCTGAAAGTTCCACATGGGTTCCTCCCTTATCATGGGAATTTACAAAGCAGCCAGAAAGTAGGAGTTCCAGCAAATGCCACATTTTAATCAGTTTTATCACAATTAGTTTAAGGAACTTTTCTTTGAAATTGTCGGATGACATTGACATATTTTTAAAGTGACCTAGGTTTAGATCATTTGTCAAAAAAAATTTAAGAAAAAAAACAAAGAAACAGTTTTCATAAGCATACCATTTCCTCCCCTACAAATGACTGCCCTAGAGTCCCCAACATTTGCGACTAGCAATCGATCACCCACAAGGATTGCTGTTGATGCGGTGGATCCAGCATCTCTGGTTTGACTGTTTTCTGACTTCAAGAACTCGGAATCAGTATGGGTGTATGCGTCAGCTGCACGGAAGTCATAAAAAAATGCAATCAGCAACAAACTTGTCGGTTATATTTCTGTTCCTGTCAAAAGGTAAGTAACAGTGTAAGACTATTGTGTAATGAAAGTTACAATCACCAATAGCTAATCTTGTGTCGCTGATAAATTTAGGGTGCTTGATCAGATTGCTGAAGAGATTTTTCTTGACATATTCTGCTGCCCTGACACCCCCATGGCCTAAGAATGTGGATAAAGATTAAGATTACATTCAGCCATGGTAGTGGTAGACCATATATCAGAAGATGACAAGTTAAGTGCGATAGAAAATAGGAAAGTGCGTGTAAATTAGGATAGCAAAAAAGTCTCAGAATAATGGGGGGTGAACATGATTCGTTACCATCAAAAACACCAAATAGGCCAACAATCTCCCCATCCACACCATCAATTCTTGTTTCGTAAAGATCCTCCATTGAAGACCTCTTTCCAGGAGAACTAGCATATCCGTAGCTAAACTTGCCATTCTCGCTGTTGCAAGAAACGGGTGGAAGTGTTAACAGAAAAAGTATCATACGTGAGGCTTGTCTTTAGATGTTACTCGTATCCTCAGAAATCAAGTGAAACGTCAAATCAAGCTATAAACATTGAAGCGCCATAAATTGACACCAGCGCAGAAGGCGTTTCGTTTCCTGAAGGAAAAGGATTAAGGATGAGGCAGCTGTCATCAAAGATTGGCACTTAGCAAGAAAGGAAGGGTAGTGAAGATGAAAGATAGCGATTGACATAAAGGGGTGATGCAGTAAATGAGAACGGGTGGCAGATCAGTGTGTCTACCCTCCCTTGTGGATTTAGCATATAGTCCTCAAATAAACCATCTGTGTGCAACAAGATAAACAGGCCCGTTATAGTAACCGCTGTCAGGGAGAATATCACGAATTGATGGGAGGAATTGAAACTTGACACGCTAACTTTTCGATCACGGCAAATCGGCGGCAGAAAAGAAGGTAGAGATCCCCTGCGTTTGCAACAGGCCTCACCGGACGCTTCAAAGGGGTGGCAGAAAATAAGGTAGAGATCAACTGAGTTTGCAACAGGGCTCACCGGACTCTTAAAAGGGTGGCAGAAAACAAGGTAGAAATCGACGAGTTTGTAACAAGGTCAATAACAACACGACAATAAGGATGATGAAAATTTACCTGCGTCCTCCACCACTGACGGGTCCGCCGTCGTCAGGCAACTGGGAGCTGGCGCTGCCTGCAGCTGTAGCAGCCGGGAAGCCCATGGCGCTCTATTCCGTCAACGCCCTGCGACGGATCTCCACATCCACCGCTTCAGTCCCTGACGCAGGATACAGAGAAAATCGAATGAGAACTCTCTCACGGGAAATTCGGGACGATCCGAAGTCAAATCGGAGGCAAACGCAGAGCCAGGGAAGATGCGGAGACCGACTCACCTCGAATGGAACGAAGACGACCGCGGTACTGGCCGGGAAAGCTGAGGGGCAGAAGTAGAGAGAGAAAAAGAAAGGAAGAAGAAAGACCTTTGAATCGTTTGTTTTCTCTTCTGCGGCCTGCCACTATTTTTCCGGGTGTGCTTTTTTTCGCTTCTCCTTTTAGCAACGAGGTGAGAGAGATTGTATTGTAGGGCTCGGCTGTGAAAGCGGGCGCGGGAGTCGTGCGAGTTGGGGCGAGTTACGTGGCTAGAATCGAGCGGGTCGGAGGTAATAGTAGGACCTGGTCAACGACAGCGCTCATGGTTTCACATTTTCTAACGCACGGGCACGACGCCTGGCCTTGGAACTTTTTTTTTTGAGTTTTTTTTTCCAAAACTCCTCTCTCCTTTCTGCAAATTGCAAAATTCTCCCTATACTTTGACAAATCCCAATATACCCCTGCCACCTACTACAGCAGGTTGCAGTAATCTTTCGTGACGGCCTAGTTCTTTTTTTTCTGTTCTGATTTCAATCATAACGCAACGTATCTTGTAGTTATACTTGGTCTATTATTTTTTATATTTGACTTGTTTACTTTCTTCGTTTATTTTCACATTATAGAATAATATTTGGTACGAGTATGTTTGAATTGGACAAATATTTCGGTGTACTCACAATCGTCCAATTGACACCATTTTGGGTGTATTTTTTAAAAATGTCAAACTAAGAACCAAATTCAATAGTACAATATGTAACATAGAATAAAATTTAATTAGCGCATTGACCAGAAATCTATATAAATTCATCAAAATTGGAACATATAAGTCAAACGTGTCAAAAAACAAAATCTTCTAGTCTAACACGAAATTGTCCCGAAACAAAATTTCTCCTAACCCAAAATCGACTCATATTATGATAGTTAGAACTTGGAATTGCTCCAATTTTGATGAGTCACTGTCTGTTAAAAGGTCGGCTGAAATATTAGCCTCATGTTTGATTTCGGGTTCCTAATTTAACCACTCAGTTCTAGGTTGGATATAGTGATCAAATCCAAACTCATGTTAGCCTCAATTCTGATTGTTAGAAATTCTAGTCAGCTTTTTCTGACTGAAACTGAACCGGGTATGTAATTTTGCAGCCCTTTTATGCCACTTAATAAAATAACATAAATTATTTATGGGCCCCTCTAATATATGGTCCAATCAGAAAACTCCGTCTAGTTTGCAAATGTTTTGAAAACAAAGTCGCTCTTGTTAGACTATATATTAGAGGGGCTCATAAATAATATATGTTATTTTATTAAGTGTCATATAAGTGCCGTAAAATTATAGTTCCGGTTCAATATCTGCCAAAAAAATTGACTATAATTTCTAACAATTGAAATTAAGACTAACATGAGTTCAGATTTTGGTCAACATCTCCAACCTATAACTGGGTGGTTAGATTAGGAAGTCGCAATCATACATGAGTTGTATCTCAACCAGATTATTCAACATGGAATTGATATTGACTCATCAAAATTGGAACAATTTTGGGTTCTAATTTTCATATTATGATCAATTTTGGGTTAGGAGAAATCCTATTTTGGGATTATACTAGCACAACTTTATGTTTTGGAATTATACTAGCACAACTTTATTTTTGACAATGTTAACTTCTAGGTTTCAGTTATGACGAATTCATATAGATTTTTTGTTCAATATGCTAATTACTTTTTTCTTTGTTACATATTGTACGATGTAATTTGATTACTGGTGCCCAAAATAGTCTCATTCGGACAATTGTGCTTACTCGGAAATACTTGTCCTATTTGAACATACTTGTACCCAATATTATTCTATATGTGAGAATAATTGAATGAGTTAAAAATTATAAGACAAAGTAACTACAAGCTGCGTAGCGTTAGGAATAAAATCAGAATAAAAAAGAACTAGGCCGTCACAAAAGATTGGTGCAACCTGCTGTGGTAGGTAGCAGGGGGTCATTTGGATTTGTCAAAGTAGAGGGGGGCTCTTGGAATTTGCTGAAAGGAGAGGGGAGTTTCAGGGAAAACTCTTTTTTTTTTAACCAAACGGAATGACTACTTGCCATATTCTGGCCACGTACTAGCCAATAATTTGGGTAAATTTCGGACGCATATATGAACATTTTCATGTTGTTGACATTTTAATATATAAAGAATCAGCCAATGCATGTAATAGTTCCATAAACGTGTCTTACAAAATTGAAGCCCGAGCAACGGTCAGTATTTTTAGATGGCAAAATTTGTGGATCTAAACATAAAATTATAAGATGTGATGACGGTGGCATAGCTTTGTATTGGTGACGGGTTGGCATAAATTTTGATTGGTGACGTGTTGAAGGCATTGCAAAAGAGAGGTTTCATCATAAGAAAGTACTCCAAAGGTATCAAAGCAAAAAGTAAAAAATGATGGTGATTTGAATTACATGTCATACCGTGCTTTCGAACATTTTTTGCGGCGGAAGCACCAGATGTCAGGCCTACATTAAAATTATTTGAACGAGAGTGAGAATCTAATGAGGTCAACGCATGTGTATTTACCATTTGTCCAATCACGGGTGCAGCCAGAACGTCATGGCTTGGGGGTCAAAATTTTGCCTTAAGGGTATATACATAAAAATGGCATATTCTAACTATTAAGAAGAACAAAGAAAAAAAGACAAGGTTTGAACCTTAAATCACTTAACTATGAACAACAACATACGCCACTAGACCAATTTTACAACTTTTTCAACTGTATCGTATACAATATATGCATAGAGTTATTTATACATGTATTGAAAAAATAGTAAAATAATACTATGTGAGAGGTTTCAAACATGCGACCTCTAATTGGAGAAAGGAGTAACAAGCTGATGCGGCCCTATTTCACAGCTTCATCGTGTGCCTTTGTGTCCTTAACCACATCTAAACTTGTTAGAGTGTATGTTATTTCTCCTAATAAATGGCTTAATATCAAATTCACTTATGGACATTATTTGCATATTTTTTAGGTACTTGGACCACGCCTTGGATGGACGGGAAAGAAGGAGGATGATCATATGGTTTTCTATCCTTAGAGGAGCCTAAAAAGAGTTCGAGAGCTTCCCCAACCTACTCCTAGTGGCCAAGGGTCAAACCAAAGTAAATAAGTCCATGGATTCTGAAGTTGAAAGCTCAGAGTGTAAGAAAAGCCCCCACCACGGTCGTGGTGACACAGAACGACCGTGCTGCCAATGACAAATTCACAGGAAAAATCTCAATTTTAAAGCAGCTACAGTAAACCCTCCACCACGGTCGTGTTGCCAACTATCCACTACTATCGTAATACCCACCACAGTCATGTTGCCTCCCATCCACCACGGCCATGGTGTTCACCACGACCATGTTTCCACCTATCCACCACGGTTGTGTTAACTACCATAGTCGTGCTACTTAGTTCCCAACACATCTGTGATACCCAACACGTTTGTGGCACCAGCCTTCCAAAAATCTACCATCGGCATGACAATCTCACCTTCACCAAAACACATGTTCCCTCCTAGCACTATCATGATACCCTCTACCCACCACGGTCGTGATGTCCAACACCGCGTGGTATCTCAAACTCTAGCTCTTTTTCTGCAATGTTTTCCCATATTGCCCCCACATAACCCATTGCTTTCCTACCACCTATATATACATGAGTGGTGTTTGGACCATGAGGTTAGCTACCCCTTAGCAATTCATTTATCCATTTAGTTCCCACCTACACCATTCCACTTCCATTTCATCACCTACCACCCTAAAATTCTTCTTTTTAGGGTTTTGGCCACTTTACCTTCCATTTTTGTGTCATTCCACCTTGGGGAGTGAAGATCTCGGGATTGCATATGTTAGAAAAGAAGATTTCATCCTCTAATTCGAGCTCTATGGCTAATTCTACCTCTTTCTTCTCTCTTTTTGTATTTTCCATTTCTATGAGTAGCTAAACCCCTCTAGGTGGGTGTTTGGGGTTCATATGTGACTTTGATACCATGTTAGGGTAATATAATATGTAAACTGGATAATTTTGTTTTATAATGATTATGTTCTAATTCCCTCTCATTTTCCATGGATTGCTTATTTACTTATGCTTGAAAACACCTAGGATTCTAGGAATTGGCTTATATGTAGCTATTTTAGGGAAAATCTCCTATGTCCAACAATTGGACCCTAGGTAGCTATCCATCTTCCTCCAACAATTGGATCCTAGGTAGCTATCCATCTTCCTACATGTTAATCCATTCTCCTACACCTATGTGAGAGATCTAAGTAGCTAGTTTACAAGAATTTAGTGCAATTGGTTTGGAGCTTCCCAAAGGCAAGATGGTAGGTGATGTGAGGTGTAAACCTCATTTACACCCTCTTTTACTATCCTTGGACCCCAAATGTCCTAAGACATTATATCCTAGAAACCTAGACTTGATTAATCCTAACAAAATTCCACTCAAAACCTAATCTAAGTGCGACACCCTTTGCCACACAAAGTGAGATTACTCAAAATCAAAACCATGAGCTGATATTTATTACACAAGGGTCGATACTTGTATTTCATAACATATATTCAAGGTGCTACAACATTGTTTTCCAATCAACCTATTACATAAGATAATAGTTCCACATGTATGTGCATACCACCAAAGGCACACAAGCCAAAAATCACATATCGATTGTCACGTCATCAAAACACATCGAGAACACCCCCAAGGACCTGAGTGTGCAAGGACGACACATAGGACTCTATTACTAGACATTATATGTATACCATGATTCATTAGGTGTAGTTTCTCTTTGTATCATATCCTCAACTATCTGATCTTTAGTTTGCCATGCACGTCCACCTAAAAGATATATAACCAACAGGATGAGACAAAAGTCCCAGTGAGAGATATAACTCTCTCTCAATCCATATTATTATTATAGATAACTAAGCAGAAAGGAATATTATTATAAGATGGTTAGATTTAGTAGATTCTCTTAAGTAGAGAAACTATCACTTCTATAAGTAGTTTAGGCATCTACACTGCACAGTAAATTATCTTTATGCTTGAAAATGAATACGAAGAACATGTATAATTGTTACAAACTAAACAATATAAAAGCAAAGCAAGGCCTCATCCAATGTTCTCGTATTTGATCCTATACATGTACACTACACGGTTGATTACGTATTTTATTATGCCCTGAAAATTTAAGCCATACCGCCCAAATTCAACTGACCATTGTGAAGTCAAAACCAATGCCATACTAGGTCTAATGGAAGAGTCAGAATCCACAACCTCACCAAACCTCATGGTCAGTACATGAATGAACCTATAGTGACATCATCAATCAAAAACTGTTATCAGTGACATATAGTCCAGTTGTACAAACCTAGCTTACCTTGGTACAGATCACAGTGCTAGTGAAACTAAGCTACGGCCCACAGCTGCACTCCTCCAGGGTATGGCCCGCAGCCAATCCTACATCACATATCACTGAGCTACAGCCCGAAGCTGCACTCTTACTAGGATATGGCCCACAGCCAATCATGTATCACATATCATTAAGCTAAGGCCTGAAGCCACACTCTTACCAAGGTATGGCCCATAACCAATCCTATGTCACATATCCTAGACGTAAGGGGATATTCATCCTCACCCCCGCATATTCAAACTATGTGCTCTGAGTTAAACTTGTTTCACCATCTAGCAGTTGCTGACACTGAATAGATCACATGGCAAGCTACATGATTAGATTCCACTTGATTAAATTAAACTAAAGAAAGTGTCTTTTAGCATCAATCATGTTATGGCATACAACCATAGACTGATTCTTCAAAAGAAAGGGCATATTATTACAACAGAAGATATAATTGTTTAAACTATAAATAGATTCCCATCATCTCACAACACTTTATCATTGCCATTCACAAGGCTATCACCATCAACATAGTATCATGGGATATCAATCCCTCATTCCAGTATTAGAGGATGTCACCTCAACTAGGCAATAAGTCCTTGATCGGTCCTAAGACCCATTACATCACACTTGTGATTCATGCTTATCTCATCATGCTTCATTGGGCATATAAACATTACTTATGCCAATCATCACTTATGCCACATCACATGTACTTTTCATAGAAATCATTAGCTATTACATTCAAAGAGAGAATATGTTAAAACACATTAAACACCTTCAAAAAAGCAAGCAATGCATCATAAGCTCTCTAATTTAGGATTAGGCTTCATGCTTATTCCACATAAGGTTCTCAAGCATCATTCTATCTCAAGTCTTTGACTTTCACTACCTCCCATAAGTTGGAGTGTATGAGGTTAAGAATTATACAATATAACCAAGTATGCACATTCACATATTCATACTTTTCATGTTCCCTTACCGAGACTTATAGCCAATGCTTGATATTATTTAACCATCTCCATAGTATTCACTAATTATAACACCCAATAACTCACATGGTTAAAGTCATGTAAATTTAAAAGTGTGTGAGAGAGAGATAGTACAATATCATGCTTTTTATTCATACACATTCAATAATATGACCTACCCTTAGAATCAGGGTCAGTGCTCTTCGCATATAGCCGATTAGGGTTTTACGTCATTGTTATTATCACCAAACTGTTAACATACCATTTCTACTTTCTTGGAACTAATTTAGTTTATTAGTGAGACATGAATATATCATCATGTCATCAGCTCTAGGTATCACCATTTTATGAATGTATATGTATATCATCTCATTAAGTTATGTGTGGGTTACGACAATTCATTGTGCAAACACATAGACTATTGCACCAACATCATGTTTCATCTTTATGTGACCCATATGTTATTACCATCCACAAGTTATCAACCACATTATTATACTAAGGAAAGTCAAACCTTATATTACCTAACTAGGGGGTTTCACTTCAAATTATACATGAGGCACCTATCAGACCCTTAAACATGTTCATATGATTTCTACACAAAAACTACCGCCCTTTGATTCCAACAAGGCTCATCACCAATAAACATGTACTCACATGGTTGTCTCATTAACCTCTCTCACAAGTTATGATCATGTAGAAAAGAATATAGGAGACACTTGTCATGGACTACAATCTTTCCCTAAAGTGTGCACATAAGTCTTACCATCTTATGATTAGGATTAATGTATGGTCACTTTACCACTAAATCCTGCTTCTATCACCTCCCACCTTATTGAAGAGTTTTAGGACTAAGCATCATAATTAAGGATTAATCATTCATAATCATGACATCTTAGATAGATCATATTAACTATATACACACATAAGAGTATAGGTGTAATGGCCCTTCATTACACATATATCAACTAATGGCATCTCGGTTTATTCCCTTAACCCAAGATGTCTGTTTCACCTTCAACTTAAGGTATCGATTTCACACTCATCAAGTGATATCGATTTAGCCACCTTCTCAAAATGTCAGATTAGAATTAGCATAGGGTATCGGTTTATCATGAACCCTAGGTATCGGTTTCATCCCTTCCAAGGTGTGTCAACTTGACATTCACTTAACAACATGGTCTTAACACCCACTAGGCGTATCAGTTTACCCCATCATGATGTGTCTAAGTTTATAACATCTTGGGTCAACCTTTAATATATCGGTTTCATATGGCTAGAGGGATCTTGGTTACATCATCCTTATGTGTCAGCCTAACCACACCAAGGTGTGACGGGCAAGCTCATCTTAGGTGTATTTGGTTAGACATCAATGTGTTGGATTGATGCTTGACATTGAGTGTCGACTTGTCACCACCATAACATGTCGACTACATCCATGCAAGGAACAACGGGTTAACCTCCTCAAGGTGTTTTGAGTTAACCATACTTGAAAGTGTGTCGTCTTAGACATATGTATCGTTCATACCATCATTTAGGGTATTGGCCTCAAGTGTGTCACCCCTCACATGTGTGTCGGGTTAGAGGTGTATCGGGTTGTTAGGGTTAGGGCATCAGCAAGGTATAACAGTTCACCTTATCAAGATGTGTTGGTTTAAGCACCACTTAGGTGTGTTGGTCTAAGCACCCTCAAGGCATGTCACTCTAGCAGGGCATATCGGTTTAGCCCCTCTAGGGCATGGCATCTGCCTTGATCTGTTACTGGTGATATCCCTATCTTAGATCTATCTTGGATAATGCGGCTCCTCGCAATTGGTCAAACAGATCATCACTTCGTGGTAAGGGGTACTTGTTGTTTATTGTCACCTTGTTCAATTACCTATAGTCTATGCACAACCTCATAGATCTATCTTTCTTCTTTACAAATAGCACTGGAGCAACCTGTGGTAATGTGCTTTTTCTGATGAAACACTTCTCAAGCAGCTCTTGCAACTCTTTCTTCAACTCTGCCATCTTAGGTGGCGCCATCATGTACGACGTCTGAGCTATCGACTGGGTACCCAGTACTAGATTGATCTCAAAATCAATCTCTCAAGGCGGGGGAACACCTGGAAATTCCTTTGGAAATACATCCTCAAACTCATAGACAACTGTACCTCCTAGATACTAGGATTCCTCACCTTAAAATCTCTCACGTGTGCCAAAAATGCCTCACAACCTTGCCTCATTAGCTTCTTCACCAAGATTGTTGATACTCGACACGTCGGGAGAATCTTCCTATCTCCTTGGAAGACCCACATCTTATCACTATCACAAAATGTCACCACCTTGGCACTACAGTCCAAAACCACATGATGCTTCTCCAAAGTATCCATTCTAAGGATCACATTGAATCCACGCATGTTAAGTGGTATGAGGTCTACTTGAATGATATGTCCTAAACAAGAAAGGACACATGAAAGTTACACCTCCCGCAACTCTACGGAACCAACCAACGGGGTTTCTAGATGAAAGCTATCGCTTCTACGTCTAACAGGAAAAGAGCTACTAGAAATCACTTCATGAGTGATAAAAGAGTGGGTCACACCCGAATCAACCAAAATAGATATAAAGCAAAAAGAAGACAAATTAGAATGAAATAACTCCATCTGACATGTCACTACTTACATGTTGACCACTCCTTCTGGATGAATCATGGCTTAGAATCTAGTTGTCGCCTGCTGACATCCCTGTCACCGGGTGGCATGTTCGGAAGAACCATTTTGTGAGGCTTGTTTACATCCTCATCCTCCTCCACTTTTGTACTATTGTCTTTGCGAGCCCTACTAACTCTGCCTCAACTGTTGGCTCACTTCATCATCCATCATGTAACAAAACTGCTTGGTATGCCCAACCCGGCCACACTTGTAGCATGTTTTACTCTCATACCATGGCCTTGACAGTCCTATCATTGATACAGACTTTACATCGGTGGCTCCTGTCAGTGGAAAACTACAACCTTTTCCTTTACTGGGTGACCACTGAGTCTGTGCACTGGACCTCTGTTGGGATGGCGGTGTAGAAAATCTAAGCTTCTTAAAGCCTCCATACGACTGCCCCCATTCAGACCCTTCTCAAAATGTCTGATCCTCTCCTCATTTGTTGCCCCCATATGAGGACACAACCTCAACAACTCTATGAATCTTGCCTCATATGCATTGGTCATCATGGTTCCTTGCATGATCTTCTCGAACTCAGATATCTTTTCATCAAGATATGTACATGGGAAGTACCTGCTGACAAACTCTGTAACGCCCGGACCCACTGCCCAAGGCTCTAGTAGAGATTTAGGAATGACAACTGGCCCCACAGACCACCACTAGCCTTAACTGCGCACTTTGTCCACACGTACGCGCAAGCCAGGATCAACTTCCTGACTGGTCACCCATCCTAGTACTACTCCAAGCTGAGCACGCTTAACTATGGAGTTCTTTAGAGATGTGCTCCCTGAAAAGGAGGTGTACCTTGGTGATATGGGTAGTCCAATCATTCCTTTTAAGATCATGTTATCTGAGGCCTCAAATCCTGGGATATTACAATCTCTCCCACTTAGACTCTTGACGTCCTTGTCAAGGCTCAACTATAAGGCCTCATAATCTCTTCCCCATTTCAGTGCAGACCCACAATAGCCCATGGACACCCAGCTCCCGATCACAGAATACCAGCGCAAGGGTGGTTACATCAACCATGGACAGCCCTTTCCTACATGACTGGACTGCACGGCTCAAGACTGGCATGCCATGCCCATGTGGGCCCCACCTACTAGAGGGGAATTGGCTCTGATACCATTTGTAATGCCCAAGCCCACTTCCCAAGGATCTAGTAGAGATTTAGGAATGACAACTGGCCCCACATACCACCATTAGCCTTAACTGCGCACTTTGTCCACACTGACGCGCAAGCCAGGATCAACTTCCCAACTGGTCACCCATCCTAGTACTACTCCAAGCTGAGCACGCTTAACTATGGAGTTCTTTAGAGATGGGATCCCTAAAAAGGAGGTGCACCTTGGTGATATGGGTAGTCCAATCATTCCTTTTAAGATCATGTTATCCGAGTCCTCAAATCCTGGGATATTACAAACTCCCATCTAAACTCTTCCCAACTAATATCAAAACATGGTCGTTTCTCCTCCTCAATTCCCCACCAATGGCCATTACTTCCCTTCAGAAGGTACATTGCGTGCTTCACCTTATCAGCCTCAGGGATGCTATGGATCTTGAAGGCCTTCTCCAGCTCCGTTAACCAAAGATCTGCATCCAGTGGATATGTTGTACCAGCATACTCCATAACTCCAACATGCATCAACCTCTCAAAGGTCTTCCCATTGCCTGAGGATTCCACATTGGGTACTGCTGCTCTCGCTTGAGGAGTGGGCATTCTATCATCCATATGTGTAATCGTGGCCATAAACTTCCCAAACATGGACTGATAGGTAGGGTTTTCTAGCAAGGTCGGGTCAAACTGGAGCTCTTCAGGCACCCTCCCATCAACAACCTACGTCCATGCACCTTATCCTAGTGCAACAACACAACTCTCAACAATGTGTTCTTCGTGTTCTCCAGCCATCTTTTTAACTCTTCTTCTTCTTCTTCTTCTACATAAGAAGAAGTGACCATAAGATAAACTGAAGGACACTAGAACAGACACAATCCTAGTCCAGTCCCTATTGACTTGGCGAACCTAAAGCTCTGATACCAACCAAATTATGATGCTCCATGCCACAACAAGCTGGATAACTCAAAACCAAACTATGACATTAAAACTAAACATCCAGGTTATCATAAAATACATGAAATTAAAGCCGATTTCATATAACCATTGAATTGCAACATATTGCACATGAGTCCACAAAAACCACTTGTATTGCATATCACATGCCCAAAACATTGTACACGGTACTATTTACACATGATAACATGTTCATATACATATATGCCATCTCTATACAACAAGGTCATAATGCCAAAACCCCGTATTGATACATACAACAAAAACCTCCCTAAGGACCCGAGTGTATAAGGATGACACACATGACTCTACTTCTATACACAAGCAACATATCCAACCTTTTAACAAGTATCAATCCTCCTGCTGCTCAATATCAGCATTACGATCTCTACTTCCTCATGCTCGATCACCTAAAAGATGTGGAAACGCACAGGGTGAGACCAAACATCCCATCAAGAGATATAACTCTCCGTTGGCGTCTATTAAAGCACATGTAAGCTAAGCAGTAGATAACATACTAAGCAGGTAGAGTAGATTCAACTAAATAATATGTACTCAACAGATGAAGCAAAATAAACAAGACTAGGAAACTATCACTGAATAGTAGATCAAGTTATATTCTATAAAGAAAAATGAAGAACATGTATAACAGTTGACTTCTCTTACTGTACTATAATTCAAGAAATTAGTAAAAAGATAAGGCAAAGGCTTCAACCAATGTTATTTGTGTTTGTCCCTAAGAAAGATACACTACATGTTTGGGTTACATCTTTTATTATTGCCCTGAGGATTTGAGTCATACCACTCAAATCTGACCGACCACTGCTAAGTCAAAATCAGTGACATATAAGGTCAAATGGAAAAGTCAGAATCCATGACCTCTCCACACCTCTTGGTTAGCATAAGAGTAAACACTGCATAGATATATCAGTGAACTGCAAAGAAGGTGACATATAGTAAATAGAAGGATCAGCTCATGCGTGCTCATCTATAAGCACCTATCCCACCTTGGTACAAGTAACGATGCTAGAAGAACAGGCTCATGTATGTCCGTTCTTAAAAGAAGGATTGGCTCACACGTGGCCATCCATATCACAACAACATTGGCTCACGCAAGCCTGTCTCACACAACATGTAATTATGGACGCAAGGAGATACTTCAACTTGCACCCCTGTATATTAAAAAATATGTGCTCTGAGTTATATTCGTTTCACCGGTCCAACAATTAAAGTTGACACTGGAAAGGATCTATGGTACATGACACCTACATGATTAGGGTTCCACTTGATTAGTAAGACAATTGGGTGACCTTTAGCATCAATCAAGTTACAACGTATAAAACCATAACAAACTCTACAAGAATAAGGGGATGATGGTATAACTCCATAAGATATAAAGTGAATAAGGAGTGAACTTGTCACACTATCACTACATGATACTGTAACATTGCCATGCACAAGGCCAACATTTATGTGACATCACTGTGGGGCATAAATCCCTCAATCACATCACTGGAAGCTATCACCTCACAATAGGCATTAAGCCATTACCAGTTCATCAGAGCCTAACATATAACCCTGCATGAACATCACCACATTTTTGCCTCATCAATGTGCATAGTCACCTTGCTTTATCGTATGATCATCACCACAACATACACAAGACATGACATTCTTTTCACCTACTATGTTAGAGGTTTATATATAGAAGAGAGAAAAAATAGCATAAGATAGCAGCCACTCCATGGAAGATAAGTAAATACATCATATTGTCCACATTAGGGTTAGGATTTCCATTATAGTCGATTAGGGTTTTAGAGTTATATCTTACCACCAGACCCTATGTACACAGGTTCCCATTTCCTTGGAGTATATTAGGGATTAGGTGTGGCAACACATCCCATTATCACACTTGATAACGAGGTGTTACGCGAAAACGTGCGGAAAACACCATAACCACAGATTATCAAAAACACGGGTTAATTAAAACCGATTGCGGAAAACTGATAAACTGTGAAACTATTACTTTCCGGTCCTCATCCTGCACAGAAACATGTCATATAAATATGTACATACACAAGATCTGACACGTGTCCACAGCTCAGTAACAGCTGTCCATCCATCACATGAGTTCACCACCTGTTCATATATACATAAAGGCCCACATCCGGCCAACAGCAGGATATACAGATATCATCGAACGATCTTCGTGAAACATCGTCAAAACACTGCCAAGGACCTGAGAGTACAGGGATGACTCTAGAATCTACTACAAAACATCCAAAACAGCAGCATGTCCATCGCTTGCCTTCTACTGCTCCTCAAGCTACTCGTCCGCAACACCACAACCACGACCACGTCTACCTCGACCACCTAAAAAGGGTGTAAACCAGCGGAGTGAGACAATTGAACAATTGTCCCAGCAGGAAACATAGCTCCCCACCGCAACTACAGAACCTCAGCAAAAGAAACTATAACATCAATTATAACATGAGCAGATATATCAGAAGCAGTTATATATATATATATAGCAAGATCATTCTTACCGGCAAGCATACTAGCTGTACTAAAACTTATAACCAGATGTCTTTCAAAAGAATATGATTATCAAGATAAGGTATATCAACATGTAACATGATTATTAGAACAGAATATAATGCCATATAACCTGATTATCAAGACAAGGTAGATTACCACATGACCTGCAAGGTATAACGGAATATTACACAAACAAGGTCTCAACCAACGTTTCGTGTTTGATTTGATCAGTAAGTACTAAACAGCTGTATTACATTTTATTATGCCCTGAGGATTTGAACCGTACCGTTCAAATCCAACCTTCGGTTACGAAACCCAAGTCGGTGCCATACAAGGTCAATGGAAGAGACGGACTCCACGACCTCCCACCTCATGGTCAGTACATGAGTACAACACAAGCAGGACCGCAGTCACATGCTGAAGTGGTCTAAGCCACAGGGTTAGCTCCATAGGCTACCCATTCTCTAGCCCGCCTTGGTACAGGTCTCGGCGCTAGTAAAACTGAGCCACGGGCCTGATCACCGTGCTCTGAGCCATGAACGCATTCATGCTCCATACATCACATATCCTGAGCCATGGGCCTGTTCACCATGCTCTACACACATATCTGAGTCTGCAACCGAAGTTACACTCTTACCTCCTCATTTTCAGGCTAGGAGCAACCTACACATATTCAACAATATGCGCTTCCAGGTTAACCCGCAGGAAAACCTGTTTCACCATCACCAAGTTCTGACGATGATGGATCTATGGCCAGGGCAAACTACATGATATATTTCAATGTGATTAATTAGTATCTTTTAGATGGATTGCAGGATTCAACCAAGTTGTATAACATGCAAGATATAACAGAAAGTAAATAACATTATATTATAATCACATCAACCTGACCCATCTCAAGGGTCTAACATCACATGTTACCACTTGGCCTCTTGCCAACCATCCAGATCCATCTCAAGGATCATCACATACCACGGGGTCTCAATTCCCCCATCATGTACTGTCACTGCCTCTTAAGGCTCACATCATCATCATGGGACCAACACAGCCTCATAGGATAATTAACAAATAATGATATTCATCTCATACATCTCATAGCCTTCTCATGGCTAAAACATCACCTGCAAGGTTAGGGTACATCATAATTGTAGATTCAACATACGGAATATGCTCACTATTATGAAATATCATTCAAGATAATCTACTCATCAGTATTACAATTATTTGGTAATCAAGGGTATCAAGTACATCCTTATTCAAACCATACTGATGCTTACCCTCAATCTCAGGATTTTACAAGCAATCCTGGTATATAGAAATCATGTTGAGTTTACCGAACCAACACTAGTATTAACAAGGTCATTATTATGCCATCAACTATTGTCATCTTTATCATGAAGCAACCTTTAATATAACTGTCACTTAGAATCTTTATGACAATCATTATTATAATAAAACAAACTACTAGTGTAACTATCATCATCCTCACAATCATTACTAATTTAAGCATAAAGGTCACATCATGCACCTAATACATTAGGGCTAACATCATTGTTACTATCATTAGCATCCTATATTTTTGCAAGGTATCATATATATATATTGATGATATCACAAACGCTACCATTGTTTATTTCCATCACATATGAGACCGTCACCAAAGGAACCTCATTCCCTCACTAAAGCTTCACAACCCTCACTTAACACTTATCAAGACCTATCGTCCAACATGGTATCGGCCACCACACCATCCCTATCGGTCACCACATCACTAACCCTATCGGCCACCACATCAACCCTATCGGTCACCACACTCAAGCACATAGGGCAGGGTATCGTCCAACATGGCTATCGGCCATTAGGGTATCGCCCACCATGGTGTCGGCCATTAGGGCTATCGGCCATTAGGACACAAGCCTATCGTCCAACATGCCATCAACCATATCGGCCAACATGGGGAGGGTAACGCCCATCATGGCTATTGCCCAACATGAGAGAGGGTGAGAGAGAGTATCGTCCATCTCCAAGGGTACTCACCACAACACAAAGAACATTACTATGTCTCCCATCACATCGATCAACCAAACCCTAGCTCACCCTATCGCCCACTCATGGGCAAGGGTATCGGCCAACTTCAAGGGCTCAACATGTCGTCCACCAAGGTGTCATGTCGGCCTCCAAAGAGAGCACCATGTCGCCCAACATGGTCACCATGTCGGCCAACACTCAAGCTAGGTCAACCTATCGATCTCCAACTCAAAGAACTCAAACCCTAAAGCATCATATCGTTCAACTTAGGGGCAAGTGTGTCGCCCAACACACTCACAAGGAAGGGGGTATCGCCAAACCCTAGGTCATCACCTACCCCCAACACAAGAGACTTCAAACCCTAGAAAGCAAAGGTGCTCAAGGAAACCCTAAACCCTAAGGGGGATATCGGCCACCAGGGTACACTAGCAAGGTACAAAAGCAAGGAGCTAAGCTAGTCCACTAACATGCATAAGATCAAGCAAGAAGTAAAGGAGTTAGGGTTAGAAGCTATGCAACCCGCCTTAAGCTCCAAGGAAGAAGATGCACTTTGAGCTCCAAGGTTGTCGGCCACCAAAGCTCCAAAGCACTTCAGGGTCCAAAGCTATTGTCCACCAGGCTGCTCCAGGAAGGTGTATCAGCCACCACTTCAGCTCCAAGGAAGTGTATCGACCAACACAAGCAAGATGGAGAGGGATATCGTGCACTCAAGGTGGAAGAGAGACCAAAAGACCAAAGGAGACTAAGGCAAGGAGAAGAGCTACCTATATAGGAAGAAGGGGAGGAGAAACCAAGGTACAACCATGCTATGTGTCGCCCACCCAAGGGACACTTGTCCTAGGGTTCCAGCCAACACACTAGCAAGGCATGGGACACTTGTCCAAAACATGCACCAAGGGTCCACCACACCAGACCAAGCATCTTGGGCGACACAGGCAGCAGCTCTGCTGGGCGACACACCAGCCTGCTGGGCGACACACCAGCCTGCTGGGCGACACACCACCTGCACTGGGCGACACAAGGCTCAAGCAAGCCCAAACAAGGAACTCCAAGGCCCAAACAAGCTCAACTCAGGCCCAAAGAACTCAAACAACGAGCCCAAACCTTCCTCTAAACCCTAGAGGAAGCAAAGAGGGGAAAACATCTCAAAAGATGGCAAACTTGCACACAAAACCCTAAACTTGGGTTATTTGCAAGTAGCCCCTCAAACTCTTCAACAAAGCTCAACAAAACCCTAATCACCACTTAGGGTGATTAGCAAGCATCAAACCACTAAGGTTAAGCAAAACAAACAGGGTAAACCCTAAATGCAGGTCAGGGTCCTTACAGCCATAAACCTATACAAAAGGATTTCGTCCCCGAAATCCAAAGAGAAAAGCGAGGGATACTTCCTCCTCATCTCTTCCTCAAGCTCCCACGTGGCTTCCTCAACGCCACGGTGATGCCAAAGGACCTTCACAAGAACCAGATCCTTTCTCTTCAGCTTCTTGACTCTTCTATCAAGGATCATCATAGGACCCTCTTCATAAGTCACATCTTTGTCAAGCTCAACTTCAACTGGTTGTATCACTGTTCCTGTATCCGGATGACTTTTCTTCAGCATACTAACATGGAACACTGGATGTACCTGTGCAACTCTGGGGGTAACTCTAACTCGTAAGCCACCTTGCCAACACGTGCTATGACTGAGTAAGGCCCCATATATCTGGGAGCTAACTTACCCTTCCGTCCAAACCTCAGCACACCTTTCCACGGAGAGACTTTAAGATACACCTTGTCTCCCACCTGGAACTCCAAAGGTCGTCGACGAGTGTCTGCATAAGACTTCTGCCTGTCTTGTGCCGCTTTCAACTGTTGTTGTATCACCTTGATCTTTTCTGTCGTTTGCTGTACTAACTCAGGGCCCAAAAGCTGATACTCACCTGATTCATACCAACACAAAGGAGATCTGCACTTCCTCCCATACAAAGCCTCATAGGGAGCCATGTCAATGCTCCGCTGATAGCTATTGTTGTAGGCAAACTCTATCAAACTGAGATGTACGTCCCAACTACCTAGGAACTGCAAAACACAAGCACGAAGAAGATCCTCCAAAGTCTGAATAGTCCTCTCAGACTGTCCATCTGTCTGCGGGTGAAAAGCGGTACTAAACTTCAACTACGTTCCCATCGCCCTGTGCAACTGTTCCCAAAAATGACTTGTAAACTGAGGACCTCTATCAGAAACTATCGTTGCTGGCACACCATGCAAACGAACTATCTCATCCACATATACTCGAGCGAGCTTTTCAGCTGTATACGTGGTCTTCACAGGTATGAAATGGGCAGACTTCGTTCATCTGTCCACTATCACCCAAATGGAATCATGATTCCTAGTTGTCCTGGGTAGACCAACTATGAAATCCATGGTTATATGATCCCATTTCCACTGTGGTATAGGCAAAGGTTGCAACGTACCTGCCGGCTTTTGATGCTCAACCTTGACTTGCTGACACACCGCACACCTAGCCACAAACTCAGCTACATCTTTCTTCAGGCCGTGCCACCAATACAAGTCCTTCAGACTATGGTACATCTTGGTGACACCTGGATGCATAGCATACATCGACGTGTGTGCTTCCTCGAGCACCAACTTCCTCAGATTATCAGCATCTGGAACCACCATCCTATTATGATAGCAAACCACTCCATCCTCGGACTCATGGAACCCATCACGCTTTTCGCTGCCAAACTCTGATCTGATTAGCTGTACTGTATCATCCGTTTGCTGTGCATCCTTGATCTGCTGTCTCAACGTGGGCTTGATTTGCATCTGTGCTAAAAGTCCAGCTAACGAGGAAACCTCCATTTGTACGTTCATCTGCCGTAAGGAGACTAACATGTCCCGCCGACGGCATACCAAAGAACTCATCTGTGCCTTCTTGGGAGTAGAAGACTTTCTGCTAAGCGCGTCTGCTACCACATTCGCCTTACCAGGATGATACTCGATAGTGCAATCATAATCATTGATCAACTCCATCCACCGACGTTGTCGCATGTTCAACTCTTGCTGTGAGAAGATGTACTTCAGATTCTTGTGATCTGTAAAGATCTGACACACTTCCCCATAAAGATAGTGTCTCCAAATCTTTAACGCATGAACCACTGCTGCCAGCTCCAAGTCATGGGTCGGATAGTTCTCCTCATGTTTCTTGAGCTGTCGCGAAGCAAAAGAAACCACATGATCTTCCTGCATCAGCACACAACCCAAACCTTTCTTGGACGCATCACAGAAAACAACATAGCCTTTTCCAGATTCTGGCAAGATCAACACTGGAGCACTGGTTAGCTTTTCCTTCAAACTTTGGAAAGCTTGCTGACATCGATCGTTCCAAACAAAAGGTACATCCTTCCTGGTCAACTTCATCATCGGTAGAGCTATCGAACTGAAGTCCTTGATAAACCTCCGGTAGTATCCTGCTAGACCAAGGAAACTACGAACTTCCATCGGCGTCTTTGGATGTTCCCAATCCGCAACGGATTCCACTTTCTTCGGATCTACTTTGACTCCTTCAGCAGATATCACATGACCTAAGAAAGTCACTTCATCCAACCAGAACTCACACTTACTAAACTTAGCATACAACTGATGTTGACAAAGGAGAGTCAACACTTGACGAAGATGTTGCTCATGCTCTAGCCGATTCCGACTATAGATCAAGATGTCGTCTATAAAAACTACAACAAACTGATCTAAGAACGGACGAAACACTCTGTTCATCAGGTCCATGAAAGCAGCAGGTGCATTGGTTAATCCAAACGGCATAACCACAAACTCAAAATGACCATACCTCGTCCTAAAGGCTGACTTTGGTATGTCATCCGCCTTTATCCTCAACTGATGATATCCAGACCGTAGATCGATCTTTGAAAACACTGTAGCACAACGCAACTGATCGAACAGGTCATCTATCCTCGGAAACAGGTACTTATTCTTGATCGTGACCTTGTTCAACTGTCAGTAGTCTATACACAACCGCATCGAACCATCCTTCTTCTTAACGAATAACACGGGAGCACCCCAAGGTGACGTGCTCGGTCTGATGAAACCTTTCTCCAACAACTCTTGTAACTGCTTCTTCAACTCTACCATCTCTGTTGGAGCCATCCTATAAGGTGTCTGTGCGATCGGCTGCGTTCCCGGAACCAGATTGATCTCAAAATCGACCTCTCGGGGTGGAGGAACACCAGGAAACTCCTCGGGAAACACATCTACAAACTCTCGGACCACGGACACTTCTTCAAGGTTAAGGTCTTTCGCCTTGGTATCCACAACGGTATCCACAACGTGAGCTAAGAACGCCTCACATCCTTGTCGCAACAACCTATCTGCCACCATAGCTGACACCAGACACGTCGGAAGAATCTTCCTATCTCCCTGGAAGATCCACTTCTCTCCAGCAACATCAAACACCGCCTGCTTGGAACCACAGTCCAAGACAACCTTATACTTCTCTAAGGTATCCATCCCAAGGATAACATCGAATCCATGCATATCAAGTGGTATGAGATCCACCTGAATGCTGTGTCCCAAAAAAGACAAAACACAAGATGGACACTCTTCTCAAAGCAAAGAGGAACCATCAAGAGGGGTTTCTAACAACAAGCTATCCTTCATACAACTAACAGGTAGATGACAGTTTTCAAGCATACTATAGGCGATAAAAGAGTGTGTAGCACCCGGGTCAACCAGAACAGATATAAAGCAAGAAGAAGACATATCAGAATGAAATAACTCCATCTGACCTGTCACCACTCGCGGGTTGACTATCGCCTCCGGCTGATTCATGGCATAGAATCGAGCCGTTGCTTGCTATCCACGACCTCTGCTCCCTTGAGCAGACGATCCAGCTTGAGACGCTAGACCGCGTCCTCGTCCTCTACTACCACTGGGTTGTGGTCTCTCAGACTTCTGGAAACTCTGCCTCGGTTGCTGCGTCACTTCAACATCTCTATTCGGGTAATTGAACTTCCAATGCCCGACTTGTCCACAGAGATGACATGCTCTATTGTCAACTCGTGGCCTAGATGGCCCTGTCACTGCCACCGAAGCTGAACTGGGCGCCTTAGATGGTGAAGAAACATAACCTTTTCCCTTACTCGGAGACCACTGAGATGGTACACCAGAACTTCTCATCACTGACGGTGCTGAAAACCTGGGCTTCTTGAAGCCACCAAACCTTCGTCCTTGAAACTGAGCAGGTCTTTTAAGAGACACCGACTCTCTTTTCTCCCTTACTGTCCTCTCGATCCGTCGAACTAATTCCACAAACGTAGCAAACCGCTCTCGGTTTTCCAGCGCAGACACAGGGGTTGTCAACTCAGCACTCAAACCCTTCTCGAAATGTCTGATCCGTTCATCATCTGTCGCCGCCATGTGAGGACAGAACCTCAACAGATCCATAAACTTAGCTTCATACTCGGTGATGTTCATCGTTCCTTGCCGCAACTTCTCAAACTGACTGATCTTCTCATCCAGGTACGTCTTCGGAAAGTATCTGGTGACGAACTCACGTCGAAACACTTCCCAACAGATCACCTCACCAGGCCGCTTCTCCTCCTCGATGGTCCACCAGTGACCAGCACTACCCTTCAAAAGGTAGACAACATGCTTTACTTTGTCTGCTTCGGGGATGTCAAGGATCCGGAAAGCCTTTTCAAGACTCGTCAGCCACAGATTTGCATCCGCTGGATCAGCCGTTCCAGCATAATCCGAAGCTCCGACTCGGCGAAGCCGCTCAAAGGTCTTCCCAATACCCGATGCTTCTCCATGGGGAACCTGTGCTCGCGGAGGAGGCACTGGTAATCGCTCAACCATGAGATTCATCGTAGCCATTAACTGCCCCATAAGCTGTTGGTAGGCAGGGTGTTCAAGTATGGCTGGGTCTGGTTGGGGGACCTCAGGCACCCGATCTTCATGTGCCCGTCCATCTGCTCCATCAACCGATGCAACATCACTATGCTCAGGAGCATGTTCTTCGTGGTTTCCAGACATCTTGGCTTTTCTTCTGCTGAGGGCAGAAGATTTTTGTAAGATAACCTGGGAAACTCATAAGAACAGACTCAACCTAGTCCTAGATCCCTGTAGACTCAGTGAACCTAGAGCTCTGATACCAAAACTTGTGGCAACACATCCCATTATCACACTTGATAACGAGGTGTTATGCGAAAACGTGCGGAAAACACCATAACCACAGATTATCAAAAACATGGGTTAATTAAAACCGATTGCGGAAAACTGATAAACTGTGAAACTATTACTTTCCGGTCCTCATCCTGCACAGAAACATATCATATAAATATGTACATACACAAGATCTGACACGTGTCCACAGCTCAATAACAGCTGTCCATCCATCACATGAGTTCACCACCTGTTCATATATACATAAAGGCCCACATCCGGCCAACAGCAGGATATACATATATCATCGAACGATCTTCGTGAAACATCATCAAAACACTGCCAAGGACCTGAGAGTACAGGGATGACTCTAGACTCTACTACAAAACATCCAAAACAACAGCATGTCCATCGCTTGCCTTCTACTGCTCCTCAAGCTGCTCGTCCGCAACACCACAACCACGACCACGTCTACCTCGACCACCTAAAAAGGGTGTAAACCAGCGGAGTGAGACAATTGAACAATTGTCCCAGCGGGAAACATAGCTCCCCACCGCAACTACAGAACCTCAGCAAAAGAAACTATAACAGCAATTATAACATGAGCAGATATATCAGAAGCAGTTATATATATATAGCAAGATCATTCTTACCGGCAAGCATACCAGCTGTACTAAAACTTATAACCAGATGTCTTTCAAAAGAATATGATTATCAAGATAAGGTATATCAACATGTAACAGGATTATTAGAACAGAATATAATGCCATATAACCTGATTATCAAGACAAGGTAGATTACCACATGACCTGCAAGGTATAACGGAATATTACACAAACAAGGTCTCAACCAACGTTTCGTGTTTGATTTGATCAGTAAGTACTAAACGGCTGTATTACATTTTATTATGCCCTGAGGATTTGAACCGTACCGTTCAAATCCAACCTTCGGTTACGAAACCCAAGTCGGTGCCATACAAGGTCAATGGAAGAGCCGGACTCCACGACCTCCCACCTCATGGTCAGTACATGAGTACAACACAAGCAGGACCACAGTCACATGCTGAAGTGGTCTAAGCCACAGGGTTAGCTCCATATGCTACCCATTCTCTAGCCCGCCTTGGCACAGGTCTCGGCGCTAGTAAAACTGAGCTACGGGCCTGATCACCGTTCTCTGAGCCATGAACGCATTCATGCTCCATACATCACATATCCTGAGCCATGGGCTTGTTCACCATGCTCTACACACATATCTGAGTCTGCAACCGAAGTTACACTCTTACCTCCTCATTTTTAGGCTAGGAGCAACCTACACATATTCAACAATATGCACTTCCAGGTTAACCCGCAGGAAAACCTATTTCACCATCACCAAGTTCTGACGATGATGGATCTATGGCCAGGGCAAACTACATGATATATTTCACTGTGATTAATTAGTATCTTTTAGATGGATTGCAGGATTCAACCAAGTTGTATAACATGCAAGATATAACAGAAAGTAAATAACATTATATTATAATCACATCAACCTGACCCATCTCAAGGGTCTAACATCACATGTTACCACTTGGCCTCTTGCCAACCATCCAGATCCATCTCAAGGATCATCACATACCACGGGGTCTCAATTCCCCCATCATGTATTGTCACTGCCTCTTAAGGCTCACATCATCATCATGGGACCAACACAGCCTCATAGGATAATTAACAAATAATGATATTCATCTCATACATCTCATAGCCTTCTCATGGCTAAAACATCACCTGCAAGGTTAGGGTACATCATAATTGTAGATTCAACATACGGAATATGCTCACTATTATGAAATATCATTCAAGATAATCTACTCATCAGTATTACAATTATTTGGTAATCAAGGGTATCAAGTACATCCTTATTCAAACCATACTGATGCTTACCCTCAATCTCAGGATTTTACAAGCAATCCAGGTATATAGAAATCATGTTGAGTTTACCGAACCAACACTAGTATTAACAAGGTCATTATTATGCCATCAACTATTGTCATCTTTATCATGAAGCAACCTTTAATATAACTGTCACTTAGCATCTTTATGACAATCATTATTATAATAAAACAAACTACTAGTGTAACTATCATCATCCTCACAATCATTACTAATTTAAGCATAAAGGTCACATCATGCACCTAATACATTAGGGCTAACATCATTGTTACTATCATTAGCATCCTATATTTTGCAAGGTATCATATATATATATATTGATGATATCACAAACGCTACCATTGTTTATTTCCATCACATATGAGACCGTCACCAAAGGAACCTCATTCCCTCACTAAAGCTTCACAACCCTCACTTAACACTTATCAAGACCTATCGTCCAACATGGTATCGGCCACCACACCATCCCTATCGGTCACCACATCACTAACCCTATCAGCCACCACATCAACCCTATCGGTCACCACACTCAAGCACATAGGGTAGGGTATCGTCCAACATGGCTATCCGCCATTAGGGTATCGCCCACCATGGTGTCGGCCATTAGGGCTATCGGCCATTAAGACACAAGCCTATCGTCCAACATGCCATCAACCATATCGGCCAACATGGGGAGGGTAACGCCCATCATGGCTATTGCCCAACATGAGAGAGGGTGAGAGAGAGAGAGTATCGTCCATCTCCAAGGGTACTCACCACAACACAAAGAACATTACTATGTCTCCCATCACATCGGTCAACCAAACCCTAGCTCACCCTATCGCCCACTCATGGGCAAGGGTATCGGCCAACTTCAAGGGCTCAACATGTCGTCCACCAAGGTGTCATGTCGGCCTCCAAAGAGAGCACCATGTCACCCAACATGGTCACCATGTCAGCCAACACTCAAGCTAGGTCAACCTATCGATCTCCAACTCAAAGAACTCAAACCCTAAAGCATCATATCATTCAACTTAGGGGCAAGTGTGTCGCCCAACACACTCACAAGGAAGGGGGTATCGC
Source organism: Alisma plantago-aquatica (assembly GCA_963693085.1). Taxonomy (NCBI): domain Eukaryota; kingdom Viridiplantae; phylum Streptophyta; class Magnoliopsida; order Alismatales; family Alismataceae; genus Alisma; species Alisma plantago-aquatica. The sequence continues at coordinate 49,704,484 of OY856415.1, read as the reverse complement.
CCAACCCTAGGTCATCACCTACCCCCAACACAAGAGACTTCAAACCCTAGAAAGCAAAGGTGCTCAAGGAAACCCTAAACCCTAAGGGGGATATCGGCCACCAGGGTACACTAGCAAGGTACAAAAGCAAGGAGCTAAGCTAGTCCACTAACATGCATAAGATCAAGCAAGAAGTAAAGGAGTTAGGGTTAGAAGCTATGCAACCCGCCTTAAGCTCCAAGTAAGAAGATGCACTTTGAGCTCCAAGGTTGTCGGCCACCAAAGCTCCAAAGCACTTCAGGGTCCAAAGCTATCGTCCACCAGGCTGCTCCAGGAAGGTGTATCGGCCACCACTTCAGCTCCAAGGAAGTGTATCGGCCAACACAAGCAAGATGGAGAGGGATATCGTGCACTCAAGGTGGAAGAGAGACCAAAAGACCAAAGGAGACTAAGGCAAGGAGAAGAGCTACCTATATAGGAAGAAGGGGAGGAGAAACCAAGGTACAACCATGCTATGTGTCGCCCACCCAAGGGACACTTGTCCTAGGGTTCCAGCCAACACACTAGCAAGGCATGGGACACTTGTCCAAAACATGCACCAAGGGTCCACCACACCAGACCAAGCATCTTGGGCGACACAGGCAGCAGCTCTGCTGGGCGACACACCAGCCTGCTGGGCGACACACCACCTGCACTGGGCGACACAAGGCTCAAGCAAGCCCAAACAAGGAACTCCAAGGCCCAAACAAGCTCAACTCAGGCCCAAAGAACTCAAACAACGAGCCCAAACCTTCCTCTCAACCCTAGAGGAAGCAAAGAGGGGAAAACATCTCAAAAGATGGCAAACTTGCACACAAAACCCTAAACTTGGGTTATTTGCAAGCAGCCCCTCGAACTCTTCAACAAAGCTCAACAAAACCCTAATCACCACTTAGGGTGATTAGCAAGCATCAAACCACTAAGGTTAAGCAAAACAAACAGGGTAAACCCTAAACGCAGGTCAGGGTCCTTACATTAGGGGACATAATTTGGGTTGATTAAGAAACCACCCAAATAGCACAAAGCATGGTTCATATACATGTGTCCAAGTATATATGTATCAACCACTCATCATACATGTGTCTTGACTATCCATCATATATATGTCACGACCACCACCCATATGGTTCGCGATCACCCACTCATAAAAGTGTCTCGACCGTGACCAAAAAAGGGATAGTTGTGATGTCGCGAACACGACAAGCATAGAGGTCACCTTCATCATAATTTCATATATCCCTTCTGAAATAAAAGCAAGGTCCTAACTAGTCCAAGGCAGGTATCACTACCAAACCAAAAACCATCATCTCGACCAACACCACGAGAACTAAGGTGTTTTGGCCCCAAATAAGATATATCAAAGAAACCTCTATAGTCCAGTTAACATCAAGACAAGAAACCTTTAGCAAAGTAGGAGCCAAACATGATCAAAAAAAGATATATAACCAAGAAAACCCACCAAAAATATGGGAAGGAAATCTCATATAAACCACTCACCAAGAACCCTAAAAACTTGTATCAAGAACCACCATGAAAGCACCTCATGTAGAGAGATGAAACCATGTTTAACACCTCCAAAATAGAACCGAAACTCCTCATGAAATCTAAGTATAAGAACATTATATATGTTCTCAAAACCCAGGGCAAAGAATGGGAAGAAACCCACCATTACACAACAATCACTGAAATCAGATTCCATAAATTAAGGTTTCTGATTCTAAGCAAACCAAGCAAGTTAATCACCAACAAAACAATTCATGAACATTACACATAGGGAAGGTGTCTTGACCATGAAACCCACAAAACTCACCCTAGGTCGCGACCTAAGTCGAGACAACTGACAATGTACACATAGGTCGAGGCACACCAAAACCTAGAAAACCCTAATCACCACTAAGGTTGACACCACTCAAGCATGCTTCAGCCAAGGCACCCCAAACCACCACACACTCTCTCATGAAGCCAATAGAGAGAAAGAACACCCAAGAGGAGGAAAACTGCAAGATAACCCTCACAAATGGGTAATTTGCCATTTTAACCCAAAACATACACAAAAAGCACAAACATCATCCAAACAAGCTCAAACTGGAAACTTAAGCTATCCACAAGCTCTAAGATCATCTCAAAAGATTAGAGCAAGGTTCGTAAGCACTTACTTAAGCAAAACAAATAGAGTTAACCCAAAACACAGGTCATGGGTCTTACATCATGAGGAATAGTTCAAAGGGACAACTAAAATGTAGCGTTATACGGAAGCACACCTTGGAGTTACTCTCGACCCTCCTTATGGAGCTAGTGCTTCATTCTATTTGAGTATAGTAAGAGCTTTTCTATGAATGGGTTTAAGGCCATTTATTGGTAGGGTGTATACCGAACAAGATATCCTTGGAGATCCCTAGTATATGAGTGTAACCCAAAGAACTGAGGTTTATACAAGTTGGGCATACTCACAAGAGCGCTCATGAAATAAGATTATTGTGAAGGTCATTTATGCACAACACCGATAGGAACTCGTCTCATACCCACACTATGATTGTGTGATTTATTTAAGTCTAAATCAGAGAGTCTGGTTTAAGATGTAGTTCACCAAATCTCTCCAGATTAAAGTGAGTCACTCTAGGCAATGGTTCAAAGCCACAAGCTACCAATACTAACAAACATAGTAATGTCACAAAGTTTTATTATTTATTGATTTTCTAAAAGATTTTATTGAACATTTGGGGAAATGTTGTATTTTCTTATTTCAAAATTAGATTTACAACTATCAACTTTATCCTAATTTCTTGTTTTGAAAAAATTATTTTATTTATTTTGTATTATGAAAAGGCTTTTGGTTTTCATTTTGCATCTTTTGGAGTATGTTGACAATGTTTAAGACAACATCAGTTATCCTCTCTTGATTATCCTTAAAACTGTCATTAACTGCGATAATTAAGACGCATGTTGGGTAGACCAACAACTACAACTTTAGGCAACGTATGTGGGGTGTTGCTCTGGGGTACGACCGAGATGCTCTCCTTATAAGGAGGCATCCGCTCTCCATTGGAGACACATCAAAATACATAGCAATATAGCTGCATACACAAATTTGAGATTTTTTGTGTTCCAGTTTCTCCTGACTGGAACACTCTGATTTCCTTCCACCACCCCAATAGTCTACATTCATCCCCAAACCTTCTTACTTACTGTTGTTCTTATACTGGAGACGCTTCACGACGTCTTCTTTCTTCTTTACGACAAAGGTCTAAATGAACGAGTTTGACACAGTCCTCTCGCTTGCACTAAGCGGTTGTACCAGAGTTAGGGTGGCTAAATCTTAGAAATAGACCATCAGTAAAGCTCGTACTAGGATCGGTGATATTTGTGTTGAAGACAATGTTTCACACGCCTTCATCCCAGACTTTGGAGTTTGCATCTTCTAACGAATTATTATTTTCTCTGAATCCATAACTATTATTATTGCTACTGCATTTTTTATGGTTAATTCTGTGTCTTAATCTAGTTAACTTCTATCTATATATCCAACAATATCCCCATGTTATATCATAAGACAAGATTTGTAGGATAAGAATATTTTCATGATAGAGAATTATATCTTCCAAGTATTCACTTAACACCCTTCCCGTGTCTAGGTCTTATCAGTTTCCATTAGTAAAATTTGACTATCACTTTCTCATAGCCCACTATCTCCGTATCATCATATTATTTTAGATTTATCATCTATATTTCCTATTTCATGCTTCAAACTTCTATTTATGTTCCTTTATCATTATAACTATATGTCACTCATTCTATTTTATAACATTAACTAGCAATTCTCACACTTCAATTTTGATTCGATATCTATTTATTTGTTTGGTGCTACATTTCATGCTACATAATTCTTGTTACTCCTTGGTTGTGCTCAAATTTCATATGTTTATCAATAATCTACTTAATAGTCTCACTTATAAGTTAACACATAACATGCTTTTTATGTCAAAGAATATGACTAATATAAGGGTTAAATTTTCCCTTTTAATGTTAATTTCTCCCCTTTTTTATGCAATTCACACTTACATGGCTTAATCAATTTTATAGCGTCAATAATCTCATTCTCTGTAGATTTTATTCTACCACAAAGAACTAAATAAGCATAACATCCAAAGACTAGCTCGTGGCATGATCTATCTTGGTCGAGCAATTGATGGGATAGTTGTCCTAGTCATAGTATTACATCTTGGTCCATAATATATCTCGGTGAAGATAATAGATGTAACTCATCACATACATCATAGCAAGTGAAAGAAATATCTTGAATGCAAAGTTCAAGCCTTGTGTAACGTATGTTGAAGCCTAAATGTACAACCTTTTAAACCAGTCATGCATCGTGCTTGGTTAAATGCTTTCTAGACCAATCTATACTTGGTCCTTTGAAATTGAGACACCATGTGCGTGCACAAATAAAAGGAAAAATAAATAAAATTAAAGTGGAACATTCTTGCATTCATATTAGAATTGATCAACTATCCAATCCAATCGAAATCAACCACCACCGCACACACGTTAGGAACAATAGACACGTTCAAGGTCTAAACGTTTGTTTAAACGGTGTGGGACTAAAGGCCACTTGTTTTATATATTGCCTGAAATGTAAAACGTACATGTCCACAACTCCAAGTGCACCAAGTGAGCAAAGATACAATACTGATTTTAACCCAATCTCAATCGAAATTGACAATGAAACCGCACATGTGTTTGAGTGAAGAGGAAAATTTTGAGTTGAGCAATTGGAATTAAAGCCCGCTTGTTCATATGTTATGTCAAATGCAAAATGTAGACATCTGCAACACCGTCAAGCACGACTTTAGCTGCAACAATGATCCGTATGGACCATACATAGGTATAATCAAATTGACCACCAATCGATGCATGTCAAAATATAAACAGCTAGGTTTTCTTGAATTAAAAAAAAAGTTTTCTTGAATTGCTAATATCTTAATTTCTTTGGGTGCGGAGCCAGTTCATTGGCTTTTGTGGTGCCTTAGATCCAGGGACTTTCTTCAGCGTAACAGCAAAACCCACCGAATCCCCTCCCCTTTGCGTGCAAACTGCAACCTAGATCGGGGTTATACCATTGATGAATTTGATGCCACGGGAGTTGGTTACCCACCCCCTTCACGCTCTTCCTTGCTCGGAAAGCATGTTTGTTTCTTTTTGTGTGGTCGGCTGGCTCGGCCGCCTGTACTGTATTGAATAGAGACTTGTCCTGTTGTTTCATGATTCTTGCTTTCAAAAAGACATAAAGAAGGAATATCTTTTTGTTGACCTGGATGTTGGCGTAATGATGTCAATCCGCAACGGTGGTCCTTTCTTCCCGAACCTGCTGTTGCCAGTCAATTCAAACAGACAAGATCAGATGCTCCTGTGGACCAGACTGCATCCACGTTCAGCACAGCAGCGTATGCATACCGCAAACCAGAACTTATGTGGTGTTGTTAATATTTATTAACGTCGTTCATGTTATCATGTATCATCCACCGGTGTAAATTAATTAACAATTGTAAACACATCTAAATAAGAAACGAAAATCAAACAGAGTAGGAGAACAGAAATAAAAGTCAGAATTCGCAAACCAGATCGTTCGTTTCTACGAACGTGATACTTAAAGAAATCATAGTCCGGCAATCCTCGCGGATAGGCACCGTTTTCCCAGTCTCGATCTGGCACGAACCTGGAACAGACACGTCTCGCTCGCGCTTGACGTCGTCTCGTTGCACTACCACCAGTGCAGCACAGCGTCCGCAGGGACCTCCGCTTGACAGTCGTGTCTAGGTGACGGGAAAGAGAAAGAAAGCCCGCATCACACAGGAGACGAACTCTACGAAACGGCTCTGGAATGAAGGCTCTCGCTCTCTGGATTAGGGCTCTCAAAACACAAGTGAAAACGGCGGCTGAAGTTCGTTTGTTGTGTGTTTAACCCTAAGGACCAGAGATGTATATATAGCCACGCACGTCCTTTATTCCTATTCCCAGTAAGACGCAAACACTCAGTCGCTCTTGTACACATTACGGAATAAAACCGCAAAGAGAAAAACACTTTCCAGGAAGACATTCTCCACAATCTACAATCCACAAGCTAGCCACAAGCTCGTGTCCGGCCCGGCCAGGCGAGGCGAGGCGAGGCGTGGCGTGGCGCGGCGCGCGTGCGTGCGTTGTGATGTGGTAACCCCACCCACCAAGGAGGTGAGCATACCTCCCTCCTAGGACCCCTTGGATACTAGTGCCCCATGCGATCCTACATATGAGGACCACAAAAGTTCCATGAGTGGGCAATATGGGATAAAACTTCTTTGTCATTTGTACTAGAGATAAAACTACTTTTCTCACATGTACTTGTTGCACTACATTGGGCTTAACCCATGCTAAATAGATGGTTGCTACAGCAGCAGCCATATATCTAACAATCCCCCACAAAGTCCAATGTGTAGTGTGCTCTAACATTCAGTCCTCCATGCCGTGCTTTCAGTAGATACCTTTCGGTTTGAATCTACCTCAGTTATCCAACTGTGACCTCCGTAGGAACTAGGTGAACAAAAGTCTTGAACCTGAACCTTGGGTACAAGAGTATAGGTTGGTAACAACACAATAAAGACATGATAGTAAAGAAAATAATGCATTAAGGCCATGCATACAAAATTTTATTTCATGATTGATAATAGAGAACAACTCAATTCTCCTGTTGCGGCCTACACAACATCAATCACTTAGTTGGAGTCTCCAAGGATGTACTGCTAACATCTTGTCCTAAGACTTGATACCATTCAGAGACTACTCTCTTACTAACTTGCAGTCATGACACTAACAGGTATCCCAGAAATAGACACATAGACGCAAGAAGCATCAAACAAGAATACATAGTGTCATCTGATTTACCCGACAACTTGTTATTACCACATTGAACCCAATTTGTGGGATCTCCACTCTTTTGGGTTGGGTTGCTACTGTCTGCAAATCTATAGGGGTTTCAGTCTCATCCCCAATATGGATTTTTCCACTAAAGCCAAGGTAAGACCTTTAGTGAAAGGATCAACTGTATTATCTTTGGTATCGACGTAGTCCACAGCTACGACCCCATTAGACACTAACTCCCTTACAGATTTCAATATGACTTGGATGTGTCTACGCTGTTTTTGATTGTACTTGGAACTCTTTATCTTAGAAATAGTTGTAGTGATGTCACAGTGAACTGAAATTGTAGGAAGCGGCTTCATTATCATAGGTAAACTGGACATAAGTCCATGTAGCCATTCAACTTCCAATCTAGTTTCATCTAAAGCACACAACTCTACCTCAAAAGTGGACCGAGACAATATGGTATGTTTCTTAGACCTCCAGGAAACAGCTCCTCCTCCCAACAGGAATACATATCCTAAGACACCATTACTCCCAAAATTCACGGCAATCCAGCTTGCATCACTATATCCTTCAACTACGGAAGGATGTTTACCATAATGCAGCCCAAGAGAACATTTTCCCTTGATATACCTCAGAACTATGTCAAGAGCTTCCCAATGGGTCTTGTCGGGACAACTGCTGTATCTACTTAACTTGTTCACGGCAAACGCAATGACGTGTATAGTTCATAAGATACATCAAACTTCCAATAATCTGAGAGTATCGTAATTGAGACACTGGAACCCCAGTCTCATTCTTGAATAAGGGCTTGGATGAGTCATATGGAGTCTTAACAGGTTTACGTGATGTGTACTCAAACCTCTCCAGTATCTTCTCAACATAGTGAGACTGAGAGAGAGTTATACCATCAGTAGAACTAATGATTTTAAGCCCTAAAATCACATCAGCGACACCCATATCCTTAATCTCAAACTTGCTACACAAGAATGACTTTGTCTCATTTACTACTTTCATATCGGAACCAAAAAGCAAGATATCATCGACGTATAAGCATAGCAAAATAAATCCATTATTGACAATTCTACAGTAGAGACACTTATCAAATTTATTAGAAACAAAGCCAAACGATGATATCACATAATCAAACTTCTCATGACATTGCTTAGGGGCTTATTTCAAGCCATATAATGACTTAACAAGTTTACACACTTTGGACTCATTCCCACGACCCACAAATCCCTCAGGTTGTTCCATATATATCTCTTCCTTAAGATCACCGTGTAAGAACGCAGTCTTCACATCCATCTGATGGATATAGAGATTATAAATGGAAGCCAATGCTATAAGCACTCAAATTGTGGTCATACGTGAAACAGGTGAATATGTATCAAAATAATCTATTCCTTCTCTTTGTGTGTAACCCTTAGCACCTAACCTAGCCTTATACTTATTGATTGTTCCATCTACATTAAGTTTCTTCTTAAAGATCCATTTGCAACCAACTGCAGAACAACCAGGAGGCAAATCCACCAATTCCCAAGTTCCATTAGAGAGAATTGATTGGATTTCATCATTAACGGCTTCTTTTCAAAACTTAGCTTCTGGAAATTCCATAGCTTGTTTGAAAGTAACAGGATCATCCTCAACATTGTAGGTGAGAAACTCACTTACAAAGTCCTTTGATGTCCTAGACTGTTGTCACGAAACTGTTTTTACGCCAATCCCAATCCTACTGCCTAGACAGTAGAAAAAGGATTGAAGCGCCCGTCCCTGAGTGGCCCGATAGGATCTAACACACTGCATATACAATAAGAAATAAATAACTCAAAAACTGGATAATTAAAGAACAAACTAACCCAATATGGAGATATACCTGATTTATCTTTGTCATTGAGTGTATAGTGCGGAAGCGATCATATTTAGTATTCCATTTGTATTGCCTAAAATCAAGAAAATCAAGACACAATCATGCAATTGCACGGTACGCTATCAAAATCAAGAAAAATAGTTTATAAGAAAATATGTATACTTGGCAGGACTTATATTTCAAAGTATAACAAACGATTTCCAAACATTCAATATCATTCGACAAAAAGTTTGTTATTCAACGATTCAATTTTTATTACGAGTTCCCATTATGCTGTAATTCGAGAAGCATGCTTATATATTTTTGTGTGACTTTATCGCCCCAACGCGATGGGGTAAGTCATTGGGCTCCTTCTCACCATAGGAACATAGGAGGCCAATGTACAAGTCCCACCTCCAATGAGGGGGTTGTTGTACTCAATATCAACATTATCAACATTATCAATATCATCATCATTATCAATATACGGGCAGTCATAATGGGCATGCAATTTATGTTTTCATGTTTTCAAAATATAGTATAGAAAAATAGAAGACTACTCATAGGGAATAGTAGCTCATCCAAATAAATATCCAAGTATACAATCAAGAGATACATAAAAGTATCTTCAATACAATCAAGGAGGAGTCATATAATAGCGTACCTTTCACCAAAGATTTCGAGTATGATCAATATTTGAATCAATATGTCAACCCTTCGAGTCAGATCATAAATCAGCAAGGTTGGATCAAAGTTCAAGATCATGATGTTTAGAAAATCATGTTTTAATATTTGAGATTAGGGTTACATTTTTCCTATGTCAACCTTAGGGTTGGGTCATTCACTTATAATCAATATTCCAATATGTCCAACATTATTTCAGGTATACAATATATTCGAGTGTGAATGACTTACCTAGGTTTTTTAGGATTATATGTGTTAACCCTAATTTATGATCATTATCCAAGTCATCATCAAATCTTTAGATCATCATATTGTTCTAACATCATTTGTATTCAAGATCAGATTGATGGGTCAAAACTATATCAAGGGTTTTGCAAGACTAAGATCAATATCAAGATTTACTCATTATCCATTATAATTAAGATTGAATTAAAAAAAAGATCTAGATGACTAATTATTCATTCTCAAGAGTAGATGATTCAAATGGACCAGATCTAGGTTACAAAATATCATCAGAGTCCAAATATAGGGTTTTCAAATACTAAACATCATTATTGAGCCATATGACAAATTAAATGACCAAGAGTGTATGATCTAGGTTTATCAGTGAGCATCGTTTATAATCATGTTTCAAAAGTATTTTTAAACGATCCATTGGATTTTTTTGATCAGAATGGACTACTTATTCATCATTTTTGGAGTTCAGATGCATTAGATATGATTTTTGCAAGATGTGACTATTAATTGCAATTTCGACTAAAGAGGGATATAAATACCTTATATTGGAAAAAAGGACGGACATAGGATGCACCAAGAATGGCCGAGATGGAGCCACATAGGTGGAGTGGCTTGCTTGGTTTAAGATCCGGTTCAAGGCTTGATTTCTGGGTTCAATCGGGTTTACTGGTCCTTTGGGCCGATTTGATTTCCTTCTCTAGTCCTGGTGGTTCACAGGGTCTGTCCCCCGTCTACGCAGGCCTTGCGCGAGCCATAAAGGCAGGCGGAGCAGGGTCTCCGACGTAGAGGAGCTCCGGGAGCAGGGAGCTCCATTGGCGGTAGCGATGCGACCGTCCGAGCTTGCCTCGGCCTCACGAAGTTGATGCGGGGCATAGAAAGGGGGTAGGAGGCAACGTGAGCAAGGCGGCGGCGCCGCAACAGAGCAGGAGGGGACGAGGTGAAAATGGGGGCATAGAGGCCAAACGAGAGAACCAGAAAGGGGCTTGTAGGTAGGTGTAGTGATTTCGATCCTCGGGGGTGTTTATATAGCATAGAGGAGGGTTAGATTTTGGGTTAAAGGAAGCTAGGTAGCAGCCCTTGTTCGCCGAAATGAGAATGGGAGGCAAGGGACGAATTTTTCTGGCAAACTAGTGCCTTAATGGTAGTCAAAGTACGTCTGGATGAGTTTTAAATCTTGAGACGGGTTTTTTTGTCCGCTCAGATTTTCAAATCGAGGTCAAGATCGCTAAATTGTTTGTTTTGGTCGCATTGATACCTCCCCGCAATCAGCGGTAGGTTGAAGATGATCCAACGACCATCAGATCTGGTCTGAATCCATGAGAGGCCGATCCAAGGGCCAAAATGCACCCATGATGCCTTGCCCTGGATAGCTGATGTGGAAAAACCAATTAAAATGGCAAAAGAAGGGTTTTCAACACATAAACTTCAATAACCCATAGAAAATCGTAGGAATGTCCAATTGTTCTCAAAATTGGACCACAACTCCAAAAAAATATGGAGAACCTTTGGAAAAAGTATTAGGATCAAAATGTGAAGTTTGATGTATCAATTTGATTCTTTGGATAAAGTGATGATTTAATCTAATTTGAGGTGTGATAATGTGTGTAAAAACTACATTGATCACCATACTTCAAATTTGAGTCTCTAGGAGCCAAGAAAATTAATTTGTGACAATGAGTGAATATAATGAGAGAAAAGTGTAATTATTTCATTATAATGTAAAAATCCACTTTATCACAACTGTTTACTTCTCCTTGTTTCAACTATTTCTTCAGAATCGTCAGATTCGGAAATAGCTTGTTCTGAGTCACCCCCCACATTTTTCATCCTTTTCACGTGCTCGGGAATAGAACCTATGGTAAATGAATCTTCTTGAGATACTTCATTGGGCACACCAATTTTCATAGGAAATACATCCTCAAAGAATGTTGCATCACATAACTCCACAATTGTATTGACCTCAATGCCAGAGATATCCGATTTTACAATCAAGAATCTATAAGCATAGCTTGTCTCTGCATAACCCAAGAATATGGCATCAACCGTTTTTTGTCCTAATTTCTTCCTTTTGTGTTCAGGGACAAGTACCTTATCAAGGCACCCCCACACTCGAAGATATTTAAGACTCGGTTTCCTTCCTCTCCACAACTCAAATAGACTACTCTTTGAATGCTTGTGGGGAACTCTATTCAGAATATGGCAAGCCGTATTCAAAACTTCCCCCCACATAAAGTTGGGTAATCCATATGTTTAGAGTAAGGTATTTACCATATCTATTAAGGTTCGGTTTTTACGTTCAGCAATCCCATTTGATTGTGGTGAATAAGGATCAATGACCTCATGAACTATACCATGTAATTGGCAAAATTCCAAAAACAAGTTCGAAGTATACTCTCCTCCCCTATCAGACCTTAATCGCTTAAGTACTTTACTGGTTTGAGTTTTGGCTTCTTTCTTATAAATTTTAAATTTATCCAATGCCTCATCTTTACTTCTAAGTAAAAAGACATAACAGTATCTACTCGCATCATTAATAAAAGTTATAAAATAATGCTTTTGATCCCTCGTAGCAACACCATTAAATTCACAGATGTATGTATGCACTAAATCCAAAATTTCTGAATTCCTATTCACAGAATGAAAAGGCTTCCTAGGTAGTTTATCTTGTACACAAATTTCACATTTATTGTTGCTAATTTCAGATTTAGGAATCAAATTTAGATTCATCATACACTTCATTGAGGAAACATTAACATGTCCCAAACGTGAATGCCAAACATCAAATGAAACAAGATTCATGCAAACAGAACTATTATCATTCAAATTTAAAATGGAATTTGAAATAGGTTCAACATGAATCTTAAATAAGTTCTCCACATCACATAAGTACCCCTTGCCAAAAAACAAAGAATCACGAAGGCGTGTAATAATAGCCTTATTACATTTGCAGTCTACTCTATAACCTTCCCTAACTAAAATGACGCCACTAAGGATATTTTGTCAAATGGTTGAAACATGTCTGACCCTGTTAAGAGTCAAAACCTTCCCCGAAGGGAACTTCAAGTCCACCCATCCTTCGCCTTTGACTTCTGCAGAGCTGGAATTGCCCAAAGTCACAGACTGGCCTCGAGAGGCCTGATAAGACACAAATAGGAATTTATCAGCACACACGTGTACATTAGCCCCAGTGTCAATTATCCAATAAAGTGGTTCAAAAATAGAAAGGATTTCAGGTTTAATAGACACGTACCCATCATTGAGGTTCAAGGATGTAGTCATCATGTTGACCACAGCCTCCTCGGTTGCAGATGCGGAAGCTTTCTTTGCCTTCTTAGAAGGACAACCCTTGTTCCAGTGGCCAACCTGTCCACAAGTCCAACAAGGTTTGTTCTTCAGTTTCTTTTGGATCTTTGCCTTAGATTTATGTGCATTCTTAAATTTCTTATCTTTAGTACTTTTCGCAGAAGTAAAATTAACAGTTGGATTTGCATCAGTAGGCACCTTCACCGTTTTCTCCTTTAAGTGTTCTTCTTGTATATTAATATCCATCATTAGTTCTTCCATTGTGTGTGTCCCTTTATAATGCTTCAGAGACATACCAAACGATTCCCATGACTTAGGGAATTTTTCTATGACAGACATAACAAAAAACTTCTAATGCAATACCATCTTAGAATATGAGAGTTCATGAATTAGGAGTTGTAGATCATGTCTTTGATCAGAAACTGACTTACCCTCAACCATCTGAAACTTAAGAAATTTAGACACACAATATTTTTCAACACCTTGAAATGGCTTATAACGTCACATTTAAAGGCGTCGGTTGTATACAAAAACTGATGCATAAATAGTACAATGTCGGTTAAATAATGAAACCGACATCTATCTGTGAAGGGCGACCAGACACGTGTATCACTTTTTATTTAGCATTGGTTACCCAATAAGAAACCGACGCTTAAAATTGACCGCCAAATCTAATTTTTTGAGTGAAAAAAATTACCTCCAAAATTTAACATACAACGTCGGTTATTAACAAAGAAACCGACGACTAAAGGTTTTCTACAAAACAGAAATTTGACCAATTTTTTTTGTCAGTTTTCTTATAGTAACCGACGCATATGTGTTTTCACACGTTTAACCGCAAAAATTTTCACCACCATTGTAAAGACCCAAAGTCTCTACTAATAAACATGATAAACAAAAACACCAAAAGTATGGCAGTGGAAGAATTAAATCTTGACATTATTCAAAAATGTATAAAGAGTACGTTACAAATTTCCCAAATGGGAGTACAACTTTATACAAGCAACTACAAGGATCTAGGTAGAGGAAGACTTAGACTAATGCAACATTGTCTCCAAACAAAACAACTATATAACATAAAAGCAACTATGATCATATACTATATGTTCTTCATCTTCTTATCCTATCCTTAGCCTTGGGTTCACCAAGCTTCCATGCGTACTCTGATCCTAACCTGGATGGTTGGATCATCCAGCAAGAGAAAGATAAAAGGTATGTGTTAATAAAAAGGGATAGGACAAATAATAATAAAAAGCTTTGCAATATAAAGGATTCTCCACAATAAGAGATTTCAAAAGGAATGAGGCTAATATATGAATATTCCAATAAATAACAGATCTTGCCACCATTAATCATCACATTACAACAAATATTTGCATGTAGATATATTGGACTAAATTAACTATAGTAGGGTCAAGACACCACTGAGTCATTGACCTAAATATATATTTTGGGTAGAAAAGCACACCCATAGGCAGAAAAGCACGCCTCTCTATATATAAGGGTAGAAAAGCACACCCCGGGTAGAAAAGCACACCCTAATGGTTACGCATAAGCGTCTACGATAGCTAGCTAGTCAAATTATCTACCATGCATAAAATAGTGGCAAAATATATCATTCATTAGACATTTGTGTCATAAGACAAGCACAATAACATTGGGGTCATTGGACCCAATTCCACCTGTAAATAATATTCCAAGAGAATCGGATATGTCAAAGTGAAACAAGAGCAAGTATCAAAAGATGAGACAACAACGGTATTAGAAGCATAAAATAAGTTAGGAGCCAATAAATGCAATTAGAGGGAAATGAGGCTAGCACAATAATGAGTGGGGTTGGGTAAAAGCCCAACTGAAAGTTAGGTAGTTTGCACATTATATATTCCACACATTCATCATAGTTGTTCACATACATAGGGGTCGGATACAAAATAGGGTGCACATACAAAATAGGGCTCACATACCTATTCTAGATTCATTACCATTACTTTCACCAAGTTGATTGTATCACCATTCCATTTTTCCCTAGTTGCAAACATTACACATGTATTAGGTTACTTAAAGGTACTTTAAGTGTAAAATATCCATATTTATAAACCATGGGTAAAGGCTTTGGATTTTGGTTCTGGAAACAGGCCCAAACGATCCCTAATAATTTTCTACTCGAGAAAACATATTTTATTGTCAAAAACGGAGTTAAAACACTATTATTATCATTTTACATCACTTTATACATTTAAATTAAGGTTTGAATTAATTATCAGGCTTATAATAGAAAACAGCGTACAAAACTTAAATATTTGGATTCTACAGGTTTTTATCTTTCCAACGAGTATTTGTTTGTAATTTTATGACAACCGAGTGATTTACTATGAATTAAACAAGATTGGCTAGTTAAATGCTAAATAGGTAAAAATCTGATTTGAGGTTGACGGATCTGCCCTCGGCTAAAGAACTAGGGAGGAGGGGCGCGCGAGGGCAAAACGGTCATTTGGCCGTCGTCTTCAACCTCAAGCTGCGCCCAGCCTTACCGTGGGGTGCAAACTTGCCCATTTGGGCGATTTTGCTATACTTAACCAAATTCGACGTTCAGGTACTCGAAACGAAGGTATTCGAACAAGGAACGTAACTAACTGATCACTTTAGGCGCTGGTTCCTCCTAGCTCTGTGGAGAAGCTCCGCAAGCACAGCAGCAAAAACTCCACGTCGTCGACCACACGTGCTCCCTTTGGCGAAATTGATGGTTTGGGCGAGTTGCTAAGGGACCGAAGGAGGAGTGTAGGTGGTATTTTATAGGTGGGCGAGCCTATTGAGCCGAGATGGACGTGGACGTGAGAGGCTAGGGCCGGCGCCGCCTGGGAGTTTCGTCTGGTACACAAAATGGGGCGATTGATAGCTCATATGATGCGTTAGATCAAGGCGGTTTGTTTGGTGAAGAAGTCTCGTAAAACGGTCGTGAAACGACAGAGAACGGAGCTGAGGAGTCGAGCTCGTTACCCATGTAACGGCTAGAGGTGGAAGACAATCCGTCGACCGTTGGATCGTGGTCAGAACTAACAAGAGCCGATGGATCTGAGTCCACCATGGGTCGGGCGCGTCTACAGTGCGCGTGACAGGCATTTAAGCCAAACTTTGGCTTAAATGATGTGCATAGCTATTAAATCGATGGCTATAATGTCACATTTTAATGAAAACTTGTTTATTGCATTTGGAAGGTCAAATGAACTCCAAATGACCCCAAATTTTAACCCTAGGCTGATAATGACGTCTAGATTCATGTTATACACTTAGATTTGCGTTTTACCCAACCTTTGGCATCCAAATAATTATTTTGAACATTAAAGCATATTTTAATATAATGCTAGAGAAATAAATTATGTGTTGCTTTTATAAGCAACCCTTGGTTCCCAAATTCGAGATTTGGAGTCCAAGAGTCCTCCACTCACTTATTACATGTATTTTCAATCTTAATTAGTCCATAATATGAGTGAGGTGTGAAGGTGAGTTATTTATTCACCATTTTAATTTACACTTTATTAAAAGTATATAAAATCATTTTGAGGGGTCAAATGAATTCCAAAAATCACCAAATTTGAACCATAGGCTTATAATGACGTATTTTACAATGCTATGCAATCACTTTCTCGTTTAATGCATAATATGGCCATTAATAAATATATAGCTCATAAAGGAGCATAATAATATATTAAAATCAAGGAATTATATGAAGAGGCTATTTAATGAGAAACATGTGAGTAAATTCGACATATAAAACACATTAGGGTACAAATACTCATTACTCAACAAAATAACATATTAATGTGGACTAAAATCATATTTTGAGGAGAGAGAAACGATAAAGGTTAATATACACATATATGAACTCAAATACACATTATTAATAATATATTTATCCAAAAATCTCCAAATAAATATTATCTACTATATTATCCCATTAATGACCAAATTACATAATTAACCCTAACTTATCTCCTAATGTGGGTTATTTGTGCAAACACCCCTCAATTTACATCAATGAGGGTAAATAGTGATTTCAACATCAATTTGTGCTTAAATTGCACAAGGAGTCCAAGAATGATCCAAAAGGATGGGAAATTTGTGGAAAAGGTCCAAATGGACTAAAAGGCAAAGAAAAGCTCAAGAATGGGTAAATTGCAGGGAAGACCCTGAGATTCAGTATGTTACAACCATATAGCGTCGGTTTTTACAAGAAAATCGATGACTATGGTCTTAATTCGAGAACATTTATTTTTGTCGACATATATATATATATATAGACGTCAATTTTTCTTATTTGAACTGATGACTATAAGCGAATATAAGTGTCAGTTTGTTGTTGGTAATCGACACCTATAGTTTTAAGCGTCGGTTGTTTCTAATAACTGATGCCTATTATTAACTTAGCAGCACCGGTGCGAGCTAGACTCTTCTCCTTTCTCTATTTCATTCATTCTCGATTGAGGGTTTTAGCCTCCAATGATTCCTATGCTCACCGCCGCTAGCTGCTCCTGTGCCACCGCTCGCCTCTGCCGCCGTCGTTTGCTGGTGCTCCAACCGCTACTCTCCAGGCCGACTGCCGCCACGAAGGCCCTCTCTGCTCGTCGGTCGCTGCCCTCCATCTCTGTTCGCCCTCTCTTCTCGCTGGTGCCCTCTGTGCTTGCCAACGCCCTACCACCATTCTCCTCCACTGCCACGCCTGCTCTGCACCTACTGGTCGGTGCCGCCGCTCTGTGGAGCTCCTTGCCTTCTCGCTGCTCGCACCTGTTGGTCGCCGCCGCTGCTCGAGGTACCCTCTTCTTCCTCCTCTTCTCCCTCGTGGTGGTGAGCTGACTTGACGGTGGTGGGGAGTATTTTTGCTATGTCACTGTTCTTGCTACTGTTTCTTCTTATTGTGATGTTGACGGTGGTAGGGTGTGAAAAATTCATGTATTAAGTCAATTCTTAAACCAAAGTAGATCAGATATGTATATGAGTGTGCTCATCCAAACAGTAGGATTTTTTAAAGGGAGTGTTTTTTAGATTAAATGACTACAGAAGACATAATATTAACTCCAGCATAATTTCATGCGTAGGTGATATTAATCTTTGAGATATTAATTTTTTCTCAGACCCAGGTGATATTTTGTTTGATTTAAACAGGATTGGGCATTATTATGACTATTTTTTCCCATAATGATGCAATTTTTACAATACCTTGCTCTTGTTCCAATTGTTGGACAATTCATATACTCTTCTAAAATTATTCTTATCATGTTGAATCGGGTCAATGACCACACCTGCTATTGTGCCTGAATTATGCCATGTATATTTGTAAAAAGTGAATCTTATCGCTCTAATTGTGAATTATTGTATGTTTGAAACTATTGAATTCTTGATTTATTATTTAATAATGCTCTAATTGTGAGTGATGCAATGTAAGTGAGCAAATACATGTAGTGGATATGTACTCATTAGCCTAGAAACTCATCCAAGATTTACTCATTATGAGTAAATCTTGGATAGTCCCCAGTTTGGGATTGTTCTTGAACACCTAATCTCACTTAGGATGTAAGTGTATAATGTGTATTGGGTTTTCAAGAAAATTTCGGCAGTATTTTCCCGTTGTTCTCTAAGTACATATGTACTTGGAGAACAATGGGGAAATGCTGCCGAAATTTTCTTGAAAATCCAATACACATTATACACTTACTAGTGAGATTAGGTGTTCAGGAATAGGATAGGTGGTACACATTTATTATATATAAGAATGACACCACATGTATTTGTTGGCCTAGAAACCCGTCCAAGATTTACTCATTAGGAGTAAATCTTGGATAGTCCTCGGTTTGGGACTGTTCTTGAACACTTAATCTCACTTAGGATGTTTTAACCATTAATTATATATAAGATCTTAAACCCTAAAGTTTTAACCATACACCCTAATCTTTTAATCCTAGACCCTAATCTTATTCTAATATATATTTGTTTTCTCTCTGATCATAGAATGGATAGATCATGGATGTCCATTCCAAATCGCTACACCCCTGATTTTATTTCTGGTCTTGACTAATTTATTAAATTTTCTGAGGAACATATGAAACAACCTGGAGATAGGTTCTACAGTTTGTGTAGGCATTGCGGTAACAATTTGAAAGTCAGCAGTGGTGATGAAATCAAAAGTCATGTCATGTGCAATGGGATTGTACAAGGCTATACAGAATGGCACTAGCATGGAGAGATTTCAAACCTAAAA
This sequence comes from Alisma plantago-aquatica, assembly GCA_963693085.1. NCBI lineage: Eukaryota > Viridiplantae > Streptophyta > Magnoliopsida > Alismatales > Alismataceae > Alisma > Alisma plantago-aquatica. Next base: position 49,685,246 of record OY856415.1, on the reverse strand, counting down.
TCAGTGGATGTCGATAGCAGTACTTGTGTGGAAGAAGAAATTGCCTTCGATGACGTAGATGTGAACGAACTAGTTCCAATAGACATCGTTGATGCGATGCCGGATAGTTGTGGGGTAGAGCACACTGATCCACCTCCCATGTTTAGAAACATTGTGCATGATGCTGAGATACCGTTATACACAGGTTGTAAGTTTACAAAGCTTAGCGATGTGTTGAGATTGTATAAACTGAAAGCAAACAATCGATGGAGCGACAAAAGCTTCACGTCATTGTTGTATTTGTTGAAAGAAATTCTTCCTGAAGGAAACGAGCTGCCAATCTCAACATACCGATTAAAGAAATTGTTGTGCCCAATGGGAATGGAGGCCAAGAAGATACACGCATGCCCGAATGATTGTGTATTATTTTAAAAGGACTATGTGGATTTGAAAGATTGTCCGGAATGTGGTGCGTCAAGGTATAAATTGACGACTTCGAGGGAGTCCAAAACTGGTTCTCCTGCCAAGGTGATGTGGTATCTACCTATAATACCATGATTTCAACGCTTGTTTGCCAATCCTATAGATGCAAAGAATTTGAGGTGGCATGCAGATGTTAAAAAAAATAATGATGGGATCCTACGACATGCGTCTGATTCCCCACAGTGGAAGAAGATTGATTTATTGTACCCTGAATTCGGTGAAGAAGATAGGAATCTAAGACTTGGGTTTTATATAGATGGGATGAATCCATACGGGACATTGAGCAGCCAACATAGCACTTGGCCAGTTATGCTTGTTATATACAATCTTCCTCCCTAGTTATGTACGAAAAATAAGTACATTATGTTGTCGTCTTTGATATCGGGCCCTAAATAACTTGAAAATGCTATCGACGTTTATCTTGAACCTATGATTGATGACTTTAAGAAGCTCTGTGGTGAAGGTGTGATGACCTATGATGCTTCACGAAGAGAGACATTTTGTTTGCACGCTATGTTGTTTTGCACTGTGAATGACTTTCCAGTGTATGGGAATTTGTCTGGATATAGTGTCAAAGGATCTAAAACATGTCCTATATGTGAAGAGAAAACTGATTCAATACGACTAAAACACGGCGGCAAGACTGTATATCTTGGTCATCGAAGGTTTCTTCCAAAATTTCATCTGTATCGTAGGTTACGCAAAGCATTCAATGGACGGAATGAGAAACAGAGTGCACCTAAACCTATATCAGGGGAGGATGTTTATGAAAGAGTAAAAGACATCACCAATGAATTTGGTAAGAGATCACAATGTACGATGGCCACACAGAGTGACAAGTCTTTATTCAAGAAGAAGTCAATATTTTGGAATCTTCCTTATTGGAGTTCTTTGACAGTCAGGCATTGTATCGATGTCATGCACGTTGAGAAAAATATATGTGATAGCATCATCGGTACTATGTTGAATATACCAGGTAAGACTAAAGATGGGATAAAATCCAGAATGGACCTACGTGAAATGGGAATAAGGACAGAATTAACATAAGTAGTTAGTAGCGATCAGAGAACATACTTACCTCCCGCTTGTTACACGTTGTCTAGAAAGGAGAAGAAAGCTTTTTGTGAATGCTTGGTAAATGTTAAGGTGACACAGGGTTACTCATCCAACATTCATACATTGGTATCAATGAAAGATCTAAAGTTGATATGTCTTAAATCTCATGATTGTCACACTCTAATGCAACAAATATTGCCTGTGGCAATTCGATCTATATTGTCGAAGCATGTACGGTTTGCAATCACCAGACTTTGTTTCTTTTTCAACAATTCGTACAGCAAAGTTATTGACACTGATACTCTCAATAAATTGCAAAGAGAAGTGGTTGTTACCCTATGTCATCTTGATATGTATTTTCCTCCTTCGTTCTTTGATATCATGGTACATATTGTTGTCCACTTGACTAGGGAAGTGAAAATGTTGGGACCAGTTTTCTTGCATTGGATGTATCTCTTTGAACGATACATGAGCATTTTTAAAGGTGATGTTCGAAACCATTATCGGCCTGAAGGGAGTATTATTGAGGGTTATGTGGTGATAGAGGTTATGGATTTTTGCAATGACTTTCTGAGTGCTAATGACACTCCTGTGAATGACAAGAATATTGAGGAGCATTTTGGCAAAGGAATTTTGGGATCACAGGTGAAAGTAATCAGCCGTGAGTAGTTGGAGCAAGGTCACTTGTATATTTTACACAACATCGACGAAGTGAGTGTTTATATAGAGGAACATACCAATTTCACCAAGAGATAATATCCTCGATCCAATTCAATTTGGCTTGCTAGAGAATATAACAAGACATTTATTAAGTGGTTTGAAGATAAGTCTTACATCAACTATCTCAAAAACTAGATAATCTTACTGAAACCATCAAATGCCTCGCCTTTAAACCAAAATTGAATGTTACGTCTTATGAAGGGTTTGACATAAATGGATTCTCATATTACACAAAGCGTCAAGATGATAAGAGTGTCATCCAAAACAGTGGGGTCACCCTTCAAGCGTCTTTATTGTTTTTTACAAGTGCAAAGGATAAGAGTCCACATGAAGCTAAAATGTCATATTACGGTGTCATTGAAGACATATGGGAGTTTGACTATGTAGATTTCAGAATTCCGCTCTTTAAATATAATTGGGTTGATAACAAAAAAGGAGTTATAGTGGATGAATTAGGTTTCACGTTAGTGAACTTTGAAAAGATTGGCGAGAAGGGTGAACCATTCATATTGGCATCACAGGTGAAACAAGTATTTTATATCGATGATCCTACAAATGATAAATGGTCAGTTGTTCTTCATGGCAAAAGATAGTTCATTGAAGATCCTATAGATGAAGAAGAGTACTATGATAAGTATGATGACTCCAGTCCATTCTCAGTTGGGTTGCAAACACCACCAAACATTGAAGCTGGGGATGACAATGACTTGTATGTTCGCGGGGATCACAATGAATGATTGTTAATTGATAAAAGATCACAATATTAGAGGCATGAATGTTTATATTTTTTATATGTTTTTTTTTCTGAATGTGAACTTTACAATGTGAACTTTACAGTGTGAATGTGGACTTTACAATGTGAATGTGAACTTTATAATGTGAATGTAAACTTTACAATGTGAATTACTTTACAATGTGCATTTGAAATTTACAATGTGAATGTGAACTTTACAATGTGAATTACTTTACAATGTGAATGTGAACTTTACAATTAGTGTTACTTTACAATGTGAAATTTATAATTTGAATGTGAACTTTCAGATGGCTAAGAATTCCTATGATGATCGTGTTGATGATCACCGTGAGGGCGAGGACGTGCTTGCGCTGCCTGACAATGTAAGTTTTAAGAATATATCCCTGAGGTTTCTATCTATATGTTCATTTATAATTATATCATGTAAGTGTGTTTTTTTAATCAAATTTTAGGTTGGTGATGTACCCCCTGAAGAAATTATAGTACTTGATGAGCAACAAAAGAAAATTGAAAAAGTGAGGGGCATCACAATGATGAATAAGTTAATACAGCAAAGGGGAAATGGACCCAAAATGGTTGTGGATTTCGATCATGCAGGAAATTCATATGGAGTGAACTGCAACTCATTTGTTTCATATCTTGGGGTTCTTACTCATAGCCATTGCAGTCCTATCCTAGAATCCTAGCATAAAGTTACTAAGGGGAAGAAAGACCACATATGGAAGGAACTATGCATGAGTTATTATTATTTGTAATTCTATTTGTGTAGATTACTAATTTTTAGGATACTAGTTAATAGCAATTCTATTTAATTTGCTGAGAATATTTGATATGGATGAAAAGATGCATCGTAAATGTGTGATGCAACAATGTGTGAGGGTCCTAAGGAACTATAGGACCAATCTCACCCGAGATTACATACGCGATGCTGATAAGAGGTTCTTGATTGATTTTCAATTCTAAACATTGATCACTATTTCACTAACTCTACACTAATAACTTTTGTTTGTATTCTCTTTAAAAAATAAATTTAGGCAGAAGGAAGCCACAAAGAAATGGAACTACCTGGACCCCAAAGACTGGGAGGCATTTGTTACCCAAAGAAAAATAGATGAATTCAAGGTATTTAGCATCACTCCCAATTTAATTAATATATGTTTTATGTATTCATTTATTCAAGATTAACCTTTAGTGTTACTAACCAAATCAATGGGCTAACTAACTAGGCCCTCAGTGAGGTGCAAAGAGCAAGGCATGCACTGAATGTGTACGAACACACAATGGGTCCAAGAGGATATGCAGGCATTCACCAAAGACTACAACATGAGTCTACTCAGCCTACTTCTACTCAGGAGACTGCAGAGTCCTCTACTACTAATCCCGCACCTCTACCTCGCCATGCTATGTGGATAGCTGGGAGGCAAAACAAGAAGGGAGACATACCGAAGTCCGCAACTACTGAGACGACTGCAAAAATGGTAAAAATCAACTCTTAGAGCAATCGATCGATATTGATTATTGTTATGTTTACTTACTAATTTTTGTTGATGGTGATTAGAGGGAGATGCATGAGCAGAGGAAGGAAGGCAAGTTCATCCCTTAGGGCACAAGGGATGAACTGACAGTTGCTCTGGGTAACCCAAAGCATCCTGGACATGTTCGGGGTGCAAGAACTGGTGTGGGCATCAAAGCATTCTTTGGGCCATCCCAGCGCAAACATGTCCCAAAAGCGGGACTTTCACAAGCTGAGGTAACCTATTCTTATTTTAGAATGTTATTGCAAAAGGGAATTCAATAATCAGAAGCTAGCATTTCTTTTATCCATGTATGGGTAGATTCATTAATTGAGAAGAGAATCCAAGAAGCAATGGCGAAGTGGCAGGCATCTCAACCTGCCACTCAGACAGTACATGTGGCGGGCCGCTCTTCTCCTACTATAGAAGTGGTTGGGAGTAATCCTGTAGACCCACCACCTAGCACGTCCTCTATAAGTATTTTTATGACATAATAGCTAGTATGTTCAAGATGATATGTTTGTGTATATATGCATATAACATTTTTTACATAAATTTGTAGGGGTTGAAGCCATGCTGACTAAAAAGTCAAGAATATATCATTGCAGAGGCGTCGGCTTACCCACCCCTTAAAGAGTGCATGTTTCATGGGTATCCAGTACCAGATGGTGTGGTACGTGTGAGCCCAATACATGTATTTCCCGACTGGACAGATCTTGCACTGCCTCATGCACACCCATATGTTGAAACACTTGGTGAGGCAGTAGGCAGAGTGATATTGTGGCTCGAAGCGGATGTCCTCTATACTGATATTGTATGATAAATTTCCATATGTGTATATATGTGTCAATTGATCTGAAATTATATATACATGTCAAAAAGGCGAGACCCGCTACATCTCGGCCTCCACCTCCTCGACTACCAAGTTGGCTTCCAAGGTACCTACACGCCTCTATAGGTCCTAATTGTAGGTGTGTGGCAGTATGGATCGGCGAACATGATACAAATTGCCCTATAATTGTTACTATTCCGGAGGATGCTGTAGGTAAATCATACGATAACAATCTATTTATATAAGTTTAGCATACATATTAATGCATACGTAATACAAGTTCTGCATACATACATATTAATGTATAGGTATTAATGCAGATCAATCATATGAAAACAAGATATTTATACAAGATATTTTGGAGTTGTTTAGTTATGAATGGATGAACACATCTATGATAGAGCTTTGGATATGGTGAGATCTTGTTTATACATCCATATACCTTGTTTTATATACGGTGATCTGGTTTCTTATATATTAATGCATACGTAATACATGTTTTGCAGCCACTTACACAAGATATGTAGAGATTTTGGATTTTCCCATGTGGGATTTTTGGTTCCATCTTTGATTAGTCTTGTAGATACAGACCCTTTTTCATTTACTTCATACTGTTGTGATGCTTTTGAATATTTTGGTAAAAATAAGAAGACAATGATAATATCTCCATTCAATGTCGAGTAAGTTTACTTTGCTTATAATTTCGACTTAATAAAATTACATTTTTATTGTGGATTTTGAGTTATTAATTTTTAACTTTCTTACCTGTAGTGGTAGGCATTGGGAGTTACTAGTTATTGTCCCTAAGACAGTCACTGTCTATTATCTAGATCTTGTGGGGAATGAGTTGGATACATTATATGGACATGCAATTAAAAGGCCATTATTCTCGTGAGAAATATTTCATGTTTTTATATTTGTTAACATCTGTTACTACATTACTATTTAATTATGCAATTTAATGGGTTACATTAACATATGTAGGGCTTTATAAGAGTACAAAAAAGTTAGAGGAAAGGTCCCCAGGAAAAAGGATCTGTCATTAATTTGGGAGAATGTGAAAGTAATTTTCTGACTCCAATGTATATATTATTTATGTGAAATGTACTTATTTGTATTTTTGAATATTTTGTATGTTTTAATTTATAGTGTGCTACACAAGACAACAGCTGGGCATGTGCCTACTATGTGATGCTATTTATGGACCTAATCATCAAACATGCCGTAATGGAAATCGATAAGATACAACAGGTATTATACATAGTCTCATCAGATAATATGAAATATATCAATCTTATTATATATTATTAATTATATATATATATGTCATTCTCTTTACAGGTCTTTATAACTGCTGACTTCAACATAGGTGGAAAGCGTTTCTATGTACATGCTCCCTATACGAGAGATGAATTAGATGTTGTAAGAGAAGAATGGGCAAAAGCCCTACAAAGAGTGGGAATTTTTAGATATAGTTTTATTGAAAATGATGACAATTATGACAATGATGAATAAAGAATAACTTTGTTCTCATAATTATTTTTGTGTGAATGTGAATGAATTTTTATGAATTGTCATATGTGTGTGAAGATGATCAATACATAAATGTTTCTACATGTGTCTGAATGTGAAAAGAGATGAAATGAATGGAACTGCAAGTTGCTACTGGTTTCTACATGTGTGTGATGAAAAAATAATATGAATTAAATGTGCTTATACATGTGTGTATGAATCACATATATATAATATTGTGTATCTTGTTAATTTTGTAGGTTTGTGGCCTGTTGTTGGCTGATATCAATGGATGTCGTAAACCTGCAGTTCAAAACTGAACTGTAGGTTCTCATCATGCTGATTAGCCATACAGCAGGCCTGCAAACTGATAAAAAAAATCTTAAGATATGCATCGGTTATTTGAACAAAACCGACACCAAAGAAATATGGCAGTGGTTTTTGATCAAAAAACGACGTCTATGTGGCCAGGAACCACGGTCGTTCTGGGAAGGGCGGTCGTGGTTGGCAAGCAGGGGATATGGCATCAGTTATTTGTATAAAACCGACGTCGGTTCAGTTGATATGGCCAGGAACCACGACCGTGCTGGGAAGCATGGCCTTGGTGGCAAGGGATATGTCGTCAGTTATTTGCACAAAACCGACATCGGTTTAGCTGATATGGCCAGTAACCATGATCGTGTTGTGAAGCTCGACTGTGATACAAGGGATATGGCGTCGGTTAGTTACATAAAACCGACGTCGGTTCAGCTGATATGGCCAGGAACCACTTGGAAGGGGAGATGGCATCGGTTATCTTACAAAACCGACGTCGGTTCAGTTGATATGGCCAGGAACCACGGCTGTGCTGGGAAGCACAGTCATGGTGGCAGAGGAGATAGTGTCGGTTTTCTAAAATAAACGACACCTATAGTCCCTTTACTGGTGCGTTTTCGGTGGCGGGAAGCTTTTTGGCGTCGGTGGGGAACCGACGCTGAAGTGGTCCACCTTTAGCGGCGCCCACTTAGGTGTCGCTTGGAAACTGACAATAAAGCCCTTAATTAATTGATGCTAAAGGCATGTTTTGTAGTAGTGTCCCTTACCAATTTCAATCTGACTTGGATGTGTCTATGCTGTTTTTTATTGTACTTGGAACTCTTTATCTTAACAATAGTTGTAGTGTTGTCACAGTGAACTGAAATTTCAGAAAGCAGCTTCATTACCATAAGTAAACTGGACATAAGTCCATGTAGCCATTCAGCTTCCAATCTAGTTTCATCTAAAGCACACAACTCTTCCTCAAAAGTGGACCAAGACAATATGGTATGTTTCTTAAACCTCCATAAAACAACTCTTCCTCCCAACAGGAATACATATCCTGAGACACCATTACTCCCAGAATTCATGGAAATCCAGCTTGCATCACTATATCCTTCGACTACAGAAGGATGTTTACCATAATGCAGCCCAAGAGATACATGTTCCCTTGATATACCTCAAAACTCTGTCAAGAGCTTCCCAATGGGTTTTGTTGGGACAACTGGTGTATCTACTTAATGTATTCACAGAAAATGCAATGTCTGGACATGTACAGTTCATAAGATACATCAAACTTCCGATAATCTGAGAGTATCATAATTGAGACACTGGAACCCCAGTCTCATTCTTGAATAAGGGCTTGAATGAGTCATATGGAGTCTTAACAGGTTTATGTGATGTATACTCAAACCTCTCCAGTATCTTCTCAACATAGTGAGACTGAGAGAGAGTTATACCATTAGTAGACATAATGATTTTAAGCCCTAAAATCACATCAGCAACACCCATATCCTTCATCTCAAACTTGCTACACAAGAATGACTTTGTCTCATTTACTACTTTCATATCGGAACCAAAAAGCAAGATATCATCGACGTATAAGCATAGCAAAATGAATCCATTATTGATAATTTTGCAGTAGAGATCCTTATCAAATTCATTAGAAACAAAGCCAAACGATGATATCACAGAATCAAACTTCTCATGCCATTGCTTAGGGGCTTGTTTCAAGCCATATAATGACTTAACAAGTTTACACATTTTGGACTCATTCCCACGACCCACAAATCCCTCAGGTTGTTCCATATATATCTCTTCCTTAAGATCACCGTGTAAGAACGTGGTCTTCACATCCATCTGATGGATATAGAGATTATAAATGGAAGCCAATGCTATAAGCACTCGGATTGTGGTCATACGTGAAACAGGTGAATAGGTATTAAAATAATCTATTCCTTCTCTTTGTGCGTAACCCTTAGCAACTAACCTAGCCTTATACTTATTGGTTGTTCCATATGCATTAAGTTTCTTCTTAAAGATCCATTTGCAACCAACTACAAAACAACCAGGAGGCAAATCCACCAATTCCCAAGTTCCATTAGAGAGAATTGATTGGATTTCATCATTAACGACTTCTTTCCAAAACTTAGCTTCTGGAGATTCCATAGCTTGTTTGAAAGTAACAGGATCATCCTCAACATTGTAGGTGAGAAACTCACTTCCAAAGTCCTTTGATGTCCTAGACTGTTTACTTCTCCTTGGTTCGACTATTTCTTCAGAATCATCAGATTCAGAAATAACTTGTTCTGAGTCGCCCCCCACATTTTTCATCCTTTCCACGTGCTCGGGAATAGAACATGTGGTAAATGAATCTTCTTGAGATACTTAATTGGGCACACCAGTTTTCATAGTAAATACATCCTCAAAGAATGTTGCATCACGTAATTCCACAATTTTATTGACCTCAATGCCAGAGATATCTGATTTTACAATTAGGAATCTATAAGCATAGCTTGTCTCTACATAACCCAAGAATATGGCATCAACCATTTTTTGGTACTAATTTCTTCCTTTTGTGTTCAGGGACAAGTACCATAGCAAGGCACCCCCACACTCGAAGATATTTAAGACTTGGTTTCCTTCCTCTCCACAACTCAAACAGACTACTCTCTGAATGCTTATGGGGAACTCTATTCATAATATGGCAAGCTGTATTCAAAGCTTCCCCCCACATAAAGTTGGGTAATCCAGATGTTTGGAGTAAGGTATTTACCATATCTATTAAGGTTTGGTTTTTATGTTCAGCAATCCCATTTGATTGTGGTGCATAAGGAGCAGTGACCTCATGAACTATACCATGTAATTGGCAAAATTCCAAAAACAAGTTTGAAGTATACTCTCCTCTCCTATCAGACCTTAATCGCTTAAGTACTTTATTGGTTTGAGTTTCAGCATCTTTCTTATAAATTTTAAATTTATCCAATGCCTCATCTTCACTTCTAAGTAAAAAGACATAACAGTATCTACTCGCATCATCAATAAAAGTTATAAAATAATGCTTTTGATCCCTCATAGCAACACCATTAAATTCACAAATATTTGTATGTACTAAATCCAAAATTTCCGAATTCCTATTCATAGAATGAAAAGGCTTCCTAGGCAGTTTAGCTTGTACATAGATTTCACATTTATTGTTGCTAATTTCATATTTAGGAATCAAATTTAGATTCATCATACGCTTGATTGAGGCAACATTAACATGTCCCAAACGTGAATGCCAAACATCAGATGAAACAAGATTCATGCAAACAGAACTATTATCATTCAAATTTAAAATGGAATTTGAAACAGGTTCAACATGAATCTTAAATAAGTTCTCCACATCACAGAAGTACCCATTGCCAAAAAACAATGAATCAGGAAGGTGTGTAATAATATCCTTATTACATTTGCAGTCTACTCCATAACCTTCCCTAACTAAAATGACGCCACTAAGGATATTGAGTCGAATGGTTGGAACATGTCTGACCCTGTTAATAGTCAAAACCTTCCCCGAAGGGAACTTCAAGTCCACCCGTCCTTCGCCTTTGACTTCTGTAGAGCTGGAATCGCCCAAAGTCACGGACCGGCCTCGAGAGGCCTGATAAGACACAAATAAGGATTTATCAGCACACACGTGTACATTAGCCCCCGTGTCAATTATCCGATAAAGTGGTTCAAAAATATAAAGGACTTTAGGTTTAATAGACACATACCCATCATTGAGGTTCAAGGATGTAGTCATCATGTTGACCACAGCCTCCTCAGTTGCAGATGCGGCAACTTTCTTTGCCTTCTTAGAAGGACAATCCTTGTTCCAGTGGCCAACCTGTCCACAAGTCCAACAAGGTTTGTTCTTCGGTTTCTTTTGGATCTTTGCCTTATGTTTATGTGCATTCTTAGATTTCTTATCTTTAGTACTTTTCACAGAAGTAAAATTAACAGTTGGATTTGCATCAGTAGGCACCTTGACCATTTTCTCCTTTAAGTGTTCTTCTTGTATATTAATATCCATCATTACTTCTTCCATTGTGTGTGTCCCTTTATAATGCTTCAGAGACATAACTTAGGGAATTTTTCTATGATAGACATAACAACAAATTTCCCAGGAAATACCATCTTGGCATCTAAGAGTTCATGAACTAGGAGTTGTAGATCATGTGTTTGATTAGAAATTGACTTACCCTCAACCATCTAAAACTTAAGAAATTTAGACACACAGTATTTTTCAACACCTTGATTTTAAGTACTAAAATTCTTAATCAACAATTCCCACAAAACTTTGGATTTAGTGATTGGCGGCTTTGAGTAAGAATCATACAGTTTGTTATTTAAACCAAACAGAATCAAACCGCAGCACGTTTTGTCACCCTTCTTCCAATTAGCAATTATATTTGTATTATCAGGAATCGTTTCATGAGATTTAGGTTCAGTCTCTACTAAGTACTGATCAAAACCCACAATATTTAGCCAAATTTCCTTCCGACTCTGCCAACAGGCAAAGTTGGTACCAGTAAATTTTTTAGGCATACTGCTGGTATCAATTTTATTTCCCGAACCACCCTGATTGTCCATTGTTAATTAATGATAGAAAATTGATTTCTTTAAGGCTGCTGTTAATATTAATTAACGTCGTTCATGCAACTTCGACAAGCGCAAATTAATTAACAATTATATGCAGATCCAAATAAGAAACGAAGATCAAACAGAGCAGGAGAACAGAAATAAAAGTCAGAATTCACAAACCAGATCGTTCGTTGAGAAACGAATGTGATACTTAAATAAATTAGTGCCCGAAAATCCTCGCGGATAGGCATTGTTCTTCCAGTCTCGATCCAGAATGAACCTGGAACAGACACGTCTCGCTCACGCTTGACGTCATCTCATTGCACTACCACCAGTGCATCATAACATCTGTAGGAACCTCCGCCTGACTGTCGCGTCTAGGTGACGGGAAGGAGAAAGAAAGTCCGCTTCGCACATGAGACGAACTCCATGAAATGGCTCTGGAATGAAGGCTCTCACTCTCTGGATTAGGGCTCTCAAAACACACGTGAAAATGGAGGCTGAAGTTCGTTTGTTGTGTGTTTAACCCTAAGGACCAGAGGTGTATATATAGTCACGCACGTCCCTTATTCCTATTCCCAGTAAGACGCAAATACTCGGTCGCTCTTATACACATTACAAAATAAAATCGTAAAGAGAAACACTTTCCAGTTAGGATTAAAAAATCCGAATAGGAAAGAACCAATTAATTACACGAGTAATTAATTACTTAGTTGTATCCTTGTACAAAAAGAAGCTGGAAGATGGAAGACATTCTCCACAATCCACAATCCACAATCCACAAGCCACAAACCCGAGCCCGTGCCCGTACCCAGCCCAGCCCGGCCAGGCCAGGAGAGGCGAGGTGAGGCATGGCGTGGCGCGTGCATGCATGTGCGTGTGTGTGTTGTGATGTGGTAACCCCACCCACCAAGGAGGTGAGCATGCCTCCCTCTTAGGACCCCTTGGACACTAGTGCCCCATGTGATCCTACATATGAGGACCACAAAAGTTCTAGGAGTGAGTAATATGGGATAAAACTTCTTTGCCATTTTTACTAGAGACAAAACTACTTTTCTCACATGTACTTGCTGCACTACATTGGGCTTAAACCATGGTAAATAGATGGTTGCTACAGCAGCAGCCATATATCTAACACCTGGTTGTCTCTCGAGAGATTTCCACAAGGACAAAGTTTTATCTTGAATGGACGTACATGGAGGAGCATGGCTTATATTTCTTTCAACTGTCGTAACCCTAATCCAAGAATAGAGATACAGATGCATAATCTCTTAAAGAAGGCAAATAACTCTAGAGATCAGTGAAGTTGGTTTTTCGTCTCCCAAACTCTCTTCGCTCTGATGACTAGGGTTTCGGCGTAAGTGCCTATCAACCCTCTCGATCACCTTTCTCTTGCAGGTCCAAGGCGGAGCTTGTTTTCCTGGTCTCGTCTCTAAGATGGTAGCAGACTTGGCATATAGATACGCGAAGATGCGATTAACGGAGGATGAAGAGGAACCAATTGACATCGAAGCCACCAGAAGTGGTGACGAGGAGGATCACATTGAGCTGGCCCTAGTTGCTCGGCTCCTGACGGACAGAACCTACAACTTCTGGGAGATTGAGTGTACCCTAAACCAGGCATGGAGCCTAAAGGAGAAGGCTGTGTTCAAATAACTAGAAGGGGGTGTCTTTGTCATTCAGTTCACGCACCGTAGGGATAGACAACGGGTCATAGATGGCGCACCTTGGAACTTCGAGAACACACTCATGTTGTTCAAGGAGATATGTAAGGAAGAATGGTCTGAGAGGATCGCAATTAACCAATCTCCTTTCTGGATTAGGTTATATGGGATGTCGCTTGGGTACCGAGGCGAGAAGATGGTGATGAACTTGGTAGAGAGAATTGGCAATTTTCTTCAGTGGGATGGTGACGAGATGGGGTGGGACTCGTCAATTTGAGTGAGGGTGCTCTTGGATGTAACCAAACCACTAAGAAGAGTTCTAAGAATCAGTGTTAAAGGAGGAACAACGGTCGAGGTGGAGGTAAAATATGAGAGGCTGGGAAACTTTTGCTTCTTGTGTGGGATCATGGGCCATGTGGAGAAGGTATGTGATGGAGCAGAGGTTGAATCAAACCAGATGCAACAATGGGGTAACTGGTTGAAGGTCTTGTCATTGAAGATGAGAAGACAAGCAACTAATTAATCTAGATTAGACAATAAGGTAAAAAAGAAACTAACGTTCAGAGCGGGAGCAGCGTCACACACAGCAAGTGGCGATTGGGGGCCAAACCGTGAACAAGATGACTGCCAACAGAAGAAGAAGCAAGAGTACCAAGATCATAAAATGATGAGAAGGCAAGGTATCTGGGAACAAGTAGAAAGAATAGGGAGTAAGAAGGAGAGTACAAGAGCCACAAGTAATGAGGGCAGTGCTCACAGCCCCCCAACACGGGATGAACTGAATACAAGAGGTGTGAAAGAGAAGGACGCAGAGCAGACCGGTGGTCCTACATCTAAAGCCCAAGAGGTTTCAAGGGGAAAGGGGGCGCAAGGAACAAAGACCAACAAGGAGGAGGAATTGGTTACCCATTTTACAACAAAAGAACTACTTGAGATGCAAGAGCAAACCGTACTAGAAGAGACAACACTGGAGGTCAAAGAATGGGAAGCAAATCCAAAGCACATTGCCAACGAGTCAATGTGAGAGTGGACACTAAAATCCTTAACAAGCAGACGTAGAAAAGAACCATGAGATGGCAAAAGAAATCTCAGGCTGAATAGCTAAGTAAGAAGCAAGACAAAAAGATAGCTACCCTAAAAAAACATCCCATGGGTCTATAAGATGAGTAAAGGGGCACGCATGAGGATACCAAAAGAGGAAATTGTATGGAACTCTGTGATAGGGAAAAGAAATAGGGACTCTGAGATGTGTGATATGGAGGTAGACTCACCGGGGCAGATGGATAGAGCGGGAAAGAAAACCAAATAGGGAGCAGGGTCAGGCAGTAGTATAGATAGGGTCACAATGACCCAAATAGCAGAGGTTGGTGGTGACCAACCCCGTGAAGAGCAATGAAAATCCTCAGTTGGAACTGTCAGGAGATGAGAGACCCTGACACAGTTAAGGCTCTCCGATCCTAGTATGGGAGAGAGTGCCCAAACATAATTTTCCTAATAGAGACTATGATAGGAGGAACAAAGCTTACAGAAACACAAAGGAGTTGCGGATACAAGGAAGGATTATGTATATCCAGTAATGGATGAGCAGGGGGAATTGGCTTTTGGTGGAAATATGTGGATGTAGATATTATGCATTATTCACAAAGGCATGTAGTGTGTCTGGTAAATGATTTTGGGGGAGCCGAAATATGGAGAGACATTGGCATTTATGGCTGGTCTGATCAACAATAAAAAGTCAAAACGTGGGATTTAATGAGAAAGTTAAAGGCTGAAGCAAGGAACTTGTTATCTTTTCTGGAGATTTAAACGAAATTGTATCCAACACAGAGAAGAAAGGGGGACCACCAAAAGAGGAAAAAATCATACAAATTTTCCTGACACCATAGATGGTTGTTCTCTATGGATTTGGTTTTGTGGGGAACACATTCACATGGAAGAGGGGCTTCACAGAAGAGACACTGGTATAGGAAAGACTTGACAGATATCTAGCTGAAGTGGGGTGGAGGAGCTTCTTTTCTTATTGCAAGGTTGTCCATCTTCTCATATATGAGTCTGATCATGCACCCATTATTCTCTCGACGGACAATAGAGATGTCCGTAAGAGGTAGGGGTAGATTTTTTTTCCTTTGAGCCAATTTGGGTGGGTGGATGAGGAGGAATGCGAGACGATAATAAAAAAGGCATGGGAGGCTAGAGGAATAGAAGAGATCACATGGAAACTGAAAAGATGTGGCGAAAATATAAAACAAATGGGCAAAAGACAAGTTTGGGGAGAGAAAGAAGGAAATCAAAGAACTGGAAGCTGAATTAAGCCTCCTCCAAGCAGCACCACCTGATCATATACATCTATAGAAGATAGAAGAAACATCCAGGAAGCCACAATACTAGTTAAGGAAGACTGAGGAATATTTGTGTGCTAGAGTGAGAGTGAAGGAGATGAAAGAGGGAGATCGGAATATATCCTACTTTCACCAGAAAGCCACCAACAGGAAAAAGAAGAAATCGCATCGAGGGTCTGAAGAATGTGTAGGGCATATGGAAGATGGATGGAAGGGATATCAATAAAACAGTGGTTGATTTTTCCCAAAATCTGTTCCAGACCAGTGACCCGTCAAACTTTGAACAAGCCACTTGAGGCTTAAAGACAAAGATTGGAGATGCCCAGAATGCACAGTTGGAGAGAGATATCAATGAAGAGGAAATTTTGATAGACTTAAAGCAGATGCACCCAAGCAAAACACCAGGTCCAAATGGCATGAAAGCTATGTTTTATCAAAAATAATGGACTATAGTGGGGAAGGATGTGGCAAGCTACATTAAAAGTTGGTGGAAAGGAGAAAAGAGCATGCCTAACTTAAATGATACCATGGTTGTTCTTATTTCGAAAGCTGAGAAATCTCTAGAGATGGGAGAATTTAGACCTATCAGTCTTTGTAATGTGGTGTATAAAATAGCTTCTAAGGTGTTGGCGAATAGGATCAAACATCACATGAACAATATTATCTCTGAAAACCAGAGTGCATTTATAACAGGGCATATGATCACTGCCCTTATTGCTTATGAACTTTTCCATGCCATGAAGAGGGATAAAGGAAGAAAAAGTTGGGTTTTGTGGAGAAAACATGCACGACAGAAGCAACAAAAGTTCCACTCAACCTGAAACAGGATCTCATCGACAGCAATGTATTTGGAAGGAGTGTTTGCGGGATATACCTTATCATGGAGCAAGTCCGGTGATGTCCCACTGCACAATGGTGTGCAACGATGCTAGCCTACACGGACAGAACTTCTCTCCCGTTCGTTGTCACAGGAAGATCCGGCGGTGCTCCTTTCATGCGGTGATATATGCTGCTCGTAACACGCACAGATGGTCGTTGATGTCCTCCGAATGCAGGCGTCTCAGCGTCTACATCTCTACTTCGTCCACACAGATGGACTGGAACTTCACGTCGCACTTCCTAAGCCAGCGGGAAGGAGTCATGTCTATGCGGCAACGTGCTAGCGGCGTGTTGCTCTCCTTTCTCTCCTAAGGACGGTGACGGCTAGGGTTTACGTATGTGAGCATAAACTGAAAAGCCTCTCTCGATATCTTATATAGATATTGGCCGTCAAGCTCCTTTAAATAGGAGACGAAGGGAAGTAGGGTTTCCTAAACCCATCGGTAAACATAAACATTGTGTTAATTAAAATGCTCGTGGATTAATTAGAATATTATGAAATTCATTAATTAACCAAATAATTGTATTAATTGATTAATTAATATCTGACTCTATGCAATTGCTTGGGATGGCTCTATGGGAATATATGCCAACAGGAAAAAAGGTAGATTTGATTTAAAGTTAGATATGTCAAAGGCTTACAACATGGTGGAATGGAGCTTCCTGATGCACGTAATGGAGAAAATGGATTTTGGTCTAAAATGGAGAGAAAAAATAAATGAGTCCAACACTCTTTCGCCATCAAAGGGGATTGGACCAGGAAGATAAAGCCTTCACGTGAACTTTGTCAGGGTGACCCTCTTTTCCCTTATCTTTTTATCATATGTGATGAGGTTTTTTCCACCTCCCTTGTGACTATTGCATGTGAAAACCTCGTCCATGGCATTAAGCCAAGCAGAGGAGCACCAAGTATCTCACACCTTTTCTTTGTAGATGATAGTATTCTTTTTGCTAGAGTAATTAATGCAAAATGCTTGAAGATAGCTGAAATTATCAGTCAATATGAACAAGCTTCTAGTTAGAGAATCAATCTATCCAAAATAAAAGTTGTCTTTTGCAATTGAACCCCAGCTGCCAAGAAGGAGGAATTAAAGAGACTGCTGAAAGTGAAGGAGGTGGACAGACATGCCCACTATTTGGGACTCCCCATGGCAATAGGGAAATCGAAGAAGTAAGTTTTCAACCATATAAAGGACATGATATGGAAAAAGCTTCAAGGGCAGGCGGAAAAACTCATGTCGAAGTCAGGAAAAGAGGTTGTCACGGAACCGGAATCCCAGTCCCATGAACCAAACGTATACCAAAGGCGAAATGCAGAAGTGTAAAGCTTAGCACACATGAACAAATAACAAGATACAAGCACCAACATAGTCTCAACATTCAACAAGTATAAATTATACAAAATGTATTGTATTCATGAATTCATTTACATATTTCCAAAGTCAAGGTACAAGTCATTCATGTGCACTAAATCTGGATCTTACAACAAGTACACCTAGCATAGCTCACCAAGCCCTTCATCTTTCTAGCCATCTCTGAACCTAAAAACAACATACGAGAAATGGGTCAACACACGAGGTGTTGAGTATGGGGCTGAAAGATACATATATGTATAATCTTTGCATAATTTTGAAAAGATTTCAAGACTAAACGAACAAGAATAAACATATTAATTGTTTAACAAATGTGAAATCATATTTTATGTCATTTCACTCCATTATACCAACAATATCAAGCATGTTTGAGGCCTTTGACCATCTTCCCGTCGGAAGGGTCCGTAAGGGTGCTCAAGCTTAGCTAACCCTTTTATACGAGAGGGACCTCAAGGACATCACCAAGAGTTAACCCTTTATCAACAATATTATAATGGAGTTTTATACATATATGTGTTCAAGTTATAAAACTAACGAGGCAAATATCGAGTATGACATAGCAATACTACATGGAAATATTGGGCAAGTAAACAAACGAACATACAATACATATCATTTCAAACAAGAAAGCTATTCATATAACTAGATAAGGCCCATACCTGATTCAGAGATTCTTAACTTAACACATCCATTACCATCTAGCCACATGCCAAACCTGATCGACAACAAGATTACATATATGCATTAGATTCTCATCATTAACCCTAATTAGATGCATTTTAGGGTTTTGGCCAAGATGGGTTCCAAGTTTCTTTTTGGGTCATTATATGATATTGTTCTGGTCTAGAGGTCATCATGATGGTGAGGTTCAAGTCTCATATGCTTTCAAGGTTTCATGTGGACATGACAAGATTTAGGTCATTTATGCTCAAAATAGGTTAAGAGGCTCATAATAGAATAATCAAGGTCAAAGATTATCAATTCAAGGGGACCAAGCATCAAGGAATGGTCAAGATCAGCAACATCAAGACGTAGCGACATTCATAGGTTAGGTCAACCCAACATTGGATCAAAGTATAATCAAACATTCACATAATAGGGGCATATACATGCATTAGATGTCAAAAGAAACAACCATAGCAAGGAGGATGCTAGGGGCTGATATTAAGGTCAAGCAAAGACATATATTACTTCTTTGGGGTTTATTAGACATTATTTCATCATTAAGTAGTTGGATTATCAAATTAGGGCAAGGTACATCATTAGAATCTCAATACTAGTATATATATCTACAACTAGAGTCATGTATAAGAAATAGAGATGATGATGACTCCCATTAAACTCAATAGGTACAAAAGTTATTGACTTCAAGGTTAGGAGGGTAGGTATACATCAAATATTCAAGATTCATCATAATTATGCATTAAGAATGGTCAAAGAAGTCAAAGATCACATATTTAGCATTATCAGAGACTTAGAAGAATATTCAGAGTCTAAAACTATTCTCATGTTGTAGATCTTTTCAAGTTGATCGAGTTGATATATAATTTTGTATACTTTGGCCATAGGAGTGGAGAGATGTTGATTTTAGAAGGTTATGAATCAAACTATAGAGAAGCCAAGCAGCATACCCTTGATTATTTTCCTTCTGACACGGATCCTTGGATCGGGGATCAGCGGCCACGGTTAGGGTCACTCGTCACTGCACCCACCTCTAGTTTGGGCATCCTTGCGCTCGCTGCTCACCGCTCCAGGTGTTGGCCTAGCGGTCTCCATCGGCCAGGCACCGCGCCGAGACGCCGTCAACCGCCCACGAGGGGTCGTGCACCCTCGCTCACCACCGCCGCCTACCCCCCTGCGATCCCACTCGGGATTACTCTGTTCCTTCCGTGGAACAGGGGAGGAATAGGGGTTCCATGCCCTTACTCAAAGCTATGGCCATCGCGGCCGCTTGGCCTGGGGAAGAAGCAGTAAGGCTGCTGGAGGTTCCAGGCATGCCGACTGCTCGCTATCTGGCTGTAAGTGTCCCTGTGGTGGCGTGCGAGGGGTTGGTCATCTTAGCCGCTGAATTTGGCTAACCCGCCACCAGGGGAAACTGGTGCAAGGAAGAACGAGAAGGGATAAGGGGGTCTAGGGTTAGAGCTCGAGGGGTTTATAAATCAACAGAGAATGCTAGGGTTAAGGTTCCTTTCATCGCATGGTTCGATTGCTTTCCCGATCCGACTACAGGAGGGGGAAGTCTCTAGTCAAGCGTTTCCTTCCATTTTGGGAAGAAGACAACTATTTAAATGGGCCACGCGTCCAATATTGGGCCCAATAAGGGTTGAAACTCAACAAGGATAATTAAAACGTGTACAATATGAGTCAATATTCAAATACCCATATCCTGGGCTAGGATGGTTCAAAAGAGGCGATTCTTGAGTCGTTAGATTCGTATTCGAAATATATACCACTTGGCATATAATAGAGAGCAAGCATATCATATTGAATAGGTTCAAAAATTTCTTAAAAAGGTGATATGTTAAGAGTTTAAAACTTAGGTCCATAAGCAAGTTATGTCACAAAGGTGAAAATCAAGCATATAGAAATCAAAAAGGGTCATCGACCAGTCGAGTCCTCATGGAATTAAACTCATGTTGAATGATGAGAGTTAAAATAGAGAGAGAAATAGTATAATGAAGGAGAGATAAAATTGAGGTTGTCACATCCTTCCCCCCTTACAAGAAATTTCATCCTTGAAATTTGTCTAAGATCATAGTCAAGAGTCAAAGGAAATATCCATCGAGTGTAGGTATCCAACTATGGTTGTCAACACATTCTCCATAATGGGATGCACACTAAGTTGTCATCATCAACGGTTTACTCATCTCAATTATATACACATTTACTTATCATCCCACCATATTATGACATCATCATGGCATTAGGGTTTACCCATCCTTTAGTATCTCTATATTAGGGTTTTTGTTCACATAATCATACGAGACTAAGGTGCATCATCAAATCTATGTTATCAATCCTTAAACGAACATTTTCATGGTCATGACTTCAAACGACACTATCATCGAGGGTGTGTCTCATCTTTACTCTAGATTTCATGCACGCTTTTGTTTTCCCCAAGATTTCCACCAACTCTAATCAATTATGTTCATTATTTTTCCTTTTAAATCTAAAATTACACAATTTATTCATCATGTTCATCTATGTTATGACTCCAAGAGTATTGTCATATCAAGTTGATCATTTGGGTATGAGATTAGGCATGTTACCCTGATTATTCAAGCCGAGATTTCATGACATCATCATATTTAATTTCATGATTTGAAAGCTACATATTTTATGTATGGTATGATTTCGTGTTAGGTCTAGCTTATGTGAGTGACTCATCTAGCATATATCAGTTTTTTAAACATAAGTGAGATATTTCATGTATCAAGCATCATTCGAGGAACAACATTATCATCAATATCGAGGTTTTGCAACTTTCTCACTTGTATCTAGAAAGAGCTTCACAATCTCAAGCCACTCAATCTAAGACATATATGTGTCCAACAAGACATGTTAACCACAAAATTCTACATGTAACACAAATTTCTACCCATCTTCCGAGAATTAAGAGTAACCACTAGATTCCTTTATATATAATCACTAACCCGACTATGAGGCTCGTCATGGATATCAAATATCATGTACATCATCTTAGGGTCTTGGGACATCTCCCTCACCTATATAGCAAGCATCAAATTTTCAATTGCCTCTTTCTCTAGGGTTAGATATTTTCATAGGACACCTAGGGTTCGACATTTTCAAGGAAACCGCACATGCTAGGTCACTCAACTCATATACTTAGAAGTATTCTAGCTAGGGACTCATCATCAAGTATTTCATAATTCATATTTTTCAACATTTCAAATATTTTGGAGTTTAGGTTTCTAACCTTCTCTCGAGGTGCATCGACTTATATCAAAAGGTCACCCTCTTCATATGTCCCATGCTAGAGGCCTTCCTTTGTAAAGAGATTGAGGCCCGTATTGGTCTCGAACCATATATCATATCTCCACATATACAAGACTAGGTACAAGCAAGCATGTCAACCCACTAGCTATGTTTAGCACATCAACCAAGTGGTATGTATAATACAAGGTGCTAGGTTTAGCTAGGGTTGCATGGTCAAACTCATTCCATATCATTAAACATACTCGACCTTCCTCAAACAACTTGGTTCTTATCAACATCGACATCATCATCAATATCATAATCATCATCTTAGGTTTCTAGGTTTTTCACTTGTCTATCCTATATCATGGCTCTAGACAACTCTAGAGACTATCACTATCATCTAAACTCTCTCATCTAGACTTGATGTTACATCTCTTTCTCCTAGGTTGCATGGAAACTCACTGCCTTTCTGTGTGTGGTAACATTTTTCATATGTACATATAATAATACTTGAAATATGTTTTCTCCAACATTTAAACAGGCGATGAAAACCACCATACTCCATTCAAATAAAACCAAAACCAAAACGAGTTACCACACTCATTAGGCAGTCTAGTATCATGACACCTAGAGAACTAGCAAGAACATGGTGCACACTTGTGTAGACATCCTAAGCACATGTCACAAATCATGTCAAGGGAGGTAATTTACACAAGTATACACCTATTTCTAGAACATCTAGGTTCTAACCTAGAGGCTAAGTCAACCTAATCCACAAGGATATTTCATTAAGTTTCTAGGGTTGAGATGTAAAGTGAGTTTAGTTTGTGTTTCATGTGAGCAATGTTTGGTGTAGTTATTGTTCATGCTCTGATACCATCTGTCACGGAACCGGAATCCCACTCCCATGAACCAAATGTATACCAAAGGCGAAATGCGGAAGTGTAAAGCTTAGCACACATGAACAAATAACAAGATACAAGCACCAACATAGTCTCAACATTCAACAAGTATAAATTATACAAAATGTATTGTATTCATGAATTCAGTTACATATTTCCAAAGTCAAGGTACAAGTCATTCATGTGCACTAAATATGGATCTTACAACAAGTACACCTAGCATAGCTCACCAAGCCCTTCATCTTTCTAGCCATCTTTGAACCTAAAAAAAACATACGAGAAATGGGCCAACACACGAGGTGTTGAGTATGGGGCCGAAAGATACATATATGTATAATCTTTGCATAATTTTGAAAATATTTCAAGACTAAACGAACAAGAATAAACATATTAATTGTTTAACAAATGTGAAATCATATTTTATGTCATTTCACTCCATTATACCAACAATATCAAGCATGTTTAAGGCCTTTGACCATCTTCCCGTCGGAAGGGTCCGTAAGGGTGCTCAAGCTTAGCTAACTCTTTAATACGAGAGGGACCTCAAGGACATCACCAAGAGTTAACCCTTTATCAACAATATTATAATGGAGTTTTATACATATATGTGTTCTAGTTATAAAACTGACGAGGCAAACATCGAGTATGACATAGCAATACTACATGGCAATATTGGGCAAGTAAACAAACGAGCATACAATACATATCATTTCAAACAAGAAAGCTAGTCATATAACTAGATAAGGCCCATACCTGATTCATAGATTCTTAACTTAACACATCCATTACCATCTAGCCACATGCCAAACCTGATCAACAACAAGATTACATATATGCATTAGATTCTCATCATTAACCCTAATTAGATGCATTTTAGGGTTTTGGCCAAGATGGGTTCCAAGTTGTTTTTTGGTTCATTATATGATATTGTGCTGGTCTAGAGGTCATCATGATGGTGTGGTTCAAGTTTCATATGCTTTCGAGGTTTCATGTGGACATGATAAGATTTAGGTCATTTATGCTCAAAATAGGTCAAGAGGCTCATAATAGAGTAATCAAGGTCAAAGATTATCAATTCAAGGGGACCAAGCATCAAGTAATGGTCAAGATCAGCAACATCAAGACGTAGCGACATTCATAGGTTAGGTCAACCCAACATTGGATCAAAGTATAATCAAACATTCACATAATAGGGGCATATACATGCATTAGATGTCAAAAGAAACAACCATAGCAAGGAGGATGCTAGGGGCTGATACTAAGGTCAAGCAGAGACATATATTACTTCTTTGGGGTTTATTAGACATTATTTCATCATTAAGTAGCTGGATTATCAAATTAGGGCAAGGTACATCATTAGAATCTCAACACTAGTATATATATCTACAACTAGAGTCATGTATAAGAAATAGAGATGATGATGACTCCCATTAAACTCAATAGGTACAAAAGTTATTGACTTCAAGGTTAGGAGGGTAGATATACATCAAATATTCAAGATTCATCACAATTATGCATTAAGAATGGTCAAAGAAGTCAAAGATCACATATTTAGCATTATCAGAGACTTAGAAGAAGATTCAGAGTCTGAAACTATTCTCATGTTGTAGATCTTTTCGAGTTGATCGATTTGATATATAATTTTGTATACTTTGGCCATAGGAGTTGAGAGATGTTGATTTTAGAAGGTTATGAATCAAACTATAGAGAAGCCAAGCAGCATACCCTTGATTATTTTCCATGTGACACGGATCCTTGGATCGGGGATCAGCGGCCACGGTCAAGGTCGCTCGTCACTGCACCCACCTCTAGTTTGGGCATCCTCGCGCCCGCTGCTCACTGCTCCAGGTGTTGGCCTAGCGGTCTCCATCGGCCAGGAACCGCGTTGAGACACTGTCAACCGCCCACGAGGGGTCGTGCACCCTCGCTCACCACCGTCGCCTACCCCCCTGTGATCCCACTCGGGATTACTCTGTTCCTTCCATGGAATAGGGGAGGAATAGGGGTTCCACGCCCTTACTCAAAGCTATGGCCATCGCGGCCGCTTGGCCTGGGGAAGAAGCAGTAAGGCTGTTGGAGGTTCCAGGCACGCCGGCTGCTCGCTATCTGGCTGTAAGTGTCCCTGTGGTGGCGTGCGAGGGGGTTGGTCATCTTAGCCGCTGAATTTGGCTAACCCGCCGCCAGGGGAAACTGGCGCAAGGAAGAACGAGAAGGTATAAGGGGGTCTAGGGTTAGAGCTCGAGGGGTTTATAAATCAACAGAGAATGCTAGGGTTAAGGTTCCTTTCATCACATGGTTCGATTGCTTTCCCGATCTGACTACAGGAGGGGGAAGTCTCTGGTCAAGCACTTCCTTCCATTTTGGGAAGAAGACAACTATTTAAATGGGCCACGAGTCCAATATTGGGCCCAATAAGGGTTGAAACTCAACAAGGATAATTAAAACGTGTACAATATGAGTCAATATTCAAATACCCATATCCTGGGCTAGGATGGTTCAAAAGAGGCGATTCTTGAGTCGTTAGATTCGTATTCGAAATATCTACCACTTGGCATATAATAGAGAGCAAGCATATCACATTGAATAGGTTCAAAAATTGCTTAAAATGGTGATATGTTAAGAGTTTAAAACTTAGGTCCATAAGCAAGTTATGTCACAAAGGTGAAAATCAAGCATATAGAAATAAAAAAGGGTAATCGACCAGTCAAGTCTTCATGGAATTAAACTCATGTTGAATGATCTGAGTTAAAATATAGAGAGAAATAGTATAATGAAGGAGAGAGAAAATTGAGGTTGTCACAGAGGTGATGATCAAAGTTGTGGTGCAAGTAATTCCCACATATCTGATGAGCATTTTGCAGTTGCCGGCAGGAAAAATTGATGAGATACAAAGTGTTATGGAAAAATTCTAGTGGGAGGCAAACAACAATGAAAGGAAATTAGCATGGTTGAGCTAGAGCAAGTTGTGCAAACCAAAGAGGCTAGGAGGGCTTGGTTTTAGAGATCTCCATGTCTTTAACCAGGCTCTCCTAGAAAATCAATTATGGAGATTGGTTGCAAACCCAAGCTCATTGGTGTGTCGAGTCCTAAATGCAATGTATTTTTCCCGGTCCTCTATCTAGGAAGCAAGAAGAGGACACAATCTGAGCTACACGTGGAGGAGTCTTTGGAACGCTAAAGCTCTCCTAAAGGAAGGGACGGTGTGGAGGATAGGCAATGGGGAGATATAAACATATGGATTGATAAATGGTTACCAGGAGAAGATGATATCATAGAGAGTTTTCATAATAGAGAAAATTCACCTTTCACTCTGGTTAGCGAGCTGATGGTCTAGGAAAAAGGAGATTGGGACCGATCCAAAATACAACAATGCTTTCCCAATTCATTTGTGAGTCACATATGTGCCATCCCTTTGAGCATCGAGATGACAAAGGATGTGTGGTCTTGGTGGTCGGTGCCAAAAGGGGAGTTCACTGTTAAGTCTGCCTATTGGTTGGGTCTACTGGGAAGAGATGAGACGTGTGCCCACATTACACAATTGGGAGTGAAAAACACTAGAGGGGGGGTGAATAGAGTTTTTAAATAATTTTAACAATTTATTGAAGTCAAACAACCACAATTGAAAATTGGAAGAAGGAGACAGGTGTTTAGAGTGGTTCCAACTTTAGCAAATACTAAAGTTGTCAGTCCACTACCCGGTTGCTTACCCAACCAGGATTTTGAAAGTATTTATTTTATTACCTTCTCAAGGATTTATACAAAATACAATACTTTCCTTTACACCCTTTGAACAGCCTTCACTTGAAGTAGGTGCACCAACTTTGAGGTAGCCTTCTTGAAGTAACTCCAAGCTCCCCCTTGAAGTAGCCTTCCTCTCTAGAAGTAACCTCCTGTTGCACCAGCCTTCTGAAGTAGCTCAAAGTCACCTTCTTCGCCAAGAAGATCTCCACCCTCTCCAATCAGCAGCCTCCAACCTAGGAGTAGCAAGGAGAGTACAAACGATAATAGAGAACAAGAAAGGAAAAAGGAAATTACAACTTATCCTTTGTAGCCCAAGGCTTGATTTGCCTAGATCAAGCATATAGATCTCCTAACCAAGTGTATGGACTTGTGATTGCAGTGGGTAGGAGATACTAGCCTATAGGACACGAATTTTGAGCTAAGGAAGGAAGTAGCCAATTGTCACAATGCTCAAATTGCTCACACACAGATTGCTCAAAGTATGCTCAAGGATTTCTCAAGTGTAACAAGTATGTTTGAGTGTCCTATGGCTTGTCCTATTTATAAGAATGGCCTAAGGATGCTTAAGGACGTTCTAGACAACTTCTAGGGGTTTCTAAGTGCTTAACTAGCCGTTAGGTACAAGTTTGTTGCTTTAACAACGGTTAATTAATTAATTCTGCAGTTGCTGTCGGAGACCATCTCGGTCGAAGAATGGTCGACCGAGACACCTACTCGGTCGAACTTTTGTCGACCGACATGCTCTCTGGAACAAGTGATTTGCAACGTCTATCTCCAACTGCCAACTACCTTGTCAGTTGTGTCTAACGGCTACTTTGGATCTTTCTCGGTCGAGAAGATTGTCGACCGAGAGTGTCTCGGTCGAGGAGTTTGTCGACCGAGATTGATCCTGTTTCAATGTTTCAATTTAGGCACTAATTATATGTATGAGTGTGCATATGTGATCCTATTTGAAGGGGATAACTTATCTAAATGTGGTGTTTTAGCTAGGGAAGATCTAACGCTTGATTTACATGCAATCTAAGTACTTGTACATTATATATTTGTATAAGTTTTTTACAAAGCGATTACATTGCATGAAAATATAAACATATAAGCATATGGATTTCCCTAGATGCTTTTTTCATCCACCTTGTTCCTGCACACTCAAGTAGCTCGTTAGATCAATAAGAATGAAATGTTTGTCATAATCAAAACAAAGGGATTTATAGATGTCCATTTAGCCAACAATCTCCCCCTTTTTAAAGATGACAAATATTTCCAAAAATATAAATAAAGGAAATATAAACCATATGAGTTTCATACCTGAAGATTACCTTTTGTAGCTTTTCCTCTTGGTTATAAAATGTGTGCTTATTATTCCCCTTGAATTATGGAACATGAAATCCAATTCACTAGGGAATATAGCAACTTTCAATGTAAAGCCAAGAGTTTATTTATGAAACTCATTGATTGAATGTTTCTAAGTTTTAGTTTTATATTTATTTCTCCCCCTTTGTCATTTCAAAAAGATATCCATTTAGAAATAAAAACTCCCCCTTAATTAGATGTCCCATCAAATCTAATGAAAAAGATGTCCATTTAAAAGCCAAAATATCATGATGCAAGTAAGAGTTTTTGTTTAAGTAGCACAAATATCAAAGAAAACATCTTCCAAAGGAGTGATAAGCAGTTGCTTCCTAATTTTGTTAAATTGATCTAGTGGAAGCGGTTTTGTAAAAATATCAGCCAATTGATCTTCCGTATCAACATGATGAAGGGAAACATGATTCTTGGAGATATGATCCCTTAAAAAGTGATGACGGATTTCAATGTGTTTAGCTCAGCTGTGTAAAATAGGATTGTGTGCTAAGTTTATAGTGCTCGTGTTGTCACAAAAAATAGGCGTAGATGAAAGAGTAAAACCATAATCGTTTAATACTTGTTGCATATAAAGCACTTGAGCACAACAAGACCCGGCTGCCATATATTCAGCTTCAGTTGTAGATAGGGCAACCGTATTTTGTTTCTTGCTAAACCAAGATACTAAAGCTTTCCCTAACAAGAAACAACCACCACTAGTACTCTTGCGATCAAGGCGACAACCAGCATAATCCGCATCAGTATAAGCTTTAAAATCCAAGGATTGTCCTTTTGGATACCATAAAACAAAACAAGTAGTGCCGGCTAGGTAACGAAGAATTCGTTTAACTGCTAGAAAATGAGAGTGCATAGGTTGTGATTGAAATCGAGCACAAAGTCCAACGGGAAACATAATGTCCGGTCTAGAAGCAGTTAAGTAAAGCAAACTACCAATCATGGCTCTATATAAGGAATCATCAATAGGTTCCCCATTTTCATCCTTATCAATTTTAATAGAAGTAGCCATAGGAGTAGTAGCATGTTTGCACTGATCCATCCCAAAACGTTTTAAGAGTTCTTTAGTATATTTTTCTTGGCTTATGAATATTCCGGCAGGTGTTTGCTTAATTTGAAAACCAAGAAAGAAAGTTAGTTCACCCATGAGGCTCATTTCAAATTCTTTTTGCATAATGTCACTAAATTGTGTGCACAATGAATCATTAGAAGCTCCAAAAATAATGTCATCAACATATATTTGCACAACTAGGAAATCAGATGTATATGTTTTGAAAAATAAAGTAGAATCTGAATTTCCAATAGAAAAACCATTATCAAAAAGATATGTCTTGAGCCTTTCATACCAATTTCTAGGTGCTTGTTTTAAACCATAAAGTGCTTTCTTAAGTTTATAAACATAGTCACCTTTTTCCGGTATTTCAAAACCAGGTGGTTGGGCAACATATACTTCTTCTTGAATGATGCCATTTAGAAATGCACTTTTTACATCCATTTGGTAGAGTTTGATGTTTTTATGTGCAGCAATAGCTAGTAACATTCTAATAGCTTCAAGTCTAGATACCGGTGCATATGTTTCATCAAAATCTATTCCTTCTTGTTGATTATATCCTTGTGCTACTTACCCACTTTGCCAAGAGTCTTCAGCCTTCTCCAAGGTCTTACCCACTCTAGCATAAGTCTTCCGCCTTTAAGGACTTTTCTACTCTTCTTGGATCTTCAACCTTTGTGTTATCCTTCTCCTGGAGAAGATCTTCACCTCTTATTCAAACTTGAAGAAGACCAGCAACAACTCCACCTTCACTCAGAGTAGATTGCTTCACCTTTACTTAATGGAGGAAAGGGGTAGGGAAGATCAAGTAGATGAGAGCTTTATAAGCACAAGGAAGTAGATCTCTTAAAACATGCCTATCTCACTCATAATCATGAAATGGAGTGTAAACTAGAGAGAGAAAGTGGCTCAAGGAGTTGCAACACACTCAACTATAGCAAGGACTTAGAATAGCATGAATGAGCAAACTTGGAATGAATTCCAAAGGGTCCTATTTATAGCTGGGGGTGTTCCCTTGAGTTTGGCATCACCTCGGGTCAAAATATAGCCATTTTCTACAATGCAAAAGATCTATTTTCACCCAAAACAACTCACCAATGGGTATAATCAATTTTTCTACATTTTCTATATAGTATATTTGGTCGAGTTCCAATAAAGGTAACTCGATCGATCAATTAAAAGACAAAACCAATTTTCAAACTATCGTTCGAGTTTGTTCTGGGAAACTCAACCGATGAGCTAAAATCAGTTTTGCTTAGTGAGTTGGTCGGTAGAGTTCTGTGAATGTGCAACTCGACCAATGGGTCATCTACAGAAAATCCATCATAGGATCGGTCGAGTTTCCAACTCGACCGATGAACAACTTGTGGCAAATTTTCTAATTTGATTTTTGAGTGATTAAACCTTGGAATTAAGTGTCCCCGATTTTTTCTCATCTTAGTTACAAGTCATATCATCAATACAAGTGATTACAAAAATTATCTAAGGTCATTTGGAGTGATTTCCCAAATTGCACACTTGCATTGCATTTGACTTGAACTTGAACAAGCTAAGGCTTGTATAATTTGATCCTTTTCATGTACCTAAAGCCTGAAATCAATCTTGAACAAACATATTAGATACATAGGAATGGAATGGTTAAGTTATTATCAAAATATGGGCAATTTATAAGT
The DNA here is from genome assembly GCA_963693085.1 of Alisma plantago-aquatica. Taxonomy (NCBI): domain Eukaryota; kingdom Viridiplantae; phylum Streptophyta; class Magnoliopsida; order Alismatales; family Alismataceae; genus Alisma; species Alisma plantago-aquatica. The sequence goes on along the minus strand of OY856415.1, from coordinate 49,654,577 downwards.
CTCAAGTCAACATTCTCCCCGTTTTGACAATGACAAACCATTCCTCAATCATATTGAAAAGGATATTGAAGTTATACCTTTGCCTTGTGAATTGCAAGGGGATTCAAGATTTGAACAATGTGAATTGCTCCCCCTCAATCTATGCTTACTCTAACCTACATGGTTAGTCTATCTACACAAAGAAACATGACATATATATACTATATGTTCCTTTAGCAAGTCACATGATAAAGCATATAATGAATAAGAAAAGGATCACACAGACAATAAAAACAATATGGTTGAGCTTCAAAACATTGAATTTCTCTCCCCCTTTTGACATTATCAAAAAGGAAGGGGGGTAGAAGAGCATTAAAATAGGTCTTATCCAAGAACAACCAAAACATACATTCATAACATGCAATCTTATAGCATACACCAAACAGAGATGAGAGAAACAAACAATCTAAGTCTTAATCAAAATATGATAAAACATGGCACCAACTCATAAGATATAGTAAATCAAAGAGTAAATGTGCACAAAATTAAGATTGCAACACATAAAGCAAGTTCTCAAAAAATAACTACAAGCCAAAATGATGAAAGATAAGATGATAAAATAGTACAACTCAAAACATGTGCCCAGATGTTTCTAATACAAAAATAGCCTAGAAAGATATATATGATCAACATCTAGACTAAAAACTAAGACAACTAAACATATAAGCTATCTATGTACACAACACCATCATTATTAGCATCAGAAGCATCGAGATCATAATCGTCATCTCCATCTATAGGTGTAGCAGATAGAACAACATTGCCTTCATCACCGGAGGCACCAGAAAAACCATCAGAACCATCATCATCAGATGCAACACCATCATCCACATCATCAACAGCCTCCTCAGCAGCCTGGTTTGGAATCTCCTCATCAGTAAGAGAACCAAAACCTCAATCGGGCCAACGTGCATTCTACTCATCCCAAGACATACTAAGAGCATGGAGCTCATTTTCCTATGGGAAGGTAGGAGCAGAACTACTGAGGCTAGCAAGCAGAGTGGCCAAGGGGCCAGCAGTCAGAGGCAACACTCTAGGGGTAGATCCACCAACAACAGAGGGGGTAGCAGTGGAAGATGTAGGTGGAGGGGCAAGGTAAAAGTGATCATATGCAAAGGATGCAGAGTCACCTCCTGGGTAGGGCTGGTAGGCTGGGTAGGGGTGTGCACATGACATGTTCATGTTGAACATGATTGAACATAGGTCCTGATGTAGGTTCTCCTAAACCTAAAGGTTGTATGCCTATTGATGCATCATGTATCCCATAAGGGTTTCATTTGACATAAGGAACAAGGCACAGGCAGGTCGGGAAGGCTGAGGTGGTAGAGGTTCTCAGGTAGAGGAAGAGGTAGAGGCACCAGATTTAGTGGAGGAGAGGATAGGCACAGACTTCTGAAGAGTGGTCTCACTGATACAAACTCCTTTTCAACATGTTTGTAATGAAAGTCATGGAAAAGAGATTTGCCAGTGGCAAGCTGGGAAAGACCACAAATCAGGGCTGGGTAGGGAGGGTGGGTGCCACGAGTGTTCTTTCCTGAGTCAAAGCAGGTCATATAGTGGAGAATATATCTTGACCACTTGACTCTGATGTTCTTCTAAAGACAATACATGGTCATCATAGTGTTTTCTGCAATCTCAATTTGATTCTTCTTGGGATGGATATTGCAGTTAATAACTAGGGTGAGGATGTGTCTCTTGAGATCCAAGGTAGAGGAGGGAAGGGTGCACTTCTTCGAATAAGGGAATTGGGGCTTCTTCAAAAACCTATGAATATCAGCGAAAGTAAGATCACATTTCTTGTAGAAGGCCTTAAGCTCAACTAGGTCAAAGTACTCTGGGTAGTCCTTATGCCAAGTGTCAGTCACTTCAGTACCTGAGAAGAAGATGTTTAGGGTATCCTTAGAAACTTGAAATTTCTTCCCAGCTATCATGGATGCGAGGACTACTTGATTATTAGGTGGGTGTATGAGGGTGTCATAATTCCAATTCAAGTTAGCATAGAATTCATGAACCACTTTTGTGCTAGTGATGGAATTGTTGTAGCATGTGTGTTCAACACCCAAAGCTGAGAGATGGTGATCATTAAGCAACTCTGCTACTTGATCTATGACCTCTTGTCTTCTACATCTAGGCTCAAATAGGGAATGAAATGACAAAGGATTTCAGAGAAGGAGATCCTTATACCTATTTACAGCCTCATTTGAGATGAAAAGAGTGTCATCAAACAGAATCAAGTGGGAGTTGGACGAAGATGAAGGTGTATTAGCTGGGGCGGACCTCTTCCTCCTATTGGATTCCATAGAGACAAAAAAGAGAGGAAGGAGAGAGTAAAAGCTAAAGACTCACCACCAAAACTCATCCACAGACCTAGTTTAGCAAGGGGGAATGTCAAGGGAGGTCAAACTAGGTCAGGATTGGGCTAGGTTGAGGAATGTTAGGGCATGGGTAGAGAGATTAGGGGAATTGGAGGTGGAATTGGTCGACTTTTCTCTAGTTGAGAGGGAGAATAGTCGACCAAACCCATCTTAAAATTGTTCCAGCATGGCCATCGGTCGATTTCTATGAACTCATAAACTTAACTGATAGGCTTTTTTCAAAAATCTCTCGACCTCCGATCGGTCGAGTTGGCAACTCGATTGATGGTCAACCTGATCTAAACATAGGAAACTTAGTTTCTAGCCATTAGAGTGCTAATTAAATTTATTTTTCAAGTCCATTATGTTTTTTGAACACACTTAGGCACATATCACTCATCATTGGGTACTATTTTGCGATAAAACATGCGTTTGTGAAAAATACCCAAAAACAAGAGAAAATCAAGGCAAAATGAACATGAAAAATTGTTTTTTAGCATATTAGCAAGAAAAAATGATCAAAACAAAGGCAAGGCATGTAGGATAGATGTAAAATATCTAGAATGCATATCAAATTCATTCAAAGAAGTTATAAGCAATTTTGATCTAATAAAGTTAAATTGCTCTCTGGCTAGAGGTTTAGTGAAAATGTCCACCAACTAATTTTCTGTGTCCACATGCGTGATATAGATATCCTTTTTAGCAATGTGATCATGGAGAAAATGATTACGAACCTCTATATGTTTAGCTCTACTATGAAAGATAGGATTATGTGACAAGTTAATTACACTAGTATTATCACAATAGATAAGAGAAGCATCAAAATGAATGTTAAAGTCTTGGAGCATTTTCTTCATCCATAGGACCTGGGCACAACAATTCACAGATGCAATGTATTCAGCCTCAATGATTGATAATGCCACTGTGCTCTATTTCTTAGAGAGACAAGACACCAAGCATGGTCCTAAGAGAAAGTAAGTGCCACTTGTGCACTTTCTATCAATCAAGCACCCTGCATAATCTGCATCACTATAAGCAGTAAGAGTACAGTCCCTTGACTCAGGATACCATAGTCCACAATTTTAGGTTTTGGCTAAGTACCTTAAAATACTCTTAATAACTATAATATGCGATTCTTAGGATTTGATTGAAAGTGAGCACACAAGCCAACACTAAACATTATATCAAGTCTAGAGGTAGTAAAGTAAAGTAAACCTCCAATCATACCTCTATAGAGCTTCTCATCTACCTTCTCACCTTCTCCATCTTTGTCAAGTTTGGCTGTGTTTGACATGGGTGTGTCCATCGGCTTGATATTCTCCATTCCAAAGTGTTTGAGTAGTTCACTTGTGTACTTGTCTTGGTTGATGAAGATCCCAACTTTTGTTTGTTTGATTTGAAAGCCGAGGAAGAATGTGAGTTCACCCGTCATACTCATCTTGAATTCACTCTGCATAAGATCACTAAATTCTTTGCAAAGATCAAGGTTTTTTCTGCGAAAAATAATATCATCAACATATATTTGTATGATAAGAAAATTGTTAGAAGTGTCCTTTAGAAATAGGGTAGAATCTAGTTTGCCCATGATATACCCATGATCTAACAAAAAGTTCTTTAATTTCTCATACCAAGCTTTAGGTTCTTGTTTGAGTCCATAGAGAGCTTTTTGTAACAAATAAACATGGTTAGGTAAACTATCATATTCAAAGCCCAGAGGTTGTACAACATACACTTCCTCCTCAATTGTACCATTCAAAAATGCACTTTTAACATCCATTTGATACAGAAGAAAATTTGTATAACTAGTAAGGCAAGCAACATACAAATGGATTTAGGTCTAGCTACATGTGCATATGTTTCATCAAAATCTATACCTTCCTGTTGATTGTAGCCTTGAGCCACTAAACTTGCTTTGTTCCTTACCACATTGCCACTTTCATCAAGCTTGTTGTGGTAGACCCATTTGGTGCTAATGATCTTCCTATCACTTGGTTTTGGCACTAGGGTCCAGACTTTATTCTTTTCAAATTTCTCCAACTCTTTTTGCATAGCAAGGATCCACTCATCATCCCCAAGAGCTTCATTGACATTCTTTGGATCGAGTTGTGAGATGAAGGCACTGTTGGCTTATTCTTTGTTGAATGCAGCCTGCATTTTCACTCTTTCAAATGGATCACCTGAAATCAACTCCTTTGGATGATTCTTTGCAAACCGGGGGGTTGGATCCTTCTTCTCATCATCTTTCTCTTCTTCTTGAGTGACTACCTCTTTTCTCTTTTGGGTGATGTTGAGCTCTTTTAGAATAGGAATTACTTCACTTGCAACATCATCATTTGGGACAATATCTTTGGGAATAGAGGGATTAGTCTCAATAAACTTTAAATTTATAGATTCTTCTACTTTAGTAAGATCAACCTTAAAAACTCTATAAGCCTTGCTAGTAGTTCTATAACTACGAAAGAAAGCCTTATAAGATTTTAGATCAAACTTGTCGAGAGAATCTTTCATATTCAAAACAAAATAAGGACATATGAAAACATGGAAATACTCGATAGAAGGCTTCCTACCATGCCATATCTCATAGGGGGTTCTCTTTAAAGAAGGATGAGTAAAAAACCCGATTTTGCACAAAACATGAGGTACTGACAGCTTCAACCTAAAACTTCTTACGAGTATCATACTCTAGAAGCATGGTCCTAGCCATCTCTTGTAAAGACCTATTCTTCCTCTTTACAACCCCATTTTGATGAGGTGAAGAGAAGTTGTGTGCATAACCAAATTCTTGACAAAAATATTCAAAAAGCTCATTTTCAAATTCTCCCCCATGGTCACTATGGATGGAAACAATCCAACAAGAAGCTTCATTCTCAACCCGTTTACAAAATCTCGAGAAAACATCAAGTGTATCATTTTTAGAAATGAGAAAAAAGGTCCAAGTATATCTAGAAAAATCATCGACAATAACAAGGCAATACTTAGAACCACGAAGCGATTGAGTTCTCATTGGTCCAAATAGATCAATATGAAGAAGCTCAAGAGCTCTCTTGGTACTAAGGACTCCTTTGGATTTGAATTAGGACTTGGTTTTCTTTCCTTGGGTACAAGGTTGTCATTTGTCATCCTTTTCAAAATACAATTTGGGAAGTCCCTTGACCAAGTCCTTTTTTCTCAACTTCTTCAACTGATGCATATTTACATGAACAAGCCAGTGGTGCCAAAAGAAATATCATTCAAGTTGACTACTAGGAATCTACGAATAATAGGCTTAATAGAGTCAAGAAAAATAACATAAAGATTACCACTTCTAGTTCCCATGTATATAACTTTGTAGGTGAGGGAATCTAGAATCAAGCATTTAAAAGAAGTAAATAACACAAGGTAACCATTGTCACATAGTTGACTAACACTAATTAAATTTGATGCATGCCATCCACAAAAAGAATATTCTTGATACACAAGTATTCACCTACATCACCCTCACCTTTGACTTTACCTTTCTTGTTGTCCCCAAAGGTGATTGAACCTCCTTTCTTTTTGGTAAAATTGTTGAAATGGCTTATATCACCTATCATATTCTTAGTACAACCACTATCAACAATCCATCTTCCTTTTTCCTACAATAAAGGAGAATGTCGGTTCCCAACTCAAACTTTGGGATCTGGAGTTAGCTTGGGGACCCATTTCATCTTTGGGTTGGTCCCCTTAGGCTTGTAAGGACAATAAGTAGAATAATGATCATCACATTTGCAATAAGAACAAACCATAGGATTCTTAGTGCCAAAAGACTCTCCTACAAAGAAAGAGGTCTCCTTGCTCTTTTTCTTACCTTTGGCTTTTCTCTTTCCCTTTGATTCTCCCACTACAAATTCCAAACTACTAGTACCACTTTGTTTGGTAGAATGGTCAAGGATTTCATTTGGGGAGTTCTTCCCTTTGAGGAATTTCTATAGGGATGCTCTCAATGTATGGTTATCATCATTTAAGGAAATAATGGTAGAAGATAAGCTATCTATATCATCCCTAGCATGAACAAGATCAACCTCAAGGCATAAGGCTTTAGTTAAATATGAATCCTTTTCAAGAGAAAATAGAGGCAATATTAGCACTAGGCGATAAAGGTATAGAAGATAGATTATTTACTTGACCAAGCAACCTATAATTTTCAGATTTAAGCATTTGGATTTCTTTAAGATAGACATCTCTTTCTTCTCTACGAGCATCAATAAGGATCTTAAATTCAACATTTTTAGTTTTAATCATTTCAAGCTCTTTAAGGCAATTTTGGTTCTCTTCCTTAAGATTTTTTAATGTTCTTAAGATAGATACCATTCTCAACTTCAACCCCATTTTATTGGATCTCAAGATCAAGGTATTTCCCTTACAAATTATCAATACTCTCAAGATTAGATTTCTCATTCAGCTCAAGAATTTCAAGTTTAGCATATAGATCATTTATTTTAGATTTACATTTAGCAAATGATGAACGGGTAGAGATAAGCATGTCAATAATAGATTCCTTAGATAACTCATGCAAACTCACCTCACTTATCTCACTTTCCTCACCAATTTCTTCACTAGTATAGGCCATGAGTGCAAGGTGGCACTCTCCATCTTCTTCAGAGCTTGAGATGCATGAAGATGAAGCTTCCCAAGCTACATGAGCTGCATTCTTGTGTCTTTTCTCCTTCTTGTCCTTCCTCTTATACTTGCTATCCTTCTTGTACTCCTCTTCCTTCTTTGAGATACCCTTGTGGTGTGACTTTCTTGAATTGAGACATTCACTTTTGTAGTTCCCCTTTTGTCCACACTTGTAGTATCTAGGAGTAGAGGAGGAGGAAGCTTGCTTTCCCTTGGAGTGTTTGCCCTTGATGTAGTTGGCTTCATGCTCACTTAGGCCATCATCTTCACTAGAGGAGGAAGGAGAAGTCCGGAAAGCAAGTTGTTGTTGAAGGATGGCCGCCTCCACTTGTGCTTTGAAAGCACTATCTTTGATCTTCTTGGCTTCCTTCTCTTCTTGATTGACTTCTTCTTCTTGCTTGTCAAGCCTTAGCTCATGGGCTTGTAGGTTGCCAATGAGCTCTACAGTTGGGATGTCACAAAGGCTCCTCACTTCTTAAATGGAGGTGACCTTTGACTCCCATCTCATTGGTAGAGTCCTCAAGATCTTGGAGTTGATTACACCTCTATCCAAAGTGTTTCCCAATGCAACCAGCCCGTTGATGATGACATTGAGTCTTGAGTACATCTTCGCAATGCCTTCTTTCTTGCCCATATTGAAGTTCTCTAGAAGGTTATTCAACATGTAGATCTTGGCCTCCTTGACTTACTTTGTGCCTTCATAGGTGATGCACAATTTGTCCCAAATCTCATAGGCACTGTCCCAAGATGAGATCTGGTTGAACTCCATTGGGGTAAGGGCTGCATAGAGGATGCTTATGGCTTTGGCATTGGGTTGGGCTTCTTTAAGAGCAGCCTCACTCCATGTTACAACAACTCTGGTAGGATCTTTGTAAGGTGTGACCATCAGCTTCCACATGTCAAAGTTCATGCCTTGAATGTAGAATTGTATACGCCTCTTCCAATAGAGGAAGTTGGTGCCATCAAAGACCAAAGGACGCATGGAGAAGACTCCCTCTAGGTTGAGAGAACCAAGTAGGTTGTCGTCCATCTTCTCATCTCATGGGATATTGTTGGAGAAGATCCTTGGCTATGATACCACTTATCACGACCTCCTTTAAATAATAATAATACAACCATAGCAGAATCATTTGAACATAATGGAGATCATGACAAATTGTGGACTGATATCATTAATCAAGCAAAACCCATAGAATAAAAGGAAAATCCACCAGAGTGCCTTATTACAAACCACAAACAAGACTCTAAGTCCAACATAAAGAGTTCAAAGAATGAAACTCCAACATAACATAACAAAAAGGAAAGACATCTATCTAGAATGGCACCCCACCAAGTAGGATTCACAAACTATCCTTGAGCTTGAGCTGACGTCCCTGAAGTCTACTTCTTCTCCTCCTCGTCTGCGGACATCTCGTCCCCAGCCCATGCAAGGCAACATAAAACTATGTGAGTGGTACTAAGCAGTTATATAAGAAAATAGCTTATAATTGAAATGGCATGAGAAATAACTTGGAACATAAATACATAACATAATTAACATGATTGCATGAGAACATGATTAACTTAACATGATTTCATAATAAGATGGTTTTTACTTGAGTTGATGTAGTCCCTCTCTTGATTTGCACCCACAATGCTCATAAGGCCATTTAAGGCTCACATAAGGCCAATCAAGGCTCACATAAGGCCAATTAAGGCTCACATAATGCTCCCACAGAGCTCATAAGGCCAATTAAGGCTCACATAAGGCCAATTAAGGCTCACATAACATGATTGAGGGGACTATATCAACATACATGGTTTAATACACTTGAACATAGTTATCATGATTTCTTGATCAATTAGCATGACAGTAATTCATAATGTTCAAAATGAAAGCATATTCATTAAAACAGTAGAAAATGTAAATTCATAGCATTTGCATGGTTTTCATAAGCATAAATTGAATAATAGCATAATTGCACTTTATTGAGTAATCATAACCAATAAACAAATAAAATAAACCCATAACCCTAGAATTATTCTCAGTGTGCATGATCCACTCACCTAATCCTGAAGGGATAGATGAAGTCCTGCTCAGTCCTAATATCCTGTGAATAATATAATTATTAATTAATTACATATGATTAACATAGGTGTATGATTCCCTAATTAAATCTGGAAATTAGGTTGGGAATATGGGTTTGAAACTAGGACCATTGGATAGATCTCGAAAAACTGATCAAAAACCATATATGGATCGTCCCCATCTGAGCTATAGATTATTTTCTATGAATTTGTAAAGAACAGATATATTCTGACCAATCCAAGGCGAGGAAAATTATCTAAAGGTATTTCTGAGAAAATCCGGGAATCAGAGTTCGAAAGATGACTTTGCCCTCGCATTATAAATCTGGGATAGGGGCGTGACAGGACATATTTGTCATTTGGACAAACCTTAGGCGCTCGTGTATACATGATCAAAGCTGACTGAAATCCCGAGAATACCCAAAGGAAGCATTACAGGGAGAAAAACCTGTGAGGGTTAAACTGGGAATAACGCCAATGATTTTGTTCGTCTACAGATTGACCGAGAACTCAGAACAATAGCTGAAATCCTTGAACACAAACTCACGATCTGCTATGAAACCTGAAAAGAGATCATGAGCAACAACTTCCTCACGGTCTACCGAGCTCAGCAACCCCTGACTTGGGTTCAGTGGTGGTCGGGGCTCAAAAACAGGCTCCCGCCATGGCCGAACAACAGGTGTAGAACCAAAATCAAGAGAGGAGAAGAACAACAGTGAGACGACACCTCCGTTGAGTTGGTGAGGGCCAGCCGAAGTCAATGGCACAACAAAACTGTCCGTCAACTCCCAAATCTGTAAGCACAACAGTGGTGTCAAGGAAAAGCAGAGCATGGGAGCTCGAGAATCCGATTTGATGATAGAGCATGAAGCCAGGAAAACCAATGGTAGGCGAAGATCACATTTGATACATGTAAAAATCTTGGGTTGGTAGTTGTGGTCGGAGTATAGACGTCTATCCTGACCAGTGATCGAAGGGCAAGTTTTCCAGTTCTGAAATCGGATTTTGTGGATACAACGCTGGGATGAATCGCACGACCTAACGAGATGAGGAAATCGTAGAACAGATCATGGTGATTGTTACCTGAAGAAGAATTGAACTGGGAGGCACTGATCCTCCCGCTCGAGCTCGCCGGCGCTACCGAGGTAGATCGAGTCCGAGGCAGTTCTTCAGTTGGTACTGATCCTAATTGGCGGCGGAGGAGCATCGTGTTGAGTCCATCAGAGCTTTCTGCGTTGCCGTCTCTTGGTCCGATGGACCCTCACTGCCAAGGGGGGTGGCGCCGTCAACTGGGAAATGAGAGGGTTTTGGGCGTTTTCGTTGTGTGCCGCGCTAGGGCTCAAGCTAGGGTTCGTTAGGTTAGTGGGGATCTCATGAATTGATTGGAGTTGAGATAAAGGCAAGCTGTTGACGAGGGAGAGGGATATCTCAGGCGAGGAATGGGGGCTCTGTTTCCCCCTTCTGCGAGGATTCTGCAGGAGGTTAGGGATGAGGTCCCTGCCCTCAGATCCCCATCCAACGGCTCACAAGGAGCCCGGTTCATTCAAGCTGCGCGTGACGCACAAAAATCTAGAACTTTGGTCAAATCGTGACAATCACATGTATTATTAAGTTGATTACTCAAATAAATCACATTATCTACTAATTTCTTCCTAATAACATTTGGGGCATCTAGGATTATCCAAATCTAACCAAATTTGATATACAAACTAATTCGACCATGAGGAATCTAATTATCCAATTAGATTTTGGATATGAGTTAGGGAAACATGTGTTTTACATTATTAGTTACTTAGGGTAATTAACACATTAATAATCATTGCAAGGGAATTTTATTACCAAAATCCGAGGGGAGCTCTATTATTATTTTATCTACTCATATACCAATCGATGGGATGCACTTTACATGTATGTGTGCCGAAATTATCAATTAACCCCTAACTAGTCATTATTGCATAATTAGGGTTGAATTCTCATGCATTATTCATGACATTAATATGACTAATTATTGATGTAAATGATTCCATTCAAGGTCCACTTGGCACATTTAGCTCATTTTGAAATACGAATTAAGCATGGTCTATACTTAAGTCATCATATGAAAAATGGATTCTTTCAATTTATGGTTTCATCTTTATTAAATAACAAAAATTTTGGGACTAAAATTTGAGGGTCGTTACAATCTACCCACCTTATAGAAATTTTGTCCTCGAAATTTTTATGTCATATTAAAGTACTACCCACCTTAGGGTTTCACATATATGTACCCTAACTTATTGTCTGATCGTAACATTTCATAAGACAACACTAAGCATAATCATGATATGGTATTAACATGGATAAGTTTTGCATTATTTCTAACATGACTGGTAAAACTTAATGAGTGCATGAGTTGTTAATGTAATTTGAAAACTAAATCTTACCTTCATCATCCACCATAGAAAAAACCCTAGCTTTCCTTTTCTCTGGGGGACCTGGGTTAGGGTTCTGACCTGCTCCTTTCTTTGCAGCTAACTTAGGGCATTTGTCCTTAAAGTGCCCTTCTCCTCCCCAGTAAAAGCAAACACCTAAGCCCAACCTGCATGGTCCTGCATGTGATTTTCCATACTCGGTGCATGCATCCCTAACTGGGGGATTCTCAAGGGCCTTGCGCTTCTTGTGATCATTGTAGTGTCGGTCCTGATTGTTGTAGTCGTGATGGTGACAATGTCCATTGTGGGAGTTCTTCTTCCAAGTCCTCCCTGGGTGATCCTCGAGCTCAAGTGCCGCATCTAGGGCTTCCTGCATCATCTTGTGGCCTCATCCAGAAAGTGAGTAGCTGAGATCATCCTTGAGACCTCGAATGAACTTCTTGGCTCGCTTCAGCTCAGTCATCTCGGTCCCGTACTTCTGGAGGATGCGAAACTTCATTGCGTACTGGGTGACAGTCATGTCGCCACACTATCGCAGATGAAGGAACTCTAACTCCTTCTTCTCCATCATCGCTTCTGACACATAGTGGCCCTTGAAAGCTTCTACAAACTCCTCCCATGTGAGTAGCTCTTCATTTGGGTCTCTGGCATCACAGAAGTTTTCCCACCAAATGCGAGCTGGTCCTCTAAGCATGTGAGTCCCGAACCTGACGCGTGACTCCTCAGAACAGTCCAAGTCATGGAAGCAATGCTTCAGGTTGCGAATCCAGGCCTCAGCCTTACCTACAACATCGAGCTCTTCTTCTCCCACGAACGTCTCAGGTTTCACCTTGAGGAAATCTATTAAGGTGACTTCATTCCTCCTCTGATGACGGCCTCCCATTGCATCAGATAAAGCTCTGACCAACATATTGTATGAAAGGGGAGGGTCTTCTCCATGGGGGTTCTCCTCATGCTCAAAGTCATGATCACTCTCTCCACCAGAGTGAGGGGGTGACTTGTCATGCTCAGGGCGACACTTAGGGGCCATCTGGAATAGGAAAGGAGACTTGGATAAGCACATGGAGTGACACATAAGATCCTACTATGGTGGCCATTCTAGGATCGCTCTGATACCATTTTGTCACGACCTCCTTTTTAATAATAATAATACAACCATAGCGGAAGCATTTGAACATAATGGAGATCATGACAAATTGTGGACTGATATCATTAATCAAGCAAAATCCATAGAATAAAAGGAAAATCCACCAGAGTGCCTTATTACAAACCACAAACAAGACTCTAAGTCCAACATAAAGAGTTCAAAGAATGAAACTCCAACATAACATAACAAAAAGGAAAGACATCTATCTAGAATGGCACCCCACCAAGTAGGATTCACGAACTATCCTTGATCTTGAGCTGGAGTCCCTGAAGTCTACTTCTTCTCCTCCTCGTCTGCGGACATCTCGTCCCCAACCCATGCAAGGCAACGTAAAACTATGTGAGTGGCACTGAGCAGTTATATAAGAAAATAGCTTATAATTGAAATGGCATGAGAAATAACTTGGAACATAAATACATAACATAATTAACATGATTGCATGAGAACATGATTAACTTAACATGATTTCATAATAAGATGGTTTTTACTTGAGTTGATGTAGTCCCTCTCCTGATTTGCACTCACAATGCTCATAAGGCCATTTAAGGCTCACATAAGGCCAATCAAGGCTCACATAAGGCCAATTAAGGCTCACATAATGCTCCCAAAGAGCTCATAAGGCCAATTAAGGCTCACATAAGGCCAATTAAGGCTCACATAACATGATTGAGGGGAGTATATCAACATACATGGTTTAATACACTTGAACATAGTTATCATGATTTCTTGATCAATTAGCATGACAGTAATTCATAATGTTCAAAATGAAAGCATATTCATTAAAATAGTAGAAAACGTAAATTCATAGCATTTGCATGGTTTTCATAATCATAAATTGAATAATAGCATAATTGCACTTTATTGAGTAATCATAACCAATAAACAAATAAAATAAACCCATAACCCTAGAATTATGCTCAGTGTGCATGATCCACTCACCTGATCCTGAAGGGATAGGTGAAGTCCTGCTCAGTCCTAATATCCTGTGAATAATATAATTATTAATTAATTACATATGATTAACATAGGTGTATGATTCCCTAATTAAATCTGGAAATTAGGTTGGGAATATGGGTCAGAAACTAGGACCATTGGATAGATCTCGAAAAATTGATCAAAAACCATATATGGATCGTCCCCATCTGAGCTATAGATTATTTTCTATGAATTTGTAAAGAACAGATATATTCTGACCAATCCGAGGTGAGGAAAATTATTTAAAGGTATTTCTGAGAAAATCCGGGAATCAGAGTTCGAAAGACGACTTTGCCCTCGCATTATAAATCTGGGATAGGGGCGTGACAGGGGCTCATGTATACATGATCAAAGCTTACTGAAATCCCGAGAATACCCAAAGGAAGCATTACAGGGAGAAAAACCTGTGAGGGTTAAACTGGGAATAACGCCAATGATTTTGTTCGTCTATAGATTGACCGAGAACTCAGAGCAATAGCTGAAATCCTTGAACACAAACTCGCGATCTGCTATGAAACCTGAAAAGAGATCATGAGCAAAAACTTCCTCACGGTCTACCGAGCTCAGCAACCCCTGACTTGGGTTTAGTGGTGGTCGGGGCTCAAAAACAGGCTCCCGCCATGGACGACCAACATGTGTAGAACCAAAATCAAGAGAGGAGAAGAACAACAGTGAGACGACACCTCCGTTGAGTTGGTGAGGGCCAGCCGAAGTCAATGGCGCAACAAAACTGTCCGCTGACTCCCAAAACTGTAAGCACAGTAGTGGTGTCAAGGAAAAGCAAAGCATGGGAGCTCGAGAATCTGATTTGATGATAGAGCATGAAGCCAGGAAAACCAAGGGTAGGCGAAGATCACATTTGATATATGTAAAAATCTTGGGTTGGTAGTTGTGGTCGGAGCATAGCCGTCTATCCTGACCAGTGATCGAAGGGCAAGTTTTCCAGTTCTGAAATCAGATTTTGTGGATACAACGCTGGGATGAATCGCATGACCTAACGAGATGAGGAAATCGTAGAACAGATCATGGTGATCGTTACCTGAAGAAGAATTGAACTGGGAGGCACTGATCCTCCCGCTCGAGCTCGCCAGCGCTGCTGAGGTAGATCGAGTCTGAGGCAGTTCTTCAGTTGGTACTGATCCTAATTGGCGGCGGAGGAGCATCGTGTTGAGTCCATCGGAGCTTTCTGCGTTTCCGTCTCTTGGTCCGATGGACCCTCACTGCCAAGGGGGGTGGCGCCATCGACTGGGAAATGAGAGGGTTTTGGGCGTTTTCGCTGTGTGCCGCGCTAGGGCTCAAGCTAGGGTTCGTTAGGTTAGTGGGGATCTCATGAATCGATTGGAGTTGAGATAAAGGCAAGCTGTTGACGAGGGAGAGGGATATCTCGGGCGAGGAATGGGGGCTCTGTTCCCCCCTTCCGCACGGATTCTGCGGGAGGTTAGGGATGAGGTCCCTTCCCTCAGATCCCCATCCAATGGCTCACAAGGATCCCAGTTCATTCAAGCTACGCGTGATGCACAAAAAGCTAGAACTTTGGTCAAATCGTGACAATCACATGTATTATTAAGTTTATTACTCAAATAAATCACATTATCTACTAATTTCTTCCTCATAACATTTGGGGCATCTAGGATTATCCAAATCTAACCAAATTTGATATACAAACTAATTCGACCATGAGGAATCTAATTATCTAATTAGATTTTGGATATGAGTTAGGGAAACATGTGTTTTACATTATTAGTTACTTAGGGTAATTAACACATTAATAATCATTGCAAGGGAATTTTATTACCAAAATCCGAGGGGAGCTCTATTATTATTTTATCTACTCATATACCAATCAATGGGATGCACTTTACATGTATGTGTGCCAAAATTATCAATTAACCCCTAACTAGTCATTATTGCATAATTAGGGTTGAATTCTCATGCATTATTCATGACATTAATATGACTAATTATTGATGTAAATGATTCCATTCAAGGTCCACTTGGCACATTTAGCTCATTTTGAAATACGAATTAAGCATGGTCTATACTTAAGTCATCATACGAAAAATGGATTCTTTCAATTTAGGGTGTCACCTTTATTAAATATAAAAAAATTTGGGACTAAAATTTGAGGGTCGTTACACCACTTGTTGGATCTAGGGCTCTAGAAGGGTGGGGGTGAATAGAGCTTCAAAAATTATCACAAGATATATTTGACTTTCAAATTATATCAAATTAAAACCAATAGCTTAAGTGCAATTTGAAGTCCTAACTAACAAGCATAGCAAGGATGAGAGGAATTGATAGCAAGCACTTGACAAGGTCATATAGTGTAGTTCCACTCTCCAAACTAGGAGAGAGTCAGTCCACTACCTAGAGAGGTCAACCTCTAGGACTTTTCAAGTGCTTTTCTCTATATATTCACCAATAAGAGTTACAACACACGACCACCTCTATGGGCGATATTGTTATTAGGCCAGCCATGCAAAAATCATGGGACCCATATGGTCCTATAGCTGCTGCCAATATGTCAATTAAGATGTGCCATATGTTGACTGGTTTCTTCTCTAGGATACTCCACAAGATGTCTATATCCATTCATGTTACATTCTCAGTATCTAATATGAAGAATAGGACATTGGCGAATATCTTGTGTATTAGTCACATTATTCTTAAGTGACCTTTCTCTGGTCTGGTTGGTGAGAAATCCTTGGGTGTCTCCATCCATTCTGGCCTTATTGGCTGCTTCAACTTGCTTAAAAATGTCAGTGAAGATAAAATTCATCCATTTCTCTGTTAGAATGTAGTCCTGCTTAACTATCCTGATTGTGAACTTGTATCCTCCCTCACACTCTTTGACTTCATCCACTATGAATGGAAAGATGACATAAATTCTAAGGTAAGTTCTTCATAAGTGATATAGCTGTCGAAGCAGATTCAATAAAGTCCCACCTCATTTAGATGGTCTTTTACTCGTCGGTTGATTCCTAGTTTAATTAGGGTGTTGACATCCCCAAATCTTGTTGCCTTAAAGGATTTGTTCCTCAATAACTAGTTCCATGCCTTAGCATGTTCATCATCCCTTGCGATGAAATAGTTATCAGCCTAAGGTTTGTAGACAACATTCACTGCCTGGGGGACGTTCCTGATAATTGTTTCACTAGTAGTGGTGACTACTGGCTGTGGGATTACTTTGTAAAGAGGTGAGATCACCTCCTTACTAAAATTTAAAGGAAATACAAAACATCCACAATTTTCATAAAAAGAGAGATTTTGGGATGCTTGCATAATAATCCAAATAAATAAGCATGATCTCGATACATTGTAAAATGCCAATAGCAGCCAAAATAAAAGTACTAAGCCTATTACATGACTTTCATTGTTCACTACATGATTGTTCCCAAAAGAAAAAGATCAGAGAAAAGGATCTAGCTATAGCAACCTAGACATCCTTTCAGATAGCTTGAGATCTACTCCTGAGATGGCTTCCTTCAAACTTGTCCTTCTCCTTACTCAGCACTAGCACCTGGGTGGTTGGGAAGACACCCAGCAAAAGGGAAAGGGAAGAAAAGTATGTGACACAAAATTAGTCTAGGATAACAAGTAATTAAAGTAAATAAAAATAGGCTAGGGTTCATCATAAGATGAATATAACAAGAGAACAAGGCTATATTCAAAAGAAACTTGCCATTAACAATCATATATAAAAGGATTTGCATGTAAGATAATTATGTCTACCTAACTAAGTAGGGTTGAGGCACCTACCAGACCTCTAACCTATAGGTGAGGGGAGAATAAGATATTCCTAGTCACCTACACAATAATATGGGGAGAATAAAACCATTCCCCAGGGTGATTAAATACACGCCCTCTGTGGGTGGTTGTACATAAGTACCACTACTTTAAATTAAATAGAACATAAATCTACATGCTAGAAAAGTAGTCATGGCAAGAGTAATCAAAATATTCAATAAGCATGGTAGTGGGGTATAAGACCCAAACAAGATGAATTTATAAAATGATTTGAGGCATAGGTGCATTAGGTATCAAGAATAGGGAATTAGATTCAATTAAGCCTCATTAGGGAAAAGTAGGTTAAGGCATAAATTATTTATTTATTTATTTTGATTTTCGAAATTTTATATTACAATTTTTAAAGACAAATGCAATCCATAATGATGTACCCGAAAATACAATATTTTTCATTTAGCTAAGATATCATATGCACATACCTCTTCCTTAGAGTCCTAGAAACCACTTTTTAGAACCTTTAAACGAGATCAAGGTCCACTTGTCCTAACATCATTATCATGTTCATACATTATAACTGTGTTCATTCATTAAAGACTTAAAACTCCAAGGTTACCAACTTGTACTACAAACCGTTGATTTAGGTCCTAAAACCATCACTACTATCTTAGTTAGGGTTTTCTTATCAAAATAACATATAATTTTATATGTTTTAGAGATATGGACTTAGAGGATTTTTAGTGATTTTTAATCATTTTAATCATTCTAAAAAAACTTTTTCAAAAAACTCAGAATCAAGCATCAAAATTATTTTTATTAGATAGAGGGGATTTTTCCGAGTTCAAAACATATTTTATTTTGATTTCTGGACCTAGGAATTAATTATTGTGAATTTTCTAGTTCTAACTAATAGGAAAATTCTAAAAAAAATCAAATTTCGTTTAAACAGCAGAGAGCGAGCGAGAGAGAGAGAGAGAGAGAGACCTGGCCCACTGCTTGACCCAATAGCCGTGGGCCAAGTTAGCGGCCCTCCTCGCTGGCTGCTGAGTTGACGCCAGTCAAGGCTGGGTCCAAACAAAATAAAAGGATGAGGCTACACTTAGCGCGAAACAGAGAAGAAGAGAAGAAGAAATGGAGGGCGAATCCGCCATTATACAAGGGGGTATCATCCCCTTCCCCTGCTTGTGACATGGTGCCAAGCTGCAAGAAACAACTTGTGTGGGGTTTTGGGCGAAATCGTTAGTTGCGACCAAACAAAAAAATAAGAGGCTCAAAAGAAAGAACAGAGAAAGACAAATTCAATGGTACCTTAGATTCGATCGAAGATGGAGGAAGGAGAGAGAGAGCATCTCCACAAGCCCATGGTCTTCAACAACTCATTGGGGGGGTCAAATGGGTATGAATTGAGCAATTGGAAGGTGGGATGAGTTGCAAAGGTGATGGAGATGCTCAGGGTAAGGGTATTTATAGTAAAGGGGGTGTAGTCCAGGGTTTTAGAAATCGGGGTGAGAGGGTAGATACAAGAAATTTCGGAATTCTTTGAATAATCATCAAGTAACCTAAATGTTAGGATAATTAGGTGCAAAATTGAGAGAGGAGTCCAACGAACCAATAATCTCGTGATTTGGTCAAGTGTAGAGAGAGATAATTAAATTTGAAAAATCACAAAAAGCTTCCCTATTTCCCAAACCGATCCGAGGTAGGAGATGACCCCAGACCATCCAATGGATCCACGAGGCTCTCATAGCTGTTGGATCATGCACATATTATATTAGTCGCGTGACATTTATTTTCTGAGTTGTATTATAATTCGAATAAAGTGATATATTTATTATTAAATGAATTTCTCTTTCTTCTTTTGAGGGATCAAAAATTTCCAAATTTAATAAAAATTGACACCCTGACTGATTTTGAGGTGTAGAATCCGAATATGGAATTAGTTTTGCCTTTTGGGATTTTTAATGGGTTAAATAATTGAAAACTCATTTTCTCTTTCCTCCTTCATTTATGACTCAATATTATCCAAATATGATGAAATTTCACCCATGTGTCCCAATTAATGTCTTATATATGATTTTGCCATTAATTGATCATGTTGTTGCCATTTATTTTATTAATTATCAAAATGAAGGTTCTACACACTTTCCCTCTCCTAATTTTTCACATTATCCAAATATCATCCAAATTAGTTGAAAACTTGCCCAAAGGCTTATTTTCATATTTAGATTACAATTTGGAATTCATTTTCCAATTTGAGGACATTAAGTATTTTATTTCTCTTTCTTGGCTTATTTCCTATTTTCCTTTAATAAAGACTTATATATATGTATGTATATATGTATATATGTGTGTGTACACACAC
The DNA here is from genome assembly GCA_963693085.1 of Alisma plantago-aquatica. Taxonomy (NCBI): domain Eukaryota; kingdom Viridiplantae; phylum Streptophyta; class Magnoliopsida; order Alismatales; family Alismataceae; genus Alisma; species Alisma plantago-aquatica. The sequence goes on along the minus strand of OY856415.1, from coordinate 49,634,840 downwards.
ACACACACACACACACACATATATATATATATATATATATATATATATATATATATATATATATATACTTTCCAAATGGGGTGATACTTGGCCCTTAAGTAACTTTGAGTTCAAGAAAATGAGATTGAGTATCAAATTATCTCGTGGGTTTCCTATTTGTGATTTTTGGAAATAATATATTCCAAATTATCTCCTTTTATCCAATTATAACATTTATCATCTCCTTTAAGCACATTTTGGGATTTCTTTTCTTTTCCATATTATAAAAAGTCCTAGAAAGTTCTAGCACGAATTCTTTTAATATTTTTATTAATTAAGTGGACAATTGCACTTAGGCCTATTACTTAGACTTCTACTGTGGTATTTGTGCATAAAACCCTTTACTAAAAATAAAAGGGAAATATTTATCCATTAACCATCATAGTTCCACTAAATCAACTCCAAAGACATATGTGACAAGAATGAAGAACAAATCTTATTGAAAAAGGGTACAAAGAGGTACATAGTAGATTTTAGTATGTTACAATACTCCACCCCTTAAAAAGGATTTCATCCCCAAAATATCAGATAAAAAGGGAAGGATGAGTACATAAAATCTCATCTCTCAACTCCCAAGTGGTTTCTTCCAAACCATGATATCTCCACAGAACCTTCACCACCTCTATCTCCTTGCTTTTCAGCTGCTTTACTCAGGAGTCAAGGATCTTCTTAGGTAGCTCTTCATAGATCAGATTCTCATCATATATCATAATATGGTGGAAGAACTATCTTGGTAAGATCTCATGGTATGTGTATATAGATGAAATCATAAAAGTGGACACAATCAATGCAAAAACTTTTTAAGGTTGTAGAAAATATAAGCTTTTAGGTTTAAAGAAACATATTAACTTTTGCTAAAACTTATATAAAGGTGAGAAAGAAAAGAAACAACTTTAGAGACTTTGTTTTTAAAATAGTTCACATTTAAGTGCATTTCCATTATACCATACAAGGCCCATGACCAGTTTCTCAAGGAAGGGTCTGTGAGACTACACAGATAGTATCCAAAGGTTCGCCCTATTTCATGCTCATGATGGATCTCAAGGAACAAATTCCAAGATCTAAGCCTATTTCAAATAGTTTTTCCTTGCTTGAACAAAACAACTAGGTGCATGGAGCCTTATTCCCTTTCCCAGAGAATATAGGAAGGTACAATAAGGGTTGTATAATCGACATATATGATTACTTTTGTAGTTTTGTCAACATAATATAAACAAGACAAAATGTAATAGTCATAGAGAACAAATATCTCAAAGAATACATACAACCAATCATAGGGATCATACATATAAAATACAAGCATCAAAATCATGTTAAAGGTCAATTGGAGGTAAGGGATACCATGTAATAATAGAAATAGATTAATGTGTTGAAACCATTTTAAGTGAAAATCTTATGTTTTTTGATCAGTATAGTGTATTTACTTAAAATATTTGTGCAAAGGATCAATTTGTTACAATTGTTATAAGTTCATGATATTTATTGATTTTTGGGAAGAGAAAGTCAATCACACTTTCTTTGAGGATAAATAATTTGTTGATGAGCGCCCCATGTAGACCGATAGAAATATCATAGTCAAAGACACACACTTTCACTTTTAACGGATATGCGGCTCAAGATATGGATTATGAGTTCATCCTCGATCGATAGGGACTGGGTGGTCGTCGTTGCTCTCCATCATGCACATATTTGGCATCTACAATAATAGTTTCTTGTTTACTCTATCATGATATATGACCTCGACGTTTCCCCTCTCACAAGGGAATCTCTATTTGAGAAACATCCGGCGCTGATTGGGCTTTACTGGAGCATAGGAGAAAATGAGCGAGATAACGGGGAGGAGCTCTATAATCTACCTTTCACCATCACTTTATGCCGCACAGTCAAAATGGGCATTTCTTGGGGACATGGGGGATTGGGGAAGAAACCACCCACGCGGTAGCAAGGGAGGAAAAACTACAGAAGAATGGAAGAAATTGGTTGGAGAATAAAAGTTTTTGGTCACTATTGTGTCTAAAAAGAGAAATAACGAAAGAGGGAGAAAGGGAAAAGCAAATAAGGAATAAACAAGAGTGTGTAATGGCTTGCGTGGCTTGTCCAGTAACAGTGTGGCATTGTATCGTGCATCATGCCGCCTACTGTCGAAAATAGATGAGGGAGAGCCAGAGAGGATGATGCCCCCAATCCATTGGATCGTGGGTCGAATATGGGGTCCCAGGACCCAAGGCTCCCATTAGTTGATAGACGTGCAAGAATATTTCTGATGTGGCTAGGATCTAGAAAAATGACTTAAAATGCCAGATTCTTCATATAACTTGAAAAAAATGTAGAAATTTTTGGACAAAATAATTAAGCTAAAATTATAAAAAAGGTTCATCATAATGAGTAGAACACGTACACAATTTTTAGAGCCGAAATACAATGCCTTTATACTTCAATTAATTAATTTTATCAATAATCCTATTTATATCAAAGTTGGATGTCATGAGTTACATAATACTCCAATTTGTGGTCATATTTTAAAAATGAGAGTGATAAATAATCTAGTATTCGTTCAATGATAAAATGGGATAAAATCAAACAATATTAGATATAACCAAGGGAATAAAAGATAACTTATATTTAATACCAATATTCCCCTTCATCACTTCCTTTCATTTTAAAAAGTAATTTTGTTCCCAAAATTTAAACAATCCTTAAAAAGTTGTAACTTTATATTATATTCCATATCAAAACATCTATGTAGTCACCATATATTTTCATTACCACATGATCATCAATATTATTAGGATACACTAAAAATGTCCTCGGACATAGCCATAATGATTCCCCTTAGGTAACAAATGGATAGATCATGTCATAGATCAAGAGATTATAGTTGATTGATTCAAGAATAAACTTTGAATTTCACATTCACTATTAGGTTTTTAAGCTTATGCATTTTCCCTAGGTGTGGTTTTGCATTCATGGTTGAGATTTCATGTTTCATATATTCAAGACCAATATTTGTATTCAATATAAAATTAAAATCAAAGGATCATACCATGGCTCGTCTACCATAGCTCATTACTCAAAATCATAATTGAAGAATCATGATCATTATCAATTTTAAGATTCAAGATACCAAAGTGATAAACATATATATTGCAAAGGTGATCTCAATCTTGAATTAGGGAAACATAGAATTCAAACAAATATCATGACAAAAAATCAAGAGTCAATTTTTTTAAAATAAATTATGTCTATCAATATTTGGTCATAAAATATCACGAGTCTAACAATTCTATATCTAGTGTACTAATTTCCCATCTAAACCATAGGTGTGATCATTCATCCATTAAAAACAATATAGCAACCTTTCATTACTTGACATCAATTTTAATCATCATAGAATTCAAGGTTGATGAATGATTTATACCTAGGTCCTTCTAGGAACTTTAACCTTAAGCTTATAAACAAAATAATAATGTTCAATATTATCATCAAAACAAGATCCAATATTTAAGTTTCAACAACATGCCAAGATTTTATGCATCCAATTTTTCTGTCCAGAGAGATCATAACCATAAGAAAGGATTGCTTTTCAGAATCTCCAAATAATCACAAGATTAAATTTAGATAAAGTCATAATAGGAATGTGACATAGGTTAGGGGAGTCATGAATAAACTCCAACCTAGTCTAGCACATTTTCCTATGAGAATATTTCATTAGTGTGGGTGTTCCAATATCATTGAGATATTAAATGACAACCAAAGGTATGTGCTAGTTATCCGATTTGCATTTCAAAAAGTCACAAAATCATAAATCAATTTTTATAAAAGTGAAACCACAGTTGATGTGTATGATATATCCAACATCATGATTTTGTTTCCTTCCTCTCATGGATAAAAGCAAGGTTACAATTAGAAATATACAGAGTCAATTTAGACTTTCCAATAGCCAAAGCATAATAAAATGTCACTGATATCTCATATCTCTCAAATAATTTAATATCTATTTTTAGAAGGAGGTATTATAATTAATAGAGCTTGCCTCTTGTAATAAATTCATCCATGATGATCAAAGTGTCCTGACACATAACCCACATCAAAGTATGAACTATGATCCATAACGATAGGGAAAGTCTTACTTAGTCATGTTTAAGGCTAATCAAAGATATATATGGACAACATACATTAATTCAACTGGGACCTATCCAACATGAGGTATAAATCTTAAGTTCCAATTATTTCACAATATACAAGATCCTTGTATTACCTTAACTTAGAAATTATTTATACTATATTTGAAAAAAAGAGTTGGTGAGATCTAATAAATGTATATGAGTGCATAATCAAGGGTATTTTCATTTAGCATAATGGAGTTTTGCAAGTGATAATTAGATCATGTCACCATTATTATCATAGTCAACTTTTATGGATTCATTCAGATTTTCATTTTCACATACATAGGCTCCCCATAATCAATAGATCATATGAGTGATAGTCATTCAAATAAACAAGATGAGAAGAATAACTAACCATCATCTAATGGATGTCTTGGGATAATCCTTAAATAAGAGATGCGGTTCTAGAAGATTGTCTAGGGTTTAACGGAAAGGTCCTTAATCTAATCTTGAATTCACTATGACTAGGTAGGTGCAAAAAGGAGACCTAAACGACTACATCAAGGCATATATGAAGTAAGACCCTCCCCCCTAAATTTTGCACCAATCCTGGTCAACTCGATTTCACCATTATGTACTTTGGTTTTCCCTGAGTTTATATAAGATATTATTGATGTGTTTTAAAAATACATAGAGGTTGTACGTTTGGCTCTAATATCATTCATCATAGAACTATTTATTACCCAAAACCAAACTTCCTAGGCTATAAAGCCATTAGCAAAAGGACTTGAGCAATCATCCCTAGAAAGGCTCAAACCACATAACATACATGAATAAAACAACAAGAAATGTTCTTCATATACATTAAAAATAAGGTTTACATCATATCCCATAGGAAACGAAAGGGCAGAGATATAATTCAAAATGAAACTAGCGAATATAAGAAGATAAAAGATCAACACCCTTTAATTATACACAAACCTATTGGACTTACATTTAGTGTTACATTTTTAGAACTCTCAGTCGAAATCATAATATAGAAGAATCATGATTATGGTTAGCTTTCATGGTGTATCAATTATACCTGAGATCATAAAATAAAAATAAATGCAAACACATTGGTATGTTGTAAAATGAAATAAACTTTCCAATTTAGAGAAATATATTCACTTGGCCAAAACTTACATAAAGGAAAGAAACAAAGAAACCAACTTCAAAGACATTGTTTTTAACACAAAGAATATTCTAAGTGCATTTATATTATACCATACAACATCATCATTAGTCATTTTACGCACTTCCAAAGGAAAGGGTCTGTGAGCGACCACAAGGATAGTAGAATCCAAGGGTTAACCCTATTTCAAGTTTTTGAGGGACCGCAAGATACAAATTCTAAGAGCTAACCTTATTCAGAGTTTGTTCCCGTTCTTCAACAAAATAATTAGGCCCTTTTCTTAAGAATAGATGTAGGTATAACACAGATTGCATAATGGATATATATGAATATATTTGTAGTTTTGTCAACATATTATAAACAAGACAAAAGTCATAAGGAACAAGTAGATTGAACCATACATATATCCAAGCATAAGGACTCATACATATAAAATACAAGCATCAATATTAAAATAAAGGTCAATATGAGGTAGCACATACCTTAATACAAGAGAACTAGATTAAAAAAATGATCAGATCTTTGTAAAAAGTCCACTAAAGATCCTAAGAATAAAGAAAGAATGATTTGATTAAAATCAACAGTAATATATTATGGTTACTTTCATGAGTTTTAGGTGTTTCACCTAGTATTAGTATTATCTCATTCAACATTGATAGATTTCAACATCTCAAAAGAATTCAAGTTCAACATCATGTGTCATATTATTCCAGAGATCATACTTAAATTAGAATAAACATCCTAAATTAGACATTTTGAACTATGGTTACTTGATTTAAAAAGGGATATGATATCATTTGATAACACTAATCTTTAACATATCCACATTATTCTACAGTTCATGTAACATTGTCATAGTTAATACTCTAAAAGAGTGACTAACACCAATTTTATGTCAGAAGGCATAAAAACTTACTGGTTTAGTTGTCATAAAATATTATGGAGTACTACTGGATCAATATTTGTATAAGGATTAAAGGTCTATCATCAAAAGTCCATATTAAGTCATATATCAAGGTATATTGTCATCATAAGTACACATGTGTGATCAAGATTGAAACTTGGTTTCTAATGCATTAAAAGTTATTGATCATTAGACAATAAGTAGCACTGAGCCATTATCAGGTTGACATGGCATAATAGGGCACTAATCACATTAAAGATATCAAAATTTATCATTTTTAGGGTGTCAATAATATTAGATAAGATTCAGGTCTTGAAACCATTTTTTTACATAAAAGAGGGATAATATTATTCATCTTGTTCCCTCCATCCAGGCTCAACAAGAACTAGTACATCATTGTTTCCATCGATACACTATAATGTGTTGTCTCTAGCAATAAACTTAAGATCCTCCCTAAAAGTATTAATATGACTTGATGGAAGTCACATCATGTGTAGACTCTCCACAGGGTTTTTCAGGTGGATTTTTTCTAGTCCATTAGCTATTTTATTAGTCTCTCTATTACCATATGTTACCAAGACATAGTCGAAATGCTCCCTCATGTTCCTCACCTTGCTTCTCTAGATGGCATAGATAGGTTATTTCTCTGATTGCTAAGTTAATATCTTCAAGACAACTCTATTCTCTATTTTGATCCAAACTTTGTGATGGCCTTTGTTATAACCTAGTTTCCCCCATGTAATTATATAATTGAAACACAATTATTTCAGTAGAAAGGACATTTTGGAAATATGTTATGCTTTGTTTTTGAAAGTTTGGCTTTCTTTTGCAAAACTTCCTTTTTTGTGAAATTCATGATTTCTACTATTTTTTTAATCCAATAATGGATATAAGGGAAAAGGAAGAGAAGAAAATCCAATATAAAGAAATTAAAAGGCAAAAGATAATGGATAATCAGTAACATACTTATGAGAATTGTGTACAATTTCTCTAGAAAGTGGTATAGATGACCACTAATCGTTGGATTTTAGTTTCACATGGTTTCTACTGAGAAAGGTAATTAAAATAAAAGATATGGAACAGACAAGAAAGAGAAAATGATTGAATAAATGCTTAAAATGTGCCTTATAAGAGAAATACTTGCATATTAAGAAAATCATCTTCTCTTTTTGAGTTTTCACAAACCTTGTCCACAATTAGATAAAGTCATTATAGACTTTCCCTTAAAATTTGGGATTAAAAGGACTTAAGAAGAGAGAGATTATGGATTTTACAAATTCTTAATGTGGAAAGGGAAAGGGGAAATACATTAAATGTCATGTTTTATAATCAAATTTGGAACCTAGACTCGATCCCTTCAATGCTGTCACACACAATCTCTACCCCAAGATCAGAACAAGATGGTCATGGGACCTTCTCCTACCTCCATCCTTTTAGGAAACTTTGGCTACAGTACAACCGATTCTCTCCCTTTGAATCCCTTTCGTTCTGGTATGTTTGAATGGCTAAAAAAAGCTCCCATTAGATTCAGGGGGTGATGCCGAGTCTAACCACCCCTGGAACACCCTATATAGGGTCCATCAACAAATTTCATCAATCAAGGTGTGGATCCATGCTCCAGAGGTGACCAAATTCTTGGGGAAATACCTATACAAAGAGTAGAGTCTCCTCTTTAGGAGACCAATATTTTTTGGCAAGACCATGTAGATTTTGGGAGCCAATCTTCCAAGACTAATTTATTTTCAAGTTGTTTTATTCTCCTCTCTTTTATTCTCCTAAACCACTGAGGAAAACCTCCCCTATTGCATCTCGCCCTCACAACCACTGGGCAATCTAGGAGTGCAATCGAGTGCAACGACTGGTGGAGAAGATCTTGGCACCTTTGTAAGCCCCTCCAAGGCCTGGAAGCTGGGAGTCAACTACGAAGTTGACCTGACCAAGAGAAGCCTGGTTCACAAGTTATAGGAAGAGAGGTACGAAACGAGACTCGATGGAAAGACCTTCCTGCCCAAATCACTCAAGGCCCCAAACCCTAGGGTCTCAGGGGCAAAAGTGTCCTCCCATCTCAGCTAGATGCCAACTCACGTGGAGGAAGCCACATCCATGGCTAGAGATCATTCACCACGATGACCCACATGGAAAAGAGCTAAAAGAAGGAAGAGAACCCCTTTAAGCTGACATGACAACCCCCCATTGCCCCCGAAGTATTTATCTTATAAAATTTGTAGAAAATAATTGGTAACTCTGATCAAGACAAATAATATATCAATTTTTCTCAAAAAAATATGAGGAATGCAATAAAAATATAATCAAGTCCTAGATCTGTCTCTAGTTCAAAAGGCATCCCAAATTGCTATTGTTAATGCATTTAATGCAAAAGAACCCTAATTTCCAAGTGTTGATGGTCTTAATATGTTCAATGGTTCTTAATAATAAAAGATTAATCTTTTTGGGTAAAAAGGATAACTTGGATCTAGTTTGAGATTAATGATCTATTAATTAGTGAATTAGGGCTTCCTTGAGATTAAAAGTACATATAAGGATAATATTAGGGTTGGTAAACCAAAAGAACATGAAAACTAGTAATTAAGCTTTAGGAAGACAAAATCCTAATGAAACCCTAACTTGGAAGCCAAGTCAGTCTTAATGGTAGATTTTTGATAAAATAGTAATACATGGGTATTATGCTTTAATTTTAGGGCAATTGCTTGATTGGATGCTCTTTTTGATTGTTTTCTTGGACATCAAGTACTCCTGAGTAAGGTGTGTGGTTATGCCTAAGACCACTCACATTAGTTTGTCGATGTCTATCGAGGATTGTCAAAATGGATTGAAAATAAATACTTGCTTGTTTATTTGTTTCCTGTAATCTATAAAGTCACTATGAATATCACGTTATATGTTTGGGACTTTCTAGAACCCCTCATTCCATCTCTGAAAGTATGAGAATATTGAGAGTGAACACACTACAAATTTGGAAGGTCATATTTTTTCCAGCCCCAAATCGGGTAGACCAACATGAAACCTAACTCCAGATTGAGGAGGTGGCCAACCAACATGGAACCTAACTCTAGATTGAGAAGGTGGCCTTTTCATCTACTGCAAGGACAAGACCCTAAAAGCGTATCCGAGAGGTTCATTGAAAATGGGTTGATACATTATGAAGAAAATGTTAATTTTGTTTCTATGACAATAGTTGTTGTGTATATGTTGTTATACCTAGATGCAAATATTTTGTTTCCCCCACATACTGGTATAACTTGTTATACTGACTACAATTTGGATTCATGATGTTTTAGGTGAATATACCGATATCCTACAATTAATGATAAAAGACGGGCACCTATATAAGAATACCCAAAAAGGAAGGATTTAATGTAATTCCTGGAGGATATTGTTCACTTATTGTTGCAAACTTTAAAAATTCATATTTTGTAAATCATAATGGAGAATTTATATTTTATCTTGTACCAAATTCATTTTGATTTAATAAAATTTATTAATTTTTAGATTATTTAATAAACCTCGATATTGTATATAGGGTAATGTCCCTTACCCTTTCGGTCCACCTAAATAAGGGATTACTGGGGGAGGGGTCGTTACATCCTTGGTCAACTACTACCTTCAATGCCATATTGACTGCAGCCAGTTCCCGATGATAGTAGTGATCTTGTAGTACCCTGAAGCCAGCCTCCTATGTGATCAAATCCTACTACTTCTAATGCAACACTCCCTTGTTTAAAAAACTAAGTTAGTATTATATTTGACCCAAATCACTAGATGGGAAGACCACGATGTACAACACCACCTTTCATGTTCTAATACACTCGATCCATTGCCTCTCCAACTCACCTTGATGAGCTTCACCTTTCTCGTAATATAAGTGGCCTGACTCTCCTTGGGAATAAATACTTTTTTGAACGCGAGATTGTTTCTCGCCTCCCATATATGCCAAAAGGTGACATAAAACATAATGCTATGTTGTGTACCTTCCTTCACATTTCTATCTAACCACATTTTTACTCCATTGGTGCAAAACACCTTATTTTATTCCATCTCCCATAGGATATAATAGGTCTTCTTTGCTAATCTATAGTCCCTCAATGCATGCAAGGTTGTATCTGCTTCATTGTGGCATCTAGGCCATGTATCCACCTCTGTGATATGTCTGTGTTTCCTTCCCGAGTCAGTCATAGTTGCATCGTTCCACATGAGATAGAGGAATGTTTGTTGTTGTGTTGGCACTCTGAGCTTCTATATCTTATCCCTTACCATGTTGGTAGCTTGGTGTTCATTTCCTAGTAAATATTGTTTGCAAACTTCACTAAAGATTGACTATCAGTAGTGAGGGACCATGCCCATATGTCATGTTTTCTGCTTGTCATTGGGATCTTTAGATGTTGTCTGTTATTCAAAACCTGACGTGGGAGATATAATGATAGAAATTCAGTGTCCCAATTCCCTTCCAAGTTAACTAATGCATCAATCGTATGGTCAACTAAATCTATGGGGGCTGGTTGGTCCAAAAATTCTGAAGGTGATCACTGTCTGACAACCATCTATCAAGCCACACCGTGGTGTTCCTTCCTGATATGACTATGTGGAGGCCTAAGTTATCCACTTTGTCCTCATTATTGTTGTGAGCTCTCCAAAATGACATTCACCTCGCACCTCTTTGGCCTATGAAGGATTTCTATTTTTGAATAAGTCCCTCATGCCATAATGTGTTTCTAATGTTCGTAATCTCCCACTAATTATTCATCAAGAAGGCGTCATTCCACATTTTCATAGTCTTTATACCCAAACCACCATCGTCGATGCTCTTGGTCACAATATTCCAGTTAACAACCGAATAGGATTTTGGAAGTACCCTCCCCACAAGAATTTCCTGATAATAGAACCGATCCGATTATAGATTCCAGTAGGGAGATGCACTATTTACATAAAATAGATTGGGATAGTGGTGAGTGCTGACCTGATCATGCATATCCTTCCTACCAAGTTCATGGACCTAAAATCCCATCTTTTGATTCTATTCTCATTCTTCTTGACTAGTTATGAATATGTAGCCTTGGTTACTCTCTTGTGTAGTTAGTACCACAAGGTGCTTCCCTAGACCTATCATGCTTGTAAATCCAATGATGTTACATAATCTTCTTCTGAGTTGTCGAGGCATCTCTTTAGTGAAGTAGATGCGGGTCTTGTTTACCATCTAAGCTGCCCAAAAGCTTTCTCAAATCATTTGAAACATTTTAGGATGGTCTTGAGGTCTTGATTTGTCGCTCTGGTGAAGACTATATATTATAATCAACAAAACTTATGTGAGAAATGATTGCACCTTCTTTTTGTACTTTAACAGGATGTCGTTTACCCTCATGGACCTGACTCTTGATCAACTGGTTGCGACACTCCAAACAAAAAATGAACATATAAGGGGATAGGGGGTCTCCTTGATGCAAACCCCTACTAGTCTTAAATAGTTTTAGTGGTTCTCCATTCTAGATAATTCTTGTCTCCCCTTCATTGTATACTTGATTATGTTTTCTGGCCAGCTTGCTTTCTTCATCATGTCATGGATAAATTTACATTCCATTCTATCATAGGCCTTGAAGAGATTGATCATATCACCATATATAGATAACCTCCCTTCTTTCTTATATTGTGAATCAACTCCTGGGTAAGGATGATGTTTTCTGAAAATTTCCAACTTGGTATGAAGCTACTTTGAGTTGGCATGATCCATGACTTCATATGCCTCTTCACCCTCTCTAACACTATCTTTGATGCAATCTTGAGTACAACATTGTTCAGTGATATCAACCATAGATGTGAGCAATCCTTAAGATTGTTTGATTTGGGGATAAGCACTATCATCAAGTCTGTCAGCTAGGAGTTGAGTGGAAGGCCCTCGATAGCCTCTATAATAGTCCTTATAATGAACTCCTTTATGTTCTACCAATTCCTCTGTAGAAATAAGTAATGCATTCCATTAGGGCCAGGAGTCTTGTATAGATTGTGTTGGATAAATTGGACATTATGATAAATCCCTTTGTTTCGATGATGACAAACATTTCATTCTTGTTGATCTAACGTGCTACTTGAGTGTGCAGGATTAAGGTGGATGACAAAGAAACTAGGGAAAATCCAAAAAGCTTACATATTTATATTTCCATGCAATGTAATCACTGTTGTAAAAACTTGTACAAATATATAATGTACAAGTACTTAGATTGCATGTAAATCAAGCGTTGGATCTTCCTAGCTAATCACCACACTTAGATAGGTCATCCCCTTCAAATAGGATCACATATGCACACTCATACACATGCTTAGTGGTTAATTAAAAGATTGAAAACAGAGTCAATCTCGGTCGACCACACTCCTCGACCGAGACACTCTCGGTCGACAAACTTCTCGACCGAGAATGACCCAAGTAGCCGTTAGACACAGCTGACAAGGTAGTTGGCAGTTGCAAATGAACGTTGATCCAGAGAGCCTGTCGGTCGACAAAACTTCGACCGAGTAGGTATCTCGGTCGACAAATTGTCGACCGAGATGGTCTCTGACAGCAACTGCAGAATAAAGTAACTAGCCGTTACTAATGCACCTAACTTATATCTAACGGCTAGTTAAGCACTTAGAAGCCCCTAGAAGTTGTCTAGAACATCCTTAAGTATCCATAGGCCACTCCTATAAATAGGACATGCCTTAGGACACCAAAATACACCTAAAATATACTTGTGCTATACTTGAGCTTGAATACACACTTGCAATCTGTTTTAGAGCAATAGAGCAATTCCTACACTTGCCATTCATTCCTATTGCTCCCATTTCGTGTCCTATAGGCTAGTATCTCCTATCCACTACAATCACATTGTCATACACATTGGTTAGGAGATATAAACGCTTGATATAGGAAAATCAAGCCTTGTGCTTACAACGGTATTGTAATTTCTATTTTCCTTCTTGTTCCTTTTTATCTTTTGTACTCTCCTTGCTACTCCTAGGGTTGGAGGCTGTGGATTGGAGAGGGTTGACTTCTCAGGTGGAGAAGGGGACTTCAAGCTACTTCAAGAAGGCTATCGCACGGGAAGCTACTTCAGAAGGCTGGTGCAACGGGAGTTGGTGCACCTACTTCAAGGGAAGGCTGCTTCAAGGTTGGGCGATTACTTCTGGGTGAAGGCTGCTTGAAGGGTTTGGGAAAAGAAATTGTATTTTATGTAAAGTCCTTGCGAGGTAATAAAATAAATTTCTTTTCAAATCCCGGTTGGGTAAGCAACCGGGTAGTGGACTGATGGCTATAGTATTTGCTATAGTTGGAACCACTCTAAACCCTGTGTCTCCTTGTCCAATATTTTCATTGTGGTTGTTTGTGTTTAATTAATTATTAAAATCTCTATAAAACTCTATTCACCCTCCCTCTAGTAGTTTTCAATTGGTATCAGAGCAAGGCTTCAAGGAACCCTAACAAGGTCTTGAAGAAATGGGTGATGGAATGCTCAACAACCTCAACATTGAAGGGACACTTGTTGCTAGGCCTCCAGCGTTCGATGGAACAAACTACCAATATTGGAAGAGAAGGATGCAATTCTACTTCCAAGGCATCAACTGGGATCTATGGAGGATAGTGTCTACTCCATATGTGCTTCCTCAAAATGATTTTGCGGAATGGGATGCAAACACGGTAAAGCTGGCCCAAATGAATGCAAAAGCTGTAAGCATTTTATATTGTTCTATTTCAGTAGGAGAATTTAATAGAATATCCAATTGTGATACAGCTTATGATATTTGGCATAAACTATCTATAACTTATGAGGGTACAGCTCAAGTCAGAAATTCCAAAGTTAGCATGCTTAAAACAAAATTTGAACATTTTCGTATGGATCCTAAGGAGTCTATTAGTGAAATGTTTTCAAAATTTTCTACTATTGTTAATGGTTTAAGTGCCCTAGGAAAACCTATTCCTGAGGAAGATCAGGTATCAAAAATTCTTCGATCACTTCCTCCGAAATACAAGCCAAAGGTGACAGCCATTGCAGAAGCAAATGACCTCACTCGACTCAAAATGGAGCAACTCATTGGCAATTTAGAAGCTCATGAGGCAGATCTAGAAGAGGAAGAAAGAAGAGAACATGAACATCAACATGGGAAAAAGAAGGACATTGCATTCAAAGCTTCAACTAAAGACAATCATGACACAAGTGAAGATGATAGTGAAGAAGAAACTCTCGTTGTAAATGGTAAGCAATATAAAAGTTTTAAAACTAATAAAACTTCTAGTGTTTCTTCTTCCAGATGCTTCGAATGTGGTAAGAAAGGACATATGAAAAGTGATTGTCCAACACTCAAGAAAGGGAAGAAATCATCTCACAAAAAGAAAGAAAAAGCATATCGAGCTGCATGGGATGATTCAAGTGATGATAGCAATGATGAAGAAGTAGAATGCCTCATTGCTACAACAAATGAAGACGAAGAAGAGGTAAGTATTTATGATCTACCAAAAGAAGATATAATTGCTAGTCTTCAAGATACTCACCAGAAATATATTGAGTGCAAGAAGAAACTTAAGAAAGCAAATAAAGATTTAAATGCTAAACTTCTTGCTATTGTATCCGAAAATGAAAATCTCAAAAAGGAAAATGAAGATTATGCTCTTAAGTTAAAATCGGTAGAAGCTAATTGCAATCTTCTTTCCTTAGAAAAGTGAAATTTGCAAACTCAAGTGAATGATCTTCAGAAACAACCTATTCTATGTTCACATTTAGATTATGATGAGGTTGTCAAAGAAAGAAACTTTCTAGTATCCAATTTAGATCAGGCAAAGAAAGATATTGCTAAGTTACAAAGAAATGTAAATGAGTTAAGAGGAAATGACACGCTTGAAAACATTCTGAAAATTTCCTCTAGCTATAATGGAAAAAGAGGATTAGGATATGATCCAAGTAGAAATAAACCCAAAAGAGCTAAAGCATCCAAGATTGTATTTGTACCTAGGAACTCAATTCCTAGAAAGAGAAATGAAGTTGATGCTATTAGTTGTCATTATTGCATGCGTCTTGGACACTATTCATTTTCATGCTCATATAAGAAAAGGAATGATGAGTTAGCTTGGATTCCTAAAACCTAGTAGCTTGAAATTAACTAGTTGAGATTTGACCTAAACTGATTATTGATATCATAATGTCTTATCTCAACACAATTGAGCTCTAATTTGTATAATTTCTTTTTGCTTAAAATCGATTTCTGAACACTTTTCAGAAACTTGGTCGGTCGAGCATTTGTCGACCGAGTGAACATTCGGTCGAACAATTGTCGACCGAGCATGTCACTGTTTTTTTTAGAATGCTGTAAAATTGCTGAATTCTTTTGAAATTGTTCAAAATTGTTATCTATTCGTGATTAATGACTACATAATAAAGTATCAATTATGGAAATGATCCTTGAAAGATTATGAGAAATGTATTTGATCAAAAACCAAAAATATTCTTAGTTTAAGAAAATTTCTGTTGTTCTATCATTACATAGGCAAGCAAAAGAATTTATTGGTGATATATCTCTTAGAAATGCTTGAAAAGATTACAATGTTTTCAATTGGTATCTTTAAAAGATTTGAAATATTCATTGTGTTTCCATGAATAGTATCATTTAAACACGCATCAAAAATTGATATGAATGCTTAATTGGAAATCTGAAATTTCTGCCTCTTGGTTAAAACAAATTTAGCCAAGGGGCACTATGGTCGTAGTCAAGGGCGACCTAAAATAAGCTTTGACAAAATGCTTATTTGGACATCAATTTATTGAACTTAATCTTAGTATACTTTTGATAAAGGTCAAAATCAAAAATTTATCATTTGTGACCTTAAAAGCCTTAAATTGCTTAAATTGTAAGATTAAGGGGGAGCTTATAAAATTTGATTATTTTGATTATGAAGCTTACAAAAACATTGTTAACATCATTTGGAGTTTGTTATGACCTTCGGATTCTTAAAAGTAATTTGTATGAAAAAGAATTTCATCAAAATGATATATCTTGCGCTTAAAGGAACTCTCTAAACAAATCATGGCCTAACATCCCTTGTTTTGGTTGGAGACATTTTTTATGTACTCTAAGATTAAAGGACTCTCATTTAATTTAGGGCTTATCATCCCTTGATAGATGAAAAATAAATATACATTCATCATAAGCTTAAGGGAATCTCATATCATTTAAGGGCTTAACATCCTTTGCAAATGATTGAGAAACAAATTGTGGATAAATTAGACATAAATCCATGTTCCTTATAGGATATCTATTTAAGGGGGAGCTTAATATAAAATTAAGGGGGAGAAGAAATAGAATGTTTAACCTGGATATCTTTTTGAAATGACAAAGGGGGAGAAAGAATATAAAATCAAAAATATAAATATAAATGAGTTTCATCTTGATGGCCAGCACTCACTTGTAAAACAAGAATGGCTACAAAAGGTAATCTTCAGGTATGAAACTCACATGCTTTATATTTCCTTATTTCATATTTTAGGAAATGTTTGTCATCTTCAAAAAGGGGGAGATTGTTGGATAAATTGGACATTATGATAAATCCCTTTGTTTCGATGATGACAAACATTTCATTCTTGTTGATCTAACGTGCTACTTGAGTGTGCAGGATTAAGGTGGATGACAAAGAAACTAGGAAAAATCCAAAAAGCTTACATATTTATATTTCCATGCAATGTAATCACTGTTGTAAAAACTTGTACAAATATATAATGTACAAGTACTTAGATTGCATGTAAATCAAGCGTTGGATCTTCCTAGCTAATCACCACACTTAGATAGGTCATCCCCTTCAAATAGGATCACATATGCACACTCATACACATGCTTAGTGGTTAATTAAAAGATTGAAAACAGAGTCAATCTCGGTCGACCACACTCCTCGACCGAGACACTCTCGGTCGACAAACTTCTCAACCGAGAATGACCCAAGTAGCCGTTAGACACAGCTGACAAGGTAGTTGGCAGTTGCAAATGAACGTTGATCCAGAGAGCCTGTCGGTCGACAAAACTTCGACCGAGTAGGTATCTCGGTCGACAAATTGTCGACCGAGATGGTCTCTGACAGCAACTGCAGAATAAAGTAACTAGCCGTTACTAATGCACCTAACTTATATCTAACGGCTAGTTAAGCACTTAGAAGCCCCTAGAAGTTGTCTAGAACATCCTTAAGTATCCATAGGCCACTCCTATAAATAGGACATGCCTTAGGACACCAAAATACACCTAAAATATACTTGTGCTATACTTGAGCTTGAATACACACTTGCAATCTGTTTTAGAGCAATAGAGCAATTCCTACACTTGCCATTCATTCCTATTGCTCCCATTTCGTGTCCTATAGGCTAGTATCTCCTATCCACTACAATCACATTGTCATACACATTGGTTAGGAGATATAAACGCTTGATATAGGAAAATCAAGCCTTGTGCTTACAACGGTATTGTAATTTCTATTTTCCTTCTTGTTCCTTTTTATCTTTTGTACTCTCCTTACTACTCCTAGGGTTGGAGGCTGTGGATTGGAGAGGGTTGACTTCTCAGGTGGAGAAGGGGACTTCAAGCTACTTCAAGAAGGCGATCGCACGGGAAGCTACTTCAGAAGGCTGGTGCAACGGGAGTTGGTGCACCTACTTCAAGGGAAGGCTGCTTCAAGGTTGGGCGATTACTTCTGGGTGAAGGCTGCTTGAAGGGTTTGGGAAAAGAAATTGTATTTTATGTAAAGTCCTTGCGAGGTAATAAAATAAATTTCTTTTCAAATCCCGGTTGGGTAAGCAACCGGGTAGTGGACTGACGGCTATAGTATTTGCTATAGTTGGAACCACTCTAAACCCTGTGTCTCCTTGTCCAATATTTTCATTGTGGTTGTTTGAGTTTAATTAATTATTAAAATCTCTATAAAACTCTATTCACCCTCCCTCTAGTAGTTTTCAGATTGCACTTCTTAAGTATCCTTCACACCTCAGTCTCTATTGGGCTAACACTTATGTGACAGACTTGAGTTGCTGTGAGTTGTTTGAATTTTCTTGGCATCCTCTCCATATCATCTTGAGTGACCACCTTTCCAATTTGAGTAATTTCCTGAAGTGATTTTGCACTTGGTATTTTAGTGGCTTTGGGTTCATGATCCATACACATGTTTCATCCTTCAACTTCAAAATCAAGTTGGTGTGTTTCCTACTATTTACATAGACACAAAAGTACTTGGTGTTAACATCTCTGTTGGATAACCAATCTAGGTGACTCTTTTGTTTCTGCCCCTCTTCCACCTCAAGGAGTATTTGTTCCAAACCACATTGAGCCTAAACACACTCCTCATCCTCCCTACCTTCATACTATTGATCTAGTTTCATTTGAAGTGTATTTACTTTATGCTAGAGCTTGTTCTTCTCCTTACTTCTTTTCTTAATTTTCATTGAATACCATTGTGTGAGATATTCTCTGATGTTGGAAAGAGCTTCAGTGAAAGATAGTTCAGATTGCCATTTGGACCTCAACATATTTTTAAAAGTGTGCATCTTTATTATAGTATGCATGGGTGTGAAACACATTACTTTTTGTCATTGTGGCCTTGCTAGACTATGTAGCATAAAGGGTTGGTGGTCTGATTTCATCTTCGATAAGTGTTCCAGAACAAAGGAGTTGTATCTATTGATAAAATAAAGATTAATGACTGCTCTATCCAGTCTTTCAAAAAAATTCCCTTCTAGAATGTAAATTTTGGTCCTAGGAAGTTCAAGTCCGTGAATTCTACTTGGAGAAACGTCTCCTTGAGTAAGGCAAACTTTAGAGAAACTGAACAAATTACTACCTTTTGTTTATCTAGATTTAGCATCACATGAAATCTCCTAGGACTACCCAAGGCAATTGGATTGAATTCCCCAGGTCAACTAGGTCATTCCAAAGGTGCCTCCTCGTAATGGGGTTTGGGCTTCCATGCACCATAGTAAGAAAACTTGTTCATTGACCTTATAGTGTATGAATTATCGATGATTTAACAGAATCGTGATCTTGCAGTCGTGATCATTCCATAGGAGCTAGATGCCTCATGAGAATACTCTTGCTTTGAAATGACGAGAGTTATCGAATCCTAATATTAGAATGGTGGAATTCACTTTCTCAATAAAGATCCTTGGTTTGAGTATGGATAGGATCTTGGTTTTGTATCTTGTCCTACACTCTTTTATATAGGAGGTCATACAATCATTTCCCACTCCTCTAATGTTCCAACACAAAGTATCTGACATTTAGTAAGAACTTGGTTGGTGGAGCTGACATCTTATTACATCCCCTACTCGACTTCACCAATGGCTAGGTCCTATTTTTCATTAGCTTGGCTGGTCCAACTCCTTATCTGATAAGGGGCTTGCCTAGCTTTCTCTTTTGTTCCCTTATTTCATTTACCTACCTTCATACTTGAAGCCAATGTGTGTTCTTCGGCTTCCTTACCAACCTATGAGTTGTTGTCAGTCTCCATCTCAATGTTTGTTTAAATAACTCCACTTCCTTCTCTATCCTCAAGTACTTCATCCCCTCCAGGGTTTACAACAGTATGACTGGTGCTATTTAAGGACTTCCTAGGGACATTATTAGGATCTTAATTGTTAGATTCATTAATACCTGCATCCATGTTCATGTCACTCCTCTTCAAGCCTTCCTCGCTGCTATTGTCATGAAAAATCTTCATTTTCATCATCTAGATGTTTGGGAAAACAACTACATCCTTGCTAGTTGCTTGCTCCCTACCATTCGTCTCCTTATCAGGGATCTCTTTCTCTTCTACTTCTTCAACATCAAGTATTTGGAATTTATTGTGGTTTTTATTCATCTAAGCTTTCCTTTGTTTGTTAGTTCTTTGTGGGGGCCTCTTCAAATGAATGTTACTTCCTTAGTATGTCTTCCAGTTCTCCTCTTATTCTACCCAAATCATGCCCTCTTCATCTAAAGCATTGAAACATTGTTGTTGGTGTCAATATCCTTGGTTCCTTTACATGTAGACTCGATATGTCTAAATTTCCCACAGGAATGGCACACCTCAGGAATTGCCTCGTAATGCCCCTTATATTCTAATCCATTGATTATTATTGAAGGGTAAATTTACAACTCAATATTTATTTCAATTAAAATTCTTGTGAACTTGCTTCTAGTTCTATCCTTCATATGCTCATACACTTTCAGCAACCATCCTAGGGCTTTTCCAATCCTATCAAACATAATATTACAATTATAGTGGAGAGGAAGGTTCATAACCCTCACCCAAGGTCACCAATGAGATAAGTGCCTTGTCATTTGGTTCAAATAAAGGGTCCCATGGCCCAAGCATGATACAACTGCCAAACAGTGCCCAAGGTCCCTGTGTAAGCACCTTCTTGTAGTATCCTTTGTGTGAGAACTAAACTATAAAGTTTTGTTCATTCAATTCATACACTTTGCTTCTGCCCACCTGGTTCCATTGTAGCCTTAATCTTTCTGACATTGTTAGATATCCTACTGATCTTCCGACTAGTTTTGCAATCATCACAAATTTGAACAGCCTTTCCATGATATTTTGAGCCTTTTTTGCTCAAAGATCTATGGGTACCACCATTCATTAAACAATGTGATATCTTCAGGGTTCACTTCTTCTTCTGGATCATCATCAAGAGAGAAGTTCCAATTTTCTATTTATTACTTCCATCAACAATCTTCTTGAATATTTTGTAGGGTTCTGCCCTTGCTTACTGTTCACCATATCTCCTTTATTATGAAGAGTAGGGAACTCCTCCATTGAATCTAGACTTTTTGAGTTTTATTGGACATCACCAGAATTAACCATTCCTCCTATCCAATATTCCATCCCCCTCATCCCAAAGTATTTGAGACTGATTCCAACACCTTCTAGGAGTTGGGTAGTGACTCTAAACCCCTTTGTTAAAGGCCTTCCTTGCAGGTAGGATCCATTAAGACTTCTTCATCTGAAATTGACTACTTTCCCCATGATTCAAACATTCTCCCCCAAACCTGGTTCCTGACCGCCGCCAAGATCTAGGGTTTCTCCACGATCACCACTCTTATCCCCAACAACTTCACTCCCCCTCATCCCCATGGTCTAAAATATTGGCTATGGGTATTTCTGTGAAACCATTATTAAGGTCATGCTTGTGTTTTTCTAATCAAAATGGTGTATTTACTTGCAATATTTGGCCAAGGGGTTGGTTTCTATAATTTTTGTAAGATTTTGCTATTTTCTGGAATTTTGCATATATAGAGTCAATTACATTTCTGCAAGGAAAAAGAGGAGTTGTTGATGCCCGAACTATTGTGGACTCACTATGATCTTATGGTCCAGGAGGCATGCCTCTACTCGAAGACCACATGTTGCTCATGGTTGTTGTTTCTCTCCTCTACTCACATTTTGGCATGATTGTTGTGTGTTTTGCTATGTATTGGAGTTTCTTATTGATTCCATCATGATATAACAACAAGTACATTGTCCCTCTCATAGGGGCAACCCTCATGCAAGGAACAACTAGACATCATGACAATAGAGGGAAATGATGGAGAGAAGGGGAATCATCAGTCCTCACCTTGATGTCATAGAGTCAACATGGTCCTGAATGAGGTAGAGGGGGACTAGGGAAGAACCCCCAACTGGGAAGCCAAGATGGTGGTGCCAGAGAAGTAGGGAAGAAGATAGGATAAGAAGGGTTTCTAGGCATGGTTGGGGATAGAAAGAGAGGGAAATTAAAGAGGGAGAAGAGACAAAGTAAGCAAGTGCCAAATGAGAGTGTGGGATGGTGTGCATGGTTTGTCCAAGGCCAGTGTGGCCACCTGTCATACACCATACCTCCCACTATGCATATATAGGTGGGGGAGAGGATAGTGCCCCCATGAAATTGGATGGGGCCCGGATTTATGGCTTCACAATTTAGGGCCTCCCATTGGTCAACAAAAGTGCAAGTGGATGGTTGACATTGCAAGGGCTAGGAATAAGCACTTACAGTGTGGTTCTATGCATAGAACTTGGAAAACTTGTAAAACATCACTAGAAAATTCAATTGAGCTAAAACTTTAGATATAGATCATAATAAGGAGTAAGCCATTTACAAAAAGTTGAAGAGATAAATTGATATTATTTAATCCTTTAATTAATCAATTTCATCCATAATCCTAATTAGATAAAAGTTTGATGTCATAAGATACATAATAATTGAAGCCTTTGCCTTATTTTCACTCAACAATGAAGTGGGATTAGATGGAGCAAAATTGAATATAAGAAGGGGTATAATAGTAAATTGATCATGTTAATACCAAAATTCCACATTATTACTCCTTGTTAGTTACTGCGTCCATGCCAAATGTTCGAAGTATGGACAAATTTGATGCATTAAAGTCAATCATAAAAAAATCCTTGACTCACAATATACTAATCTCATTTAAAAATGAAGTCAAACTGCATACTAATTTTAGACATTGGTAATAGAATAGATACATTTCTTGAGAAGTACCCCTCCTTGAAGGGTAGAAGGTTCCTTACTAACTATTTTTAACCTAAATAATCCATCTTATTTGGTAATGGTCGTCCTTCTTGTGTTCATTTTATTATAGAAGATCATTCTTCACCATTCCCAAAACTTGAAGGATAAAGTTTTTGAATGCTTTCCTTTTTGAAGGAAATCTACCTAAAAATGGTGATGGACTGTGTTAAGTTTGGAGAATAATGTTCTGAACTTGAAGGTTTCATAGGTGTAATTCGAGTTCATTTCTTGATGAACTGTAGCTAAATGGATTTTGAAATTTGATATCCCTGAATGATTCAGAAATAACCAATGAAAGTTGTTCTTGGTTGCATTTCTATTATGAATATTTTTTCTGGTCAGCCCCAATATGAATATTTTCAACATTAAAGGAACATAAATTATTTTTTGGAGGCATCTAATGTATGCATGATGCATAGTCTATATGTCATCTTTTCGTGAATTGCCAGTTATTGCTAAACTTTGTGGGAGTTACCTTATTCAGATCAGTAAATCTATAATATACTTGGGTCCATTGATGATCTTATCCTCCTATATGATAGGATAAAACACTTCTACTTTTGCAATAAACTACTAAAGTAAGCATAGTAAAAATCATATCATTTATAAAGATACTACTTTTTCTATCAATTACATTTGGTCTAGATGTTTTACATTTGTCGAGGAACTTTGCACTTAAAGTCTTATTTGTTGGTTGACTGCGCTTTCCTGGTTTACTTAAAATTCTTGATTGGTTTTCATCTTTCTGTTGAGTTGTTTTGTATACTCTTTTCAACATCTTGGTTAATAGTTTTTATTCTTTTTTAGTATACCTTATTTCTATTTGTGTAAATAGTTCTCCTAAATAGCCTATTTTCACATGTCCCCTTCTTCACTTGTAAAATGGATTGATTTTCCTATCTTCCCGTGAGGTTTTTCTCCCACCATATATAAAAGAAAAAGGAGACAACTCTTGGCGATCAAAAAATACAATTAAATACAATAAGACTGAATAAAACTATTTTGAGAAAATTTAAAAAAATGCACAATATTGATGATAAACTAAGATAAACATGAAACAAAAATAAGATCAATAAGAGTTCACAATACCTAATTGTAATGTTGTATATGCTCATACTAAATATATTTCCATTGAGCAGGGTTGCTAACAATTGATCATCATCCATCTGTCCTTTAGTAGAAGAAAGCTTCCTTTTAAATTCCATAAAAACCCTTAATGGATTTTCTCATGATCCTACTAATGGATGAAATGGATTACAAATAGTCAATGTCCTATCTTGATAATGACAACTATCCCTTTTAGATCACTAGATAAAGATATAGTTCTTTGAAGTATTGTGAAATTATACTTGCAGGTCTTCTCCAAATCCCCTAGTAGGGCAACGTTCATGTGTCCATTAATGGGTTGGACTGTGTCATTTTTTCATAGTTGGTCTTGTAGTCCTCATGGTTGATCGACAGACTAGTTAATGTCTAATTCATTTGATCCTTCATGGATACCTACAAAGAGAACCCAAAACCTAAACTGAGAAAACTAAACAAGCATCGGTACCCAAAGAGGATGAGGATCAATAGTTGGACATGCCATAATTGATCATAGGGACCATTGCTCCCCTACTGCTTCTGGTCATTGTGGGAATCCCCCTATGAATCATCACAACCATTGAATAGATTTCCTTGAGGAGTTTAAGTTTACAATTTTTTCATTAGTATTAATACTTGCATGGTGCTAAAGGAGATGAAATAAGTGTAGGTTAGCACCATAAATGTTTACAAAGTGGAAAGGGAGGATATGAAATAAGTATAGAGAATTAGCCATCATGAAAATAAGTCATGCACATCTTTCTTCCTTTTCCTAGAGTTAATAGTCACAATCAAGTGTGTAAATGGATACACATTAGTTGTGAAATTTAGGATTCATTCATTTAATTGATAACATCAACAAATGCATGTATTTTATTAGGCATATAACAGTATATGCAGAGAGATACTTTGGAAAGAAATGCTAAAACAAAGGTTTTGATGTCATTCTATGCCCATACAAAAGACAAATCACATAGACAATGCACTATCTATTTTATTATTTAATTCCATCATGCAAGAACATTCACTAGACAATATTATTACATGACATAAAAAAGAGCCGGTGTTGCAGCCACACGTAAATGCAAGTGCTAACATGCCCCAAATTAAACAAAAATGCTTAGATTTGGTCCGGTGTGACTATTTGCGATAATTTCATAGTTCACCCTTACAAATAAGACGATGGATGAAATCTAATATTCACATGGTTGCATTGTGAGTGGGGATAGAGAAGAGTATATGAGACAAATGAGACAGTGGATGTAATGATAAAACGATTACTTGTCTTCCAATCAATATAAGCACTTGTTGTTGATTATCAACAAAGTTAGTTGTTAATATACTGCGTATGCCTGTGTATCCCGACATGCTATTTATTTTGTAATTTTATTTGATGTAGTTTCGTAGTCCACCCTCGCAAAATAATAATATAGACGATGGATGGATTCTAATATACACATGTTCACATTATGAGTGGGGATACAGAAGGGTATATGAGAGGATTGTATGGTTCATGCATAATAGAATTTTAGCGCACTAAAAAACTTGTTTTTTTAACATGCAAAAAATCCAATTATAAGATCACATTATACCATATTGTTTCCTGGACATGATGAAAGACCTAATTATTTTGTGAAGCATAACACAAACATTTATTCTTATGATGTAGGATAACATCATTTGATCCATTGACTCACTCAAGCTCTGGAACCTAGCAACACTCAACACAATTCCATAAACACACTAGTAAATAAAGAGGGACTATGCTCACATTTATAATGTACGCAATAACCATATAATAGTAAATGATTAAGTATCCCATGAACATCATCAAGTATACAAGAAATAATAAATGAAGGCTAAAAAAGTGAGGAGGAGGTGAATGCATCAATAACCGAGTAGCAAACCTATGTGTTTGTTTGTCTACATTTTGATTTCTTTGTTTCCCAAATCTTTGATAGAAATATCTCTTTTTCAAAGAAACACATAGTCTTGGGAGTATAGTGACAAAAACAACAATTTATAAAACTCCTGAATATATAAAAAGGAAAGATCTTGATTATTTATCGACGAAGATGCTTTAATCATTGTTTTTGTGAAATTCCTTTTTATTCACGTACTACATTTTAAATATTTACCCTTTGTTTGCCTACATTTTTATTTCTTTTTTTCCCAACTCTATAATAGATAAATATCCTTTTATATAAGGAAAAACGCAATTTTGGGAGTTTAGTGACAAAAACAATAGTTTATTCTACTCCTAGAACATACAACAAAACAACATCTTGATTATTTATCGACAGTGACACTTTAGTCTTTGTATCAATCAAATTTGACTTACTTTGTGTACTATTGTGACTTAGATAGATAGTGACACAATGAAAACATAAAAAATATGTGAGTGTTTGAATTTGGGGCTTTCATTCATCCCGGCCCTAGGCCAAAATGATGGACACATCACTTATGTTTCTGGATTGAAAAAGAATTTAAACCAGGACTCAAGTAAGGACAAATAGATTTTGAACATTTATATCACTGTTATCATACAAGAATTCCCAACAAACAAAGATTTTTTTTGAAATCGGGAAACTCTCTATGATGACAACAAGTGACTGATACTAAAACCACTTATTCTCCCTTATTGGGTATGAAGCAGCAGATCTGGTTGCACCAAAGAGAGGCCCCAACTTGTTGAAGAAGATAGACATGTGGTTATCAACTCAGGAATTGCTCGTATCCATAGTCGGTGTTCTGTCGAGTGTGTAGTTGAGGTTTTGATGGTTATTCCAATTACCCTTAAGAATTTAGGCACACTTAGGGTTTGAATACAATGAAACCTTTGTGATTAAATGAGTCACCTCCTCTCTGGCTGCAAAATTTAGTTAGAAGTGGGCAATGATCATATCCCATCCATGGAAGGTGTTGTAATATGGATTCACTATACCTGGTGATAAAGGAGGTGTTTACAAGAGCTCTATCTAGTCACACGTACAAAGATCCATATTTGTATGTGAACTATATTCCACTGAAGACTAAGTTAGATAAGTTCACCTCTAGAAATGTTTCATTGAACACCTATGGTTTTGAAAAATTATAGTGAATGCTACCTCTCTTCTTGATTCATGTAAGGGTAGTGTTCAAGTCACCTAAGGTAATCAAGGGCATTTTGAACCACTTCCTCATATGAATCAAATGTTTCTAGAGTAATTTTCTCACCTGAGGTTGCAGACATGTATAGACAAAGGTGATAACACACTCATTGTTAACTTTACATGTAATGAATTTTGTGTGACTATATATAACGTCTACTTGGTAGTGGTCCTCATCCCACGAGACCCAGTCCTACAAAATCACATGCTTTTACATGATGAGAGTTCTTAAAACCCAACCGTTTAATCGTCCTTGTAGCGGTTTCAATGCTAATTCTCTTTTTGAGAATAATCGTGATATTTGATTTATAAACAATGACTAGCTCCTTTGGTGCATGACATCTATCACTTTTGTTGATCCCCCTTCTGTTCTAAAATAATATATCAACTATAAAAACAACTACATAGATAGTGTTAGATCCCGGTACCTAAAAGCCTCCTCCTCTTCATTTTCTTGCATTCTATAACCAGCTTCCTCACTATAGGTTGTTTCTTCACTGATATCATGGAGTATGGGGCTCTTCCATCTATTCTCATATGAAGGTTCACATGTACTCTTCATTGTTGGCATGCTCCTCTTTATCTTCCTTATTGGTGAGAGAGGTTATGGGACTATTTTGTTAGAGATCTCCTTGATTGGGTCTCCATTCCCCATTGTAATCTTATTTCTCCTCATCCTTCACAACGTTCATTACAATGTTTATTGAAATGAATCTCTCTTTTCCTTGGGTAGTTGTGACAGTCAACTCCCCATTATTCTCCATATTTATTTCATTGTTCCTTTCTGTCCCATCTTCTTCTATTACAATCACATTATCCATATCTTTTCCCCTCCTATGTGACTGACTACCTCATAACCTCCCAAATTTGATATCATGTGGGTTGATGTGTTACTACCATGGTTATTCTAATGACCCCCTCCACTTGTTATCCCCATTAAGGGTGGACCGGGAGGGCAACGACCATTAATTTACTATATGACTGATTGTTTAGCAATTAACCAAACATGATTAATAAATTTCACTAACTAGGAAAGAGTTTGAATAATATAAAAAGTTACACTCTCCATTAAGGAGTTACATAATATGGGTTTCTAAAGTTTGCAAAATGAAGTAAAATCTAACTATCTAAATCCTCCAAGATTGCAATAAATATTTTCTTTTAGTGACTTATTATCTAGATGTTCATTTTCATCATACTTGTAGAAATGATAGCTTATTATCCTAGAACGTCGAGGAAGTAAAACTTGGTTAGTATAACAAGTTATACTGGAATATGGGAAAAACAAAATGCTCACATTTAGGTATAACAACATATTTAACCATAAAAGTATTTAACTTGGTTAGTAATTTTATTTTGTGTTCCTTGTATTTTTTGAGCCAAAATCATATATCATATGCATTTATTCAATTATCCTAGAAATTCTTATGATTTTTGCACATTTATTACCAGTAGAACAATCATAATGTGCCATGTTGGCAAGCAAGCAACTTAAAAAAAAAGGGCCACAGGGCCGAGGTTGAGCCAATGGGCTCACGCCATCTTGGCGCCCTATACCTGCATGTAAATGCTAAAATATACCAGTGAAAAGACCATAAGGCCCATGTACCTCTCACAAGAAGAAAGGGGAAAAGGGGGAAGTTCCTCAGAAGGTCGTTCGCTTCCTTTGTCCTTGGGCATGCGAGGAGAGTTGATGTGGTCGAGTCAATTTCAAGGTTGACTCTCAGCATCAGGGCCTAGGAGTGGCTAGAAAGGGTAGGGGGATCTTCATGAAATCTTGCTGAAGTTGATCGTGATCTTTGATTGATTGGCAGAAGTGACTAAGGGAAGGCTGAGGCAAAGGTTTCCTCGCCAAAGAAGGTGATATCGACATGGTTGTAGAAGGGGTTTAACTAGGGAATTGATAGTGAGGGAGGTCTCTCCCAGGTCTGAAATCTCGTGGATGGAATTGGAGGGGAAATCCAGTGCTTTATATAAGCTTGCCCTCTCAAGATGCCCAACTCAAGGTTCTAACTTCTTGAGAATTGGGGAAACCCTCATGTCTCCTCAAGTAGGGTCATATAGGGATGGTTGCATTCAAAATGATATCCCAAACCCAATGGGAAAAAAATAAGTGGAGAGATGGTCGAGCGAGAGAGAAATCATCATGAGATTCCACATTTTATTGTTCCCTGTATTTCCTTGTCGGCTGCAAGCTAGGAAATGACTTCTTGACTTTCAGATCCGAACCAAGGGCTAGGAATGTGTGCATAATTAAAAGAATTTGAGAATAGTTCTAGTGTGAAAGGAAATCATGACCTTTAATGTAAAATCCTATAAATTCATACACTTTATGGAGTTTTGTAAAATCCATATCTCTCACATCTTTAATCCTTTTTTCTCAAATTTTAAGGGACAATCTATAATGACTTTATCTAGCCAAGCACAAAGTTTGAGACCAAAACTTGAAACAAAAGAATACTTTTTCTTAACGTGCAAGTCTTCCTCTTATAAGGAATATTCTTAACTTTAATTCAAGACTTTTTTCTTTCTTATCTTTTCTATATTCTTTATTTGATTACTTTTCTTATTAAAAACTATGCAAAACCAAAATCTAACCATTAGTGGTCATCCAAACCACATTCTAGAGAATTTCACACAATTCTCATAAGTTTATCATTTATTGTTTATTATATTTTTCCTTTTCCATATTATTGGATTTTCTTTTCTTCCTTTTCCCATCAGTCCATTATTGGACTAACAAAACCACTTGAAACCAAAAAATTCAAAATAAAGCTAAAATTGCAAGAGAAAACCATTCTTTTTAAACAATGCACACAAATTTCCAATATGTCCCTTCTGTTTAAATAATTTCATTTCAAAGTATAAATACATGTGAAAAATTATGTTATAACATCCTTCCCCTCTTATAAGAATTTATCCTCAAAATTCTACTAATCATACAAACAAACCAGGATGAGACTTTCCCATGTCCGTCTTTAGATCCCAGGTGGCTTCATCCTCCCCATGGTGCTTCCAAAGGGCCTTTACCATCTGTATCTTTTTGTTCCAGAGTTCTTTCACTTTGGTATCCAGTACCCTCACAGGTGACACATGACATGTCAACCTCCCTTGTAGTTTAATAGGCTCAATGATCTACACATTGCTAAGATTCTTCACATAGCACTTTATATTGGACACATGGAACACATCATACATCATACTATATCGTGGAGGTAAGGCTAGACAATAGTCAAATTCAACAATCCTCTCTAGAATATCAAATGGAACCACATATCAAGGACTTAGTTTTCCTCTGTTCTTAGTTATATCTTGGAGGGGTTATATTTTTAGAAACACATTGTCACCTACAATAAAGTGCAAATTTGTTTGATTTGCATCAACATACAAATTCTGTCGATCGTGGGCTCTCTTCAACCTTTGCATGATCAAAGCAACCTTATCAATGTACAACTGTAGTTCCTCTGACCTCAGCAAGGTCCTTTCACCGACATCATCCCAGTGAAGCGGTGACTGACACGACCTCTCATAGAGAGCTTCATACAATGGCATCCCGATACTAGACTTATAGCTATTATTATAGGCAAACTCAGCTAACAGCAGATACTGCTCCCATGATCCACCCCAATTGAGCAAACATGCTCTCAACATGTCTTCTAATGTCTAACTATCCATCAATCTGGGGGGTGATAAGTTGTACTAAATTTCAAACTTGTGCTAAGTTCTTCGTGTACTTGCTTCCACAACATAGAGGTGAACCTATGATTATCATTATAGATAATTGAACTCGGAACACCATGTTGACAAACTATTTTTGTAACATACAGTTCATCTAGGTTTGACACCTTAACAATAATCTTTAAGGTAAGGAAGTGCGCTGACTTGGTTAGGCGGTCCACTAGAAACCATATTGCATCATGACCTTCCCTTGTCTTGGGGAGACCAACCACAAAATCCATAGTGATCTGGTCCCATTTCCACTCAAGAATTTCAATTGATTATAGTAACCCACCGGGTCTTTGGTGTTCGACCTTCATCATTTGGCACGTGAGACAACTGGACACATATGTTGCCATGGCTCTCTTCATTCCAGGCCACTAAAAGTATCACTACAGGACCTTAAACATCTTTGTGGTGATAGGGAGCACTGTATATTTAGAGCCATGATGTTCTTGCAAGATATGAGTCTTCAAGGGGGAATCTTTAGGAACCCAAATACAACTCTTGTATCAAATCCCACCATCTACACCCACCAAATGGTGTGTTTGAGGTTTCCCCAACAAACCTTTCATCTTCTCAAGCTCTAGATTGGATAATTGGACAACTAACAACTCCATCAATAGATCATGTTTTATCTGTATGTTAGCCAAATAGATTCAATCTTCTAGTGGTTGCGGAGACCATCTAGAAAACTCCTCTAAGCCCCTCCACTGGGTAGATAGGACCATCTCACATCTAATCTGTTTGTAACTGAGGGAATCCGCTACTACATTAGCCTTTCCCATATGGTAGTCGATAGTAAAATCATAGTCTTTCATATACTACATCCATCATCATTGTCTTAAGTTTAGGTCCTTCTTAGTTAGGAGGTACTTTAGGCTCTTGTTGTCGGTGAAGATTTCAAAGGTAACTCCATATAAATAGTGTCGCCAGATTCTTAGGGCATGAATAATTACTACTAGCTCCAGATAATGTGTTGGGTAGTTCACTTCATTCATCTTGAGTTGTATGGAGGTATAGGCAACACCATGTTTACTCTACTCTAACACGTATCCAAGCACCATATTCGATGCATCAATGAAGATCATAAAACCTTCATTTCCTGATGATAAAGTCAACACGAGAGTTGTGGTCAGTTTCTCCTTCAACTCCTAGAGTCGAGCTTCACATATGTTAGACCACACAAAATTCTTATCCTTTTAGGTGATCTTGGTGAGGGGCAAGGCATTCTTTGAGAAGTCCTTGATGAATCACCAGTAATATCTAGCCAATCCCAGGAAGCTGCAAATCTCAAAATGATCCTTTGGTATTATCCAATCATGTACAACTAACATTTTGACGGGATCCATTGAGATGGTCCCTCTAGAGATAATGTATCCAAGAAACATGACACAATCTATATATAAAATTCATATTTCAAGAACTTCACATATAACTTATACTTTCTCAAGACATCAAGGACTCTAACAAGTTGGTCACAATGTTTCTCAAAGTCATCGGAGTACATTATGATGTCATCTATGAACACTATGACAAAAGAGTCAAGGAAAGTTTGGAACACACCATTCATGAGGTTCATAAACACACTCAAGTCATTGGACAATCCAAAAGGCATGACAAAAAACTCATAATGTCCATAGAGGGCCTGAAAAGTAGTCTTTGGGATATCCTCATTCTTGACTCACAACTGATGATAACTGGATCTCAGGTCAATTTTTGAGAAAATATGGGCCGACTTGGGAGCTGGTCAAAGATGTCATCAATATGGGTAGAGGACACTTATTCTTAATGGTAGCCTAGTTTATTATTCTATAGCTATGCACATATAGAACAATCCATCCTTCTTCTTGAAAAAGAGGATGAGTGATCCGCATGGTGAAGTGCTAGGTTGGATGAAGCCTTTGTCTAGCAATTCTTGCAGTTGCTTTTTCATCTCAAGAAACTCAGCAGAGGTCATCCTGTAAGGTGCCCTAGAAATAGGGTTTGTCTCGGGAGATAACTCAATCAAGAAGTCCACTTCTCTCTCTGAAGGTATGCTAGAAAATCATCCAACAACACAATTGCATAGTCCCTGACTACCTCTATTTCCTCTAAGGGCCGCATCTTACGCTCCGTCTTAGTAACTACTACTAGGAGTGCATGACAAACCTTGGCCATCATTTACTCTACCTTCAAGCCTAAAATGTACATGCTAGTGGTAGCATCCTTCATACCTTTAATGGTAAAGGGTGGGCGACCTGGTCTCTACTCTTATTTTCTTTTCCATATGATGCGATGATTTTGAGTCGCATTTATAGACCTTTTTCATATGTGTTTTGTGCTTTAATTACTCATTTTCATGGATATTATTGCATAATTCACTTTATTTGGTCTTTGCCATCATTTTATATCAAATCCCCTTTGTTTTACTATTTTGAGCATTATTTATCATCTTATTATAAATTGTGTGGATTTACTTGGGCTTTTTGTGAAATTTCAGGAAAAACAAGTATCTGCTTCCGTCGATACCATCGACGGAAGTCGATACTATCGACCAAGCCACAGGTTGTCAGCCGAGAAGAGCAATACAGAGTCGATACCATCGACACCCAAGTCGATGCCATCGACACAAGGAGAGCTACAGCGTCGCTAAACGACAACAACCGACGCTAAAGGAGTCGATACCATCGACACCCAAGTCGATGGTATCGAGATTACCACAGGCGCTCAGAATAAAAGAAAGGAAAGCTACCGCTAATCCGCCGGGTCGATACCATCGACCCGCATCGATGGTATCGACGTCGGCAGATATGCGTTGGATCTGTTTTGATCTCGATCGGACGGCTGTTGTTATTTGACGACCTTATTAGGGACTTATACCTAATGACGACCGCCCAGATAGGAGGAGATCTCATTTTGGATTGCACGAGTGCCGAGGAGGAGAGAAAGGAGAACGGAGGCCGAGAAGCTCATCCCGGGTGATTCGGACGCTGCCGAAGACGATTTCCACCACCGACAGGCGGGGAAAGCTCGTGTTCTACGCCAAGGATCCACCGGTTCTTCTCCGTTCAGGGGTTTTCCCATTTATTTCCCGTTTTTCTTATGAATTCCCCAATTTCTACCATGTATTCGTGTGAGATGAACATGAGAGGCTAAAACCCTCAATCTTTAGGACCGAGAGTAGCCCGGGAATGCATTGTATGACATTTTTATATCAATAATTCATATTTTTCTCTCAAATCTGTGGTATAGATTCGTTTTCTCCATTTCTATTGTTATGCTTGATCACCATAATAATAATTTAACACCCTTAATTACTTCGACAGAAGGATTAACGGTTGAAAAGAGACGAATTCTACATTAATCAATAAAACCCTTGACAAAGGAGTTGTAAAATTAATGGTGGGAACTGAGAGACCGTTTATACTGCACTTAGTTTAGGGGAATGATTACTACGACGGTGGAACCAACCTAAATCTAAGTAGTGAATTACACCACGACAGTGGGTAATTCTGTTTTCAGGCCACTACCCGGATAGAGAGAGAAGTGTGAGGAATTATATAAAACCTAATACAATGTTGACCCGCGGTGAAACCGCCATCCTAAAGATATCCTTTTGAATTGATTAAATTAACCTTTAATTGATTGTTTTCTTTGTTTGATTTTTATTTTCTTTTTTTTAATTTGAACACAAAACCCTACTTTGTTAATCGGTCTAGCTGATTGCGATTAGTTAGTAGAAGTCTCCAATAATTCACGTATCCCTGAGTTCAACTCGGGCCTCACAAGGCCTATATTACTCGACGCGTATACTTGCGTTTTAGCGCGTAGTAAAATACACGTCAAGTTTTTGGCGCCATTTCCGGGGACACGGCGAATTATTGGCACTTTGAGTGCTAAGAGCGGCCACTCTAGGCCACATTTGTTTTTATTTATTTTAAAACAATTTCAAAAAAAAAAAATTCCTTTATTTCTCTATAATTGTGTTGACTCGTTCAAAGCATTGTACTGAACCCCTATTTCCATTTTTCAGGTACTTTGCATGGTGCACACACGTAGTCGAGACTACGTGAATCGCACACCTGAGGTTCCATCTACGGGACCAGAGGACGAGGACTACTACGAGGAGGAACACCACAGTGATATAAATTCTGAATCTGAGTAAGAACAAGAAGAAGTAATGGCTGAAGCACAGACAATATGGGAGAAGATCAAGGCGTCTTCTTCCTCGGCATCAAAGGGGCCTATAAAGAAACAGGGGCTAAACATACCTACATACAAGATCGACCCAGCACTGATTAACTTGGTCAAATCCAACGCATTTCACGGACTGAAAAATGAAGATCCAGTGGCACACATTAGTCAGTTTGTGGAGAACTGCGATATGGTGAAGATAGATCGATTTCCACAGGATGTGCTCTACCTCAAGTTATTCCCGAGTTCCTTGGCTGGAGTGGCAAGAGAGTGGCTTCATAACCTCGACGACGAGTTTGTTGAATCATGGGATCACATGGTGGAGGTTTTCTTCGAGAGGTTCTTCCCTCCTGAGAAGACCAATGATATGATCCGGAAGATCCACAATTTCACCCAACAGGCGGGTGAAACTTATTCTGAGACTTGGGAGCGATTCCAAGTCATGTTGAGGAGATGTCCACACCATGGACTGGACAAGGAAACCCAAGTGAAGATCTTCTACTTTGCTCTCTCCGAGCATGATAGAAGCAATTTGGACTCGGCTGGCTCCGGATTTTTCTTAAATAACACTGATACAAGATGCTGGGAAATACTGAAGAATATGGCACGAAAGCAATCTTGGGGGGAAAGAGAAAGAGGCCCAGTTGAGCAAGCAAGAGTTGCCAGTGAGTCAAAGGCAATGAGAGAGCTGAACGAGAAGATGGACCTTCTCGCAAAGAAGTTGCTGCAGAAGGAAGACAATGAGTCTGAGGATGAGGCTCAGGTCAAGTACATGAGGCAACAGTAGGGGTACAGGAATAATGATTATTCATGGCGGAAGGACAAGAAATTTTAATGGAAGGATCCAAATAACGTTCTGTAGGATCCAGACGCCAAACCTACACCGGTCACGGAGGACAAGAGCATGGAGTTGCTAAATCAAGTCATAAAGAAAAATCAAGAGTTGATGAACACTTTTGGGCAGCAAATAAAGCAGCAGGGTGAATTTATGAACCAGTTTGGGTAGACTTTGCAGAGCCACGGGGCTCAAATGAGAACTATAGAGACTTCCATGGCGCAGATGGCAGCCGAGATTGCAAGCTTGAAGAAGCCGGCACATCCGGGTTTTCCGGGGAACACCAATGTTCCCGGGGGAAACCAACAGGCCAAGGCCATCTTATTGAGGAGCGGTAAGAAAGTGTTAAATCCAAGGGCGGATGACACAAGCACACTGCAGGACACAGTTGAAGAAGCAACAGTCAAAGAGCAGCCCGCACCTGTCATAGAGCAAACTGAGGACATAGCTAAAGATGGTAAGGAGGAACAAGCCACTGAGGAGGAACCACATAAATTAACTCCCTATGTGCCACCTCATCAAAGGGCACATACCGTTCCGGTCCCCTATCCCAATAGTGCAAAAGCAAGAAAGGTGGATGCACAGTTTAAGAAATTTCTGGACAGCTTTAGGAAGTTATCAGTGAATATTCCTTTGCTAGAGGCGATTGAACAAATCCCGTCTTATGGGAAGTTTCTCAAAGATGTAATCACCAAGAAGAGAAAGATACCCGAAACTGAGGTCGTGGTATTGAAGGAGCAAGTGAGTGCTTTTATTATGGGCACTTTGCCGCCAAAGAGACAGGATCCCGGTTGTTTCAATATTTCTTGCTTTATCGGGAAGTTCAAATTTGGCGAAGCACTTTGTGATTCTGGGGCAAGCATCAATCTGATGCCCCTTTCTACGTTCAAGAAACTTGGATTGAAGGAGTCGAGACCAAGTAACATGACCATCCAATTGGCCGATAATTCTGTGGTGAAACCGTATGGAATCTGTGAGGATGTTTTG
Source organism: Alisma plantago-aquatica (assembly GCA_963693085.1). NCBI lineage: Eukaryota > Viridiplantae > Streptophyta > Magnoliopsida > Alismatales > Alismataceae > Alisma > Alisma plantago-aquatica. The sequence continues at coordinate 49,598,114 of OY856415.1, read as the reverse complement.
GTAAAGGTAGACCGCTTTGTTTTTCCGGCTGATTTCGTCGTTATGGAAATGCAGGACGAGCACGGCAATGAGTTACTACTTGGTCGCCCATTCCAAGCTACAGCTGATATGATCTTGGAGATGGGGAGAGGTCGCTTGACCTTGGGCATTGCGGATGATCGCTTTGAGATGGTCATGCCCAATGGTAATGCATCTAATAAAGCAAAAGCACATTGCAACATGGTTAAGCATGTGGAAAGAAATATCTCACTTTGTCTTGGGAAGCCATTTTTGGATATGGCTCATGTTATGAGCAGGATAGATAATGGGACCCTAGCAGTGGACCTTATGGAGAAAACTAAAGTTGTCTCTTTATGCAAGGCTGTTGGGTTTCCAAATGATGAGAATGAGGACATTCCATCTTCATGGGAGGATGATGTGATTATTACTTTCGTCTTTGATGCATATCCGGAATTGCCTTTGGAGGCGTGTTTGTTAAATGTCACTTATGATTGGATGCGGAGTACTTCACTCAAGGAGTGCGCCAAAATGCTTCAAATGCTTCCATGTTTCTACACGAGGCATTATGAAGATTTGGGTACACTTCCCCCACCGCTACAATCATCTCTTATTTGCCCATCGGATCTGGAATTGAAGCCATTGCCCCCGCATCTGAAGTACGTCTTTCTAGCTGAGGAGGGCAAGTTACCAGTAATTGTTTCTGCATACTTGAGTGCGGATGAGGAGGAGCAACTACTGATAGTGCTGAAGAACCACCGTGGAGCTTTTGGGTGGTCTATGGCGGACATCAAGGGGATCTCCCCTACACTTTGCCAACACAAGATTCGCCTCGAGGAGGGAGCCAAGCCAGTCATACAGCCTCAAAGACGTCTAAATCCAAGCATGATGGAGGTTGTCAAGAAGGAAGTCATAAAGCTTCTTGCTGCAGGGATCATTTATGCCATATCCGATTCAACGTGGGTGAGTCCCACACAGGTAGTCCCTAAAAAGGGGGGAATCACTGTCACTACAAATCTTTTGAATGAACCTGTCACCACCCGATTGGTAACCGGGTGGCGTGTTTGCATTGACTACCGCCGATTGAATGCCGCAACTCTTAAAGATCATTTTCCATTGCCATTTATCGATCAGATTTTGGAACGTCTAGCTGGTCGGTCACATTTTTGTTTTCTAGATGGCTATTCGGGGTACAACCAGATTTCTATTGATCCTTTGGATCAAGAGAAGTCTACGTTTACATGTCCCTATGGGACGTTTGCTTACCACCGTATGCCGTTCGGTTTATGCAATGCGCCGGCGACTTTTCAACGCTGCATGCTCGCCATATTCTCTGACATGGTAGAGCGGTGTCTTGAAGTTTTCATGGACGAATTCTCGGTGTATGGAGCATCTTTTGATGAATGCCTTTATAACTTAGATAAGGTGTTGCAGCGGTGCGAGGACACACACTTGGTCCTCAATTGGGAGAAATGTCACATGATGGTGACGGAAGGAATTGTGCTAGGACACAAGGTGTCTAGCAAGGGTCTTGAGGTAGACCCCGTAAAAATTGAGGTGATTTCTAAGTTACCCCCACCAAATTCTGTAAAAGGGGTGAGAAGTTTTTTGGGACACGCTGGGTTTTATCGACGATTTATTAAGGATTTTTTGAAAATCACAAAGCCATTATCGGAATTGTTGGAAAAAGGCGCAGTTTTTGATTTCAATGAGAAATGTCTTCACGCATTCGAGGTTTTGAAGGAAAAGTTGATTTCAGCTCCGGTTGTTCAAACGCCGGATTGGACAAAGCCATTCGAGTTGATGTGTGATGCGTCCGATTATGCTGTGGGAGCTATTTTGGGGCAAAGGGTAGATAACAAGCCTGCTGTGATTTTCTACGCCTCAAAAACGCTTAATGATGCTCAATTGAACTACACAACTACGGAAAAGGAGTTACTGGCCGTCGTGTTCGCCTTTGAAAAATTTCGGCAGTACTTAGTGGGTTCTAAGGTGGTTGTGTGGACTGATCACGCTGCAATAAAGTATTTGATGGAGAAGAAGGATGCGAAGCCTAGACTAATTAGGTGGATTTTGCTCCTACAAGAATTCGGTATTGAAATCAAGGACAAGTCGGGAATTGAAAATGTGGTGGCCGACCACTTGTCTAGGTTAGAGAGGGTTGATGAACAAGGTTTGCACATACCCATTACCGAGACCTTTCCCGATGAGCAACTTTTAAAAATTGATTCTAAAGAACCATGGTTTGCGGAAATTGTGAATTATTTGGCTTGCGGGATCATCCCGGAGGATTGGTCCTATCAAGAGAAAAAGAAATTCTTTCATTCATTGAGATATTATTTTTGGGATGACCCGATTCTCTTGAAGCAGTGCAGGGATGGTATTCTTCGCAGGTGCGTGCCGGAGGTGGAGTACGAGAGTGTTCTCCACCACTGTCATGCGTCGCCTACAGGAGGACACCATGCTAGCTCACGGACAGCAACTAAGGTGTTGGAGAGCGGCCTTTATTGGCCCACTTTGTTCCGGGATGCCTATGATTTTGTTAGGCAATGTGACCCGTGCCAGCGCACAGGTAACATCTCAAGGAGACAGGAAATGCCCCTGAATGTATTTCAGGAAGTTGAGGTATTTGATTTATGGGGCATTGACTTCATGGGACCCTTTGTGTCCTCAAATTCAAATCTTTATATCTTACTTGCTGTAGATTATGTGTCGAAGTGGGTGGAGGCAATCCCCACAAGGACTAATGATTCGAACGTAGTGTGCAGGTTTGTCAAAGAGAACATTTTCTGCAGGTTCGGGATTCCCCGAATGATCATAAGTGACGGAGGCACACATTTTCGAAATCAGAAATTCGGGACACTTTTAAAGAAATATGGGGTCAAGCACAACATCGACACCCCATATCATCCATAGACGCAAGGATAAGTGGAGGTATCAAATAGAGAAATCAAGAAGATTTTAGAAAGGACCGTATCATCCACAAGGAAGAATTGGAGTGTATTGCTACCGGACGCGCTTTGGGCTTATCGAACGGCGTACAAAACACCTATAGGCACCACGCCTTTTAGGTTGGTGTACGGCCGGGCTTTCCATCTTCCGGTGGAATTAGAGCACAAGGCCCATTGGGCGCTAAGAAGGCTGAACTTGCGCTATGATGAGGCCGGGAGAAAAGGCTGTTTGAATTGAATGAATTGGATGAGCTACGCATGACGGCGTATGAGAATGCCCGCATCTACAAAGAGCGCACAAAGCTGATCCACGATCTCCATATTGAGATGCGCACGTTCAAGAAGGGAGACAATGTTCTATTGTTCAACTCCCGTCTCAAACTGCATCCCGGGAAGCTGAAATCCCGGTGGAGTGGACCCTTCATTGTGGAAGAGGTGAAACCGCACAGAGCGATTCTCGTGCGTGATGGAGATGCCACGTTCTTGGTGAACGGGCAACGCTTGAAGTTGTATTTTGGTGAGAATTACAAGAGGAAAGTGAATGAGGTCAAACTCATTTCACTTGTGCATGAATGAGATGAAGGGAAGACGTCTAGCCTAAGACGCTAAACAAGGGCGCTTGTTGGGAGGCAACCCAACCATCGGTACACTAGGATAGTTTAATTTTAGTCATAGATTGCTTTTATTTCGTTTGAATTTTAGTTTAAAAATGATACCTTGATCCGTTTGTTGAATGTGCAGGCACAGGCAGGGTCGATACCATCGACACACCCGTCGATGGTATCGACATGGGTTTAGGTTGACACCAGCAAAAATCGCACTGCGTCGATACTATCGACACCCCCGTCGATGGTATCGACATGGTCACAGACAGGTCGCAATAAAAGTGTCGATGGTATCGACACCCCAGTCGATACCATCGAGATCTCTGGAGATATTCAGACGAATTTTGCTCAGTCAACTCGATACCATCGACGGCCTCGTCGATGGTATTGACATCATCATAGGTTGAATGCAACACAACGGCGGTGTCGCAATAAAAGCAAGTTGATACCATCGACATCTGTCGATGGTATCGACGGACATGTCACCGATCCGCATACAGACATCGACGATGATCGCAACAGCCACGTCAGCGATCCGGGTGCTGCGTCGATACCATCGACTTCCGTCGATGGTATCGACACGTCAGCAATCTGGGTTTCTCGATCCAGCAAACGTCAGCTGTCGATACTCGCGAGGGAGGCGGATACCCGCGAGATGTGTCGATACCATCGACCCGCGTCGATGGTATCGACGGGTCAACAGGGGCGCCGATCAAGCCTATTTAAGGGGACTTGCAACGTCACTTGACGTCACACCTTCAGAGAAAGTATCCTCCTTTGCGCCGAGCACTCCCCCGAGCCCTCCAAGACTGAAGAGAAGCGTCATCGAGCGGAGATCTTCATCGAGCGGAGAATTTCTTCTCCATCTTCACCGAGCTCTTTTCTTCTAATCCCATCTTTTCTCGCAACCATGGTGCACACCGCCAGAGCGTCGTCCTCAAGCGCTCACCCTTTGGAGATCGAGGAGTTTGTTCCTCCCCCACCCGCTTCCATCCCTCGTCCACGCCTAATTCATGCCAACATGGATGTGAGGAAGGTTTACGAGGATATTATGAAGCGAAAGTTTGAGCCCACCCAGTATGTGGACCGGGGCATGATCCAGGAGCTGGGGTTCGAGGCCAACTTGGCCTATGTGTTGGCCGGGCAAGCGCGGCACACCAATCGCCTTTATGAGATCGACTGTCACACGGATGGGCAGCCGTTTTTCGGCGAATGGCCCACATACAAGGAACTGGTGGCGGAGTTCATGGCGTCTCTTGATATCTGCGTCGTACCAAATGACGTGGTACCATCGGACCAGACGTGGATCAGGGGAAGGGTGTCCTTCCGACTCTTCAACAACAATTACAACATCACGTTGAAGCAGTTCAACGACATCTTCAACTGGAACCACAGCCGCAACGATCACCGACGCCCCGACGCCCGCACCGACTACGACAAAATCTTCGCCGAGCTAGTTACAGTGCCGGCAGGAAAGACTGTGAGCTACCATAATGCAGCGGTAGCGGATTTTGAGCACCCGTTCGTCCGGGTCCTGCATAGGATGTTGAGCTTGACTTTCTTCGCTCGAAGCGATCTTGCTTTGAGCAAGTTTCAGGAGAGTGACCTGTTCTTTCTCTACGCACTCCTCAAACGTCAAGAGTGCAACTGGGGGGCGTTCTGGCTACAGCGCGTCCTGGCGGTGAAGAGGAGCACAAGGAAGGCTCCAATCCATTTTGGTGGTCTTGTCACCAAGTTGGCGCTTTACTTGGGGCTGAACCTTCAGTCCATGACTCCGATCTTTACGAGGAGCAAGGTGAACGTGCAACATTTGCACCGTTCAAACCTTATTCTTTTTTGGGACGGGTTGGCGTACGCTCATTGCCACGTCAACCAAGCTTATTAGGAGAGCTCCCTACCGGACGACGTCTTCAACATAGAGGGCAAGCAACACTTCCGGTGGCCAATCATAGCCATCGAGTCCTCTGAGGAAGACGGCGGTGGTGACGAGCAAGAAGGCGAGGCTGCAGAGGAAGAGGAGGCTTTCACACCTCTTCGAGCATGTGTGGCACCACGGAAGCGTCCTAGGATGCATCCGTGTGCATCTTCATCATCTCAGCCCCCGCCGCCATCACCACAGTACGAGCAGCCATCCGTGGATCCCTATTCCATGCAGGGGATGTACACCATGCTGCAGGACATCCAGCAGACTCAGCAGCAGCACATGGGTATGTATACCGGCATTCATGAGACTACGAGCCGGGTACTTGACAACCAACGGGCTATGTTCGAGAACGAGCGGCTCATCCTCGCCAACCAAGAGCAAATGCACACCCGGTTGCAGCGGATAGAGACGCAACAGGAGCCCTTCTTTGACCATTACTGGAGTCAAGACTACTTTGGAGGCTATCCACAGCCTCCGCCGAGGACCCAATATGATCCAAGCTTCCAGGGGGAGTACCCGTCTTGGGATCCTACGGCACCGCAATATCCACCACCGCCTCCGCAAGATTGATCAGGGTATCACTGTTCCACCCTTAAGTTGGTTTTTGACTATGAGGCCATAGTCGAATTCAAGCTCAGGGGGGTGGCTGGAACAGCTCTATCTTTTATCTTTTCTTTAGTTGTTTTTAGTTTTTGCTTTAATTAGTTCTTGCAATTTCAGTTTTTGTTTAGGATCCACATCTATCTAGTGTAATTGTGGATGTCTTAAAAATTGTCATCTCGTTTTTTTTCATGGGAAATTTAAGGGAATTTCAAAATTTCTGGGTCTTTTGGATAGCTTAACTTGGTTGTCCTTGGGAAACTTGTCCTATGAAAATGATTGATTATGTCAACTCTAAAGCAATATGTCACACCCACACCCCCATTGACTCATGAAAAGTGGATAGTAACGGTTGTTTGAGCCTAACCTAATCAAATGGTAATGAGACCTTAATTGGATATACGAGAAAGAACCCTTTGAACTACTACACATGTCAGTAAGGAGGGACACATGATATTTTTCTAAGGTTCAGTAACTTAATCTTGTGATCATTCCACTTCATATTTTTTTATAATCCACCAAAGAATTGGAAGTAAAGTACAATTTTAATTCCTCCTTGCGTGCATAGCATGTAGATAGGATTTGCATTGTTATTTTCATACTTTTGCATAAAACGAAAAAAAGTATAGTGATTCATGCACATTACATTTAGGTGCATGTCATGTAGTTGCACTCATAACTTTCATGATTTTCACGCATAAGCACACCATGTACATCAGGTTGTCTTGAAAAGTGATCTAAATTGTTCCATATGTTCCATACCCTCGAAATAGTACAAAGATTTCCAATCATGAAGAAAATAGCCTAACACATGTATCTCTAAGCAATTATGAATATGTGGGCTAAGAGGCTAAAAGAAAAAAAAAATCTGAAAATCTGAAAAAAATATTTGAAAAAAAAGAGAATTTAGAAGGAAATGGAATAAGAGGGAGAAAGGAACATGATATCACTTGCATAACAAGGAAACTGAGTACATGATGTGGCTTAATTAGATTTCTATCTCTTTTTGAGGTGGAAGGTTAGTGCATGCATCATTCCACCCAATTTTAAGCATTAGGGCATTTTCAATGTGCATTTGCATCATTTAGGGCATTTTGTTGTATGCATTTTGAAACTGTGTAATACTTCCAAATTCTTCCATGAACCACCCATTCCATCCACCCATTGCTCGGATTGGTAGGCCACCGTGATTTTCTCCTCACTCATGTTTATCAGGAGAACTGCTTCCATGTAGATGGTAGTTAGGGCGAGCAACGTAGTGTAGGCGATCACAAGATGCACTAATGCTGAATCGGCAAATTTTATTATGTTAACTGCCTTATGTGATAGTGTTCATCGGTTTGAAGGATAATTTCTTTTATTGATGATTATTGTCGCCTGTAGGGTAATTACTGTTCTGTGATTAGGAAAGGCCGGTTTGAGAACGTTCAGTGGGAGTCATGTGGAATGTGGGGTGCTGTGTTGATTTTTAGTTGACATCTGCAATCTTATTCTAAAAGATTAGTTGCTCGAGGGCGAGAAATGTTTAAGCTTAGGGGAGTTTGATGCGATGATTTTGAGTCGCATTTATAGACCTTTTTCATATGTGTTTTGTGCTTTAATTACTCATTTTCATGGATATTATTGCATAATTCACTTTATTTGGTCTTTACCATCATTTTATATCAAATCCCCTTTGTTTTACTATTTTGAGCATTATTTATCATCTTATTATAAATTGTGTGGATTTACTTGGGCTTGTTGTGAAATTTCAGGAAAAACAAGTATCTGCTTCCGTCGATACCATCGACGGAAGTCGATACTATCGACCAAGCCACAGGTTGTCAGCCGAGAAGAGCAATACAGAGTCGATACCATCGACACCCAAGTCGATGCCATCGACACAAGGAGAGCTACATCGTCGCTAAATGACAACAACCGACGCTAAAGGAGTCGATACCATCAACACCCAAGTCGATGGTATCGAGATCACCACAGGCGCTCAGAATAAAAGAAAGGAAAGCTACCGCTAATCCGCCGGGTCGATACCATCGACCCGCGTCGATGGTATCGACGTCGGCAGATATGCGTTGGATCTGTTTTGATCTCGATCGGACGGCTGTTGTTATTTGGCAACCTAATTAGGGACTTATACCTAATGACGGCCGCCCAGATAGGAGGAGATCTCATTTTGGATTGCACGAGTGCCGAGGAGGAGAGAAAGGAGAACGGAGGCCGAGAAGCTCATCCTGGGTGATTCGGACGCTGCCGAAGACGATTTCCACCACCGACAGGCGGGGAAAGCTTGTGTTCTACGCCAAGGATCCACCGGTTCTTCTCCGTTCAGGGGTTTTCCCATTTATTTCCCATTTTTCTTATGAATTCCCCAATTTCTACCATGTATTCGTGTGAGATGAACATGAGAGGCTAAAACCCTCAATCTTTAGGACCGGGAGTAGCCCGGGAATGCATTGTATGACATTTTTATATCAATAATTCATATTTTTCTCTCAAATCTGTGGTATAGATTCATTTTCTCCATTTCTATTGTTATGCTTGATCACCATAATAATAATTTAACACCCTTAATTACTTCGACAGAAGGATTAACGGTTGAAAAGAGACGAATTCTACATTAATCAATAAAACCCTTGACAAAGGAGTTGTAAAATTAATGGTGGGAACTGAGAGACCATTTATACTGCACTTAGTTTAGGGGAATGATTACTACGACGGTGGAATCAACCTAAATCTAAGTAGTGAATTACACCACGACAGTGGGTAATTCTGTTTTCAGGCCACTACCCGGATAGAGAGAGAAGTGTGAGGAATTATATAAAACCTAATACAATGTTGACCCGCGGTGAAACCTCCATCCTAAAGATATCCTTTTGAATTGATTAAATTAACCTTTAATCGATTGTTTTCTTTGTTTGATTTTTATTTTCTTTTTTTAATTTGAACACAAAACCCTACTTTGTTAATCGGTCTAGCTGATTGCGATTAGTTAGTAGAAGTCTCCAATAATTCACGTATCCCTGAGTTCGACTCGGGCCTCACAAGGCCTATATTACTCGACGCGTATACTTGCGTTTTAGCGCGTAGTAAAATACACGTCACCATACAGTCTATTTTTTCTCTATAAGTATACAACCAATCATGCTAATTATTACATCAAAGTCATTCATGTTGAGGAGGATAAAATTTACAGGGAGTTCACAATTCATGCATTTAATAGGTATGCATAGTGTCCACAAGAGAGACAAAAAGATTCGAACACTAGCAATAGTGACTTCTAGAACATATCCTAAATCCTTAACATCCAAAAAAGCATAGTTGCGAGATTTCTTGAAGTGAAAATATAAGTAGAACTAGAGTCAAACAAAGCTTTTGCATTTTGTCCCTTATTTTCAAGCATGCCTACATTGTTTTCATGATAGTCAACAATGAACTCATTTCATATTAAAGGGTAGAAAAAGAACTCTAAGGGAGATTACCCTCTATCAGATGGTTGGCATTAGCCTGGGCCTCTTCATTATCAATGGTGAGAACTCTGGCATGTTGACATTCTCCTATAGGTGGGGCTGCAACTACTGGTTGTGCTGTAGACACTGGGTGGGCCACCATTAGTCCTTGTCCTTGTGGTGGGGGAAGGGGACAATTGTCTATGAGGTGTCCCTCCTTCTAATAGTGAAAAAACAACTGCTTCTCGAAAAGACACTTGCCAGGGTGCGTCATCCCACATGTGTGACGGGGGGGGGGCAGTGGTCTTCTTTGTGGGGCTTCCATTTTCCTCCATTCCTTCCCTTTTCATAATGACATTGGCCTCTTTTGTTGTCATTCTTCGGTAAAGGAGTGCTCTCTGTGAACCCCAAATACCCCTTGGGTGGGTTTTGTGCAGGAATGACTATCTTTTCCATGTCAAGGGAAAAGTTTAGGGCTTCAATGAAACTTGCAGGTTTACTCACCATGACTTGAGGCTTGATGAGAGGATGCATGCACTCTACAAAGTGTTCTTCTCATCTCTCATCAGCCAACATGTAACCAAACCTCTCCAAGAGGTGAAACTTGTGAGTGAAGTCTGCCACAAACAAATTACCTTAGACCAGGAAGGTGAACCTATTTTCCTTTTCTTTCTTGGAAGAGGTGGGTATGAATCTTGCCATGAAAATTGCACAGAAGTATACCTATACCATTGGTTCTTCGATTAGATCTTGGCCCATAATATGATTTTATCACCATATTTTAGCTAGTCCCCCAAGAAGGAGTGTGGCAAAGAGGGCCTTCTTTTTTGGCTGCTCTTGCAAGATGCAAAAACCATTTTCTATTGTTAAGAGCCAGGAGTCTGCCTTATCAACCACATTGGTCCCAAAATTTATATTCAGCTTGACAAAGTCTAGTATGGTGGCTCCTAGATGAGGGCAAACAGACATGGGCTCACCATTCTCGTCTCTAGCGACTTCCTTGAGGGTTAGTGAATAAATGGCCTCACTCAACGTTTTCTGTTGTTCCATCCAAAGAGCATGGGGAGTGTGGACTACCACCTATCCTACTACTGGTTCAAATTCAGGTGCATGTTTATGTTCAACTTGGGCTCATCTTCTATAATTGGTTCATCTTCAGGGTATGTTGAAGGAGATAGATTTGAGTTCGAGACATTTCTCCCTAGAGGCCTCACCTTCCCTCATTCTTTTCTTGGAGTATTGACCCTCCCTGGACCTTCTCTTCTCTGAAGAGGGCTTCATCTTAAGGAGGGCCTTGGTTTGGGGCATTCTTCATAGTTGACAGTGTTCTTCCCATTGGCCATGCTATTTCACATAAGTTAACTTTATTAACCTCAGTTTCATACTTAGGGTATTAAAGCATAAATAAAATTATGTCCAGTGACATCTTACTTGTATGGATTTTATTATTTGGCTAAGGATGTTTTGATCCCTAACTTCCATAACCTTAGTAATCATAAAGGGGCAAAGAGAACAGTTATAGGTGCATAGGGTTTAGTGAGTGAAGCAAGGACTCAAGAAGGGATGAAAATAGATGAGAAAAAATCTAGATATATTTTATTTTGAGTAAAATCCTCTGACTTTAGCCAGACCGGATGCCAGCTAGCAGTGTGGAGGAAAGTGATGCCAACCCCTTGATCATGGTCTTTTCTAGACACCATCGTCTTTAGAAAATACTCTAATAATTCCCTTGGGCTCTACAAAATTATTAAAATTTAATATTTATATGAGGTTAAATGTAAAGTAGCTCTGATACCAAATGTAATGACCCCCTCTCCCTATATCCCCAATAAATGTGTACTTAGAGGGAAAGAACCATTACTTTAATACAAGACTGATGGTTTATCAATTAACCAAAAATAATTAATAAATTTCACTAAATAGAAAAGAGTTTGAATAAAATAAAAAGTTACACTCTCCACTAAGGAGTTACATAATATGGATTTCTAAAGCTGGCAACATGAAGTAAAAGCTAACTATCTAAACCCTCCAAGATTGCAATAAATATTTTCTTTTGGTTCCTTCTTCTTTAGGTGTCCATTTTTATCATACTTGTAGAAATGATAGTAGATTATCCTAACACACTACGAAAACAAAACTCAGTCAGTATACAAGTGTATGTGGGGGAAACAAAATGTTCACATTTTGGTATAACAATATATTCAACCATAAAAGCAAATAAGATTACAAAATTGAAAATTTCATTTTCTTTCTAACTTCTCAAACCCAATCTCAGTGGGACACTCCCTATCTAGATCATTCATGTGGGGAAACCCTCTTCCAGGGGTTTTGTCCCTGTAATGAACATCTCATGACCATCCTAACTTGGCTTGGTCTATTATTGGCTTTCCTCTACTAGATAGGCCTCATCATGACCATCCTATCCTGGCTTGGTCTACGTGATCATCCTATCCTAGCTTGACCACTTCCTCTTACATCCCACATGTACCTATTACATCAATGATATATAGTTGAATAAGTTATTCTTATATAATGTGATAATCATAGTCACTTTAAAGACTGCAGGATTAAATAGACATGTGACAATTTATTTGCAATCATTGTGTAAAACAATAAAAATCCTCAGGGATTGTGTAAGTCAAGTAGTTATAGGCATAACCACATACCTTTTCTTGGAGCACTTGATGTCCAAGCAAAAGGGCAACAAAAGTAACAATTCAAGCAACTAACCTGAAATTAGAGCATAATACACATCGATTATTATTTTATTAAAAAACTACCATTAATATTGACTTGAGTTTCAAGTTAGGGTTTTGGGTTCAACTTAGGGTTTCATTAGGGTTTTGTCTTCCCAAACCCTAATTATCACTTTTCATGTCCTTTTGAATCACAAACCCTAATTTTATCATCATATGCATTTTTAACTCAAGGAGAACCTAATTCATCAACCTATTAGTTATTATTCTAAAATTAGATCCAAGTTATATATTTTTATCAAAAAGATCAAACTTTTATTATTAAGATCAATTGAACATATTAAGATCATCAAAACCTAGAAATTAGGGTTCTTATGCATTAAACACAATAAAGATAGAAACTTTGGGTACTTTTTGAACTACAGTCTGAATCACATCTTAATTATATATTTATTGTGTTCCTTGTATTATTTTGAGCCAAAATCAGATATCATATGCCTTTATTCGATTATCCTAGCAATTCTTATGATTTTTACAAATTTATTACCAGCGGACCAATCACAATGTTCCAGTCAGCAAGCGGCCAACTTTAAGCAAAAGAGCCATGGGGCTGGGGATGAGCAATGGGTTCACACCATATTGACTCCCCGTGGTTGTGTGGCAACATTCAAAAATACTAGCCAAAAGACCATAATGTTGGCTAAATTGACATTATGATAAATCCCTTTGTTTCGATGATGACAAACATTTCATTCTTGTTGATCTAACGTGCTACTTGAGTGTTGCAGGAATGAGGTGGATGACAAAGCACTAGGGAATCTATATGCTTGAATGCTTGTAAATTTCATGAAATGTAATCAATTGTAAACTTGTACAAATATATAATGTACAAGTACTTAGACTTCATGTAAATCAAGTGTTAGATCTTCCCTAGCCAATCACTACACTTAGATATATCATCCCCTTCATTAGTGTCACATATGCACACTCATACATACACTTAGCACTTTATTTGAAACATTGAAACAAGGTCAATCTCGATCGACAAACTCCTCGACCGAGACACTCTCGGTCGACAAACTTCTCGACCGAGAAAGACCCAAGTAGCCGTTAGACTCAACTGACAAGGTAGTTGGCAGTTGGAGATGAACGTTGCAAACACTTGATCCAGAGAGATTTTCGGTCGACAAAACCTCGACCGAGTAGGTATCTCGGTCGACAATTCCTTGACCGAGATGGACTCTGACAGCAACTGCAGAATTAATTAACTAGCCGTTGCTAAAGCAACTAAAGCGTACCTAACGGCTAGTTAAGCACTTAGAAACCCCTAGAAAGTGTCTAGAATGTCCTTAAGCACTTGTAGGTCATTCCTATAAATAGGACATGCCTTAGGACACCTAAACTCACTAATCTTCACTTGTGATACACTTGAGCTTACACTTGCAATTGTGAATCTGTTTTGAGAAATTGAGCAACACTTGCATTGGCTATTCTTCTCCTTGCTCTAATTTCGTGTCCTATAGGCTAGTATCTCCTATCCACAGCAATCACACTTCCATATACATTGGTTAGGAGATCTACACGCTTGATATAGGCAAATCAAGCCTTGTGCTTCAAAGGTTAAGTGTAATTTCCATTTTCCTTCTTGTTCCTTTTATCCTTTGTATTCTCCTTGCTACTCCTAGGGTTGGAGGCTGCGGATTGGAGAAGGTTCTTCTCGATGGAGAAGGTGGACTTCAGACTACTTCAAGAAGGTTGTTGCAACGGGAAGCTACTTCAAGAGGAAGGCTACTTCAAGGGGGAGCTTGAAGTTACTTCAAGAAGGCTGCTTCAAAGTTGGTGCAACTACTTCTAGGTGAAGGCAGTTTGAAGGGTTTTGTGAAAGAATTGTAATTTTATGTAAAGTCCTTGCAAGGTAATAAAATTTGATTCTTTCAAAATCCCGGTTGGGTAATAAACCGGTTAGTGGACTAACTTCCTTAGTATTTGCTAAGGTTGGAACCACTCTAAATCCTTGTCCCCTTGTCCAATATTCTTGTGGTTGGTTGTTTGAGTTAAATAATTGTTAAATTAATTTAAAACCCTATTCATCCCCCCTCTAGTGGTTTTTCACATAAGGCCCACATACCTCTCACGAGGAGAAAGGGCAAAGGGGGAAATTCCTCAGAAGGTCGTCTCCTTCCTTCGTCCTTTGGGCCTTCAAGGAGAGTCGATGTGGCTAAGTCAACTCCAAGGTTGACTCTCAACTTCAGGGCCTCAGAGTGGCAAGTGAGGGTAGAGGGATCTTCACGAAGTTTTTTTGAAGTTGATCATGATCTCTGATTTCTCAGTAGAGGTGACCAAAGGAAGGCCGAGGCAAAGGTTTCCTCACTGAAGAAGTGATACATGTTGGGTTTTACGTGGTCGGAGCAGGCAGAAAAAAAAATTACTTGACCATAAACCCATAATCAATAGATCACACCAATATCAATGTAATGGCAAATATGGTTTTAGCGAGATATACTTGGTCCTGAGGCTTACTAAACGTCTATACCTCACAACAAGTGCGGTCTTCAACCAACTGTCTTCAACAACATTTTTGCAACTCCTAGCCTTGACCTGGACTGTGGTTGACTATCATCCTCCTGAGTGGCAGAAGTCTCCTGCCTCTATAGATAGTCCACACGAATTACCAGGAACTCTAGTCATCCTGAAGGATGGACTAGAAGGAGTTGTCCCCTTCTGTCGGTGTACTAGTCACCGACACACTCTCCCACCACCAGTTGCTTTTCTGTAGTTGTCTTTTCCTTTTTGTTCCTCCCTAGACGGGTAGAACTTGCTTGGGTTCTCTCGGTTACCACAACCAGAGAGGACAACAACTTTACTGAGCAACTGATGTTCTGAGTTGTGTCTCTAGAGAAGCCCCCTGTACCCCTGTATTTATAGTAAAGGGCATGACCAGGGTTTCCAGTCTATGTGTGAGTAGAAGGGTCTGGAATTTCCATGAACAATTTGCGCTGCGGCAGGCAAAATGATTGTTTTATAACTGAAAAGAGTGGTACCTACATCATTCATGGATAAACTCCTCTTCCAGGTTAATCCTTTGTGTGTGACCCTATAGGTCCCATTTCACGTTGGCAGTGAATGTCCATAAATAGCTTATGACATCACAAGCAAAGAGCGGTACCTAGTCACACATCACTGCTACCCAAGTGAAAAGGAAAGTTGGAGAACAACTTTCAATCCTACAGTCTATGATTGGTGTTCCAATGAATGTATAATTCCTTTGTCTCTGATATCCTGAATGAACTCAAGGCATGGAGTTGTCATCCTTTCAACATTCATTCATGTTTCTTGAACTAGAACAGACTGTCTGAGATATGTGTGGCATCAATATCATATATTGATTCACATGTTCATGCACATGCCTTTCTCAGTTTTGCTTATCAAGTGGCCTGGATATCATACTCCCTTAGGAGGGACAAATCCCATATCTATCACTCACAGTCTATCTCATGTGTCAAAGCCACCCAATCATCATCGTTATAACAACCCATGTTTCAGGATTGCGCTTGATGATGTCAAAGTGTACCCAATCACATTCAATGAGTGCAACGATTTTAGGTCTAAGAATCACAATCACCACCATCACTATGAGAGATGATTCTGACTACCATGTCATGGTTCCATGCGTCACTCTAATGGTGGGTCTATCTGATACACTATTCTCTAACATGTATCTATGTGCTTGGTTTGATATCATAGATCATGACTAATGAGACTCTATCATCAACCAACACACACTCTAGTCTTGATGTGTCATTATTAACCTGAAGACATACGTCATTGAGTATTGTCATTGTTTAGACATTCATTCTGCTCCATCATTTATCTCATAATCAATTGAGCTGGAATAAATTGGAAGCTTGCCTTCGAAATTTACCAAATCAATAAGAACATATGCCAATCCAATCATCATATGATTGGCTATCTGGGCATACATACCAACAGACTCCCACTTACACTTAGAGCCAATCACCTTTGAATCTTATTCTTAGTGATATCTAAACATGTCCCACATGTTTCTGTTGCGCTAGTGCTAATCTAGTGAGTTAGCAATATTTTTCTTTAGTCAATATATTGCATGTTTCACATCTCCTCGCTGTATAATATTTCATTATGAGATGGAGTTGCCGTAATATGCTATCTGATATTCCTTGCCTAACAATTAGCTCCATAGTTTGACTTAGTATTTCTACTCTGTCATCAATTGTTGGAATATCTATAAGTTCATCTGTATGAACTTCTAGATCCATATAGTATTTTCTGGTGTTCATAACACAAGAATACTCGACATTCCTTTTAGAATCAAATGGCCCTTTTAATTTTACCCAAAACATTTCCATTTAACAACTCTTGTTCACTTTACAATTGAATATAACTTTTATATTTTGCATTTTGCGATCATTTTTCTATCATTTTGGAAGATTGCATCAGTGTAACTCATTTACACTCAACTCTTCCTATTATTACCATAGAACTAATCCTTTCGTACTTTATAAGTACATAAATAAGTATTTTATGGTATTCTAGTGATAACACCAATTTTTGTGATGTTTTAGACTTTCTGTTATCAAAACTGCCCTTTTTAGCTATTTTCCTCTCTTTTGTATGCACTTTCGCAATAATTGGCCGAGCAATGCTCTTAATCCTATATTTCCATCTTTTGCAGAGTTTTTCCTCATTTTGGTACAATAAGGCCGTCCCGGCCTACAAAATAAGTCCAAGTCTGTTTCGGCCTTCCTGACGCCCGATACAACCTCTGCCTGACAGGGTGGAGTGACACAATGACGCACGACAAAAGGATGTTGCACAGGAAGGAGCAGATAGACGAAACACCTTCTACCCGACAGGGAGCCCAGCTCGCCCTGACAACCCAGCTTGTCGGGCGACACAGCCACCCACCGGCAGGCGCGCCGTCCATCACATGACCGATAGCTGACACTCCTACGCCGAGCAATACCTATATCGGCCGTCCAACGACCCGTGCATAAGGGAGCCACGTGGTGCTTCAAGCACCATAACTTCTCCCAACCAGCTGCCTATAAACAACAGCTACAGGAAGCCGAAAAGATAGTTCAGATACTTCAAAATTCGGACAGTTGGGAGCTTTGAGTGATCTTCGGAGGAAACTGCGAGAGCAGGAGTATCGCGCCCCAGTGCTAGTGCCAGGCGACACTAGGTGAGCCCTTCCTCATCCCTAGCGGGAGGGGATGGTTCACTTAGAACCGTCCCGGGCGACACTGAGGGCCGATATCGGCCAACGATGATGAGCGACACAAGTGCCCGACAGTAGAACGCTTAACTCCATGCCCAACACGATATCGAACCCGATACACTTCGCCTGTCATGCGTGCCGCCCGAGAGGGTGTGTCGCCCGACTTGAGCGTATCAGATAGGTCCTTGAACGATACAGTGGGCCGTCACGATGTGCCGCCCGAGAGAGAGTGTCACCCGA
This sequence comes from Alisma plantago-aquatica, assembly GCA_963693085.1. Lineage (NCBI taxonomy): Eukaryota > Viridiplantae > Streptophyta > Magnoliopsida > Alismatales > Alismataceae > Alisma > Alisma plantago-aquatica. Next base: position 49,580,401 of record OY856415.1, on the reverse strand, counting down.
CACCGCTGTATCGGGCTAGGCCCCTTGTCCGGTATCGGGCGGGAGAGCCGCTGTAGTCTGTCGCCCTTCTACATCAAGAAGGCGACATCTATCTATAATTCTATTATTTAATTCTTTATTTACGCATTGTATTAAGACCCTTAATGTGTATGGAAATAGAAAAGCTTAATTACTTACTGCTCTATGCTTGGTGCGATATATGGGATGACTGCTATGTTTGATATCTGAACTCTAGCTTGCATGTTTGGATCGCGTTTCGGTTAGCTACCGAATCATGTTTTCCCGTCGCAACAACTTCGAGAGTCATGTTGTGGCTCTAGTGTTTGGTCTGCTTCTGGAGTACGAGAGTGCCTGGAATGGAGTTGTTTCAGTAACATTCCACTCTAACTTAAGTCCGACAACCTCGAGAGGGGTGTTGACGCTTGGTTAGAAGTACCTGCTCTGAGAGGAGGGGTGCAGGGTGTTACTGCTGCCGCTTGTTTTACTGTAGTCTTATCCTTCGTACCTTGCCCCAGTTCTAGTTTTATCTTTCTGTTTCTGTTGCATGAAAACCCCTAAAAACTGCTAAATGACTAAAACCTTAAATCTCTCTTGTAGCTCCAGTTGGAGATAGTTTACTTTGTTTTATTTGTGACATCTTGCTGTTTCCCTTTTGGGAATTTATATCTCTTTATACCTGTCGGAGTGTAGCGTGTCGATTATGGGTTCTCAACACTACCCCCCTTGTCCCTGTGTTCGACCGCGTATATCTACTTCGACCCCGTAAACAAAGTTGCGGGGGCCTAGAAGGATTCAGGTTTATAAATGTAAAAGCTCGACTACCTCAAATCCGCCTCCACTTTTGGACGCGCGATTTAGGCCGGTCAACGTTTTGGCGCCGTTGTCGGGGACAAGGCAAAAATGGTACTGTAGATGAATCAGAATCCACTAACTACACTCCCGTGCCTCAAGCTTAGAAATGAGTTTGACAACACTCTTTTTCTTTTTCTTTTTCCTTACTATTATTCTTTGCTTAAAATTAATAATTCAATTTTCTAAACTTGAGTTTTCGTGCTATTTCAGGCACTCTGAAGAAAAGTGATCTGTTCCACTGAGCACCAACTCCAACTGTAATGCCACCTCGCATGGAGCCATCCATTTCTGGAGACGAACGCCAAGGGGGGAGGCATGATTCACCTCCGCTAGGTGGCAACGATCGCTATGATGGCAACGATCGCCATGAAGATCAGGAATCAAAGCACTCCGAGGAAGGCCACCCCCATGTCAGGTGTCGCCACCGTCAGCGACAAAGGTGACACCACGACCAAGAACGGCATCGTGAGGCTAGCGACAGCGACGACTCCGAGGAGGAGGAGAAGACGTTGAGAGAGTTGGCATCAACAAAAGCCAACAACTCCAGATGTCCTGTCATCACCTCGTGATTCAACACAACCAATTTTGAGCTTAAGCCTTCTGTGATCTCTATGATTCAGAACAAAATTTTCAGGGGAAGTTTGAAAAATGACAACCCCTACCACCACCTCGATGCCTTCAAGAACATCTGCGACACGATAAAAATGCGGGGGGTCCCCCATGAGGTTATATACTGCAAAGGATTCATCTTCTCACTGGAGGACAAAGCACTGTCCTGGTACCTCGGGTTACCCCACCGGTCCTTGAACGGATGGGGGGCGTTAGATGAAGCATTTGTAAATACGTTTTACCCCACTGAGAGGACGGTCAGAACCCAGCAGAAAATAACCTCCTTCATGCAAAAGCCAAACGAAAGCCTCCACTACGCCCGGGAACGGTTCCAAGAGTACCTTAGGGATTGCCCCCATCATAATTACAAGAAGGGCTTCCTTGTCACCACCTTCTACAATGGCCTGACTCCCGATGAACGGGTGTCACTGAATGCGACAGCAGGAAGTGACTTTTTAGGGAAAAAGCCGAGCAAGTATGAAAAGATCATCAAAAATATGGCCGAGCTGCAAGCCGGCGCTGAATATGATAGATCTGACAGAGGTCAGGAGAAAAAGGTCGGTGAAGGGTCCTCTCTTGAGTCCAAGGCTCTAGAGACCATCACTTCTCAGATTCAGAAAATAGCCACGGATGTAAAGCGGCTGAGAGAATCCGGCGCAAAAGGGAAGAAGCAGGTGGAAAAAGTAATGAAATGTGTAACACGTGGAGAAGGCGGCCATGGGGTAGATAATTGCATCTACACCTGACCGGAGGCATCAAGTGACAGTGAGTCTGAGGTCGAAGAAACTGAAAAAGTATCTTTTGTAAATTTCAAAAGACCAGATCACCCTGGTTTCAGCTATGGCAACAAAGAGGCAGCTGAGAATTCTCATCAGCTGCATAACTCCACTAGGCCGCCCCAAGCTTTTGAGAAGAGGGGAGGGCCAAGTCAATACATCAAAAACACCCCCTTCCAGCCGAACAAAGGAGGTTTCCAGGGGCAAGCTAAGTATCAAGGATCAGCCAGAGAGCAAGGACAGAACAAGGCTTCGAACCAAGCAGATGTGGTGGGACAGTTGTTTGATTTTGTGAAGAAGCAGGACACCGTTAATAACCAACTAGCGCAAAGTGCGCTGTCCAATTCTGGCATTTTGAACTCGTTACAGGTACAGTTGGCGGACATGCAGACGCATCAATGCCAAATCGACCAGCATCTAGCTCAGCTCGCCAAGATCGTAAAGAACCCGTCGGGGAAGATCCCGTCCAAAACTGAACCAGCCCAGAGATCGGGACAGTAACTACGGAGGAAAAGGATGAAGAAGAAGCCAAAGACGTCCAACTGAGGACGGAAAACTCAGCGCTTCTCGGGAGGCAACCCGAGCTGTTTTTAAATTCCTAGTATAGGGTGCATTTACTTTCAAGCAAAATGAACATTATGAACATTATGCCATGTAATAAGGCCCGAGTTAGCGCATGTGCCACATGCGCTGACCTTTATGGGCCACCGCCTTAGTTTTATCGACCGGGATGGGTAATACCATCTGAGGCCGGGATCTTAGTCTTCGGCCAATTATGTTTTACTCATCGACCACTTTTAAACTGCTTTGTTTTCATGATGTATTGGATAGCAACCCAACTGGTGCTATGTATGCGCCCATATCGGGCAAGGGAATTTCGGGGATCGCAAGGGTCGTGCCGACGGATGGACTTGCCCATTTTACTAGTTTCCGTAATGGCCGACACGCGCCCCGGATTTACCTGTTTCACCCCGGTTGAGTTTCCTATTTATAGGGGTGAGTTTTTACCGTGTCGGGCTTCTTGCCTTACTGTTTTCTCGCTCCCGTATCGTGCTAAGACCTTGTGCTTTCGCTCCCGTGTCGCGCAAGACTACCCTACTCTCGTGTCATGTGGAAGTACATATCACATCAAGGTAATGGCCGACATACCCTATCGCCCGACATACCCTATCACCCGGCAGACCGTGCCGCCTGACACGTTTCCATCTTTTAGCAAGTAGCTTATCGGCCTTGTGGGTTTTATGCTGAGCAACCTTGTATCGCCCGATATAGATGTCACGCAACGTACCTTTTAATCACGTCTGCCCGATACGCCATGACGGGTGATATCCGTGTTGCTCATCTTTGCCCCGCCTCGCCTACTTCGCTATCAGGCGACACACCGCCTTCTTCTCAAATAACTGTATCAGGTATCTCATCTTATCACCCCGTATCGCCCGACAGGCCTGACGCGTATCACCTTGGTCTTATCGTGTGGCGAGCGTCACCCACACCGCATATCGGGCACGAGACTTCACTTCTGAAAACCTCGTATTGCCCGATACATGGGGTGTGGGAACCTTGCACTTTTAGTTTAAATACAGCGTCATCATATTTAATTAATCAAGGAGTTTGTTTATTCATTTACAGAGATGGCCCACATCAAATCAATTGCTGTACCTGTTGACGCACAAGGAAGAAGGATCTACCCCGCGACTGCCGCATAAGCACCAACTACCGGGCAGAAATGCCCGAACCCAGGACCAGCCGAGGCGTCGACATCAGAGAAGAGGGCTAGAGTTGGAGAGGCGGCGACTCCGATCCCAACACCTACATCTCTAGCAGCAGCGGAACTCCCAGAATTCTTGTCGGGGAGTTTCGAACCAAGAGACGACGAGCACGCTCGCCGATATCCTGAGTTGGTGACCAAGCTCTACTGACCGAGCAGGTTCTGCCATAGAGCCTCGTTTGCTGAGCTAGGAATCGTGAAGAGGCTGAAGCGTGTACTGGCTGCGGCAGGGCTGAAGAAGATGTGTTTCAGCTGGTCTTCTTCGTATACTAAGCTGACGATGGAGTTTATGTCTTCTCTCCACCGGGTGAAGAACTCTGTGGTAGAGAGAGAAGAATTTGGCGGGCCAGATAGACTCTAGGCCCGACTCTACAATTCAGAGTACACCATCTCCGAGAAGCTCTTGAACAAGATCTTCTCCTCCAATGAGGAGGAGAAGAACCTGATGGACAACAGTGAAAGGATCACCAAGGGAGACGGGTTCAATCCCGTGTAGCTTTGGGGAAAGCTTACTGGAGAATCTTCGTTCAAACCAGGGAGGAAGGTCATGGCGGTGCACTCCTACTTCTGGAGGATAGTGCACAAGCTGGTGGCATGCTTGCTGTTCAGCAAAAATGAGTCCAACAACATCTACACAGAAGAGCTCCACGTCATGTGGCACATAATGGAGGGCCGAGTGATCAACCTCAGTCGGTTTTTGCTGAATAGGCTGCACCCAATGAAGGAAGCCACCAACGAGTACTGCATGGGCGGCATCGTCAATCTCATCGCAGTAGGACTCGGGTACCCAAGCGAGCCACACAGCCATTCGAGGACGCAAGGCGACGAGGTGTTTGACACCAAGTACTTGATAAGGACCAACATCGTCAAGAGGGAGGGGAGGAACTTCTTCTACAAGTTTTCGAGGACAGATATACTCCTCCCCATCCTTCGCTGTGCTGACTAGAATGCAGAGAAACTGATCTTCACCACCGCCAAGATTGAAGCTATAGCAAATAACACAGCTTTCAGAGCCCCAGAGCTACCGACGACAACTGCTGATAGAGTTGTCGCCGCTCCGACCGTACCAGCCACCGCCACAACATGGACGGTAGCAGCTGAGAAAGCGCTGGTGCTCGCTAAAGTCACCGGGACAGAAACTACAGGATCTGCCTCGGAAGAGACGGGAGCAGTTCCCGACACTGCTTCAAGACCTGCAGGGGAAGAAGGGGAGTTTCAGCAGGGCGACAACAACATATGTTCGACGAGATCTGGAAAGAACTCATAGGAACACCGACACCGCCGCCGAAGTCACCACCTGCAGTGGTTGAGGAGATTGCCGACAGTGCAGAGGTGGAGCAGAGTCCGCCCTCACCATGGCCATCCCCACCTAGAAGAGGAGGCAAGGTGGCGGCAATTGCAAAAGTGCCGACGCCTCGCCTGGCGGCATCTGGATCGCGAACCATACTGATAGACTCTACCTCACCTGGTAGACGATCAGGCGTGCAAAATGTCGCGAGGATGGAAGGAAGATCTACCGGAGCTTCCCCGTCACTCGGAAAGATGCTTGGGCACGAGCTCAACAATTTGCGGGAGGTAACGAATATCAACTCTAACATTTGTATTTCCCTAACCCGCAAATTTGCATCTTTCCAAAACAGGCTGAACATCCAAGAGCGAGAGCTGCTGACTCTAGCGAGCTTTCCCGGCGGACTAGAGGCCTTGAATGCAAAATGCAACAAGTTCTCCAACGACTCGACAAGATCGAGGAGAGGCTAGACAGAAGTGACGACCATCCGCGCCGAAGGCAGCCGAGAAGGTCACCATCACCACCCAGTCGTGGCTCTCCTCCTTCTTCGTCAGCTCCTCCTTCAGGAACAACGTCCTCCTCATCCTGCAGCGAGCGATCCTCAACACCCAAGGAGGGGACGCAACATAGCTCAGCCGAAGGAGACCCAGCCAGCCAGGAGAGCCCCATAGGCTTGGGAGATGCAAACATCTCGGTCCCCCTAGATGAAGCCAAAGATGATAACATAGATATCAGTATCGGGGGAGACTCTTCTGATGAGTCTGAGGGAGAGAAAGGGGATGTCTACACAGTCAATAAGAGACATCTTCCCCGAAGAAAACGATCGATGGCGGACAAGTTCCATGAGCCATCCGAGATACCCTCTTTTGAGATGGCCGACTTCGATAGAAGAGCCATCAGACACCTGACGATCAGAGACTAGAACTTGCTGAATAAGGTCTTGAGGTCGCAGGCAAATGAAGATGACGTCGTCTGGACCGACGGCTACCTATCTGTGCGACGAGGAGTTATTCGAAACATGTTTCGCACGCCGGTATTCGTCGGCAAAAGACTGTTCAGGGTCCTGAAAGGAGCGATAATAGAACGTACTGACAACAGGACAGGTCGGAGAATGATATACAATGCCACCCCAGCCTTGGCGAGAAGTCTGATGAAGGGAGATCCAGGCTCCTGTGCGGTGGCCGACATGTTGCAGCACATTGAAGAGCATAGACCAAACCTTGTGCTAGCCCCGTATAAACACTGCAAGGTGTGGTTCCTCTGCACGACAGACCTCAGGAACCACGACCTCCAGTTGCTGAGCTACAACCGCAACGAAGTACCATGCTCCGGGGGTGTTTTCTGCCCCCCGGAGGACATGAAGCTGAGACTCCTGCCACTGCGTCTGCTATGAGCTATAAAGCGAGGAAGCCAACGTCATCAAGGTCCTTGGAACTTCTTTTCTCTCCGAGACCTCCCCGTTCAGGCAGAAGAGGGGAGTGGAAACAACACTATCGTCATCCTGGGTGCCATTGAGGCGCTCAACACATTTGGAAACCTGGGGGTCCTCAAAGGCACGTCCTTCTATCAACGTAGGGGCATTTACGCCATGTTGCTGATCAAGGACAAGCACTATTTCCGGGACGCAGGGGTACCGGAGCAACTGCTGGATAGTGACCTGGAAGAAGACTCTTCTCAATCCAGCAGCTCCTCAGAAAAAGAGAAAGTGGCGACCGTCAAACATGGGGCAGGCAAGCAGTTGATGGTCCTGAAGAAAGTGTGCGGGATGGAGGACACTGCTTCGCCTAAAGATTCAGAAGGGCTGATCTCAAATTTTGACCACTTTTCGTGTGCAACTCTCATACAGGAGCAGGTCCATATAATCCAACTGAAGCTAGCTGATTCTACCCCGTCAGTTGTCGCCTTTCAGGCAGGCGATGTCGTAGTCCCGGTCGACGATCTAAGGGACATGATAAAGGAAGGAGGGTGTTTGGCTATAGCAGTTGCAGCCGCTTACATCCGGTATATATAGCCAAAGCTAGAAGATGCATACATAGCCCAGTCCATGCTTTTCAACGATATCTGCCTAGTCGACAAAACATGAGCGAAGAAAAATTTTCTAGCAGAATTGAGAGGCGGGATCCCAGGCACTATCTTTTTACCAATTCTGCATTACAATCATTGGACGCTCCTAACTGTGTACACCCGGCAACGAGCAGGAATTTTCTACAACAACTCGGACAACAACAAGAACCATCCAGTGCCGTGTACATCAGAACCTTTGACACCTGTCGAACGCCTGGTACGCAAATACTACGAGGAGGTGGCAAAGATGATCCAACCATTCATGGACATGCAAGGAGGCAAATGGCATGAACTCCAGTTCTACCACCGCAGTCCGCAGCAGCTTCCCTTATCCAACGACTGTGGCATCTACACCCTGGAATGGATAGCAAATAAGGAAACGCCTGACCAGCTCAACCACATCGTCTATCACAGCAGAAGGGGCGAATATGTGTGGGAAATTCTGTCTGATGCAGGCGCAACCTCACTGGAATAAACATTACCTCACCTTATCTACTTCACAACTCTGGGACAGAGTGTGGAGCAAGTTTGGGGGGGTACCATGTACCAGTGAGGGAGGTACAAAATTTTTTCTGAATTTTCTAACTTAATCTTCTTCATTCTTTTGTCTCAAATTCTTTATCCTTTTGTTCTTTCCTGTATCATGTGTACATATATATGCTCATATAAAAATTTTGAAATTTTTTTTACTTATTTTGTTCCCATGCATATGTACAATATCGCTATATTAGTAAAAACCTGATGCAACTACTTGCAAAGTTAGTTTTCTTTGTGCTTAATGAGATACAAGTTCCGTTATATCTTTTTGATAATGCTGCCTCAAACAAACAGAAGATTACATTTTTCCATGCCAAATTTTTTGAAAAATATAATAATCTCGCAAACAGCTAAGAGACGAGTATGGAGAAGGAAAAAGCTTCCCAAATAGCAAGAAATCTCTTTGTTTTACCTTACCCAACAAAAATCCCAAAAAGAGAAAGAAGCCTTTCGAGTGTGAATAAAAGCATGAGAGTTGTGCCCAATAAAAGAAAAGAATATATATATATATATATATATATATATATATATATATATATATATATATATATATATACACACTTGTTTTCCAAAAGTATCCATCTTTAGGCATGGTAGATCTGGGGCAGTGGTACGTAGGATGTGAAATCACTACTCTAAAGCCAACTGGCTTGGACTGCAGGGACCACTTGCCCGCTAACGGACCCTTACCTAGATGGACTGATGGGAAACAAGATGAGAAACCCAAAAAGCCTTAGCCTACCCCTTTACACAACTTTCTGCCCCAAAAATAAAGCTGTTTGGTGTGGAAGCTAACTTCGGAATCATACACTAAAGTCTCGCTGAAGTTGTAGAGAAATGTTTTACTGAAATAATAAGGCAGGAAGCGCAAGGTCTTTTGTTCGTAATGAGACAACATTATCTCTAAAGGCATTACTATACTTGCTTTACCTCTTGGCCTGAAAGCATACCGAATAAGAAGAAGCATCACAAAATAAAGTTTAAATATTGATTGAGGACAATCAAAACGTTAAGTTTGGGTGAGTTGATAACACCAATTTTTGTGATGTTTTAGACTGTTTTTCTGTTATCAAAACTGCCCTTTTTAGCTACTTTCCTCTCTTTTGTATGCACTTTCACAATAATTGGCCGAGCAATGCTCTTAATCCTATATTTCCATCTTTTGCAGAGTTTTTCCTCATTTTGGTACAATAAGGCCGTCCTGACCCACAAAATAAGTCCAAGTCTGTTTCGGCCTTCCTGACGCCAGATACAACCTCTGCCCGACAGGGTGGAGCAACACAATGACGCATGACAAAAGGATGCCGCACAGGAAGGATCAGATGGACGACACACCTTCTACCCTATAGGGAGCCCAGCTCGCCCCGACAACCCAGCTTGTCGGGCGACACAACCACCCACCGGCAGGCGCGTCGTCCATCATGTGACCGATAGCCGATACTACTGTGCCGAGCAATACCTGTATCGTCCGTCCAACGACCCGCGCATAAGGGATCCACGTGGTGCTTCGAGCAGCATAACTTCTCCCAACCAGCTGCCTATAAATAGCAGCTACAGGAAGCTAAAAAGATAGTTCGGATACTTCGGAATTCAGACAGTTGGGAGCTTTGAGTGATCTTCAGAGGAAACTGCGAGAGAAGGAGTATCGCGCCCCAGTGCTCGTGCCGGACGACACTAGGTGAGACCTTCCTCGTCTCGAGAGGGAGGGGATGGTTCACTTAGAACCGTCCCGGGTGACACTACGAGCCGATATCAGCCAACGATGACGAGCGACACAAGTGCCCGATAGTAGAACGCGTCGCTCCATGCCCGACACGATATCAAACCCGATACGCTTCGCACGTCATGCGTGCCGCCCGAGAGGGTGTGTCTCCCGACTTGAGCGTATCGGCCAGGTCCTTGAAAGATATAGTCGGCCGTCACGGTGTGCCGCTCGAGAGAGTGTGTCGCTCGACACCGCTGTATAGGGCTAGGCCCCTTGTCAGGTATCGGGCGGGAGAGCCACTGTAGTCTGTCACCCTTCTACATCAAGAAGGCGACATCTATCTTTAATTATGTTATTTAATTATTTATTTACGCATTGTATTAAGACCCTTAATGTGTATGGAAATAGAAAAGCTTAATTACTTGCTGCTCTATGCTTGGTGCGATATATGGGATGACTGCTATGTTTGATATCTGAACTCTAGCTTGCATGTTTGGATCGCGTTTCGCTTAGCTACCGAATCGTGTTTTCCCGTCACAACAACTTTGAGAGTCGTGTTGTGGCTCTAGTGTTTGGTCCGATTCAAGAGTACGAGAGTGCCTGGAATGGAGTTGTTTTAGTAACATTCCACTCTAACTTAAGTCCGACAACCTCAAGAGGGGTGTTGACGCTTGGTTAGAAGTACCCGCTCTGAGAGGAGGGGTGCAGGGTGTTACTGCTGCCGCTTGTTTTACTATAGTCTTATCCTTCGTACCTTGCCCCAGCTCTAGTTTTATCTTTCTATTTCTGTTGCATGAAAACCCCTAAAAACTGCTAAATGACTAAAACCTTAAATCTCTCTTGTAGCTCCAGTTGGAGATAGTTTACTTTGTTTTATTTGTGACATCTTGCTGTTTCCCTTTTGGGAATTTATATCTCTTTATACCCACCAGAGTGTAGCATGTCGATTCTGGGTTCTCAACACTACCCCCCTTGTCCCTGTGTTCGACCCCGTATATCTACTTCGATCCCGTAAACAAAGTTGCGGGGGCCTAGAAGGATTCAGGTTTATAAATGTAAAAGCTCGACTACCTCAAATCCGCCTCCACTTTTGGACGCACGATTTAGGCCGGTCAACTTTTTGGCTGGAAGTAGACAAACATCTACTCATCATGTCCAATACATACGAGATAACTGGATGAGTATATCATATTGTCATGTCCAATACATACAAGATGATGAATGCATATATATATTTTCTTGTCATGTCTAATACATACAAGACAATGGGATGATTACATACATGATAGGTCCAATTGAGAATGCATAAGGCATCTTTATGTGTTCCTATTATTCTTAAGAATTTAGGACACTAGGCATCTGAGAGACTAACTCCACGTAACATGGACAAGTTTTCTCCCACTGAATCTCTACATATTGAACCCTTCTACACAGACTGCCAATGTATTCTCTCTCTTTATCATGTCTCTCTCTTTATCAGGTCAAGAGACTTTTGAGAACTATCTCTATAGATCTCTATTGCTATCACATAGGCCATTTATCTTTATTCCCTTAAAGAAGGTATTTCCACACCCATTGCTTTTATTCCTCATCATCATGTGGAATATGAATACACTCCCACTAAATCTTTGTAATCACAGATCCCTTCTTTATTCCGATATATCATTCAAACCTTTTAACTATATAATCAAAGTAAAGACTTCAATTCTGAGGTGCTTGTATTTAATCAATCATATTGATTAATCTCTTATAACTTATAGACTGCATTTGAATTAACAAAATTATAAAACCCTTTAGGTGTCACATACACATCCTTATGTTATTCCTATAGGAATGTGATTTTAATATCCATATGCCAAATTTCATAGTCTTTAAGTTCCAATAGCAAGCATGATCCTTTATGGCCTATAGCCATTGCAATTGGTTACAAAATCATCATGTTCAACACCGTGAACTCACTTGAATTTATGTCAACCAATTAGCTCTTCAAATGTCATCCATGTCAGTCGTAACTCTTAAGACCCAATTGCACTTATGGGTTTTATCCCTATAAGTGCTATCATTAAGGTCATACCTTATTTGGTTCACATGGAAGTCATTTTGGATCTTACGGCTTCAAGCCATAACTCAAATCTGGTTCCTCAACATCATCTAGATGGATTATTGGCTCATCATCATATGGCCAATTAATCACCTTTGAGTTTGTAGGACATCATTATCCATCAAGATCAAGGTGTTTTATACTAGATATATGAGGTGTATCTGTTACATAAGGACTTTGAGATTCCACAACACTTGTGATTCTTAATCTCCTTTTGTATGTTTATTTAGTGTAAAGCATGTTCTTTAAAAGAATTCTAGAAGATTAGTTATTTGTTTGATGATCGTGCTCTTACTATTTAGAGTATGATTCCTTCTTTGATTTAGACATCATTATGCCTTAATTATGAGTTCTGTATGATACACTATCATAGTCACTCACAAGGTCCTCAAACATTTGGTTTAAGTATCTCATTCATTGATCATATCAAAGAATTAATACTTTTACCAAGTTTGTTCTTCATTTATGATATTCTTGAACATTTTAAGATATTCATACTAGTATTTCATTAGATACCATATCTAAAGTACTATCATTTATTCCAACATGTATGTATATACATCAATATGTATTATACCTAATAGAATAATCATTCTCCCACTACATCTAGTGAAGATTGACTTGTCATCATGTCCAATAAACAAGACATTCATATCTCTTAGTGGTTCATTAACCAAGAGAGTCTAGTCTATCCATTAATATGGAACGTAGAGATGAATTTCTCATTCATTTGTTTAGATGATAATGATAATTTATTATGTGAGTCATCAATAACTTTTAGGTATTATTGTTTTATCTCATGCATATCAATTACCACAAGATAAATAAGGCATTTCCATAAAAGATCATATCTTTGAAATTGAAACATGAACTTTATTGATAGACATCCTTGTCATTACAAGATGCAGAAATAAAGTGTTTCTATTTATTGGAAAAATGAAATAGCAGTTCATAACTCTATTACATGCCTTTTTGGGTTGAAATAAACTAAAGGTATCACTATCAATGGCAACAACACTTGCTCCATTCTTGATGAGTGTTCCTTCTTTGCCCTTTCATAAAGGCCATCACTTCTTTTCAGATCCTGCACATCATATATGTCAGATCTATATCTTGGTATCATATGCCTAAGATAAAGAAGAATTTTAAGTTTATTTCGTAATACCTAAGGTGGAGACTTCCATACCCTCCTTCTTCTTCTTTAGTTCACCTATGTAGAGAGGACAATTTCTCTTCCAATGTCCTGGCTCATGACAATGGTGACATTTGCCTCCCTTGTTCACCCCTCCCTTGGCTTTGAGAGTTGAAGATGACTTGGGCTGCTGGCTAGCATCAGAACCTTTCTTTGCTTTGCCCTTGCCCTTGCCTTTAGACTTTCCCTTCTTTCTACTGATCATCATCACATATTTGGGTTTGTCTTTCTTCATCTATGCCTCGGCTATCCTCAACATGCCCAACAACTCTGTTAGTGGCCTGTTAAAGTTGTTCATGTTGTAGTTCATCACAAATTGACTGTAGGATTCTAGCTACGATTGCATTATCACATCAGTAGCAAACTCTTGGCTCAGAGGGAATCCCACTCGAGTTAGGTTCTCCACATACCCAATCATCTTGAGTGTGTGAGGGCATACTGTATCTCCTTCTGTCATGATGCACTTGAACAATGCCTTAGAGGCATCACATCTCTCTTGTCGTTCTTGGTCTTGATACATGTTCTTGAGATGTTGAACCATCTCAATGACGTCCATGTTCTCATGTTGTCTTTGCAACTCATAGTTCATTAAGCACAACATCAAGCACTTCACATCAATGACATCCTCAATATACTTCTTGTAACCATCCCTTTCACCCTTTGGTGCATTGGGAGCGGGTTCTTATGGCTCTGGTGTATCTAGGACATAGAGCTTTCTCTCTTGAGTGAGAACATTTCTCAACAACCTAAACCAATCGTGGAAATTGTTCCCATTTAACTTGTCCTTCTCAAGGACCGATCACAACGAAAAGTGATTGTTGTTGGTAGCCATTTATTCTACAAAAAGGTAATTTGCAATTTTAGTCCAAAACTCTTCTAATTTGATTTGATTTGAAAGTTGACGATATTAATTTGGTCTTTTATTAATTATCGCTCCCACTATTTTGATCAAACTAATAGTCCTCACCATCAATTCAGAAGATTGCAGCGTACAACCTTCTAGTGAGAAAGATATTGATTTCCTCTAAGTCATGGACCAGCTAGGGCTGTCACCCACTACTAGAATCTTTAAGGTAGGCAACCTTTGTCAATTGCATTATATGCAACTCTTGATAGATGTCATGCACAACTTCTTTCCATGTTCATCTTCATGCTTCAAGGTGCTTGATCTGATCAAGGTCACCTTATTAAGTCCAACCCAAAAGCCAACACAATGAATATGCACCCAACTAGGGCAGACCCACATATTCACCATCACACTTCCACGAGATAGACGGTGAACCATGCTAGGGCTTGCCCACACTTAGTCGATCAAGCTTTTCATGTGTGCTGCTTTTGGAAGTCATCTTCAACTTAATATATTTGTTGAGGGATTTTAATATGCTTATATATACATATATGTATCCAATCACCACATATATAGTACATATCATATACATGCTACATCCAAAAAATGAAAACATGCAATAATTAAAGCGATGATTATTGCCATCCTATTGTAGTTCCTTGGAGCCACAAGGAACTATGGTCATCTAAGGTCTACATAACATGCAACCTGTTATTGATGAAGATCTATTCTTGCCAATCTGGGTTGACTGGTTCAACCTTTGAACAGGTCGACTCGCCTCTCAGCCGGTCAGTTGGTCTCCTCGAGCCGATCATCTGGATCCTATAGATGGTCAGCTCGTCCAGTCATTTGGGCTACTCGTCGGTCTACCAACTGCTCCTTAGTCGGTCATCTCAGTCCATCAAGCGGTCATCTTCAGTCTTCATCATAACAAGAAATAAAGCTAATCCTATTTTACATAATCTTTGTGAAACCTCGAGTTACATTTGGGGGGGAGAAAAGGTAGAAGAGAATCTCAAGTTATCTCAAGTTACATTCAAAATAAAAGAAGAGGGCTTGGTGCGTAGACTGAGATGCAAACAACCATAAACAACCACACACATGCACATAGGGTTTATAGGCCATAACCATGCTACACATCCACCATCAAAATGATTTTAGGATGATGCATATCGATTACATATATACCATATCACATACGTATATATAGTATTTGGGGTCATGTGGTATTAATCGTATATTCACATTAGTCATTTAAATATTTGCATCATATGCAATAAATAAAAGACGGTAAAGCCAAAATCCAATCATATTGATTATCCCAAAAGATAGAGTATTGCCGTGGCTCTAATACCACTGTTGGGTTTTACGTGGTCAGAGCAAGCAATAGAGATAAAATTATTACTTGACCATATACCCATAACCAGTAGATCGCATCAATATCTATGTAATGGGAAGGATGGTTTTAGCGAGATATACCTGGTCCCGAGGCTTGCTCAATGACTATACCTTGCAACAAGTGTGGTTTTCAACCACCTATCTTTGATGATATCTGTGCATCTCTTGGTCTTGACCCAGACTATGGTTAATTGACATCCTCCTGAGCAGAAGAAGTCTCTCGCTTCTATAGATAGTCCACACATACTACCGGTAACTCTAGTCATCCTGAAGGATGGACTAGAAGGAGTTATCCCCTTCTGTCAGCTTACTAGTCACTGACACACTCTCCCACCACCAGTTTCTTTTCTATAGTTGTCTTTCCCTCACCGTTCCTCCCTGGATGGGTGGAACTTACTTGGGCTCTCTCAATTATCACAGCCAGAGAGGACAAAAACATTGCAGAGCAACTGATGTCCTGAGTTGTGTCTCTAGAAAATCCCCCTATACCCCTCTATTTTAGTTAACTTGGATCATAAATTCATTCCTATGGATACGACATGATCGAAGGTTGTCCATCTCTAAGATAAGGGATTCTGTCTTGGAACGCGAGATAGTTTAAACCTAGATATAACATATGTCTTCCCTTGCCTCTAAGGTTTATGCATACTTTCCATTACCCATGATCATGATTTTTATCACGGTTGAAGGGACAAGTTTCTTCAAGTGGGTTATATCTTTCTTTCACTTAGTGTTTTCTTGTGTTTGGATATTATTTTCCTTCATTTATCATATTTACCAAATATCTAGGTTTCTAGTCAGGGTTAAGTATTAATTTCCTCTTCATAGATGGTTGAATTAGCTCAACTTAACCCTAGGTCCTTCTAGGGTTTATACCTAGAAGTCTAACGTACATTATCTGAAAGTGTGTTCATAGGATGCCTTAACCCTGATTCTTCTTGAAATATTTAATTCAGATAGGGTTTAAAATGAATTGTAGGTCTTATTAGAGAAGGTATATAGTTAAGAAAGAAAATAGATGAGGAAGGGACAAAACTTAAGATGATAAGACCCAGAGGGAATATTATTTTGGGTAGAACCTCAAGATCAACCACCTCAACTTAATAGTGGTCTACAAGTACTCATAAAGAAGCTAGTGGTGCAAACGGAGATTTTTCTAGCCCCCATGTTGCGATCATTTATCAAAACAATTGCCTTTGAAAAATACCCAATAATTCTGTTACAACATTATTGGATATTTGAAACTATTAACTATTAGAAGCTACTTACTAAATCTTGGCTCTGATAAATATTGTGATGACTCTCTATGCTGGTAAGGTATATCCAAAGAGCCAATCATGTAATGATTGGAACGACATATACCATAAAGGATTTGATCAATACTCATAAAGGCAAGCTTCAAATTCATTTGGTTTCACTTAGTTATGAGACAATGAGGAAATATTATGAATGTATAGAGAATAATATTACTCAGTGACATATGTCTTCAAGTATTAGTCTTGAGGAGTGAGATCAAATGGATGTTAAGAGTACATATACACATTCTCATTATGTCCCTAGTTGGTTGTTACTGTGGAAGGTAGACAAACACCAGTAACACATAAAACTAGAGTGTGGTTTAGTTGATGACAAAATCTCATTAGTCATGATATAGAAATATCAAACCAAACACACATAAACATGCTAGAGAACAGTGTACCAGATAGACCCACCTTGAGAGTGACACATGGAAACCATCATTGGTGGTCATAGTCAGTTCTCATAGTGAAGGTGGTGATTGTGATTCTTAGACTTGAAAACACTACACTTGTCCCATGTCGTTGGGTATGCTTTGACATCATCAAACACAGTCCTAAAACATGGGTTGTTATAAATATGATGATTGGGTGACTTTTACAATTGGGGATTGTAACATCCCAAAATTTCAAGAATAAAATTTAAACCTTAGTATGTGGTTTTTCTTAAATAGAATGAGTTGAGGGTCTTAATGTAAAAAGGCCATAAAGCAAAATTTCTTAAGAGATAATGAAGTAAGAAGAGGAAAATAGGACTCAAAATGTGTTTTCTCTTTATATGTACATTATGTGTTACAATTAACTCGAAGATGTAAATATTGGCTTCTTTTCTCTCTCCTCTAAAGAAGTTACTCAAAAAGGCACAAAATGAAAATTAAATAAATTTTGAGTGGACAATAAGTTATTATATCAAATTTTTACTCAATGGATCACAAGGGGAAGTAATTCCCAAATTATCTAATCTATTAATGCATTACATTAAAGTTAAATGACTAATAAGGAATCATGTGGAAATTTCTACAAAAGGTAGGATTGAGAGTAACCAATGGGCATAATTCGATCATAACTTGCATCCAAAAGAAACAATATAACTAAATAAAATTACTTAACAAGTTTAGATGGAAAAAGAATTTTTATATGCCTTAAATGAATCAAATAAGGAAATTACTTAAGGGGCAATAAAAGAGAACCTAAATTTTGTATTTTGGCCCCAAATATTACCCACACATGGTTTTAAATATTAAAAGCTTTCCTTTAACATTTGGGACCAATCAAAATTAAGGAGAAAAATATATGAATTAAATAAGGTTTCCTAAAGAAAAGAGGATTGTGAAAATATGCATTTAAATCTCACAGATATATTCGGAATGGGAAATTATACCCACCCTTTACTTTTTGTCGGCGGTTGATTGGCCATTGGATCAAGATCTAATGACTCGCGGATCATCCTCTACCCTCAGTCAGATTGGGAAAGATGTACAGTAATGATGATTTCTTCTCTCACAACTTCCTCCCTCTACAATCAGTGTGAGCGGAAAAAAATAATCCCTTTGGACTCAGAAAGCAATTCTGAGTCATCATATCCTAGGTTTTGCATACTTTGGAAATCTATCAAGGAATCCCCTAATTTTCAAACTTTCCCCTTCGACCAACCTCCACAGGCATGGCCTAAAAGGGGGTTACCACCCTTCTATGAGATATGGAACCCCTTCATGAGATCCTGTGAGACTAAAGCCCTTTTCCTCTACCCTCTATTTTGCCTACTAGTCCTTCATTCAACCATCATCTTCTCAAAATCCATACGGCAAACCCTCTGGCCATTCTCCTCTACCCTGACCTCCTCTAGAGAAATTGATGCCATAGGCGGGTCCAGCTTCTCAAGTCGAAGGTGTCGACACCTTGGCCTTCTACTCAGAGGTCCGGGATCTCATAGCCAACCACTGTGTTGACTGCTTAGGTCGCCTACTCATGAGGATGTGTCAGACCAAGGTAGAAGATGAAGATTGGTCAATTTACCAACCTACCCTCAACTCTTACACTGGATATCAAGGATGCTTTCATCTTTTGAGCCTTTTATCAAGAGCCACCCACATGGACAGCCTTGCTGATGTCACTATGAGCCATTGGTTGTGTCGAGCCCGCTTGGCCCAGTAATGTAATTGATCTTTTTTTCTTCTGATGTGGCATGTTCTCATTGGCCAATTAATGATAATCTTGCAAAAGTTATAGAAATTACTAGGATAATCAGATTATGACATTGTATATATGAAAATTGATCATAAGAATGCAAGCAATGAAATAAAAATAGTTTCATGACCTAGATCTACTTCTAATTGGAAAAGTACATAATGTGACCAACTTTCATGTGCTAGATGTACAAAAACCCTAATTTCTTAGTTTTAATGATCAAGATATGTTAAATGATCCTAATGGTCAAAGTCTAACCAATTTGGATAAAAATATCATCTTTGATCTTATTCAAGATTAATAATTCATATGTTATAAAAAAATAGGGTTTTATGTGATAATTGGAATACAAATTGATATATTTTATGTTAGAATAGGGTGTTTAGGGTTTTCAAACCCCAAGGACATGATTAGGGCTTACAGAATCTAGGAAGGAAGATGAGATCTCTAAATGCAAGTTAAGTGGTCCATGCTAATTGAACATAAGTAATATTTGTTTTTATGAATGTATGTATGTAATGAATGTTACGAACGCGTTATCTGTTTCAATTGCTTAAAGTCAATGAATTTATGATGCATTGAATGTAATGTTTTAATGTCCATATGATGGTATCATCTTCATTCACATTAAGAGTAAAGTTCCTATTAATATTTAAGAGAAATCTAAGAGAAAGTTAAGAGTTTTAATAGAAAGATAATGTTAAATAATAACTTATATAAGTTCCTCATCAAGACGCTCCTCAGAGAAAAACTAAGAGGCACTTTGGTGCATAAGAGAAGAGGCACTTTGGTGCAACCCAAGAGGCACTTTGGTGCAATCCAGGAGGCACTTTAGTGTATAAGAGAAGAGGCACTTTGGTGCTAAACCTGAGGATTCTTATATAAGTCACGATAAACGAAGTAATTTAAAAGAAATTGTGTCCTATTTTTTATGTTTAATGTTCAATTTATTTTCATTTTACATGTTTGCTTTAAATTATAATATGATTGATTCCACTTACCATTGGTTTTATGCACGGTTGGAGGTGCGACGCCCATAGGTAAGGAGCATGCTTAGGAAGAAGAAGCTTTTTGACATCCAAGGAATAGCTCAAGAAATCTCCAAGAAGTAAATACCTAGTGGAGTACCTTTTACCAAGCTGATCCAAAGTTTTGATATCTTTGACACTATGTATAATCTTGTTATGAAAGTAGATTAGATGAACTTGATGTAGATTTCCTTTTTCCAATACTATGTATGAATCTATTTTCAATCAATGCAAAGTGTTTCATTTACTTTAAATTGCAAAAAAATAGCATCTTGTGACACCCCCTTGAGTAAAGTGCTTACGCTCAGTGATACATTTATGTTAACAAAAGAGGGGTGTTACAATATAGTATCAAAGCAATTTGGTAAATGGCCTCTAGTCAAGAATGATTCACATAGTCACCCTAGAATGAAGATTCAATATTAAACTATAGGAAAGGACTCTAAGGTAAAGTATCAAACCCTAAGATAACAAGAGTTTTAACCCTACAGTAGAAGTATGCATTAGGGATAGATTATCTAGTTTGGAGCTTAGGTACTGACCTAATGTTAGATAGTGTCATATCCTCTCTTATCTCAGTGGTTGGTGCACACCATGTGAGGGATGTCTGAAGCATTAGACTTATTGTGCATCTTTCCCCCTCATAATAGTATATGTGGTATGGGACATGTGTATTATTAGGTTGGTGAAGGGTAGCATAATAGGATCTCTCATC
Source organism: Alisma plantago-aquatica (assembly GCA_963693085.1). NCBI lineage: Eukaryota > Viridiplantae > Streptophyta > Magnoliopsida > Alismatales > Alismataceae > Alisma > Alisma plantago-aquatica. Next base: position 49,560,039 of record OY856415.1, on the reverse strand, counting down.
ATTGGGTATGTGCCTGATCAACACCTACCTGGGGATGTCAAAAATGTGGGCAATACAAAAGACCTAAAATAGATTGTCATCTACACCTAATGTTAGAAAGTCATGTCCTAGATATATTTATGAGTTGGTTTCTTAACCCTAAGTATAAGTTGATAAGATGAAGAGTAAAGTAATAGTTAATACATGTCCACATAAACATAATGAGATTTAGATGTCTTATGATATTTTCTTTTATGCAAAATTGTGAACATAAATGAATCTAGAAATGTAACTATCATTAAAAAAAGAGGTAAGCAAAACCCTAAGGTGGATAGTAGCCTAAGGAAAATTTCGAGGATGGAATTTATTTAAGCTGGTAGAATTGTAACATCCCAAAATTTCAAGAATAATTTAAACCTTAGAATGTGGGTTTTCTTAAATAGAATTAGTTGAGGGTCTAAATACAAAAAAGACCATGAAACGAAAATTCTTAAGAGATAATGAAGAAGAGTAAAATATGACTCAAAATACTTGTTCTCTTTATATGTACATTATGTGTTACAATTAACTCAAATATATAAATGTTGGTTTCTTTTCTCTCTCTCCTCCAAAGAAGTTACTCAAAAAGGCACAAAATGAAATAACTTTTGAGTGGAAAATAAGTTATTATATAGAATTTTTACTAAATGAATCACAAAGGGAAGTAATTCCCAAATTATTTAATGTATTAATGCATTACATTAAAGTTAAATGACTATTAAGGACACATGTGGAAATTTCTAGAAAAGGTAGGATTGAGAGTAACCAATGGGCATAATTCGATCATAACTTGCATCCAAAAGAAAGAATATAACTAAATAAAATTACTTGACAAGTGTGGATGGAAAAAGAATTTTTATATGCCTTAAATGAATCAAATAAGGAAATTACTTAATGGGCAAGAAAAGAGTACCTAACTTTCATATTTTGGCCCCAAATCTTTCCCACACATGGTTTTAAATATTAAAAGCTTTCCTTCAAAATCTGGGACCAATCGGAATTAAGGAGAAAAGATATGAATTAAATAAGGTTGTCTAAAGCAAAGAGGCTTATGGAAATATGCATTTAATTGCCATAGATATATTCAGATTGGGAAACTATACCCACCCTTTAATTTTTTTCGTGTGGCCAATTGGCCATTGGATCAAGATCCAACCACTCTTAGGTCATCCTCTACCCCAAGTTAGATTGGGAAAGATGTACAATAATGCTACTTGCTTCTCTCATGACTCCCTCCCTCTACAATCAGAGTGAGTAGAAAAAAACCATCCCTTTAGACTCATAAAGGAGTTATGAGTCATCATATCCTAGGTTTTGCATACTTTGGAAATCTATTAAGGAATCCTCTAATTTTCAGACTTTCCCCTTTGACCAACATCCACAGCCACGGGCTAAAAAGGGGGTTACCACCCTTCTGCGAGATATGGAACCCCTTCATGAGATCCCATGAGACTCAAGCCCTTTACCTTTACCCTCAATTTCTCCTGCTAGGTCATTGTTCACCCATCATCTTCTCAAAACCCAGTCGGCAAACCCTCTAGTCATTCTCCTCTACCCTGACCTCCTCCGGAGAAATTGATGGCATAGGCGGGTCTGGATTGTCGAGTCAGAGGTGTTGGCACCTTAGCCTACCGCTCAGAGGCTCGGGATCTCATAGTCAACTGATGTGTTGATCGTCGAGGCAGCCTTCTTGTGAGGATGTGTCGAATCAAGATAGAAGATGAAGATCGGTCAATTTATCAGCCTACCCTCAACTTGTAAACTGGATATCAAGGGTGCTTTTATCTTTTGTGCATTTTATCAAGAGAAGCCCGCATGGATAGCCTTACTGATGTGGCTGTGAGCCATTGGCTGCATCAAGCCCACATGTCCAGTAAGGTAATTAATCTTTTTTTTTCTTCTAATGTGGCTTGTTCTCATTGGCCAATTAATGATAATCTTGTGAAAGTTACAGAAATTACTAGGATAATCAGATTATGACATTTTATATATGAAAATTGATTAGAAGAATGAAAGAAATACAATAAAAATAGTTTTAAGACATAGACCTGCTTCTAACTAGAAAAGTTCCTAACATTACTAACTTTACTGTGTTAGATGTATAAAAACCCTAATTCCTTAGTTTTAGTGATGATGATACGTTTAAATGATCCTAATAGTCAAATTCTAACCAATTTGGATAAAAATATCATCTTAGATCTAACTCAAGACTAATAATTCATATGTTATAAAAATATTAGGGTTTTAGGTGATAATTGGAATACAAATTGATATATTGAATGTTATGAATAGGGTGTTTAGGGTTTTCAAACCCCAAGGACATGATTAGGGCTTACTGAACCTAGGAAGGAAGATAAGATTTTCTCTAAATGCAAGGTAAGTGGTCCATGCTAATTGAACATAAGTAATGTTTTCTTTTATGAATGTATGTATGCAATGAATGTTACGTTATCTATTTCAATTTCTTAAAGTCAATGAATTTATGATGAATTGAATGTAATGTTTTATTGTCCATATTATGGTATCATTTTCATGCACATTAAGAATAAACTCGCAATTAAGATTTAAGAGAAATTTAAGAGAAAGTTTAGAGTTTTAATATAAAGATAATGTTATAAGATAAGTTATATAAGATCCTCATCAAGAGTCTCCTTGGAGAAAAACTAAGAGGCACTTCAGTGCATAAGAGAAGAGGTACTTTGGTGCAACCCAAGAGGCACTTCAGTGCAATCCAACAGGCACATAGGTGCATAAGAGGAGAGATACTTCGGTGTAAAACTTGAGGATTCTTATATAAGTCAAGATAAAAGAAGTAATTTGAAAGAAATTGTGTCCCTTTTTCAATGTTTAATGTTCGGTATTTATTTTCAGTTTACATGCTTCCTTTAAATTATAATATGTTCAATTCCACTTACCATTTGTTTTATGCATGGACGATGCACGATGCCCATAGGTAAGGAGCAATATTAGGAGGAAGAAGCTTTTTGACATCCAAGGAATATCTCAAGAAATCTCCAAGAATAAAAGACCTAGCGGGGTGCCTTTTACCAAGATGATCTAAAGTTTTGATATCTTTGACACTATTTGTAATCTTGTTATGAAGGTAGATTAGATGAACTTGATGTATATTTCCTCTTTCCAAAACTATGTATGGATATATTTTCAATCAATGTAAAGTGTTACATTCACTTTAAATTGCAAAAAAATAGCATCTTGTGACACCCCCTTGAGTAAAGTTCTTCCACTCAATGGTATATTTATGTTGTGAAAAGAGGGGTGTTATAGGGATAGACAATGAGTGATAGATATTGGATTTGTCCCTCCTACTAGAATATGATATCCTAGCCACTTGATAAGTGAGACTGAAAATGCATGTGCGTGCACATATGAATCAATATATGATATTGAGGTTACATTATGTCAGACAGTCTACTATGGGTTCAAGGAACATGGAGTGAAAGTTTAGAGAATGATGAGTCCATGCCTCAAGTTCACTCTGGATATCATAGACAAAGGAATTATATAATCGCTGCAACACCTTGCACAGATTGTAGGTTGAAGTTGTTCTCCAACTTTCCATTCACTTGGGTAGCATTGATGTGCGACTAAGTACCGCTCCTTGCTTGTGATGTCATAAGCTAGTTATGGACATTCACTGCCAATGTGATATGGGACCTATAGGGTCACACACATAGGAACTCATCTAGAAGAGGATTTTATCTTGAAAGATGATTGGATTGATTACTAAAGTGTTTAGGTATTCTATTCACGCAACAAATTGACAAATTAGCTAACTGGACTACCAAAGAACCATCTCAAGTGTGGAGACGACCATTTGGGCAGCTAGACGAGCATCACAATTGTCGAGATGACCTTTTGGGTTTTCAGGCTAATCAGAGTTTGAAATTCGCTAAGTTTTTCCCATATTGAGGAGTGACCTGATCGGTTCAAGCTGTTGAACTGACCAGATCTACTCAAGCTCACTAGACGGTTGTCTGGGTGAGTGAGACGAGCATCTCGCATGGGTGAGATGGCTTGTTTGGGATGAATGAAGATTCTGGATGTTTCCCAAACTTGTTTTGATTGCACATTACTTGTGGTGGAAGGAACTAATATGTGATATTAATTGGAATCGAAATTCCGAAATTCATATGTGATTGGGAAACTGTCAGACGGTCATCTAGAAGTGCAAGACGACTACCTTGTATGACCAGATGACCTTCTAGGTCACTAGATGACCGTTTCGGCTGTCACAGGTTGTGAGAATTTAATATCTTTCGGTCCCTTCCTCTCCCGCACAATCTCATACATACTGGGAATCTTAACCCATACCTCGCATATAAATAGAGGGGTATTGGGGGCTTCCTAGAACACAACACAGACAATGGAGAACCAATTTCTCTGACAATTGTTGTCATCTCTGGTTGTGGTAACTGAGAGAGCCCAAGCAAGTCCTTCCCAACATGGGAGAGTCCTTCCCGACATGGGAGGGATAGCGACGGGGGAGAACAACTAAGGATTGTTGTTGTGGGAGAGGAAGTTGGTGACTAGTATGCTAATAGGAGGGACAACTCCTTCATGTCTATTCTAATTGAACAAAATGGGTTCTATTTGGTCAGTGTGGACTACTCTAGAGGCACGATTCCTTTGGATTTTGCTTAGAGAGCAAAGTCAACCTACATTCTATGGTGAGAGCACAAGAGTCATTATAGAAGTTGTTCTATTTGTTGTTTGTGGTGAAGATCAGGAGATGCACAACCACTATCCAAGAGTAACTGGAAATAGTTGCATTAGAGTGAGTTGTTGTCACTGGACTTGTTCCAGGACCAGGTATAACTCATTAAGCCATCCTTCATATTTCATACTTGTTGACATGATCTTGTTGGTATGTGAATACAGATAGATAAATTTTTGTTTCTTCTACTATACTATGTGCTTGTATTTCCCAACAATGGTGTCAGATCCACGTCAATTTCCTATGTTTTAGGATAATCGATATGATTAGATTTTGGTTTAATTATTTATTTATTGCATACGATGTGAATATTTAAATGGTCTCATATGTGTATCTGATCAAAGACCACATAATCCCAAACTAATATATATATATGATATGATATATATGAAATTTACACACGTCGCCCTAAAAGTGGTTTTGATGGTGGATGTGTAGCATGGTTATGGCCAATACCCTATATCTGTGTGTGGTCGGATGGTTTGGTTCCAGTTTATGTCGGTCTGTGTATCGATCCTCTACCTCCATCTTCCCAATGTAAAGTTAATTCTTTCTTACATTTTCTCCCCTTGAATGTAACTCAAGGTTTCTCTTATTCAAAGTAACAAAATAGCAATAGGATAGTTTTCTTTCTTACAATGATGAAGAAGATGATGATCGCCAGTTGAGACAGCCAGTTCATGAGTTGAGACGACCGTCTGGAGGATCATGTAAGACAGAATGATGGAACCAAACGATCACCCGATAGGTCCAACCGACCATCTAGAAGGAGTCCAGACATTGGTTGGATAGGAGGCCAAATGATCGTTCCAGTGGGCCCATCCGACCATTTGGAAGGAGTCCAAACATTGGTTGGACAGGAGGACCAACCAACCGGCCAAGATGCGAGACGATCGTTTTAAGGGTTGAACCGATCTACCCAGATTGTCAATCACTAGTCTACACCAATAGCAAGTTCATACATATGATGTGATGATTGACCTAGGTGATAATAATTCCTTGTGGTTCCAAGGAATTACAAGTATATATGGCCATAACCATCGGATTTTGTTTTATATTGCATGTTTACATTGTGGAATATAGCATGTATATGATATGTACTATATATGTGGTGATTGGATAAAGTACATGTATATATATGATATATATAAAACCCTCAATAAAAAATACTACATCTAAGATGCTTTCCATTAGCAATACACATGAAAAACTTGATCGACCAAGCATATATTGGTACAAAACATGGTGTGTCGTCTATCTCATGGAAGTGTGATGGTAGATATGTAGATTTGCACAAAGCTTGGTGCATATCTATCATATTGGCTATTGGGTCAGGCTTAACTTGTGACTTAGAGAGACTAAGCTGAGAGGCATGTAGATGATCATGGCAAGGATTTGCGCATATCATCTACCCAAGAGTTGAATATGATGCAATTAGCAAGTTTGTCTACCTAAATAGCAAGTTGTGGGCGATCAACCAAAGTTAACTCGTGATTTGATGAAATATGGATCTTGACTCATTAGAAAATTGTTCACAGTAGTTTTTTGAATCGATACCTGAGGGTTATCAATTTGAATGAAATCTTGAGAACAATAATGAATTAAAGACTTAATTATTATCACCCAAATTCAAATCAAATCAAATAAAAAACGAGTTTTTGACAAAATTGCAAATTCTTTTGTAGAATCAAATGGCAACAAACAACAATCACTTTTCTCTATGATCGGTCCTTGAGAAGGACAAACTTATTGGAAACAACTTCCACAACTGGTTCAGGACAATGAGAATCATTCTCACATAGGACCACAAGCTCTATGTCCTGGAGACACCAGAATCACATGAACCACTTCCAACTGCACCAAAGGTTGACAGGGATGCTTACAAGAAGAATAATAAAGATGTTGTGGATGTCAAGTGTCAGATTCTATGCTCCATGAACTATGAGTTGCAGAGGCAGCATGAGACACATGGATGTGATTGAGTTGGTCACCCATCTCAAAAACATGTTCCAAGATCAGGCGAGACAAGAGAGATACGATGTCTCTAAGGCACTATTCAAATGTAACATAACAGAAGGAGATCCAGTAGGTCCTCATGTGCTCAAGATGATTGGGTATATGGAGAACCTTGCTAGACTAGGATTCCCCTTGGGTTAAGAGTTGGCCACTGACGTGATTCTACAGTCTTTTCCGGAGTCATATAGTCAATTTGTCATGAACTACAATATAAATGACTTTGACAAGTCATTGATAGCGTTTTTGGGTATGTTGACAACAACTGAGGGACAAATGAAGAAAGACAAGCCCAAGTCTATGATGATGATCAACAAGACAAAGGGGAAGTCTAAAGGCAAAGGAAAAGCTAAGAAGGGTTTTAAAGTTAGCCAGAAGCCCAAGTCTTCAGATCTCAAGGCAAAGGGAGATGTAAAGAAAGTAAGAGGTGATTGTCACCATTGTCAACAACAAGGACTTAGAAAAGAAATTTCCCACTCTAGTTAGAGGAATTAAATAAGAAGTAAAGCATTGAGGCCTCCACTTTAGGTATAAAAATTCTAAGATAAATTTGATTACTTCTTCATTTGATATGTGATACCAAACAGAGATCCGACATACTGATGTCCCGAATCTGACAAGAAGTAAAGGCCTTCATGAAAGGACAAAAGATGGACAAGGAGGAGAAAGAGTTGCAGAAGCTTTGGTCTACATTTAAATTTATCTTATCCCAATGGACATGTAATAGAGTTAGTTGAATTGCTATTTCATTATGCCATTAGAAACATTTCTTTTATGTATCTTGTATGACAAGGATGATAAATCAATTAAAGGTATGATCTTGAATGGCATTAACCAAACATCTAATGATCTTTATATGAAAGACTTTGATATGAATGTTTATAATGTTAATACTAAAGGATTATAATTGATAACTCAAGATTATCATTAGAAAATAGTCACCTTGAATGTACATATATGAAATGCATGTATAAATACATATTGATGTTAATCTAGATTCCCTTGGTTTTTGAACCTAAGAAAATGTGCAATTATTGATTGTACATAACATGACATGACAACCTTCACTAATTGTAGTGGGAGGATAAGTTTTCCACTAGACCTCATACATATGATGCATGAAGATCTTATGGAATGAATGCTATAGATGATTATTTATATTTTGTTTCACTTACTGGTAATATGATGATATGTAATTAGTAAAATAGAAACATAAATCTCTTGAAGTCTTCAAGAAGATTATAACTAAAGTATGATGAAAGTATTAAGAAACTTTGATGAGATCAAATGTTGAAATACTTTACATCGATACCTTGAGGACTGTATTAATGTACCACATGTCAAATCCATTTGAACATGATGATGTGTCAGAATGAAGGAATTATACCATGATGAATCATGATATGATTATCAATTAGTCTAATCTTCATATCCTCATAAATATATACCTATCACTAATTAATGTACCATCTGAATGGTTTATAAAACATCATATATGATATGATTTGGGAATGTCCCAATATGTCTGAAAGGATTGAAACCTATATCGAGAAAGTATTTTCTTTAAAAGGTTTAACCATAAACCATAATTGTAGAATGCTACTATTAATCCCAGTCCAATAACAAAAGTATTTTTCTAATAGGATAATTGAGTTCCTAAAGAATCAGTGGGAGTAATAGTAAAACTCAAAATGTTTGAGGTCAACAAAGAAATGAGAATTGAGAATCACAAATTGTTGTGGAATCTCGAGTTCATCATATAACACAGAATAAAATAGTTCTAGTAGAATATGTCTGAAATTGAGGATTTTGAATCCAACATCTCAAATAGGTTGGTCATAACATGACGAGCCAACTAATCTACTAGAAGCTATTAAGTACCATGATCTAAATAAGTGGCTTAAGGCCATTAATGGGTCCATGTAACTTAACAATGTAGGACCTTGATAGTGCTACCTAAAGGGGTAATACCTAAAGGGTGCAATAGGGTCTTGTGGAAAAGACATACATGGATAATGTAAAATGATAGATTGGTAGAATAAGGTTTTCAAATCAGTTCAAGTTATTGAACTTGATAGAAATTCTTTTACCAATTGTAATGCTTGTCGTTGTTGTAGTTAAAATAGACCAAGAGATTTGGCATATGAAGATAAAATTGGATTCCTTAAATGGAATACATCAAAGGATGTGTACATGACACAACCTAAAAGGCTTTATAACTTCAAGAATGCAAATGAAGTCTATAAGCTACAAAGTTCAATCTAGGATTGAAACAAGCATCTCAAAAAAGGGATCTTTTGACTTAACAAGATAGTCAAAGAGTTTGACTTGAATCAAGATAAAAGATGAAATATGTTATTACAAAAGATTTAGTGGGAGGATATATGAATATTCCACATATGATGAGGAATGACATCTCAATACTGTGAATATTGAAATCTGGCATGAAAAATCCCTACATCAAAGACGGATTAAGTGAAACATCTTATGAGATAATGATCAAGTTCTATAGAGATAGTCCTTGAATGTTTCACAGCAAAAGTTTGAGCACATACAATAGCAATGTGTTGAAGGAATCCAATGAGAGAGAATCTAGATTAGTCTCTCATGAAACTTATGTTCCAATTCTTGTGAAGAATGGATATGTCATGATTAAGATGCCAAAAGTTGTATCATTGGATCTATATTGAATGCTATTATCCCATATAATCTTGTATGTATTGGACATGACAAGATGATAGTAAATTCCAATAAGGGTTATTGGAATGTCATTAAAGGTATCCACTAGTACTTGAGAAATATAGATTGCTAAGTCAATAATGATAGCAATAAAGGAAGAGTTGGATGTAAAGGGTTACATTGATGCAAGCTTCTATAATGACAAAATGATCGCAATAAATTATATTCAATTTGAAAGGAGAAATGTTGTTAGTTGGAAGGGTTCCAAACTAATAGCCATTAATTATATTCCACAATAGAATCCAAGTATACTTATGTTGCAAACATAGAGTGATACTATATGGATCTGGAATTTCATATGATGAATGTATAGATGTTCCAACCATTGATGACTTGGTAGAAATATTGTGACAACAATGGAGCTAAGTGTTAGGAAATGAATATCAGATACCATATTACGGTGGTTTCATCTCATAGCAAAGAGATAAAGAAACATGCAATATATCGTCTAATAGAAAAATGTTGCTAGCCTGTTGGATTAAGCACTTGCACAACAAAAGTAATATGGACATGTTTAGATCACTAAGAATATGAATCGTGGGTGATTGGCTCTAAGTGCAAATGGGAGTCTGTTGGTAAGGTATGCCCAAAGAGGCAATCATGTGATGATTGACATGACATATACCATAAAGGATTTGATTAATACTCATAAAGGCAAGCTTCCAATTCATTATGTTTCCATCAGTTATGATATAATTAGGAAATATTATGAATGTCTAGAAAATAATATTACTTAATGATGTATGTCTTCAAGTATTAGCCTTGGGAATGAGATCATATGGATGTTAAGAGTACATATACATATCCTGATTATATCCCTAGTCGATTTTTATTGTGGAAGGTAGATAGACACCAATACCACATAAGACTATAGTGTGGGTTAGTTGATGATAAAATCTCATTACATAATATAGTAATATGAAACCAAGCATACATATACATATTAGAGAATAGAGTATCAGACAGACCCACCTTGAGAGTGAAACATGAAAACGATCATTGGTGGTCATAGTCATCTCTCATAATGAAGGTGTCGATTGTGATTCTTAGACCTGAAATCACTGCACTTGTCACATGCTGTTGGGTACGCTTAAACATCATCAAATGTACACCTAAAGCATGGGTTGTTATAAAGGTGATGATTGGGTGCCTTTGACACATGGGGATAGATTGTGAGTGATAGATATGGGATTTATCCCTCCTATTGGAGTATGATATCCTGGCCACTTGATAAGAGGCTGAGAAACACATGTGCATGCACATGTGAATTAATATATGATATTGAGGACACATTATCTCAGACAGTCTACTCTTGGTTCAAGTAACATGGGTTGAACATTCAGAGGATGACGAGTCCATGCCTTGAGTTCACTCTAAATATCAGAGACGAAGGAATTATACAACCACTATAATACCTTACACAAATTGCATGTTGAAGTTGTTCTCCAACTTTCCATTTGCTTGGGTAGCACTAATGTGCAACTAGGCACCACTCCATTCTTGTGATGTCATAAGCTAGTTATGTACATTCACTGCCAACATGATATGGGACCTATAGGGTCACACACATAAGAACTCATCTAGAAGAATAGGTTATCTTGAATGATGATTGGAATGATTACGAAAGCATTTAGGTATTCAATTCATGCAATAGATAGACGATTGGTTGACTGGACTGCCAAATGACCATCTCAAGTGTTGAGACAGTTGTTTGGGAACCCATGCAGGTGTCTCAAGTGTTGAGACATATATTTAGGTTGTCAGGCTAATCATAGTTTGAAATTGGCTATGTTCTGCCAAAATTGAGGAGTGAACCGATCGGTTCAAGCTGTTGAACTGACCGGCTCAACTCGGGCTCACCATATGGCTATCTGGATGAGTGAAATGGGCATCTTGCATGGGTGAGACAGCTCAATTGGGCTGAATGAAGATTCTAGATGTTTCCCAAACTTGATTCGATTGCACATTACTTGTGGTGCAAGGAATTAATATGCGATATTAGTTGGAATCAAAATTGCTAAATTCATATGTGATTGGGAAACTGTAGTCTAGCAGTGTGAGACCATCTGGCAGTGCGAGACAACCATCTCGTGTCACCAGATGATCATCTGGGTCACTGATAATCGTCGTTTTGCAATTATCAATCACTAAGACGGTTAATCCTAGAATTTAAACCTTTTTTACTTCCAGTTTTAAGGGTAGTATAGAAGGGTCGATCCCACAGGACAACTATTTAGAGATTGTTCTTAGAACCCGAAGATTGAAGAATTTTATTATTTGTTTTTAGTATTTTTCTTTTTATTAAAGCTGAAAGTAAAGTCCAGTTGGGGGTTTGAATGATTACACTAATGCAAGAAGAAAGGCATTTAACAAGAATAAATATGCAAAAATAAAAAGATTGTTAACACAAGCAAAACTGTATGAATGGAAGACTAAGGATTAAAGCAAACAAAAGATGTGGTGATTAAATCAAGAGAAGGAAATTGAGGCTCGTAGGGGTTTTCACCACATTAGCCTAGGTGATAAAAACTAAATCTTAAATGACGATTTGATGAAGGCTTGCAAATTAAAAACTCACAAAAGAGAAACTCCACGGTCATGTCAAAATGTCTATGTAATCGATTTTATTGTTCTAAATCCGGATTTCCATGGTCATATCCATCCGGATTAACATGCGATCTGAAGATCAATCATTCAATTAAAATCGATTACCATCTAATCATTTAAGAAGAAGTCGTTAAAACTATGGCTAAGGGGTTATTCCCCTTGTCCCGATAAAAGACTACTCACATATGGAGAAATGGGAGACGGAGGAAGAAAGAAATGAAGCCACAGTCTAGCCCAGAAATTAGGAAATTAATCCTTATGCTAGAGATGATGAAATGGCTTAGTTCTTTGTTCCTTGCTCCAGAAATAAAGAATGGAAAGAAGGAGATTAAAACTAAGGCGGAGAGAAAAGATAAGAACAAGAATGAAAGAGCTATGCTTGAACCAAAACCTACTTTATTGCATAATATGAGAATGATTACAAGATTAATTGCTGCAGAATTCTAAAATATAAGAAATCCAAGATGCCCCTAAGAGGAGGAAGTGCCCCTCCTTTCATAGGAGAAGGAGGGGGTATACATTAGGTTTAGGGCAAAAGGAATGACCGTCGGTGGCTGCTAACTTTCTAGATCTAGTCAATAGAGGAAACAATTGATTTCTTTACATCCCTTTTGCATTAATTTCCCACAACAGCGGTTTCGAGCGTATTTTTGGGCCAGTAAAAAATTCAGAAGCGGCCCGAAAATATATTTTTCCTGTAGATAATTGAATTATCTTTCCAACGCATACTTGCACAATAAATTCCGCCTTGGGATGTGAGAGTTATACCAATTTTGGTGAAAAGTATATACTGAAATCAGACTCTGCGGGAAAACGTAATGCTACTTTCACTGGTTAATTGCGCAGCCAAATAAACACCAAAATTGCCGCAAAATATATCTTTTTTGTAGCCAATAAAATTATCTTTTCATTCCATACTTTATCTTGAAATTCTGCCATTAGGCGCAAACGATATGGCTATTTTGGTGACGAGTATCTCAGGCACTGCGGGAATATTTGAAAGCCCCATATCTTCATCTTTTATTTTCTCGATTTAATTACTTAGATAATTTCTTAAAATTAAGAAAAATATCATAAGAATTCAGGAAAAGTATATCAAGAAGATGAAAGTGCTATTTATTTTTGAATTAGCTAAAATTAACAAAAAAGTCCTAATTAATTATTCTAAATGAAGCAAAAATAAGAGATGAATATGCATTCATCAAAATACCCCAAACTTAAACTTTGCTCGTCCTGAGCAACATTAAAATCAAAAATACTTTCAAGACATACTCTCAACCTATCATCCTCACTCTCCTAATAACCACTTGATTCCTTCCACCAAAATATGGCCAAGCGACCCTGACTTCCTGAATTCACGAAAAGTGACTTTTATATTTCCTACTTCACAAACTTGCATTTATTCAAGACCTGCAATAAAACAGATTTTCATTTCACTTTTGCATTTGGTACTCCATTTTTTTTTTAAGTTTTACACAAGAACATGGATGATTTGGATGGTTGGGGTTTTTGTAGTTTTCCCCTGGGTAGAAAATTGGAGTGAAGGAGGTATGGAAGAAGGACAGTCTCTCCTCTATTCGACTCGAGACCTTTTTATTTAGTGGACATGCAGTTACATTGACCACATTTTTTTTCTTTGATTTTTGGTGATACACCCAATTGCGTGGGTATGGAAGAAGCGGAAGAGGGGGAAAGGGTGCCACCCCAAACTTAGCATTTTGGGCATTATTGGCTTTTTTTTGACGAATGGAAAGATTTGGAAGTGGTAGAAGAAGAGTAGAAGAGGCTGTTGTTGTGCAACTTTTTTTCCATCTTTTTTTAGAGTACCATGCATTGGTTCAACTATTACCGAATCATCAGAAAAATCAAGAAAATTTATAAAAGTTGTACATGATAAGAAAGCATCACTCTTGAATCCTATCAATCCTCTATGGCTTGCCATCTTTTCCAAGGAGTGATTATTATTTGAGGTCCTAAGTGACAGGAGGATTTCTAGTCATGAAAGTTTCAAAATTTTAGTTGCAAGGCAGTTACATCATTAAGGGGAGTATTTTGACAAATGATCATATCAAGACCGACTAGATAAAGGCCATTTTGCAACAAAAGTAATAAAAATATGGCTGACTAGATAATGGCCATGAAAAAAGAAACTATATGCAAAATAAAAAAAAGTGGAAATAATGCAAGAATAAAAAGATAAGGGGTGGAATAGAATCATACCACCCACCTCCACCCTAGACTTAGATTTTTGCTCGTCTCGAGCAAAACACAAACCCGAGATGGAGGGAAGAAAATTGTTGGGTTCACCAGGAGGTCCTGGTAGCTCAAAATATGTCCATCTGAAGGGAATGTCGATGATGGCTGGAGTTTTGAATAGAGGAGCTTCATGGTACACCCGATGGTGTTGACTCAAGGTCAATTAGGTCAATGTTGACTCACGTCTAAATTGACTAAACCCGTCTTTTGATGATGAATAACCATTCCACATATTGGTGTCTAATGCTTCTACTTGAGTAATTTCAGATTAGGTATAGACACACTCCAATTGCCCTAACTTACGCATCTCAAATTGGAGAAAAGACAAGTCAAAGTCATACAAGTGCATGTTTTTGTAATATGATGTATATCCATTAGAATAATGTTGTAAATCACTTGTAATGATTGTATGACTTGTAATTAAGCTTAGAAAAATATCGGGAACACTTAGATCGAATATTAGAGCACTTTTAATGCAACTTTGAAAATTAATTACAGGCACTTGATCGGTCCAGTTTCCCACCCTGAAACTCGACCGATCCACCTGGACTGATTTTCTGAAGATTGAATCGGTCCAGTTTCCCACCCTGAAACTCGACCGATACACCTGGGTTGATTTTCTGAAGATTGCATCAGTCGAGTTGTGCACTCACAGAACTCGACCGATTGGGTAGTGGACTACTTGATCGGTCCAGTTACACCCATTGAAACTCGACCTAATGCACTGTACAGAAAAGTGCAGAAAAGTGCTACTAGCCATTGTGGAGTTGCAACAAGTGAAAATATATCCGTTGCAAGCCAAAAAATGGCTAGTTTTCGTTCACAAGTGTTCCCAAAGGCTAAGAGGCATCCTCAACTATAAATAGGACCCCTTGGGCTTCATTCCAAGGTTGAGAATTCATTGCAAACTCTTTGTGAGGTTCCTATTCTATAGTTGAGTGCTTCCTACAGCCTCCTCTCTCTCTAAGCTTAATCACTTGCAACATCCATTAGAGTGAGTAGGAGATTTGTAAGAGAGCTAGTTTTATATGTATATCTTGTGAGGCTCTCACTTCCACCACCTCCCCATCTCTCTTTTGCAACCATGAAGATGAAGGTTCTCTCTCTTGTCCAAGAGAGGTGAAGAAGAACAAGGGAAGGAGTCCCTTGGTGAAGATCAAGGCAGAAGACTTGGAGCTAGAGTGGGTAAGCCCTTGGAGAAGGCAAAAGACTCAAGCTCAAGTAGGTAAGACCTTGGTGGAAGCTTCTCCGAGTGAAGGTGAAGTCAAAGGCGGAAGATCCAAGAAGAGTGGGTAATTCCTACAAGGCCAAAGACTTGTGCAAGAGTGGGTAAGTCCTTGGAGAAGGCCGAAGACTCTTGCAAAGTGGGTAAGTCCTTGGTAAGGTTGAAGACTCTTTGTATTGGATAGGTAAGTCCTTTGTTGGTCATGTATTGTAAGTCTTATAAGTGAATATAAGAGTGCAATTGTTGGAAGTCCTAGAGGTTGACCTCTCTAGGCAAGTGGACTGAAACACACCTAGTTTGAAGTGTGGAACCACTCTAAATAGCTTATCTAATTGGTGCATGTTCAATCTCTCTTATCCTTGCTATGCATGATTTAGTTGCACTCAAATTGCCTATTTAGCAACCTTATCTTGTCATATATTTTGAAGGTTTAATGAGTTTTGTTTAAGTGCTTTCAGCTCTATTCACCCCCCTCTAGAGCATAAAATCACCCATCTAGGATCCAACAAGTGGTATCAGAACGGGTCTTCTCCAAGCATACTTCAACAAGTAGGAGAAGATGGGTGACTACCAAGGAGGGAGATTCTCGACCAACCTTCCAATCTTTGATGGGAGCAACTTCCTCTATTGGAGAATAAGACTTCAATTCTACATCCAAGGATCAAGTCTCGAGATGTGGCAAATGGTGAAAAGCCCATACATTCTACCAAAGACAAATATTGAAGAATGGGATGAAGCCACCTTGATGAAAGCAACCTTGAATGCTAGAGCCATGCACATCCTATATGCCTCCATGACCCCCACTGAGTTCAACCGGATTTCCTCTTGTGAGACGGCCTATGAGGTATGGAGAAAACTTTGCATCACTTATGAAGGGACAAATCAAGTGAATGAAAGCAAAGTCTACATGCTCAAAGGGATGCTTGAGAACTTCAAGATGGGAAAGGAGGAGAGCATAGCCAACATCTACTCAAGGCTCAACACCATCTTGAATGGTCTTGTTGTTCTAAGACATCCTATGTCTAGTGGAGAGATCAACTCAAAGATCCTTAGAACTCTCCCCAAGAGGTGGGAATCCAAGGTGACTTCTATTGAAGAAGCAAGGTCTCTTAGGGATATTCCTATTGAAGAGCTCATTGGAAATCTACAAGCACATGAAGCCACACTTGACAAGAGGGAGGAATTAGAAAGACAAGAGGAGAAAGAACTCAAGAGAATGAAGAAGGCTGAAATCAAAGCTCAAATCAAGGCTATTATTGGTCAAGCTTCTCCATCCTCTCAAGTTGAAGAAGATGCCATGTACTCCAAGGGTAAACTCTATAAAGGCAAGTCATCCTCCACCCGGTGCTTCACATGTGGAAAGAAGGGTCACTACAAGGAAGATTGGCCACAAGGCAAAAAGACCCATCTTCACATGAAGAAATGGAAATCAAGCTCAAGTGGCCCCTCCAACTCAAGCTCAAGTGAAGATTCATGTGAAGGATCAAGCTCAAGCTCTAGTGATGAAGGAGAATGCCATTTTTCTCTTATAGCGTCAACAAGTGAAGACTCAAGTGAGGTAAATCTAGACTCGTTAGATAAAGAATATTTAATTGCTATTATTTATGATATTTGTGCCTCTTATAAATCTTATAAAAAGAACTCTTATAGCGTCAACAAGTGAAGACTCAAGTGAGGTAAATCAAGACTCGTTAGATAAAGAATATTTAATTGCTATTATTTATGATATTTGTGCCTCTTATAAGTCTTATAAAAAGAAAAAGAAAAAGCTTGCTAAAATTGTTGATAATTTGCATATAGAACTAGATGATCTTGAATATGCTAATTCTTGCTTGCTTATTGATAAAAATGATTGTCTTAGCCAAGTAGACTCTCTTAAACTTGAAAATGCTAGTTTACTTGATAAGATTAAATTTCTAAAAGATCAACCTCTCATGCCTTGTCCTAATGAGGAGCATACTTTAATTGTTGATTCTCTCATGCATGACATTGGTGTTCTTAAATCTAAAAACAAGGACAAAGATTTTGTTTTGCATGAATTAGAAATAGAAAATGCCTCCTTGCTTGCTAAAATCAATGTGCATGAATCTTGTTCTAGTTCTACTAATAGAGAGAATGATGCTGCTGCTCTTCATATTGATAGCGATTCTTATTTAACTAAAGCTCTTTGCTTAGAAAATGATCTTTTGCATGCTAGAGATAATATTAATCAATTGTCTTCTACTATTGCTTCTCTTAAGCATGATAATGACAGTTTGAGATCTTCTTTGCAAAGATTCTTAGTTGGTAAAAAGAATCTTAATGATATCCTACACCATACTACTAAACAAATTGGTAGGCATGGTTTAGGGTATGATAGTAGTCAAGGGAACAACAAAGATAAAGGACCTACAATATTCCATGGAGAATCCTCTAGTTCCAAGACTATAGGCACATGCAACTATTGCAATGATTTTGGTCATTATTCTTCTTGTTGTCCTTTTAGGAAAGCACCCAAGAGCAATAGGACTTGGGTTGCTAAGCTAACCCCTCCGGACCCAAAAACATGATTGGGGACCATTTCATCTTTCTTCTTGTAGGTACTTGCAAATGGATTGACTTGAGCTATTGAATTGCAAATTGACTTGTCAATCCACATGAAAGAAGAAAGGTGATATGTGTAGAGGGTGACAATAAGTGGAAAAACCAAAGGTAAGCACAAAGGTAAAGGTTTTATTGCTTATAACCAATCCTAACTTGTTTTGTCAAGATGGTATGCACTATACATATGGTTTTTGAGTCAAAAGTGGTATTTTATGTTTCTCTTCACACTCTTGCTCAAAAACTATTTCTAATGCTTCTATAGTGCATTACTAACTTGCTCAGACATGTTTGGATATGGTTTGTATTTTTAGCATGCCTTTAAATATATTTTTATGAAATATATATGCCTTTTGACAGCTGCTCTGTCGGTCGAGTTTTCCCTATTGAAACTCGACCGTTTGGCACCAATGGGTGTTGCCAACAGCTGTCATCGGTCGAGTTGTCAATGCTCATAACTCGACCGATTACACTGTGCACATAATATACATTTGGTATATTGAGTGAGAATTTCCCTCTCAACTAGATTTTCTCAGCCAATAGCGTTATTCCTTGGCACTCCTTCGGTACCTTTATATATGCATATTGCCATGTTCTAAATGCATATCTTGCTTACAACTCTATCTCTCTAATTTCTCTAAATTGGTATATCTATATCGTGCAATTACTTGTTTTGAGTTGTTTTGCAAGTTTTGATGATGAACTCTTTGGATCTCTTGGTTGTGTCTTAAATTGCTTCCGTTGTACTCTAACTTGCTACATCTATCTAGGTGTATATCTTGTTTTGATACAACGTTGAGGTTCTTAGGGGTAATCATCTTATGGTAAGGATGCATATCTAGTGAGTTATATCCTTTCATGCGTCTAAAATTGCATATCTCTTTGTTTGGATATATCTCTTCATCTACTCATAGCTTGCTCTTTAACTTGTGTATATTTTGGTATCTCTTGCTATGATCTAGATCCTACTAGTAGTCCTAACTTGTGATATCATCTACTAGTAGTTCATATTCATGTAGTTCTAACCCTATTTATAATTGGCATCTTTGATCATCTATATGTTATGCTTGTTTCTTATCTCATACATGCTCAAGATTGTTCCTTAAATTGAATATCTACTATCTTGAGTTGCTTGCATAACATTGTGATGCAGGGTACATAGATCTACATGATATGTGGGAATTGGAGTATTTATGAATTTTTATGCAGATTTTGCTCCAGTTTCAGTTTTTGGTGCAAGACTAGTGTTTTTCATGCAGAAACGACCTTCTAAGCAAGACTCATCTCTTTTCCATGAGCTCTGATGGTTTTTGATCAAATTCCTTCATTTTGAGGGTCAATATTGCAACTTATTGATTTTCTGCAGCACTTTATCTTGCATTTTTTGGGGTTGTTCAAGTATATGCTTTAACTTGCTTTTCTTTCTATGCTTGGACAAGCCCCTATCTATGCTCTTCTACTCTCCTTATATATATTTGTATTATTTCCTTTCTCTTTAACAAGTGATGTTTCTTTTTTTTTCATAACCCCCACCTTTTTGAAATGACAAAGGGGGAGAAAGATGTGTCTTCTTTTAAAAAGAGGAAGAAGGTATGTCTTACATGAAGAAGAGAAGTATATTCATGTAAAGGGAGAAGGTAAAGGGGAGAAGACATATATGTGTAGAACATATATGAGTAGAAGACATAGTATTCTATAAATGTTATGAAAGCTAAACATACAGGAGAAATAACATCAATTGAGGGGGAGTATGAAAACTCCATGCGCATCAATTGAGGGGGAGCATATGAACTCCATTCTATTGAAGCCCCTAGGTTTCTCCAAAGGTATGAATTTACTTAAATGCTTTCAATACATTTATGGAATGGTTTGTCATCTTCAAAAAGGGGGAGAATGTTGACTCAAGGTCAATTAGGTCAATGTTGACTCACGTCTAAATTGACTAAACCCGTGTTTTGATGATGACTAACCATTCCACATATTGGTGTCTAATGCTTCTACTTGAGTAATTTCAGATTAGGTATAGACACACTCCAATTGCCCTAACTTGCGCATCTCAAATTGGAGAAAAGACAAGTCAAAGTCATACAAGTGCATGTTTTTGTAATATGATGTATATCCATTAGAATCATGTTGTAAATCACTTGTAATGATTGTATGACTTGTAATTAAGCTTAGAAAAATATCAGGAACACTTAGATCGAATATTAGAGCACTTTTAATACAACTTTGAAAATCAATTACAAGCACTTGATCGGTCCAGTTTCCCACCCTGAAACTCGACCGATCCACCTGGACTGATTTTCTGAAGATTGAATCGGTCCAGTTTCCCACCCTGAAACTCGACCGATCCACTTGGGTTGATTTTCTGAAGATTGCATCGGTCGAGTTGTGCACTCACAGAACTCGACCGATTGGGTAGTGGACTACTTGATCGGTCCAGTTACACCCATTGAAACTCGACCTAATGCACTGTACGGAAAAGTGCAGAAAAGTGCTACTAGCCGTTGTGGAGTTGCAACAAGTGAAAATATATCCGTTGCAAGCCAAAAAATGGCTAGTTTTCGTTCACAAGTGTTCCCAAAGGCTAAGAGGCATCCCCAGCTATAAATAGGACCCCTTGGGCTTCATTCCAAGGTTGAGCATTCATTGCAAACTCTTTGTGAGGTTCCTATTCTATAGTTGAGTGCTTCCTACAACCTCCTCTCTCTCTCTACGCTTAATCACTTGCAAAATCCATTAGAGTGAGTAGGAGATTTGTAAGAGAGCTAGTTTTATATGTATATCTTGTGAGGCTGTCACTTCCACCACCTCCCCATCTCTCTTTTGCAACCATGAAGATGAAGGTTCTCTCTCTTGTCCAAGAGAGGTGAAGAAGAACAAGGGAAGGAGTCCCTTGGTGAAGATCAAGGCAGAAGACTTGGAGCTAGAGTGGGTAAGCCCTTGGAGAAGGCAAAAGACTCAAGATCATGTAGGTAAGACCTTGGTGGAAGCTTATCCGAGTGAAGGTGAAGTTAAAGGCGGAAGATCCAAAAAGAGTGGGTAATTCCTACAAGGCCGAAGACTTGTGCAAGAGTGGCTAAGTCCTTGGAGAAGGCCGAAGACTCTTGCAAAGTGGGTAAGTCCTTGGTAAGGTTGAAGACTCTTTGTATTGGATAGGTAAGTCCTTTGTTGGTCATGTATTGTAAGTCTTATAAGTGAATATAAGAGTGCAATTGTTGGAAGTCCTAGAGGTTGACCTCTCTAGGCAAGTGGACTGACACACTTCTAGTTTGAAGTGTGGAACCACTCTAAATAGCTTGTCTAATTGGTGCATGTTCAATCTCTCTTATCCTTGCTATGCATGATTTAGTTGCACTCAAATTGCCTATTTAGCAACCTTATCTTGTCATATATTTTGAAGGTTTAATGAGTTTTGTTTAAGTGCTTTCAGATCTATTCACCCCCCTCTAGAGCATCAAATCACCCATCTAGGATCCAACAAGTGGTATCAGAGCGGGTTTTCTCCAAGCATACTTCAACAAGTAGGAGAATATGGGTGACTACCAAGGAGGGAGATTCTCGACCAGCCTTCCAATCTTTGATGGGAGCAACTTCCTCTATTGGAGAAGAAGACTTCAATTCTACATCCAAGGATCAAGTCTCGAGATGTGGCAAATGGTGAAAAGCCCATACATTCTACCAAAGACAAATATTGAAGAATGGAATGAAGCCACCTTGATGAAAGCAACCTTGAATGCTAGAGCCATGCACATCCTATATGCCTCCATGACCCCCACCGAGTTCAACCGGATTTCCTCTTGTGAGACGGCCTATGAGGTATGGAGAAAGCTTTGCATCACTTATGAAGGGACAGATCAAGTGAAGGAAAGCAAAGTCTACATGCTCAAAGGGATGCTTGAGAACTTCAAGATGGGAAAGGAGGAGAGCATAGCCAACATGTACTCAAGGCTCAAAACCAACTTGAATGGTCTTGTTGTTCAAGGACATCCTATGTCTAGTGGAGAGATCAACTCAAAGATCCTTAGAACTCTCCCCAAGAGGTGGGAATCCAAGGTGACTTCTATTGAAGAAGTAAGGTCTCTTAGGGATATTCCTATTGAAGAGCTCATTGGAAATCTACAAGCACATGAAGCCACACTTGACACGAGGGATGAATTAGAAAGACAAGAGGAGAAAGAACTCAAGAGAATGAAGAAGGCTGAAATCAAGGCTCAAATCAAGGCTATTGTTGGTCAAGCTTCTCCATCCTCTCAAGTTGAAGAAGATGCCATGTACTCCAACGGTAAACTCTATAAAGGCAAGTCCTCCTCCACCCGGTGCTTCACATGTGGAAAGAAGGGTGACTACAAGGAAGATTGCCCACAAGGAAAAAAGACCCATCTTCACATGAAGAAATGGAAATCAAGCTCAATGGCTCCTCCAACTCAAGCTCAAGTGAAGATTCATGTGAAGGATCAAGCTCAAGCTCTAGTGATGAAGGAGAATGCCATTTTGCCCTTATAGCGTCAACAAGTGAAGACTCAAGTGAGGTAAATCTAGACTCATTAGATAAAGAATCTTTAATTGCTATTATTCATGATATTTGTGCCTCTTATAAGTCTTCTAAAAAGAAAAAGAAAAAGCTTGCTAAAATTGTTGATAATTTGCATATAGAACTAGATGATCTTGAATATGCTAATTCTTGCTTTCTTATTGATAAAAATGATTGTCTTAGCCAAGTAGACTCTCTTAAACTTGAAAATGCTAGTTTACTTGATAAGATTAAATTTCTAGAAGCTCAACCTCTCATGCCTAGTTCTAATGAAGAGCATACTTTAATTGTTGATTCTCTCATGCATGACATTGGTGTTCTTAAATCTGAAAACAAGGACAAAGATTTTGTTTTGCATGAATTAGAAATAGAAAATGCCTCCTTGCTTGCTAAAATCAATGTGCATGAATCTTGTTCTAGTTCTACTAATAGAGAGAATGATGCTGCTGCTCTTCATATTGATAGAGATTTTTATTTAACTAAAGCTCTTTGCTTAGAAAATGATCTTTTGCATGCTAGAGATAATATTAATCAATTGTCTTCTACTATTGCTTCTATTAAGCATGATAATGACAGTTTGAGATCTTCTTTGCAAAGATTCTTAGTTGGTAAAAAGAATCTTAATGATATCCTACACCATACTACTAAACAAATTGGTAGACATGGTTTAGGGTATGATAGTAGTCAAGGGAACAACAAAGATAAAGGACCTCCAATATTCCATGGAGAATCCTCTAGTTCCAAGACTATAGGCACATGCAACTATTGCAATGATTTTGGTCATTATTCTTCATTTTGTCCTTTTAGGAAAGCACCCAAGAGCAATAGGACTTGGGTTGCTAAGCTAACCCCTCCGAACCCAAAAACATGATTGGGGACCATTTCATCTTTCTTCTTATAGGTACTTGCAAATGGATTGACTTGAGCTATTGAATTGCAAATTGACTTGTCAATCCACATGAAAGAAGAAAGGTGAGATGTGTAGAGGGTGACAACAAGTGGAAAAAGTAATGGTAAGCACAAAGGTAAAGGTTTTATTGCTTATAACCAATCCTAACTTGTTTTGTCAAGATGGTATGCACTATACATATGGTTTTTGAGTCAAAAGTGGTATTTTATGTTTCTCTTCACACTCTTGCTCAAAAACTATTTCTAATTCTTCTATAGTGCATTACTAACTTGCTCATACATGTTTGGATATGGTTTGTATTTTTAGCATGCCTTTAAATATGTTTTTATGAAATATATATGCCTTTTGACAGCTGCTTTGTCGGTCGCATTTTCCCTATTGAAACTCGACTGTTTGGCACCAATGGGTGTTGCCAACAATTGTCATCGGTCGAGTTGTCAATGCTCAGAACTCGACCGATTACACTGTGCACAGAATATACATTTGGCTTATTGAGTGAGAATTTCCCTCTCAACTAGATTTTCTCAGCCAATATCCTTATTCCTTGGCACTCCTTTGGTACCTTTATATATGCATATTGCCATGTTCTAAATGCCTATATTGCTTACAACTCTATCTCTCTAATTGCTCTAAATTGGTATATCTATATCATGCAATTACTTGTTTTGAGTTGTTTTGCAGGTTTTGATGATGAACTCTTTGGATCTCTTGGTTGTGTCTTAAATTGCTTCCGTTGTACTCTAACTTGCTACATCTATCTAGGTGTATATCTTGTTTTGATACAACCTTGAGGTTCTTAGGGGTAATCATCTTATGGTAAGGATGCATATCTAGTGAGTTATATCCTTTCATGCGTCTAAAATTGCATATCTCTTTGTTTGGATATATCTCTTCATCTACTCATAGCTTGCTCTTTAACTTGTGTATCTTTTGGTATCTCTTGCTATGATCTAGATCCTACTAGTAGTCCTAACTTGTGATATCATCTACTAGTAGTTCATATTCATGTAGTTCTAACCCTGTTTATAATTGGCATCTTTGATCATCTATATGTTATGCTTGTATCTTATCTCATACATGCTCAAGATTGTTCCTTAAATTGAATATCTACTATCTTGAGTTGCTTGCATAACATTGTGATGCAGGGTACATAGATCTACATGATATGTGGGAATTGGAGTATTTATGAATTTTTATGCAGATTTTGCTCCTATTTCAGTTTTTGGTGCAAGACTAGTGTTTTTCATGTAGAAACGACCTTCTAAGCAAGACTCATTGCTTTTCCATGAGCTCTGATGGTTTTTTATCAAATTCCTTCATCTTGAGGGTCAATATTGCAACTTATTGTTTTTCTACAACACTTTATCTTGCATTTTTTTGGGTTGTTCAAGTATATGCTTTAACTTGCTTTTCTTTCTATGCTTGGACAAGCCCCTATCTGTGCTCTTCTACTCTCCTTATATATATTTGTATTATCTCCTTTCTCTTGAACAAGTGATGTTTCTTTTTTCTTCATAACCCCCACCTTTTTGAAATGACAAAGGGGGAGAAAGATGTGTCTTCTTTTAAAAAGAGGAAGAAGGTATGTCTTACATGAAGAAGAGAAGTATATTCATGTAAAGGGAGAAGGTAAAGGGGAGAAGACATAATATTCTATAAATGTTATGAAAGCTAACCATGCAGGAGAAATAACATCAATTGAGGGGGAGTATGAAAACTCCATGCACATCAATTGAGGGGGAGCATATGAACTCCATTCTATTAAAGCCCCTAGGTTTCTCCAAAGGTATGAATTCACTTAAATGCTTTCAATACATTTATGGAATGGTTTGTCATCTTCAAAAAGGGGGAGAATGTTGACTCAAGGTCAATTAGGTCAATGTCGACTCACGTCTAAATTGACTAAACCCGTGTTTTGATGATGACTAACCATTCCACATATTGGTGTCTAATGCTTCTACTTGAGTAATTTCAGATTAGGTATAGACACACTCCAATTGCCCTAACTTGCGCATCTCAAATTGGAGAAAATACAAGTCAAAGTCATACAAGTGCATGTTTTTGTAATATGATGTATATCCATTAGAATCATGTTGTAAATCACTTGTAATGATTGTATGACTTGTAATTAAGCTTAGAAAAATATCAGGAACACTTTGATTGAATATTATAGCACTTTTAATGCAACTTTGAAAATCAATTACACGCACTTGATCGGTCCAGTTTCCCACCCTGAAACTCGACTGATCCACCTGGACCGATTTTCTAAAGATTGAATCGGTCCAGTTTCCCATCCTGAAACTCGACCGATCCACCTGGGTTGATTTTCTGAAGATTGCATCGGTCGAGTTGTGCACTCACAGAACTTGACCGACTGGGTAGTGGACTACTTGATCGGTCCAGTTACACCCATTGCAACTCGACCTAATGCACTGTACGGAAAAGTGCAGAAAAGTGCTACTAGCCATTGTGGAGTTGCAACAAGTGAAAATATATCCGTTACAAGCCAAAAAATGTCTAGTTTTCGTTCACAAGTGTTCCCAAAGGAAAAGAGGCATCCCCAGCTATAAATAGGACCCCTTGGGCTTCATTCCAAGGCTGAGCATTCATTGCAAACTCTTTGTGAGGTTCCTATTCTATAGTTGAGTGCTTCCTACAGCCTCCTCTCTCTCTCTCTAAGCTTAATCACTGGCAACATCCATTAGAGTGAGTGAGAGATTTGTAAGAGAGCTAGTTTTATATGTATATCTTGTGAGGCTCTCACTTCCACCACCTCCCCATCTCTCTTTTGCAACCATGAAGATGAAGGTTCTCTCTCTTGTCCAAGAGATGTGAAGAAGAACAAGGGAAGGAGTCCCTTGGTGAAGATCAAGGCAGAAGACTTGGAGCTAGAGTGGGTAATCCCTTGGAGAAGGCAAAAGACTCAAGCTCAAGTAGGTAAGACCTTGGTGGAAGCTTCTCCGAGTGAAGGTTGACCGGCCTTTTTCACGCGTCCGGAAATGAACGCGGGACAAAGGAAGGAATCAAGCTTTAAATTTATAACCCCAAACCTTCTAGGCCCCCGCAACCTTTATTACGGGGTCGAAGTAGATATACGGGGTTGAACACAGGGACGTGGTGACGTTTAGGACGCCACAGATCTCGTTCTTTAGTCAGATAAGCCAAGACGATAGTCGATAAAAGTAAGTGCTAGAACTAGTGTAGCGGGTTATCACGATATAAAACAAAACAAACAAAACAAAACAAAACAAAACAGAGCTCGTGAGTCTACTAATAAGAGAAAGAGAGCTTCTGGCTATGTAACCACAAACGGGGCAGTCTATGCACTCGTTCTTGGGCAAAGACAACCCTCGAACACCCAAGCAAGCATCTAGTATGCACAGTGGCATCTGTCATGTGGTTTTGCCCCACTCGCTCTCGCGATGCGTGACTAGAACCATCAACAATATGTCAATGACCTTCTCTCGAGGAATGACATATCAACACCTCAGAATACACTAAGTTCCCTCTCGGGTCTTAGGATATTCTGGGGTGTTAGGAATAGAATACCTTGGATCGTCCTCCTCTCGGGTTCAGATCCAAACTATCGTCTCTTAGCTATTCCTACAATGGATCTCTCGATACAGGCAGAAATAGCAGTTCAAGCGAGTAAGAGATCAACAAAACTAGCAATCATAACTTGGAAAATAGAACATGCAACATACTAGATCTGATATGAATCTACTTGCTTAAGGAAAAAGTACATAAACATGCCCAGATCGGGCTACGTAGACAAGAAGGAGATAACTAGCCATAGACAAGCATAGCTGGCACCGGACAAAGATGGATAAACATCGTTTGTATAAGAAACAAAGGAATGCAGTAGAATAAAAGAGAAGAGGGAAGAGATATAACCCGTAGAGGAGAGGTGGCTCTCGCTCCTTGGCCTCTGTGTAGGTCAGATCTCGGCCCTTGGGTCTTCTCTTCATTCCTCTGGACTCATTGGCTCACTCTCTCTCTAGACCGTATCGGGCAAGACCCTATCGGGTAGGACCCTATCGGGTAGGACCCTATCGGGCAGCCGTATTGGTCAAGACCCTATCGGGCAGCCGTATCGGTCAAGACCCTATCGGGAAGCCGTATCAGTCAAGACCCTATCAGGTAGTAGACTTTTGGGGAACTCGACACACTAGCTCCTTGGTCTAGGCACTTGCTCTTGCAGGGTCCTCCCTCCGGCTCTCCCTTTGCTCTGTAGGTTGGCAGCTGCTATTTATAGGCAGTGAGTTGATGGGAGTTGCAGCTTTTATTGGTCCACGTGTCCTTCATCTGTGGCTTCGATCTTGAGGCATCAGGTGGGCCAATATGACTATCGCTCGAAGACCGTGTCGGGCAGGGGGAGTGTCGGGCAGCTGTATCGGGCAGCCGTATCGGGCAACAACTGTATCGGGCGGCAACCGTATCGGGCGGCGGCCGTATCAGTCAGTGCGTCCGTATCGGTCGGCGCGGCCGGTCAGCTGCTGGAATTCTTATCTTTTCAGGTTCGGTACTTGAGAGTCCCAAAATTGGCTAGTTTCGGTGCCTGCAAGTCTAAAACAGGCTAATTAGCTACATTATTGGCTATTTTTACTACATTATCTAATGGAGAGACAGAAAACATAAAACATGAACAAAAGAGTGCATATTAAGACTAAAGTGGCACAAAACTATAGATAAAATGCATAGAAAATATGCGCTAATTTGGGTGTTATCAACTACCCCAAGCTTAAAACTTGCTTGTCCTCAAGCAAGACTGTGCTCAAAGAACAAAAGATAACATCCAAATTAAGCTTGGCAATAAATGCTAAGGTTAAGAAAAATAGTTTAAAACATCAATACTTTTGATCCATGTCATTTCAGAACAAACTCCCTCCAAATAAGCACAATCCTGCCAAAGCAAGATCAAAGAGTTTCCAAGCAAGATTAAGCGAATTCACTATAGCCTGCCAATACTCATGAGGGTTTGAATCATAATTATTTGATCATGAAAGAGTTGTCACATAGGTGATCACACGGGTGATGAGTAATGAGCCATCACCATGAATCCATGCAAACCAATCATAAATACCATGCCTCTCACTTATTCATGTCCTAAGAAATAAAGCAAAAAGACTCTAATGACTTCTGAGGATCCCGATCTGCGTCAGGTTGGTCCATGTAGCGAGCAACAGTCCCTGCAGTCCGAACCAGTTGGTCCAAAGCAGTGAGATGAACTCCTCGTACTGCGCCCGAACCAACCCTTCTACTGAGATGATCTCATAGGTCACCTAGGGGGTTCCTAGTGACTCTCTAATGAGCTTTTTAGAGTGGTACTACCAGGCACGACATATCCACGTTCATGAGCGCAGTCATACACTGACGGGGCACCATCGTCAACTCTCCTAAAAGAGAAAACATCGCTCATTTATTGTTCACACTCAGACTTTTATCATCTTCATTCTATTTTTAGGCTTGGGTGAGAACTATATAGATATTTTTGGGATTTTATGGGCGGCCAAACCTCTTTTGCACATTTTTATATTTTTCATCTTTTTGACTCAATCTAATGTGAGAAGGTATGTAGTCCATCAAGGAAAAGCACTTCACCTTGATCCTGGCTCAAAACTCATCATGATCCACTTGATACCTGTGTGAAAAGATAGAAATTATGATTCAAGAATCCTTAGAATAGAGGCAAACTTGTGAATCCACAACTAGGTTCTTTGATCGTGTTTTAGCTCATTCCAACGGTCCTTTACCATGGATTTGCCATTCACGACACAGTTCAAGGGAATTCAGCTTTAAGCTATGAAAAGGGACATAACCTTAGATTTATTACCAAACTCAAGAAAAGAGTCAAAGAGCAAGTCAAGCAAGAGGTCAAGCAATTTTTTAATATGAAAACTGTGCAATTACGCATAAAGTCAAGCATTTATCTATTAGAGTCGCACCACATAGCCATAATTGCAAAGCTAAAAAGCTAAAATTTTTGAAAATTTAAGACTAAATGCAGGAAATAGACATGCATGCAAGAAGGGTGAAGAGAAAAGAAGGGCAAAGCCTACCACCCCAAGCTTAAAATTTTTCTCGTGCTCGAGCAAGACTCAAACTTGAAATAGTGAGGCAGGAATGCATGAGTTTAACAACATTTATTGAAGTTCTAAAGATGATGCATGGGTGCAAGGATATCAAAATAGTTAGAGGAAAGAAATTAACCAACAAGAACATGAAAAGCAAAATTTATTGTAATAAAAGGGCGGGAGGGTGGGTAATAGAAAAGGAGGTGGCTGCCCCACGATACTGACACTGGGATCCCAAATTCTCAGCTTTGGGACTAGTGTCACCTGTGTCTTGCCGAGGGGTTCCGCCACATAATATGAGTAGAATAGGCGGATGTGTTGGCCCTGCCGAGTCTGAAGAAGAAAAGTAAAATCTGGCGACTCGGTGAAGTCATCTTTGTGCTGGAATTGATGTGAGCTGCACTGGGATGAATTCTTTGGCAAATCATCCTCAAGGTACCTTTCATTATATAAATCTGAAAATGAAGGTCATGGGATGTCTACGCAGGATGAGATAGATGAGAGAGGTTGGACGTCATCTTGAGGACTCATATCTTCTCTCTCCATCTCTGCACTTGAGGTTGGATGCTCAGATAAATCTTCATGTACTGTCTGAGTCATCCAATCATCTTCTAAGCAAAAAGTACCCCCTGAAGAATCTGTTTGTAGTTCTACCACCCTAAGCTTATCACCTGGCGTGGAGTCAGGGGTGTCCTCATGCTCAGCAGCCATGTTGTAGTGAACCATCCCTCCTACCCCCTTGACGTCCACCAAGCCTTGTAAAGGGATGGTGGAAAATGATGGCTCATGCTTCTCCAACTCGTCTTCGTTACTGTACTCACTGCTCCATGTCGAGCAGCTGTCATCATCGTCGTCGTCGTAGAACAAATTGTTCCAAACCATGGTTGGCGTACTTCTCAAAGCAAAATGACAAGTCTCAATATGAGAAATGTCACTCTGGTCTGGTTCAATATTTGACTCTGGTTCCTCAAACCAACCTTCTGGTTGTGAGGTCGATTGGCTTTTTGAGTCTTCATCATCATCATCATGGACCCATTCATGTCTATGACTCATTTCTTCCATTGGTTCATCAACTGGGTCATCTGGATAGAATGAAGGGCTTTCCCAAGTGGGTTGGTCTTCACAGAAAAATCCTGGTGAATCCAGTTGATGGTCTGAATAGGATGGTGATTCATACTCCACTTCATGCCCAATGGGATGGTCTTGATGACTAACATCGTCATTGTCTTGTGATGGCAGTTGTAACCGAATTGTAACCAGATCGATGAGCTCTTGGAGCCTCCTTCCTTGTTCAACATCTTTATCATTAAGTTGTTGTACTTGAGTAGCAATGCTTTCGAGACCCGTCGATTCTGCCATGCACATATAAGGGGAACCCGCTGTATCAAACTGATGCTTTAGGATGGATCCTTGTTCAACGGTTTGAATTATACTACTACTGCGGTCTGGAGCCCCGGTGGCTGCTTTGAGATGATGCTCCTGCTTATCTAATAGTTGCTGGAGCAGATCGACGTTTTCTTGGAGATGAGGAACTAGGGAGGTGAGTGCCTTGACACTTTCTCCAGCTAACTCCACTGCCTTGATCAGTTCTTGATCCCATGATAGCACATGAGTGGATGGTTGACTGGCAGTCTCCTTTGTTGGAATTTCAACATATGATGACGATGGAGGTGAGTATAACTCGACTAGTTGCAGAGCACGACCTTCAATTATTTGCCAATAGTCGGAACTGCGGAAAAACTCGGGAGGACAGGTGGACAAGATGACTTGTCTTGCGGAAGCAAGGTCCATGGCTGAAAAAGGTATGAGAAAAATAAAAGTGATTTAGTATATATGAACAAGTATGTGTAAAGCAAGAGGAAAACTATGCATGTATATACAGACTTATAGTGACAGAACAAAAATCTACTAGGCGTGTAAACGTGGAAAACCACCTCCCCGGCAATGGCACCAAAAGTTGACCGGCCTTTTTCACGTGTCCGGAAATGAACGCGGGACAAAGGAAGGAATCAAGCTTTAAATTTATAACCCGAAACCTTCTAGGCCCCCGCAACTTTTATTACGGGGTCGAAGTAGATATACAGGGTCGAACACAGGGACGTGGTGACGTTTAGGACGCCACATATCTCATTCTTTAGTCAGATAAGCCAAGACGATAGTCGATAAAAGTAAGTGCTAGAACTAGTCTAGCGGGTTGTCACGATATAAAACAAAACAAACAAAACAAAACAAAACAGAGCTCGTGAGTCTACTAATCATAGAAAGAGAGCTCCTGGCTATGTAACCACAAACGGGGCAGTCTATGCACTCGTTCTCGGGCATAGACAACCCTCGAACACCCAAGCAAGCATCTAGTATGCACAGTGGCATCTGTCCTGTGGTTTCGCCCCAATCGCTCTCGCGATGCGTGACTAGAACCATCAACAATATGTCAATGACCCTCTCTCGAGGAATGACATATCAACACCTCAGAATACACTAAGTTCCCTCTCTGGTCTTAGGATATTCTGGGGTGTTAGGAACAAAATACCTTGGATCGTCCTCCTCTCGGGTTCAGATCCAAACTATCGTCTCTTAGCTATTCCTACAATGGATCTCTCGATACAGGCAGAAATAGCAGTTCAAGTGAGTAAGAGATCAACCAAACTAGCAATCATAACTTGGAAAGAGAAAATAGAACATGCAACATACTAGATATGATATGAATCTACTTGCTTAAGGCAAAAGTATATAAACATGCCCAGATCGGGCTACATAGCCAAGAAGGAGCTAACTAGCCATAGACAAGCATAGCTGGCACCGGACAAAGATGGATAAACATCGTTTGTACAAGAAACAAAGGCATGCAGTAGAATAAAAGAGAAGAGGGAAGAGATATAACCCGTAGAGGAGAGGTGTCTCTCACTCCTTGGCCTCTGTGCAGGTCAGATCTCGGCCCTTGGGTCTTCTCTTCATTCCTCTGAAGTCCTCGGCTCACTCTCTCTCTAGACCGTATCGGGCAAGACCCTATCGGGTAGGACCCTATCGGGCAGCCGTATCGGTCAAGACCCTATCGGGCAGCCGTATCGGTCAAGACCCTATCGGGCAAGACCCTATCGGGCAGCCGTATCGGTCAAGACCCTATCGGGTAGTAGACTTTTGGGGAACTCGACACACTAGCTCCTTGTGAAAACTACTAGAGGGGGGGTGAATAGAGTTTTATAGAGATTTTAATAATTAATTAAACTCAAACAACCACAATGAAAATATTGGACAAGGAGACACAGGTTTTAGAGTGGTTCCAACTATAGCAAATACTATAGCCGTCAGTCCACTACCCGGTTGCTTACCCAACCGGGATTTGAAAAGAAATTTATTTTATTACCTCGCAAGGAATTTACATAAAATACAATTTCTTTTCCCAAACCCTTCAAGCAGCCTTCACCCAGAAGTAATCGCCCAACCTTGAAGCAGCCTTCCCTTGAAGTAGGTGCACCAACTCCCGTTGCACCAGCCTTCTGAAGTAGCTTCCCGTGCGATAGCCTTCTTGAAGTAGCTTGAAGTCCCCTTCTCCACCTGAGAAGTCAACCCTCTCCAATCCGCAGCCTCCAACCCTAGGAGTAGCAAGGAGAGTACAAAACATAAAAAGGAACAAGAAGGAAAATAGAAATTACAATATCGTTGTAAGCACAAGGCTTGATTTGCCTATATCAAGCGTATAGATCTCCTAACCAATGTGTATTACAATGTGATTGTAGTGGATAGGAGATACTAGCCTATAGGACACGAAATGGGAGCAATAGGAATGAATGGCAAGTGTAGGAATTGCTCTATTGCTCTAAAACAGATTGCAAGTGTGTATTCAAGCTCAAGTATAGCACAAGTATATCTTAGATCTATTTTGGTGTCCTAAGGCATGTCCTATTTATAGGAGTGGCCTATGGATACTTAAGGACGTTCTAGACAACTTCTAGGGGCTTCTAAGTGCTTAACTAGCCGTTAGATATAAGTTAGGTGCATTAGTAACGGCTAGTTACTTTATTCTGCAGTTGCTGTCAGAGACCATCTCGGTCGACAATTTGTCGACCGAGATACCTACTCGGTCGAAGTTTTGTCGACCGACAGGCTCTCTGGATCAACGTTCATTTGCATCTGCCAACTACTTTATCAGCTGTGTCTAACGGCTACTTGGGTCAATCTCGGTCGTGAAGTTTGTCGACCGAGAGTGTCTCGGTCGAGGAGTGTGGTCGACCGAGATTGACTCTGTTTTCAATCTTTTAATTAACCACTAAGCATGTGTATGAGTGTGCATATGTGATCCTATTTGAAGGGGATGACCTATCTAAGTGTGGTGATTAGCTAGGAAGATCCAACGCTTGATTTACATGCAATCTAAGTACTTGTACATTATATATTTGTACAAGTTTTTACAACAGTGATTACATTGCATGGAAATATAAATATGTAAGCTTTTTGGATTTTCCCTAGTTGCTTTGTCATCCACTTTAATCCTGCACACTCAAGTAGAACGTTAGATCAACAAGAATGAAATATTTGTCATCATCGAAACAAAGGGATTTATCATAATGTCCAATTTATCCAACAATCTCCCCCTTTTTGAAGATGACAAACATTTCCTAAAATATGAAATAAGGAAATATAAAGCATGTGAGTTTCATACCTGAAGATTATCTTTTGTAGCCATTCTTGTTTGACAAGTGAGTGCTGGCCATCAAGATGAAATTCATTTATATTTATATTTTTGATTTTATATTCTTTCTCCCCCTTTGTCATTTCAAAAAGATATCCAGGTTAAACATTTTATTTCTTCTCCCCCTTAATTTTATATTAAGCTCCCCCTTAAATAGATATCCTATTAGGAACATGGTTTTATGTCTAATTTATCCACAATTTGTTTCTCAATCATTTGCAAAGGATGTTAAGCCTTGAAATGATATGAGATTCCCTTAAGCTTATGAATGTATATTTATTTCTCATCTATCAAGGGATGTTAAGCCCTAAATTAAATGAGAGTCCTTTTAATCTTAGAGTACTTAAAAAATAATGTCTCCAACCAAAACAAGGGATGTTAAGCCCTGATTTGTTTAGAGAGTTCCTTTAAGAGCAAGATATATCATTTTGATGAAATTCTTTTTCATACAAATTACTTTTTAGAATCTGAAGGTCATAACAAACTCCAAATGATGTTAACAATGTAAGCTTCATAATCAAATAATCAAATTTGTTTTTATCATCTCCCCCTTAAACTTACAATTTAAGCAATTTAAGGCTTTTAAGGTCACAAATGATAAATTTTTGATTTTGACCTTTATCAAGAGTATACTAAGATTAAGTTCAATAAATTGATGTCCAAATAAGCATTTTGTCAAAGCTTATTTTAGGTCGCCCTTGACTACGACCAAGGCGCCCCTTGGTCAAATTACATTTTAACCAAGAGGCATAAATTTCAGATTTCCAATTAAGCATTCATATCAATTTTTGATGCGTGTTTAAATGATACTAATCATGAGAACACAATGAATATTTCAAATCTTTTGAAGATACCAATTGAAAACATTGTAATCTTTGCAAGCATTTCTAAGAGATATATCACCGATAAATTCTTTTGCTTGCCTATGTAATGAGAGAACAATAGAATCATGTAATGATAGAACATAAATTTTCTTTAAACTAATAATAATTTTGGTTTTTGACCAAATTCATTTCTCATAATCTTTCAAGAATGATTTCCATAATTGATACAGTCATTAATCACGAATAGACAACAATTTTGAACAATTTCAAAAGAATTCAGCAATTTTACAACATTCTGAAAAACAGTGACATACTCGGTCGACAATTTCTCGACCGAGGTTCACTCGGTCGACAAATTCTCGACCGACCGAATTTCTGGAAAGTGTTCAGAATAAGTACAATATAGACTGTATCTAATTCAATTATTTCAAAGATCAGTTTGAGATAAACATATGAATATCAAAGTAACATTTAGATTATATCTCAACTAATCATATTCAAATTTTTTAAGTTTTGATTAACCTTAATTGATATAAATTTGTTATCCCTATATGTTAAGTTGAGATAGACATAAAGGTATGCAAATTAAAGTCTTTGGTCATATCTCAACTTAGTCTAACCAATTCAATTTGGCGGTTTTGGAACCCATACCAACTCAACATTCTTTTTCTTGTATGGGCATGAAAAAGAATAATGTCCAAGACGTGAGCAATAATGGCAACATATAGAATCAACCTCAAGTCTATTTCTATGGTTTTGTTCTAGGTTGTTCTTTGGTGCAAATGTAGTTTGATGTGCTCGTGTCTTTCTCCAACTAGGCTGTTGATGAGATTTCCCTTTGGGCTTATAACCTAGTCCTCTCCTCCCTATTTGATGATAGGAATTATCCAATATTCTATCAAGGATTCCATTGTTGCTTAACCTACTAACTTCTTGTTGCAACTTAACGATCTCATCCATTCTTTTCTTAATGTCTAGTTTTGCTTGATCTAGATTGGATGATAAAGAGTTTCTTTCTTTCACTATATTATCATAATCTAGATGTGTACACAAAATAGGTTGTTTTTGAAAATCATTTAACTTTGCAAGTAATTCAACCTTTTCTTGATATAGAAGATCATAATTTGATTCTAGAGTAAAAATCTTCACATCACTACTATTTAGAGATGATTTCAAAGTACGATTTTCTGAAACAATGCTATCTTTTTCAAAACCAAGAGTATTCAATTTAGCATATAAATCGTCATTTTCGGAAATAAGAGCAAGAAGTCTAGCATTTAACTCATCGATTATTTTACTAGATTTCTTTAACTTCTTCTTGCACTCAATATACTTATTGTGAGTTTCTTCAATACTAGAAATTAGCTCTTCTTTTGATAAATCAAGAAGGCTTACCTCTTCTTCTTCTTCCTCATTGGTTGTAGCAATGAAACAATTCTTATGGACCTCTTTCTTCTTTTCTTTCCATGGACAGCCAATTGTTGTATGGTTCGTTCCTAAACACCAATTGCAGCTTGTTGAAGGTTGGTCCAAGTTGATCCTTTGCCTGCGGTTGTAGTCACCTCCACCCTTCATTCTTCAAGACCTTGTTAGGGTTCCTTGAAGCCTTGCTCTGATACCAATTGAAAACTACTAGAGGGGGGGTGAATAGAGTTTTATAGAGATTTTAATAATTAATTAAACTCAAACAACCACAATGAAAATATTGGACAAGGAGACACAGGTTTTAGAGTGGTTCCAACTATAGCAAATACTATAGCCGTCAGTCCACTACCCGGTTGCTTACCCAACCGGGATTTGAAAAGAAATTTATTTTATTACCTCGCAAGGCCTTTACATAAAATACAATTTCTTTTCCCAAACCCTTCAAGCAGCCTTCACCCAGAAGTAATCGCCCAACCTTGAAGCAGCCTTCCCTTGAAGTAGGTGTACCAACTCCCGTTGCACCAGCCTTCTGAAGTAGCTTCCCGTGCGATAGCCTTCTTGAAGTAGCTTGAAGTCCCCTTCTCCACCTGAGAAGTCAACCCTCTCCAATCCGCAGCCTCCAACCCTAGGAGTAGCAAGGAGAGTACAAAACATAAAAAGGAACAAGAAGGAAAATAGAAATTACAATACCGTTGTAAGCACAAGGCTTGATTTGCCTATATCAAGTGTATAGATCTCCTAACCAATGTGTATTACAATGTGATTGTAGTGGATAGGAGATACTAGCCTATAGGACACGAAATGGGAGCAATAGGAATGAATGGCAAGTGTAGGAATTGCTCTATTGCTCTAAAACAGATTGCAAGTGTGTATTCAAGCTCAAGTATAGCACAAGTATATCTTAGATCTATTTTGGTGTCCTAAGGCATGTCCTATTTATAGGAGTGGCCTATGGATACTTAAGGACGTTCTAGACAACTTCTAGGGGCTTCTAAGTGCTTAACTAGCCGTTAGATATAAGTTAGGTGCATTAGTAACGGCTAGTTACTTTATTCTGTAGTTGCTGTCAGAGACCATCTCGGTCGACAATTTGTCGACTGAGATACCTACTCCGTCGAAGTTTTGTCGACCGACAGGCTCTCTGGATCAACGTTCATTTGCATCTGCCAACTACTTTATCAGCTGTGTCTAACGGCTACTTGGGTCAATCTCGGTCGAGAAGTTTGTCGACCGAGAGTGTCTCGGTCGAGGAGTGTGGTCGACCGAGATTGACTCTGTTTTCAATCTTTTAATTAACCACTAAGCATGTGTATGAGTGTGCATATGTGATCCTATTTGAAGGGGATGACCTATCTAAGTGTGGTGATTAGCTAGGAAGATCCAACGCTTGATTTACATGCAATCTAAGTACTTGTACATTATATATTTGTACAAGTTTTTACAACAGTGATTACATTGCATGGAAATATAAATATGTAAGCTTTTTGGATTTTCCCTAGTTGCTTTGTCATCCACTTTAATCCTGCACACTCAAGTAGAACGTTAGATCAACAAGAATGAAATATTTGTCATCATCGAAACAAAGGGATTTATCATAATGTCCAATTTATCCAACACCTTGGTCTAGGCACTAGCTCTTGCAGGGTCCTCCCTCCGACTCTTCCTTTGCTCTATAGGTTTGCAGCTGCTATTTATAGGTAGCGAGTTGATGGGAGTTGCAACTTTTATTGGTCCACGTGTCCTTCATCCGTGGCTTCGATCTTGAGGCATCAGGTAGGCCAATATGACTATCGCTCGAAGACCGTGTCGGGCGGGGGAGTGTCAGGCAGCTGTATCGGGCAGCCGTATCGGGCAACAACCGTATCGGGTGGCAACCATATCGGGCGGCGCGGCCGATCAGCTGCTGGAATTCTTGTCTTTTCAGGTTTGGTACTTGAGAGTCCCAAAATTGGCTAGTTTCGGTGCCTGCAAGTCTAAAACATGCTAATTAGCTACATTATTGGCTATTTTCACTACATTATCTAATGGAGAGACAGAAAACATAAAACATGAACAAAAGAGTGCATATTAAGACTAAAGTGGC
This sequence comes from Alisma plantago-aquatica, assembly GCA_963693085.1. NCBI lineage: Eukaryota > Viridiplantae > Streptophyta > Magnoliopsida > Alismatales > Alismataceae > Alisma > Alisma plantago-aquatica. The sequence goes on along the minus strand of OY856415.1, from coordinate 49,521,326 downwards.
ACAAAACTATAGATAAAATGCATAGAAAATATGCGCTAATTTGGGTGTTATTAAAGGTGAAGTCAAAGGCGGAAGATCCAAGAAGAGTGGGTAATTCCTGCAAGGCCTAAGACTTGTGCAAGAGTGGGTAAGTCCTTGGAGAAGGCCGAAGACTCTTGCAAAGTGGGTAAGTCCTTAGTAAGGTTGAAGACTCTTTGTATTGGATAGGTAAGTCCTTTGTTGGTCATGTATTGTAAGTCTTATAAGTGAATATAAGAGTGCAATTATTGGAAGTCCTAGAGGTTGACCTCTCTAGGCAAGTGGACTGACACGGTTCTAGTTTGAAGTGTGGAACCACTCTAAATATCTTGTCTAATTGGTGCATGTTCAATCTCTCTTATCCTTGATATGCATGATTTAGTTGCACTCAAATTGCCTATTTAGCAACCTTATCTTGTCATATATTTTGAAGGTTTAATGAGTTTTGTTTAAGTGCTTTCAGCTCTATTCACCCCCCCTCTAGAGCATCAAATCACCCATCTAGGATCCAACAAGTGGTATCAGAGCGGGTCTTCTCCAAGCATACTTCAACAAGTAGGAGAAGATGGATGACTACCAAGGAGGGCGATTCTCGACCAACCTTCCAATCTTTGATGGGAGCAACTTCCTCTATTGTAGAAGAAGACTTCAATTCTACATCCAAGGATCAAGTCTCAAGATGTGGCAAATGGTGAAAAGCCCATACATTCTACCAAAGACAAATATTGAAGAATGGAATGAAACCACCTTGATGAAAGCAACCTTGAATGCTAGAGCCATGCACATCCTATATGCCTCCATGACCCCCATTGAGTTCAACCGGATTTCCTCTTGTGAGACGGCCTATGAGATATGGAGAAAGCTTTGCATCACTTATGAAGGGACAGATCAAGTGAAGGAAAGCAAAGTCTACATGCTCAAAGGGATGCTTGAGAACTTCAAGATGGGAAGGGAGGAGAGCATAGCCAACATGTACTCAAGGCTCAACACCATCTTGAATGGTCTTGTTGTTCTAGGACATCCTATGTCTAGTGGAGAGATCAACTCAAAGATCCTTAGAACTCTCCCCAAGAGGTGGGAATCCAAGGTGACTTCTATTGAAGAAGCAAGGTCTCTTAGGGATATTCCTATTGAAGAGCTCATTGGAAATCTACAAGCACATGAAGCCACACTTGACAAGAGGGAGGAATTAGAAAGACAAGAGGAGAAAGAACTCAAGAGAATGAAGAAGGCTGAAATCAAAGCTCAAATCAAGGCTATTGTTGGTCAAGCTTCTCCATCCTCTCAAGTTGAAGAAGATACCATGTACTCCAAGGGTAAACTCTATAAAGGCAAGTCCTCCTCCACACGGTGCTTCACATGTGGAAAGAAGGGTCACTACAAGGAAGATTGCCCACAAGGCAAAAAGACCCATCTTCACATGAAGAAATGAAAATCAAGCTCAAGTGGCTCCTCCAACTCAAGCTCAAGTGAATATTCATGTGAAGGATCAAGCTCAAGCTCTAGTGATGAAGGAGAATGCCATTTTTCCCTTATAGCGTCAACAAGTGAAGACTCAAGTGAGGTAAATCTAGACTCGTTAGATAAAGAATCTTTAATTGCTATTATTCATGATATTTGTGCCTCTTATAAGTCTTCTAAAAAGAAAAAGAAAAAGCTTGCTAAAATTGTTGATAATTTGCATATAGAACTAGATGATCTTGAATATGATAATTCTTGCTTTCTTATTGATAAAAATGATTGTCTTAGCCAAGTAGACTCTCTTAAACTTGAAAATGCTAGTTTACTTGATAAGATTAAATTTCTAGAAGCTCAACCTCTCATGCCTAGTTCTAATGAAGAGTATACTTTAATTGTTGATTCTCTCATGCATGACATTGGTGTTCCTAAATGTGAAAACAAGGAAAATGATTTTATTTTGCATGAATTAGAAATAGAAAATGCCTCCTTGCTTGCTAAAATCAATGTGCATGAATCTTGTTCTAGTTCTACTAATAGAGAGAATGATACTGCTGCTCTTCATATTGATAGAGATTCTTATTTAACTAAAGCTCTTTGCTTAGAAAATGATCTTTTTCATGCTAGAGATAATATTAATCAATTGTCTTCTACTATTGCTTCTCTTAAGCATGATAATGATAGTTTGAGATCTTTTTTGCAAAGATTCTTAGTTGGTAAAAAGAATCTTAATGATATCCTACACCATACTACTAAACAAATTGGTAGACACGGTTTAGGGTATGATAGTAGTCAAGGGAACAACAAAGATAAAGGACCTCCAATATTCCATGGAGAATCCTCTAGTTCCAAGACTATAAGCACATGTAACTACTTCAATGATTTTGGTCATTATTCTTCATGTTGTCCTTTAGGAAAGCACCCAAGAGCAATAGGACTTGGGTTGCTAAGCTAACCCCTCCGGACCCAAAAACATGATTGGGGACCATTTCATCTTTCTTCTTGTAGGTACTTGCAAATAGATTGACTTGAGCTATTGAATTGCAAATTGACTTATCAATCCACATGAAAGAAGAAAGGTGAGATGTGTAGAGGGTGACAACAAGTGGAAAAAGCAATGGTAAGCACAAAGGTAAAGGTTTCATTGCTTATAACCAATCCTAACTTGTTTTGTCAAGATGGTATGCACTATACATATGGTTTTTGAGTCAAAAGTGGTATTTTATGTTTCTCTTCACACTCTTGCTCAAAAACTATTTCTAATGCTTCTATAGTGCATTACTAACTTGCTCAGACATGTTTGGATATGGTTTGTATTTTTAGCATGCCTTTAAATATGTTTTTATGAAATATATATGCCTTTTGTCAGCTGCTCTGTCGGTCGAGTTTTCCCTATTGAAACTCGACCATTTGGCACCAATGGCTGTTTCCAACAGCTGTCATCTGTCGAGTTGTCAATGCTCAGAACTCGACCGATTACACTGTGCATAGAATATACATTTGGCTTATTGAGAGAGAATTTCCCTCTCAACTAGATTTTCTCAGCCAATAGCCTTATTCCTTGGCACTCCTTTGGTACCTTTATATATGCATATTGCCATGTTCTAAATGCCTATCTTGCTTACAACTCTATCTCTCTAATTGCTCTAAATTGGTATATCTATATTGTGCAATTACTTATTTTGAGTTGTTTTGCAGGTTTTGATGATGAACTCTTTGGATCTCGTGGTTGTGTCTTAAATTGCTTCTGTTGTACTCTAACTTGTTACATCTATCTAGGTGTATATCTTGTTTTGATACAACCTTGAGGTTCTTAGGGGTAATCATCTTATGGTAAGGATGCATATCTAGTGAGTTATATCCTTTCATGCGTATAAAATTGCATATCTCTTTGTTTGGATATATCTCTTCATCTACTCATAGATTGCTATTTAACTTGTGTATCTTTTGGTATCTCTTGCTATGATCTAGATCCTACTAGTAGTCCTAACTTGTGATATCATCTACTAGTAGTTCATATTCATGTAGTTCTAACCCTGTTTATAATTGGCATCCTTGATCATCTATATGTTATGCTTGTATCTTATCTCATACATGCTCAAGATTGTTCCTTAAATTGAATATCTACTATCTTGAGTTGCTTTCATAACATTGTGATGCAGGGTACATAGATCTACATGATATGTGGGAATTGGAGTATTTATGAATTTTTATGCAAATTTTGCTCCAGTTTCAGTTTTTAGTGCAAGACTAGTGTTTTTCATGAAGAAATGACCTTCTAAACAAGACTCATTTCTATGCCATGAGCTCTGATGGTTTTTGATCAAATTCCTTCATCTTGAGGGTCAATATTGCATCTTATTGTTTTTCTGCAGCACTTTATCTTGCATTGTTTTGGGTTGTTCAAGTATATTCTTTAACTTGCTTTTCTTTCTATGCTTGGACAAGCCCCTATATGTGCTCTTCTACTCTCCTTATATATATTTGTATTATCTCCTTTCTCTTTAACAAGTGATGTTTCTTTTTTCTTCATAACCCCCACCTTTTTGAAATGACAAAGGGGGAGAAAGATGTGTCTTCTTTTAAAAAGAGGAAGAAGGTATGTCTTACATGAAGAAGAGAAGTATATTCATGTAAAGGGAGAAGGTAAAGGGGAGAAGACATATAGGTGTAGAACATATATGAGTAGAAGACACAGTATTCTATAAATGTTATGAAAGCTAACCATGCAGGAGAAATAACATCAATTGAGGGGGAGTATGAAAACTCCATGCGCATCAATTGAGGGGGAGCATATGAACTCCATTCTATTGAAGCCCCTATGTTTCTCCAAAGTTATGAATTTACTTAAATTCTTTCAATACATTTATGGAATGGTTTGTCATCTTCAAAAAGGGGGAGAATGTTGACTCAAGGTCAATTAGGTCAATGTTGACTCACGTCTAAATTGACTAAACCCATGTTTTGATGATGACTAACCATTCCACATATTGGTGTCTAATGCTTCTACTTGAGTAATTTCAGATTAGGTATAGACACACTCCAATTGCCCTAACTTGTGCATCTCAAATGGGAGAAAAGACAAGTCAAAGTCATACATGTGCATGTTTTTGTAATATGATGTATATCCATTAGAATCATGTTGTAAATCACTTGTAATGATTGTATGACTTGTAATTAAGCTTAGAAAATTATCAGGAACACTTAGATCGAATATTAGAGCACTTTTAATGCAACTTTGAAAATCAATTACAGGCACTTGATCGGTCCAGTTTCCCACCCTGAAACTCAACCGATCCACCTGGACTGATTTTCTGAAGATTGAATCGGTCCAGTTTCCCACCCTGAAACTCGACCGATCCACCTGGGTTGATTTTCTGAAGATTGCATCGGTCGAGTTGTGCACTCACATAACTCGACCGATTGGGTAGTGGACTACTTGAGCGGTCCAGTTACACCCATTGAAACACGACCTAATGCACTGTACGGAAAAGTGCAGAAAAGTGCTACTAGCCATTGTGGAGTTGCAACAAGTGAAAATATATCCATTGCAAGCCAAAAAATGGCTAGTTTTCTTTCACAAGTGTTCCCAAAGGCTAAGAGGCATCCCCAGCTATAAATAGGACCCCTTGGGCTTCATTCCAAGGTTGAGCATTCATTGCAAACTCTTTGTGAGGTTCCTATTCTATAGTTGAGTGTTTCCTACAACGTCCTCTCTCTCTCTAAGCTTAATCACTTGCAACATCCATTAGAGTGAGTAGGAGATTTGTAAGAGAGCTAGTTTTATATGTATATCTTGTGAGGCTCTCACTTCCACCACCTCCCCATCTCTCTTTTACAACCATGAAGATGAAGGTTCTCTCTCTTGTCCAAGAGAGGTGAAGAAGAAAAAGGGAAGGAGTCCCTTGGTGAAGATCAGGGTAGAAGACTTGGAGCTAGAGTGGGTAAGCCCTTGGAGAAGGCAAAAAACTCAAGCTCAAGTAGGTAAGACATTGGTGGAAGCTTCTCCGAGTGAAGGTGAAGTCAAAGGCGGAAGATCCAAGAAGAGTGGGTAATTCCTACAAGGCCGAAGACTTGTGCAAGAGTGGGTAAGTCCTTGGAGAAGGCCGAAGACTCTTGCAAATTGGGTAAGTCCTTGGTAAGGTTGAAGACTCTTTGTATTGGATAGGTAAGTCCTTTGTTGGTCATGTATTGTAAGTCTTATAAGTGAATATAAGAGTGCAATTGTTGGAAGTCCTAGAGGTTGACCTCTCTAGGCAAGTGGACTCACACACTTCTAGTTTGAAGTGTGGAACCACTCTAAATATCTTGTCTAATTGGTGCATGTTCAATCTCTCTTATCCTTGCTATGCATGATTTAGTTGCACTCAAATTGCCTATTTAGCAACCTTATCTTGTCATATATTTTGAAGGTTTAATGAGTTTTTTTAAGTGCTTTCAGCTCTATTCACCCCCCCTCTAGAGCATCAAATCACCCATCTAGGATTCAATAAGTGGTATCAGAGCGGGTCTTCTCCAAGCATACTTCAACAAGTAGGAGAAGATGGGTGACTACCAAGGAGGGAGATTCTCGACCAGCCTTCCAATCTTTGATGGGAGCAACTTCCTCTATTGGCGAAGAAGACTTCAATTCTACATCCAAGGATCAAGTCTCGAGATGTGGCAAATGGTGAAAAGCCCATACATTCTACCAAAGACAAATATTGAAGAATGGGATGAAGCCACCTTGATGAAAGCAACCTTGAATGCTAGAGCCATGCACATCCTATATGCCTCCATGACCCCCACCGAGTTCAACCGGATTTCCTCTTATGAGACGGCCTATGAGGTATGGATAAAGCTTTGCATCACTTATGAAGGGACAGATCAAGTGAAGGAAAGCAAAGTCTACATGCTCAAAGGGATGCTTGAGAACTTCAAGATGGGAAAGGAGGAGAGCATAGCCAACATGTACTCAAGGCTCAACACCATCTTGAATGGTCTTGTTGTTCTAGGACATCCTATGTCTAGTGGAGAGATCAACTCAAAGATCCTTAGAACTCTCCCCAAGAGGTGGGAATCCAAGGTGACTTCTATTGAAGAAGCAAGGTCTCTTAGGGATATTCCTATTGAAGAGCTCATTGGAAATCTACAAGCACATGAAGCCACACTTGACAAGAGGGAGGAATTAGAAAGACAAGAGGAGAAAGAACTCAAGAGAATGAAGAAGGCTGAAATCAAAGCTCAAATCAAGGCTATTGTTGGTCAAGCTTCTCCATCCTCTCAAGTTGAAGAAGATGCCATGTACTCCAAGGGTAAACTCTATAAAGACAAGTCCTCCTCCACCCGGTGCTTCACATGTGGAAAGAAGGGTCACTACAAGGAAGATTTCCCACAAGGCAAAAAGACCCATCTTCACATGAAGAAATGGAAATCAAGCTCAAATGGCTCCTCCAACTCAAGCTCAAGTGAAGATTCATGTGAAGGATCAAGCTCAAGCTCTAGTGATGAAGGAGAATGCCATTTTGCCCTTATAGTGTCAACAAGTGAAGACTCAAGTGAGGTAAATCTAGACTCGTTAGATAAAGAATCTTTAATTTCTATTATTCATGATATTTGTGCCTCTTATAAGTCTTCTAAAAAGAAAAAGAAAAAGCTTGCTAAAATTGTTGATAATTTGCATATAGAACTAGATGATCTTGAATATACTAATTCTTGCTTGCTTATTGATAAAAATGATTGTCTTAGCCAAGTAGACTCTCTTAAACTTGAAAATGCTAGTTTACTTGATAAGATTAAATTTCTAGAAGCTCAACCTCTCATGCCTCATTCTAATGAAGAGCATACTTTAATTGTTGATTCTCTCATGCATGACATTGGTGTTCTTAAATCTGAAAACAAGGACAAAGATTTTGTTTTGCATGAATTAGAAATAGAAAATGCCTCCTTGCTTGCTAAATTCAATGTGCATGAATCTTGTTCTAGTTCTATTAATAGAGAGAATGATGTTGCTGCTCTTCATATTAATAGAGATTCTTATTTAACTAAAGCTCTTTGCTTAGAAAATGATCTTTTGCATGCTAGAGATAATATTAATCAATTGTCTTCTACTATTGCATCTCTTAAGCATGATAATGAAAGTTTGAGATCTTCTTTGCAAAGATTCTTAGTTGGTAAAAAGAATCTTAATGATATCCTACACCATACTACTAAACAAATTGGTAGACATGGTTTAGGGTATGATAGTAGTCAAGGGAACAACAAAGATAAAGGACCTCCAATATTCCATGGAGAATCCTCTAGTTCCAAGACTATAGGCACATGCAACTATTCCAATGATTTTGGTCATTATTCTTCATGTTGTCCTTTTAGGAAAGCACCCAAGAGCAATAGGACTTGGGTTGCTAAGCTAACCCCTCCGGACCTAAAAACATGGTTGGGGACCATTTCATCTTTCTTCTTGTAGGTACTTGCAAATGGATTGACTTGAGCTGTTGAATTGCAAATTGACTTGTCAATCCACATGAAAGAAGAAAGGTGAGATGTGTAGAGGGTGACAACAAGTGGAAAAAGCAATGGTAAGCACAAAGGTAAAGGTTTTATTGCTTATAACCAATCCTAACTTGTTTTTTCAAGATGGTATGCACTATACATATGGTTTTTGAGTCAAAAGTGGTATTTTATGTTTCTCTTCACACTCTTGCTCAAAAACTATTTCTAATGCTTCTATAGTGCATTACTAACTTGCTCATACATGTTTGGATATGGTTTGTATTTTTAGCAAGCCTTTAAATATGTTTTTATGAAATATATATGCCTTTTAATAGCTGCTCTGTCGGTCGAGTTTTCCCTATTGAAACTCGACCGTTTGGCACCAATGGGTGTTGCCAACAACTGTCATTGGTCGAGTTGTCAATGCTCAGAACTCGATCGATTACACTGTGCACATAATATACATTTGCTTATTGAGTGAGAATTTCCCTCTCAACTATATTTTCTCAGCCAATAGCCTTATTCCTTGGCACTCCTTTGGTACCTTTATATATGCATATTGCCATGTTATAAATGCCTATCTTGCTTACAACTCTATCTCTCTAATTGATCTAAATTGGTATATCTATATCGTGCAATTACTTATTTTGAGTTGTTTTGCAGGTTTTGATGATGAACTCTTTGTATCTCTTGGTTGTGTCTTAAATTGCTTCCGTTGTACTCCAACTTGCTACATCTATCTAGGTGTATATCTTGTTTTGATACAACCTTGAGGTTCTTAGGGGTAATCATCTTATGGTAAGGATGCATATCTAGTGAGTTATATCCTTTCATGCGTCTAAAATTGCATATCTATTTGTTTGGATATATCTCTTCATCTACTCATAGCTTGCTCTTTAACTTGTGTATATTTTGGTATCTCTTGCTATGATCTAGATCCTACTAGTAGTCCTAACTTGTGATATCATCTACTAGTAGTTCATATTCATGTAGTTCTAACCCTATTTATAATTGGCATCTTTGATCATCTATATGTTATGCTTGTATCTTATCTCATACATGCTCAAGATTGTTCCTTAAATTGAATATCTACTATCTTGAGTTGCTTGCATAACATTGTGATGCAGGGTACATAGATCTACATGATATGTGGGAATTGGAGTATTTATGAATTTTTATGCAGATTTTGCTCCAGTTTCAGTTTTTGGTGCAAAACTAGTGTTTTTCATGCAGAAACGACCTTCTAAGCAAGACTCATCGCTTTGCCATGAGCTCTTATGGTTTTTGATCAAATTCCTTCATCTTGAGGGTCAATATTGCAACTTATTGTTTTTCTGCAGCACTTTATCTTGCATTTTTTGGGGTTGTTCAAGTATATGTTTTAACTTGCTTTTCTTTCTATGCTTGGACAAGCCCCTATCTGTGCTCTTCTACTCTCCTTATATATATTTGTATTATCTCCTTTCTCTTTAACAAGTGATGTTTCTTTTTTCTTCATAACCCCCACCTTTTTGAAATGACAAAGGGGGAGAAAGATGTGTCTTCTTTTAAAAAGAGGAAGAAGGTATGTCTTACATGAAGAAGAGAAGTATATTCATGTAAAGGGAGAAGGTAAAGGGGAGAAGACATATATGTGTAGAACATATATGAGTAGAAGACATAGTATTCTATAAATGTTATGAAAGCTAACCATGCGGGAGAAATAACATCAATTGAGGGGGAGTATGAAAACTCCATGCTCATCAATTGAGGGGGAGCATATGAACTACATTCTATTGAAGCCCCTAGGTTTCTCCAAAGGTATGAATTTACTTAAATTCTTTCAATACATTTATGGAATGGTTTGTCATCTTCAAAAAGGGGGAGAATGTTGACTCAGGGTCAATTAGGTCAATGTTGACTCACGTCTAAATTGACTAAACCCATGTTTTGATGATGACTAACCATTCCACATATTGGTGTCTAATGCTTCTACTTGAGTAATTTCAGATTAGGTATAGACACACTCCAATTGCCCTAAGTTGCGCATCTCAAATTGGAGAAAAGACAAGTCAAAGTCATACAAGTGCATGTTTTTGTAATATGATGTATATCCATTAGAATCATGTTGTAAATCACTTGTAATGATTGTATGACTTGTAATTAAGCTTAGAAAATTATCAGGAACACTTAGATCAAATATTAGAGCACTTTTAATGCAACTTTGAAAATCAATTACAGGCACTTGATCGGTCCAGTTTCTCACCCTGAAACTCGACCGATCCACCTAGACTGATTTTCTAAAGATTGAATCGGTCCAGTTTACCACCCTAAAACTCGACCGATCCACCTGGGTTGATTTTCTGAAGATTGCATCGGTCGAGTTGTGCACTCACAGAACTCGACCGATTGGGTAGTGGACTACTTGATCGGTCCAGTTACACCCATTGAAACTCGACCTAATGCACTGTACAGAAAAGTGCAGAAAAGTGCTACTAGCCGTTGTGGAGTTGCAACAAGTGAAAATATATCCGTTGCAAGCCAAAAAATGGCTAGTTTGTGTTCACAAGTGTTCCCAAAGGCTAAGAGGCATCCCCAGCTATAAATAGGACCCCTTGGGCTTCATTCCAAGGTTGAGCATTCATTGCAAACTCTTTGTGAGGTTCCTATTCTATAGTTGAGTGCTTCCTACAGCGTCCTCTCTCTCTCTAAGCTTAATCACTTGCAACATCCATTAGAGTGAGTAGGAGATTTGTAAGAGAGCTAGTTTTATATGTATATCTTGTGAGGCTCTCACTTCCACCACCTCCCCATCTCTCTTTTGCAACCATGAAGATGAAGGTTCTCTCTCTTGTCCAAGAGAGGTGAAGAAGAACAAGGGAAGGAGTCCCTTGGTGAAGATCAAGGCAGAAGACTTGGAGCTAGAGTGGGTAAGCCCTTGGAGAAGGCAAAAGACTCAAGCTCAAGTAGGTAAGACCTTGGTGGAAGCTTCTCCGAGTGAAGGTGAAGTCAAAGGCGGAAGATCCAAGAAGAGTGGGTAATTCCTACAAGGCCGAAGACTTGTGCAAGAGTGGGTAAGTCCTTGGAGAAGGCCGAAGACTCTTGCAAAGTGGGTAAGTCCTTGGTAAGGTTGAAGACTCTTTGTATTGGATAGGTAAGTCCTTTGTTGGTCATGTATTGTAAGTCTTATAAGTGAATATAAGAGTGCAATTGTTGGAAGTCCTAGAGGTTGACCTCTCTAGGCAAGTGGACTGACACGGTTCTAGTTTGAAGTGTGGAACCACTCTAAATATCTTGTCTAATTGGTGCATGTTCAATCTCTCTTATCCTTGCTATGCATGATTTAGTTGCACTCAAATTGCCTATTTAGCAACCTTATCTTGTCATATATTTTGAAGGTTTAATGAGTTTTGTTTAAGTGCTTTCAGCTCTATTCACCCCCCCTCTAGAGCATCAAATCACCCATCTAGGATCCAATAAGTGGTATCAGAGCGGGTCTTCTCCAAGCATACTTCAACAAGTAGGAGAAGATGGGTGACTACCAAGGAGGGAGATTCTCGACCAGCCTTCCAATCTTTGATGGGAGCAACTTCCTCTATTGGAGAAGAAGACTTAAATTCTACATCCAAGGATCAAGTCTCGAGATGTGGCAAATGGTGAAAAGCCCATACATTCTACCAAAGACAAATATTGAAGAATGGGATGAAGCCACCTTGATGAAAGCAACCTTGAATGCTAGAGCCATGCACATCCTATATGCCTCCATGACCCCCACCGAGTTCAATCGGATTTCCTATTGTGAGATGGCCTATGAGGTATGGTGAAAGCTTTGCATCACTTATGAAGGGACAGATCAAGTAAAGGAAAGAAAAGTCTACATGCTCAAAGGGATGCTTGAGAACTTCAAGATGGGAAAGGAGGATAGCATAGCCAACATGTACTCAAGTCTCAACACCATCTTGAATGGTCTTATTGTTCTAGGACATCCTATGTCTAGTGGAGAGATCAACTCAAAGATCCTTAGAACTCTCCCCAAGAGGTGGGAATCCAAGGTGACTTCTATTGAAGAAGCAAGGTCTCTTAGGGATATTCCTATTGAAGAGCTCATTGGAAATCTACAAGCACATGAAGCCACACTTGACAAGAGGGAGGAACTAGAAAGACAAGAGGAGAAAGAACTCAAGAGAATGAAGAAGGCTGAAATCAAAGCTCAAATCAAGGATATTGTTGGTCAAGCTTCTCCATCCTCTCAAGTTGAAGAAGATGTCATGTACTCCAAGGGTAAACTCTATAAAGGCAAGTCCTCCTCCACCCGGTGCTTCACATGTTGAAAGAAGGGTCAGTACAAGGAAGATTGCCCACAAGGCAAAAAGATCCATGTTCACATGAAGAAATGGAAATCAAGCTCAAGTGGCTCCTCCAACTCAAGCTCAAGTGAAGATTCATGTGAAGGATCAAGCTCAAGCTCTAGTGATGAAGGAGAATGCCATTTTGCCCTTATAGCGTCAACAAGTGAAGACTCAAGTGAGGTAAATCTAGACTCGTTAGATAAAGAATTTTTAATTGCTATTATTTATGATATTTGTGCCTCTTATAAGTCTTCTAAAAAGAAAAAGAAAAAGCTTGCTAAAATTGTTGATAATTTGCATATAGAACTAGATGATCTTGAATATGCTAATTCTTGCTTTCTTATTGATAAAAATGATTTTCTTAGCCAAGTAGACTCCCTTAAACTTGAAAATGCTAGTTTACTTGATAAGATTAAATTTCTAGAAGCTCAACTTCTCATGCCTAGTTCTAATGAAGAGCATACTTTAATTGTTGATTCTCTCATGCATGACATTGGTGTTCTTAAATCTGAAAACAAGGACAAAGATTTTGTTTTGCATGAATTAGAAATAGAAAATGCCTCCTTGCTTGCTAAAATCAATGTGCATGAATCTTGTTCTAGTTCTATTAATAGAGAGAATGATGTTGCTGCTCTTCATATTAATAGAGATTCTTATTTAACTAAAGCTCTTTGCTTAGAAAATGATCTTTAGCATGCTAGAGATAATATTAATCAATTGTCTTCTACTATTGCTTCTCTTAAGCATGATAATGAAAGTTTGAGATCTTCTTTGCAAAGATTCTTAGTTGGTAAAAAGAATCTTAATGATATCCTACACCATACTACTAAACAAATTGGTAGACATGGTTTAGGGTATGATAATAGTCAAGGGAACAACAAAGATAAACGACCTCCAATATTCCATGGAGAATCCTCTAGTTCCAAGACTATAGGCACATGCAACTATTCCAATGATTTTGGTCATTATTCTTCATGTTGTCCTTTTAGGAAAGCACCCAAGAGCAATAGGACTTGGGTTGCTAAGCTAACCCCTCCGGACCCAAAAACATGGTTGGGGACCATTTCATCTTTCTTCTTGTAGGTACTTGCAAATGGATTGACTTGAGCTGTTGAATTGCAAATTGACTTGTCAATCCACATGAAAGAAGAAAGGTGAGATGTGTAGAGGGTGACAACAAGTGGAAAAAGCAATGGTAAGCACAAAGGTAAAGGTTTTATTGCTTATAACCAATCCTAACTTGTTTTTTCAAGATGGTATGCACTATACATATGGTTTTTGAGTCAAAAGTGGTATTTTATGTTTCTCTTCACACTCTTGCTCAAAAACTATTTCTAATGCTTCTATAGTGCATTACTAACTTGCTCATACATGTTTGGATATGGTTTGTATTTTTAGCAAGCCTTTAAATATGTTTTTATGAAATATATATGCCTTTTAATAGCTGCTCTGTTGGTCGAGTTTTCCCTATTGAAACTCGACCGTTTGGCACCAATGGGTGTTGCTAACAACTGTCATCGGTCGAGTTGTCAATGCTCAGAACTCGATCGATTACACTGTGCACATAATATGCATTTGCTTATTGAGTGAGAATTTCCCTCTCAACTAGATTTTCTCAGCCAATAGCCTTATTCCTTGGCACTCCTTTGGTACCTTTATATATGCATATTGCCATGTTATAAATGCCTATCTTGCTTACAACTCTATCTCTCTAATTGATCTAAATTGGTATATCTATATCGTGCAATTACTTATTTTGAGTTGTTTTGCAGGTTTTGATGATGAACTCTTTGTATCTCTTGGTTGTGTATTAAATTGCTTCCGTTTTACTCCAACTTGCTACATCTATCTAGGTGTATATCTTGTTTTGATACAACCTTGAGGTTCTTAGGGGTAATCATCTTATGGTAAGGATGCATATCTAGTGAGTTATATCCTTTCATGCGTCTAAAATTGCATATCTCTTTGTTTGGATATATCTCTTCATCTACTCATAGCTTGCTCTTTAACTTGTGTACCTTTTGGTATCTCTTGCTATGATCTAGAACCTACTAGTAGTCCTAACTTGTGATATCATCTACTAGTAGTTCATATTCATGTAGTTCTAACCCTGTTTATAATTGGCATCTTTGATCATCTATATGTTATGCTTGTATCTTATCTCATACATGCTCAAGATTGTTCATTAAATTGAATGTCTACTATCTTGAGTTTCTTGCATAACATTGTGATGCAGGGTACATAGATCTACATGATATGTGGGAATTGGAGTATTTATGAATTTTTATGCAGATTTTGCTCCAGTTTCAGTTTTTGGTGCAAAACTAGTGTTTTTCATGCAGAAACGACCTTCTAAGCAAGACTCATTGCTTTACCATGAGATATGATGGTTTTTGATCAAATTCCTTCATCTTGAGGGTCAATATTGCAACTTATTGTTTTTCTGCAACACTTTATCTTGCATTTTTTTGGGTTGTTCAAGTATATGCTTTAACTTGCTTTTCTTTCTATGCTTGGACAAGCCCCTATATGTGCTCTTCTACTCTCCTTATATATATTTGTATTATCTCCTTTCTCTTTAACAAGTGATGTTTCTTTTTTCTTCATAACCCCCACCTTTTTGAAATGACAAAGGGGGAGAAAGATGTGTCTTCTTTTAAAAAGTGGAAGAAGGTATGTCTTACATGAAGAAGAGAAGTATATTCATGTAAAGGGAGAAGGTAAAGGGGAGAAGACATATATGTGTAGAACATATATGAGTAGAAGACATAATATTCTATAAATGTTATGAAAGCTAACCATGCAGGAGAAATAACATCAATTGAGGGGGAGTATGAAAACTCCATGCGCATCAATTGAGGGGGAGCATATGAACTACATTCTATTGAAGACCCTAGGTTTCTCCAAAGGTACGAATTTACTTAAATGCTTTCAATACATTTATGGAATGGTTTGTCATCTTCAAAAAGGGGGAGAATGTTGACTCAAGGTCAATTAGGTCAATGTTGACTCACGTCTAAATTGACTAAACCCATGTTTTGATGATGACTAACCATTCCACATATTGGTGTCTAATGCTTCTACTTGAGTAATTTCAGATTAGGTATAGACACACTCCAATTGCCCTAACTTGCGCATCTCAAATTGGAGAAAAGACAAGTCAAAGTCATACAAGTGCATGTTTTTGTAATATGATGTATATCCATTAGAATCATGTTGTAAATCACTTGTAATGATTGTATGACTTGTAATTAAGCTTAGAAAAATATCAGGAACACTTAGATCGAATATTAGAGCACTTTTAATGCAACTTTGAAAATCAATTACATGCACTTGATCGGTCCAGTTTCCCACCCTGAAACTCGACCGATCCAACTGGACTGATTTTCTGAAGATTGAATCGGTCCAGTTTCCCACCCTGAAACTCGACCGATCCACCTGGGTTGATTTTCTGAAGATTGCATCGGTCGAGTTGTGCACTCACAGAACTCGACCGATTGGGTAGTGGACTACTTGATCGGTCCAGTTACACCCATTGAAACTCGACCTAATGCACTGTACGGAAAAGTGCAGAAAAGTGCTACTAGCCGTTGTGGAGTTGAAACAAGTGAAAATATATCTGTTGCAAGCCAAAAAATGGCTAGTTTTTGTTCACAAGTGTTCCCAAAGGCTAAGAGGCATCCCCAGCTATAAATAGGACCCCTTGGGCTTCATTCCAAGGTTGAGCATTCATTGCAAACTCTTTGTGAGGTTCCTATTCTATAGTTGAGTGCTTCCTACAACGTCCTCTCTCTCTCTAAGCTTAATCACTTGCAACATCCATTAGAGTGAGTAGGAGATTTGTAAGAGAGCTAGTTTTATATGTATATCTTGTGAGGCTCTCACTTCCACCACCTCCCCATCTCTCTTTTGCAACCATGAAGATGAAGGTTCTCTCTCTTGTCCAAGAGAGGTGAAGAAGAACAAGGGAAGGAGTCCCTTGTTGAAGATCAAGGCAGAATATTTGGAGCTAGAGTTGGTAAGCCCTTGGAGAAAGCAAAAGACTCAAGCACAAGTAGGTAAGACCTTGGTGGAAGCTTCTCCGAGTGAAGGTGAAGTCAAAGGCGGAAGATCCAAGAAGAGTGGGTAATTCCTACAAGGCCGAAGACTTGTGCAAGAGTGGGTAAGTCCTTGGAGAAGGCCGAAGACTCTTGCAAAGTGGGTAAGTCCTTGGTAAGATTGAATACTCTTTGTATTGGATAGGTAAGTCCTTTGTTGGTCATGTATTGTAAGTCTTATAAGTGAATATAAGAGTGCAATTGTTGGAAGTCCTAGAGGTTGACCTCTCTAGGCAAGTGGATTGACACACTTCTAGTTTGAAGTATGGAACCACTCTAAATAGCTTGTCTAATTGGTGCATGTTCAATCTCTCTTATCCTTGCTATGCATGATTTAGTTGCACTCAACTTTCCTATTTAGCAACCTTATATTGTCATATATTTTGAAGGTTTAATGAGTTTTGTTTAAGTGCTTTCAGCTCTATTCACCCCCCTCTAGAGCATCAAATCACCCATCTAGGATCCAACAAGTGGTATCAGAGCGGGTCTTCTCCAAGCATACTTCAACAAGTAGGAGAAGATGGGTGACTAGAAAGGAGGGAGATTCTAGACCAACATTCCAATCTTTGATGGGAGCAACTTCCTCTATTGGAGAAGAAGACTTCAATTCTACATCCAAGGATCAAGTCTCGAGATGTGGCAAATGGTGAAAAGCCCATACATTCTACCAAAGACAAATATTGAAGAATGGGATGAAGCCACCTTGATGAAAGCAACCTTGAATGCTAGAGCCATGCACATCCTATATGCCTCCATGACCCCCACCAAGTTCTACCGGATTTCCTCTTATGAGACGGCCTATGAGGTATGGAGAAAGGTTTGCATCACTTATGAAGGGACATATCAAGTGAAGGAAAGCAAAGTCTACATCCTCAAAGGGATGCTTGAGAACTTCAAGATGGGAAACGAGGAGAGCATAGCCAACATGTACTCAAGGCTCAACACCATCTTGAATGGTCTTGTTGTTCTAGGACATCCTATGTCTAGTGGAGAGATCAACTCAAAGATCCTTAGAACTCTCCCCAAGAGGTGGGAATCCAAGGTGACTTCTATTGAAGAAGCAAGGTCTCTTAGGGATATTCCTATTGAAGAGCTCATTGGAAATCTACAAGCACATGAAGCCACACTTGACAAGAGGGAGGAATTAGAAAGACAAGAGGAGAAAGAACTCAAGAGAACAAAGAAGGCTGAAATCAAAGCTCAAATCAAGGCTATTGTTGGTCAAGCTTCTCCATCCTCTCAAGTTGAAGAAGATGCCATGTACTCCAAGGGTAAACTCTATAAAGGCAAGTCCTCCTCCACCCCGTGCTTCACATTTGGAAAGAAGGGTCACTACAAGGAACATTGCCCACAAGTCAAAAAGACCAATCTTCACATGAAGAAATGGAAATCAAGCTCAAGTGGCTCCTCCAACTCAAGCTCAAGTGAAGATTCATGTGAAGGATCAAGCTCAAGCTCTAGTGATGAAGGAGAATGCCATTTTGCCCTTATAGCGTCAACAAGTGAAGACTCAAGTGAGGTAAATCTAGACTCGTTAGATAAAGAATCTTTAATTGCTATTATTCATGATATTTGTGCCTCTTATAAGTCTTCTAAAAAGAAAAAGAAAAAGCTTGCTAAAATTGTTGATAATTTGCATATAGAACTAGATGATCTTGAATATGCTAATTCTTGCTTGTTTATTGATAAAAATGATTGTCTTAGCCAAGTAGACTCTCTCAAACTTGAAAATGCTAATTTACTTGATAAGATTAAATTTCTAGAAGCTCAACCTCTCATGCCTAGTTCTAATGAAGATCATACTTTAATTGTTGATTCTCTCATGCATGACATTGGTGTTCTTAAATCTGAAAACAAGGACAAAGATTTTGTTTTGCATGAATTAGAAATAGAAAATGCCTCCTTGCTTGCTAAAATCAATGTGCATGAATCTTGTTCTAGTTCTACTAATAGAGAGAATGATGCTGCTGCTCTTCATATTGATAGAGATTCTTATTTAACTAAAGCTCTTTGCTTAGAAAATGATCTTTTGCATGCTAGAGATAATATTAATCAATTGTCTTCTACTATTGCTTCTCTTAAGCATGATAATGACAGTTTGAGATTTTCCTTGTAAAGATTCTTAATTGGTAAAAAGAATCTTAATGATATCCTACACCATACTACTAAACAAATTGGTAGACATGGTTTAGGGTATGATAGTAGTCAAGGGAACAACAAAGATAAAGGACCTCCAATATTCCATGGAGAATCCTCTAGTTCCAAGACTATAGGCACATGCAACTATTGCAATGCTTTTGGTCATTATTCTTCATGTTGTCCTTTTAGGAAAGCACCCAAGAGCAATAGGACTTGGGTTGCTAAGCTAACCCCTCCGGACCCAAAAACATGATTGGGGACCATTTCATCTTTCTTCTTGTAGGTACTTGCAAATGGATTGACTTGAGCTATTGAATTGCAAATTGACTTGTCAATCCACATGAAAGAAGAAAGGTGAGATTTGTAGAGGGTGACAACAAGAGGAAAAAGCAATGGTTATCACAAAGGTAAAGGTTTTATTGCTTATAACCAATCCTAACTTGTTTTGTCAAGATGGTATGCACTATACATATGGTTTTGTGTCAAAAGTGGTATTTTATGTTTCTCTTCACACTCTTGCTCAAAAACTATTTCTAATGCTTCTATAGTGCATTACTAACTTGCTCATACATGTTTGGATATGGTTTGTATTTTTAGCATGCCTTTAAATATGTTTTTATGAAATATATATGCCTTTTGATAGCTGCTCTGTCGGTCGAGTTTTCCCTATTGAAACTCGACCGTTTGGCACCAATGGGTGTTGCCAACAACTGTCATCGGTCGAGTTGTCAATGCTCAGAAGTCGACCGATTACACTGTGCACAAAATATACATTTGGCTTATTGAGTGAGAATTTTCCTCTCAACTAGATTTTCTTAGCCAATAGACTTATTCCTTAGCACTCCTTTGGTACCTTTATATATGCATATTGCCATGTTCTAAATGCCTATCTTGCTTACAACTCTATCTCTCTAATTGCTCTAAATTGGTATATCTATATCGTGCAATTACTTGTTTTGAGTTGTTTTGCAGGTTTTGATGATGAACTCTTTGGATCTCTTGGCTGTGTCTTAAATTGCTTCCGTTGTACTCTAACTTGCTACATCTATCTAGGTGTATATCTTGTTTTGATACAACCTTGAGGTTCTTAGGGGTAATCATCTTGTGGTAAGGATGCATATCTAGTGAGTTATATCCTTTCATGCGTCTAAAATTGCATATCTCTTTGTTTGGATATATCTCTTCATCTACTCATAGCTTTCTCTTTAACTTGTGTATGTTTTGGTATCTCTTGCTATGATATAGATCCTACTAGTAGTCCTAACTTGTGATATCATCTACTAGTAGTTCATATTCATGTAGTTCTAACCCTGTTTATAATTGGCATCTTTGATCATCTATATGTTATGCTTGTATCTTATCTCATACATGCTCAAGATTGTTCCTTAAATTGAATATCTACTATCTTGAGTTGCTTGCATAACATTGTGATGCAGGGTACATAGATCTACATGATATGTGGGAATTGGAGTATTTATGAATTTTTATGCAGATTTTGCTCCAGTTTCAATTTTTTGTGAAAGACTAGTGTTTTTCATGCAGAAACGACCTTCTAAGCAAGACTCATTGCTTTTCCATGAGCTCTGATGGTTTTTGATCAAATTCCTTCATCTTGAGGGTCAATATTGCAACTTATTGTTTTTCTGCAGCACTTTATCTTGCATTTTTTTGGGTTGTTCGAGTATATGCTTTAACTTGCTTTTCTTTCTATGCTTGGACAAGCCCCTATTTGTGCTCTTCTACTCTCCTTATATATATATTTGTATTATCTCCTTTCTCTTTAACAAGTGATGTTTCTTTTTTCTTCATAACCCCCACCTTTTTGAAATGACAAAGGGGGAGAAAGATGTGTCTTCTTTTAAAAAGAGGAAGAAGGTATGTCTTACATGAAGAAGAGAAGTATATTCATGTAAAGGGAGAAGGTAAAGGGGAGAAGACATATATGTGTAGAACGTATATGAGTAGAAGACATAGTATTCTATAAATGTTATGAAAGCTAACCATGCAGGAGAAATAACATCAATTGAGGGGGAGTATGAAAACTCCATGCACATCAATTGAGGGGGAGCATATGAACTCCATTCTATTGAAGCCCCTAGGTTTCTCCAAAGGTATGAATTTACTTAAATGCTTTCAATACATTTATGGATGGTTTGTCATCTTCAAAAAGGGGGAGAATGTTGACTCAAGGTCAATTAGGTCAATGTTGACTCACGTCTAAATTGACTAAACCCGTGTTTTGATGATGACTAACCATTCCACATATTGATGTCTAATGCTTCTACTTGAGTAATTTCAGATTATGTATAGACACACTCCAATTTCCCTAACTTGCCCATCTCAAATTGGAGAAAAGACAAGTCAAAGTCATACAAGTGCATGTTTTTGTAATATGATGTATATCCATTAGAATCATGTTGTAAATCACTTGTAATGATTGTATGAGTTGTAATTAAGCTTAGAAAAATATCAGGAACACTTAGATCGAATATTAGAGCACTTTTAATGCAACTTTGAAAATCAATTACAGGCACTTGATCGGTCTAGTTTCCCACCCTAAAACTCGACCGATCCACCTGGACTGATTTTTTGAAGATTGAATCGGTCCAGTTTCCCACCCTGAAACTCGACCGATCCACCTGGGTTGATTTTATGAAGATTGCATCGGTCGAGTTGTGCACTGACAGAACTCGACCGATTGGGTAGTGGACTACTTGATCGGTCCAGTTACACCCATTGAAACTCGACCTAATGCACTGTACGGAAAAGTGCAAAAAAGTGCTACTAGCCGTTGTGGAGTTGCAACAAGTGCAAATATATCCGTTGCAAGCCAAAAAATGGCTAGTTTTCATTCACAAGTGTTCCCAAAGGCTAAGAGGCATCCCCAGCTATAAATAGGACCCCTTGGGCTTCATTCCAAGGTTGAGCATTCATTGCAAACTCTTTGTGAGGTTCCTATTCTACAGTTGAGTGCTTCCTACAGCCTCCTCTCTCTCTCTAAGCTTAATCACTTGCAACATCAATTAGAGTGAGTAGGAGATTTGTAAGAGAGATAGTTTTATATGTATATCTTGTGAGGCTCTCACTTCCACCACCTCCCCATCTCTCTTTTGCAACCATGAAGATGAAGGTTCTCTCTCTTGTCCAAGAGAGGTGAAGAAGAACAAGGGAAGGAGTCCCTTGGTGAAGATCAAGGCAGAGGACTTGGAGCTAGAGTGGGTAAGCCCTTGGAGAAGGCAAAAGACTCAAGCTCAAGTAGGTAAGACCTTGGTGGAAGTTTCTCCGAGTGAAGGTGAAGTCAAAGGCGGAAGATCCAAGAAGAGTGGGTAATTTCTATAAGGCCGAAGACTTGTGCAAGAGTGGGTAAGTCCTTGGAGAAGGCCGAAGACTCTTGCAAAGTGGGTAAGTCCTTGGTAAGGTTGAAGACTCTTTGTATTGGATAGGTAAGTCCTTTGTTGGTCATGTATTGTAAGTCTTATAAGTGAATATAAGAGTACAAATGTTGGAAGTCCTAGAGGTTGACCTCTCTAGGCAAGTGGACTCACACACTTCTAGTTTGAAGTGTGGAACCACTCTAAATAGCTTGTCTAATTGGTGCATGTTCAATCTCTCTTATCCTTGATATGCATGATTTAGTTGCACTCAAATTGCCTATTTAGCAACCTTATCTTGTCATATATTTTGAAGGTTTAATGAGTTTTGTTTAAGTGCTTTCAGCTCTATTCACCCCCCCTCTAGAGCATCAAATCACCCATCTCGGATTCAACAAGTGGTATCAGAGCGGGTCTTCTCCAAGCATATTTCAACAAGTAGGAGAAGATGGGTGACTACCAAGGAGGGAGATTCTCGACCAACCTTCCAATCTTTGATGGGAGCAACTTCCTCTATTGGAGAAGAAGACTTCAATTCTACATCCAAGGATCAAGTCTCGAGATGTGGAAAATGGTGAAAAGCCCATACATTCTTCCAAAGACAAATATTGAAGAATGGGATGAAGCCACCTTGATAAAAGCAACCTTGAATGTTAGATCCATGCACATCCTATATGCCTCCATGACCCCCCACCGAGTTCAACCGGATTTCCTCTTCTGAGACGGCCTATGAGGTATGGAGAAAGCTTTGCATCACTTATGAAGGGACACATCAAGTGAAGGAAAGCAAAGTCTACATGCTCAAAGGGATGTTTGAGAGCTTCAATATGGGAAAGGAGGAGAGCATAGCCAACATGTACTCAAGGCTCAACACCATCTTGAATGGTCTTGTTGTTCTAGGACATCCTATGTCTAGTGGAGAGATCAACTCAAAGATCCTTAGAACTCTCCCCAAGAGGTGGGAATCCAAGGTGACTTCTATTGAAGAAGCAAGGTCTCTTAGGGATATTCCTATTGAAGAGCTCATTGTAAATCTACAAGCACATGAAGCCACACTTGACAAGAGGGAGGAATTAGAAAGACAAGAGGAGAAAGAACTCAAGAGAATGAAGAAGGCTGAAATCAAAGCTCAAATCTAGGCTATTGTTGGTCAAGCTTCTCCATCCTCTCAAGTTGAAGAAGATGCCATGTACTCCAAGGGTAAACTCTATAAAGGCAAGTCCTCCTCCACCCGGTGCTTCACATGTGGAAAGAAGGGTCACTACAAGGAAGATTTCCCACAAGGCAAAAAGACCCATCTTCACATGAAGAAATGGAAATCAAGCTCAAGTGGCTCCTCCAACTCAAGCTCAAGTGAAGATTCATGTGAAGGATCAAGCTCAAGCTCTAGTGATGAAGGAGAATGCCATTTTTCCCTTATAGCGTCAACAAGTGAAGACTCAAGTGAGGTAAATCTAGACTCGTTAGATAAAGAATCTTTAATTGCTATTATTCATGATATTTGTGCCTCTTATAAGTCTTCTAAAAAGAAAAAGAAAAAGCTTGCTAAAATTGTTGATAATTTGCATATAGAACTAGATGATCTTGAATATGCTAATTCTTGCTTGCTTATTGATAAAAATTATTGTCTTGGCCAAGTAGACTCTCTTAAACTTGAAAATGCTAGTTTACTTGATAAGATTAAATTTCTAGAAGCTCAACCTCTCATGCCTAGTTCTAATGAAGAGCATACTTTAATTGTTGATTCTCTCATGCATGACATTGGTGTTCTTAAATCTGAAAACAAGGACAAAGATTTTGTTTTGCATGAATTAGAAATAGGAAATGCCTCCTTGCTTGCTAAAATCAATGTGCATGAATCTTGTTCTAGTTCTACTAATAGAGAGAATGATGCTGCTGCTCTTCATATTGATAGAGATTCTTATTTAACTAAATCTCTTTGCTTAGAAAATGATCTTTTGCATGCTAGAGATAATATTAATCAATTGTCTTCTACTATTGCTTCGCTTAAGCATGATAATGACAGTTTGAGATCTTCTTTGCAAAGATTATTAGTTGGTAAAAAGAATCTTAATGATATCCTACACCATACTACTAAACAAATTTGTAGACATGGTTTAGGGTATGATAGTAGTCAAGGGAACAACAAAGATAAAGGACCTCCAATATTCCATGGAGAATCCTCTAGTTCGAAGACTGTAGGCACATGCAACTATTGCAATGATTTTGGTCATTATTCTTCATGTTGTCCTTTTAGGAAAGCACCCAAGAGCAATAGGACTTGGGTTGCTAAGCTAACCCCTCCGAACCCAAAAACATGATTGGGGACCATTTCATCTTTCTTCTTGTAGGTACTTGCAAAAGGATTGACTTGAGCTATTGAATTGCAAATTGAATTGTCAATCCACATGAAAGAATAAAGGTGAGATGTTTAGAGGGTGACAACAAGTGGAAAAAGCAATGGTAAGCACAAAGGTAAAGGTTTTATTGCTTATAACCAATCCTAACTTGTTTTTTCAAGATGGTATGCACTATACATATGGTTTTTTAGTCAAAAGTGGTATTTTATGTTTCTCTTCACACTCTTGCTCAAAAACTATTTCTAATGCTTCTATAGTGCATTACTAACTTGCTCAGACATGTTTGGATATGGTTTGTATTTTTAGCATGCCTTTAAATATGTTTTTATGAAATATATATGCCTTTTGAAAACTGCTCTGTCGGTCGAGTTTTCCCTATTGAAACTCGACCGTTTGGCACCAATGGGTGTTGCCAATAGCTGTCATCGGTCGAGTTTTCAATGCTCAGAACTTGACCGATTACACTGTGCACAGAGTATACATTTGGCTTATTGAGTGAGAATTTCCCTATCAACTAGATTTTCTCAGCCAATAGCCTTATTCCTTGGCACTCCTTTGGTACCTTTATATATGCATATTGCCATGTTCAAAATGCCTATCTTACTTACAACTCTATCTCTCTAATTTCTCTAAATTGGTATATCTATATCGTGCAATTACTTGTTTTGAGTTTTTTTGCAGGTTTTGATGATGAACTCTTTGGATCTCTTGGTTGTGTCTTAAATTGCTTCCATTGTACTCTAACTTGCTACATCTATCTAGGTGTATATCTTGTTTTGATACAACCTTGAGGTTCTTAGGGGTAATCATCTTATGGTAAGGATGCATATCTAGTGAGTTATATCCTTTCATGCGTCTAAATTTGCATATCTCTTTGTTTGGATATATCTCTACATCTACTCATAGATTGCTCTTTAACTTGTGTATCTTTTGGTATCTCTTTCTATGATCTAGATCCTACTAGTAGTCCTAACTTGTGATATCATCTACTAGTAGTTCATATTCATGTAGTTCTAACCCTGTTTATAATTGGCATCTTTGATCATCTATATGTTATGCTTGTATCTTATCTCATACATGCTCAAGATTGTTCCTTAAATTGAATATCTACTATCTTGAGTTGCTTGCATAACATTGTGATGCAGGGTATATAGATCTACATGATATGTGGGAATTGGAGTATTTATGAATTTTTATGCAGATTTTGCTCCAGTTTCAATTTTTGGTGCAAGACAAGTGTTTTTCATGCAGAAACGACCTTCTAAGCAAGACTCATTGCTTTTCCATGAGCTCTGATGGTTTTTGATCAAATTCCTTCATCTTGAGGGTCAATATTGCAACTTATTGTTTTTCTGCAGCACTTTATCTTGCACTTTTTTGGGTTGTTCAAGTATATGCTTTAACTTGCTTTTCTTTCTATGCTTGGACAAGCCCCTATCTGTGCTCTTCTACTCTCCTTATATATATTTGTATTATCTCCTTTCTCTTTAACAAGTGATGTTTCTTTTTTCTTCATAACCCCCACCTTTTTGAAATGACAAAGGGGGAGAAAGATATGTCTTCTTTTAAAAAGAGGAAGAAGGTATGTCTTACATGAGGAAGAGAAGTATATTCATGTAAAGGGAGAAGGTAAAGGGGAGAAGACATATATGTGTAGAACATATATGAGTAGAAGACATAGTATTCTATAAATGTTATGAAAGCTAACCATGCAGGAGAAATAACATCAATTGAGGGGGAGTATGAAAACTCCATGTGCATCAATTGAGGGGGAGCATATGAACTCCATTCTATTGAAGCCCCTAGGTTTCTCCAAAGGTATGAATTTACTTAAATGCTTTCAATACATTTATGGAATGGTTTGTCATCTTCAAAAAGGGGGAGAATGTTGACTCAAGGTCAATTAGGTCAATGTTGACTCACGTCTAAATTGACTAAACCCGTGTTTTGATGATGACTAACCATTCCACATATTGGTGTCTAATGCTTCTACTTGAGTAATTTCAGATTAGGTATAGACACACTCCAATTTCCCTACCTTGCCCATCTCAAATTGGAGAAAAGACAAGTCAAAGTCATACAAGTGCATGTTTTTGTAATATGATGTATATCCATTAGAATCATGTTGTAAATCATTTGTAATGATTGTATGACTTGTAATTAAGCTTAGAAAAATATCAGGAACACTTAGATCGAATATTAGAGCACTTTTAATGCAACTTTGAAAATCAATTACAGGCACTTGATCGGTCCAGTTTCCCACCCTGAAACTCGACCGATCCACCTGGACTGATTTTTTGAAGATTGAATCGGTCCAGTTTCCCACCCTGAAACTCGACCGATCCACCTGGGTTGATTTTATGAGGATTGCATCGGTCGAGCTGTGCACTCACAGAACTCGACCGATTGGGTAGTGGACTACTTGATCGGTCTAGTTACACCCATTGAAACTCGACCTAATGCACTGTACGGAAAAGTGCAGAAAAGTGCTACTAGCCGTTGTGGAGTTGCAACAAGTGAAAATATATCCGTTGCAAGCCAAAAAATGGCTAGTTTTCATTCACAAGTGTTCCCAATGGCTAAGAGGCATCCCCAGCTATAAATAGGACCCCTTGGGCTTCATTCCAAGGTTGAGCATTCATTGCAAACTCTTTGTGAGGTTTCTATTCTATAGTTGAGTGCTTCCTACAGCCTCCTCTCTCTCTAATCTTAATCACTTTCAACATCCATTAGAGTGAGTGGGAGATTTGTAAGAGAGCTAGTTTTATATGTATATCTTGTGAGGCTCTCACTTCCACCACCTCCCCATCTCTCTTTTGCAACCATGAAGATGAAGGTTCTCTCTCTTGTCCAAGAGAGGTGAAGAAGAACAAGGGAAGGAGTCCCATGGTGAAGATCAAGGCAGAAGACTTGGAGCTAGAGTGGGTAAGCCCTTGGAGAAGGCAAAAGACTCAAGCTCAAGTAGGTAAGACCTTGGTGGAAGCTTCTCCGAGTGAAGGTGAATTCACAGGTGGAAGATCCAAGAAGAGTGGGTAATTCCTACAAGGCCGAAGACTTGTGCAAGAGTGGGTAAGTCCTTGGAGAAGGCCGAAGACTCTTGCAAAGTGGGTAAGTCCTTGGTAAGGTTGAAGACTCTTTGTATTGGATAGGTAAGTACTTTGTTGGTCATGTATTGTAAGTCTTATAAGTGAATATAAGAGTGCAATTGTTGGAAGTCCTAGAGGTTGACCTCTCTAGACAAGTGGACTGACACACTTCTACTTTGAAGTGTGGAACCACTCTAAATAGCTTGTCTAATTGGTGCATGTTCAATCTCTCTTATCCTTGCTATGCATGATTTAGTTGCACTCAAATTGCCTATTTAGCAACCTTATCTTGTCATATATTTTGAAGGTTTAATGAGTTTTGTTTAAGTGCTTTCAGCTCTATTCACCCCCCCTCTAGAGCATCAAATCACCCATCTAGGATCCAACAAGTGGTATCAGAGCGGGTCTTCTCCAAGCATACTTCAACAAGTAGGAGAAGATGGGTGACTACCAAGGAGGGAGATTCTCGACCAGCCTTCCAATCTTTGATGGGAGCAACTTCCTCTATTGGAGAAGAAGACTTCAATTCTACATCCAAGGATCAAGTCTCGAGATGTGGCAAATGGTGAAAAGCCCATACATTCTACCAAAGACAAATATTGAAGAATGGGATGAAGCCACCTTGATGAAAGCAACCTTGAATGCTAGAGCCATGCACATCCTATATTCCTCCATGACCCCCACCGAGTTCAACCAGATTTCCTCTTGTGAGACGGCCTATGAGGTACGGAGAAAGCTTTGCATCACTTATGAAGGGACAGATCAAGTGAAGGAAAGCAAAGTCTACATGCTCAAAGGGATGCTTGAGAACTTCAAGATGGGAAAGGAGGAGAGCATAGCCAACATGTACTCAAGGCTCAACACCATCTTGAATGGTCTTGTTGTTCTAGGACATCCTATGTCTAGTTGAGAGATCAACTCAAAGATCCTTAGAACTCTCCCCAAGAGGTGGGAATCCAAGGTGACTTCTATTGAAGAAGAAAGGTCTGTTAGGGATATTCCTATTGAAGAGCTCATTGGAAATCTACAAGCACATGAAGCCACACTTGACAAGAGGGAGGAATTAGAAAGACAAGAGGAGAAAGAACTCAAGAGAATGAAGAAGGCTGAAATCAAAGCTCAAATCAAGGCTATTGTTGGTCAAGCTTATCCATCCTCTCAAGTTGAAGAAGATGCCATGTACTCCAAGGGTAAACTCTATAAAGGCAAGTCCTCCTCCACCCGGTGCTTCACATGTGGAAAGAAGGGTCACTACAAAGAAGATTGCCCGCAAGGCAAAAAGACCCATCTTCACATGAAGAAATGGAAATCAAGCTCAAGTGGCTCCTCCAACTCAAGCTCAAGTGAAGATTCATGTGAAGGATCAAGCTCAAGCTCTAGTGATGAAGGAGAATGCCATTTTGCCCTTATAGCGTCAACACGTGAAGACTCAAGTGAGGTAAATCTAGACTCGTTAGATAAAGAATCTTTAATTGCTATTATTCATGATATTTGTGCCTCTTATAAGTCTTCTAAAAAGAAAAAGAAAAAGCTTGCTAAAATTGTTGATAATTTGCATATAGAACTAGATGATCTTGAATATGCTAATTCTTGCTTGCTTATTGATAAAAATGATTGTCTTAGCTAAGTAGAGTCTCTTAAACTTGAAAATGCTAGTTTACTTGATAAGATTGAATTTCTAGAAGCTCAGCCTCTCATGCCTAGTTCTAATGAAGAGCATACTTTAATTGTTGATTCTCTCATGCATGACATTGGTGTTCTTAAATCTGAAAACAAGGACAAAGATTTTGTTTTGCA
The DNA here is from genome assembly GCA_963693085.1 of Alisma plantago-aquatica. NCBI lineage: Eukaryota > Viridiplantae > Streptophyta > Magnoliopsida > Alismatales > Alismataceae > Alisma > Alisma plantago-aquatica. Next base: position 49,492,201 of record OY856415.1, on the reverse strand, counting down.
TGAATTAGAAATAGAAAATGCCTCCTTGCTTGCTAAAATCAATGTGCATGAATCTTGTTCTAGTTCTACTAATAGAGAGAATGATGCTGCTGCTCTTCATATTGATAGAGATTCTTATTTAACTAAAGCTCTTTGCTTAGAAAATGATCTTTTGCATGCTAGAGATAATATTAATCAATTGTCTTCTACTATTGCTTCTCTTAAGCATGATAATGACAGTTTGAGATCTTCTTTGCAAAGATTCTTAGTTGGTAAAAAGAATCTTAATGATATCCTACACCATACTACTAAACAAATTGGTAGACATGGTTTAGGGTATGATAGTAGTCAAGGGAACAACAAAGATAAAGGACCTCCAATATTCCATGGAGAATCCTCTAGTTCCAAGACTATAGGCACATGCAACTATTGAAATGATTTTGGTCATTATTCTTCATGTTGTCCTTTTAGGAAAGCACCCAAGAGCAATAGGACTTGGGTTGCTAAGCTAACCCCTCCGGACCCAAAAACATGATTGGGGACCATTTCAGCTTTCTTCTTGTAGGTACTTGCAAATGGATTGACTTGAGCTATTGAATTGCAAATTGACTTGTCAATCCACATGAAAGAAGAAAGGTGAGATGTGTAGAGGGTGACAACAAGTGGAAAAAGCAATGGTAAGCATAAAGGTAAAGGTTTTATTGCTTATAACCAATCCTAACTTGTTTTGTCAAGATGGTATGCACTATACATATGGTTTTTGAGTTAAAAGTGGTATTTTATGTTTCTCTTCACACTCTTGCTCAAAAACTATTTCTAATGCTTCTATAGTGCATTACTAACTTGCTCATACATGTTTGGATGTGGTTTGTATTTTTAGCATGCCTTTAAATATGTTTTTATGAAATATATATGCCTTTTGACAGCTGCTCTGATGGTCGAGTTTTCCCTATTGAAACTCGACCGTTTGGCACCAATGGGTGTTTCCAACAGCTGTCATCGGTCGAGTTGTCAATGCTCAGAACTTGACCAATTACACTGTGCACAAAATATACATTTGGATTATTGAGTGACAATTTCCCTCTCAACTAGATTTTCTCAGCCAATAGCCTTATTCCTTGGCACTCCTTTGGTACCTTTATATATGCATATTGCCATGTTCTAAATGCCTATCTTGCTTACAACTCTATCTCTCTAATTGCTCTAAATTGGTATATCTATATCGTGCAATTACTTGTTTTGAGTTGTTTTGCAGGTTTTGATGATGAACTCTTAGGATCTCTTGGTTGTGTCTTAAATTGCTTCCGTTGTACTCTAACTTGCTACATCTATCTAGGTGTATATCTTGTTTTGATACAACCTTGAGGTTCTTAGGGGTAATCATCTTATGGTAAGGATGCATATCTAGTGAGTTATATCCTTTCATTAGTCTAAAATTGCATCTCTTTGTTTGGATATATCTCTTCATCTACTCATAGCTTGCTCTTTAACATGGTATCTTTTGGTATCTCTTGCTATAATCTAGATCCTACTAGTAGTCCTAACTTGTGATATCATCTACTAGTAGTTCATATTCATGTAGTTCTAACCCTGTTTATAATTGGCATCTTTGATCATCTATATGTTATGCTTGTATCTTATCTCATACATGCTCAAGATTGTTCCTTAAATTGAATATCTACTATCTTGAGTTGCTCGGATAACATTGTGATGCAGGGTACATAGATCTATATGATATGTGGGAATTGGAGTATTTATGAATTTTTATACAGATTTTGCTCCAGTTTCAGTTTTTGGTGCAAGACTAGTGTTTTTCATGCAGAAACGACCTTCTAAGCAAGAATCATCGCTTCGCCATGAGCTCTGATGGTTTTTGATCAAATTCCTTCATCTTGAGGGTCAATATTGCAACTTATTGTTTTTCTGCAGCACTTTATCTTGCATTTTTTTGGGTTGTTCAAGTATATGCTTTAACTTTCTTTTCTTTCTATGCTTGGACAAGCCCCTATCTGTGCTCTTCTACTCTCCTTATATATATTTGTATTATCTCCTTTCTTTTAACAAGTGATGTTTCTTTTTTCTTCATAACCCCCACCTTTTTGAAATGACAAAGGGGGAGAAAGATGTGTCTTCTTTTAAAAAGAGGAAGAAGGTATGTCTTTCATGAAGAAGAGAAGTATATTCATGTAAAGGGAGAAGGTAAAGGGGAGAAGACATATATGTGTATAACATATATGAGTAGAAGACATAGTATTCTATAAATGTTATGAAAGCTAACCATGCAGGAGAAATAACATCAATTGAGGGGGAGTATGAAAACTCCATGCGCATCAATTGAGGGGGAGCATATGAACTCCATTCTATTGAAGCCTCTAGGTTTCTCCAAAGGTATGAATTTACTTAAATGCTTTCAATACATATATGGAATGGTTTGTCATCTTCAAAAAGGGGAAGAATGTTGACTCAAGGTCAATTAGGTCAATGTTGACTCACATCTAAATTGACTAAACCCGTGTTTTGATGATGACTAACCATTCCACATATTGGTGTCTACTGCTTCTACTTGAGTAATTTTAGATTAGGTATAGACACACTCCAATTGCCCTAACTTGCGCATCTCAAATTGGAGAAAAGACAAGTCAAAGTCATACAAGTGCATGTTTTTGTAATATGATGTATATCCATTATAATCATGTTGTAAATCACTTGTAATGATTGTATGACTTGTAATTAAGCTTAGAAAAATATCAGGAACACTTAGATCGAATATTAGAGCACTTTTAATGCAACTTTGAAAATGAATTACAGGCACTTGATCGGTTCAGTTTCCCACCCTGAAACTCGACCGATCCACCTGGACTGATTTTCTGAAGATTGAATCGGTCCAGTTTCCCACCCTGAAACTCGACCGATCCACCTGGGTTGATTTTCTAAAGATTGCATCGGTCGAGTTGTGCACTCACAGAACTCGACCGATTGGATGGTGGACTACTTGATCGGTCCAGTTACACCCATTGAAACTCGACCTAATGCACTGTACGGAAAAGTGCAGAAAAGTGATACTAGCCGTTGTGGAGTTGCAACAAGTGAAAATATATCCGTTGCAAGCAAAAAAATGTCTAGTTTTCATTCACAAGTGTTCCCAAAGGCTAAGAGGCATCCCCAGCTATAAATAGGACCCCTTGGGCTTCATTCCAAGGTTGAGCATTCATTGCAAACTCTTTGTGAGGTTCCTATTCTATAGTTGAGTGCTTCCTACAACCTCCTCTCTCTCTCTAAGCTTAATCACTTGCAACATCCATTAGAGTGAGTAGGAGATTTGTAAGAGAGCTAGTTTTATATGTATATCTTGTGAGGCTCTCACTTCCACCACCTCCCCATCTCTCTTTTGTAACCATGAAGATGAAGGTTCTCTCTCTTGTCTAAGAGAGGTGAAGAAGAACAAGGGAAGGAGTCCCTTGGTGAAGATCAAGGCAGAAGACTTGGAGCTAGAGTGGGTAATCCCTTGGAGAAGGCAAAAGACTCAAGCTCAAGTAGGTAAGACCTTGGTGGAAGCTTCTCCGAGTGAAGGTGAAGTCAAAGGCGGAAGATCCAAGAAGAGTGGGTAATTCCTACAAGGCCGAAGACTTGTGCAAGAGTGGGTAAGTTCTTGGAGAAGGACGAAGACTCTTTCAAAGTGGGTAAGTCCTTGGTAAGGTTGAAGACTCTTTGTATTGGATAGGTAAGCCCTTTGTTGGTCATGTATTGTAAGTCTTATAAGTGAATATAAGAGTGCAATTGTTGGAAGTCCTAGAAGTTGACCTCTCTAGACAAGTGGACTGACACACTTATAGTTTGAAGTGTGGAACCGCTCTAAATAGCTTGTCTAATTGGTGCATGTTCAATCTCTCTTATCCTTGCTATGCATGATTTAGTTGCACTCAAATTGCCTATTTAGCAACCTTATCTTGTCATATATTTTGAAGGTTTAATGAGTTTTGTTTAAGTTCTTTCAGCTCTATTCACCCCCCCCCTCTAGAGCATCAAATCACCCATCTAGGATCCAACAAGTGGTATCAGAGCGGGTCTTCTCCAAGCATACTTCAACAAGTAGGAGAAGATGGGTGACTACCAAGGAGAGAGATTCTCGACCAGCCTTCCAATCTTTGATGGGAGCAACTTCCTCTATTGGAGAAGAAGACTTCAATTCTACATCCAAGGATCAAGTCTCGAGATGTGGAAAATGGTGAAAAGCCCATACATTCTACCAAAGACAAATATTGAAGAATGGGATGAAGCCACCTTGATGAAAGCAACCTTGAATGCTAGAGCCATGCACATCCTATATGCCTCCATGACCCCCACCGAGTTCAACCGGATTTCCTCTTGTGAGACGGCCTATGAGGTATGGAGAAAGCTTTGCATCACTTATGAAGGGACAGATCAAGTGAAGGAAAGCAAAGTCTACATGCTCAAAGGGATGCTTGAGAACTTCAAGATGGGAAAGGAGGAGAGCATAGCCAACATGTACTCAAGGCTCAACACCATCTTGAATGGTCTTGTTGTTCTAGGACATCCTATGTCTAGTGGAGAGATCAACTCAAAGATCCTTAGAACTCTCCCCAAGAGGTGGGAATCCAAGGTGACTTCTATTGAAGAAGCAAGGTCTCTTAGGGATATTCCTATTGAAGAGCTCATTGGAAATCTACAAGAACATGAAGCCACACTTGACAAGAGGGAGGAATTAGAAAGACAAGAGGAGAAAGAACTCAAGAGAATGAAGAAGGCTGAAATCAAAGCTCAAATCAAGGCTATTGTTGGTCAAGCTTCTCCATCCTCTCAAGTTGAAGAAGATGCCAAGTACTCCAAGGGTAAACTCTATAAAGGCAAGTCGTCCTCCACCCGGTGCTTCACATGTGGAAAGAAGGGTCACTACAAGGAAGATTGGCCACAAGGCAAAAAGACCCATCTTCACATGAAGAAATGGAAATCAAGCTCAAGTGGCTCCTCCAACGCAAGCTCAATTGAAGATGCATGTGAAGGATCAAGCTCAAGCTCTAGTGATGAAGGAGAATGCCATTTTTCCCTTATAGCTTGAACAAGTGAAGACTCAAGTGAGGTAAATCTAGACTCGTTAGATAAAGAATATTTAATTGCTATTATTCATGATATTTGTGCCTCTTATAAGTCTTCTAAAAAGAAAAAGAAAAAGCTTGCTAAAATTGTTGATAATTTGCATATAGAACTAGATGATCTTGAATATGCTAATTCTTGCCTTCTTATTGATAAAAATGATTGTCTTAGCCAAGTAGACTCTCTTAAACTTGAAAATGCTAGTTTACTTGATAAGATTAAATTTCTAGAAGCTCAACCTCTCATGCCTAGTTCTAATGAAGAGAATACTTTAATTGTTAATTCTCTCATGCATGACATTGGTGTTCTTAAATCTAAAAACAAGGACAAAGATTTTGTTTTGCATGAATTAGAAATAGAAAATGCCTCCTTGCTTGCTAAAATCAATGTGCATGAATCTTGTTCTAGTTCTACTAATAGAGAGAATGATGCTGCTGCTCTTCATATTGATAGCGATTCTTATTTAACTAAAGCTCTTTGCTTAGAAAATGATCTTTTGCATGCTAGAGATAATATTAATCAATTGTCTTCTACTATTGCTTCTCTTAAGAATGATAATGATAGTTTGAGATCTTCTTTGCAAAGATTCTTAGTTGGTAAAAAGAATCTTAATGATATCCTACACCATACTACTAAACAAATTGGTAGACATGGTTTAGGGTATGATAGTAGTCAAGGGAACAACAAAGATAAAGGACCTCCAATATTTCATGGAGAATCCTCTAGTTCCAAGACTATAGGCACATGCAACTATTGCAATGATTTTGGTCATTATTCTTCATGTTGTCCTTTTAGGAAAGCACCCAAGAGCAATAGGACTTGGGTTGCTAAGCTAACCCCTCCAGACCCAAAAACATGATTGGGGACCATTTCATCTTTCTTCTTGTAGGTACTTGCAAATGGATTGACTTGAGCTATTAAATTGCAAATTGACTTTTCAATCCACATGAAAGAAGAAAGGTGAGATGTGTAGAGGGTGACAACAAGTGGAAAAAGCAATGGTAAGCACAAAGGTACATGTTTTATTGCTTATAACCAATCCTAACTTGTTTTGTCAAGATGGTATGCACTATACATATGGTGTTTGAGTCAAAAGTGGTATTTTATGTTTCTCTTCACACTCTTGCTCAAAAACTATTTCTAATGCTTCTATAGTGCATTTACTAACTTACTCAGACATGTTTGGATATGGTTTGTATTTTTAGCATGCCTTTAAATATGTTTTTATGAAATATATATGCCTTTTGACAGATGCTCTGTCGTTCGAGTTTTCCCTATAGAAACTCGACCATTTGGCACCAATGGGTGTTGCCAACAGCTGTCATCGGTCGAGTTGTCAATGCTCAGAACTCGACCGATTACACTGTGCACAGAATATACATTTGGCTTAGTGAGTGAGAATTTCCCTCTCAACTAGATTTTCTCAGCCAATAGCCTTATTCCTTGGCACTCCTTTGGTACCTTTATATATGCATATTTCCATGTTCTAAATGCCTATCTTGCTTACAACTCTATCTCTCTAATTGCTCTAAATTGGTATATCTATATCGTGCAATTACTTGTTTTGAGTTGTTTTGCAGGTTTTGATGATGAACTCTTTGGATCTCTTGGTTGTGTCTTAAATTGCTTCCGTTGTACTCTAACTTGCTACATCTATCTAGGTGTATATCTTGTTTTGATACAACCTTGAGGTTCTTAGGGGTAATCATCTTATGCTAAGAATGCATATCTAGTGAGTTATATCCTTTCATGCGTCTAAAATTGCATATCTCTTTGTTTGGATATATCTCTTCATCTACTCATAGCTTGCTCTTTAACTTGTGTATCTTTTGGTATCTCTTGCTATGATCTAGATCCTACTAGTAGTCCTAACTTGTGATATCATCTACTAGTAGTTCATATTCATGTAGTTCTAACCCTGTTTATAATTGGCATCTTTGATCATCTATATGTTATGCTTGTATCTTATCTCATACATGCTCAAGATTGTTCCTTATATTGAATATCTACTATCTTGAGTTGCTTGCATAACATTGTGATGTAGGGTACATAGATCTACATTATATGTGGGAATTGGAGTATTTATGAATTTTTATGCAGATTTTGCTCCAGTTTCAGTTTTTGGTGCAAGACTAGTGTTTTTCATGCAGAAACGACCTTCTAAGCAAGACTCATCGTGTTGCCATGAGCTCTGATGGTTTTTGATCAAATTCCTTCATCTTGAGGGTCAATATTGCAACTTATTGTTTTTCTACAGCACTTTATCTTGCATTTTTTTGGGTTGTTCAAGTATATGCTTTAACTTACTTTTCTTTCTATGCTTGGACAAGCCCCTATCTGTGCTCTTCTACTCTCCTTATATATATTTGTATTATCTCCTTTCTCTTTAACAAGTGATGTTTCTTTTTTCTTCATAACCCCCACCTTTTTGAAATGACAAAGGGAGAGAAAGATGTGTCTTCTTTTAAAAAGAGGAAGAAGGTATGTCTTACATGAAGAAGAGAAGTATATTCATGTAAAGGGAGAAGGTAAAGGGGAGAAGACATATATGTGTAGAACATATATGAGTAGAAGACATAGTATTCTATAAATGTTATGAAAGCTAACCATGCAGGAGAAATAACATCAATTGAGGGGGATTATGAAAACTCCATGCGCATCAATTGAGGAGAAGCATATGAACTCCATTCTATTGAAGCCCCTAGGTTTCTCCAAAGGTATGAATTTACTTAAATGCTTTCAATACATTTATGGAATGGTTTGTCATCTTCAAAAAGGGGGAGAATGTTGACTCAAGGTCAATTAGGTCAATGTTGACTCACGTCTAAATTGACTAAACCCGTGTTTTGATGATGACTAACCATTCCACATATTGGTGTCTAATGCTTCTACTTGAGTAATTTAAGATTAGGTATAGACACACTCCAATTGCCCTAATTTGCGCATCTCAAATTGGAGAAAAGACAAGTCAAAGTCATACAAGTGCATGTTTTTGTAATATGATGTATATCCATTAGAATCATGTTGTAAATCACTTATAATGATTGTATGACTTGTAATTAAGCTTAGAAAAATATCAGGAACACTTAGATCAAATATTAGAGCACTTTTAATGCAACTTTGAAAATCAATTACAGGCACTTGATCGGTCCAGTTTCCCACCCTGAAACTCGACCGATCCACCTGGACTGATTTTCTGAAGATTGAATCGGTCCAGTTTCCCACCCTGAAACTCGACCGATCCACCTGGGTTGATTTTCTGAAGATTGCATCGATTGAGTTGTGCACTCACAGAACTCGACCGATTGGGTAGTGGACTACTTGATCAGTCCAGTTACACTCATTGAAACTCGACCTAATGCACTGTACGGAAAAGTGCAGAAAAGTGCTACTAGCCGTTGTGGAGTTGCAACAAGTGAAAATATATCCGTTGCAAGCAAAAAAATGGCTAGTTTTCATTCACAAGTGTTCCCAAAGGCTAAGAGGCATCCCCAGCTATAAATAGGACCCCTTGGGCTTCATTCCAAGGTTGAGAATTCATTGCAAACTCTTTGTGAGGTTCCTATTCTATAGTTGAGTGCTTCCTACAGCCTCCTCTCTCTCTCAAAGCTTAATCACTTGCAACATCCATTAGAGTGAGTGGGAGATTTGTAAGAGAGCTAGTTTTATATGTATATCTTATGAGGCTCTCACTTCCACCACCTCCCCATCTCTCTTTTGCAACCATGAAGATGAAGGTTCTCTCTCTTGTCCAAGAGAGGTGAAGAAGAACAAGGGAAGGAGTCCCTTGGTGAAGATCAAGGTATAAGACTTGGAGCTAGAGTGGGTAAGCCCTTGGAGAAGGCAAAAGACTCAAGCTCAAGTAGGCAAGACTTTGGTGGAAGCTTCTCCGAGTGAAGGTGAAGTCAAAGGCGGAAGATCCAAGAAGAGTGGGTAATTCCTACAAGGCCGAAGACTTGTGCAAGAGTGGGTAAGTCCTTGGAGAAGGCCGAAGACTCTTGCAAAGTGGGTAAGTCCTTGGTAAGGTTGAAGACTCTTTGTATTGGATAGGTAAGTCCTTTGTTGGTCATGTATTGTAAGTCTTATAAGTGAATATAAGAGTGCAATTGTTGGAAGTCCTAGAGGTTGACCTCTCTGGGCAAGTGGACTGACACACTTCTAGTTTGAAGTGTGGAACCACTCTAAATAGCTTGTCTAATTGGTAAATGTTCAATCTCTCTTATCCTTGCTATGCATGATTTAGTTGCACTCAAATTGCCTATTTAGGAACCTTATCTTGTCATATATTTTGAAGGTTTAATGAGTTTTGTTTAAGTGCTTTCAGCTCTATTCACCTCCCCCCTCTAGAGCATCAAATCACCCATCTAGGATCCAACAAGTGGTATCAGAGCGGGTCTTCTCCAAGCATACTTCAACAAGTAGGAGAAGATGGGTGACTACCATGGAGGGAGATTCTCGACCAGCCTTCCAATCTTTGATGGGAGAAACTTCCTCTATTGGAGAAGAAGACTTCAATTCTACATCTAAGGGTCAAGTCTCGAGATGTGGCAAATGGTGAAAAGCCCAAACATTCTACCAAAGACAAATATTGAAGAATGGGATGAAGCCACCTTGATGAAAGAAACTTTGAATGCTAGAGCCATGCACATCCTATATGCCTCCATGACCCCCACCGAGTTCAACCGGATTTCCTCTTGTGAGACGGCCTATGAGGTATGGAGAAAGCTTTGCATCACTTATGAAGGGACATATCAAGTGAAGTAAAGCAAAGTCTACATGCTCAAAGGGATGCTTGAGAACTTCAAGATGGGAAAGGAGGAGAGCATAGCCAACATGTACTCAAGGCTCAACACCATCTTGAATGGTCTTGTTGTTGTAGGACATCCTATGTCTAGTGGATAGATCAACTCAAAGATCCTTAGAACTCTCCCCAAGAGGTGGGAATCCAAGGTGACTTCTATTGAAGAAGCAAGGTCTCTTAGGGATATTCCTATTGAAGAGCTCATCGGAAATCTACAAGCACATGAAGCCACACTTGACAAGAGGGAGGAATTAGAAAGACAAGAGGAGAAAGAACTCAAGAGAATGAAGAAGGCTGAAATCAAAGCTCAAATCAAGGCTATTGTTGGTCAAGCTTCTCCATCCTCTCAAGTTGAAGAAGACGCCATGTACTCCAAGGGTAAACTCTATAAAGGCAAGTCCTCCTCCACCCGGTGCTTCACATGTGGAAAGAAGGGTCACTACAAGGAAGATTGCCCACAAGGAAAAAAGACTCATCTTCACATGAAGAAATGGAAATCAAGCTCAAGTGGCTCCTCCAACTCAAGCTCAAGTGAAGATTCATGTGAAGGATCAAGCGCAAGCTCCAGTGATGAAGGAGAATGCCATTTTGCCCTTATAGCATCAACAAGTGAAGACTCAAGTGAGGTAAATCTAGACTCGTTAGATAAAGAATCTGTAATTGCTATTATTCATGATATTTGTGCCTCTTATTAGTCTTCTAAAAAGAAAAAGATAAAGCTTGCTAAAATTGTTGATAATTTGCATATAGAACTAGATGATCTTGAATATGCTAATTCTTGCTTGCTTATTGATAAAAATGATTGTCTTAGCCAAGTAGACTCTCTTAAACTTGAAAATGCTAGTTTACTTGATAAGATTAAATTTCTAGAAGCTCAACCTCTCATGCCTAGTTCTAATGAAGAGCATACTTTAATTGTTGATTCTCTCATGCATGACATTGGTGTTCTTAAATCTAAAAACAAGGATAAAGATTTTGTTTTGCATGAATTAGAAATAGAAAATGCCTCCTTGATTGCTAAAATCAATGTGCATGAATCTTGTTCTAGTTCTACTAATAGAGAGAATGATGTTGCTTCTCTTCATATTGATAGAGATTCTTATTTAACTAAAGCTCTTTTCTTGGAAAATGATCTTTTGCATGCTAGAGATAATATTAATCAATTGTCTTCTACTATTGCTTCTTTTAAGCATGATAATGACAGTTTGAGATCTTCTTTGCAAAGATTCTTAGTTGGTAAAAAGAATCTTAATGATATCCTACACCATACTACTAAACAAATTGGTAGACATGGTTTAGGGTATGATAGTAGTCAAGGGAACAACAAAGATAAAGGACCTCCAATATTCCATGGAGAATCCTCTAGTACCAAGACTATAGGCACATGCAACTATTGCAATGATTTTGGTCATTATTCTTCATGTTGTCCTTTTAGGAAAGCACCCAAGAGCAATAGGACTTGGGTTGCTAAGCTAACCCCTCCGGACCCAAAAACATGATTGGGGACCATTTCATCTTTCTTCTTGTAGGTACTTGCAAATGGATTGACTTGAACTATTGAACTGCAAATTGACTTGTCAATCCACATGAAAGAAGAATGGTGAGATGTGCAGAGAGTGACAACAAGTGGAAAAAGCAATGGTAAGCACAAAGGTGAAGGTTTTATTACTTATAACCAATCCTAGCTTGTTTTGTCAAGATGGTATGCACTATACATATGGTTTTTGAGTCAAAAGTGGTATTTTATGTTTCTCTTCACACACTTGCTCAAAAACTATTTCTAATGCTTCTATAGTGCATTTACTAACTTGCTCAGACATGTTTGGATATGGTTTGTATTTTTAGCATTGACGTGTATTTTACTACGTGCTAAAAATGCAAGTATACGCGTCGAGTAGTACAGGCCTTGTGAGGCTCGAGTCGAACACAAGGATACTTGAAAATGTTGGAGACTCCTACTAACTATTTGCGATCAGCTAAGCCGAAAACCAAATTGGGGTTTGTTGTCAAAATTAAAAGAAAATAAAAATAAAACAAAGCAAACAATCGATTAAAGGTTAATTTAATCAATTCAAAAAGGTATCTTTAGGATTGCGGTTTCACCGCGGGTTTTTCATTGTATTAGATTTTATATAATGCCTCAATCTTCTCTCTCTATCTGGGTAGTGGCCTGAAAATAGAATTGCCCACTGTCGTGGTACAATTCACTACTTAGGTTTAGGTCGGTTCCACCGTCGTAGTAACCTATCCCCTAAACTAAGTGCATTACGAACGATCTCTCAGTATCCACCATTAATTTTACACCACCTTGTTCAAGGGATTTATCGATTAATGTAGGTTTCGTCTCTTTTCAACTGTTAATCCTTCTTTCGAAGTGATTGAGGGCGTTAGGTTATTATTATGGTGATCAAGCATAACAATATATGGAGAAAACAAAGCTATACCACGGATTTAAGAGAGAAAATATGAATTACTATTATAAACTTGTCATACAATGAATTCCCGGGCTACTCCCGGTCCTAAAGATGGAGGGGATTAGCCCTGCATGTTCATCTCACACAAGTACATGGTAAAAATAGGGGAAATCATATGAAAAATGTGAATTGAATGGGAAAACCCCTGAACGGAGAAGAACCGATTGATCCTTTGCGTAGAACACGTGCTTTCCCGCCTCTCGGTGGTGAAATCCGTCTTCGGAAGCATCCGGATTGACTGGTATGAACTTCTGGCCTCTGTTCTCCTTTTTCTCACTCCTCGGCACTTGTGCAATGGCTAATCCCATGCCCCCGTTCTCTCGGCAGCCGTCCTTAGGTATAAGTCCCTAATTAGGTCGCTAATTAACTCCAGCCGTCCGATTGAGATCATTAGAAAGAAAACTCATATCCTACGACGTTGATACCATCGACGCGAGTCGATGGTATCGACCCACTATAGTAGCGGCTGGCTGCAAACCCTTCCTTTGTCGCGCCCGACATCATCTCGATACCATTGACTCGGGTCGATGGTATCGACTCCCTTTTTGGCGTCGGTTCTGTCATTTTGTGACGTTGTAGCCTCCATGTGTCGATGGTATCGACTTGGTGTCGATGCTATCGACTGCTTCTTTGCCAGCAATCTGAAGACGTCTCGATACCATCGACATCAGCGTCGATGGTATCGACTCTTTGCTGCTCCTTTCGGCTGGCAACCTGCGGTCTTGTCGATGGTATCGACTTCCGTCGATAGTATCGACGGAAGCAAATACATGTTTTTCCTAAAATTCAAAGACAAGATCAAATAAATCCACACAAATAATAATAATGTGATAATTAATGCTCAAAACAGTGAAATAAAGGGAATTTGACATAAAATGATGGCAAAGACCAAAATGGATGAATTATGCAATATTAACCATAGAAATGACTAATAAAAGCACAAAACACATATCAAATAGGTCTATAAATGCGACTCAAAATCATCACATCAAACTCCCCTAAGCTTGAATATTGCTCGCCCTCGAGCAACTCATCCTTAGAATAGAATTGCAAATGTCAACTGAAAAACAACAAACCAACCCAACATCCCATATAACTCCCATTGATCATTCACAAACTGGCCTTCTCTAACCACAGAACGGTAATTACCCTAAAGGCGAAAATAATCATCAATAAAAGAAATTAACCTCCTAACCAATGAACACTATCACATAAGGCAGTTAACATAATAAAACTCGCCGATTCAGCATTGGTGCATCTTGTGATCGCCTATACTACGTTGCTCGCCCTAACTACCATCTACATGGAAGCAGTTCTCCTGATATTCATTAGTGAGGAGAAATTCACGGTGGCCTACCAATCCGAGCAATGGGTGGATGAAGATGGGTGGCTCATGGAAGAACGTGGAAGTATTGTACAGTTTCAACATGCATATACAAGAATGTCCTATATGATGCACATGCACATTAGAAATTCCCTAGTGCCTAAACTTGGGTGGAATGATGCATGCACTAACCATCCATCTCAAAATGAGATGGATATCTAGTCAAGCTACATCATGTACTCAATTATCCTGAAATGCAACTAATATCATGTTCCTTTCTCCTTCTTATTTCACTTTCTTCTAAATTCTTTTTCTTTTCTCTTTTTTTTTATTGCAGATTTTCAGCTCTTTTTTTCAGCCCACATATCCATAATTGCTTAAAGATAAGTTTATTGGGCTATTTTTATCATTGATCAGAAATTTTTGCACTATTTAGAAGGTATGGAACAATTAATTCACCATTGGGGAAAAATTGAGATACATGATATACTTTATGCATGAAGATCATGAATGCAACTACATGGCATGCACCTAAAGGTAATGTGCATGAATCACTATATATTTTTCTTTTTATCCAAACATATGGAAAATACCAATGCAAGTCCTATCTAAATGCTATGCACACAAAAAGGAATTAAAACTGCACTTTACTTCCAATTCTTAGGTGGATTATAGAAAAAATGAAGTGGAACGATCACAAGACTAGATGACTGAACCTTAGAAAGATATTATGTGTCCCTCCTTACTGACCAGTGTAGTAGTTTAGAGGGTTCTCTCTCTTACATTCAATTAAAGTCTCATTACCATTTGGTTAGATTAGGCTCAAACAACCATTTCCGGCCACTTTCTTGAATCATTAGGAGTACAGGTATGAAATGTTGTTTTAAAGTTGACATAATCAATCATTTTCATAGGATGTGTGCCCAAGGTCAAACAAAACAAGCTATCCAAACACACAAAAATTTTCAAATTTCCCCTGAATTTCCCATGCACTAACAGCAAGATGACACAACTTTTATGACATCCACAATTACACTAGATAGCATGTGGATCCTACAAAAGCTAAAATTGCAAGAAAACAAATAACAAGAGAACAAAAGCAATAACACTAAAAACTGAAAACGATAAAAAATAGAGCTGTTCCAACTACCCCCCTAAGCTTGAATTCGACTATGGCCTCATAGTCAAAAACAAACTTAAAGATTGGAACAGGGATACCCGATCATTCTTGTGGTGGTGGAGGCGGGTATTGCGGCGCCGTGGGGTCCCAAGATGGGTATTGCCCCTGGAAAGTCGGATCATACTGGGGCATCGAAGGAGGCTGTGGATACCCCCCCAAAATAATTCTGGCTCCAGTAATGATCGTAAAACGGTTGCTGCTGTTGCTCCATCCTATGCAGCTGATCATGGATGTTCTCTTGATTTGCGAAAAGAAGGCGTTCATTCTCGAAGATCGCCTGCTGGTTGACAAAAAGCCGGTTGGTGGTATTTTGAATACCGGCGTACGCAGCAGTGTGGTTGTGCTGCATTTGCTGAATATCTTGGAGCATGTTGTACATGCCTTGCATGGAATAGGCATCCTCGTTAGGCTGCGAGGGCTGTGGTGATGGCGGCGTAGGCTGTGATGATGAAGACGCACCCGGATGCATCTGAGGACGCTTCCGGGGTGCTACTCATGCTCGAAGAGGTGTAAATGCCTCTTCTTCCTCCTCAGCCTCGTCGTCCTGTCCGTCGTCGCCGCCGTCATTGCCGCCTTCTTCATCATCGGAGTCGATGGCTATGATCGGCCATCTGAAATGCTGTGCGCCCACGATGTTGAAGACGGGATCCGGCAGCGCACACTCCTGGTACGCTTGATTTACGTGGCAATGCGCAAAAGCCATGCCAGCTCGGAGAAGAATGAGATTGGCTCAGTGTAGATGTTGCAAGTTGACCTTGCTTCTCGTAGAAAGAGGAGTCAGCTGATCGAGATTCAAGCCCAAGTAGAGGGCTATCCTGGTGACTAGCCCGCTGAAATGAATCGGGGCTCTCCTCATGCTCCTCTTCACTGCCAACACTCGGTGTAGAAAGAATGCACCCCAGTTGCATTCTTGTCTCGTCAGGAGCTTGTCTAAGAAGAAAAGATCAGGCTCCTGGAATTTGCTCAAAGCAAGATCGCTTCGAGCAAAGATGGTTGAGCTTAGCATCCTGTGCAAGACCCTTACAAACGGGTGCTTGAAGTCTCGATACTATCGTTGTGGTAGCTCACCGACCTCCCATGTGGAACCGTCACCAACTCGGCGAAGATGGCGACGTAGTCGGTGCGGTTATCTGGCCGGCGGTAGTCGTACTTGGAGCTGTTCCAGTTGAAGATGTCATTGAACTGCTCCAGAGTGATGGTGTAGTCGTGGTTGTAGAGCCGGAAAGACACCCGACCCTTCTCCCACTCACGGTCGCTGATGGATATCTCGTTAGGCACGACATTGACGTCGAGGGACGCCATGAATTCTGCCACCAGTTCCTTATATGTCAGCCACTCGCTGAAGAAAGGTTGACCGTCCTCGTGGCACTCCAGCTCGTCATGGCCACGACCCGTTTGGTGTGCTTGTCCTTTGAGCACATAGTCCAAGTTTGCCTTGAAGTCAAGATCATGGAGCATCTCTGGATCCACATATCGGGTTGGCTCGATCTTGCGCTTCATGAATGCGTCGAAGATCTTCTTCACCTCCGCAGAAGGGTGGACAAGGCGAGGATGCGCCACCGATGATGGCGGTGGTGGCACGAACTCGGGAATGTCGTCCAGATGAACACGCGAGGAAGAAGCTCCAGCGGTACGCACCATGATGGCGAAGAGAAAAGGATTAGAAGGAGAGCTCGGAGAAGAATGGAGATATGAATCTCCGCTCGGGGAACATCGTCGCTCGGTGCTGTTGCTCTTTGCTCTTGGATAGCTCAGGGGAGTGCTCGGCGCAACGGGAGAAGAGAGCTCTGAAGGTGTGACGTTAAATGACGTCATGAATCTCCTTATATAGACTTGGTCGGCGCCACTGTTGACCCGTCGATACCATCGACGCGGGTCGATGGTATCGACACGTCTCGATGCTATCTGGCCCCCTCGCGAGTATCGACGGCTGACAATTGCTTGATCTTGAAACCCGGATTGCTGACGTGTCGATACCATCGACATAGGTCGATAGTATCGACACTGCACCCGGATCGATGATGTGGACGCCGCGATCGCCGTCGATTTCTTTGCGCGGATCGGTGACATGGATGGTCGATACCATCGACATATGTCGATAGTATCGACTTGGCTTCATTGCGACACCACCACTTTGCACTTCAATCTGTAACCATGTCGATACCATCGACGAGGCCATCGATGGTATCGAGTTGACTGAGACAAATCGGTCTGAACTTCTCCAGAGATCTCAATGGTATCGACACGTGTGTCGATACTATCGACGTTTCCTTCTCGACCACCTGTACGTATGTCGATACCATCGACGAGGCCTTCAATGGTATCGACTCAGAATGAAATTTGTAGTCTTCAACCTGTACCCTTGTCGATACCATCGACGAGGGTGTCGATGGTATCGACTCTTCCTCAGCCTGCACAATGAACAAACAAATCAAGGTATCTTCTTGATACTAAAAATTGAACAAAAATAAAGCAACCTAAGATTATAATTAAACTATCCTAGTGTACCGATGGTTGGGTTGCCTCCCAACAAGCGCCCTTATTTAACGTCTTAGGCTAGACGGTATGAAGCTCATCATCTTTTCACTTTGGGGACTGCGCTTAGAGGATCATGTGGTAACTTGAATTCAACTCGATCTCCTCCAATTCCCAAGGACAATGTACCTCTCCCTAAGGAAGTCACGACGTCCGCCGTTGCTTGAAACGGTCTTCCTAGAAGAATTTCACAGCTTTGGAGCGGTGGCATATCAATGAAAACAAAATCCACCGGGAATATGAATCTATCCACTTTGACGAGAACATCCTCACACACTCCATATGGTCTCACGATAGACCCATCCGCTAATTCAATTGTTGCGGCCGACTTCTTTATCTCTTTTAACCCAAGTTTCTGAAATGTCGCCAGAGGCATGAGATTTATACTGGCGTCGGAATCACATTGTGCTTTAGGAAAATGTCGACCACCTATTGAGCAAGGAATGTAGAAGCCTCCTGGGTCTTTTCTCTTCTTTGGTGAACTCCCGTGAATCATAGAGCTCACCGTCTCATTCATCCGACAAATATCACTGTCTTTTATCCGCCTCTTCTTATTGATGATTTCCTTGATGAACTTCCCATAGGCGGGCACCTTCTCGATCATCTCCACTAATGGAATATTGACGTGGAGTTTTCGGAATATTTCCAAGAATTTCCTAAAATGACGATGTTCTTTCTTTGACTTAGTATTGTTCAGTTTTGAAACATCTGCTGCATCAACACGCCTGTGAGGTGGCACATATGAGCTTTTGGGGTCAACTCCCCTAAGCTTGCTTCAATCACTCCCTCTGACGTAGGCTTTGGCGAGACATCGTCAATAGTAACAGCTTGTTGTGGTTCCTCTCTTGCATTCGATGTCTCCACACGTGTACAAACAACCTTCAATTGTTCTTCCTGCCTAGATGGAGATGCAATATTCATAACTCGATGTGATTTTTTGAAGAACGGGTTTCCGCCCGATAGTCCATAGTCAGTGCGTGGATACGATATCGCCGGTGACGCATGCGTATTAAACGTCATTTTTCTTTCCTCTTTAGCTTCTTGCACCTGAGATTCCTCCTCATTGCTTACCATAGAAATATACTTGACCTGATGGTGTGCTTGGGCTACGTTTGCATTCTCGGCCGGTTTCTATTGATTGGCGTGCTTGATGGCTGCCACTTCACTAGAAATCTGTGCCACGGTGGTTTCTAATGCCCACATTTGTGCTCCATGGCTTTGCAGCGTCTGTCCAAACTTAGTTAGAATATCACCTTGAGATTGCAATTTCTTACCAAACATGGCCATCATCTCCTGGTTCTGCTGTACCATTTGACTCAGTAGTTCCGTATTCTTATCCTCTGCTCTAGGATGTGGCTTGGCATCCGGATCCTGTAGAAAATTATTTGGATCCTTCCATGAAAACTTTTTATCCTTCCTCCATGTATAGTCATTGTTTCTATAGCCCTGTTGTTGCATGAATTTCACTTGGGCTTCCTCATCCTCAGATGCATCTTCCTTAGATAGCAGCTTCTTGGCTAGAAGATCTAACTTATCATTCAGCTCCTTAACTACTCTGGATTCGCCAGCAGCTCTGACCTGCTCCACAACACCTCTGTCACCCCATGACTGTTTCCTAGCCATGTTCTTTAATATCTCCCAACATCTGGTGTCTGTATTATTCAGAAAGAATCCGGATCCAGCTGAATCAAGGTTACTTCTATCATGCTCGGAGAGAGAAAAATAGAAGATTTTCACTTGTGTTTCCTTATCCAGCCCATGATGTGGGCATCTCCTCAGCATGACCTGAAATCTCTCCCAGGTCTCTGAATATGTCTCACCAGCCTGTTGAGTGAAATTATGAATTTTTCTGATCATGTCATTAGTCTTTTCAGGAGGGAAGAACCTCTCAAAGAAGACCTCCATCATATGATCCCAAGACTCCACAAATTCGTCATCTAGGTTGTGTAGCCATTCTCGTGCAATGTCTGCTAGTGAGCTCGGAAAGAGCTTCAAATAGAGTGCAGTCTGCGGAAATCGGTCAATTTTCACCATATCACAGTTCTCCACGAATTGACTCAGGTGCGCAACGGGATCCTCATTCTTCAAACCATGGAAAGCGTTAGATTTCACCAAATTGATTAGAGCCGGATCAATCTTATACGTTGGTATATTGATTGCTTGCTTCTTTATCGGCCCTTTAGAAGCAGATGCGGAAGAAGCTTTGATCTTCGCCCAAATCGTTGGTTCGTCAGCCATCTCTTCGTGTTCAGATTCAGAATCTACCTCTTCTTGGTACTCTTGCTCGGAATGCTCCTCGTCCTCAGGTCCCGGAAACGGAACCTCGGGTGCGCGTTCCGCGTAGTCAGTACTACGCGTCTGCACCATGCAACGTACCTGAAATAACAAAATTTAGTGCAATACGGTGCTTTGACGAGTATAATAATTATAGAAAATTTTAGAAAAATTTGAAATTGAATGAAAAAAAAATTTTGTGGCCTAGAGTGGCCGCGCGTAGCACTCGAAGTGCCAACAATTCCGCCGTATCCCCGGCAACGGCGCCAAAAACTTGACGTGTATTTTACTACGCGCTAAAAATGCAAGTATACGCGTCGAGTAGTACAGGCCTTGTGAGGCCCGAGTCGAACACAGGGATACTCGGAAATGTTGGAGACTCCTACTAACTATTTGCGATCAGCTAAGCCGAATAACAAATTGGGGTTTGTTGTCAAAATTAAAAGAAAATAAAAATAAAACAAAGCAAACAATCGATTAAAGGTTAATTTAATCAATTCAAAAAGGTATCTTTAGGATTGCGGTTTCACCGTGGGTTTTTCATTGTATTAGATTTTATATAATGCCTCAATCTTCTCTCTCTATCCGGGTAGTGGCCTGAAAACATAATTGCCCACTGTCGTGGTACAATTCACTACTTAGGTTTAGGTCGGTTCCACCGTCGTAGTAACCTATCCCCTAAACTAAGTGCATTACGAACGATCTCTCAGTATCCACCATTAATTTTACACCACCTTGTTCAAGGGATTTATCGATTAATGTAGGTTTCGTCTCTTTTCAACCGTTAATCCTTCTTTCGAAGTGATTGAGGGCGTTAGGTTATTATTATGGTGATCAAGCATAACAATATATGGAGAAAACAAAGCTATACCACGGATTTAAGAGAGAAAATATGAATTACTATTATAAACTTGTCATACAATGAATTCCCGGGCTACTGCCGGTCCTAAAGATGGAGGGGATTAGCCCCGCATGTTCATCTCACACAAGTACATGGTAAAAATAGGGGAAATCATATGAAAAACGTGAATTGAATGGGAAAACCCCTGAACGGAGAAGAACCGATCGATCCTTTGCATAGAACACGTGCTTTCCCGCCTCTCGGTGGTGAAATCCGTCTTCGGCAGCGTCCGGATTGACTGGTATGAACTTCTAGCCTCCGTTCTCCTTTTTCTTGCTCCTCGGCACTTGTGCAATGGCTAATCCGATGCCCCCATTCTCTCGGCGGCTGTCCTTAGGTATAAGTCCCTAATTAGGTCGCTAATTAACTCCAGCCATCTAATTGAGATCATTAGAAAGCAAACTCATATCCTACGGCGTCGATACCATCGACGCGAGTTGATGGTATCGACCCGCTACAGTAGCGACTGGCTGCAAACCCTTCCTTTGTCGCGCCCGACATCATCTCGATACCATCGACTCGGGTCGATGGTATCGACTCCCTTTTTGGCATCGGTTCTGTCATTTTGTGACGCTATAGCCTCCATGTGTCGATGGTATCGACTTGGTGTCGATACTATCGACTGCTTCTTCGCCAGCAATCTGAAGACGTCTCGATACCATCGACATCAGCGTCGATGGTATCGACTCTTTGCTGCTCCTTTCGGATGGCAACCTGCGGTCTTGTCGATGGTATCGACTTCTGTCGATAGTATCGACGGAAGCAAATACATGTTTTTCCTGAAATTCAAAGACAAGATCAAATAAATCCACACAAATAATAATAATGTGATAATTAATGCTCAAAACAATGAAATAAAGGGAATTTGACATAAAATGATGGCAAAGATCAAAATGGATGAATTATGCAATATTAACCATAAAAATGACTAATAAAAGTACAAAACACATATCAAACAGGTCTATAAATGCGACTCAAAATCATCGCATCAAGCATGCCTTTAAATATATTTTTATGAAATATATATGCCTTTTGACAGCTGCTCTGTCGGTCGAGTTTTCCCTATTGAAACTCGACCGTTTGGCACCAATGGGTGTTGCCAACAGCTGTCATCGGTCGAGTTGTCAATGCTCAGAACTCGACCGATTACACTGTGCACAGAATATACATTTGGCTGATTGAGTGAGAATTTCCCTCTCAACTAGATTTTCTCAGCCAATAGCCTTATTCCTTGGCACTCCTTTGGTACCTTTATATATGCATAATTCCATGTTCTAAATGCCTATCTTGCTTACAACTCTATCTCTCTAATTTCTCTAAATTGGTATATCTATATCGTGCAATTACTTGTTTTGAGTTGTTTTGCAGGTTTTGATGATGAACTCTTTGGATCTCTTGGTTGTGTCTTAAATTGCTTCCGTTGTACTCTAACTTGCTACATCTATCTAGGTGTATATCTTGTTTTGATACAACCTTGAGGTTCTTAGGGGTAATCATCTTATGGTAAGGATGCATATCTAGTGAGTTATATCCTTTCATGCATCTAAAATTGCATATCTCTTTGTTTTGATATATCTCCTCATCTACTCATAGCTTTCTCTTTAACTTGTGTATCTTTTGGTATCTCTTGCTATGATCTAGATCCTACTAGTAGTCCTAACTTGTGATATCATCTACTAGTAGTTCATATTCATGTAGTTCTAACCCTGTTTATAATTGGCATCTTTGATCATCTATATGTTATGCTTGTATCTTATCTCATACATGCTCAAGATTGTTCCTTAAATTTAATATCTACTATCTTGAGTTGCTTGCATAACATTGTGATGCAGGGTACATAGATCTACATGATATGTGGGAATTGGAGTATTTATGAATTTTATGCAGATTTTGCTCCAGTTTCAGTTTTTGGTGCAAGACTAGTGTTTTTCATGCAGAAACGACCTTCTAAGCAAGACTCATCGCTTCGCCATGAGTTCTGATGGTTTTTGATCAACTTCCTTCATCTTGAGGGTCAATATTGCAACTTATTATTTTTCTGCAACACTTTATCTTGCATTTTTTGGGTTGTTCAAGTATATGATTTAACTTGGTTTTCTTTCTATGCTTCGACAAGCCCCTATCTGTGCTCTTCTACTCTCCTTATATATATTTGTATTATCTCCTTTCTCTTTAACAAGTGATGTTTCTTTTTTCTTCATAACCCCCACCTTTTTGAAATGACAAAGGGGGAGACAGATGTGTCTTCTTTTAAGAAGAGGAAAAAAGTATGTCTTACATGAAGAAGAGAAGTATATTCATGAAAAGGGAGAAGGTAAAGGGGAGAAGACATATATGTGTAGAATATATATGAGTAGAAGACATAGTATTCTATAAATGTTATGAAATCTAACCATGCAGGAGAAATAACATCAATTGAGGGGGAGTATGAAAACTCCATGCGCATCAATTGAGGGGGAGCATATGAACTCCATTCTATTGAAGCCCCTAGGTTTCTCCAAAGGTATGAATTTACTTAAATGCTTTCAATACATTTATGGAATGGTTTGTCATCTTCAAAAAGGGGGAGAATGTTGACTCAAGGTCAATTAGGTCAATGTTGATTCACGTCTAAATTGACTAAACCCGTGTTTTGATGATGACTAACCATTCCACATATTGGTGTCTAATGTTTCTACTTGAGTAATTTAAGATTAGGTATAGACACACTCCAATTTCCCTAATTTACGCATCTCAAATTGGAGAAAAGACAAGTCAAAGTCATACAAGTGCATGTTTTTGGAATATGATGTATATCCATTAGAATCATGTTGTAAATCACTTGTAATGATTGTATGACTTGTAATTAAGCTTAGAAAAATATCAGGAACACTTAGATCGAATATTAGAGCACTTTTAATGCAACTTTGAAAATCAATTACAGGCACTTGATCGGTCCAGTTTCCCACCCTGAAACTCGACCGAACCACCTGGACTGATTTTCTGAAGATTGAATCGGTCCAGTTTCCCACCCTGAAACTCGACCGATCCACCTGGGTTGATTTTCTGAAGATTGCATCGGTCGAGTTGTGCACTCACAGAACTCGACTGATTGGTTAGTGGACTACTTGATCGGTCCAGTTACACCCATTGAAACTCGACCTAATGCACTGTACGGAAAAGTGCAGAAAAGTGCTACTAGCCGTTGTGGAGTTGCAACAAGTGAAAATATATCCATTGCAAGCCACAAAACGGCTAGTTTTCATTCACAAGTGTTCCCAAAGGCTAAGAGGCATCCCCAGCTATAAATAGGACCCCTTGGGCTTCATTCCAAGGTTGAGCATTCATTGCAAACTCTTTGTGAGGTTCCTATTCTATAGTTGAGTGCTTCCTACAGCCTCCTATCTCTCTCTAAGCTTAATCACTTGCAACATCCATTAGAGTGAGTGGGAGATTTGTAAGAGAGCTAGTTTTATATGTATATCTTGTGAGGCTCTCACTTCCACCACCTCCCCATCTCTCTTTTGCAACCATGAAGATGAAGGTTCTCTCTCTTGTCCAAGATAGGTGAAGAAGAACAAGGGAAGGAGTCCCTTGGTGAAGATCAAGGCAGAAGACTTGGAGCTAGAGTGGGTAAGCCCTTGGAGAAGGCAAAAGACTCAAGCTCAAGTAGGTAAGACCTTGGTGGAAGCTTCTCCGAGTGAAGGTGAAGTCAAAGGCGGAAGATCCAAGAAGAGTGGGTAATTCCTACAAGGCCGAAGACTTGTGCAAGAGTGGGTAAGTCCTTGGAGAAGGCCGAAGACTCTTGCAAAGTGGGTAAGTCCTTGGTAAGGTTGAAGACTCTTTGTATTGGATAGGTAAGTCCTTTGTTGGTCATGTATTGTAAGTCTTATAAGTGAATATAAGAGTGCAATTGTTGGAAGTCCTAGAGGTTGACCTCTATAGGTAAGTGGACTGACACACTTCTAGTTTGAAGTGTGGAACTACTCTAAATAGCTTGTCTAATTGGTGCATGTTCAATCTCTCTTATCCTTTCTATGCATGATTTAGTTGCATTCAAATTGCCTATTTACCAACCTTATCTTGTCATATATTTTGAAGGTTTAATGAGTTTCGTTTAAGTTCTTTCAGCTCTATTCACCCCCCTCTAGAGCATCAAATCACCCATCTAGGATCCAACAAGTGGTATCAGAGCGGGTCTTCTCCAAGCATACTTCAACAAGTAGGAGAAGATGGGTGACTACCAAGGAGGGAGATTCTCGACCAGCCTTCCAATCTTTGATGGGAGCAACTTCCTCTATTGGAGAAGTAGACTTCAATTCTACATCCAAGGATCAAGTCTCGAGATGTGGCAAATGGTGAAAAGCCCATACATTCTACCAAAGACAAATATTGAAGAATGGGATGAAGCCACCTTGATGAAAGCAACTTTGAATGCTAGAGCCATGCACATCCTATATGCCTCCATGACCCCCACCGAGTTCAACCGGATTTCCTCTTGTGAGACGGCCTATGAGGTATGGAGAAAGCTTTGCATCACTTATGAAGGGACATATCAAGTGAAGTAAAGCAAAGTCTACGTGCTCAAAGGGATGCTTGAGAACTTCAAGATGGGAAAGGAGGAGAGCATAGCCAACATGTACTCAAGGCTCAACACCATCTTGAATGGTCTTGTTGTTCTAGGACATCCTATGTCTAGTGGAGAGATCAACTCAAAGATCCTTAGAACTCTCCCCAAGAGGTGGGAATCCAAGGTGACTTCTATTGAAGAAGCAAGGTCTCTTAGGGATATTCCTATTGAAGAGCTCATTGGAAATCTACAAGCACATGAAGCCACACTTGACAAGAGGGAGGAATTAGAAAGACAATAGGAGAAAGAACTCAAGAGAATGAAGAAGGCTGAAATCAAAGCTCAAATCAAGGCTATTGTTGGTCAAGCTTCTCCATCCTCTCAAGTTGAAGAAGATGCCATGTACTCCAAGGGTAAACTCTATAAAGGCAAGTCCTCCTCCACCCTGTGCTTCACATGTGGAAAGAAGGGCCACTACAAGGAAGATTGCCCACAAGGCAAAAAGACCCATCTTCACATGAAGAAATGGAAATCAAGCTCAAGTGGCTCCTCCAACTCAAGCTCAAGTGAAGATTCATGTGAAGGATCAAGCTCAAGCTCTAGTGATGAAGGAGAATGCCATTTTGCCCTTATAGCGTCAACAAGTGAAGACTCAAGTGAGGTAAATCTAGACTCGTTAGATAAAGAATCTTTAATTGCTATTATTCATGATATTTGTGCCTCTTATAAGTCTTCTAAAAAGAAAAAGAAAAAGCTTGCTAAAATTGTTGATAATTTGCATATAGAACTAGATGATCTTTAATATGCTAATTCTTGCTTGCTTATTGATAAAAATGATTGTCTTAGCCAATTAGATTCTCTTAAACTTGAAAATTCTAGTTTACTTGATAAGATTAAATTTCTAGAAGCTCAACCTCTCATGCCTAGTTCTAATGAAGAGCATACTTTAATTGTTGATTCTCTCATTCATGACATTGGTGTTCTTAAATCTAAAAACAAGGACAAAGATTTTGTTTTGCATGAATTAGAAATAGAAAATGCCTCCTTGCTTGCTAAAATCAACGTGCATGAATCTTGTTCTAGTTCTACTAATAGAGAGAATGATGCTGATGCCCTTCATATTGATAGAGATTCTTATTTAACTAAAGCTCTTTGCTTAGAAAATGATCTTTTGCATGATAGAGATAATATTAATCAATTGTCTTCTACTATTGCTTCTCTTAAGCATGATAATGACAGTTTGAGATCTTCTTTGCAAAGATTCTTAGTTGGTAAAAAGAATCTTAATGATATCCTAAACTATACTACTAAACAAATTGGTAGACATGGTTTAGGGTTTGATAGTAGTCAAGGGAACAACAAAGATAAAGGACCTCCAATATTCCATGGAGAATCCTCTAGTTCCAAGACTATAGGCACATGCAACTATTGCAATGATTTTGGTCATTATTCTTCATGTTGTCCTTTTAGGAAAGCACCCAAGAGCAATAGGACTTGGGTTGCTAAGCTAACACCTCCGGACCCAAAAACATGATTGGGGACCATTTCATCTTTCTTCTTGTAGGTACTTGCAAATGGATTGACTTGAGCTATTGAATTGCAAATTGACTTGTCAATCCACATGAAAGAAGAAAGGTGAGATGTGTAGAGGGTGACAACAAGTGGAAAAGGCAATGGTAAGCACAAAGGTAAAGGTTTTATTGCTTATAACCAAACCTAACTTGTTTTGTCAAAATGGTATGCACTATACATATGGTGTTTGAATCAAAAGTGTTATTTTATGTTTCTCTTCACACTCTTGCTCAAAAACTATTTCTAATCCTTCTATAGTGCATTACTAACTTGCTCAGACATGTTTGGATATGGTTTGTATTTTTAGCATGCCTTTAAATATGTTTTTATGAAATATATATGCCTTTTGATAGCTGCTCTGTCGGTCGAGTTTTCCCTATTGAAACTCGACCGTTTGGCACCAATGGGTGTTGCCAACAGCTGTCATCGGTCGAGTTGTCAATGTTCATAACTCGACCGATTACACTGTGCACAAAATATACATTTGGCTTATTGAGTGAGAAATTCCCTCTCAACTAGATTTTCTCAGCCAATAGCCTTATTCCTTGGCACTCCTTTGGTACCTTTATATATGCATATTGCCATGTTCTAAATGCCTATCTTGCTTACAACTCTATCTCTCTAATTGCTCTAAATTGGTATATCTATATCGTGTAATTACTTGTTTTGAGTTGTTTTGCAGGTTTTGATGATGAACTCTTTGGATCTCTTGGTTGTGTCTTAAATTTCTTCCGTTGTACTCTAACTTGCTACATCTATCTAGGTATATATATTGTTTTGATACAACCTTGAGGTTCTTAGGGATAATCATCTTATGGTAAGGATGCATATCTCGTGAGTTATATCCTTTCATGCGTCTAAAATTGCATATCTCTTTGTTTGGATATTTCTTTTCATCTACTCATAGCTTGCTCTTTAACTTGTGTATCTTTTGGTATCTCTTGATATGATCTAGATCCTACTAGTAGTCCTAACTTGAGATATCATCTACTAGTAGTTCATATTCATGTAGTTCTAACCCTATTTATAATTGGCATCTTTGATCATCTATATGTTATGCTTGTGTCTTATCTCATACATGCTCAAGATTGTTCCTTAATTTGAATATCTACTATCTTGAGTTGCTTGCATAACATTGTGATGCAGGGTACATAGATCTACATGATATGTGGGAATTGGAGTATTTATGAATTTTTATGTAGATTTTGCTCCAGTTTCAGTTTTTGGTGCAAGACTAGTGTTTTTCATGCAGAAACGACCTTCTAAGCAAGACTCATCGCTTTTCCATGAGCTCTGATGGTTTTTGATCAAATTCCTTCATCTTGAGGGTCAATATTGCAACTTATTGTTTTTCTGCAGCACTTTGTCTTGCATTTTTTTGGGTTGTTCAAGTATATGCTTTAACTTGCTTTTCTTTCTATGATTGGACAAGCCCCTATCTGTGCTCTTCTACTCTCCTTATATATATTTGTATTATCTCCTTTCTCTTTAACAAGTGATGTTTCTTTTTTCTTCATAACCCCCACCTTTTTGAAATGACAAAGGGGGAGAAAGATGTGTCTTCTTTTAAAAAGAGGAAGAAGGTATGTCTTACATGAAGAAGAGAAGTATATTCATGTAAAGGGAGAAGGTAAAGGGGAGAAGACATATATGTGTAGAACATATATGAGTAGAAGACATAGTATTCTATAAATGTTATGAAAGCTAACCATGCAGGAGAAATAACATCAATTGAGGGGGAGTATGAAAACTCCATGCACATCAATTGAGGGGGAGCATATGAACTCCATTCTATTGAAGCCCCTAGGTTTCTCCAAAGGTATGAATTTACTTAAATGCTTTCAATACATTTATGGAATGGTTTGTCATCTTCAAAAAGGGGGAGAATGTTGACTCAAGGTCAATTAGGTCAATTAGGTCAATGTTGACTCACGTCTAAATTGACTAAACCCGTGTTTTGATGATGACTAACCATTCCACATATTGGTGTCTAATGCTTCTACTTGAGTAATTTCAGATTAGGTATAGACACACTCCAATTTCCCTAACTTGCGCATCTCAAATTGGAGAAAAGACAAGTCAAAGTCATACAAGTGCATGTTTTTGTAATATGATTTATATCCATTAGAATCATGTTGTAAATCACTTGTAATGATTGTATGACTTGTAATTAAGCTTAGAAAAATATCAGGAACACTTAGATCGAATATTAGAGCACTTTTAATGCAACTTTTAAAATCAATTACAGGCACTTGATCGGTCCAGTTTCCCACCCTGAAACTCGACCGATCCACCTGGACTGATTTTCTGAAGATTGAATCGGTCCAGTTTCCAACCCTGAAACTCGACCGATCCACCTGGGTTCATTTTCTGAAGATTGCATCGGTCAAGTTGTGCACACACAGAACTCGACCGATTGGGTAGTGGACTACTTGATCGGTCCAGTTACACCCATTGAAACTCGACCTAATGCACTGTACGGAAAAGTGCAGAAAAGTGTTACTAGCCGTTGTGGAGTTGCAACAAGTGAAAATATATCCGTTGCAAGCCAAAAAATGGCTAGTTTTCATTCACAAGTGTTACCAAAGGCGAATAGGCATCCCCAGCTATAAATAGGACCCCTTGGGCTTCATTCCAAGGTTGAGTATTCATTGCAAACTCTTTGTGAGGTTCCTATTCTATAGTTGAGTGTTTCCTACATCCTCCTCTCTCTCTCTAAGCTTAATCACTTGCAACATCCATTAGAGTGAGTGGGAGATTGTAAGAGAGCTAGTTTTATATGTATATCTTGTGAGGCTCTCACTTCCACCACCTCCCCATCTCTCTTTTGCAACCATGAAGATGAAGGTTCTCTCTCTTGTCCAAGAGAGGTGAAGAAGAACAAGGGAAGGAGTCCCTTAGTGAAGATCAAGGCAAAAGACTTGGAGCTAGAGTGGGTAAGCCCTTGGAGAAGGCAAAAGACTCTAGCTCAAGTAGGTAAGACCTTGGTGGAAGCTTCTCCGAGTGAAGGTGAAGTCAAAGGTGGAAGATCCAAGAAGAGTGGGTAATTCCTACAAGGTCAAAGACTTGTGCAAGAGTGGGTAAGTCCTTGGAGAAGGTCGAAGACTCTTGCAAAGTGGGTAAGTCCTTGGTAAGGTTGAAGACTCTTTGTATTGGATAGGCAAGTCCTTTGTTGGTCATGTATTGTAAGTCTTATAAATGAATATAAGAGTGCAATTGTTGGAGGTCCTAGAGGTTGACCTCTCTAGGCAAGTGGACTGACACACTTCTAGTTTGAAATGTGGCACCACTCTAAATAGCTTGTCTAATTGGTGCATGTTCAATCTCTCTTATCCTTGCTATGCATGATTTAGTTGCACTCAAATTGCCTATTTAGCAACCTTATCTTGTCATATATTTTGAAGGTAATGAGTTTTTTTTAAGTGCTTTCAGATCTATTCACCCCCCCCTCTAGAGCATCAAATCACCCATCTAGGATCCAACAAGTGGTGTCAGAGCGGGTCTTCTCCAAGCATACTTCAACAAGTAGGAGAATATGGGTGACTACCAAGGAGGGAGATTCTCGACCAGCCTTCCAATCTTTGATGGGAGCAACTTCCTCTATTGGAGAAGAAGACTTCAATTCTACATCCAAGGATTAAGTCTCGAGATGTGGCAAATGGTGAAAATCCCATACATTCTACCAAAGACAAATATTGAAGAATGGGATGAAGCCACCTTGATGAAAGCAACCTTGAATGCTAGAGCCATGCACATCCTATATGCCTCCATGACCCCCACCGAGTTCAACCGGATATCCTCTTGTGAGACGGCCTATGAGGTAAGGAGAAAGCTTTGCATCACTTATGAAGGGACAAATCAAGTGAAGGAAAGCAAAGTCTACATGCTCAAAGGGATGCTTGAGAACTTCAAGATGGGAAAGGAGGAGAGCATAGACAACATGTACTCAAGGCTCAACACCATCTTATATGGTCTTGTTGTTCTAGGACATCCTATGTCTAGTGGAGAGATCAACTCAAAGATTCTTAGAACTCTCCCCAAGAGGTGGGAATCCAAGGTGACTTCTATTGAAGAAGCAAGGTCTCTTAGGGATATTCCTATTGAAGAGCTCATTGGAAATCTACAAGCACATGAAGCCACATGTGACAAGGGGGAGGAATTAGAAAGACAAGAGGAGAAAGAACTCAAGAGAATGAAGAAGGCTGAAATCAAAGCTCAAATCAAGGCTATTGTTGGTCAAGCTTCTCCATCCTCTCAAGTTGAAGAAGATGCCATGTACTCCAAGGGTAAACTCTATAAAGGCAAGTCCTCCTCCACCCAGTGGTTCACATGTGGAAAGAAGGGTCACTACAAGGAAGATTGCCCACAAGGCAAAAAGACCCATCTTCACATGAAGAAACGGAAATCAAGCTCAAGTGGCTCCTCCAACTCAAGCTCAAGTGAATATTCATGTGAAGGATCAAGCTCAAGATCTAGTGATGAAGGAGAATTCCATTTTTCCCTTATAGCGTCAACAAGTGAAGACTCAAGTGAGGTAAATCTAGACTCGTTAGATAAATAATCTTTAATTGCTATTATTCATGATATTTGTGCCTCTTATAAGTCTTCTAAAAAGAAAATGAAAAAGCTTGCTAAAATTGTTGATAATTTGCATATAGAACTAGATGATCTTTAATATGCTAATTCTTGCTTGCTTATTGATAAAAATGATTGTCTTAGCCAAGTAGACTCTCTTAAACTTGAAAATGTTAATTTACTTGATAAGATTAAATTTCTAGAATCTCAACCCTCATGCCTAGTTCTAATGAAGAGCATACTTTAATTGTTGATTCTCTCATGCATGACATTGGTGTTCTTAAATCTAAAAACAAGGACAAAGATTTTGTTTTGCATGAATTAGAAATAGAAAATGCCTCCTTGCTTGCTAAAATCAATGTGCATGAATCTTGTTCTAGTTCTACTAATAGAGAGAATGATGGTGCTGCTCTTCATATTGATAGAGATTCTTATTTAACTAAAGCTCTTTGCTTAGAAAATAATCTTTTGCATGCTAGAGATAATATTAATCAATTGTCTTCTACTATTGCTTCTCTTAAGCATGATAATGACAGTTTGAGATCTTCTTTGCAAAGATTCTTAGTTGGTAAAAAGAATCTTAATGATATCCTACACCATACTACTAAAAAAATTGGTAGACATGGTTTAGGGTATGATAGTAGTCAAGGGAACAACAAAGATAAAGGACCTCCAATATTCCATGGAGAATCCTCTAGTTCCAAGACTATAGGCACATGCAACTATTGCAATGATTTTGGTCATTATTCTTCATGTTGTCCTTTTAGGAAAGCACCCAAGAGCAATAGGACTTGGGTTGCTAAGCTAACCCCTCCGGACCCAAAAACATGATTGGGGACCATTTCATCTTTCTTCTTGTAGGTACTTGCAAATGTATTGACTTGAGCTATTGAATTGCAAATTGACTTGTCAATCCACATGAAAGAAGAAAGGTGAGATGTGTAGAGGGTGACAACAAGTGGAAAAAGCAATGGTAAGCACAAAGGTAAAGGTTTTATTGCTTATAACCAATCCTAACTTGTTTTGTCAAGATGGTATGCACTATACATATGGTTTTTAGTCAAAAGTGGTATTTTATGTTTCTCTTCACACTCTTGCTCAAAAACTATTTCTAATGCTTCTATAGTGCATTACCAACTTGCTCAGACATGTTTGGATATGGTTTGTATTTTTAGCATGCCTTTAAATATGTTTTTATGAAATATATATGCCTTTTGACAGCTGCTCTGTCGGTCGAGTTTTCCCTATTGAAAGTCGACCGTTTGGCACCAATTGGTGTTGCCAACAGCTGTCATCGGTCGAGTTGTCAATGCTCAGAACTCGACCGATTACACTGTGCACAGAATATACATTTGGCTTATTGAGTGAGAATTTCCCTCTGAACTAGATTTTCTCAGCCAATAGCCTTATTCCTTGGCACTCCTTTGGCACCTTTATATATGCATATTGCCATGTTCTAAATGCCTATCTTGCTTACAACTCTATCTCTCTAATTGCTCTAAATTGGTATATCTATATCGTGCAATTACTTGTTTTGAGTTGTTTTGCAGGTTTTGATGATGAACTCTTTGGATCTCTTGGTTGTGTCTTAAATTGCTTCCGTTGTACTCTAACTTGCTACATCTATCTAGGTGTATATCTTGTTTTGATACAACCTTGAGGTTCTTAGGGGTAATCATCTTATGGTAAGGATGCATATCTAGTGAGTTATATCCTTTCATGCGTCTAAAATTGTATATCTCTTTGTTTGGATATATCTCTTCATCTACTCATAGCTTGCTCTTTAACTTGTGTATCTTTTGGTATCTCTTAATATGATCTATATCCTACTAGTAGTCCTAACTTGTGATATAATCTACTAGTAGTTCATATTCATGTAGTTCTAACCCTGTTTATAATTGGCATCTTTGATCATCTATATGTTATGCTTGTATCTTATCTCATACATGCTCAAGATTGTTCCTTAAATTGAATATCTACTATCTTGATTTGCTTGCATAACATTGTGATGCAGGGTACATAGATCTACATGATATGTGGGAATTGGAGTATTTATGAATTTTTATGCAGATTTTGCTCCAGTTTCAGTTTTTGGTGCAAGACTAGTGTTTTTCATGCAGAAACGACTTTCTAAGCAAGACTCATCGCTTTGCCATGAGCTCTGATGGTTTTTGATCAAATTCCTTCATCTTGAGGGTCAATATTGCAACTTATTGTTTTTCTGCAGCACTTTGTCTTGCATTTTTTTGGGTTGTTCAAGTATATGCTTTAACTTGCTTTTCTTTCTATGCTTGGACAAGCCCCTATCTGTGCTCTTCTACTCTCCTTATATATATTTGTATTATCACATTTATCTTTAACAAGTGATGTTTCTTTTTTCTTCATAACCCCCACCTTTTTGAAATGACAAAGGGGGAGAAAGATGTGTCTTCTTTTAAAAAGAGGAAGAAGGTATGTCTTACATGAAGGAGAGAAGTATATTCATGTAAAGGGAGAAGGTAAAGGGGAGAAGACATATATGTGTAGAACATATATGAGTAGAAGACAGAGTATTCTATAAATTTTATGAAAGCTAACCATGCAGGAGAAATAACATCAATTGAGGGGGAGTATGAAAACTCCATGCGCATCAATTGAGGGGGAGCATATGAACTCCATTCTATTGAAGCCCCTAGGTTTCTCCAAAGGTATGAATTTACTTAAATGCTTTCAATACATTTATGGAATGGTTTGTCATCTTCAAAACGGGGGAGAATGTTGACTCAAGGTCAATTAGGTCAATGTTGACTCACGTCTAAATTGACTAAACTCGTGCTTTGATGATGACTAACCATTCCACATATTGGTGTCTAATGCTTCTACTTGAGTAATTTCAGATTATGTATAGACACACTCCAATTGCCCTAACTTGCGCATCTCAAATTGGAGAAAAGACAAGTCAAAGTCATACAAGTGCATGTTTTTGTAATATGATGTATACCCATTAGAATCATGTTGTAAATCACTTGTAATGATTGTATGACTTGTAATTAAGCTTAGAAAAATATCAGGAACACTTAGATTGAATATTAGAGCACTTTTAATGCAACTTTGAAAATCAATTACAGGCACTTGATCGGTCCAGTTTCCCACCCTGAAACTCGACCGATCCACCTGGACTGATTTTCTGGAGATTGAATCGGTCCAGTTTCCCACCCTGAAACTCGACCGATCCACCTGGGTTGATTTTCTGAAGATTGCATTGGTCGAGTTGTGCACTCACAGAACTCGACCGATTGGGTAGTGAACTACTTGATCGGTCCAGTTACACCCATTGAAACTCGACCTAATGCACTGTACGGAAAAGTGCAGAAAAGTGCTACTAGCTGTTGTGGAGTTGCAACAAGTGAAAATATATCCGTTGCAAGCCAAAAAACGGCTAGTTTTTGTTCACAAGTGTTCCCAAAGGCTAAGAGGCATCCCCAGCTATAAATAGAACCCCTTGGGCTTCATTCCATGGTTGAGCATTCATTGCAAACTCTTTGTGAGGTTCCTATTCTATAGTTGAGTGCTTCCTACAGCCTCCTCTCTCTCTCTAAGCTTAATCACTTGCAACATCCATTAGAGTGAGTGGGAGATTTGTAAGAGAGCTAGTTTTATATGTATATCTTGTGAGTCTCTCACTTCCACCACCTCCCCATCTCTCTTTTCCAACCATGAAGATGAAGGTTCTCTCTCTTGTCCAAGAGAGGTGAAGAAGAACAAGGGAAGGAGTCCCTTGGTGAAGATCAAGGCAGAAGACTTGGAGCTAGAGTGGGTAAGCCCTTGGAGAAGGCAAAAGACTCAAGCTCAAGTAGGTAAGACCTTGGTGGAAGCTTCTCCGAGTGAAGGTGAAGTCAAAGGCAGAAGATCCAAGAAGAGTGGGTAATTCCTACAAGGCCGAAAACTTGTGCAAGAGTGGGTAAGTCCTTGGAGAAGGCCGAAGACTCTTGCAAAGTGGGTAAGTCCTTAGTAAAGTTGAAGACTCTTTGTATCAGATAGGTAGGTCCTTTGTTGGTCATGTATTGTAAGTCTTATAAGTGAATATAAGAGTGCAATTGTTGGAAGTCCTAGAGGTTGACCTCTCTAGGCAAGTGGACTGACACACTTCTAGTTTGAAGTGTGGAACCACTCTAAATAGCTTGTCTAATTGGTGCATGTTCAATCTCTCTTATCCTTGCTATGCATGATTTAGTTGCACTCAAATTGCCTATTTAGAAACCTTATCTTGTCATATATTTTGAAGGTTTAATGAGTTTTGTTTAAGTGTTTTCAGCTCTATTCACCCCCCTCTAGAGCATCAAATCACCCATCTAGGATCCAACAAGTGGTATTAGAGCGGGTCTTCTCCAAGCATACTTCAACAAGTAGGAGAAGATGGGTGACTACCAAGGAGGGAGATTCTCGACCAGCCTTCCAATCTTTGATGGGAGCAACTTCCTCTATTGGAGAAGAAGACTTCAATTCTACATCCAAGGATCAAGTCTCGAGATGTGGCAAATGGTGAAAAGCCCATACATTCTACCAAAGACAAATATTGAAGAATGGGATGAAGCCACCTTAATGAAAGCAACCTTGAATGCTAGAGCCATGCACATCCTATATGCCTCCATGACCCCCACCGAGTTCAACCGGATTTCCTCTTGTGAGACGGCCTATGAGGTATGGAGAAAGCTTTGCATCACTTATGAAGGGACAGATCAAGTGAAGGAAAGCAAAGTCTACATGCTCAAAGGGATGCTTGAGAACTTCAAGATGGGAAAGGAGGAGAGCATAGCCAACATGTACTCAAGGCTCAACACCATCTTGAATGGTATTGTTGTTCTAGGACATCCTATGTCTAGTGGAGAGATCAACTCAAAGATCCTTAGAACTCTCCCCAAGAGGTGGGAATCCAAGGTGACTTCTATTGAAGAAGCAAGGTCTCTTAGGGATATTCCTATTGAAGAGCTCATTGGAAATCTACAAGCACATGAAGCCACACTTGACAAGAGGGAGGAATTAGAAAGACAAGAGGAGAAAGAACTCAAGAGAATGAAGAAGGTGAAATCAAAGCTCAAATCAAGGCTATTGTTGGTCAAGCTTCTCCATCCTCTCAAGTCGAAGAAGATGCCATGTACTCCAAGGGTAAACTCTATAAAGGAAAGTCCTCCTCCACCCGGTGCTTCACATGTGGAAAGAAGGGTCACTACAAGAAAGATTGCCCACAAGGCAAAAAGACCCATCTTCACATGAAGAAATGGAAATCAAGCTCAAGTGGCTCCTCCAACTCAAGCTCAAGTGAAGATTCATGTGAAGGATCAAGCTCATGCTCTAGTGATGAAGGAGAATGCCATTTTGCCCTTATAGCGTCAACAAGTGAAGACCTGAGTGAGGTAAATCTAGACTCGTTAGATAAACAATCTTTAATTGCTATTATTCATGATATTTGTGCCTCTTATAAGTCTTCTAAAAAGAAAAAGAAAAAGCTTGCTAAAATTGTTGATAATTTGCATATAGAACTCGATGATCTTTAATATGCTAATTCTTGCTTGCTTATTGATAAAAATGATTGTCTTAGCCAACTAGACTCTCTTAAACTTGAAAATTCTAGTTTACTTGATAAGATTAAATTTCTAGAAGCTCAACCTCTCATGCCTAGTTCTAATGAAGAGCATACTTTAATTGTTGATTCTCTCATGCATGACATTGGTGTTCTTAAATCTAAAAACAAGGACAAAGATTTTGTTTTGCATGAATTAGGAATAAAAAATGCCTCCTTGCTTACTAAAATCAATGTGCATGAATCTTGTTCTAGTTCTACTAATAGAGAGAATGATGCTGATGCTCTTCATATTGATAGAGATTCTTATTTAACTAAAGCTCTTTGCTTAGAAAATGATCTTTTGCATGCTAGAGATAATATTAATCAATTGTCTTCTACTATTGCTTCTCTTAAGCAAGATAATGATAGTTTGAGATCTTCTTTGCAAAGATTCTTAGTTGGTAAAAAGAATCTTAATGATATCCTACACCATACTACTAAATAAATTGGTAGACATGGTTTAGGGTATGATAGTAGTCAAAGGAACAACAAAGATAAAGGACCTCCAATATTCCATGGAGAATCCTCTAGTTCCAAGACTATCGGCACATGCAACTATTGCAATGATTTTGGTCATTATTCTTCATGTTGTCCTTCTAGGAAAGCACCCAAGAGCAATAGGACTTGGGTTGCTAAGCTAACACCTCCGGACCCAAAAACATGATTGGGGACCATTTCATATTTCTTCTTGTAGGTACTTGCAAATGGATTGACTTGAGCTATTGAATTGCAAATTGACTTGTCAATCCACATGAAAGAAGAAAGGTGAGATGTGTAGAGGGTGACAACAAGTGTAAAAAGCAATGGTAAGCACAAAGGTAAAGGTTTTATTGCTTATAACCAATCCTAACTTGTTTTGTCAAGATGGCATGCACTATACATATGGTGTTTGAGTCAAAAGTGGTATTTTATGTTTCTCTTCACACTCTTTCTCAAAAACTATTTCTAATCCTTCTATAGTGCATTACTAACTTGCTCAGACATGTTTGGATATGGTTTGTATTTTTAGCATGCCTTTAAATATGTTTTATGAAATATATATGCCTTTTGACAGCTGCTCTGTCGGTCGAGTTTTCCCTATTGAAACTCGACCGTTTGGCACCAATGGGTGTTGCCAACAGCTGTCATCGGTCGAGTTGTCAATGCTCATAACTCGACCGATTACACTGTGCACAGAATATACATTTGGCTTATTGAGTGAGAAATTCCCTCTCAACTAGATTTTCTCAGCCAATAGCCTTATTCCTTGGCACTCATTTGGTACCTTTATATATGCATATTGCCATGTTCTAAATGCCTATCTTGCTTACAACTCTATCTCTCTAATTGTTCTAAATTGGTATATCTATATCGTGTAATTAATTGTTTTGAGTTGTTTTGCAGGTTTTGATGATGAACTCTTTGGATCTCTTGGTTATGTCTTAAATTGCTTCCGTTGTACTCTAACTTGCTACATCTATCTAGGTGTATATCTTGTTTTGATACAACCTTGAGGTTCTTAGGGGTAATCATCTTATGGTAAGGATGCATATCTAGTGAGTTATATCCTTTCATGCATCTAAAATTGCATATCTCTTTGCTTGGATATATCTCTTCATCTATTCATAGCTTGCTCTTTAACTTGTGTATCTTTTGGTATCTCTTGCTATGATCTAGATCCTACTAGTAGTCCTAACTTGTGATATCATCTACTAGTAGTTCATATTCATGTAGTTCTAACCCTGTTTATAATTGGCATCTTTGATCATCTATATGTTATGCTTGTATCTTATCTCATACATGCTCAAGATTGTTCCTTAAATTGAATATCTACTATCTTGAGTTGCTTGCGTAACATTGTGATGCAGGGTACATAGATCTACATGATATGTGGGAATTGGAGTATTTATGAATTTTTATGCAGATTTTGCTCCAGTTTCAGTTTTTGGTGCAAGACTAGTGTTTTTCATGCAGAAATGACGTTCTAAGCAAGAGTCATCGCTTCTCTATGAGCTCTGATGGTTTTTGATCAAATTCCTTCATCTTGAGGGTCAATATTGCAACTTATTGTTTTTCTGCAGCACTTTGTCTTGCATTTTTTTGGGTTGTTCAAGTATATGCTTTAACTTGCTTTTCTTTCTATGCTTGGACAAGCCCCTATCTGTGCTCTTCTACTCTCCTTATATATATTTGTATTTTCTCCTTTCTCTTTAACAAGTGATGTTTCTTTTTTCTTCATAACCCCCACCTTTTTGAAATGAAAAAGGGGGAGAAAGATGTGTCTTCTTTTAAAAAGAGGAAGAAGGTATGTCTTAAATGAAGAAGAGAAGTATATTCATGTAAAGGGAGAAGGTAAAGGGGAGAAGACATATATGTGTAGAACATATATGAGTAGAAGACATAGTATTCTATAAATGTTATGAAAGCTAACCATGTAGGAGAAATAACATCAGTTGATGGGGAGTATGAAAACTCCATGCGCAGCAATTGAGGGGGAGCATATGAACTCCATTCTATTGAAGCCCCTAGGTTTCTCCAAAGGTATGAATTTACTTAAATGCTTTCAATACATTTATGGAATGGTTTGTCATCTTCAAAAAGGGGGAGAATGTTGACTCAAGGTCAATTAGGTCAATGTTGACTCACGTCTAAATTGACTAAACCCGTGTTTTGATGATGACTAACCTTTCCACATATTGGTGTCTAATGCTTCTACTTGAGTAATTTCAGATTAGGTATAGACACACTCCAATTGCCCTAACATGCGCATCTCAAATTGGAGAAAAGACAAGTCAAAGTCATACAAGTGCATGTTTTTGTAATATGATGTATATCCATTAGAATCATGTTGTAAATCACTTGTAATGATTGTATGACTTGTAATTAAGCTTAGAAAAATATGAGGAACACTTAGATCGAATATTAGAGCACTTTTAATGCAACTTTGAAAATCAATTACAGGCACTTGATCGGTCCAGTTTCCCACCCTGAAACTCGACCGATCCACCTGGACTGATTTTCTGAAGATTGAATCGGTCCAGTTTCCCACCCTGAAACTCGACCGATCCACCTAGGTTGATTTTCTGAAGATTGCATCGGTCAAGTTCTGCTCTCACAGACCTCGACCGATTGGGTAGTGTACTACTTGATCGGTCTAGTTACACCCATTGAAACTCGACCTAATGCACTGTACGGAAAAGTGCAGAAAAGTTCTACTAACCGTTGTGGAGTTGCAACAAGTGAAAATATATCCGTTGCAAGCCAAAAAATGGCTAGTTTTTGTTCACAAGTGTTCCCAAAGGCTAAGAGGCATCCCCAGCTATAAATAGGACCCCTTGGGCTTCATTCCAAGGTTGAGCATTCATTGCAAACTCTTTGTGAGGTTCCTATTCTATAGTTGAGTGCTTCCTATAGCCTCCTCTCTCTCTCTAAGCTTAATCACTTGCAACATCCATTAGAGTGAGTGGGAGATTTGTAAGAGAGCTAGTTTTATATGTATATCTTGTGAGGCTCTCACTTCCACCACCTCCCCATCTCTCTTTTGCAACCATGAAGATGAAGGTTCTCTCTCTTGTCCAAGAGAGGTGAAGAAGAACAAGGGAAGGAGTCCCTTAGTGAAGATCAAGGTAGAAGACTTGGAGCTAGAGTGGGTAAGCCCTTGGAGAAGGCAAAACACTCAAGCTCAAGTAGGTAAGACCTTGGTGGAAGCTTCTCCGAGTGAAGGTGAAGTCAAAGGTGGAAGATCAAAGAAGAGTGGCTAATTTCTACAAAGATGAAGACTTGTGCAAGAGTGGGTAAGTCCTTGGAGAAGGTCGAAGACTCTTGCAAAGTGGGTAAGTCCTTGGTAAAGTTGAAGACTCTTTGTATTGGATAGGTAAGTCCTTTGTTGGTCATGTATTGTAAGTCTTATAAGTGAATATAAGAGTGCAATTGTTGGAAGTCCTAGAGGTTGACCTCTCTAGGAAAGTGGACTGACACACTTCTAGTTTGAAGTGTGGAACCACTCTAAATATCTTGTGTAATTGGTGCATGTTCAATCTCTCTTATCCTTGCTATGCATGATTTAGTTGCACTCAAATTGCCTATTTAGCAACCTTATCTTGTCATATATTTTGAAGGTTTAATGAGTTTTGTTTTAGTGCTTTCAGCTCTATTCACCCCCCCCTCTAGAGCATCAAATCACCCATCTAGGATCCAACAAGTGGTATCAGAGTGGGTCTTCTCCAAGAATACTTCAACAAGAAGGAGAAGATGGGTGACTACTAAGGAGGGAGATTCTCTACCAGCCTTACAATCTTTGATGGGAGCAACTTCCTCTATTGGAGAAGAAGACTTCAATTCTACATCCAAGGATCAAGTCTCGAGATGTGGCAAATGGTGAAAAGCCCATACATTCTACCAAAGACAAATATTGAAG
The DNA here is from genome assembly GCA_963693085.1 of Alisma plantago-aquatica. Lineage (NCBI taxonomy): Eukaryota > Viridiplantae > Streptophyta > Magnoliopsida > Alismatales > Alismataceae > Alisma > Alisma plantago-aquatica. Next base: position 49,450,927 of record OY856415.1, on the reverse strand, counting down.
AATGGGATGAAGCCACCTTGATGAAAGTAACCTTGAATGCTAGAGCCATGCACATCCTATATGCCTCCATGACCCCCATCGAGTTCAACCGGATTTCCTCTTATGAGATGGCCTATGAGGTATGGAGAAAGCTTTGCATCACTTATGAAGGGACAGATCAAGTGAAGGAAAGCAAAGTCTACATGCTCAAAGGGATGCTTGAGCACTTCAAGATGGGAAAGGAGGAGAGCATAGCCAACATGTACTCAAGGCTCAACATCATCTTGAATGGTATTTTTGTTCTAGGACATCCTATGTCTAGTGGAGAGATCAACTCAAAGATCCTTAGAACTCTCCCCAAGTGGTGGGAATCCAAGGTGACTTCTATTGAAGAAGCAAGGTCTCTTAGGGATATTCCTATTGAAGAGCTCATTGGAAATCTACAAGCACATGAAGCCACACTTGACAAGAGGGAGGAATTATAAAGACAAGAGGAGAAAGAACTCAAGAGAATGAAGAAGGCTGAAATCAAAGCTCAAATCAAGGCTATTGTTGGTCAAGCTTCTCCATCCTCTCAAGTTGAAGAAGATGCCATGTACTCCAAGGGTAAACTCTATAAAGGCAAGTCCTCCTCCACCCGGTGCTTCACATGTGGAAAGAAGGGTCACTACAAGGAAGATTTCCCACAAGGCAAAAAGGCCCATCTTCACATGAAGAAATGGAAATCAAGCTCAAGTGGCTCCTCCAACTCAAGCTCAAGTGAAGATTCATGTGAAGGATCAAGCTTAAGCTCTAGTGATGAAGGAGAATGACATTTTGCCCTTATAGCGTCAACAAGTGAAGACTCAAGTGAGGTAAATCTAGACTCGTTAGATAAAGAATCTTTAATTGCTATTATTCATGATATTTGTGCCTCATATAAGTCTTCTAAAAAGAAAAAGAAAAATCTTGTTAAAATTGTTGATAATTTTCATATAGAACTAGATGATCTTGAATATGCTAATTCTTGCTTGCTTATTGATAAAAATGATTGTCTTAGCCAAGTAGACTCTCTTAAACTTGAAAATGCTAGTTTACTTGATAAGATTAAATTTCTAGAAGCTCAACCTCTCATGCCTAGTTCTAATGAAGAGCATACTTTAATTGTTGATTCTCTCATGCATGACATTGGTGTTCTTAAATCTAAAAACAAGGACAAAGATTTTTTTTTGCATGAATTAGAAATAGAAAATGCCTCCTTGCTTGCTAAAATCAATGTGCATGAATCTTGTTCTAGTTCTACTAATAGAGAGAATGATGTTGTTGCTCTTCATATTGATAGAGATTCTTATTTAACTAAAGCTCTTTGCTTAGAAAATGATCTTTTGCATGCTAGAGATAATATTAATCAATTGTCTTCTACTATTGCTTCTCTTAAGCATGATAATGATAGTTTGAGATCTTCTTTGCAAAGATTCTTAGTTGGTAAAAAGAATCTTAATGATATCCTACACCATACTACTAAACAAATTGGTAGACATGGTTTAGGGTATGATAGTAGTCAAGGGAACAACAAAGATAAAGGACCTCCAATATTCCATGGAGAATCCTCTAGTTCCAAGACTATAGGCACATGCAACTATTGCAATGATTTTGGTCATTATTCTTCATGTTGTCCTTTTAGGAAAGCACCCAAGAGCAATAGGACTTGGGTTGCTAAGCTAACCCCTCCGGACCCAAAAACATGATTGGGGACCATTTCATCTTTCTTCTTGTAGGTACTTGCAAATGGATTGACTTGAGCTATTGAATTGCAAATTGACTTGTCAATCCACATGAAAGAAGAAAGGTGAGATGTGTAGAGGGTGACAATAAGTGGAAAAAGCAATGGTAAGCACAAAGGTAAAGGTTTTATGGCTTATAACCAATCCTAACTTGTTTTGTCAAGATGGTATGCACTATACATATGGTTTTTGAGTCAAAAGTGGTATTTTATGTTTCTCTTCACACTCTTGCTCAAAAACTATTTCTAATGCTTCTATAGTGCATTACTAACTTGCTCAGACATGTTTGGATATGGTTTGTATTTTTAGCATGCCTTTAAATATGTTTTTATGAAATATATATGCCTTTTGACACCTGCTCTGTTGGTTGAGTTTTCCCTATTGAAACTCGACCGTTTGGAACCAATGGGTGTTGCCAACAGCTGTCATCGGTCGAGTTGTCAATGCTCAGAACTCGACCGATTACACTGTGCACAGACAATACATTTGGCTTATTGAGTGAGAATTTCCCTCTCAACTAGATTTTCTCAGCCAATAGCCTTATTCCTTGGCACTCCTTTGGTACCTTTATATATGAATATTTCCATGTTCTAAATGCCTATCTTGCTTACAACTCTATCTCTCTAATTGCTCTAAATTGGTATATCTATATTGTGCAATTACTTGTTTTGAGTTGTTTTGCAGGTTTTGATGATGAACTCTTTGGATCTCTTGGTTGTGTCTTAAGTTGCTTCCGTTGTACTCTAACTTGCTACATCTATCTAGGTGTATATCTTGTTTTGATACAACCTTGAGGTTCTTAGGGGTAATCATCTTATGGTAAGGATGCATATCTAGTGAGTTATATCCTTTCATGCATCTAAAATTGCATATCTCTTTGTTTGGATATATCTCTTCATCTACTCATAGCTTGCTCTTTAACTTGTGTATCTTTTGGTATCTCTTGCTATGATCTAGATCCTACTAGTAGTCCTAAGTTGTGATATCATCTACTAGTAGTTCATATTCAAGTAGTTCTAACCCTGTTTATAATTGGCATCTTTGATCATCTATATGTTATGCTTGTATCTTATCTCATGCATGCTCAAGATTGTTCCTTAAATTGAATATCTACTATCTTGAGTTGCTTGCATAACATTGTGATGCAGGGTACATAGATCTACATGATATGTGGGAATTGGAGTATTTATGAATTTTTATGCAGATTTTGCTCCAGTTTCAGTTTTTGGTGCAAGACTAGTGTTTTTCATGCAGAAACGACCTTCTGAGCAAGACTCATGGCTTCGCCATGAGCTCTGATGGTTTTTGATCAAATTCCTTCATCTTGAGGGTCAATATTGCAACTTATTGCTTTTCTGCAGCACTTTATCTTGCATTTTTTTGGGTTGTTCAAGTATATGCTTTAACTTGCTTTTCTTTCTATGCTTGGACAAGCCCCTATCTGTTCTCTTCTACTCTCCTTATATATATTTGTATTATCTCCTTTCTCTTTAACAAGTGATGTTTCTTTTTTCTTCATAACCCCCACCTTTTTGAAATGACAAAGGGGGAGAAAGATGTGTCTTCTTTTAAAAAGAGGAAGAAGGTATGTCTTACATGAAGAAGAGAAGTATATTCATGTAAAGGGAGAAGGTAAAGGGGAGAAGACATATATGTGTAGAACATATATGAGTAAAAGACATAGTATTCTATAAATGTTATGAAAGCTAACCATGCAGGAGAAATAACATCAATTGAGGGGGAGTATGAAAACTCCATGCGCATCAATTGAGGGGGAGCATATGAACTCCATTCTATTGAAGCCCATAGGTTTCTCCAAAGGTATGAATTTACTTAAATGCTTTCAATACATTTATGGAATGGTTTGTCATCTTCAAAAGGGGGAGAATGTTGACTCAAGGTCAATTAGGTCAATGTTGACTCACGTCTAAATTGACTAAACCCGTGTTTTGATGATGACTAACCATTCCACATATTGGTGTCTAATGCTTCTACTTGAGTAATTTCAGATTAGTTATAGACACACTCCAATTGCCCTAACTTGCGCATCTCAAATTGGAGAAAAGACAAGTCAAAGTCATACAAGTGCATGTTTTTGTAATATGGTGTATATCCATTAGAATCATGTTGTAAATCACTTGTAATGACTGTATGACTTGTAATTAAGCTTAGAAAAATATCAGGAACACTTAGATCGAATATTAGAGCACTTTTAATGCAGCTTTGAAAATCAATTACATGCACTTGATCGGTCCAGTTTCCCACCCTGAAACTTGACCGATCCACCTGGACTGATTTTCTGAAGATTGAATCGGTCCAGTTTCCCACCCTCAAACTCGACCGATCCACCTGGGTTGATTTTCTGAAGATTGCATCGGTCGAGTTGTGCACTCACAGAACTCGACCGATTGGGTAGTGGACTACTTGATCGGTCCAGTTACACCCATTGAAACTCAACCTAATGCACTGTACGGAAAAGTGCAGAAAAGTGCTACTAGCCGTTGTGGAGTTGCAACAAGTGAAAATATATCCGTTGCAAGCCAAAACAAACGGCTAGTTTTCGTTCACAAGTGTTCCCAAAGGCTAAGAGGCATCCCCAGCTATAAATAGGACCCCTTGGGCTTCATTCCAAGGTTGATCATTCATTGCAAACTCTTTGTGAGGTTCCTATTCTATAGTTGAGTGCTTCCTACAGCCTCCTCTCTCTCTCTAAGCTTAATCACTTGCAACATCCATTAGAGTGAGTGGGAGATTTGTAAGAGAGCTAGTTTTATATGTATATCTTGTGAGACTCTCACTTCCACCACCTCCCCATCTCTCTTTTGCAACCATAAAGATGAAGGTTCTCTCTCTTGTCCAAGAGAGGTGAAGAAGAACAAGGGAAAGAGTCCCTTGGTGAAGATCAAGGCGGAAGACTTGGAGCTAGAGTGGGTAAGCCCTTGGAGAAGGCAAAAGACTCAAGCTCAAGTAGGTAAGACCTTGGTGGAAGCTTCTCCGAGTGAAGGTGAAGTCAAAGGTGGAAGATCCAAGAAGAGTGGGTAATTCCTACAAGGCCAAAGACTTGTGCAAGAGTGGGTAAGTCCTTGGAGAAGGTTGAAGACTCTTGCAAAGTGGGTAAGTCCTTGGTAAGGTTGAAGACTCCTTGTATTGGATAGGTAAGTCCTTTGTTGGTCATGTATTGTAAGTCTTATAAGTGAATATAAGAGTGCAATTGTTGGAAGTCCTAGAGGTTGACCTCTCTAGGCAAGTGGACTGACACACTTCTAGTTTGAAGTGTGGAACCACTCTAAATAGCTTGTCTAATTGGTGCATGTTCAATCTCTCTTATCCTTGCTATGCATGATTTAGTTGCACTCAAATTGCCTATTTAGCAACCTTATCTTGACATATATTTTGAAGGTTTAATGAGTTTTGTTTTAGTGCTTTCAGCTCTATTCACCCCCCCTCTAGAGCATCAAATCACCCATCTAGGATCCAACAAGTGGTATCAGAGCGGGTCTTCTCCAAGAATACTTCAACAAGTAGGAGAAGATGGGTGACTACTAAGGAGGGAGATTCTCGACCAGCCTTACAATCTTTGATGGGAGCAACTTCCTCTATTGGAGAAGAAGACTTCAATTCTACATCCAAGGATCAAGTCTCGAGATGTGGCAAATGGTGAAAAGCCCATACATTCTACCAAAGACAAATATTGAAGAATGGGATGAAGCCACCTTGATGAAAGAAACCTTGAATGCTAGAGCCATGCACATCCTATATGCCTCCATGACCCCCATCGAGTTCAACCGGATTTCCTCTTGTGAGATGGCCTATGAGGTATGGAGAAAGCTTTGCATCACTTATGAAGGGACAGATCAAGTGAAGGAAAGCAAAGTCTACATGCTCAAAGGGATGCTTGAGAACTTCAAGATGGGAAAGGAGGAGAGCATAGCCAACATGTACTCAAGGATCAACATCATCTTGAATGGTATTTTTGTTCTAGGACATCCTATGTCTAGTGGAGAGATCAACTCAAAGATCCTTAGAACTCTCCCCAAGAGGTGGGAATCCAAGGTGACTTCTATTGAAGAAGCAAGGTCTCTTAGGGATATTCCTATTGAAGAGCTCATTGGAAATCTACAAGCACATGAAGCCACACTTGACAAGAGGGAGGAATTAGAAAGACAAGAGGAGAAAGAACTCAAGAGAATGAAGAAGGCTGAAATCAAAGCTCAAATCAAGGCTATTGTTGGTCAAGCTTCTCCATCCTCTCAAGTTGAAGAAGATGCCATGTACTCCAAGGGTAAACTCTATAAAGGCAAGTCCTCCTCCACTCGGTGATTCACGTGTGGAAAGAAGGGTCACTACAAGGAAGATTGCCCACAAGGCAAAAAGGCCCATCTTCACATGAAGAAATGGAAATCAAGCTCAAGTGGCTCCTCCAACTCAAGCTCAAGTGAAGATTCATGTGAAGGATCAAGCTCAAGCTCTAGTGATGAAGGAGAATGCTATTTTTCCATTACAACATCAACAAGTGAAGACTCAAGTGAGGTAAATATAGACTCATTAGATAAAGAATTTTTAATTGCTATTATTCATGATATTTGTGCCTCTTATAAGTCTTCTAAAAAGAAAAAGAAAAAGCTTGCTAAAATTTTTGATAATTTGCATATAGAACTAGATGATCTTGAATATGCTAATTCTTGCTTGCTTATTGATAAAAATGATTGTCTTAGCCAAGTAGACTCTCTTAAACTTGAAAATGCTAGTTTACTTGATAAGATTAAATTTCTAGAAGCTCAACCTTTCATGCCTAGTTCTAATGAAGAGCATACTTTAATTGTTGATTCTCTCATGCATGACATTGGTGTTCTTAAATCTAAAAACAGGGACAAAGATTTTGTTTTGCATGAATTAGAAATAGAAAATGCCTCCTTGCTTGCTAAAATCAATGTGCATGAATCTTGTTCTAGTTCTACTAATAGAGAGAATGATATTGATGCTCTTCATATTGATAGAGATTCTTATTTAACTAAAGCTCTTTGCTTAGAAAATTATCTTTTGCATGCTAGAGATAATATTAATCAATTATCTTCTACTATTGTTTTTCTTAAGCATGATAATGACAGTTTGAGATCTTCTTTGCAAAGATTCTTAGTTGGTAAAAAGAATCTTAATGATATCCTACACCATACTACTAAACAAATTGGTAGACATGGTTTAGGGTATGATAGTAGTCAAGGGAACAACAAAGATAAAGGACCTCCAATATTCCATGGAGAATCCTCTAGTTCCAAGACTATAGGCACATGCAACTATTGCAATGATTTTGGTCATTATTCTTCATGTTGTCCTTTTAGGAAAGCACCCAAGAGCAATAGGACTTGGGTTGCTAAGCTAACCCCTCCGGACCCAAAAACATGATTGGGGACCATTTCATCTTTCTTCTTGTAGGTACTTGCAAATGGATTGACTTGAGCTATTGAATTGCAAATTGACTTGTCAATCCACATGAAAGAAGAAAGGTGAGATGTGTAGAGGGTGACAACAAGTGGAAAAAGCAATGGTAAGCACAAAGGTAAAGGTTTTATTGCTTATAACCAATCCTAACTTGTTTTGTCAAGATGGTATGCACTATACATATGGTTTTTGAGTCAAAAGTGGTATTTTATGTTTCTCTTCACACTCTTGCTCAAAAACTATTTCTAATGCTTCTATAGTGCATTACTAACTTGCTCAGACATGTTTGGATATGGTTTGTATTTTTAGCATGCCTTTAAATATGTGTTTATGAAATATATATGCCTTTTGACAGCTGCTCTGTCGGTCGAGTTTTCCCTATTGAAACTCGACCGTTTGGCACCAATGGATGTTGCCAACAGCTGTCATCGGTCGAGTTGTCAATGCTCAAAACTCGACCGATTACACTGTGCACAGAATATTCATTTGGCTTATTGAGTGAGAATTTCCCTCTCAACTAGATTTTCTCAGCCAATAGCCTTATTCCTTGGCACTCATTTGGTACCTTTATATATGCATATTGCCATGTTCTAAATGCCTATATTGCTTACAACTCTATCTATGTAATTGCTCTAAATTGGTATATCTATATCGTGCAATTACTTGTTTTGAGTTGTTTTGCAGGTTTTGATGATGAACTCTTTGGATCTCTTGGTTGTGTCTTAAATTTCTTCCGTTGTACTCTAACTTGCTACATCTATCTAGTTTGTATATCTTGTTTTGATACAACCTTGAGGTTCTTAGGGGTAATCATCTTATGGTAAGGATGCATATCTAGTGAGTTATATCCTTTCATGCGTCTAAAATTACATATCTCTTTGTTTGGATATATCTCTTCATCTACTCATAGCTTGCTCTTTAACTTGTGTATCTTTTAGTATCTCTTGCTATGATCTAGATCCTACTAGTAGTCCTAACTTGTGATATCATCTACTAGTAGTTCATATTCATGTAGTTCTAACCCTATTTATAATTGGCATCTTTGATCATCTATATGTTATGCTTGTATCTTATCTCATACATGCTCAAGATTGTTCCTTAAATTGAATATCTACTATCTTGAGTTTCTTGCATAACATTGTGATGCAGGGTACATAGATCTACATGATATGTGGGAATGGGAGTATTTATGAATTTTTATGCAGATTTTGCTCCAGTTTCAATTTTTGGTGCAAGACTAGTGTTTTTCATGCATAAACGACCTTCTAAGCAAGACTCATCGCTTTGCCATGAGCTCTGATGGTTTTTGATCAAATTCCTTCATCTTGAGGGTCAATATTGCAACTTATTGTTTTTCTGCAGCACTTTATCTTGCATTTTTTGGGTTGTTCAAGTATATGCTTTAACTTGCTTTTCTTTCTATGCTTGGACAAGCCCCTATCTATGCTCTTCTACTCTCCTTATATATATTTGTATTATCTCCTTTCTCTTTAACAAGTGATGTTTCTTTTTTTTCTTCATAACCCCCACCTTTTTGAAATGACAAAGGGGGAGAAAGATGTGTCTTCTTTTAAAAAGGGGAAGAAGGTATGTCTTACATGAAGAAGAGAAGTATATTCATGTAAAGGGAGAAGGTAAAGGGGAGAAGACATATATGTGTAGAACATATATGAGTAGAACACATAGTATTCTATAAATGTTATGAAAGCTAACCATGCAGGAGAAATAACATCAATTGAGGGGGAGTATGAAAACTCCATGCGCATCAATTGAGGGGGAGCATATGAACTCCATTCTATTGAAGCCCCTAGGTTTCTCCAAAGGTATGAATTTACTTAAATGTTTTCAATACATTTATGGAATGGTTTGTCATCTTCAAAAAGGGGGAGAATGTTGACTCAAGGTCAATTAGGTCAATGTTGACTCACGTCTAAATTGACTAAACCTGTGTTTTTATGATGACTAACCATTCCACATATTGGTGTCTAATGCTTCTACTTGAGTAATTTCAGATTAGGTATAGACACACTCCAATTGCCCTAACTTGCGCATCTCAAATTGGAGAAAAGACAAGTCAAAGTCATACAAGTGCATGTTTTTATAATATGATGTATATCCATTAGAATCATGTTGTAAATCACTTGTAATGATTGTATGACATGTAATTAAGCTTAGAAAAATATCAGGAACACTTAGATAGAATATTAGAGCACTTTTAATGCAACTTTGAAAATCAATTACAGGCACTTGATTGGTCCAATTTCCCACCCTGAAACTCGACCGATCCACCTGGACTGATTTTCTGAAGATTGAATCGGTCCAGTTTCCCACCCTGAAACTCGACCGATCCACCTAGGTTGATTTTCTGAAGATTGCATCGGTCGAGTTGCGCACTCACAGAATTTGACCGATTGGGTAGTGGACTACTTGATCGGTCCAGTTACACCCATTGAAACTCGACCTAATGCACTATACGGCAAAGTGCAGAAAAGTGCTACAAGCCGTTGTGGAGTTGCAACAAGTGAAAATATATCTGTTGCAAGCCAAAAAACGGCTAGTTTTCGTTTACAAGTGTTACCAAAGGCTAAGAGGCATCCTAAGCTATATATAGGACCCCTTGGGCTTCATTCCAAGGTTGAGCATTCATTGCAAACTCTTTGTGAGGTTCCTATTCTATAGTTGAGTGCTTCCTACAGCCTCCTCTCTCTCTCTAAGCTTAATCACTTGCAATATCCATTAGAGTGAGTGGGAGATTTGTAAGAGAGCTAGTTTTATATGTATATCTTGTGAGGCTCTCACTTCCACCACCTCCCCATCTCTCTTTTGCAACCATGAAGATGAAGGTTCTCTCTCTTGTCCAAGAGAGGTGAAGAAGAACAAGGGAAGGAGTCCCTAGGTGAAGATCAAGGCAGAAGACTTGGAGCTAGAGTGGGTAAGCCCTTGGAGAAGGCAAAAGACTCAAGCTCAAGTAGGTAAGACCTTGGTGGAAGCTTCTCCGAGTGAAGGTGAAGTCAAAGGCGGAAGATCCAAGAAGAGTGGGTAATTCCTACAAGGCCAAAGACTTGTGCAAGAGTGGGTAAGTCCTTGGAGAAGGCCGAAGACTCTTGCAAAGTGGGTAAGTCCTTGGTAAGGTTGAAGACTCTTTGTATTGGATAGGTAAGTCCTTTGTTGGTCATGTATTGTAAGTGTTATAAGTGAATATAAGAGTGCAATTGTTGGAAGTCCTAGAGGTTGACCTCTCTAGGCAAGTGGATTGACACACTTCTAGTTTGAAGTGTGGAACCACTCTAAATAGCTTGTCAAATTGGTGAATGTTCAATCTCTCTTATCCTTGCTATGCATGATTTAGTTGCACTCAAATTGCCTATTTAGCAACCTTATCTTGTCATATATTTTGAAGGTTTAATGAATTTTGTTTAAGTGCTTTCAGCTCTATTCACCCCCCCTCTAGAGCATCAAATCACCCATCTAGGATCAAACAAGTGGTATCTGAGTGGGTCTTCTCCAAGCATACTTCAACAAGTAGGAGAAGATGAGTGACTACCAAGGAGGGAGATTCTCGACCAGCCTTCCAATCTTTGATGGGAGCAACTTCCTCTATTGGAGAAGAAGACTTCAATTCTACATCCAAGGATCAAGTCTCGAGATGTGGCAAATGGTGAAAATCCCATACATTCTACCAAAGACAAATATTGAAGAATGGGATGAAGCCACCTTGATGAAAGAAACCTTGAATGCTAGAGCCATGCACATACTATATTCCTCCATGACCCCCACCGAGTTCAACCGGATTTCCTCTTGTGAGACGGCCTATGAGGTATGGAGAAAGCTTTGCATCACTTATGAAGGGACAGATCAAGTGAAGGAAAGCAAAGTCTACATGCTCAAAGGGATGCTTGAGAACTTCAAGATGGGAAAGGAGGAGAGCATATCCAACATGTACTCAAGGCTCAACACCATCTTGAATGGTCTTGTTGTTCTAGGACATCCTATGTCTAGTGGAGAGATCAACTCAAAGATCCTTAGAACTCTCCCCAAGAGGTGGGAATCCAAGGTGACTTCTATTGAAGAAGCAAGGTCTCTTAGGGATATTCCTATTGAAGAGCTCATTGGAAATCTACAAGCACATGAAGCCACACTTGACAAGAGGGAGGAATTAGAAAGACAAGAGGAGAAAGAACTCAAGAGAATGAAGAAGGCTGAAATCAAAGCTCAAATCAAGGCTATTGTTGGTCAAGCTTCTCGATCCTCTCAAGTTGAAGAAGATGCCATGTACTCCAAGGGTAAACTCTATAAAGGCAAGTCTTCCTCCACCCGGTGCTTCACATGTGGAAAGAAGGGTCACTACAAGGAAGATTGCCCACAAGGCAAAAAGACCCATCTTCACATGAAGAAATGGAAATCAAGCTCAAGTGGCTCCTCCAACTCAAGCTCAAGTGAAGATTCATGTGAAGGATCAAGCTCAAGCTCTAGTGATGAAGGAGAATGCCATTTTGCCCTTATAGCGTCAACAAGTGAAGACTCAAGTGAGGTAAATCTAGACTTGTTAGATAAAGAATCTTGAATTTCTATTATTCATGATATTTGTGCCTCTTATAAGTCTTCTAAAAAGAAAAAGAAAAAGTTTGCTAAAATTGTTGATAATTTGCATATAGAACTAGATGATCTTGAATATGCTAATTCTTGCTTGCTTATTGATAAAAATGATTGTCTTAGCCAAGTAGACTCTCTTAAACTTGAAAATGCTAGTTTACGTGATAAGATTAAATTTCTAGAAGCTCAACCTCTCATGCCTAGTTCTAATGAAGAGCATACTTTAATTGTTGATTCTCTCATTCATGACATTGGTGTTCTTAAATCTAAAAACAAGGACAAAGATTTTGTTTTGCATGAATTAGAAATAGAAAATGCCTCCTTGCTTGCTAAAATCAATGTGCATGAATCTTGTTCTAGTTCTACTAATAGAGAGAATGATGCTGCTGCTCTTCATATTGATAGAGATTCTTATTTAACTAAAGCTCTTTGCTTAGAAAATGATCTTTTGAATGCTAGAGATAATATTAATCAATTGTCTTCTACTATTGCTTCTCTTAAGCATGATAATGATAGTTTGAGATCTTCTTTGCAAAGATTCTTAGTTGGTAAAAAGAATCTTAATGATATGCTACACCATACTACTAAACAAATTGGTAGACATGGTTTAGGGTATGATAGTAGTCAAGGGAACAACAAAGATAAAGGACCTCCAATATTCTATGGAGAATCCTCTAGTTCCAAGACTATAGGCACATGCAACTATTGCAATGATTTTGGTCATTATTCTTCATGTTGTCCTTTTAGGAAAGCACCCAAGAGCAATAGGACTTGGGTTGCTAAGCTAACCCCTCCGGACCCAAAAACATGATTGGGGACCATTTCATCTTTCTTCTTGTAGGTACTTGCAAATGGATTGACTTGAGCTATTGAATTGCAAATTGACTTGTCAATCCACATGAAAGAAGAAAGGTGAGATGTGTAGAGGGTGACAACAAGTGGAAAAAGCAATGGTAAGCACAAAGGTAAAGGTTTTATTTCTTATAACCAATCCTAACTTGTTTTGTCAAGATGGTATGCACTATACATATGGTTTTTGAGTCAAAAGTGGTATTTTATGTTTCTCTTCACACTCTTGCTCAAAAACTATTTCTAATGCTTCTATAGTGCATTACTAACTTGCTCAGACATGTTTGGATATGGTTTGTATTTTTAGCATGCCTTTAAATATGTTTTTATGAAATATATATGCCTTTTGACAGCTTCTCTGTCGGTCGAGTTTTCCCAATTGAAACTCGATCATTTGGCACCAATGGGTGTTGCCAACAGCTGTCATCGGTCGAGTTGTCAATGCTCAGAACTTGACCGATTACACTATGCACAGACTATACATTTGGCTTATTGAGTGAGAATTTCCTTCTCAACTAGATTTTCTCAGCCAATAGCCTTATTCCTTGGCACTCCTTTGGTACCTTTATATATGCATATTGCCATGTTCTAAATGCCTATCTTGCTTACAACTCTATCTCTCTAATTTCTCTAAATTGGTATATCTATATCGTGCAATTACTTGTTTTGAGTTGTTTTGCAGGTTTTGATGATGAACTCTTTGGATCTCTTGTTTGTGTCTTAAGTTGCTTCCGTTGTACTCTAACTTGCTACATCTATCTAGGTGTATATCTTGTTTTGATACAACCTTGAGGTTCTTAGGGGTAATCATCTTATGGTAAGGATGCATATCTAGTGAGTTATATCCTTTCATGCGTCTAAAATTGCATATCTCTTTGTTTGGATATATCTCTTCATCTAATCATAGCTTGCTCTTTAACTTGTGTATCTTTTGGTATCTCTTGCTATGATCTAGATCCTACTAGTAGTCCTAACTTGTGATATCATCTACTAGTAGTTCATATTCATGTAGTTATAACCCTGTTTATAATTGGCATCTTTGATCATCTATATGTTATGCTTGTATCTTATCTCATACATGCTCAAGATTGTTCCTTAAATTGAATATCTACTATCTTGAGTTGCTTGCATAACATTGTGATGCAGGGTACATAGATCTACATGATATGTGGGAATTGGAGTATTTATGAATTTTTATGCAGATTTTGCTCCAGTTTCAATTTTTGGTGCAAGACTAGTGTTTTTCATGCAGAAACGACCTTCTAAGCAAGACTCATCGCTCCGCCATGAGCTCTGATGGTTTTTGATCAAATTCCTTCATCTTGAGGGTCAATATTGCAACTTATTGTTTTTCTGCAGCACTTTATCTTACATTTTTTTGGTTTGTTCAAGTATATGCTTTAACTTGCTTTTCTTTCTATGCTTGGACAAGCCCCTATCTGTGCTCTTCTACTCTCCTTATATATATTTGTATTATCTCCTTTCTCTTTAACAAGTGATGTTTCTTTTTTCTTCATAACCCCCACCTTTTTGAAATGACAAAGGGGGAGAAAGATGTGTCTTCTTTTAAAAAGAGGAAGAAGGTATGTCTTACATGAAGAAGAGAAGTATATTCATGTAAAGGGAGAAGGTAAAGGGGAGAAGACATATATGTGTAGAACATATATGAGTAGAACACATAGTATTCTATAAATGTTATGAAAGCTAACCATGCAGGAGAAATAACATCAATTGAGGGGGAGTATGAAAACTCCATGCGCATCAATTGAGGGGGGGCATATGAACTCCATTCTATTGAAGTCCCTAGGTTTCTCCAAAGGTATGAATTTACTTAAATTTTTTCAATACATTTATGGAATGGTTTGTCATCTTCAAAAAGGGGGAGAATGTTGACTCAAGGTCAATTAGGTCAATGTTGACTCACGTCTAAATTGACTAAACCCGTGTTTTGATGATGACTAACCATTCCACATATTGGTGTCTAATGCTTCTACTTGAGTAATTTCAGATTAGGTATAGACACACTCCAATTGCCCTAACTTGCACATCTCAAATTGGAGAAAAGACAAGTCAAAGTCATACAAGTGCATGTTTTTGTAATATGATGTATATCCATTAGAATCATGTTGTAAATCACTTGTAATGATTGTATGACTTGTAATTACGCTTAGAAAAATATCAGGAACACTTAGATCGAATATTAGAGCACTTTTAATGCAACTTTGAAAATCAATTACAGGCACTTGATCGGTCCAGTTTCCCACCCTGAAACTCGACCGATCCACCTGGACTGATTTTCTGAAGATTGAATCGGTCCAGTTTCCCACCCTGAAACTCGACCGATCCACCTGGGTTGATTTTCTGAAGATTGCATCGGTCGAGTTGTGCACTCACAGAACTCGACCGATTGGGTAGTGGACTACTTGATCGGTCCAGTTACACCCATTGAAACTCGACCTAATGCACTGTACGGAAAAGTGCAGAAAAGTGCTACTGGCCGTTGTGGAGTTGAAACAAGTGAAAATATATCCGTTGCAAGCTAAAAAATTGCTAGTTTTCGTTCACAAGTGTTCCCAAAGGCTAAGAGGCATCCCCAGCTATAAATAGGACCCCTTGGGATTCATTCCAAGGTTGAGCATTCATTGCAAACTCTTTGTGAGGTTCCTATTCTATAGTTGAGTGCTTCCTACAGCCTCCTCTCTCTCTCTAAGCTTAATCACTTGCAACATCCATTAGAGTGAGTGGGAGATTTGTAAGAGAGCTAGTTTTATATGTATATCTTGTGAGGCTCTCACTTCCACCACCTCCCCATCTCTCTTTTGCAACCATGAAGATGAAGGTTCTCTCTCTTATCCAAGAGAGGTGAAGAAGAACAAGGGAAGGAGTCCCTTGGTGAAGATCAAGGCAGAAGACTTGGAGCTAGAGTGGGTAAGCCCTTGGAGAAGGCAAAAGACTCAAGCTCAAGTAGGTAAGACCTTGGTGGAAGCTTCTTCGAGTGAAGGTGAAGTCAAAGGTGGAAGATCCAAGAAGAGTGGGTAATTCCTACAAGGCCGAAGACTTGTGCAAGAGTGGGTAAGTCCTTGGAGAAGGCCGAAGACTCTTGCAAAGTGGGTAAGTCCTTGGTAAGGTTGAAGACTCTTTGTATTGGATAGGTAAGTCCTTTGTTGGTCATGTATTGTAAGTCTTATAAGTGAATATAAGAGTGCAATTGTTGGAAGTCCTAGAGGTTGACCTCTCTAGGCAAGTGGATTGACACACTTCTAGTTTGAAGTGTGGAACCACTCTAAATAGCTTGTCTAATTGGTGCATGTTCAATCTCTCTTATCCTTGCTATGCATGATTTAGTTGCACTCAAATTGCCTATTTAGAAACCTTATCTTGTCATATATTTTGAAGGTTTAATGAGTTTTGTTTAAGTGCTTTCATCTCTATTCACCCCCCCCCCCTCTAGAGCATCAAATCACCCATATAGGATCCAACAAGTGGTATCAGAGCGGGTCTTCTCCAAGCATACTTCAACAAGTAGGAGAAGATGGGTGACTACCAAGGAGCGAGATTCTCGACCAGCCTTCCAATCTTTGATGGGAGCAACTTCCTCTATTGGAGAAGAAGACTTCAATTCTACATCCAAGGATCAAGTCTCGAGATGTGGCAAATGGTGAAAATCCCATACATTCTACCAAAGACAAATATTGAAGAATGGGATGAAGCCACCTTGATGAAAGCAACCTTGAATGCTAGAGCCATGCACATCCTATATGCCTCCATGACCCCCATCGAGTTCAACCGGATTTCCTCTTGTGAGACGGCCTATGAGGTATGGAGAAAGCTTTGCATCACTTATGAAGGGACAGATCAAGTGAAGGAAAGCCAAGTCTACATGCTCAAAGGGATGCTTGAGAACTTCAAGATGGGAAAGGAGGAGAGCATAGCCAACATGTACTCAAGGCTCAACACCATATTGAATGGTCTTGTTGTTCTAGGACATCCTATGTCTAGTGGAGAGATCAACTCAAATATCCTTAGAACTCTCCCCATGAGGTGGGAATCCAAGGTGACTTCTATTGAAGAAGCAAGGTCTCTTAGGGATATTCCTATTGAAGAGCTCATTAGAAATCTACAAGCACATGAAGCCACACTTGACAAGAGGGAGGAATTAGAAAGACAAGAGGAGAAAGAACTCAAGAGAATGAAGAAGGCTGAAATCAAAGCTCAAATCAAGGCTATTGTTGGTCAAGCTTCTCCATCCTCTCAAGTTGAAGTAGATGCCATGTACTCCAAGGGTAAACTCTATAAAGGCAAGTCCTCCTCCACCCGGTGCTTCACATGTGGAAAGAAGGGTCACTACAAGGAAGATTGCCCACAAGGCAAAAAGACCCATCTTCACATGAAGAAATGGAAATCAAGCTCAAGTGAAGATTCATGTGAAGGATCAAGCTCAAGCTCTAGTGATGAAGGAGAATGCCATTTTGCCCTTATAGCGTCAACAAGTGAAGACTCAAGTGAGGTAAATCTAGACTCGTTAGATAAAGAATCTTTAATTGCTATTATTCATGATATTTGTGCCTCTTATAAGTCTTCTAAAAAGAAAAAGCTTGCTAAAATTGTTGATAATTTGCATATAGAACTAGATGATCTTGAATATGCTAATTGTTGCTTGCTTATTGATAAAAATGATTGTCTTACCCAAGTAGACTCTCTTAAACTTGAAAATGCTAGTTTACTTGATAAGATTAAATTTCTAGAAGCTCAACCTCTCATGCCTAGTTCTAATGAAGAGCATACTTTAATTGTTGATTCTCTCATGCATGACATTGGTGTTCTTAAATCTAAAAACAAGGACAAAGATTTTGTTTTGCATGAATTAGAAATAGAAAATGCCTCCTTGCTTGCTAAAATCAATGTGCATGAATCTTGTTCTAGTTCTACTAATAGAGAGAATGATGCTGCTGCTCTTCATATTGATAGAGATTCTTATTTAACTAAAGCTCTTTGCTTAGAAAATGATCTTTTGCATGCTAGAGATAATATTAATCAATTGTCTTCTACTATTGCTTCTCTTAAGCATGATAATGATAGTTTGAGATCTTCTTTGCAAAGATTCTTAGTTGGTAAAAACAATCTTAATGATATCCTATACCATACTACTAAACAAATTGGTAGACATGGTTTAGGGTATGATAGTAGTCAAGGGAACAACAAAGATAAAGGACCTCCAATATTCCATGGAGAATCCTCTAGTTCCAAGACTATAGGCACATGCAACTATTGCAATGATTTTGGTCATTATTCTTCATGTTGTCCTTTTAGGAAAGCACCCAAGAGCAATAGGACTTGGGTTGCTAAGCTAACCCCTCCGGACCCAAAAACATGATTGGGGACCATTTCATCTTTCTTCTTGTAGGTACTTGCAAATGGATTGACTTGAGCTATTGAATTGCAAATTGACTTGTCAATCCACATGAAAGAAGAAAGGTGAGATGTGTAGAGGGTGACAACAAGTGGAAAAAGAAATGGTAAGCACAAAGGTAAAGGTTTTATTGCTTATAACCAATCCTAACTTGTTTTGTCAAGATGGTATGCACTATACATATGGTTTTTGAGTCAAAAGTGGTATTTTATGTTTCTCTTCACACTCTTGCTCAAAAACTATTTCTAATGCTTCTATAGTGCATTACTAACTTGCTCAGACATGTTTGGATATGGTTTGTATTTTTAGCATGCCTTTAAATATGTTTTTATGAAATATATATGCCTTTTGACAGCTGCTCTGTCGGTCGAGTTTTCCCTATTGAAACTCAACCGTTTGGCACCAATGGGTGTTGCCAATAGCTGTCATCGGTCGAGTTGTCAATGCTCAGAACTCGACCGATTACACTGTGCACAGAATATACATTTGGCTTATTGAGTGAGAATTTCCCTCTCAACTAGATTTTCTCAGCCAATAGCCTTATTCCTTGGCACTCCTTTGGTACCTTTATATATGCATATTGCCATGTTCTAAATGCCTATCTTGCGTACAACTCTATCTCTCTAATTGCTCTAAATTGGTATATCTCTATCGTGCAATTACTTGTTTTGAGTTGTTTTGTAGGTTTTGATGATGAACTCTTTGGATCTCTTGGTTGTGTCTTAAATTGCTTCCGTTGTACTCTAACTTGCTACATCTATCTAGGTGTATATCTTGTTTTGATACAACCTTGAGGTACTTAGGGGTAATCATCTTATGGTAAGGATGCATATCTAGTGAGTTATATCCTTTCATGCGTCTAAAACTGCATCTCTCTTTGTTTGGATATATCTCTTCATCTACTCATAGCTTGATCTTTAACTTGTGTATCTTTTAGTATCTCTTGCTATGATCTAGATCCTACTAGTAGTCCTAACTTGTGATATCATCTACTAGTAGTTCATATTCATGTACTTCTAACCCTGTTTATAATTGGCATCTTTGATCATCTATATGTTATGCTTGTATCTTATCTCATACATGCTCAAGATTGTTCCTTAAATTGAATATCTACTATCTTGAGTTGCTTGCATAACATTGTGATGCAGGGTACATAGATCTACATGATATGTGGGAATTGGAGTATTTATGAATTTTTATGCAGATTTTGCTCCAGTTTCAGTTTTTGGTGCAAGACTAGTGTTTTTCATGCAGAAACGACCTTCTAAGCAAGACTCATCGCTTTGCCATGAGCTCTGATGGTTTTTGATCAAATTCCTTCATCTTGAGGGTCAATATTGCAACTTATTGTTTTTTTGCAGCACTTTATCTTGCATTTTTTTGGGTTGTTCAAGTATATGCTTTAACTTGCTTTTCTTTCTATGCTTGGACAAGCCCCTATTTGTGCTCTTCTACTCTCCTTATATATATTTGTATTATCTCCTTTCTCTTTAACAAGTGATGTTTCTTTTTTCTTCATAACCCCCACCTTTTTGAAATGAAAAAGGGGGAGAAAGATGTGTCTTCTTTTAAAAATAGGAAGAAGGTATGTATTACATGAAGAAGAGAAGTATATTCATGTAAAGGGAGAAGGTAAAGGGGAGAAGACATATATGTGTAGAACATATATGAGTAGAAGACATAGTATTCTATAAATGTTATGAAAGCTAACCATGCAGGAGAAATAACATCAATTGAGGGGGAGTATGAAAACTCCATGCGCATCAATTGAGGGGGAGCATATGAACTCCATTCTATTGAAGCCCCTAGGTTTCTCCAAAGGTATGAATTTACTTAAATGCTTTCAATACATTTATGGAATGGTTTGTCATCTTCAAAAACGGGGAGAATGTTGACTCAAGGTCAATTAGGTCAATGTTGACTCACATCTAAATTGACTAAACCCGTGTTTTGATGATGACTAACCATTCCACATATTGGTGTGTAATGCTTCTACTTGAGTAATTTCAGATTAGTTATAGACACACTCCAATTGCCCTAACTTGCGCATCTCAAATTGGAGAAAAGACAAGTCAAAGTCATACAAGTGCATGTTTTTGTAATATGATGTATATCCATTAGAATCATGTTGTAAATCACTTGTAATGATTTTCTGACTTGTAATTAAGCTTAGAAAAATATCAGGAACAGTTAGATCGAATATTAGGGCACTTTTAATGCAACTTTGAAAATCAATTACAGGCACTTGATCGGTCCAGTTTCCCACCCTGAAACTCGACCGATCCACCTGGACTGATTTTCTAAAGATTGAATCGGTCCAGTTTCCCACCCTGAAACTCGACCGATCCACCTGGGTTGATTTTCTGAAGATTGCATCGGTCGAGTTGTGCACTCACAGAACTCGACCGATTGGGTAGTGGACTACTTGATCGGTCCAGTTACACCCATTGAAACTCGACCTAATGCACTGTACGGAAAAGTGCAAAAAAGTGCTACTAGCCGTTGTGGAGTTGCAACAAGTGAAAATATATCCGTTGTAAGCCAAAAAACGGCTAGTTTTCATTCACAAGTGTTCCCAAAGGCTAAGAGGCATCCCCAGCTATAAATAGGACCCCTTGGGCTTCATTCCAAGGTTGAGCATTCATTGCAAACTCTTTGTGAGGTTCCTATTCTATAGTTGAATGCTTCCTACAGCCTCCTCTCTCTCTCTAAGCTTAATCACTTGCAACATCCATTAGAGTGAGTGGGAGATTTGTAAGAGAGCTAGTTTTATATGTATATCTTGTGAGGCTCTCACTTCCACCACCTCCCCATCTCTCTTTTGCAACCATGAAGATGGAGGTTCTCTCTCTTGTCCAAGAGAGGTGAAGAAGAACAAGGGAAGGAGTCCCATGGTGAAGATCAAGGCAGAAGACTTGGAGCTAGAGTGGGTAAGCCCTTGCAAAAGGCAAAATACTCAAGCTCAAGTAGGTAAGACCTTGGTGGAAGCTTCTCCGAGTGAAGGTGAAGTCAAAGGCAGAAGATCCAAGAAGAGTGGGTAATTCCTACAAGGCCGAAGACTTGTGCAAGAGTGGGTAAGTCCTTGGAGAAGGCCGAAAACTCATGCAAAGTGGGTAAGTCCTTGGTAAGGTTGAAGACTCTTTGTATTGGATAGGTAAGTCCTTTGTTGATCATGTATTGTAAGTCTTATAAGTGAATATAAGAGTGCAATTGTTGGAAGTCCTAGAGGTTGACCTCTCTAGGAAAGTGGACTGACACACTTCTAGTTTGAAGTGTGGAACCACTCTAAATAGCTTGTCTAATTGGTGCATGTTCAATCTCTCTTATCCTTGCTATGCATGATTTAGTTGCACCCAAATTGCCTATTTAGCAACCTTATCTTGTCATATATTTTGAAGGTTTAATGAGTTCTGTTTAAGTGCTTTCAGCTCTATTCACACCCCCTCTAGAGCATCAAATCACCCATCTAGGATCCAACAAGTGGTATCAGAGCGGGTCTTCTCCAAGCATACTTCAACAAGTAGGAGAAGATGGGTGACTACCAAGGAGGGAGATTCTCGACCAGCCTTCCAATCTTTGATGGGAGCAACTTCCTCTATTGGAGAAGAAGACTTCAATTCTACATCCAAGGATCAAGTCTCGAGATGTGGCAAATGGTGAAAATCCCATACATTCTACCAAAGACAAATATTGAAGAATGGGATGAAGCCACCTTGATGAAAGCAACCTTGAATGCTAGAGCCATGCACATCCTATATGCCTCCATGACCCCCACCGAGTTCAACCAGATTTCCTTTTGTGAGACGGCCTATGAGGTATGGAGAAAGCTTTGCATCACTTATGAAGGGACAGATCAAGTGAAGGAAAGCAAAGTCTACATGCTCGAAGGGATGCTTGAGAACTTCAAGATGGGAAAGGAGGAGAGCATAGCCAACATGTACTCAAGGCTCAACACCATCTTGAATGGTCTTGTTGTTCTAGGACATCCTATGTCTAGTGGAGAGATCAACTCAAAGACCCTTAGAACTCTCCCCAAGAGGTGGGAATCCAAGGTGACTTCTATTGAAGAAGCAAGGTCTCTTAGGGATATTCCTATTGAAGAGCTCATTGGAAATCTACAAGCACATGAAGCCACACTTGACAAGAGGGAGGAATTAGAAAGACCAGAGGAGAAAGAGCTCAAGAGAATGAAGAAGGCTGAAATCAAAGCTCAAATCAAGGCTATTGTTGGTCAAGCTTCTCCATCCTCTCAAGTTGAAGAAGATGTCATGTACTCCAAGGGTAAACTCTATAAAGGCAAGTCCTCCTCCACCCGGTGCTTCACATGTGGAAAGAAGGGTCACTACAAGTAAGATTGCCCACAAGGCAAAAAGACCCATCTTCACATGAAGAAATGGAAATCAAGCTCAAGTGGCTCCTCCAACTCAAGCTCAAGTGAAGATTCATGTGAAGGATCAAGCTCAAGCTCTAGTGATGAAGGAGAATGCCATTTTTCCCTTATAGCGTCAACAAGTGAAGACTCAAGTGAGGGAAATCTAGACTCGTTAGATAAAGAATCTTTAATTGCTATTATTCATGATATTTGTGCCTCTTATAAGTCTTCTAAAAAGTAAAAGAAAAAGCTTGCTAAAATTGTTGATAATTTGCATATAGAACTAGATGATCTTGAATATGCTAATTCTTGCTTGCTTATTGATAAAAATAATTGTCTTATCCAAGTAGACTCTCTTAAACTTGAAAATGCTAGTTTACTTGATAAGATTAAATTTCTAGAAGCTCAACCTCTCATGCCTAGTTCTAATGAAGAGCATACTTTAATTGTTGATTCTCTCATGCATGACATTGGTGTTCTTAAATCTAAAAACAAGGACAAAGATTTTGTTTTGCATGAATTAGAAATAGAAAATGCCTCCTTGCTTACTAAAATCAATGTGCATGAATCTTGTTCTAGTTCTACTAATAGAGAGAATGATGTTGCTGCTCTTCATATTGATAGAGATTCTTATTTAACTAAAGCTCTTTTCTTAGAAAATGATCTTTTACATGCTAGAGATAATATTAATCATTTGTCTTCTACTATTGCTTCTCTTAAGATTGATAATGACAGTTTGAGATCTTCTTTGCAAAGATTCTTAGTTGGTAAAAAGAATCTTAATGATATCCTAACCATACTACTAAACAAATTGGTAGACATGGTTTAGGGTATGATAGTAGTCAAGGGAACAACAAAGATAAAGGACCTCCAATATTCCATGGAGAATCCTCTAGTTCCAAGACTATAGGCACATGCAACTATTGCAATGATTTTGGTCATTATTCTTTATGTTGTCCTTTTAGGAAAGCACCCAAGAGCAATAGGACTTGGGTTGCTAAGCTAACCCCTCCGGACCCAAAAACATGATTGGGGACCATTTCATCTTTCTTCTTGTAGGTACTTGGAAATGGATTGACTTGAGCTATTGAATTGCAAATTGACTTGTCAATCCACATGAAAGAAGAAAGGTGAGATGTGTAGAGGGTGACAACAAGTGGAAAAAGCAATGGTAAGCACAAAGGTAAAGGTTTTATTGCTTATAACCAATCCTAACTTGTTTTGTCAAGATGGTATGCACTATACATATGGTTTTTGAGTCAAAAGTGGTATTTTATGTTTCTCTTCACACTCTTGCTCAAAAACTATTTCTAATGCTTCTATAGTGCATTACTAACTTGCTCAGACATGTTTGGATATGGTTTGTATTTTTAGCATGCCTTTAAATATGTTTTTATGAAATATATATGACTTTTGACAGCTGCTCTGTCGGTCGAGTTTTCCCTATTGAAACTCGACCGTTTGGCACCAATGGGTGTTGCCAACAGATGTCATCGGTCGAGTTGTCAATGCTCAGAAATCGACCGATTACACTGTGCACAGAATATACATTTGGCTTATTGAGTGAGAATTTCCCTCTCAACTAGATTTTCTCAGCCAATAGCCTTATTCCTTTGCACTCCTTTGGTAACTTTATATATGCATATTGCAATGTTCTAAATGCCTATCTTTCTTACAACTCTATCTCTCTAATTTCTCTAAATTGGTATATCTATATCGTGCAATTACTTGTTTTGAGTTGTTTTGCAGGTTTTGATGATGAACTCTTTGGATCTCTTGGTTGTGTCTTAAATTGCTTCCGTTGTACTCTAACTTGCTACATCTATCTAGGTGTATATCTTGTTTTGATACAACCTTGAGGTTCTTAGGGGTAATCATCTTATGGTAAGGATGCATATCTAGTGAGTTATATCCTTTCATGCGTCTAAAATTGCATATCTCTTTGTTTGGATATATCTCTTCATCTACTCATAGCTTGCTCTTTAACTTGTGTATCTTTTGGTATCTCTTGCTATGATCTAGATCCTACTAGTAGTCCTAACTTGTGATATCATCTACTAGTAGCTCATATTCATGTAGTTCTAACCCTGTTTATAATTGGCATCTTTGATCATCTATATGTTATGCTTGTATCTTATCTCATACATGCTGAAGATTGTTCCTTAAATTGAATATCTACTATCCTGAGTTGCTTTCATAACATTGTGATGTAGGGTACATAGATCTACATGATATGTGGGAATTGGAGTATTTATGAATTTTTATGCAGATTTTGCTCCAGTTTCAGTTTTTGGTGCAAGACTAGTGTTTTTCATGCAGAAACGACCTTCTAAGCAAGACTCATCGCTTTTCCATGAGCTTTGATGGTTTTTTATCAAATTCCTTCATCTTGAGGGTCAATATTGCAACTTATTGTTTTTCTGTAGCACTTTATCTTGCATTTTTTTGGGTTGTTCAAGTATATGCTCTAACTTGCTTTTCTTTCTATGCTAGGACAAGCCCCTATCTGTGCTCTTCTACTCTCCTTATATATATTTGTATTATCTCCTTTCTCTTTAATAAGTGATGTTTCTTTTTTCTTCATAACCCCCACCTTTTTGAAATGACAAAGGGGGAGAAAGATGTGTCTTCTTTAAAAAAGAGGAAGAAGGTATGTCTTACATGAAGAAGAGAAGTATATTCATGTAAAGGGAGAAAGTAAAGGGGAGAAGACATATTTGTGTAGAACATATATGAGTAGAAGACATAGTATTCTATAAATGTTATGAAAGCTAACCATGCAGGAGAAATAACATCAATTGAGGGGGAGTATGAAAACTGCATGCGCATCAATTGAGGGGGAGCATATGAACTCCATTCTATTGAAGCCCCTATGTTTCTCCAAAGGTATGAATTTACTTAAAAGCTTTCAATACATTTATGGAATGGTTTGTCATCTTCAACAAGGGGGAGAATGTTGACTCAAGGTCAATT
Organism: Alisma plantago-aquatica; assembly: GCA_963693085.1. NCBI lineage: Eukaryota > Viridiplantae > Streptophyta > Magnoliopsida > Alismatales > Alismataceae > Alisma > Alisma plantago-aquatica. The sequence goes on along the minus strand of OY856415.1, from coordinate 49,425,549 downwards.
AGGTCAATGTTGACTCACGTCTAAATTGACTAAACCCGTGTTTTGATGATGACTAACCATTCCACATATTGGTGTCTAATGCTTCTACTTGAGTAATTTCAGATTAGGTATAGACACACTCCAATTGCCCTAACTTGCGCATCTCAAATTGGAGAAAAGACAAGTCAAAGTCATACAAGTGCATGTTTTTGTAATATGATGTATATCCATTAGAATCATGTTGTAAATCACTTGTAATGATTGTATGACTTGTAATTAATCTTAGAAAAATATCAGGAACACTTAGATCGAATATTAGAGCAATTTTAATGCAACTTTGAAAATCAATTACAGGCACTTGATCGGTCCAGTTTCCCACCCTGAAACTTGACCGATCCACCTGGACTGATTTTCTGAAGATTGAATCGGTCCAGTTTCCCACCCTGAAACTCGACCGATCCACCTGGGTTGATTTTCTGAAGATTGCATCGGTCGAGTTGTGCACTCACAGAAATCGACCGATTGGGTAGTGGACTACTTGATCGGTCCAGTTACACCCATTGAAACTCGACCTAATGCACTGTACGGAAATGTGCAGAAAAGTGCTACTAGCCGTTGTGGAGTTGCAACAAGTGAAAATATATCCGTTGCAAGCCAAAAAATGGCTAGTTTTCGTTCACAAGTGTTCCCAAAGGCTAAGAGGCATCCCCAGCTATAAATAGGACCCCTTGGGCTTCATTCCAAGGTTGAGCATTCATTGCAAACTCTTTGTGAGGTTCCTATTCTATAGTTGAGTGCTTCCTATAGCCTCCTCTCTCTCTCTAAGCTTAATCACTTGCAACATCCAGTAGAGTGAGTGGGAGATTTGTAAGAGAGCTAGTTTTATATGTATATCTTGGGAGGCTCTCACTTCCACCACCTCCCCATCTCTCTTTTGCAACCATGAAGATGAAGGTTCTCTCTCTTGTCCAAGAGAGGTGAAGAAGAATAAGGGAAGGAGTCCATTGGTGAAGATCAAGGAAGAAGACTTGGAGCTAGAGTGGGTAAGCCCTTGGAGAAGGAAAAAGACTCAAGCTCAAGTAGGTAAGACCTTGGTGGAAGCTTCTCCGAGTGAAGGTGAAGTCAAAGGCGGAAGATCCAAGAAGAGTGGGTAATTCCTACAAGGCCGAAGACTTGTGCAAGAGTGGGTAAGTCCTTGGAGAAGGCCGAAGACTCTTGCAAAGTGGGTAAGTCCTTGGTAAGGTTGAAGACTCTTTGTATTGGATAGGTAAGTCCTTTGTTGGTCATGTATTGTAAGTCTTATAAGTGAATATAAGAGTGCAATTGTTGGAAGTCCTAGAGGTTGACCTCTCTAGGCAAGTGGACTGACACACTTCTAGTTTGAAGTGTGGAACCACTCTAAATAGCTTGTCTAATTGGTGCATGTTCAATCTCTCTTATCCTTGCTATGCATGATTTAGTTGCACTCAAATTGCCTATTTAGCAACCTTATATTGTCATATATTTTGAAGGTTTAATGAGTTTTGTTTAAGTGATTTCAGCTCTATTCACCCCCCCTCTAGAGCATCAAATCACACATCTAGGATCCAACAAGTGGTATCAGAGCGGCTCTTCCCCAAGCATACTTCATGTTATGACCCATTCCAAGCTTAGTCAGTAAATATCTCGATTAGCATGAAACATGTTGATTAGTGTTGAGCATATTATTAAATAGCATGGTTGATTAAGATAAGCTAAGTCATGAATCAATAGTTGAGATTGAATCATTTGAGGGAATTAATAATAATAGCAATGTGGATCGTTAGGTTAATTAAGTTGAATTAAGTACTCACTAATGGATTTAGTGCTTTTATCAGGTGAGGCAGTCCAATTAGCATGTTTTCTTGCTTTGAGGTTGTAGGGAATCCCGTACTTGAAACGTTGCAAGAGAAATCATCCAAATCGGGCATCCGATGTACTAGATATGATGTTTTTAAGTCTTTTGGGCTGATTGTGCAAATTTTCCATTTTTTTTATTTGATCTTTATCTCTTTAAGAGGGTCGGGTACCCCTCTTCTCCTGTATTTCTTCCCGATTAATAGAACAGGAGCAGCCGCAAGCGGCGCTCTGTACCCCGCCCGACTTGCAGCTAGGTCAGAGGAGGGGGTGGCCATTTGGGCGTGATAGCTAGCGATCGAGCTTTCTTCACCTCCGTCTTCCATTCCTCCACCTTCTCCTTCCTCGACTTCGCCCCATCCAAGCAACCAAGCTGGTAGGGCGCCGGCTATTGGAGTTGCGGCCAAGCTGCAGCAGGGCGACGGCCAGGGGCTCTCCTGGGGCAGCCAACACCACCAAACGTCCACCTCGATTCCGTTTTTGAGGTCCAGGCTTGCAACCGCAGCCACGAACGAGATGACCACCTAGGACGATGCCCCTACCTAGCAGCAACTAGGGCGGCCGATCTGCTGCACTATAGCAGCTGTGTGTGCGAGCAACAGCAAAGGTTAGGGAAGGGTGGCTCCGGATCACCTAAGAACCAGCAAGCGTTGCCTCCACCTCCTTCCTCCATCCTTTCCTTCTCTACACTCAATTGTAGTGCCCAGCCTGCAAGAAGCGGCGCCCAAGCAGAAGGGGCGGCGCCCCAGCTAGCCCGAGAAGCAGTAGCTGCAACTACGATCTTGAACAGCCATGGGCGCTAGACAGCACCGAGGAACGATTCCTTGAACTCATCCTTGAGATCCAAACCGGATTCCGCTGCTTCCTGTCCCCAATCAGCAACCCAGGGTGCTTGATTTCAACATGTACGTGTGAGCATGGTACTGTTGGATTACTGTAGATTCAAATTGGGCAAATCCAAGGTTGAAGACAACCCTCTGGACGCGTTTCCGGACGAATCTGGACATCCCAAATCGCTGTGAGTAGGATTTCATTTATTTATCATTAATAAACTCAGGCATTTGAATATTTTATATTTTGTGCGCGAATTACGCTGATAACAGGCGTTATCAGGCGTCGGGCAGCGTTTGGCGTCGCCCGACCTTTTTAGTTCATAAAATGCTTCTAGACACTGTTATATCATTAAATTTAGCATTTGAACAGTATGGATTGAATCAGTAGATTTATATGGTTCATTGGAACCTAAATTGCTCATTTGAATGTTGAAATTAGAAATTCATGTCTAAAAATGGTATGATTTGGGTATGAACCCAGACAATGAAGATTTCTGATAAATTATCAAATGTACGATTTCAAAGTTGATATGAATAAATAAAATATGCATGAAAACCTTAATTGCATATATCTTTTGACGTTAATATGGGTAAATTGATATTTACATGAAATGGCACATTTCTCTGAAATATTACCAGAAATTCTCAAGTATTGTTATTAAATTATATTGTGATATGTAATTAACTCTTAATTGAGTTAAGTGATGCACAAACCAGGATTTGGGTTAATGTGCATGTTTTTCGAGAATTTTAGAGAATTGATAATTGTTGAGTATGATTCTCATATGTGAAGTAAATTTCTTTAATTTGTGCAATAAGATGTTCAATTGCATAAATTTGCTATGTATGTGCCAAATTGAAATAAGTCGGGTTATTTATGCATTTCTAATTTGTCTGAATGCATGGTATGAGAATTTCTCAGAAATTACAATGATTTGAAATATATTGCTCTGTCGGTTTAGAATGACAGTGTATTGTGATCTGATATGAAATCAGTAAATGTGATATTCCTGTTTAAGTGTTTATATGTTAATCAGTTAATAGACTTAGGTGCCCTAACACCGTAGAACCCCTTTGAGAGGTCTGCTTCTTAGGGGTGAAACTCGTGTTGCAACAATAACTGTGCGGAGTCACAGTGGCACGAGGACAGAGAGGCAGTGTTCAACAATAATCCGTGCGGAGTCACGGTGGCACTGGAGTAAATAGGGGTTATTCAACAATAATCTGTGCGGAGTCACGGTGGTAACCCAGTGAGACTCTCCTCCTGTGTACTCAGGTTAGAGGAGGAGTCTAGAGCACTCGGAGTTAGTGCAATGAGGCCGGAGAGCCTGTAGGCCGGAGAGCCTGTGGTCCTGTAGCAGAACAGGGCTGGCAGTCAGACTTAGCATTTCCCGGGTGTGTCGCTAAGTCTTGTACGGTGGGATCGTAGTTCGCTATGGATCTTTATATGCAGAGTACACTGCATATGATTAGGGCATAATAATAATATAAATATGTAATCATATAGGAACACAGTAAATTTAATATGTTAGAGATTTGAATTTCTGTGCCAATTCTTTATAATTGTTTATTTGTTTAAATATCTGATGTTGCTTAGAAATGAGATTGTTATATGTAAACCTGCTATGTCATTAGAACTGCCCTGCTTAGTACTGCACTTATCTTTATTTCAATTTTATATATCTGATGAGTTGTTTAGTGATAGCTAAATGAAATGCTATTCACTGAGCGAGTAGGCTCATCCCTCTACTCAAACATTTTCAGGTCAACATGAGCAACAGGAATCGGAAGGAACTTTTCATCCTAACGCTTAGTCTGTAGAAGGTATATGTAGTTAGTTTAGATAGAGGTCTCTTAGTCCTTTCCCCTCGATCCTTGGGACATGGTGTGGGTGAGAGAGAGTGTGTATGTGGAATGTGTATAAAGATGTAAATTAACTATTATGCTTACTTTCTGTTAAACTATGTTACATGTTGTAAACTCTGTTTACGTACTCTAACCAGTTTAATTGAAATGCTCCTGCAATAGTTTATTATGTTTTAGTTTACAGCAATAATCCGGATATCATTACGAGGTTTTAAAAAGAAGAAGTTCTCAGTGATTTGTTATGTGATAATCCCTCTGTCACGCCCTAATCTCGTGATTAGTGGTTAGTGTGAGATCGGGGTGTGACACTTCAACAAGTAGGAGAAGATGGGTGACTACCAAGGAGGGAGATTCTCGACCAGCCTTCCAATCTTTGATGGGAGCAACTTCCTCTATTGGAGAATAAGACTTCAATTCTACATCTAAGGATCAAGTCTCGAGATGTGGCAAATGGTGAAAAGCCCATACATTCTACCAAAGACAAATATTGAAGAATGGGATGAAGCCACCTTGATGAAAGCAACCTTGAATGCTAGAGCCATGCACATCCTATATGCCTCCATGACCCCCACCGAGTTAAACTGGATTTCCTCTTGTGAGATGGCCTATGAGGTATGGAGAAAGCTTTGCATCACTTATGAAGGGACAGATCAAGTGAAGGAAAGCAAAGTCTACATGCTCAAAGGGATGCTTGAGAACTTCAAGATGGGAAAGGAGGAGAGCATAGCCAACATGTACTCAAGGCTCAACACCATCTTGAATGGTCTTGTTGTTCTAGGACATCCTATGTCTAGTGGAGAGATCAACTCAAAGATCCTTAGAACTCTCCCCAAGAGGTGGGAATCCAAGGTGACTTCTATTGAAGAAGCAAGGTCTCTTAGGGATATTCCTATTGAAGAGCTCATTGGAAATCTACAAGCACATGAAGCCACACTTGACAAGAGGGAGGAATTAGAAAGACAAGAGGAGAAAGAACTCAAGAGAATGAAGAAGGCTGAAATCAAAGCTCAAATCAAGCTTCTCCATCCTCTCAAGTTGAAGAAGATGCCATGTACTCCAAGGGTAAACTCTATAAAGGCAAGTCCTCCTCCACCCGGTGCTTCACATGTGGAAAGAAGGGTGACTACAAGGAAGATTGCCCACAAGGCAAAAAGACCCATCTTCACATGAAGAAATGGAAATCAAGCTCAAGTGGCTCCTCCAACTCAAGCTCAAGTGAAGATTCATGTGAAGGATCAAGCTCAAGATCTAGTGATGAAGGAGAATGCCATTTTGCCCTTATAGCATCAACAAGTGAAGACTCAAGTGAGGTAAATCTAGACTCGTTAGATAAAGAATCTTTAATTGCTATTATTCATGATATTTGTGCCTCTTATAAGTCTTCTAAAAAGAAAAAGAAAAAGCTTGCTAAAATTGTTGATAATTTGCATATAGAACTAGATGATCTTGAATATGCTAATTCTTGCTTGCTTATTGATAAAAATGATTGTCTTAGCCAAGTAGACTCTCTTAAACTTGAAAATGCTAGTTTACTTGATAAGATTAAATTTCTAGAAGCTCAACCTCTCATGCCTAGTTCTAATGAAGAGCATACTTTAATTGTTGATTCTCTCATTCATGACATTGGTGTTCTTAAATCTAAAAACAAGGACAATGATTTTGTTTTGCATGAATTAGAAATAGAAAATGCCTCCTTGCTTGCTAAAATCAATGTGCATGAATCTTGTTCTAGTTCTACTAATAGAGAGAATGATGCTGCTGCTCTTCATATTGATAGAGATTCTTATTTAACTAAAGCTCTTTGCTTAGAAAATGATCGTTTGCATGCTAGAGATAATATTAATCAATTGTCTTCTACTATTGCTTCTCTTAAGCATGATAATGACAGTTTGAGATCTTATTTGCAAAGATTCTTAGTTGGTAAAAAGAATCTTAATGATATCCTACACCATACTACTAAACAAATTGGTAGACATGGTTTAGGGTATGATAGTAGTCAAGGGAACAACAAAGATAAAGGACCTCCAATATTCCATGGAGAATCCTCTAGTTCTAAGACTATAGGCACATCCAACTATTGCAATGATTTTGGTCATTATTCTTCATGTTGTCCTTTTAGGAAAACACCCAAGAGCAATAGGACTTGGGTTGCTAAGCTAACCCCTCTGGACCCAAAAACATGATTGGGGATCATTTCATCTTTCTTCTTGTAGGTACTTGCAAATGGATTGACTTGAGCTATTGAATTACAAATTGACTTGTCAATCCACATGAAAAAAGAAAGGTGAGATGTGTAGAGGGTGACAACAAGTGGAAAAAGCAATGGTAAGCACAAAGGTAAAGGTTTTATTGCTTATAACCAATCCTAACTTGTTTTGTCAAGATGGTATGCACTATACATATGGTTTTTGAGTCAAAAGTGGTATTTTATGTTTCTCTTCACACTCTTGCTCAAAAACTATTTCTAATGCTTCTATAGTGCATTACTAACTTTCTCATACATGTTTGGATATGGTTTGTATTTTTAGCATGCCTTTAAATATGTTTTTATGAAATATATATGCCTTTTGACAGCTGCTCTGTCGGTCGAGTTTTCCCTATTGAAACTCGACCGTTTGGCACCAATGGGTGTTGCCAACAGCTGTCATCGGTCGAGTTGTCAATGATCAGAACTCGACTGATTACACTGTGCACAGAATATACATTTGGCTTATTGAGTGAGAATTTCCCTCTCAACTAGATTTTCTCAGCCAATAGCCTTATTCCTTGGCACTCCTTTGGTACCTTTATATATGCATATTGCCATGTTCTAAATTCTTATCTTGCTTACAACTCTATCTCTCTAATTGCTCTAAATTGGTATATCTATATTGTGCAATTACTTGTTTTGAGTTGTTTTGCAGGTTTTGATGATGAACTCTTTGGATCTCTTGGTTGTGTCTTAAATTGCTTCCATTGTACTCTAACTTGCTACATCTATCTAAGTGTATATCTTGTTTTGATACAACCTTGAGGTTCTTAGGGGTAATCATCTTATGGTAAGGATGCATATCTAGTGAGTTATATCCTTTCATGCGTTTAAAATTGCATATATCTTTGTTTGGATATATCTCTTCATCTACTCATAGCTTGCTCTTTAACTTGTGTATCTTTTGGTATCTCTTGCTATGATCTAGATCCTACTAGTAGTCCTAACTTGTGATATCATCTACTAGTAGCTCATATTTATGTAGTTCTAACCCTGTTTATAATTGGCATCTTTGATCATCTATATGTTATGCTTGTATCTTATCTCATACATGCTGAAGATTGTTCCTTAAATTGAATATCTACTATCCTGAGTTGCTTGCATAACATTGTGATGCAGGGTACATAGATCTACATGATATGTGGGAATTGGAGTATTTATGAATTTTTATGCAGATTTTGCTCCAGTTTCAGTTTTTGGTGCAAGACTAGTGTTTTTCATGCAGAAACGACCTTCTAAGCAAGACTCATCACTTCGCCATGAGCTCTGATGGTTTTTGATCAAATTCCTTCATCTTGAGGGTCAATATTGCAACATATAGTTTTTCTGCAGCACTTTATCTTGCATTTTTTTGGGTTGTTCAAGTATATGCTTTAACTTGCTTTTATTTCTATGCTTGGAAAAGCCCCTATCTATGCTCTTCTACTCTCCTTATATATATTTGTATTATCTCCTTTCTCTTTAACAAGTTATGTTTCTTTTTTCTTCATAACCCCCACCTTTTTGAAATGACAAAGGGGGAGAAAGATGTGTCTACTTTTAAAAAGAGGAATATGGTATGTCTTACATGAAGAAGAGAAGTATATTCATGTAAAGGGAGAAGGTAAAGGGGAGAAGACATATATGTGTAGAACATATATGAGTAGAAGACATAGTATTCTATAAATGTTATGAAAGCTAACTATGCAGGAGAAATAACATCAATTGAGGGGGAGTATAAAAACTCCATGCGCATCAATTGAGGGGGAGCATATGAACTCCATTCTATTGAAGCCCCTAGGTTTCTCCAAAGGTATGAATTTACTTAAATGCTTTCAATACATTTATGGAATGGTTTGTCATCTTCAAAAAGGGGGAGAATGTTGACTCAAGGTCAATTAGGTCAATGTTGACTCACGTCTAAATTGACTAAACCCGTGTTTTGATGATGACTACCATTCCGCATATTGGTGTCTAATGCTTCTACTTGAGTAATTTCAGATTAGGTATAGACGCACTCCAATTGCCCTAACTTGCGCATCTCAAATTGGAGAAAAGACAAGTCAAAGTCATACAAGTGCATGTTTTTGTAATATGATGTATATCCATTAGAATCATGTTGTAAATCACTTGTAATGATTGAATGACTTGTAATTAAGCTTAGAAAAATATCAGGAACACTTAGATCGAATATTAGAGCACTTTTGATGCGATGATTTTGAGTCGCATTTATAGACCTTTTTCATATGTATTTTGTGCCTTAATTACTCATTTTTATGGATATTATTGCATAATTCACTTTATTTGGTCTTTGCTATCATTTTATATCAAATCCCCTTTGTTTTACTATTTTGAGCATTATTTATCATCTTATTATAAATTGTGTGGATTTACTTGGGCTTGTTGTGAAATTTCAGGAAAAACAAGTATCTGCTTCCGTCGATACCATCGACGGAAGTCGATACCATCGACCAAGCCACAGGTTGTCAGCCGAGAAGAGCAATACAGAGTCGATACCATCGACACCTAAGTCGATGGTATCGAGATCCCTTCAAGTTGCTGGCGAGGAAACTGTCGATACCATCGACCCAAGTCGATGCCATCGACACAAGGAGAGCTACAACGTCGCTAAACGACAACAACCGACGCTAAAGAAGTCGATACCATCGACACCTAAGTCGATGGTATCGAGATCACCACAGGCGCTCAGAATAAAAGAAAGGAAAGTTGTCGCTAATCCGCCGGGTCGATACCATCGACCCGCGTCGATGGTATCGACGCCGGCAGATATGCGTTGGATCTGTTTTGATCTCGATCGGACGGCTGTTGTTATTTGACGACCTAATTAGGGACTTATACCTAATGACGGCCGCCCAGATAGGGAGAGGATCTCATTTTTGGATTGCACGAGTGCCGAGTAGGAGAGAAAGGAGAACGGAGGCCGAGAAGCTCATCCCGGGTGATTCGGACGTTGCCGAAGACGATTTCCACCACCGACAGGCGGGGAAAGCTCGTATTCTACGCCAAGGATCCACCGGTTCTTCTCCGTTCAGGGGTTTTCCCATTTATTTCCCGTTTTTCTTATGAATTCCCCAATTTCTACCATGTATTCGTGTGAGATGAACATGAGAGGCTAAAACCCTCAATCTTTAGGACCGGGAGTAGCCCGGGAATGCATTGTATGACATTTTTATATCAATAATTCATATTTTTTCTCTCAAATCCGTGGTATAAATTCGTTTTCTCCATTTCTATTGTTATGCTTGATCACCATAATAATAATTTAACACCCTTAATCACTTCGACAGAAGGATTAACGGTTGAAAAGAGACGAATTCTACATTAATCAATAAAACCCTTGACAAAGGAGTTGTAAAATTAATGGTGGGAACTGAGAGATCGTTTATAATGCACTTAGTTTAGGGGAATGATTACTACGACGGTGGAATCAACCTAAATCTAAGTAGTGAATTACACCACGACAGTGGGTAATTCTGTTTTCAGGCCACTACCCGGATAGAGAGAGAAGTGTGAGGAATTATATAAAACCTAATACAATGTTGACCCGCGGTGAAACCGCCATCCTAAAGATATCCCTTTGAATTGATTAAATTAACCTTTAATCGATTGTTTTCTTTGTTTGATTTTTATTTTCTTTTTAATTTGAACATAAAACCCTACTTTGTTAATCAGTCTAGCTGATTGCGATTAGTTAGTAGAAGTCTCCAATAATTCACGTATCCCTGAGTTCGACTCGGGCCTCACAAGGCCTATATTACTCAACGCGTATACTTGCGTTTTAGCGCGTAGTAAAATACACATCAAGTTTTTGGCGCCGTTGCCGGGGATACGGCGAATTATTGGCACTTTGAGTGCTAAGAGCGGCCACTCTAGGCCACATTTTTTTTATTTATTTTAAAACAATTTCAAAAAAAAAATTCCTTTATTTCTCTATAATTGTGTTGACTCGTTCAAAGCATTGTACTGAACCCCTATTTCCATTTTTCAGGTACTTTGCATGGTGCACACACGTAGTCGAGACTACGTGAATCGCACACCTGAGGTTCCATCTACGGGACCAGAGGATGAGGACTACTACGAGGAGGAACACCACAGTGATATAAATTCTGAATCTGAGCAAGAACAAGAAGAAGTAATGGCTGAAGCACAGACAATATGGGAGAAGATCAAGGCGTCTTCTTCCTCGGCATCAAAGGGGCCTATAAAGAAACAGGGGCTAAACATACCTACATACAAGATCGACCCAACACTGATTAACTTGGTCAAATCCAACGCATTTCACGGACTGAAAAATGAAGATCCAGTGGCACACATTAGTCAGTTTGTGGAGAACTGCGATATGGTGAAGATAGATCGATTTCCGCAGGATGTGCTCTACCTCAAGTTATTCCCGAGTTCCTTGGCTGGAGTGGCAAGAGAGTGGCTTCATAACCTCGACGACGAGTTTGTTGAATCATGGGATCACATGGTGGAGGTTTTCTTCGAGAGGTTCTTCCCTCCTGAGAAGACCAATGATATGATCCGGAAGATCCACAATTTCACCCAACAGGCGGGTGAAACTTATTCTGAGACTTGGGAGCGATTCCAAGTCATGTTGAGGAGATGTCCACACCATGGACTGGACAAGGAAACCCATATGAAGATCTTCTACTTTGCTCTCTCCGAGCATGATAGAAGCAATTTGGACTCGGCTGGCTCCGGATTTTTCTTAAATAACACTGATACAAGATGCTGGGAAATACTGAAGAATATGGCACGAAAGCAATCTTGGGGGGAAAGAGAAAGAGGCCCAGTTCAGCAAGCAAGAGTTGCCAGTGAGTCAAAGGCAATGAGAGAGCTGAACGAGAAGATGGACCTTCTCGCAAAGAAGTTGCTGCAGAAGGAAGACAATGAGTCTGAGGATGAGGCTCAGGTCAAGTACATGAGGCAACAGCAGGGGTACAGGAATAACGATTATTCATGGCGGAAGGACAAGAAATTTTCATGGAAGGATCCAAATAACTTTCTGCAGGATCCGGACGCCAAACCTGCACCGGTCACGGAGGACAAGAGCACGGAGTTGCTAAATCAAGTCATAAAGCAAAATCAAGAGTTGATGAACACTTTTGGGCAGCAAATAAAGCAGCAGGGTGAATTTATGAACCAGTTTGGGCAGACTTTGCAGAGCCACGGGGCTCAAATGAGAACTATAGAGACTTCCATGGCGCAGATGGCAGGCGAGATTGCAAGCTTGAAGAAGCCGGCACATCTGGGTTTTCCGGGGAACACCAATGTTCCTGGGGGAAACCAACAGGCCAAGGCCATCTTATTGAGGAGCGGTAAGAAAGTGTTAAATCCAAGGGTGGATGACACAAGCACACTGTAGGACACAGTTGAAGAAGCAACAGTCAAAGAGCAGCCCGCACCTGTCATAGAGCAAATTGAGGACATAGCTGAAGATGGTAAGGAAGAACAAGCCACTGAGGAGGAACCACAGAAATTAACTCCCTATGTGCCACCTCATCAAAGGGAACATACCGTTCTGGTCCCCTATCCCAATAGTGCAAAAGCAAGAAAGGTGGATGCACAGTTTAAGAAATTTCTGGACAGCTTTAGGAAGTTATCAGTGAATATTCCTTTGCTAGAGGCGATTGAACAAATCCCGTCTTATGGGAAGTTTCTCAAAGATGTAATCACCAAGAAGAGAAAGATACCCGACACTGAGGTCGTGGTATTGAAGGAGCAAGTGAGTGCTTTTATTATGGGCACTTTTCCGCCAAAGAGACAGGATCCCGGTTGTTTCAATATTTCTTGCTTTATCGGGAAGTTCAAATTTGGCGAAGCACTTTGTGATTCTGGGGCAAGCATCAATCTGATGCCCCTTTCTACGTTCAAGAAACTTGGATTGAAGGAGTCGAGACCAAGTAACATGACCATCCAATTGGCCGATAATTCTGTGGTGAAATCGTATGGAATCTGTGAGGATGTTTTGGTAAAGGTAGACCGTTTTGTTTTTCCGGCTGATTTCGTCATTATGGAAATGCAGGACGAGCACGGAAATGAGTTACTACTTGGTCGCCCATTCCAAGCTACAGCTGATATGATCTTGGAGATGGGGAGAGGTCGCTTGACCTTGGGCATTGCGGATGATCGCTTTGAGATGGTCATGCCCAATGGTAATGCATCTAATAAAGCAAAAGCACATTGCAACATGGTTAAGCATGTGGAACGAAATATCTCACTTTGTCTTGGGAAGCCATTTTTGGATATGGCTCATGTTATGAGCAGGATAGATAATGGGACCCTAGCAGTGGACCTTATGGAGCAAACTAAAGTTGTCTCTTTATGCAAGGCTGTTGGGTTTCCAAATGATGAGAATGAGGACATTCCATCTTCATGGGAGGATGATGTGATTATTACTTCCGTCTTTGATGCATATCCGGAATTTCCTTTGGAGGCGTGTTTGTTAAATGTCACTTATGATTGGATGCGGAGTACTTCACTCAAGGAGTGCGCCAAAATGCTTCAAATGCTTCCATGTTTCTACACGAGGCATTATGAAGATTTGGGTACACTTCCCCCACCGCTACAATCATCTCTTATTTGCCCACCGGATCTGGAATTGAAGCCATTGCCCCCGCATATGAAGTACGTCTTTCTAGCTGAGGAGGGCAAGTTACCAGTAATTGTTTCTGCATACTTGAGTGTGGATGAGGAGGAGCAACTACTGATAGTGCTCAAGAACCACCGTGGAGCTTTTGGGTGGTCTGTGGCGGACATCAAGGGGATCTCCCCTACACTTTGCCAACACAAGATTCGGCTCGAGGAGGGAGCCAAGCCAGTCATACAGCCTCAAAGACGTCTAAATCCAAGCATGATGGAGGTTGTCAAGAAGGAAGTCATAAAGCTTCTTGCTGCAGGGATCATTTATTCCATATCCGATTCAACGTGGGTGAGTGCCACACAGGTAGTCCCTAAAAAGGGGGGAATCACTGTCACTACAAATCTTTTGAATGAACCTGTCACCACCCGATTGGTAACCGGGTGGAGTGTTTGCATTGACTACCGCCGATTGAATGCCGCAACTCTTAAAGATCATTTTCCATTGCCATTTATCGATCAGATTTTGGAACGTCTAGCTGGTCGGTCGCATTTTTGTTTTCTAGATGGCTATTCGGGGTACAACCAGATTTCTATTGATCCTTTGGATCAAGAGAAGTCTACGTTTACATGTCCCTATGGGACGTTTGCTTACCGCCGTATGTCGTTCGGTTTATGCAATGCGCCGACAACTTTTCAACGCTGCATGCTCGCCATATTCTCTGACATGGTAGAGCGGTGTCTTGAAGTTTTCATGGACGACTTCTCGGTGTATGGAGCGTCTTTTGATGAATGCCTTTATAACTTAGATAAGGTGTTGCAGCGGTGCGAGGACACACACTTGGTCCTCAATTGGGAGAAATGTCACATGATGGTGACGGAAGGAATTGTGCTAGGACACAAGGTGTCTAGCAAGGGTCTTGAGGTAGACCCCGTAAAAATTGAGGTGATTTCTAAGTTACCCCCACCAAATTCTGTAAAAGGGGTGAGAAGTTTTTTGGGACACGCCGGGTTTTATCGGCGATTTATTAAGGATTTTTCGAAAATCGCAAAGCCATTATCGGAATTGTTGGAAAAAGACGCAGTTTTTTATTTCAATGAGAAATGTCTTCACGCATTCGAGGTTTTGAAGGAGAAGTTGATTTCAGCTCCGGTTGTTCAAACGCCGGATTGGACAAAGCCATTCGAGTTGATGTGTGATGTGTCCGATTATGCTGTGGGAGCTGTTTTGGGGCAAAGGGTAGATAACAAGCCTGCTGTGATTTTCTACGCCTCAAAAACACTTAATGATGCTCAATTGAACTACACAACTACGGAAAAGGAGTTACTGGCCGTCGTGTTCGCCTTTGAAAAATTTCGGCAGTACTTAGTGGGTTCTAAGGTGGTTGTGTGGACTGATCACGCTGCAATAAAGTATTTGATGGAGAAGAAGGATGTGAAGCCTAGACTAATTAGGTGGATTTTGCTCCTACAAGAATTCGATATTGAAATCAAGGACAAGTCAGGAATTGAAAATGTGGTGGCCGACCACTTGTCTAGGTTAGAGAGGGTTGATGAACAAGGTTTGCACATACCCACTACCGAGACCTTTCCCGATGAGCAACTTTTAAAAATTGATTCTAAAGAACCATGGTTTGTGGAAATTGTGAATTATTTGGCTTGCGGGATCATCCCGGAGGATTGGTCCTATCAAGAGAAAAAGAAATTCTTTCATTCATTGAGATATTATTTTTGGGATGACCCGATTCTCTTGAAGCAGTGCAGGGATGGTATTCTTCGCAGGTGCGTGCCGGAGGTGGAGTACGAGAGTGTTCTCCACCACTGTCATGCGTCGCCTACAGGAGGACACCATGCTAGCTCACGGACAGCAGCTAAGGTGTTGGAGAGCGGCCTTTATTGGCCCACTTTGTTCCGGGATGCCTATGATTTTGTTAGGCAATGTGACCCGTGCCAGCGCGCAGGTAACATCTCAAGGAGACAGGAAATGCCCCTGAATGTATTTCAGGAAGTTGAGGTATTTGATTTATGGGGCATTGACTTCATGGGACCCTTTTTGTCCTCAAATTCAAATCTTTATATCTTACTTGCTGTAGATTATGTGTCGAAGTGGGTGGAGGCAATCCCCACAAGGACTAATGATTCGAACGTAGTGTGCAGGTTTGTCAAAGAGAACATTTTCTACAGGTTCGGGATTCCCCGAATGATCATAAGTGACGGAGGCACACATTTTCGAAATCAGAAATTCGTGACACTTTTAAAGAAATATGGGGTCAAGCACAACATCGGCACCCCATATCATCCACAGACGCAAGGACAAGTGGAGGTATCAAATAGAGAAATCAAGAAGATTTTAGAAAGGACCGTAGAATCCACAAGGAAGAATTGGAGTGTATTGCTACCGGACGCGCTTTGGGCTTATCGAACGGCGTACAAAACACCTATAGGCACCACACCTTTTAGGTTGGCGTACGGCCGGGCTTGCCATCTTCCGGTGGAATTAGAGCACAAGACCTATTGGGCGCTAAGAAGGCTGAACTTGCGCTATGATGAGGCCAGGAGAAAAAGGCTGTTTGAATTGAATGAATTGGATGAGCTACGCATGACGGCGTATGAGAATGCCCGCATCTACAAAGAGCGCACAAAGCTGATCCACGATCGCCATATTGAGATGCGCACGTTCAAGAAGGGAGACAGCGTTCTATTGTTCAACTCTCGTCTCAAACTGCATCCCGGGAAGCTGAAATCCCGGTGGAGTGGACCCTTCATTGTGGAAGAGGTGAAACCGCACGGAGCGATTCTCGTGCGTGATGGAGATGCCACGTTCTTGGTGAACGGGCAACGCTTGAAGTTGTATTTTGGTGAGAATTACAAGAGGAAAGTGAATGAGGTCAAACTCATTTCACTTGTGCATGAATGAGATGAAGGGAAGACGTCTAGCCTAAGACGCTAAACAAGGGCGCTTGTTGGGAGGCAACCCAACCATCGGTACACTAGGATAGTTTAATTTTAGTCATAGATTGCTTTTATTTCGTTTGAATTTTAGTTTAAAAATGATACCTTGATCCGTTTGTTGAATGTGCAGGCACAGGCAGGGTCGATACCATCGACACACCCGTCGATGGTATCGACATGGGTTCAGGTTGACACCAGCAAAAATTGCACTGCGTCAATACTATCGACACCCCCGTCGATGGTATCGACATGGTCATAGACAGGTCGCAATAAAAGTGTCGATGGTATTGACACCCCAGTCGATACCATCGAGATCTCTGGAGATATTCAGACGAATTTTGCTCAGTCAACTCGATACCATCGACGGCCTCGTCGATGGTATCGACATCATCACAGGTTGAATGCAGCCTCGTCGATGGTATCGACATCATCACAGGTTGAATGCAACACAACGGCGGTGTCGCAATAAAAGCAAGTCGATACCATCGACATCTGTCGATGGTATCGACGGACATGTCACCGATCCGCATACAGACATCGACGCCGATCGCAACAGCCACGTCAGCGATCCGGGTGCTGCGTCGATACCATCGACTTCCGTCGATGGTATCGACACGTCAGCAATCCGGGTTTCTCGATCCAGCAAACGTCAGCCGTCGATACTTGCGAGGTAGGTGGATACCCGCGAGATGTGTCGATACCATCGACCAGCGTCGATGGTATCGACGGGTCAACAGGGGCGCCGATCAAGCCTATTTAAGGGGACTTGCAACGTCACTTGACGTCACACCTTCAGAGCAAGTATCCTCCTTTGCGCCGAGCACTCCCCCGAGCCCTCCAAGACTGAAGAGAAGCGTCATCGAGCGGAGATCTTCATCGAGCAGAGAATTTCTTCTCCATCTTCACCGAGCTCTTTTCTTCTAATCCCATCTTTCTCGCAACCATGGTGCACACCGCCAGAGCGTCGTCCTCAAGCGCTCACCCTTTGGAGATCGAGGAGTTTGTTCCTCCCCCACCCGCTTCCATCCCTCGTCCACGCCTAATTCATGCCAACATGGATGTGAGGAAGGTTTACGAGGATATTATGAAGCGAAAGTTCAAGCCCACCCGGTATGTGGACCGGGGCATGATCCAGGAGCTGGGGTTCGAGGCCAACTTGGCCTATGTGTTGGCCGGGCAAGCGCGGCACACCAATCGCCTTTATGAGATCGACTGTCACGCGGATGGGCAGCCGTTTTTCGGCGAATGGCCCACATACAAGGAACTGGTGGCTGAGTTCATGGCGTCTCTTGATATCTGCGTCGTACCAAATGACGTGGTACCATCGGACCAGACGTGGATCAGGGGAAGGGTGTCGTTCCGACTCTTCAACAACAATTACAACATCACGTTGAAGCAGTTCAACGACATCTTCAACTGGAACCACAGCCGCAACGATCACCGAAGCCCCGACGCCCGCACCGACTACGACAAAATCTTCACCGAGCTAGTTACAGTGCCGGCAGGAAAGACTGTGAGCTACCATAATGCAGCGGTAGCGGATTTTGAGCACCCGTTCGTCCGGGTCCTGCATAGGATGTTGAGCTTGACTTTCTTCGCTCGAAGCGATCTTGCTTTGAGCAAGTTTCAGGAGAGTGACATGTTCTTTCTCTACGCACTCCTGAAACATCAAGAGTGCAACTGGGGGGCGTTCTGGCTACAGCGCGTCCTGGCGGTGAAGAGGAGCACAAGGAAGGCTCCAATCCATTTTGGTGGTCTTGTCACCAAGTTGGCGCTTTACTTGGGGCTGAACCTTCAGTCCATGACTCTGATCTTTACGAGGAGCAAGGTGAACATGCAACATTTGCACCGTTCAAACCTTATTCTTTTTCGGGACGGGTTGGCGTACGCTCATTGCCACATCAACCAAGCTTATCAGGAGAGCTCCCTACCGGACGACGTCTTCAACATAGAGGGCAAGCAGCACTTCCGGTGGCCAATCATAGCCATCGAGTCCTCCGAGGAAGACGGCGGTGGTGACGAGCAAGAAGGCGAGGCTGCAGAGGAAGAGGAGGCTTTCACACCTCTTCGAGCATGTGTGGCACCACGGAAGCGTCCTAGGATGCATCCGGGTGCATCTTCATCATCTCAGCCCCCGCCGCCATCACCACAGTATGAGCAGCCATCCGTGGATCCCTATTCCATGCAGGAGATGTACACCATGTTGCAGGACATCCAGCAGACTCAGCAGCAGCACATGGGTATGTATACCGGCATTCATGAGACTACGAGCCGGGTACTTGACAACCAACGGGCTATGTTCGAGAATGAGCGGCTCATCCTCGCCAACCAAGAGCAAATGCACACCCGGTTGCAGCGGATAGAGACGCAACAGGAGCCCTTCTTTGACCATTACTGGAGTCAAGACTACTTTGGAGGCTATCCACAGCCTCCGCCGAGGACCCAATATGATCCAAGCTTCCAGGGGGAGTACCCGTCTTGGGATCCTACGGCACCGCAATACCCACCACCGCCTCCGCAAGATTGATCAGGGTATCACTGTTCCACCCTTAAGTTGGTTTTTGACTATGAGGTCATAGTCGATTTCAAGCTTAGGGGGGTGGTTGGAACAGCTCTATCTTTTATCTTTTCTTTAGTTATTTTTAGTTTTTGCTTTAATTTGTTCTTGCAATTTCAGTTTTTGTTTAGGATCCACATCTATCTAGTGTAATTGTGGATGTCTTAAAAATTGTCATCTCGTTTTTTTTTCATGGGAAATTTAAGGGAATTTCAAAATTTCTGGGTCTTTTGGATAGCTTAACTTGGTTGTCCTTGGGAAACTTGTCCTATGAAAATGATTGATTATGTCAACTCTAAAGCAATATGTCACACCCACACCCCCCATTGACTCATGAAAAGTGGATAGTAACGGTTGTTTGAGCCTAACCTAATCAAATGGTAATGAGACCTTAATTGGATATACGAGAAAGAACCCTTTGAACTACTACACATGTCAGTAAGGAGGGACACATGATATTTTTCTAAGGTTCAGTAACTTAATCTTGTGATCATTCCACTTCATATTTTTCTATAATCCACCAAAGAATTGGAAGTAAAGTACAGTTTTAATTCCTCCTTGCGTGCATAGCATGTAGATAGGATTTGCATTGTTATTTTCATACTTTTGCATAAAATGAAAAAAAAAAGTATAGTGATTCATGCACATTACATTTAGGTGCATGTCATGTAGTTGCACTCATAACTTTCATGATTTTCACGCATAAGCACACCATGTACATCAGGTTGTCTTGAAAAGTGATCTAAATTGTTCCATATGTTCCATACCCTCGAAATAGTACAAAGATTTCCAATCATGAAGAAAATAGCCTAACACATGTATCTCTAAGCAATTATGAATATGTGGGCTAAGAGGCTAAAAGAAAAAAAAATCTGAAAATCTGAAAAAAAATATTTGAAAAAAAAAGAGAATTTAGAAGGAAATGGAATAAGAGGGAGAAAGGAACATGATATCACTTGCATAACAAGGAAACTGAGTACATGATGTGGCTTAATTAGATTTCTATCTCTTTTTGAGGTGGAAGGTTAGTGCATGCATCATTCCACCCAATTTTAAGCATTAGGGCATTTTCAATGTGCATTTGCATCATTTAGGGCATTTTGTTGTATGCATTTTGAAATTGTGTAATACTTCCAAATTCTTCCATGAACCACCCATTCCATCCACCCGTTGCTCGGATTGGTAGGCCACCGTGATTTTCTCCTCACTCATGTTTATCAGGAGAACTGCTTCCATGTAGATGGTAGTTAGGGCGAGCAACGTAGTGTAGGCGATCACAAGATGCACTAATGCTGAATCGGCAAATTTTATTATGTTAACTGACTTATGTGATAGTGTTCATCGGTTTGAAGGATAATTTCTCTTATTGATGATTATTGTCGCCTTTAGGGTAATTACTGTTCTGTGATTAGGAAAGGCCGGTTTGAGAACGCTCAGTGGGAGTCATGTGGAATGTGGGGTGCTGTGTTGATTTTTAGTTGACATCTGCAATCTTATTCTAAAAGATTAGTTGCTCGAGGGCGAGCAATGTTTAAGCTTAGGGGAGTTTGATGCGATGATTTTGAGTCGCATTTATAGACCTTTTTCATATGTGTTTTGTGCCTTAATTACTCATTTTTATGGATATTATTGCATAATTCACTTTATTTGGTCTTTGCTATCATTTTATATCAAATCCCCTTTGTTTTACTATTTTGAGAGTTATTTATCATCTTATTATAAATTGTGTGGATTTACTTGGGCTTGTTGTGAAATTTTAGGAAAAACAAGTATCTGCTTCCGTCGATACCATCGACGGAAGTCGATACCATCGACCAAGCCACAGGTTGTCAGCCGAGAAGAGCAATACAGAGTCGATACCATCGACACCTAAGTCGATGGTATCGAGATCCCTTCAAGTTGCTGGCGAGGAAACTGTCGATACCATCGACCCAAGTCGATGACATCGACACAAGGAGAGCTACAGCGTCGCTAAACGACAACAACCAACGCTAAAGAAGTCGATACCATCGACATCTAAGTCGATGGTATCGAGATCACCACAGGCGCTCAGAATAAAAGAAAGGAAAGCTGTCGCTAATCCGCCGGGTCGATACCATCGACCCGCGTCGATGGTATCGACGCCGGCAGATATGTGTTGGATCTGTTTTGATCTCGATCGGACGGCTGTTGTTATTTGACGACCTAATTAGGGACTTATACCTAATGACGGCCGCCCAGATAGGGAGAGGATCTCATTTTTGGATTGCACGAGTGCCGAGGAGGAGAGAAAGGAGAACGGAGGCCGAGAAGCTCATCCCGGGTGATTCAGACGCTACCCAAGACGATTTCCACCACCGACAGGCGGGGAAAGCTCGTGTTCTACACCAAGGATCCACTGGTTCTTCTCCGTTCAGGGGTTTTCCCATTTATTTCCCGTTTTTCTTATGAATTCCCCAATTTCTACCATGTATTCGTGTGAGATGAACATGAGAGGCTAAAACCCTCAATCTTTAGGACCGGGAGTAGCCCGGGAATGCATTGTATGACATTTTTATATCAATAATTCATATTTTTTCTCTCAAATCCGTGGTATAAATTCGTTTTCTCCATTTCTATTGTTATGCTTGATCACCATAATAATAATTTAACACCCTTAATCACTTCGACAGAAGGATTAACGGTTGAAAAGAGACGAATTCTACATTAATCAATAAAACCCTTGACAAAGGAGTTGTAAAATTAATGGTGGGAACTGAGAGACCATTTATAATGCACTTAGTTTAGGGGAATGATTACTATGATGGTGGAATCAACCTAAATCTAAGTAGTGAATTACACCACGACAGTGGGTAATTCTGTTTTCAGGCCACTACCCGGATAGAGAGAGAAGTGTGAGGAATTATATAAAACCTAATACAATGTTGACCCGCTGTGAAACCGCCATCCTAAAGATATCCCTTTGAATTGATTAAATTAACCTTTAATCGATTGTTTTCTTTGTTTGATTTTGATTTTCTTTTTAATTTGAACACAAAACCCTACTTTGTTAATCGGTCTAGCTGATTGCGATTAGTTAGTAGAAGTCTCCAATAATTCATGTATCCCTGAGTTCGACTCGGACCTCACAAGGCCTATATTACTCGACGCGTATACTTGCGTTTTAACGCGTAGTAAAATACACGTCAACTTTTAATGCAACTTTGAAAATCAATTACAGGCACTTGATCGGTCCAGTTTCCCACCCTGAAACTCGACCGATCCACCTGGACTGGTTTTCTGAAGATTGAATTTGTCTAGTTTCCCACCCTGAAACTCGACCGATCCACCTGGGTTGATTTTCTGAAGATTGCATCGGTCGAGTTGTGCACTCACAGAACTCGACCGATTGGGTAGTGGACTACTTGATCGGTCCAGTTACACCCATTGAAACTTGACCTAATGCATTGTACGGAAAAGTGCAGAAAAGTGCTACTAGCCGTTGTGGAGTTGCAACAAGTGAAAATAAATCTGTTGCAAGCCAAAAAATGGCTAGTTTTCGTTCACAAGTGTTCCCAAAGGCTAAGAGGCATCCCCAGCTATAAGTAGGACCCTTTGGGCTTCATTCTAAGGTTGAGCATTCATTGCAAACTCTTTGTGAGGTTCCTATTCTATAGTTGAGTGCTTCCTACAGCCTCCTCTCTCTCTCTAAGCTTAATCACTTGCAACATCCATTAGAGTGAGTGGGAGATTTGTAAGAGAGCTAGTTTTATATGTATATCTTGTGAGGCTCTCACTTCCACCACCTCCCCATCTCTCTTTTGCAACCATGAAGATGAAGGTTCTCTCTCTTGTCCAAGAGAGGTGAAGAAGAACAAGGGAAGGAGTCCCTTGGTGAAGATCAAGGCAGAAGACTTGGAGCTAGAGTGGGTAAGCCCTTGGAGAAGGCAAAAGACTCAACCTCAAATAGGTAAGACCTTGGTGGAAGCTTCTCCGAGTGAAGGTGAAGTTAAAGGCGGAAGATCCAAGAAGAGTGGGTAAGTCCTTGGAGAAGGCCGAAGACTCTTGCAAAGTTGGTAAGTCCTTGGTAAGGTTGAAGACTCTTTGTATTGGATAGGTAAGTCCTTTGTTGGTCATGTATTGTAAGTCTTATAAGTGAATATAAGAGTGCAATTGTTGGAAGTCCTAGAGGTTGACCTCTCTAGGCAAGTGGACTGACACACTTCTAGTTTGAAGTGTGGAACCACTCTAAATAGCTTGTCTAATTGGTGCATGTTCAATCTCTCTTATCCTTGCTATGCATGATTTAGTTGCACTCAAGTTGCCTATTTAGCAACCTTATCTTGTCATATATTTTGAAGGTTTAATGATTTTTTTTTAAGTGCTTTCAGCTCTATTCACACACCCCCCCTCTAGAGCATAAAATCACCCATCTAGGATCCAACAAGTGGTATCAGAGCGGGTCTTCTCCAAGCATACTTCAACAAGTAGGAGAAGATGGGTGACTACCAAGGAGGGAGATTCTCGACCAGCCTTCCAATCTTTGATGGGAGCAACTTCCTCTATTGGAGAAGAAGACTTCAATTCTACATCCAAGGATCAAGTCTCGAGATGTGGCAAATGGTGAAAAGCCCATACATTCTACCAAAGACAAATATTGAAGAATGGGATGAAGCCACCTTGATGAAAGCAACCTTGAATGCTAGATCCATGCACATCCTATATGCCTCCATGACCCCCACCGAGTTCAACCGGATTTCCTCTTGTGAGATGGCCTATGAGGTATGGAGAAAGTTTTGCATCACTTATGAAGGGACAGATCAAGTGAAGGAAAGCAAAGTCTACATGCTCAAAGGGATGCTTGAGAACTTCAAGATGGGAAAGGAGGAGAGCATAGCCAACATGTACTCAAGGCTCAACACCATCTTGAATGGTCTTGTTGTTCTAGGACATCCTATGTCTAGTGGAGAGATCAACTCAAAGATCCTTAGAACTCTCCCCAAGAGGTGGGAATCCAAGGTGACTTCTATTGAAGAAGCAAGGTCTCTTAGGGATATTCCTATTGAAGAGCTCATTGGAAATCTACAAGCACATGAAGCCACACTTGACAAGAGGGAGGAATTAGAAATACAAAAGGAGAAAGAACTCAAGAGAATGAAGAAGGCTGAAATCAAAGCTCAAATCAAGGCTATTGTTGGTCAACCTTCTCCATTCTCTCAAGTTGAAGAAGATGCCATGTACTCCAAGGGTAAACTCTATAAAGGCAAGTCCTCCTCCACCCGGTGCTCCACATGTGGAAAGAAGGGTCACTACAACGAAGATTGCCCACAAGGAAAAAAGACCCATCTTCACATGAAGCAATGGAAATCAAGCTCAAGTGGCTCCTCCAACTCAAGCTCATGTGAAGGATCAAGCTCAAGCTCTAGTGATGAAGGAGAATTCCATTTTGCCCTTATAGCGTCAACAAGTGAAGACTCAAGTGAGGTAAATCTAGACTCGTTAGATAAAGAATCTTTAATTGCTATTATTCATGATATTTGTGCCTCTTATAAGTCTTCTAAAAAGAAAAAGAAAAATCTTGCTAAAATTGTTGATAATTTGCATATAGAACTAGATGATCTTGAATATGCTAATTTTTGCTTGCTTATTGATAAAAATGATTGTCTTAGCCAAGTAGACTCTCTTAAACTTGAAAATGCTAGTTTACTTGATAAGATTAAATTTCTAGAAGCTCAACCTCTCATGCCTAGTTCTAATGGAGAGCATACTTTAATTGTTGATTCTCTCATGCATGACATTGGTGTTCTTAAATCTAAAAACAAGGACAATGATTTTGTTTTGAATGAATTAGAAATAGAAAATGCCTCCTTGCTTGCTAAAATCAATGTCCATGAATCTTGTTCTAGTTCTACTAATAGAGAGAATGATGTTGATGCTATTCATATTGATAGAGATTCTTATTTAACTAAAGCTCTTTGCTTAGAAAATGATCTTTTGCATGCTAGAGATAATATTAATCAATTGTCTTCTACTATTGCTTCTCTTAAGCATGATAATGATAGTTTGAGATCTTCTTTGCAAAGATTCTTAGTTGGTAAAAAGAATCTTAATGATATCCTACACCATACTACTAAACAAATTGGTAGACATGGTTTAGGGTATGATAGTAGTCAAGGGAACAACAAAGATAAAGGACCTCCAATATTCCATGGAGAATCCTCTAGTTCCAAGACTATAGGCACATGCAACTATTGCAATGATTTTGGTCATTATTCTTCATGTTGTCCTTTTAGGAAAGCACCCAAGAGCAATAGGACTTGGGTTGCTAAGCTAACCCCTCCGGACCCAAAAACATGATTGGGGACCATTTCATCTTTCTTCTTGTAGGTACTTGCAAATGGATTGACTTGAGCTATTGAATTGCAAATTGACTTGTCAATCCACATGAAAGAAGAAAGGTGAGATGTGTAGAGGGTGACAACAAGCGGAAAAAGCAATGGTAAGCACAAAGGTAAAGGTTTTATTGCTTATAACCAATCCTAACTTGTTTTGTCAAGATGGTATGCACTATACATATGGTTTTTGATTCAAAAGTGGTATTTTATGTTTCTCTTCACACTCTTGCTCAAAAACTATTTCTAATGTTTCTATAGTGCATTACTAACTTACTCAGACATGTTTGGATATAGTTTGTATTTTTAGCATGCCTTTAAATATTTTTTTATGAAATATATATGCCTTTTGATAGTTGCTCTGTCGGTCGAGTTTTCCCTATTGAAACTCAATCGTTTGGCACCAATGGGTGTTGCCAACAGCTGTCATCGGTCGAGTTGTCAATGCTCAGAACTCGACCGATTACATTGTGCACAGAATATACATTTGGCTTATTGAGTGAGAATTTCCCTCTCAACTAGATTTTCTCAGCCAATAGCCTTATTCCTTGGCACTCCTTTGGTACCTTTATATATGCATATTTCCATGTTATAAATGCATATCTTGCTTACAACTCTATCTCTCAAATTGCTCTAAATTGGTATATCTATATCGTGCAATTACTTGTTTTGAGTTGTTTTGCAGGTTTTGATGATGAACTCTTTGGATCTCTTGGTTGTGTCTTAAATTGCTTCCATTGTAGTCTAACTTGCTACATCTATCTAGGTGTATATCTTGTTTTGATACAACCTTGAGGTTCTTAGGGGTAATCATCTTATGGTAAGGATGCATATCTAGTGAGTTATATCCTTTCATGCGTCTAAAATTGCATATCTCTTTGTTTGGATATATCTCTTCATCTACTCATAGCTTGCTCTTTAACTTGTGTATCTTTTGGTATCTCTTGCTATGATCTAGATCCTACTAGTAGTCCTAACTTGTGATATCATCTACTAGTAGTTCATATTCATGTACTTCTAACCCTATTTATAATTGGCATCTTTGATCATCTATATGTTATGCTTGTATCTTATCTCATACATGCTCAAGATTGTTCCTTAAATTGAATATCTACTATCTTGAGTTGCTTGCATAACATTGTGATGCAGGGTACATAGATCTACATGATATGTGGGAATTGGAGTATTTATTAATTTTTATGCAGATTTTGCTCCAGTTTCAGTTTCTGGTGCAAGACTAGTGTTTTTCATGCAGAAACGACCTTCTAAGCAAGACTCATCGCTTTGCCATGAGCTCTGATGGTTTTTGATCAAATTCCTTCATCTTGAGGGTCAATATTGCAACTTATTATTTTTCTGCATCACTTTATCTTGCATTTTATTGGGTTGTTCTAGTATATGCTTTAGCTTGCTTTTATATCTATGCTTGGACAAGCCCCTATCTATGCTCTTCTACTCTCCTTATATATATTTGTATTATCTCCTTTCTCTTTAACAAGTTATGTTTCTTTTTTCTTCATAACCCCCACCTTTTTGAAATGACAAAGGGGGGGAAAGATGTGTCTTCTTTTAAAAATAGGAAGAAGGTATGTCTTACATGAAGAAGAGAAGTATATTCATGTAAAGGGAGAAGGTAAAGGAGAGAAGACATATATGTGTAGAACATATATGAGTAGAAGACATAGTATTCTATAAATGTTATGAAAGCTAACCATGCAGGAGAAATAACATCAATTGAGGGGGAGTATGAAAACTCCATGCGCATCAATTGAGGGGGAGCATATGAACTCCATTCTATTGAAGCCCCTAGGTTTCTCCAAAGGTATGAATTTACTTAAATGCTTTCAATACATTTATGGAATGGTTTGTCATCTTCAAAAAGGGGGAGAATGTTGACTCAAGGTCAATTAGGTCAATGTTGACTCACGTCTAAATTGACTAAACCCGTGTTTTGATGATGACTAACCATTCTGCATATTGGTGTCTAATGCTTCTACTTGAGTAATTTCAGATTAGGTATAGACACACTCCAATTGCCCTAACTTGCGCATCTCAAATGGGAGAAAAGACAAGTCAAAGTCATACAAGTGCATGTTTTTGTAATATGATGTATATCCATTAGAATCATGTTGTAAATCACTGGTAATGATTGTATGACTTGTAATTAAGCTTAGAAAAATATCAGGAACACTTAGATCGAATATTAGAGCACTTTTAATGCAACTTTGAAAATCAATTACAGGCACTTGATCGGTCCAGTTTCCCACCCTGAAACTCGACCGATCCACGTGGACTGATTTTCTGAAGATTGAATTGGTCCAGTTTCCCACCCTGAAACTCGACCGATCCACCTGGGTTGATTTTCTGAAGATTGCATCGGTCGAGTTGTGTACTCACAGAACTCGACCGATTGGGTAGTGGACTACTTGATCGGTCCAGTTACACCCATTGAAACTCGACCTAATGCATTGTACGGAAAAGTGCAGAAAAGTGCTACTAGCCGTTGTGGAGTTGCAACAAGTGAAAATATATCTGTTGCAAGCCAAAAAAACGGCTAGTTTTCATTCACAAGTGTTCCCAAAGGCTAAGAGGCATCCCCAGCTATAAATAGGACCCCTTGGGCTTCATTCCAAGGTTGAGCATTCATTGCAAACTCTTTGTGAGGTTCCTATTCTATAGTTGAGTGCTTCCTACAGCCTCCTCTCTCTCTCTAAGCTTAATCACTTGCAACATCCATTAGAGTGAGTGGGAGATTTGTAAGACATCTAGCTTTATATGCATATCTTGTGAGGCTCTCACTTCCACCACCTCCCCATCTCTCTTTTGCAACCATGAAGATGAAGGTTTTCTCTCTTGTCCAAGAGAGGTGAAGAAGAACAAGGGAAGGAGTCCCTTGGTGAAGATCAAGGCAGAAGACTTGGAGCTAGAGTGGGTAAGCCCTTGGAGAAGGCAAAAGACTCAAGCTCAAGTAGGTAAGACCTTGGTGGAAGCTTCTCCGAGTGAAGGTGAAGTTAAAGGTGGAAGATCCAAGAAGAGTGGGTAATTCCTACAAGGCCGAAGACTTGTGCAAGAGTGGGTAAGTCCTTGGAGAAGGCCGAAAACTCTTGCAAAGTTGGTAAGTCCTTGGTAAGGTTGAAGACTCTTTGTATTGGATAGGTAAGTCCTTTGTTGGTCATGTATTGTAAGTCTTATAAGTGAATATAAGTGTGCAATTTTTGGAAGTCCTAGAGGTTGACCTCTCTAGGAAAGTGGACTGACACACTTCTAGTTTGAAGTGTGGAACCACTCTAAATAGCTTGTCTAATTGGTGCATGTTCAATCTCTCTTATCCTTGCTATGCATGATTTAGTTGCACTCAAGTTGCCTATTCAGCAACCTTATCTTGTCATATATTTTGAAGGTTTAATGATTTTTGTTTAAGTGCTTTCAGCTCTATTCACACACCCCCCCTCTAGAGCATCAAATCACCCATCTAGGATCCAACATGTGGTATCAGAGCGGGTCTTCTCCAAGCATACTTCAACAAGTAGGAGAAGATGGGTGACTACCAAGGAGGGAGATTCTCGACCAACCTTCCAATCTTTGATGGGAGCAACTTCCTCTATTGGAGAAGACGACTTCAATTCTACATCCAAGGATCAAGTCTCGAGATGTGGCAAATGGTGAAAAGCCCATACATTCTACCAAAGACAAATATTGAAGAATGGGATGAAGCCACCTTGATGAAAGCAACCTTGAATGCTAGATCCATGCACATCCTATATGCCTCCATGACCCCCACCGAGTTCAACCGGATTTCCTCTTGTGAGATGGCCTATGAGGTATGGAGAAAGTTTTGCATCACTTATGAAGGAACAGATCAAGTGAAGGAAAGCAAAGTCTACATGCTCAAAGGGATGCTTGAGAACTTCAAGATGGGAAAGGAGGAGAGCGTAGCCAACATGTACTCAAGGCTCAACACCATCTTGAATGGTCTTGTTGTTCTAGGACATCCTATGTCTAGTGGAGAGATCAACTCAAAGATCCTTAGAACTCTCCCCAAGAGGTGGGAATCCAAGGTGACTTCTATTAAAGAAGCAAGGTCTCTTAGGGATATTCCTATTGAAGAGCTCATTGGAAATCTACAAGCACATGAAGCCACACTTGACAAGAGGGAGGAATTAGAAAGACAAGAGGAGAAAGAACTCAAGAGAATGAAGAAGGCTGAAATCAAAGCTCAAATCAAGGCTATTGTTGGTCAAGCTTCTCCATTCTCTCAAGTTGAAGAAGATGCCATGTACTCCAAGGGTAAACTCTATAAAGGCAAGTCCTCCTCCACCCGGTGCTCCACATGTGGAAAGAAGGGTCACTACAAGGAAGATTGCCCACAAGGCAAAAAGACCCATCTTCACATGAAGCAATGGAAATCAAGCTCAAGTGGCTCCTCCAACTCAAGCTCATGTGAAGGATCAAGCTCAAGCTCTAGTGATGAAGGAGAATTCCATTTTGCCCTTATAGCGTCAACAAGTGAAGACTCAAGTGAGGTAAATCTAGACTCGTTAGATAAAGAATCTTTAATTGCTATTATTCATGATATTTGTGCCTCTTATAAGTCTTCTAAAAAGAAAAAGAAAAAGCTTGCTAAAATTGTTGATAATTTGCATATAGAACTAGATGATCTTGAATATGCTAATTCTTGCTTGCTTATTGATAAAAATGATTGTCTTAGCCAAGTAGACTCTCTTAAACTTGAAAATGCTAGTTTATTTGATAAGATTAAATTTCTAGAAGCTCAACCTCTCATCCCTTGTTCTAATGGAGAGCATACTTTAATTGTTGATTCTCTCATGCATGACATTGGTGTTCTTAAATCTAAAAACAAGGACAATGATTTTGTTTTGAATGAATTAGAAATAGAAAATGCCTCCTTGCTTGCTAAAATCAATGTGCATGAATCTTGATCTAGTTCTACTAATAGAGAGAATGATATTGATGCTCTTCATATTGATAGAGATTCTTATTTAACTAAAGCTCTTTGCTTAGAAAATGATCGTTTGCATGCTAGATATAATATTAATCAATTGTCTTCTACTATTGCTTCTCTTAAGCATGATAATGACAGTTTGAGATCTTCTTTGCAAAGATTCTTAGTTGGTAAAAATAATCTTAATGATATCCTACACCATACTACTAAACAAATTGGTAGACATGGTTTAGGGTATGATAGTAGTCAAGGGAACAACAAAGATAAAGGACCTCCAATATTCCATGGAGAATCCTCTAGTTCCAAGACTATAGGCACATGCAACTATTGCAATGATTTTGGTCATTATTCGTCATGTTGTCCTTTTAGGAAAGCACCCAAGAGCAATAGGACTTGGGTTGCTAAGCTAACCCCTCCGGACCCAAAAACATGATTGGGGACCATTTCATCTTTCTTCTTGTAGGTACTTGCAAATGGATTGACTTGAGCTATTGAATTGCAAATTGACTTGTCAATCCACATGAAAGAAGAAAGGTAAGATGTGTAGAGGGTGACAACAAGTGGAAAAAGCAATGGTAAGCACAAAGGTAAAGGTTTTATTGCTTATAACCAATCCTAACTTGTTTTGTCAAGATGGTATGCACTATACATATGGTTTTTTATTCAAAAGTGGTATTTTATGTTTCTGTTCACACTCTTTCTCAAAAACTATTTCTAATGCTTCTATAGTGCATTACTAACTTACTCAGACATGTTTGGATATGGTTTGTATTTTTAGCATGCCTTTAAATATTTTTTTATGAAATATATATGCCTTTTGACAGCTGCTCTGTCGATCGAGTTTTCCCTATTGAAACTCGACCGTTTGGCACCAATGAGTGTTGCCAATAGCTGTCATCGGTCGAGTTGTCAATGCTCAGAACTCGACCGATTACATTGTGCACAGAATATACATTTGGCTTATTGAGTGAGAATTTCCCTCTCAACTAGATTTTCTCATCCAATAGCCTTATTCCTTGGCACTCCTTTGGTACCTTTATATATGCATATTGCCATGTTCTAAATGCCTATCTTGCTTACAACTCTATCTCTCTAATTGCTCTAAATTGGTATATCTATATCGTGCAATTACTTGTTTTGAGTTGTTTTGCAGGTTTTAATGATGAACTCTTTGGATCTCTTGGTTGTGTCTTAAATTGCTTCCGTTGTACTCTAACTTGCTACATCTATCTAGGTGTATATCTTGTTTTGATACAACCTTGAGGTTCTTAGGGGTAATCATCTTATGGTAAGGATGCATATCTAGTGAGTTATATCCTTTCATGCATCTAAAATTGCATATCTCTTTGTTTGTATATATCTCTTCATCTACTCATAGATTGCTCTTTAACTTGTGTATCTTTGGTATCTCTTTCTATGATCTAGATCCTACTAGCAGTCCTAACTTGTGATATCATCTACTAGTAGTTCATATTCATGTAGTTCTAACCCTATTTATAATTGGCATATTTGATCATCTATATGTTATGCTTGTATCTTATCTCATACATGCTCAAGATTGTTCCTTAAATTGCATATCTACTATCTTGAGTTGCTTGCATAACATTGTGATGCAGGGTACATAGATCTACATGATATGTGGGAATTGGAGTATTTATGAATTTTTATGCAGATTTTGCTCTAGTTTCAGTTTTTGGTGCAAGACTAGTGTTTTTCATGCAGATCGACCTTCTAAGCAAGACTCATCGCTTTTCCATGAAATCTGATGGTTTTTTATCAAATTCCTTCATCTTGAGGGTCAATATTGCAATTTATTGTTTTTCTGCAGCACTTTATCTTGCATTTTTTTGGGTTGTTCAAGTATATGCTTTAACTTTCTTTTCTTTCTATGCTTGGACAAGCCCCTATCTGTGCTCTTCTACTCTCCTTATATATATTTGTATTATCTCCTTTCTCTTTAACAAGTGATGTTTCTTTTTTCTTCAAAACCCCCACCTTTTTGAAATGACAAAGGGGGAGAAAGATGTGTCTTCTTTTAAAAAGAGGAAGAAGGTATGTCTTACATGAAGAAGAGAAGTATATTCATGTAAAGGGAGAAGGTAAAGGGGAGAAGACATATATGTGTAGAACATATATGAGTAGAAGACATAGTATTCTATAAATGTTATGAAAGCTAACCATGCAGGAGAAATAACATCAATTGAGGGGGAGTATGAAAACTCCATGTGCATCAATTGAGGGGGAGCATATGAACTCCATTCTATTGAAGCCCCTAGGTTTCTCCAAAGGTATGAATTTACTTAAATGCTTTCAATACATTTATGGAATGGTTTGTCATCTTCAAAAAGGGGGAGAATGTTGACTCAAGGTCAATTAGGTCAATGTTGACTCACGTATAAATTGACTAAACTCGTGGTTTGATGATGACTAACCATTCCGCATATTGGTGTCTAATGCTTCTACTTGAGTAATTTCAGATTAGGTATAGACACACTCCAATTGCCCTAACTTGCGCATCTCAAATTGGAGAAAAGACAAGTCAAAGTCATACAAGTGCATGTTTTTGTAATATGATGTATATCCATTAGAATCATGTTGTAAATCACTTGTAATGATTGTATGACTTGTAATTAAGCTTAGAAAAATATCAAGAACACTTAGATCGAATATTAGAGCACTTTTAATGCAACTTTGAAAATCAATTACAGGCACTTGATCGGTCCAGTTTCCCACCCTGAAACTCGACCGATCCACCTGGACAGATTTTCTGAAGATTGAATCGGTCCAGTTTCCCACCCTGAAACTCGACCGATCCACCTGGGTTGATTTTCTGAAGATTGCATCGGTCGAGTTGTGCACTTACAGAACTCGACCGATTGGGTAGTGGACTACTTGATCGGTCCAGTTACACCCATTGAAACTCGACCTAATGCACTGTATGGAAAAGTGCAGAAAAGTGATACTAGCCGTTGTGGAGTTGCAACAAGTGAAAATATATCCGTTGCAAGCCACAAAATGGCTAGTTTTCGTTCACAAGTGTTCCCAAAGGCTAAGAGGCATCCCCTGCTATAAATAGGACCCCTTGGGCTTCATTCTAAGTTTGAGCATTCATTGCAAACTCTTTGTGAGGTTCCTATTCTATAGTTGAGTGCTTCCTACAGCCTCCTCTCTCTCTCTCTAAGCTTAATCACTTGCAACATCCATTAGAGTGAGTGGGAGATTTGTAAGAGAGCTAGTTTTATATGTATATCTTGTGAGGCTCTCACTTCCACCACCTCCCCATCTCTCTTTTGCAACCATGAAGATGAAGGTTCTCTCTCTTGTCCAAGAGAGGTGAAGAAGAACAAGGGAAGGAGTCCCTTGGTGAAGATCAAGGCAGAAGACTTGGAGCTAGAGTGGGTAAGCCCTTGGAGAAGGCAAAAGACTCAAGCTCAAGTAGGTAAGACCTTGGTGGAAGCTTCTCCGAGTGTAGGTGAAATCAAAGGCAGAAGATCCAAGAAGAGTGGGTAATTCCTTCAAGGTCGAAGACTTGTGCAAGAGTGGGTAAGTCCTTGGAGAAGGCCGAAGACTCTTGCAAAGTGGGTAAGTCCTTGGTAAGGTTGAAGACTCTTTGTATTGGATAGGCAAGTCCTTTGTTGGTCATGTATTGTAAGTCTTATAAGTGAATATAAGAATGCAATTGTTGGAAGTCCTAGAGGTTGACCTCTCTAGGCAAGTGGACTGACACACTTCTAGTTTGAAGTGTGGAACCACTCTAAATAGCTTGTCTAATTGGTGCATGTTCAATCTCTCTTATCCTTTCTATGCATGATTTAGTTGCACTCAAATTGCCTATTTAGCAACCTTATCTTGTCATATATTTTGAAGGTTTAATGAGTTTTGTTTAAGTGCTTTCAGCTCTATTCACCCCCCCTCTAGAGCATCAAATCACCCATCTAGGATCCAACAAGTGGTATCAGAGCGGGTCTTCTCCAAGCATACTTCAACAAGTAGGAGAAGATGGGTGACTACCAAGGAGGGAGATTCTCGACCAACCTTCCAATCTTTGATGGGAGCAACTTCCTCTATTGGAGAAGAAGACTTCAATTCTACATCCAAGGATCAAGTCTCGAGATGTGGCAAATGGTGAAAAGCCCATACATTCTACCAAAGACAAATATTGAATAATGGGATGAAGCCACCTTGATGAAAGCAACCTTGAATGCTAGAGCCATGCACATCCTATATGCCTCCATGACCCCCACCGAGTTCAACCGGATTTCCTCTTGTGAGACGGCCTATGAGGTATGGAGAAAGCTTTGCATCACTTATGAAGGGACAGATCAAGTGAAGGAAAGAAAAGTCTACATGCTCAAAGGGATGCTTGAGAACTTCAAGATGGGAAAGGAGGAGAGCATAGCCAACATGTACTCAAGGCTCAACACCATCTTGAATGGTCTTGTTGTTCTAGGACATCCTATGTCTAGTGGAGAGATCAACTCAAAGATCCTTAGAACTCTCCCCAAGAGGTGGGAATCCAAGGTGACTTCTATTGAAGAAGCAAGGTCTCTTAGGGATATTCCTATTGAAGAGCTCATTGGAAATCTACTTGATTGAAGATGATATAATCATCGTCATCATCATTAGAATCAACTAGATTAACATCCAAAATGGAAGTGATTGGTGGAGCTTTAGGTACTCGAGTGGGTTCTACTTGATTGAAGATGATATAATCATCGTCATCATCATCTATTGAAATCATCCTTAGCCTCTCTGGTTCCAGATTAAAAAATTTCCCCGTGGAATTGGCGTTCGGCGAGCGTCGCATGCATAAATGAAGCAGTTAGTTGTGTGCAGAAAAAACGGACTTCTGGAATGGAAACTCGGCAGAAAGAGGAGTACCACTTCCGGAATGTTACTCGGAAGGCAAGAAAAAAGGAAAAAAAAGTTTTTCAAAATTGTTTTGGGGTTCGAAAAAACAATCTGTTGTCCCCGGCAACGGCGCCAAATTGATACTCGTCGTTTTGAAATATCAATCACTAAGATGGTTAATCCTAGAGTTTAAACCTTTTTTAATTCCGGTTTTAAGGGTAGTATAGAAGGGTCGATCCCACAGGACAACTATTTAGAGATTGTTCTTAGAACTTTATTATTTGTTTTTGGTATTTTTCTTTTTATTAAATCAGAAAGTAAAGTCCATTTGGGGGTTTGAATGATTACACTAATGCAAGAAGAAATGCACTTAACAAGAATAAACATGCAAAAATAAAAAGATTGTTAACACAAGCAAAATTGTATGAATGGAAGACTAAGGATTAAAGTAAACAAAAGATGCGGTGATTAAATCAAGAGAAGGAAATCGAGGCTCGTAGGGGTTTTCACCACCTTAGCCTAGGTGATAACAAATAAATCTTAAACGACGATTTGATGAAGGCTTGCGAATTAAAAACTCACAAAAGAGAAACTCCATGGTCATTTCAAAACATCTATGTAATCGATTTTATTGTTCTAAATCCGGATTTCCATGGTCATATCCATCCGGATTAACATGCGATCCGAAGATCAATCATTCAATTAAAATCGATTACCATCTAATCGTTTAAGAAGAAGTCATTAAAACTATGGCTAAGGGGTTATTCCCCTTGCCCCGATAAAAGACTACTCACACATGGAGAAATGGGAGATGGAGGAAGAAAGAAATGAAGCCATAGTCTAGCCCAGAAATTAGGAAATTAATCCTTATTATAGAGACGATGAAATGGCTTAGTTCTTTGTTCCTTGCTCCAGAAATAAAGAACGGAAAGAAGGAGATTAAAACTAAGGCGGAGAGAAAAGACAAGAACAAGAATGAAAGAGCTATGCTTGAACCAAAACCTACTTTATTGCATAATATGAGAATGATTACAAGATTAATTGCTGCAGAATTCCAAAATATAAGAAATCCAAGATGTCCCTAAGAGGAGGAAGTGCCCCTCCTTATATAGGAGAAGGAGGGGGTATACATTAGGTTTAGGGCAAAAGGAATGGCCATCGGCGGCTGCTAACTTTCTAGATCTAGTCAATAGAGGAAACAATTGATTTCTTTACATCCCTTTTGCATTAATCTCCCGCAACAGCGGTTTCAAGCATATTTTTGGGCCAGTCAAAAATTCAGAAGCGGCCCGAAAATATATTTTTCCTGTAGATAATTGAATTATATTTCCAACGCATACTTGCACAATAAATTCCACCTTCGAATGTGGGAGTTATACCAATTTTGGTGAAACGTATATACTGAAATCAGACTCTGCGGGAAAACGTAATGCTACTTTCACTGGTTAATTGTGCAGCCAAATAAACACAAAAATTGTCGCAAAATATATGTTTTTTGTAGCCAATAAAATTCTCTTTTCATTACATACTTTATCTTAAAATTATGTCATTAGACGCAAAATATATGGCTATTTTGGTGACGAGTATCTCAGGCATTGTGGGAATATTTGAAAGCCTCATATCTTCATCTTTTATTTTCTCAATTTAATTACTTAGATAATTCCTGAAAATTAAGAAAAATATCATAAGAATTCAGGAAAAGTATATCAAAAAGATGAAAGTGCTATTTATTTTTGAATTAGCTAAAATTAACAAAAAAGTCGTAATTAATTATTCTAAATGAAGCAAAAATAAGAGATGAATATGCATTCATCAGTCACCAGATGATCATCTGGGTCACCATACAGTCGTTTTGACTTTTGCAAGTTGCAAAAATTCAAAATCTTCCGATCCCTTCCACTCCTGCACAATCTTGTATAGATTGGTAACCCTGACCGAACCCTGTCTATGAATAGAGGGGTAATGGGGGATTCCCATAAAACAACACAAACAATGGAGAATAAGTTGCTCTGGAAATTTTTGTCATCTCAGTTTGTGGTAACCAAGAGATCTCAAGCAAGTCCTACCTGACAAGGGAGGGATAGCAATGGGAGATAACACTGAGGATCGTTGTTGTGGGAGAGAAAGTTGGTGACTAGTATGCCAATGGGAGAGACAACTCCTTCTTATCTATTCTAATTGAATGGTGGGAGTTCTAGTTGGTCCGTCTGGACTACTCTAGAGGTAGGAGTCCTTTGGTTGTTGCTCGGAGAGCAAAGTCATCCTGCAGTCCTTGGTGAGACCACAGGAGTTGTTGCAGAAGTTGTTTTGTTCATTGTTCATGGTGAAGACCAAGAGTGCACATCCACCATCCAAGAGAAACTAGAAACAGTTACATTGAAGCAAGTTGTTTTCATTGGACTTGCTCCAAGACCAGTATAACTCATTAAACCATCCTTCCTATTTCATAGTAGTTGACGTGATCTTGCTGGTATGGGAATACGGATAGATAAATTTTTGTTTCCACTGTTATACTATGTGAATGTATTTCCCAACACTCTCCTCCTATTATCTCCTTTTATGATAGACCAAGGAGGCAAGGATCAACACTCTACTTCTACATGATTTATATTTAATATGTACACAATAATAATCAATAATTTCTTATCATAAACATTATTCATATCAAAAATTGGAAGATAGATGTTCCTCTAAGGATTTGCATAAATTTCAAAAGGGGAATATATACATTAAGGGAATTCTTATAAATATATTTAGTTAATCATATATATAGACAGAGAGAGAGTTATTATCTTTAGATACATTCTTTTAGATGTTCATATCTTTAAGATTTAATCAAAGAAGCTAACCTAAAACACCAACATATCAAAAGTAGTCAGCATGCTGTTATATTATGTATGTGGGTGCATACAAAATTTGTATAGCTAGGTTTAACAATATAAATATCATGTTATTTATTTATCTACAACAATTGAACTTCTATTTTTAGTTTAATTTTCTAACCCATGATTGATTTTACCACCTCATGTGTATCCATTCCCTTATCTATCATTGAACTTTCTTCAGAGGGGTTATACCCCTAAATTACCACATAATATACTAAATTATGAGGGTGCTATGATCATATTCATATGATGTGGATTAGGGTCAGTTTTGGTCCTAGAGGTCTTGATTTAGGGTTGTATTTGGGTTACAATTCAAAACCCTAAGTTTCTTATATGATTGATCCTTTAAAAGGGAAGCCCTGGTTATACATCATGCTAACCTTAAATCTATGTTATCATGAAATCTCATTATAACTAAGCAAGTTTGTATTATGTCATAGACTAGTCATATTCAATTAAGATAAACATCTTTATCAAAATTGTAGTGTTTTTCATATTACATCATCTTATGATTACGTATCAAAACATATTTTTTATTACATGACAAAATTAGGTCATGAATCCTTATTTTAGGAATCTAGACATTTTTTATCAATTTGATATATAAATTGACTATATTTGGAGATAGGTTTTATTTTATATTTCTTTTCAAAATTAACTATATCTCAGTCAATCACAACCTATCATGTCATCCAAGTGAGATGTGGCTTGACTGGACTTTAAATCGAAGGAAGTCCCCATTTCCCTTATGAAGTGACCATGATTGATCACACAGATTGGTGCAGGAGGGTAATGTACCCGAGTAAATTCTTCTATCTCAACCCACATGGAAGCCAGGTAACTATAGAGTCAACTCAATGGTTGATTCTCTCCTTCAGACCCTTGAATCAATAACCCCTGGTAAGGTTGGCTTCTGTCGATTATGGTGAGGTCCACTGACTTCACATAAGTCTAAGAGATGGGCGGGGTGGTAGCTAGAGGTTAAAGAATTAAGAAGAAAACTAGAGTTGATAGAGTAATAATTACCAGTGTTTTGTGATGTTAATGATTAAGAAAGCTTTCTTGAGATCTAGTGGCGAGTTTCAAAAACTCATGAGGTTGTGTGGTGGCCTAAGCATGGAATCTAGTGAGGAGCTCTAAAAAAGAATATGAAGATAAGGGACCATGGTAAATCTAGGTCATATAATGAATCCAAAAGCTCCATGATACTCCCACTTACACATTTAGTGCTTAGTTTAATATAATTTCCTCAATTGAATCTAATTTAACTATATTTTCAGATGAAGCCAGACATAACTCTATCTACTTAGATTAACGACTCAATAAAATTCCTAAGATTGAAAATATTAATAGAAGTCATTAAATTGCACTTATTATTTTAATATACTTTAGAATATCTTATTTTTATCATTAGCATAATATCCTTGAATTCTCAATTATTAAATTTAAACCACTACATTTGAGGTCACCAAAGATCTTAGAATTTTATGGCTCTAGTATCTTAGTATGACCTTGAGTTGCATCAAATGGATTTGAAGCTCGCATTTCTTAACAGAAACTTACATAAAGAAAGCTACATGTGTAAACCTAAAGGCTTTCTAAATGAAGGTTAAAATACATGGTCCATATACTTACAAAATCACTATGTATGCTTTATTCATTATGATTTTAACTTAACTTGTTGACTAGGTTAACTTAATAATAGTTGCAATAAGTAATACTTCTTGGCTAATTTTTAGTAATAATATCTACAACATAACTAGGATTGATATGCAGCCATTGCTAATTGGACCACCATGAAGGTTGCTTTAATATATAAAATAAGTGTATAATATATCTTCATTTATTTAAAGTGGTGAATAAAATTAAGGTAAATTACTAAGTCAAAAATAAAAAGGGAAAGAAAATATGAATTATTTCTAAAAGTTTGAAATTTATGCCCCAATACTTAATTTACTTGTAAAAAATGGTATGGATTACTCTAACCTAGAAACTAGGTTGGACACACTAAGAATGTTAAACTTAAGGAGTGTCCACCCTTGCCTAGTAATCATATCAAACTAAAATATAGTAAGTACACCTTAATCATAGCATGTATAATTTCATGGATACCCTAAAAACATGAACGGATAGGTTAGGAGGTTGCATATAATACACTAATGCTCATATGTGAATGGTAGAACATGTTTGTAGACAAAACACTAATCATAACTCAACCCAATGTACCTAGTAGACTATATGCTTGATCATAAGACATAAGCAACATAACTCTCCTTGGTGATATTGATAAATACATTTAACCTAAGAGACAACCCTCACATTGAAAGGAAAGGAAGAGAAATATGTATGTTATACCCTAATGTTACATGTACACTTAATCTGTATGATGAAAAATATCACAAGAAGACGAAAAGGAGTAGCCCAAGTGGTCAAGCATAGTGTCCCCTAGCAAAGGGACCTGGGTTCGAATCCTAGTTGCCTCCTTGATTTACCACCCTCTCAAACATTTGGCCTCCATTACAGACATGGGAGAGGGGGAGAGAATGGCTCTCTTTATCTCAAAAATATAACAGCAACAAGAAGAACAACAACAACAA
Organism: Alisma plantago-aquatica; assembly: GCA_963693085.1. NCBI lineage: Eukaryota > Viridiplantae > Streptophyta > Magnoliopsida > Alismatales > Alismataceae > Alisma > Alisma plantago-aquatica. The sequence continues at coordinate 49,385,014 of OY856415.1, read as the reverse complement.
TAATAATAATAATAATAGTAGTAGTAGTAGTAGTAGTTGTTGTTGTTGTTGTAGTAATAGTAGTATAGTAGTAGTAGTAGTAGTAGTAGTAGTAGTAGTAGTAGTAGAAATCGTAAGGATATGAATTGAGGTTTTTGTTTGTAAATAAGCATAGTCCCCCGACTTAGTAGTGGCGATCTAAATGACCCCTAAGGAAACAATTTTATGAAAAATGGTCATTTAGGAGAACCTAATAACCATGTTTATGTGAAGGCAAAAGAGAAGATGAAGGAGAACCTAATTACCATGTTTATGTAATTTCTTGACAAACAAAATAGACATGGAAGTGTTGTTAACCATAATAGGAGGATGGTGAAACCACCATAATAGTGTTGGAAACATAGTGAATACATGTTGTTAATATAACCATAGGTATTGATGTAAACTTCCTATACTAACATCTTATATAATGAGAATAAGGAAGACTCGGCATAGGGAGTGACATTTTCCCCTTGGGTTTGGAATATAACATGGGTGATATAATATTATTCACTATATTAAGTGAACTATAAACCTGTAATTTGGTTAGGAGGTATCACTTAGTACACTAGGTTACAAATGGATAAAATTTTGGGGATGAAATTCTCTTTGATGAGTGAAGCATTGAGGCATACTCAAATCTAGGCTCATAGCTTGGCCCTACCTTGTTCTAGAACCTCTTTAATTGTGTTAATGTCTAGTACCTTTTTCCTAACTTAAAATATATTTGGATGATTAACTAAATAAATTCAATAGTAACATTTAATTTGTCTGGCCACAGTAGCCCGGGTGGTAAGAACTCGGTAAGTCCCAATGAAGGACCCGAGTTCAAACCTCACCCAAGGCACGTTGCGAAGTGGCAATTCACATTGATTAGGTGCAGGAGGGGGTGAACGGACCACACCCTCTCATGCCTTGAGAGTTTACCATGTCGGCTTCGCCCGGGATGGGTTCTCTTGGTCATCAAAAAAATAGTAACATTTAATTTGAATAAACACCAATTAGTAGTGTTTCCTCTAATTTGACACTCTAGATAGAATATTCCTAGGAGTATAATATAAATGAAATTGAATTAATATGGAATAAACCATAACAATTATTTAATTAATAGGAGTAAAGGCATTAAATGGATGGTCAGAATACAAGTAATAAAATTCAATATCAAACATTTCAAAATATAACATATATTGTGCTATTTGTGGAGTGAAGATTTTAGGAGGTCCTATTTCCATGGATCTAGGTTTTATCATGGATTTTCTCAAGGAATTTGTGGATAAAACTATTTCAATGATGTGTGTTAGTCATGTCCACAAGTCTTAAATTTGTAAGCTTCAAACACTAACCCGCAAGTATACGGGCGTGTGAAGTAACATCAAGGTCGTCTAAGGAGCAAGGTAATGATAGGCGTACGAGTATTAAACTTTCAATAATCTATATCGATTATAAGAGGGTGATTTGGTTTAGATTGAACTAATTAACTAAAAGAGAGTGATTTGATTGGGTTTAGCAAGTCAGTTGTTGGTTTGTGCTTGGTATCACCTAGGCTTCTAGGAAAATTGCTTATATGTAGCTAATTTGGGAATTGGTCCTAGTTCCAATTAGTGGATATCTAGATACCCACCCACCTTCCTACATTCTAATTAATTCTCCTACACATAGGTGAGAGATCTAATGTAAGGAGTGGGACCCGAGAGGAGATCCACTCCCTACTAAATCAAATAAAAAGATACGTCCCATATTCCAAACACACCACTAAATTTTTCACAAAGGAATAATAATCTAATTTATTCATAAGTATGTTTCAAGATAACAAATGTAGTATAAAATATAAAATACCTAACTATTACAATGTTTAATATTACCGCCATCCTTCACCACGTAAGGTGATACATAAGAAAACTAACTATAGCATAGGATTGGTAGAGGATTATCTAACCACATTGAATCTATCTCCAAAAAAAGTTCAACTACTATTGAAGTTGTTTGGGTCAAGTTTGGCTTTCTCCTCCTTGATCTACACCTGGGGTTGGAAGCATACCCTACAAAAGAAGACAAAAAAAGAAGTAATCAGCACAAAAACTAGTATGTGCACAAGAACAGCATAAGGGAAAAAGGAAATTAATGTAACAAGGCTTCCCATAGAAAAGAAAAGTACCACCCAAGTAGGAATCAAGAGAATTTGAAATTTAAAAATGATGTTGAAGAATTACACTTGTCATTAAATAAAAGAAGGTGTGCCACAAAAGCACACATAAATATTTTAGAGCACAAAACCCATCATCAATAACCAACCTGCATGCATGTGAGATAAGCATAGTACTAGTGTTAAATAAAAAATAAGGGCTAAGGCTCACAATCTTAAAATCTTATAGAGTAAGGCACACAATCAAACTCTCAAATATATAAATTGTGGGCACAAAACTAGGGTATGGGGCACATTACAAAGCATGCATAGTGTAGAGGTAGGTGAAAGTATGGTCATATAAATAGAATAAAAGAGATTGCCATCACATAAATGGATAATATAAAATCCACCACAAACCCCAAATAGGTCATAAAGTCAATAAAGAGATAATTTGTTAAAAAATATCTCAAAGAGGCTCAAAAGAGAGGGAGTGAAGAAAATAATTGTTCAATATGACTCATAGGGGATGCAACATACTTCAAAGATGTTTGTCAACTTGTTAAAGTTTGAATCCTAGATCCAAGTCAGGTTTATGAGGTTTTAAATAATGATGATTGAGAAGGGGTCACCATATGAATTTTTTCATGAGATTACAAGGATCTGGAATAGGAGGATAACGGAGTAGGTTAGTGTAACGATCTATTTCCATATTAACCATCTAATTAGGATTTACTTGGATGATTGTATGCTTAACTATATTGATAATTTTTTAAAGATTGATTAATGATGATACTTTAATTATGATACTTTGATTCATATAATTTGGGTTTGAGAATTGAAAATTGTAATCGACCAAACATTCGGGTTTTGGGAACATATGAATACAGAATTTGATAAGTATAGTGGTATACTAAATGATTTTTAGTATTTAATATACAACTATAATTTTGTGGAAATTTGTATATAGTTTTCAAAACTCAATTATTAGTGTTATTGTAAAATATAAGAATTTTTGAAAAAATTTTTGACCTGTTTATCAGCCGAGTTTTCCCATGACAAACTCAGTCGACCATGTATTCATATTAAAATATAGTAGTATGGTATTTGAATTTTATCTTTTTATTTGTACATCCAATTGATCTAAGATTTTAAGTTATTTTGGGAACTCAATTTTATATATTTATTAATTTTTTATAATTTTTGTATGATATTTGAATTCTACAGAGTATGGTGTCGGTCGAGTTTCCCCAGAACAAACTCAGCCGACCATGCTTTCTGGCTGAAAATTAGCAGTATGGTATTTGGTTTTTATTTATTTATTAGTAACTCATATTGATCTAAAATTATTATTGGATCTCTAAAATGTTGTTTTAGATAGAATTCTAATTTTCCATAATTTGTAGAGGAGGTTTTTACCAATTCAGTAGATGATTTTCAGTAACATGTTTTATGATAGAAAATTTTGTTGAAATAGAAGAAAGTGTAAAGTTGGGTCAATTTGCAATTGACCCAAGCACCTTAATTGATATATATGAGCAAACTAGTACCAAAGAATCTCTCATTTTTTTTGATCCATTCCAAAGAAATGAAATCCTAGAGAGAGAGGAGAGATAGGGTTTTGAGATGCGAAAGTGATGGAGATGTTGATCTAGGATTTCACTATGTGAGATATGATGAAATCAAGTGAGTTTAGATTCTTTGCATAGTATTTTATGGTGAATTTTCCCTAACACATCAAGATTATATCCCTTCTCTAATTTGATTCAAAATGATATCAAATATTCTCATTTGCTCACTCTTTCTCTCCTAAGCTTCATTTTTAGGGTTTCTGAGTTGAGAGGAGGAAGAAATGGATTCAATTGCTAGAGTTTGATTGGATTTCTAGAAATTTAGAGTTTGACCTACATTTTTAAGGTTCTTGTCACTTTATGTGAGTTTTTACCTCCCTCTTAAGATTGGTATTCATTTTGAAAGCCTAATTCTATCTGACTAAAATAATCAAAAATCTTGCTTGTAATTGTATGTGATTGGGTATTGATTTGGAAAGATATTAGGGAATCAAATTCTATTGATTTCAATTATTCCTCATTGAATGGAACTTCATAAGTTCCTAATATATTGATTGATGTTCCATGAAAAATTTTATGGATGGATGACTATGATATTTTATGTGAATATTACCTAAAAAACAACTCAATGTGTTATATGCCTATGAACCGAATTGACATGTATAGAATCAAATTTGAATTGTATTGGAATGAATTATATAGGTGTATTGTTGAATCTTACTAAAATGCAATATTATATATACATATGTATCAGTATGAGGTGGTGACATACCGTGTTTAGGGTTTGTGTTGAGGGATTAAATCAAATGGATCAATTAATCAATGTATACTTATGATTGATGGATGAAATATGTGAAAATGGAAATTAGGGTTTCCGTGTGTGTGAATAGACATAATGAACCCATGTGCACCATGATGAGAGTATTGAATGATACGATTCTTATGATGTGTTGAACTAAGGATGACTTCTTAAAAACCCTAGAAGTTTAATATTAAGATGAGTATGAGTTATAAAGCTAGACCTTGTATATAATGTTGTAAATGTGATGAAATGATGAAGTATAGGTATTAATACTTCAATTGAAGATTATGAATCTTTATAATATGATCTAATCCTAATGCATCTATTTTACTATATTTTATGGAGTAATGAGTAGCATTCACATGAATGGCAGTCCTTTTATACAAGCTACATAAGAATGAATTGTGAAGGATGATTAGAGATTTTGGTGTAGGAAGATGTAACCCTAATTTGTTACTTTTACCTAATGTGGGTAGTATAATAAGGAATGATCATTGTTGATTATGGAAATTCCATTAGAAGTCAATGACATTGTACACTTATTTAAATATAATAAACAATATGAACAAAAATGTACTGAATGATGATTGAAAGTTAAAGGTGAAAATAATGAAGTTACTATGACAAAGTATTTAATATTTTATTTCAATTACATGTGTCTTTACCCAAATTGAATGATATTTTCTAAAATTGGACTTTAATGGATGTTAATGAGAACTGAAGCATTGTATATCAAGAGAATTAATAATGATTAGTTCCAATAATGTAATGAACATGAAATTAAAGAAGTTGAGACTAATGAACATAAAACAAAGGAAAAGATGGTAATTAGTAGATGGTTCTGAGAAACTAACCCTAACCCTAAAATTATGTGATATGTGATGCTAATGATTAATGATCTCAAATGAAGGATTCAGGAATGCATACGAGTATGGTTTAATTAAATTACAAGATGAGGCTCGAGGATATGAATTGATTTATAGAAATGTGCTCCTGGACTGTAATTGTATGTTAGGATACTTGTATTCTAAGAATGGCCTTCTCTGGTTAATTTATAATGAGGTCATGTTTGCATTGAATATAGCCTTTACTGAAGAGTGGTGTATAGTAAGTGAAGATTATTAAGTGTGTCATGCACATTCATGCTTTGAGATTTTTTATATGCATATGAATCAACTGGAATAAGTATATGTTTCATGATGAACATGTTCTAAGTATGGTGAATGGCAAAAGATGTTTATATGCCTATATTATTGTTAGTTTTAATGTCTCTATCAATATATGTTGAGAATTGTGATATGGAATGAACTGATAAGGAATATGTTGAGACTGAATTTAACATGCGTTGATTACATTTGAAAACCCTGATGAGGGTAAATGCTAGATAATGAGATTATGTCTCTGGCTGAAAGCCCACTAATGATGATAAAACCCTGATGGGGTAATTGATAGACAATGAATTTATGTCTCAAGATGAAAGCCTGTTGATGATGACTGCTATGAGATCATGTAGAAAATGAAAAGAATTATATGTGTTGCAAACTATAGATTTTTTATGCGTCTTGCTTAAATCATTGTCTTTTTAATAAGCCTAATTTATTTCATGTTTTTCTAGTTACAGGAGAACATACATATGAGACATGATGTTTTGACTTTTTTTAAGATGAGTAAAAGAGATTAATAATAAGTGAAATTATGACACATCTAGTTAGGTTCCTTGAACACTGTGAGTTTCCCTTGAGGTCCACACTGGGTTAACAAATGGGTATCCTTGTATTAATCGATGAATTATGAGAAGGCTTTCTAGAGTGTGAATCGAGACCTTAAAGGTTAGACCACCAGGATTTAGGAATGAGTCATTTGGAGTGGCTCTGGCCCTAAATCCTTGTTGTGAAAGTCTATGTCCATGTGAAATAGACTCTGATAAAATAAAATATGTGAAATATGAAAATATGAGAAATGATGTAATATGGGATATATTATTTTGTTGGTTCCTATCTCGTGTACTTGAGATGAGGATGTGATCCTATTTAGGCAATCTTGAGGTGGCTAGAGTTTGTTGTTGATATCTTAGGGTGGTCAGCTAAACCCTAAGATAGCAATGGTGAGTCGTTGACATGAGAATCATGTGTGGTGAATTCTACTTGTTGAGGTACAAGCCAAGTAGTTTCAAGGCAAATGAATAAAAGATGAAAGTCGTGTAGAATATGATTTGAATGTTTGTTACATTCCTAGTACTGCTAGTTGATAATTTTCCATTCTTGATTATGTTTCTTGTTATGGAAAATAACAATTCTATTATGGAGATTATCTGTTTCTTATTTCAATCTATCTTGTTGACAAGTTGTAAATGTTGGGATTTATATCCACTTTGTATATGATTTGCATTGCTTATCATTTGATAGTATTGTATGGTAAACATGTCATATGTGTACTTCAACTTTAGGACTGTAGGAAGTGTTCCTAGTCTGACTGGTGGTGTCACAAAGATGATGTTACTGTTATGTATGGTTCAGAATGCTAAGATCTTGACTTGTTACTCATGCAAAAGGATTGTTAATCTAAACTAAGAAGTATCTATTAATATTTTCATAGACATGCTCTAAAATATGTTCTAAATTTATATTTGTTTTAAGCGATTACCTTATATGTTTGATTATATTACCATTGTAAACTAGATTTGACTTATGCTAGAACTATCTAATAGACTATCTCCAAATTTCTTTAGAGTTTTTTATATGTAATCTGATGTAGATGTGTGTACCTAGCTTGAGCAAGAGCTATCCACTAATTAGGGCTATATATGAGTCTCATGAGGTTGTTTCAAATGTTTTTATGTATAATTCTATCCAGATGATAGGTCGTGACAAAGAAGATATAAATAGAATGATCTAGATAGATTAGAATGTATATGTGCTCTCTCTTTCCTAGGATGGGTAGTATACATAGTTTTGTAATTGTATATGATGTAAACTGAACTACATGTGAGAAAAAGATTTGATTCTGGTTTTAATGGAGTTGAATAAAAATTGTGATGTCTTAATTGATGTCCTTGATGTGACATTAGTTTATGAAAATTATGAAGAAAAAATAAGGAAAAAATTATCTATGATTTTTTGTATATATTTTTAATCGTCTTTGTTGAGAATTCATTATTTTGTTTCATAATCGGGTTTAGGTTTAGGGTTTCCCTCTAATGGTCGGCATTAATGCTTTTTAAAAGAAAGGCCCTGATAGTTACGATTCATGTCATATTGGTCAAGTGATTTCTATGTGTGTGAAGGCCATGGAGAGGGGTCTACATATATAGGAGTATGCTTGGGTAGCAAGAAACTTATCTATTTTTGTTTACTAAGGAAAATATGCAACATATGTTGTAAAAGGAGAAAGTTATGCATTCTTCAAAAAATGATAAGAAAGAATAATATAAAAATGTCATTTCCTTCCATCTCTATATGTATGTTTTATCATATATTTCCCTTTTTATCAACTTGATCACATAAATAATGACTATTACGTTTACAATAAAGAGACTGCTAAATATTTCATTTTATAATTATTTATTCAATGTAAACGTGTATAATATGTTAATGTCTGATTGTATAGGATATACTTATTGAATTCCTTTTTTATTATTCCATATATCAACCTCTCGTATATACTTATTCATTCCATTACAAAATGACTTTCTCACAATGCTTCTCTTCTCACATTACAGTCATTAGAAACATGTATAACAATTTTATTTTAAATAAAAGGTATCTATTTAATTAATAGTAAGTTGGATCCAAAACTCCAAATTTGAGGCAATCATATAATTTTTTATATTTTTTATATTAAGTATTTGTGGCAAAGATAGGAGCTAATAAATTTATATATATCCAAAACTAGTTATTATAGACACATGAATTTCAAATTAAAAGGGTGAAAAAATTATCCATCGAATTATTTTCCTATTTTCCTTGATGTTAAAAATTTTATGAGTTAATAAGGAAGTTTACTAAGGAAATCATTTATACGAGACTATTATTATTTCTTATTTGAGTTAAGTAATCGATTATATAAAATCGGTGATGTTTATTTGTTTCCAAACAAATATATAATCATGTTAAATATATGTTTCCTTTATGATATGTTAACGTGATTGTTTTCATTTATTTATTATTTTCAAACATTTAGTAGATGGAATTAGTTCGTTAGAGTTTGTTATAATTTATTAAACTATCTCTTGTATTCCACGTTGTGGCAATTACCTCAATCACATTGTATTTAGAAAGTAAATATATTTTTAAGATTTTACCGAATGAATTTTTTCATAGATTTAACATCCATGTACCACATTGTTTCCCTTTATGTTATACCACAAAATTATTATTACAACTTCACCTAAATCATAAATGTATAATCCATGCATGTTGGTTTATATTATTTATTTAATATATTATATATTTGTTAATAATTAATTTAATATTTACTACTTTTACATTCTATCTCCTAAGTAAAACTAGGATATATAAGATTGTCTATTTAATTTGAAAATTCACCCATAGATCATTTTTTGTGTTTAGAATACAAATTTGGGACCTATTTTTACTTTTTATGGCATTTAGTAATTTATTTGATACTTTTAGCATTTTTTTTATTTTCTTCTCTAAATAAAACTAGGATAGTTATTATTATTCAAACATTGTGAAACTTGGCACCCATGCTAATTGGACCCAAGGAATCCATTTTTACCATTATATTTTACTTTTGAGATTTTCTTTTATGATTTCTAATACAATTATGGTTTTAGACTCTACACCATTATATTATTATAATATTATATCATTGCCACTATCATTTTTATATAGAGTCTTATTATCGTCACATTGTTACCAAAAAAGTTATATTATATTATAATACACGAAATCCACATTCTACTCATTTAACATATTTAGTCCATCAATTCCACTCTAACTTTGGTGATTGCAGATGAATATTCTAATTGTCATTTTAATACATGTATTAAGCACATTATCCTCTTATATAGTCATTTTATGAATATTAGTTAACAAATAAAATATGTGTAATGTGTTTCATGAATTTATTTATATGTTTGCCCATAATTAAGTTATTATGTAAATAGTGTGTACTATGATATGTGTTGTTGAATAGAGACATATTGCCACATATAATATTATATGTATTATTCATTAAGGTATAAATTTTCTTTGTTTGGTCAAATCTGAGGAACTAACCACACTAGGTTTCTAATCATGGAATAGAATAAAATCCTAGATTTAGTTCATTACATCTAAGTATCTAGTGTAGAAGCATTTGGTGTAATTATCTAGGAGCATTCTCAGCGATAGATGGTAGGTGATGTGAGATCTAAAACCTCATTTCCACTTTCATTACTACTTTAGGCCTCTAATTATCCTAAGATTTTATATCCTAAAAGTCTAGGATTGACCATATCCTAATGGCATTCCACCTAAACCCTAATCTAAGAGAACCTCGTAAGGGTGGATAGGAGGTGATAGTGAACAGTGCACCTATACACATCTTACCCCATCCATGGCCAAATAGTAGTTTAGGGAAACTCATTGCTATCTACCTTGTTGTTTGGTTTAGTAATCTAAATGACAGAGTAATTTTTACATGTTATCACCCCCACCCAATTGACAAGTACATTTCCCAAACAGCCAACATTTCCCATAATTGTCTAAAATCTTAATTTGTCTTCTTGCTTAGCTAGTTTTTATTTACTTAGCTCTTCACATTCTTAATTTGACTTTTGCCTTAGTGTAATTTGCTCCTTCTCTTGCTTAGTTTGTTTCCTTGTCTCATTAGAACTTAATCGTCTATGGTTAATTTAGGTTTTGATTGCCTTGTTCTCGTTAATTGTTCACTTAATCACCCTTAGTGTAACTCAAAAGTCCACCTTCAAGCCCTTTTAAGCCTTGATTCTATGGTAGGAACCTATCCCAAACTAACTTAGCTCTAGTGCCCCCCTCTCTCTTAGGTTCAACCCCTAACTTGCCACTTTCCTGTATTATGACATGACCTCATGTGTTTGTGGGTGAATTGTGTTAGTTTACATGAGAAAGTCTATTAGGGCTTTATAATTTTGAGTAACATTGTTGTGTGTGCTAAGGATGCATCTAATCAAAATTCTATTGGTTAGGTTTACCCCAAGAAAAACACACCATTAACTGCGTACAAGAATTCTTACTCGTCATTTCCATTAATGGTATCAGTTTGTTCATATTACCTATTGACTAATTAGCTATTCTTCCTTATTGACTCATGATTCCCTTATACTTAGGAAATAAAATTTACCCACTTTATATCACCTCAAACTTCGAGGCCTTCAGTGATTATGTTGTTTATTGTCACACAACACCTAGATATAAGTTTCAACATGATAGGAGGTCATGATATTCTTATTGACCTTGTATCAAGCTGGTTTAAGGTCATAAACGAGGCTCATGTGGCCTTCCTAGGCACATGACTTGATGATATCCACTCTCAATATCCTGCAAACATCTTGTTATTGATAGGATAGATGGAAAATATGCATGTATTGACCTCATCAGAGTCACTCCCCTGATGGGTATGCTTTCAAGTAACTCTAAAGCAGGCCAAACAACTTGTGATGTCATTGTACAAAAGGTACAAAAGCACATTGCAACTTGTATGGCAAATCACAATCATTTTTTTGTCTTTTTCTTTTGATTACTTTGGAGTACTTATTGATGATGTGACCTCTCTTCTGCCATGCATTCAACACATCACCAATAGGGACATTATGTTATTGTCATCTGCTTATTACAATTTTATTTTTAGATCTATAGGCTTAGAAAGGATAGGCAGTCCAAATACTTTTGTGAAGACATTTTGATAGTTGTAAATAGTCATTATAAATTGATTTTATTAATTTTAGAATTGATGCAAAATTTGCATTGCTTTCATCCCAATTATTCTATCTGGTAATTTCCATATCTTTTAAATTCTGATTACTCCTTGAGATTAGATTATGAAATAAGGTAAATATAAGTTTAAGTGATCAAATATTGATTGCATCAATTATTTTCTGCAAGTTTTACATCTGATATCATTCTCATGCAGTCAGGTTGTGCACTGTGTGATCTGATGGCCGATTTTGCACTATGGTCTGATCAGACGACTGCATCTTTGTCTTTTCCACCTTCCCTTTCAGTCCATCCATAGGGAAGACAATGCTTCATCTGCTTGCCCTTCTCTCTCCACTGTAATCTCAGATCTTGTTTTCTTCTCCTTTCACCTCCTCTCACCTCCCCGTATTCAACAAGCCCTGATGTGGGGTATACTAACAAGTATTTAAGTAGTGCCAAATTATCTACCATAGCCTTTTCTAGGACTAAGATTTCAGTCACCATGGAGCTCTTTCCAAGACTATACCAACCTTAACCACCCAACTGTATAGGTTCATCTAATTCTATAAACCTTCTTCCCTTCTACATTTTTTCCTGTTTCCTTACATTGTTCCATTTTCAACCTCATATTTCCTATAGCTATAGCTTTGGGTGTCGACATTTGTGAACTCATCAGTGGAAGTTCTATGGTCAACACCATGTCGAGCACCTTTCTTGATTGATTACATAGTCCCTCCTTGCCCAAGGTAATATCACCAAGCCACATTCCTTATGCAGTCTATGAGGTCTAGCTGGAGATCCATGGATACAGCTCCTAGAACTTACCCATCAAGGCACACTGACTCCACATCGTTGGAAAAGGATTGTCCCTGCCCATGTCTTAATTGGATTTGGATTTGAGTAGGAGTTGTCTTGTGTTGCCAATCCTAATGGGAGTTAAATCCAACAGGAGAGGAGATGTCTCTCTATTTGTAACATTAGGAATTGGAATAAGAATGGAGTGGGATTACTACTTGCTACCACATGTCATGAAGACCTATAAATAGAGGCCCCGAGGGAGTCCATTGAGGTCATCCCATCAGTTGTTTGTTGTTGGTACCTTCTGTGGTAGAAGAGCCAAAAAATAAGAACAATTGGTGGAGATCTCTTGTCATAAGAGAGGGTCAATGACTTTGCCTTAAAGTGAAGTAGCAGTTGACAATCAGTGACACATTGACGATGCATCAATAGCAGTGTCTTGTCTAATCAATGGAGGATGCACATCAGTTGGTGGCACTACATTGGTGTTACGGCAGTGACTACGATAGCAGTTCACCCATTCAGCAAAGGATGCACATCTGCTCTCTCAACTAGAGAGAGCTTCTAGTTGGCACGAGGTAGGTGACCTTGTCAGGAGTAGAGGTAGCCCAATCATTGGTCACAATGACAATACGAAAGGGCACAACCATGTGTTTGATCCCCTACAACGACAGATCTGTCATGAGGAGAAAAAGATAAGTGGGACATTTTGTACACATTAGGTGTAATTCTATTCTTCCTGTCTTTATTCTTGTGTGGGGGGAGATATCTAGATTTAGGGGTAATTAAATCTAGATGGTGTGAGTTGTAATCTTGATTACATAGTCCTTGTTGGCCAGTATTGCCCCATGGTTTTTCTCTTCTCAACTTGAGGAGAGATTTTCACATTAAATCTTGCACTTTCAGTCTTTCAGAACACGTCACTTTTCCACTACAATTTCTAACACGTGGTATCAAAACAAGGTTTGAACGTTGAAGTGGGAGCGGAAATGGCATCTGAAGATGGGAAAGTGTGCGTTGAAAAGTTTGATGGCAAAGATTTTAGCTTTTAGAAGATGCAGATTGAAGATAATCTGTACCAGAAGAAATTGCATCAACCTCTGGCGGGGACTAAACCTGAACAAATGAAGCAGGAGGATTAGGGTCTCCTTGATCGTCAGGCACTTGGGGTGGTCAGGTTGACATTGGCAATGAATGTTGCATTCAACATTTCCAACAAGAAGATGACAATGGGACTTTTGAAGATATTATCAAATATGTATGAGAAGCCAACTGATGTAATAAGGTATATTTGATGTGTTATTTGTTCAACCTAAAGATGAGCAAAGGAGCCTTGATAGCAGATCACATCAATGAGTTCAAGGGCATAATTACTTAATTGAAATCATTGGAGATAGAGTTTGATGATGAAGTCAAAGTCCTTATATTACTTTCCTTTTTGCCCGAGAGTTGGTCTGCTACAGTGACAATAGTCAGCGATTCATCAAGAAGCATGAAGTTGAAGCTTCACGATATTCAGGATTTGATTCTGAGTGGAGACATATGTAGAGGGGAATGTGGAAAATCTGATTCTTCAGGTTCAGTTAGAGGAAGAAATCAGAGTAGCAATCATAGTTCTAATCACGAAAAGTCAAAGACAAAGAGTAAAGAATGTTATTGTTGCGGAAAAGTTGGATACTTCAAGAAAGATTGTAAGATCTGGAAGAAGGTGTCACAAGAACTTGCCAAAGAACATGAGGATGATGACCATAACAATATAGCTGTCATTGAAGAAGATCTAATATTGACAGTCTAAGAGTAGGGTTTGAACATAGAGGATGGTGTTGAGTGGGTTGTAGACACAAGAGTGACATGTCATGCTGCAACTCATATGAAGTTCTACACAAATATAGAAGAGGGAACTTTGGCAATGTGAGTATGGGGAATGCTAGCTACACAAAGATCATCGAGATTAGTGATGTCTATGTTAAAATAGATGTTCGGTGTACTATCATGCTCAAGGATGTTTGTCATATTCCAAACTTGAGGCTCAGCGTAATTTTTGGTTCCTTGTTTGATAGGAGCGGATATGATCTCGGGTTTAGTGGTGGAATGGGAAAGGTAACAAAAGGGTGTTTGTTGATAGCTTGAGGTAGACTGTGCTACAATCTATATAAAACCACATTGAGAGTACACAAAGAGAAGGTTCAAGAAGTCAAGAAGTCAACGCCAATTCAAAGGAGACAAGGAGGACTTGGAAGTACTCTTACATATAGCCACAGGTCTGAGCTGCTGGATTATCTCAATGATGTCAGCAAGGGTAGAAAGGTAAGTTTCTACAAGCATCAGGATGGCCCCCAATTAGAGAAGGTCACTCCAAATACTTCTTCTAGACAATGCACACATGAGGAAGAAGGACGATACAGTGGACATGTAGTTGATGCATGCAGAATGGAATCTCAGGCTCTTGATGTGGGGTTACATAGATAGGGGGAGTGTCAAAGGAAGGTTTTTGAGTCTTACTACAGAAGGTTAGAAACATAATTTTCATCCAGAATGGCTCGACAGACCGGACAAGGAGAGCAAAGAAAGTTCTAGGTGTGGGCATGGAGAGAGAAGAAGCACTGCCAAGATACTTCTTCTCAGTTGTCTAGGAACAAAGTGAAGTTAGGGTGTTACTTCAAGAAAAGGGATGAAAATGACATAATGTTGACATTCTTGAGGAGAATGACCACCTATCGGTACCCATCACATGTGGTAATGGAATCCAGAAGTTACTCTAGATGATTGTTGAAGACAATGTCTCCCTTATGAGCCAGAGGGGGAGATTGTTGGAAAAAGATTTTTCCGGCCCATTTCCTAATTGGATTTGGACTTGAGTAGGAGTTGGCTTGTGTCGCCAATCTTAATAAGAGTTAAATCCAATAGGAGAGAAGATGGCTCTCTATTTGCAACATTGGAATTGGATTAGGAATTGGACTACAAATTGGAGTGGGATTTCTAGTTGCTACTACATATCATGGAGGCCTATAAATAGAGGCCCTAGAGGAGGTCATTGAGATCATCCCATTAGTTGTTTGTTGTTGTGTCTTTTGTGGTAGAAGAGACAGAAAACAAGAACCACTGGTGGTCCTCTCTTGTGGTAAGAGAGGGTCAGCAACTTTTCTTGAAATGAAGTACTGACTAATAGTCAGTGACACATTGGTGGTGCATCGACAACGATAGCTTATCCGATCAGTGGAGGACACAAATCAGTTGGTGGCACTATGTTGGTGTTACGGCAGAAATACAATAGGAGTCTGCTCATTCATTGGAGGATGCACATATGCTCTCTCAGGTAGAGAGAGCTTCTAGTTGGCGGTGAGGTAGGTGGCCTTGTCAAGAGCATAGGCAGCCTGGTCAGTGGTCACAGCGGCAACATGCAAGGGCACAATTGTGTGTCTGATCCCCTACAACGACAGAGGTGTCGTGAGGAGAAAAAGATAAGTGGGTTATTTTGTACACATTGGGTGTAATTTTGTTCTTCCTATCTTTGTTCTGTTGTGGGGGGAGCTGTCCAAATTTAGGAGTAATTAAATCTGGATTGTGTGAGATGTAATTTTGATTACATAGTGTTTGTTGGCCGGCATTGCCCCGTGGTTTTTCTCTTCTCATCTTGAGGAGAGTTTTCCACATTAAATCTTGTGCTTTCAGTCTTACAGAGCATGTCACTTCCCCACTACAATTCCTAACACATAGTGGTAGATGGTAGGACTCCCTGAGGCTTCCACAAGAATTTTTTCCTATTTTCACAATAACAACTCATTTCTCATTCTGTTACCTTCTTCTCATGATGTCTGTTTGCTAGAGTCACAATTTTCTTATTCTCTTGCATTATCTCCCTAGTGTTGAGTATGATGGTGTCGTGAGGGTCTATGAGGTATTCAATTGGGTCTTGCTTCACCGTGTGTGTGTTCTGGTGTGAAGTAGCTCCACCTTCGGCTGTAATGGCGGAAGGTCATTGTGGTCGACCTCCAGGGGAGTTTTGCAGTCGTGCTCAAGCTCTTTGATCTCATCATGAATTAGAAAGTTTACACACTGTGTCTATTCTTCAATTGTGAGGATAGAGGGATCGTGAGCCTAATCTTGGAGTGTTTCTCACTCACCCAAAACCATGGTTGTGGTGTGGTTACCTAGGTGCCCTCTCATGGCTTTCTCCTCTTGTCTTGAGGATCACAGGTTATTCACTCTGGATAAGTGGTTGAACGAGATGGTTTTTGGTAGGGCTGAATGACTAAGATATCCACATTTCATTCTATGCTTTAGGACATTCATGTGGTGCAAAATAGTCCTTTTATAAGTGCCATGTATTAATTTAATTAGAAAACTATCATTGGAGCGTTAGAAAATCATAGAAATATATATACATTCAAAATCAAGAAAATTAGTTTGATCTTTTGGTGTGGTTTTCATAACCTAAATATAAAAAGAGAGGTTATTTTTAGGGTTTATAATTTAAATGGAATTACTAATAACAAATTGTGTATACATGGTAAATATCCATGTACATTCACCTTAGGACTATATATGGATATATAGGCCAGTTTTGAAGTGTATGTGCAATTTCTATGACAATCCCAAATTTCTCATATAATCACGAACACTCTTGAGTACTATTTCTTATGTGAAATATTTATTGAAATATTCTGATTTACATTTATAATATTCTGATCTATTCGTGACTATTGAAATAATATTATTGATATGGGTTCATATGCCTATGCCATGAGTTAAATGAACACATTTGATATATTTTAAATGTGATATTGACTGGATAAATTTGTTTTATGTGTCTGTTATGTGTGCATGGCATTTAAACCAATAATTATTGTAGGTATAACAATTAGGGTGTGTTGTTTCATCTTAGGTGTGTTGTTTCCACACATTATATATATATATATGGGTGTGCTGTTCGACACAGGATGTGGTGTTCCACCTACTTATATATTAGAGTGTGTTGTTCTGCCTAGGGTATGTGTTCTTCACCTTTTTTGTACCAACGATCTAGTGGTGTCTTTTCCCAACTTTAGATATTTTTAGTCTATAATATATATGCATGTAACTGTTATAATAGTTGTTGTTTGTAAAAATATTTATTTAGCAAGATTTATACAATAACTTATTATTCTTATGCTTGAATACCTCATTCACTTGCTAGTATTTCTTTTGAAATATATCCTCACCTTCATGTGATGGCATCTCTTGCATGTAAACACCTTTTTTGTACTTATATAATATCCAAAAAAAATGGTTATATACACATATTTAACATATCTTTTTGTTTCCTATTTTTTTGATGATGTTCCCTTCCACCCAGATGTAGGTGACTTAGAGGACAAGACTCGAGAACATCATGTATCTAAATGTGGATATGATGATAACTTGAGATGGCTAGGCTGGCCTATGCAACTACTCTCGTGTATAATTCAATGTACTCTTTTCATTCTATAAAACTACCTTTAAGGATAGGAACTTAATATGTGGGATACTTGTGATAAATGAAGACACTTATGCTTTTCCACTAATCAGTCACTTCATGGCTTTAGAGCATTCTGGGTCATCAAGTCTCCAAATATGGAGCCAAACCTAGATGGTATGAAAATATTACTTTAGTTCAAGAGCTTGAAGATCTAAAGTTGCACGCTTATGAAAACACTAGAATTTACAAGGAGAGAACTAAGGTCTGACATGATTCTTACCTAAATACAAAAGATGTGAAAGGACATAAATTCCTACTTTTCAGTTCTTTCATCAGACTATTCCCCTAAGAACTCATATCAAGATTGTTCGTGCCATTTATAGTAGTGAAAATATACCCATCAAACCTAATGGGGCTCTTCAATGCATAATCTGATACCTTCCCTATCAATGGATAGAGAGTAAAAATATATTATTAAGATGGAACATTCACAATGAGAGATGAACTACATCTCTCCAAGTCTCATACAAAGGATCGATAATCAAAGAGTCAAGCTAATGATTTTAAAAAGGGCAGTCCAGGACCCTTTTGACCTGTCCTTTTTTCTTTGATTTTTTTACAATATCAAATATAATTTTTAGTTTTTGCAATGTATGATTTCCCTTGAATTAAAATTTCAACATATAGTAGCAACATATAGCAAATAAAGTTTTTTTAAAATCTTAGTCAAGTTGAATGATGTTTTGATTGATTATTTCAACGAACAACTAATGATCATAATTGATTGCTTACAAACTCCACAAAATGATACTTCTCATTAAGCAACATCATCATTAGACAATTATAGGTTTTCCATTAGTTCATAATCTTCATCAGTATACAAGCATTGGTTTCCATCTAAATATTCTCATTTGTTGTCCCATTATTGTTTGTCAAACATTGAAATCCTATTCAATTATGATATATGTATCTTTACTAGTTGATGAAGACAAGATTCTCATCAATTAGTGATGAATGCATGTCCATCCTAGATTTAGCTGCATTTTAGCATAGTTTAAACTCATTTTCATCATTTTAGTTTAGAACTATCTAACATTTAGGTTTTATTGATTTTTTTGTTAATTTATAATATTTTGATCTATTTCCCCCATTTCCATGGTAGGCTTGAGCTTCATTTCATGATAGTGTAGGAAGTGGTGGAAACCATCGGATTGCATTACACCTGCCAAGCCATCGATCTCCTTCATTCTTCCCTTCCATCGGTGACCATAAACCTTACGCCAATACCCACATGTGGGTTTGCATCATTCTGCCAATCCATCAATTTTGCTCATTTTTCCTTTCCTTTGGTTGACAACTGAGGGAAACCATGTGCACCTACCAATGGTCGCCTTCTTATGCTTGTTCTATGCTTGCACCTCCTGATGGTTGTGTAGTGTTTTCACATTCTGACGACTGACCTGCATCAACAACCCAAGGAAATGTTGTGCATGCCTTTCAATAGTTATCTTGACTCCACCTTTCGAAGTAACCTTTGTGTTCCTCTTACGATGGAGGCCATGCACTTATCTTTTGATAGTCACCTTCAAAAGGAAGTCATGCGCTCCCTTCTGATGCAGCCCTAATTTAGGGCTTCATCTTATGTCTTATTACACTTCATTCACATCTAAACCTATATTTAGGGAACAAAAAGTAAAAAGCAAGAAAATACTATCTAAAACATACAAAAATTATTAAAAAAATCTACATGAGATGCACTGCAAGGCATGAAAAGCAAAAAAAAATTAAAGGTTACACAAAAATGCATGAAATTAAACTACATGGTATGCATGAATGCAAACAACAATCACATGAGGTATGGATGGACAAGTATAAGAGTTAGTTATATTGTTTGATCATCTTGACAAAAATCTAGAGCAAGGTACATATAGAAAAATGAGTTAAAGGAAGGGCTTAGTGCCCTACCACCCCAAACTTTTAAACCATGATGTCCTCAGCATGAACTAGAAGTTTAGAATAGTAGGGTAGATGGTATGGAGTCATGTTAAACAAATGCCAAGAGGTGAAGTGATCAACATAGCATTAGGTGAGTAGGGTAGGACCACCACGGCTATGTTGTGCAAAATAATCGTGTTGACTTGCCAGCAGCAAGGTCGTGTTGTGTGGAATAGTCGTGTTGGCCGCTTTCCTATAGTTTTTTCACTATTTTCAATTTTTTTTCTTTTCAAGCTTGATCTCCTCCTTGGTTGGATCCTCTATTCATTAGCTTTCCTCTATTGTACCTAATCTAACATGATTTACAAATAGAAAAATCACCAAGTATGGTGTGTGTGTGTGTGTCTTGAAGAAAGTGTAATAAGAAAAGCGGTTTTCAGAGAAAGAGTCCCAAACCAACGTGGGTTGCCTCCCACTAGCGCTAACTTTAGAGCCTTCAACCAGGCTTGTTGTTCCTCCATTAATCAACCATTTTCCAAAAGCAAAATGTTTCCATCCTCATTGTAGGAAAACCGGCCTTCATTGTTTGATCTTCCTCCAAGGGTCATGTGACTTGTCAAATGTTTTTCAACAGTTTTCTCTCCTTCGAGATCATCATCATAGATCTCAAAGTAAGAATCCACATCAACAAAATGTTTCATCTCGTTCAACATGATTCCCTTAGGCAGTTTCCCTCTTTTCTTCTTTTTGAAGGTATGCACACCCTTATGGAACTTCACATAAGTTGGGTTTTGCGTGATGATGTCAAGCAAAAAGGTGTTTGCCTTAATCAGATTTAAGACCTTTGGAATTTTCATGCCATAGTTTTGCTTTCCCTTGAGGAATGGCTCTTGATAGGATTCAAAGAGAGGGGTCTCAATCATATTAGAAACTTGAGAACCTTGAAATATCACATTGGGATGTCTTGGATCAGCAAATGGGGCACTTGAAATCATTGCTTCAAAAGGAGTTGGAACAAAAAAATTGCTAGTGCCCTTGGCACTCTCAATATAAGGTGGTACGACAAAATATCTAGTGCACTTAGCACTCTCACAAGGACTTTCTGACAAGGGTTCTCCATCATGTTCTTTGTCAAAGTGCTTCATTCCCTTGTTGAGCTTCTCAACAACCTTGTAGACTGAAGCCATATTCACTTGCTCATGGGGAGGAGGGGAGCTCGTAAGGATGATGGTGGTGGTGGTGGTCTTTGGTTAGGTGGATTAGGATTTTGGAGGATGTAAGTTAGTTGTGGGGGTGGGAGAGCATATGGATGAGGAGGTCCTTGGTATTGTTGCAAAGTTGTGACTTGCCCTTGTGGTGGGACATAGGAACCTTGAGGGGTGCTCATAGAACCATTTGCATTGTTTGGGTTGGCTATGGTTTGGGAAGGGAGTCTTCCCTCCTAACAAAGGGCAAGTCAAAGGGAAATATGATCCAGCCTTTGCTCAAGAAATCAATAGTTTTTCCTTGGGAGGAGACCTCTCTCTTCACTTCATCAAGGCTTCTTAACTTCACAAGAAATTCTTCTTCAAACATGGAGTTGGTTCTTGTCTCTTGGTCTCCTTGTTTCTCTCATGAAAATTTTGGATGATTACTCCATTCTGAAGTGTAAGAGCTCGACATGGGTACTTTGTTGTTCCAAATGCCATAGGATTGTAGAACTTTCACATCTTCACAAAGAGCCTCCATGGAGTTGGCAGAGTGATTAGAAGAACTTCCCACATGAAACTCCATAAGATTTACCATGTCTGCCAATATCTTCATCATGTAGGATGATTGAGGAATTGAAGGGGTTTGTGCATATCAGTCTACCATCTTGACTTCAAAGGGTTGATGGTCACATGCACAAGGCACAACCAAAAAAAAAGTGTAAGTTATCAAACCCAGATGCAAAAGTAACATAATGAATAAAGAATAGAATTGATGAGGGTAGTAGGAAGAGAAAAGATACACTAACAAGCTAGGCTGAGCACCTCTCTCCCCTACAACGACACCAAAAAGCTTGGTGCATTTCTTTAACACAACAAAACAAACTGGAAAAGGATGGTGCCTAAGGGAAGAGTCACACCACAACTATTAGCAAGCTATGGTGCTTTCTATTCCTGGAAACGGTGCCAAAAAGTTTGGTACATTTTCACTTGAGGTATTCCTAAGCCATTGAATCAGGATTAGATGCACCTTTAGGGCACACGCTGGTATCTTTTGATATTTATAAGGACCTAGTCTAACACACTCACTTAAACTAATCACACTTCACCCGCAAGCACATGAGGTCGTGTTATAGTATAGACAAGAGGCAAGATAAGGGTCGATCCATAGAGAGAGAGGGGATACTAGAGCTTAGTTAGCATAAACTATATTCCTAAAGCCAAATTAGGGTTTTTAGGGTTTAAAGTTGGTTTTGGTTTGATTACATTAAGGTTCATGCAAGAAAATAAGTAAAGATAGGGGGAAAAAAGAGCAAAACCCTAGTTTAACCCTAAACAAGTAATTCTAGCCAACAAAGAAAGGTAAGTAAGTGAACAAGAGCAAGTGGCTAAGTCTAAGTTACACTAGCTAAGCAAGTTAGACACTAACCAATTAATGACCTAGATTATTACTAACTAGAAAGATTAACAGTAGGAATCTCAAAAGAGCATTAGCTGCTCTAACAAGGCCTAACTATCCAAAACTAAGCAATTAACTAACAAAGCAATCAAGCAATTAACTAAACTAGAATGAACAAGCTAAGAGAGCGAGATGGGTTTTAAGAAATGTTAAAGAGAGATGGGCTATTTGGGTGAGTGATACTAAGATATTAGTTGGGGGTAACATGCCATGCAAAATATAAACATTCATTATAGATTGCTAAACCAAACAACTAGTCAAATGCAATGGAATTGCCCTAGACTATTGGTTGCCCATGGATAGAATAGTGTGTGAAGGGGAACTACACCCTTGGACACCCTATCTAGCCTTCGAGGCTCAATTGGACCAAGGTTTCAGGTGGGATTTCAAATGGATTTGGTTCTACAGTGAGAGTTCTTAGTGTAATTGGGATCTAAAGGTAGGTATAGGGGGTAGAGGTGAGGTATTTCACCTCACATTACTCACCATATAGCTTTTAATAAACTCCTAGGCAATTACATTAAACAATCGTATACTAGTTGCTTAGATCTCGCACCTAGGAGTAGGTGAAGGGATATATGTGTGAGAAGATGGGGTGCTAGCTAGGGATCCACTAGTTGGACTTAGGAGAAAATCCCAAAGTAGCCTCACATATGCCATCTTCTCCTAGACTTAGGTGGTTTCAAGCATAAAACCACAAGCAAATTAGGTTTTCAAGTACCAATCACAAGTAGAACTATGGAAAATGAGATATAAGTATAAATCAATAATCATAGAGTTAAAATATGGAGTTTACAAGATATATTCCCCCACCACTGTATCAAAGTAACATTTTAACCCCAAACAGCCCACCACAAGGGGCTTAGCTACACATGGTCAAACAAAATAGCAAAAGAGAAAGAAAAAAGAAGTAGATAGCCATAGAAATCCATGGAAGCTCCTCCTTCTTCATATCCTAGCTGATGTAGCTCAAGAACCTCCCTCCAAGGTAGGTAAATGGCTTCAAAATATGAGGTTTTGTGGTGATAAGGTTTTGAGGTGGAAGAAGGTGAGATGGAGTCAATCGTAGATGGGGGTAGGTGAGAGCTCCTTCAATGCTAGGGGTAGAAATGAATGTTAGGGGGGTGTAACCTTGTGCTACAGCTACCATCTAGGTATATATAGGTGATGGGGAAGAACTAGGTTAAGTGAGGGTAGTTTGGGTAGAACGGTGCAGAAAAAGTTAGGATTTTGGGTGGCAGCACGGTCGTGGTGGGTAGGAGGTAGCACAGCTATCCTGATAGGGAATGACCTTTCTGAAATGAAGGCTGGTACACAGTCATGCTAGGAAGCACGACTATAGTGGGGGCTAGGTAGCACAGCGGTGGTGGGTGAGTTGGGGACTTAGTCGTTCTAATTGGAATGGTCATTATGTTCCTAGCCAGCATGGCCATTCTGGCTGGCACAGCTATTCTCAGGTCTTCTTGGCATGGTCATGCTGGCTAGCACAATTGTGTTGTTGAAGTTTCTCTAGCCTTAATGATCATGTGATATTAGTGTGATTTTGGCTTGGCCAAAACGGCCATTCTGTGTCACCATGGTCATGTTGGGGACTTTTCTTGCACTTTGATCTTTGAACTTCATGATACATGGACTTCTTTGTTTGAGTTGACTCTTGGCTACTAGGGGCAGGTTGAGGGAGCTTTTGGATCTTCTGTGGACCCCTCCATGGGTGGAGGAATCCTAGAACACGTTCCTTTTCTCTCTTCCATCCAAAGTGTGGTCGAAATACATGAAAAACATGAAAAGAACGTCCATAAGTGCATTTGACAGAAATATGCATATTGAGGGAAATAATATGTAATCTAATAGGTTTAGATGTGATTGAAGTGCCATAAGACACAAGACGGATCCCCAAATTAGGCTTTCATCACCTTTCAATGGTTGTTCTACATTATTAAATAAAGGAGTTTCTCCCCAGCCTTCTGATGGTCCACATGGACATCACAAGACTCTTCATCTATCGAAGGCATTACTAAATGATGACAACCTATCTTGTTTCTCACATTGTTGTTGATTCTTCACGTCCATGGAAAACAACACTTAACTTTGTGGCAGTTGAAAGAGTTCCAAACCCCATCTTCCCCCTATAAATACAAGTGGACTGTCAACACAAAGGGGATCAATCATTCGACACTGCCAGGTTGCTGCTACATACACTCACCCTCTGATCTCCAACAGCATTTGACCATTTCCATCTATTGACAGATGTCAATCAAAGATGCATCTTCCTCCACTACCATTGTAACTAAATGTATGGTAACATTGAAGAGTAAGTGATGAGGTGATAGATCCTATACATGTCTTGGTTAGACACACCCTTTTACCTCTAATTTTTTCTTACTTATTAGGTCAAACCTTTTAAGGGGTGGAGGGATAGTACCAGAACATGAATATGTTGAGTTTGTTAGATCCTAGGATAGGTGATTGGATGATCTAGAGTGGAGTGAATAGAGATGAATGCACTTAAACAAAATTCATTAGACCTTCAAGTTATATCACAAGATAAGGTTGCTAAATAGGAAATTTGAGTGCAACTAAAAATACATAGCAAGGGAGTGAGAGAGATTGAACAAGCACCAAGTGACAAGCTATGTAGAGTGGTTCCATACTCCAAACTAGGAGTAAGACATGACCCACCAAAGGACTTTCCTATCCAATACAAAGAGTCTTCAACCTTACCAAGGACTTACCCACTTTTCAAAGAGTCTTCAGCCTTCTCCAAGGACTTACCCACTCTTACACAAGTCTTTAGCCTTCTAGGAATTACCCAATCTTCTTGGATCTTCAGCCTTTCACTTCACCTTCACTCGGAGAAGCTTTCATTAAGGACTTACCCACTTGAGTAAGGAGTCTTTTGCCTTCACCAAGGGCTTACCCACTCTTGCTCCAAGTCTTCAGCCTTGTTCTTCACCAAGGGACTCCTTCCCTTGTTCTTCTTCACCTCTCTTAGCCAAGAGAGAGAACATTCATCTTCATAGTTGAAAAGAGAGATTGGGAGGTGTAGGAAGTGAGAGCCTCACAAGATATGCAAATGGAACTAGCTCTCTTACATATTTCCTACTCACTCTAACAGATTAAGCAAGTGATTAAGATTAGACAGAGAGAGGAGGAGGCTGTAGGATGCACTCAACTATAGAATAGGAACCTCATATAGAGTTTTGCATTGAATGTTCAACCTCGAAATGAAGCCCAAGGGGTCCTATTTATAGTTGAGGATGCCTAGAAGCCTTAGGAAACACTTAAGGATGAAAATTGGCCATTTTGTGGCTTGTAATGGATATATTTTTTTATTATTGCAACTCCACAACGGCTAGACATAGTTTTCTGTACTTTTTCATATAGTGCTATCGGTCGAGTTTTACTTTTGGGAAACTCAATGAAATGCACTATTCGATAAAACCAATTTGACCAATCGGTTGAGTTTATCTTGGAAGAAACTTGACCAATCACTTAATATCATTTTGTTCCAGTTCAGGGATCAGTTGAGTTTTGTGTATAGGAAACTCGGCCGAACCATGACATTCTCAAAATCCATCAAGGATCGATTGAGATTCTAACTCGATCGATAAAGTGCATGTAATGAATTTTGGAAAATGGCATTGTCTTCCATCACTAGAGCTTGATCTAGATCCTCCACTTGATTCTTCACTTGATCTTGAGTTGGAGGAGTCACTTGATCTTGAGTGTCATTTCTCCTTCTTCTTCTATTTCTCTTCTCTTATGATGATAGGCCTTTTTGTCTTGTAGACAATCTATCTTGAAGTGACCTCTCTTTCCACACTTGAGGAATCAGATGGAGGAGGAATTCTTGACTTTGTAGAATCTACCCTTGGAGTACATGGCATCTTCTTCAACATGAGAGGATGGAGAGGCTTGACCCACAATAGCTTCAATTTGAGTCTTGATTTCAGCCTTCTTCATTCTCTTTAGCTCTTTATCCTCTTGTCTTTGAACTTATTCTCTCTTTTCAAGTGTGACTTTATGGGCTTGAAGATTTCCTATGAGTTCTTCCATGTGAATATCACTGAGAGACCTTGCTTCTTCAATGGAAGTCACCTTGGATTCCCACCTCTTGGGAAGAGTTCTAAGGATATTTGAGTTAATCCTCTACTCATAGGATGACCTAGAAATGCAAGACCATTCACAATGGTGTTGATCCTTGAGTACATGTTGGCTATCTTCTCCTCCTTTCCCATCTTGAAGTTCTCAATCAGCCCTTTGAGCATGTAGACTTTGCTTTCCTTCACTTGAGTTGTCCCCTCATAAGTGACACATAGATTTTTCCATACCTCATAGGTTGTTCCACAAAAGTAAATCTAGTTGAACTCAATTGGGTTCATGGTGGCATAGAGTCTTATGCCTTCACAAAGGGCTTACCCACTCTTTCTCCAAGTCTTCGACCATGTTATTCACCAAGGGACACCTTCCCTTATTCTTCTTCACCTATCTTAGACAAGAGAGAGAACCTTCATCTTCATAGTTGAAAAGAGAGATTGGCGGGTGGAGGAAGTGAGAGCCTCACAAGATATGCAAATGGAACTAGCTCTCTTATAGATTTCCTACTCACTCTAACGGGTGTAGCAAGTGATTATTCTTAGATATAGAGAGTAGGTGGTAGGATACACTCAACTATAGAATAGGAACCTCATATAGAGTTTTGCATTGAATGCTCAACCTTAGAATGAAGCCCAAGGGGTCCTATTTATAGTTCGGGATGCCTAGAATCCTTTGGTAATGTTAAGTATGAAAACTAGCCATTTTGTGGCTTGCAACAGATATATATTTTTATTGTTGCAGCTTCATAATGGCTATAAACACTTTTCTGCACTTTTCTATATAGTGTTATCAATCAAGTTTATTTTTGGGAAACTCAACCGAATGAACTATTCGACAAAATAGATTTGACCAATTGGTCGAGTTTATCCAGGATGAAACTCGATTGATCACTTAAATCCATTTTGTTCCAGTGTAGGGATTGGTCGAGTTTTGTGTATAGGAAACTTGACTAAACCATGACATTCTCAAAATCCATCAAGTATCGATCGAGATTGTAACTCGACCGACTAAGTGCATGTAATGAATTTTGGTAAATGTCATCAAAGTGCTTAAATATTCAATTAAGTGCTCCTGGTTTTTTTTTCTAAGCTTAATTACAAGTCATGCAATCATTACAAGTGATTTACAACATGATTCTAATGGATTTACAACATATTCCAAAAATGTGCACTTGTATTGACTTTGGTGTGTCTTTTCTCCAATTTGAGATGCGCAAGTTAGGGAATTTGGAGTGTGCCTATACCTAATCTAAAATCACTCAAGTAGAATCATTAGACACAAATAAGTGTAATGGTTTAGTCATCATTAAAACAAGGGTTTTTTCAAATTAGACCTAGAGTCAACAGATTTTGGGGACGAAATCCTTTTTAAGGGGTGGAGTCCTATAACATGCTGAGATTTGGCTTTCCTAACTTTAGAAATTCTAATTCTTGTAATGTGATGATAGTGTGATCGAATCATTAAAATTGATTGAACAAGGTTAGAATTATACCTTGATATGTGTGGTCATGCACTAATGAACATATAATGTGGGTAATATGCTTGTTTGTTCCCTAATGATCATAATATGAGTAACTCACATATTAAATCTAATTATGAATACATATGATCCAGACCATGACATGGACCTATAACCCTTATGTGAGGATGAGATGATGTATGGAACCTAACCTGATCTTTGTACATGTTGATGAGGTATGTGTGATGTGTGATGATCATGTTTACCTAAAACCCAAGTTGTAAGCATGAAATCTTAATATATGTGTCTTTGGTGACATTCATGATACATTAGTGACATTAGGTGTCATAATAGGAATAATATACATTGATATACATAAATGATACACAATCACCTAACTGTAGCTTGATACAAAAATCAATTTATCAATATGAAATATGTTTCACCTCATTTATTAATATATGTTAACGAATCGAATATGGTTAATAAGTAATTGGGCTTACATAAAAATACATGAATGGGTAATGTGGAATTAATTGTGCATAACCAGTAAGAGGAAGTGAAAAAATATGAGTGATTGATTCATTTGGACTATCATATGACTAATTTATATAGTGGGGTCATAATCGACATTGCATGAAAGTGAAGATAACTAATGTGACATCATTTAGGTTAATATTGAATTAATGCAGTTTATGAGTTACATAATATATATTGGATTTTGTGAGAGATAATGTGGGATTATCCATTTGATAATAAGTTGATGATAATTGAACTCTAAATCCTATATATCGAGGATAATGTAATATATAATAATAGATAATGAGATAATTGACTTAAACCCTAATTTTACTAAAACTCATACTATATAATCTCCAAACCTAAATCAAATTTAAAATTAGATTATTTGAGTTCATATTAGACCAGGTGACAAGTTTGAACTCATTTGGATGATATTTACTAATTCAATTTCATAAAAGAAGCTAATCTTGAAATATCTTATCCCAATTTGAATTAGACTATAGTCCAACATAGTTTAACTTTTGTTTCAAGCATTGTGTTTTCTTCTCGATCTAGATTGGACTCTAGATCTGGTTCCACCTAACCAGGATGATTCGTCCCCCTCGCCCGAGTTCTTCTTCTCCTGGACTTTGTAAGTCTGTCTCGATGCAACTTTGTTGTCACCTCTCATGTGTTTTCTCTCCCTCTCTCCCTTATCCTCTCCCTCAAACCCATTATCTTCTATGATACAAGTTCCTCATGGTGTTCCATGGTCTACAATCCCATGTAGAATGGGATTCTACCTCCTCGATCTCCAAGTCCAACTAGGAATACATTTCCCCTAGTTCACCTCTCTCCATGAGTCCCTACCATATTTAAACTTCTTTCCTATATATCTATGGTTCTAACTGACCACTGAGTGAACCCTATAGATGAACTTCACAAATAGGTTTGTCGTCTAGATTGCTAAGCTAGCTCCTCCAGTCTCCATCTTTTACTCTAGGCATCCTAAGACGTTGTGTAGGGCACCTAACTACAGCCATCCAGTCTTCTCTGGAATTTTGTTATAGTGTTATATCAAACACAAACTTATATAAATGTCACTTTTTCCCTTTACCCTGTAAGCTATCTTGTGGAATTCTTTTCCAGACTTAGATGGTACTAGGGTGTTAGGAGTGAGAAATCATGGGGTTTTAATCAATGAATAAAATATACAAGACTTTAGTACAAGAAATATGGATAAAATTCTAATTGAGACTAAGAACGCAATTGTGTCGTATTGATGAGTTTAAGGTTAAAATAATCTTTCTAAAATTTTCCTAGAGGTAGATATGGGGAAGGTAGAATTATAAAAGAAATTTGAACAATTAACAGTAAAGGAATCAATTATTACGCCAAAAGTTACTTTTTCCTAATATCATTAATTTTGTTTCTTAAAAGTTTCTAAAAGCAAAATTGGCTTTAAATTCGAATTCTTTGGGCCCCAATTGATCTACTTGCCAATTTCTTCTTATTTGCACTTTTTTTACTACTCCAAATTATTAGGAGAGAGAAGTAAAATCAATGTAATGTCAATTTAATCAGAATATGATTTAGATAAGATTTCCTAAACTATTTAATTGTGTTGTTGTCACACTATGTTTCTAACTTCAAGGGATGTGTGCTCTTTACTTGCCATTGGATTTAGATCAGATGTTGGGCGTGCCATCACTTACCTCGTGCCTATTTTGGAAACCAACTGTTCACCACACAGCAAAGTAAATTCATGATTTCTAGCTCTACTCTCCATATTTCTTTAAGATGTTTTCATCAATGTGTTCCTTATTTGAATCCACACTCAGTCATCCCTTTCTTACTCCATATTTCAGAATATTTGAGATTTTTTCTCTCGTAGCCTCTTGAAGCCACAACTTCTTGAAACCCTAAAGCTTAACCCAAAATATATATACCATAACTACTGTTATACGCATTGCAACCTTTCTTTGGCCCTAATTTTACTCAACTTTGCATTATTCACCACTTCCTGGATGTCTTCCTCTCTGCCATACTAGTCCTCACTATTGAAAGCGCTCTTCACCCCCCACCAATTGCTCTAAAGGTAAGGTACTTCAAGTCCCTGCTTTATGTGCAATATGTTGTTTTGGCCTGAGCGACGTTGGTTTGGTTTTCCCCAATTTTCACCATCGCTAACCTACTTCATGTGGTGTCCATGACAAGGATAGGGGTTAGAAGAAGGATCATTGTGTTTTATATATTTCACGCTCACCCTCATTGCTTTCCCTGTCTTGTTTATCTTTGTCTTAGATCTAGGGGATTCTTCTATAGAAATATTGACTTGGACTTTGACGTTTAGGATAGTCTTGTTGACTTGCCTACCTATTTCTAAACAAGTCATACCTCACAAGGCTAATTTGGTCATTTTTCTTTTCCTTCTTTATCTAAATGTGAGTTTTAGTTGCCCGCAGATTTACAATATCATCATGTATGACCCCCTAGTCTATAATGATAATATAAGGCTAAGATCGTTTGCTGCACACTATTTTTGTCCAACAAATCAAGTAATCCTATAAATTTGTGAAATTCATAATTTTTTACTGGAAGCTCCAAAAATTATAAAAAAAATTGTTCTAGAATCGTGGGGTTTTCCTCTGTCTCTTGGTATGGTTTGCATTGCATGATTCCAAAGTTTTAGAGACATGATTTTTTAGGTTTTTCTCTCTCTTATCCTCTTATTAATAATTAAGGAAACATTATAAATAACAAAGTTAAGATTTTGGGTCTGAATTATAATCAGTAACACTGAACCCTATGTTAGGTTAATATCATGAGTCATCTAGGGTTTTATTGAAGGATTGGATTTCTAGGGTTTCATCTAATTTATCAAATATTAGACCCTAATTGATGTACAAAATACTACCTGTAGGTTTGAGGTGAATTTAGGTTTGGAAGGGTAGAAATTGATATATGATTTAACACTCAAGTCAGTGTATGTATATCTACTATATTAAATTGGGTATGATATCATGACTAAATATCCTTTTCCCATATGGGGCATTAATTAAATTGTGGACATTCTTATCACCTTGTGAAAGTACTCTTCCTTGTGAATACCTTCCTAATTTGTTAACATTGATATGTGATTACCAAATTGATGGTCTTCTAACCTAATTTTGTTAGTGATTTGGGTCCTTTGACCCCACTTGATGAAAACACAATATCTCATCCTTTGCATGAAAATAAGTATACTTTGTTATTGCCTGCCCTATTTTTGTAGGTGATTGATTAGTCATTACAATAAGTAGTTACACCATATAGGCATTGGGTTTTATACCCCTACCAATTATAATATAAATAGGTATTGGGTCGTATACCCCTGTCATGTTTGATTATTAGGCACTGGGTCTTATTCCCCTATTATGTACTAGGTCTTATTCCCCTACCACATATGATATTAGGCGTTGAGTTTTATTCCCCTGCCATGCATTGGATTTTATTCCCCTGCAAAATCCATATTTATTTGACACTAAGGTTTTAGTCCTTCTACCCTTTTCTATGGAATATATATGGGTTCCTACCCTACTTTTTCGTATATCTTAGTCAATATCTTTATCACCTTGTAACTATTTATCTTTGTGGTTATGTTGATGTGAATGTGTATGGCGATAAACATTTAATTAATCATACCCTTTTTTAACAATTGACTCATCTTTTGGACATGTCAAATCTCTTTGACAAAATCTTCTCTTTTGGATATCTCATTATTGACATCTCTTTATTCAATTCTATTAGATCTATGTTGATGGGCTCTAGAAGGGGGTGTTGATTGTTTACACTAACGAGTTTCAATCATTAAGAATGATCTTTTACTCAACTAGCTATATCCCGCAAGTATACGAGAGTAGTTGTAGTTGAGGTCGAACACAAGGAGCGTTGGTTAGTTAGGTGTAAGAGTTATGATTTTCAATAATCTAGATCGTTGTACATAAGATGATTGGATTAGAACAACTAAATTATAGATTTAAAACAAAACAATAAATTTTTACTTAAGAAAGGTTAAGATTCAGATTTGGAAGGATCTTAGACTTGGGATTTCACAATCACATCATAGCTTATATTAAAATATGAATTTAAACATGTTAATTAACTTGCAAAGGAGGCTTGTAGTCATCACTCACCTCCCGGTGAAGTAATGACGATTCTTACTCCATACATCACTCTCGTGCATGTATTTCATTTTGAATCACAAACCTTGCTCCTCAAGTTAATCCCAGCCACTCTCACGGTCAAGGACAAGTTGCCAAAAGAGTAACTCCATACTCTCAAACACATCTTCTCAGATTATGAAAGAAAGTATAAAACATGCAAGTATGATGGCCAATCACATAAACAAACATTTCAGATCTGAAACAACTCTTGGAATATGCAAGAAATTAACATTTAGTACGAAATTCATATGTTCATACAAGCTATGACATGGGAGTTACTCTCCCATGTCCAAGATTCATATTCTACTCGTCCATGATCATGTATTGCAGAAATGCTACAGAATTTTCAAAGTTTAACATGGTTTAGAGAAGGAAAAGCTAGGAGAATTGAAAGTGTAACCCAAGAGAAGTAGAATTCCATCTTGGGGATGAAATTCCACTCCTAAAGCTGCTCCAAAATGGACGGGCTCCTCTCCCAAGAAGCTGCACGAAGTTGGGGAAGCTTGGCTGTACTTTGGAGAAGACAATGGAGAAGAAGAGAAAAAGAAATGGACTCATTTCCCAAGAAACCACCCTTGATCTCCTCAAAATCGCCCTCCTCTGCTTTAGGCTTGCTCTGGGATGAGGGAACGTTCATAAATGACCGGGCATAACCGCCCATTAAGTTCCCACTTCATTTTAAACAAAAACTCATATTTTTCAAAATGTTGAAACTGCCAGGTGCACGCCGTGCAACTTTCCAGAAACTTTTAGTTTGCTCCAGAATGCATTGTGCACGGCGTGCGCTGAAGAAATGCACGCCGTGCAACTTTCTAGAACCTTTCAGCTCCCAGGTGCACGCCATGCAACTTTCCAAAAACTTTCATTCTGCTCGATGCTCCAGGTGCACGGCGTGCACTTTTGGTGCACGGCGTGCACTTTGCTGTTCTGGGCTGTTGTGTATTTTGATCATAACATTCAGTGTGTAGGTCCGATTTACATGCCGTAAAAAGTGGTATTTGTGTAATTTCGAACCCCAAAACATGTAGATACTTGAGGAGTGATCCAATAAGAGATAATATGATATATTCCTCATAATTTAATTGCACTATGTGGTACCTACAATCCAAACCATGAGACAAGTAAGAATAGCTAAAAATATAGAATCTAGCATGAATGAGAGTGATAATTGAGTCAAAACAACATGGATATGCAACCAAACATGATCCAAAAGGTGATATGATTTGTGCACATCAAATCCCCCTAAGCTTAAACCATTGCTTGTCCTCAAGCAAAAAGAGCATAGAAACATAAATGAAGAATTGTCAAGTTCATGAATAGATCAAATGAAATGAAAGATGTGTATAAGACCAAACCAACCATGATCAACATGTTTATGCTCATAGCCATCAATTCAACTTAAACACCCAAGAAAGTGATTTTTAGTTCAGTAGGGGTGGTCACAATTAAATGAATCAATCAATTAAACAACACTAAGTAGAATTTGGATGACCAAGCCAAACAATTAGTGGATGTGCAACTCAAACTCTCAACTATTAAGGATACAAATGATGAAATCTTAGTTAGAATTGACAATTTTAGTTGTACTCCTTCTTTCCCAAAAATGATATAATAATGGATTATGGGTTCCGACACTCGGCTGCTAATGTAGGCTTATGCACATGTGGAATGTCGGTTGGGGTATTTTACCCTCTTTAAGACATACCACCTAACCATCGTGGCCAGATCGGACTTACACTAGGATAGCATGATATGTGGGCATTTTAGCCATCTTTTATGGGGTATAAAGATGAGATAAGCCAAAAGAAATTTTAAAATTTTTCTAAAACATAGGAGACTCAACTAAATTGCAACATTAGCTAGATTTCATTCATTTGTTTTGAAAATTTTTCATTGAAAGAGTGGTTGAAAATGCACTAAGAGCTTGGCAAGGGAATCTCGTATTCCAAATGATGTTGTAAAGTTGATTTACTCACAAAAATTGAAACCATTACATGTTTTAAGCAATCAAGGATGTGAAAGATGAATGTTCAGGCTAGAAGCATAAACTAGAGTTAAGCACATGTTGATGGCCAAAAGGTTTCATTTGATTAATGCATGCCTTTTACAATTTCTCCAAATGATATTTCTAATCAAAAGAGGACAATCTGTTAAGCATAGGAGTTCTATCCACATATAAAAGGTAAACCTCATCTCATACTAGATTTGCCACCAGAAGAGGAGAACTGAAAACAATGACTGAAATGTGAACACAAAACAAAAGCAAATGACAAGAAGCAAATAACGTGAAAGGGAAAAGCTAAAAGAACTAGGTTACCATCCGGTTGCTCCCCCCTAAGCTTGAAATCTGCAGTGTCCTCACTACATAAATCAAACTAAAAAGGTTTCAACCGGGTACCTCATCATGGTGGAAACATCAAGGTCCATGGAGGACCGGTGCTCTGATTTGCTGCT
The DNA here is from genome assembly GCA_963693085.1 of Alisma plantago-aquatica. Taxonomy (NCBI): domain Eukaryota; kingdom Viridiplantae; phylum Streptophyta; class Magnoliopsida; order Alismatales; family Alismataceae; genus Alisma; species Alisma plantago-aquatica. The sequence continues at coordinate 49,350,069 of OY856415.1, read as the reverse complement.
GGAAATTGTTGTGCTAAAGATTGATGCCTCCTTGCAAATATGTCCTTGATTTGGAGCAAGCGAAAGCACCTATGAGTTGTAGCAAGAATAATTTTTTGTATACCAATATGATTTGTCTTTTCATTCCCCTTTGAATCATCATCAAAATATGAGTTGGGAAGAGTTTTCTCATTATAAAGAAATGTGTCATCTAGAGTGTGAGGAGGAAGGACATGTGGCTTGCTTGAAGAATCAACATGTAGAGCATGTGTTGTAGCTTTCTCCCCTTTAGTTGCAACTTCATAATCATCATGGGTATCAACATCATCATACTTTGAAGGATATACCTCTATAACAACTCCATTCTTCAATGTCACTGGCCTGAAATACATAGGATTAATCTCCGATGGACTAGGCAAGAAAGGTGGAAATGCTTCTTTGCTAAAAAGAGCTTGTTGGGTAATTTGTTTCTCCAAGATGTGTGCGTGAGTGGCAATATCTTCCACCTTAGAAGAGAGTTGGCAAATGGCACCCTTCATTGATTGTCTTTGTTGTTGGAACTCCTCATTTTACTGCATTTAAATTGAAATAAATGTTGCAAGCATGAACTCTAATCTAGGAGTTACTTGCGGTTGTTGTGGCTGAATGAAATTCGGGTTCACATTACTGTAGAAGCCTGGTGGAGTGTAGCCCATTGGAGAATAAACAGAAGAAGCATAACATGTAGAAGATGAGTGTCCAAGCAACCCACATGCATCACAAATATTGTTGGCTGTTTGAATTAGTTGTGTTCTTAGATTCTCAAACCTTTGTGACAAAGTGTCTATCCTTGCTGCAATCAAGTCTATAGCATCAACCATGTGATCTTCCACTTGCATTTCGGAAGTAGTGTGTGAAAAGGATGGATGGTAGCTTGTAGCCGAACTCCATTGGCAATGATTTGCTGCCATATCTTCAATAATATCATAGGCTTCTCTATAAGATTTGTTCATTAGAGCTTCATTTGCAGCTGCATCAATAAACATTCTTGTATTGTAGCACAAACCATTATAGAAATATTGCAATAGAAGTCAATTGCTTAGACCATGATGTGGACAAAGATGTTGAAGATCTTTGAACCTCTCCCATGTATCATACAAGGTCTCTCCGTCCCTTTGAGAATAATTGATGAGTTGACTCCTTAGCTGCAAAGTTTTGCTAGGTGGAAAATATCTTGCCAGAAAGACCTTTAGAAGCTCCTCCCAAGTGCTGATTGACTTCTTTGGCAAAGTATAGAGCCATGCCTTGGCTCTATCTTTAAGAGAGAATGGAAAAAGAATTAGGCGTATCCCATCAGTAGGAACACCATATATCTTTATGGTGATTCAGCAATGTGGAGGTTTGGATCCTCCATTAGTGTCCCTCCAAATGCATTCAACTGTAGCAATTGTATGATGGATGGGCTGATAGAAAACTCCTCTACCTCAAATTCTGAAATATTAATAGGCCCACTCATGTACATTGCAGATGTACCAAAGTAGTCCTTAAGAGGAAGGTCATCCTCCTTGACTAGTTCTTCATGTGGATCCAGAGGATTAGGTGGGTGTGGCGTATATGGTGGTGATGTATGTGGTATGGGTGTTGGTGGTGAATTAGGTGTGAATGATGGTGGTGTGGATGAAGGATATGTGGATGAGGGTGGTACATATGAAGGTGATGTGGATGAAGGCGGCATGGATGAATGTCGTTTGGATGATGGTGACATGGATGATGGTTGTGCGGGTTGTGATTCCTCCATACATGTTTCGGTTTCACTCCTTCTTGCTCCATGAGGGCTGCAAATGATGTGTTCATTTTTTGAATGTAGAGATATGCACGGTTCAAGGATCTTTCTATGAACACCCCATATGCTCCTACAAATAAACAAGGTGAGTGAGATACAAAAACAAACATAGAAGATACAACAAATTATGATGATCATGATCAATTATGATTTATAGATATGATGGTGGATATGAAGGTTGTGATCTAGACTCATTTACTTATCAACAACTCTTACTCTAACAGGAATACCGATGCTCCCCGGCAACGACGCCAAAAACTTGTTGGTTGTTTACACTAACGAGTTTCAATCATTAAGAATGATCTTTTACTCAACTAGCTATATCCCGCAAGTATACGAGAGTAGTTGTAGTCGAGGTCGAACACAAGGAGTGTTGGTTAGTTAGGCGCAAGAGTTATGATTTTCAATAATCTAGATTGTTGTACATAAGATGATTGGATTAGAACAACTAAATTATAGATTTAAAACAAAACAATAAATTTTCACTTAAGAAAGGTTAAGATTCATATTTGGAAGGATCTTAGACTTGGGATTTCACTATCACATCATAGCTTATATTAAAATATGAATTTAAACATGTTAATTAACTTGCAAAGGAGGCTTGTAGTCATCACTCACCTCCCGGTGAAGTAATGACGATTCTAACTCCATACATCACTCTCATGCATGTATTTCATTTTGAATCACAAACCTTGCTCCTCAACTAAATCCCAGCCACTCTCGCGGTCAAGGACAAGTTGCCAAAAGAGTAACTCCATACTCTCAAACACATCTTCTCATATTATGAAAGAAAGTATAAAACATGCAAGTATGATGGCCAATCACACAAACAAGCATTTCAGATCTGAAACAACTCTTGAAATATGCAAGAAACTAACATTTAGTACGAAATTCATATGTTCATACAAGCTATGACATGGGAGTTACTCTCCCATGTCCAAGATTCGGATTCTACTCGTCCATGATCATGTATTGCAGAAATGCTACAGAATTTTCAGAGTTTAACATGGTTTAGAGAAGGAAAAGCTAGGAGAATTGAAAGTGTAACCCAAGAGAAGTAGAATTCCGTCTTAGGGACGAAATTCCACTCCTAAAGCTGCTCCAAAACGGACTGGCTCCTCTCCCGAGAAGCTACACGAAGTTGGGGAAGCTTGGCTGCAGTTTGGAGAAGACAATGGAGAAGAAGAGAAGAAGAAATGGACTCCTTTCCAAAGAAACCACCCTTGATCTCCTCAAAATCGCCCTCCTCTGCTCTAGGCTTGCTCTTGGATGAGGGAACGTTCATAAATGACCGGGCATAACCGCCCATTAAGTTCCCACTTCGTTTTAAACAAAAACTCGTATTTTTCAAAATGATGAAACTGCCAGGTGCACACCGTGCAACTTTCCAGAAACTTCCAGTTTGCTCCAGAATGCATTGTGCACGGCGTGCGCTAAAGAAATGCACGTCGTGCAACTTTCCAGAAACTTTCAGCTCCCAGGTGCATGTCGTGCAACTTTCCAGAAACTTTCATTCTGCTCGATGCTCCATGTGCACGATGTGCACTTTTGGTGCACGGCGTGCACTTTGCTGTTCTAGGCTGTTGTGTATTTGGATCATAACTTTCAGTGTGTAGGTCTAATTTACATGCCGTAAAAAGTGGTATTTGTGCAATTTCGAACCCCAAAACATGTAGATACTTGAGGAGTGATCCAATAAGAGATGATATGATATATTCCTCATAATTTAATTGCAATATGTGGTACCTACAATCCAAACCATGAGACAAGTAAGAATAGCTAAAAATATAGAATCTAGCATGAATGAGAGTGATAATTGAGTCAAAACAACATGGATATGCAACCAAACATGATCCAAAAGGTGATATGATTTGTGCACATCAAATCCCCCTAAGCGTAAACCATTGCTTGTCCTCAAGCAAAAAGAGCATAGAAACATAAATGAAGAATTGTCAAGTTCATGAATAGATCAAATGAAATGAAAGATGTGTATAAGACCAAACCAACCATGATCAACATGTTTATGCTCATAGCCATCAATTCAACTTAAACACCCAAGAAAGAGATTTTTAGTTCAGCAGGGGTGGTCACAACTAAATGAATCAATCAATTAAACAACACTGAGTAGAATTTCGATGACCAAGCCAAACAATTAGTGGATGTGCAACTCAAACTCTCAACTATTAAGGATACAAATGATGAAATCTTAGTTAGAATTGACAATTTTTGTTGTACTCTCCTTCTTTCCCAAAAATGACATAATAATGGATTATGGGTTCCGACACTCGGCTGCTAATGTAGGCTTATGCACATGTGGAATGTCGGTTGGGGTATTTTACCCTCTTTTAAGACATACCACCTAACCATCGTGGCCAGATCGGACTTACACTAGGCTAGCATGATATGTGGGCATTTTAGCCATCTTTTATGGGGTATAAAGATCAGATAAGCCAAAAGAAATTTTAAAATTTTTCCAAAACATAGGAGACTCAACTAAATTGCAACATTAGCTAGATTTCATTCATTTGTTTTGAAAATTTTTCATTGAAAGAGTGGTTGAAAATGCACTAAGAGATTGGCAAGGGCATCTCGTATTCCAAATGATGTTGTAAACTTGATTCACTCACAAAAATTGAAACCATTACATGTTTTAAGCAATCAAGGATGTGAAAGATGAATGTTCAGGCTAGAAGCATAAACCAGAGTTAAGTACATGTTGATGGCCAAAAGGTTTCATTTGATTAATGCATGCCTTTTACAATTTCTCCAAATGATATTTCTCATCAAAAGAGGACAATCTGTTAAGCATAGGAGTTCTATCCACATATAAAAGGTAAACCTCATCTCATACTAGATTTGCCACCAGAAGAGGAGAACTGAAAACAATGACTGAAATGTGAACACAAAACAAAAGCAAATGACAAGAAGAAAATAACATGAAAGGGAAAATCTAAAAGAACTAGGTTACCATCCGGTTGCTCCCCCCTAAGCTTGAAATCTGCAGTGTCCTCACTGCATAAATCAAACTAAAAAGGTTGCAACCGGGTACCTCATAATGGTGGAAACATCAAGGTCCATGGAGGACCGGTGCTCTGATTTGCAGCTGGAAATTGTTGTACTAAAGATTGATGCCTCCTTGCAAATATGTCCTTGATTTGGAGCAAGCGAAAGCACCTATGAGTTGTAGCAAGAATAGTGTTTTGTATACCAATATGATTTGTCTTTTCATTCCCCTTTGAAGCATCATCAAAATATGAGTTGGGAAGAGTTTTCTCATTATAAAGAAATGTGTCATCTAGAGTGTGAGGAGGAAGGACATGTGGCTTGCTTGAAGAATCAACATGTAGATCATGTGTTGTAGCTTTCTCCCCTTTAGTTGCAACTTCATAATCTTCATGGGTATCAACATCATCATACTTTGAAGGATATACCTCTATAACAACTCCATTCTTCAATGTCACTGGCCTGAAATACGTAGGATTAATCTCCGGTGGACTAGGCAAGAAAGGTGGAAATGCTTCTTTGCTAAAAAGAGCTTGTTGGGTAATTTGTTTCTCCAAGATGTGTGCATGAGTGGCAATATCGTCCACCTTAGAAGAGAGTTGGCAAATGGCACCCTTCATTGATTGTCTTTGTTGTTGGAACTCCTCATTTTGCTGCATTTGAATTGAAATAAATGTTGCAAGCATGAACTCTAATCTAGGAGTTACTTGCGGTTGTTGTGGCTGAATGAAATTCGGGTTCACATTGTTGTAGAAGCCTGGTGGAGTGTAGCCCATTGGAGAATAAATAGAAGAAGCATAACATGTAGAAGATGAGTGTCCAAGCAACCCACATGCATCACAAATATTGTTGGCTGTTTGAATTAGTTGTGTTCTTAGATTCTCAAACCTTTGTGACAAAGTGTCTATCCTTGCTGCAATCAAGTCTATAGCATCAACCATGTGATCTTCCACTTGCATTTCGGAAGTAGTGTGTGAAAAGGATGGGTGGTAGCTTTTAGCCTAACTCCATTGGCAATGATTTGCTGCTATATCTTCAATAATAGCATAGGCTTCTCTATAAGATTTGTTCATTAGAGCTTCATTTGCAGCTGCATCAATAAACATCCTTGTATTGTAGCACAAACCATTATAGAAAGATTGCAGTAGAAGTCAATTGCTTAGACCATGATGTGGACAAAGATGTTGAAGATCTTTGAACCTCTCCCATGTATCATACAAGGTCTCTCCATCCCTTTGAGAATAATTGATGAGTTGACTCCTTAGCTGCAAAGTTTTGCTAGGTGGAAAATATCTTGCCAAAAAGACCTTTAGAAGCTCCTCCCAAGTGTTGATTGACTTCTTTGGCAAAGTATAGAGCCATGCCTTGGCTCTATCTTTAAGAGAGAATGGAAAAAGAATTAGGTGTATCCCATCAGTAGGAACACCATATATCTTTATGGTGCTTAGCAACTGTAGAAATTCAGCAATGTGGAGGTTTGGATCCTCCATTAGTGTCCCTCCAAATGCATTCAACTGTAGCAATTGTATGATGGATGGGCTGATAGAAAACTCCTCTGCCTCAAATTCTGAAATATTAATAGGCCCACTCATGTACATTGCAGATGTAACAAAGTAGTCCTTAAGAGGAAGGTCATCCTCCTTGACTAGTTCTTCATGTGGATCCGGAGGATTAGGTGGGTGTGGCATATATGGTGGTGATGTATGTGGTATGGGTGTTGGTGGTGTATATGATGGTGGTGAATTAGGTGTGAATGATGGTGGTGTGGATGTAGGATGTGTGGATGAGGGTGGTACATATGAAGGTGATGTGGATGAAGGCAGCATGGGTGAATGTCGTTTGGATGATGGTGACATGGATGATGGTTGTGCGGGTTGTGATTCCTCCATACATGTTTCGGTTTCACTCCTTCTTGCTCCATGAGGGCTGCAAATGATGTGTTCATTTTTTGAATGTAGAGATATGCACGGTTCAAGGATCTTTTTATGAACACCCCATATGCTCCTGCAAATAAACAAGGTGAGTGAGATACAAAAACAAACATGGAAGATACAACAAATTATGATGATCATGATCAATTATGATTTATAGATATGATGGTGGATATGAAGGTTGTGATCTAGACTCATTTACTTATCAACAACTCTTACTCTAACAGGAATACCGATGCTCCCCGGCAACGACGCCAAAAACTTGTTGGTTGTTTACACTAATGAGTTTCAATCATTAAGAATGATCTTTTACTCAACTAGCTATATCCCGCAAGTATACAAGAGTAGTTGTAGTCGAGGTCGAACACAAGGAGCGTTGGTTAGTTAGGCGCAAGAGTTATGATTTTCAATAATCTAGATTGTTGTACATAAGATGATTGGATTAGAACAACGAAATTATAGATTTAAAACAAAACAATAAATTTTCACTTAAGAAAGGTTAAGATTCAGATTTGGAAGGATATTAGACTTGGGATTTCACTATCACATCATAGCTTATATTAAAATATGAATTTAAACATGTTAATTAACTTGCAAAGGAGGCTTGTAGTCATCACTCACCTCCCGGTGAAGTAATGACGATTCTAACTCCATACATCACTCTCGTGCATGTATTTCATTTTGAATCACAAACCTTGCTCCTCAACTAAATCCCAGCCACTCTTGCGGTCAAGGACAAGTTGTCAAAAGAGTAACTCCATACTCTTAAACACATCTTCTCAGATTATGAAAGAAAGTATAAAACATGCAAGTATGATGGCCAATCACACAAACAAGCATTTCAGATCTGAAACAACTCTTGAAATATGCAAGAAACTAACATTTAGTACGAAATTCATATGTTCATATAAGCTATGACATGGGAGTTACTCTCCCATGTCCAAGATTCGGATTCTACTCGTCCATGATCATGTATTGCAGAAATGCTACAGAATTTTCAGAGTTTAACATGGTTTAGAGAAGGAAAAGCTAGGAGAATTGAAAGTGTAACCCAAGAGAAGTAGAATTCCATCTTGGGGATAAAATTCCACTCCTAAAACTGCTCCAAAACGGACTGGCTCCTCTCCCGAGAAGCTACACGAAGTTGGGGAAGCTTGGCTGCAGTTTAGAGAAGACAATGGAGAAGAAGAGAAGAAGAAATGGACTCCTTTCCCAAGAAACCACCCTTGATCTCCTCAAAATTGCCCTCCTCTGCTCTAGGCTTTCTCTGGGACGAGGGAACGTTCATAAATGACCGGGCATAACCGCCCATTAAGTTCCCACTTTGTTTTAAACAAAAACTTATATTTTTCAAAATGCTGAAACTACCAGGTGCACGCCGTGCAACTTTCCAGAAACTTTCAGTTTGCTCCAGAATGCATTGTGCACGGCGTGCGCTGAAGAAATGCACGTCGTGCAACTTTCCAGAAACTTTCAGCTCCTAGGTGCATGCCGTGCAACTTTCCAGAAACTTTCATTCTGCTCGATGCTCCAGGTGCACGACGTGCACTTCGCTGTTCTGGGCTGTTGTGTATTTTGATCATAACTTTCAATGTGTAGGTCTGATTTACATGCTGTAAAAAGTGGTATTTGTGCAATTTCGAACCCCAAAACATTTAGATACTTGAGGAGTGATCCAATAAGAGATAATATGATATATTCCTCATAATTTAATTGCAATATGTGGTACCTACAATCCAAACCATGAGACAAGTAAGAATAGCTAAAAATATAGAATCTAGCATGAATGAGAGTGATAATTGAGTCAAAACAACATGGATATGCAACCAAACATGATCCAAAAGGTGATATGATTTGTGCACATCAAATCCCCCTAAGCTTAAACCATTGCTTGTCCTCAAGCAAAAAGAGCATAGAAACATAAATGAAGAATTGTCAAGTTCATGAATAGATCAAATGAAATGAAAGATGTGTATAAGACCAAACCAACCATGATCAACATGTTTATGCTCATAGCCATCAATTCAACTTAAACACCCAAGAAAGAGATTTTTAGTTCAGCAGGGGTGGTCACAATTAAATGAATCAATCAATTAAACAACACTAAGTAGAATTTCGATGACCAAGCCAAACAATTAGTGGATGTGCAACTCAAACTCTCAACTATTAAGGATACAAATGATGAAATCTTAGTTAGAATTGACAATTTTTGTTGTACTCTCCTTCTTTCCCAAAAATGACATAATAATGGATTATGGGTACCGACACTCGGCTGCTAATGTAGGCTTATGCACATGTGGAATGTCGGTTGGGGTATTTTACCCTCTTTTAAGACATACCACCTAACCATCGTGGCCAGATCGGACTTACACTAGGCTAGCATGATATGTGGGTATTTTAGCCATCTTTTATGGGGTATAAAGATCAGATAAGCCAAAAGAAATTTTAAAATTTTTCCAAAACATAGGAGACTCAACTAAATTGCAATATTAGCTAGATTTCATTCATTTGTTTTGAAAAATTTTCATTGAAAGAGTGGTTGAAAATGCACTAAGAGCTTGGCAAGGGCATCTCGTATTCCAAATGATGTTGTAAACTTGATTCACTCACAAAAATCGAAACCATTACATGTTTTAAGCAATCAAGGATGTGAAAGATGAATGTTCAGGCTCGAAGCATAAACCAGAGTTAAGCACATGTTGATGGCCAAAAGGTTTCATTCGATTAATGCATGCCTTTTACAATTTCTCCAAATGATATTTCTCATCAAAAGAGGACAATCTGTTAAGCATAGGAGTTCTATCCACATATAAAAGGTAAACCTCATCTCATACTAGATTTGCCACCAGAAGAGGAGAACTGAAAACAATGACTGAAACGTGAACACAAAACAAAAGCAAATGACAAGAAGCAAATAACATGAAAGGGAAAAGCTAAAAGAACTAGGTTACCATCCGGTTGCTCCCCCCTAAGCTTGAAATCTGCAGTGTCCTCACTGCATAAATCAAACTAAAAAGGTTGCAACCGGGTACCTCATCATGGTGGAAACATCAAGGTCCATGGAGGACCGGTGCTCTGATTTGCAGCTGGAAATTGTTGTGCTAAAGATTGATGCCTCCTTGCAAATATGTCCTTGATTTGGAGCAAGCGAAAGCACCTATGAGTTGTAGCAAGAATAGTCTTTTGTATACCAATATGATTTGTCTTTTCATTCCCCTTTGAAGCATCATCAAAATATGAGTTGGGAAGAGTTTTCTCATTATAAAGAAATGTGTCATCTAGAGTGTGAGGAGGAAGGACATGTGGCTTGCTTGAAGAATCAACATGTAGAGCATGTGTTGTAGCTTTCTCCCCTTTAGTTGCAACTTCATAATCATCATGGGTATCAACATCATCATACTTTGAATGATATACCTCTATAACAACTCCATTCTTCAATGTCACTGGCCTGAAATATGTAGGATTAATCTCCGGTGGACTAGGCAAGAAAGGTGGAAATGCTTCTTTGCTAAAAAGAGCTTGTTGGGTAATTTGTTTCTCCAAGATGTGTGCACGAGTGGAAATATCGTCCACCTTAGAAGAGAGTTGGCAAATGGCACCCTTCATTGATTGTCTTTGTTGTTGGAACTCCTCATTTTGCTGCATCTGAATTGAAATAAATGTTGCAAGCATGAACTCTAATCTGGGAGTTACTTGCGGTTGTTGTGGCTGAATGAAATTCGGGTTCACATTGTTGTAGAAGCCTGGTGGAGTGTAGCCCATTGGAGAATAAATAGAAGAAGCATAACATGTAGAAGATGAGTGTCCAAGCAACCCACATGCATCACAAATATTGTTGGCTGTTTGAATTAGTTGTGTGCTTAGATTCTCAAACCTTTGTGACAAAGTGTCTATCCTTGCTGCAATCAAGTCTATAGCATCAACCATGTGATCTTCCACTTGCATTTCGGAAGTAGTGTGTGAAAAGGATGGGTGGTAGCTTGTAGCCGAACTCCATTGGAAATGATTTGCTGCCATATCTTCAATAATAGCATAGGCGTCTCTATAAGATTTGTTCATTAGAGCTTCATTTGCAGCTGCATCAATAAACATCCTTGTATTGTAGCACAAACCATTATAGAAAGATTGCAATAGAAGTCAATTGCTTAGACCATGATGTGGACAAAGATGTTGAAGATCTTTGAACCTCTCCCATGTATCATACAAGGTCTCTCCATCCCTTTGAGAATAATTGATGAGTTGACTCCTTAGCTGCAAAGTTTTGCTAGGTGGAAAATATCTTGCCAAAAAGACCTTTAGAAGCTCCTCCCAAGTGTTGATTGACTTCTTTGGCAAAGTATAGAGCCATGCCTTGGCTCTATCTTTAAGAGAGAATGGAAAAAGAATTAGGCGTATCCCATCAATAGGAACACCATATATCTTTATGGTGATTCAGCAATGTGGAGGTTTGGATCCTCCATTAGTGTCCCTCCAAATGCATTCAACTGTAGAAATTGTATGATGGATGGTCTGATAGAAAACTCCTCTGCCTCAAATTCTGAAATATTAATAGGCCCACTCATGTACATTGCAGATGTACCAAAGTAGTCCTTAAGAGGAAGGTCATCCTCCTTGACAAGTTCTTCATGTGGATCTAGAGGATTAGGTGGGTGTGGCGTATATGGTGGTGATGTATGTGGTATGGGTGTTGGTGGTGTATATGACGGTGGTGAATTAGGTGTGAATGATGGTGGTGTGGATGAAGGATGTGTGGATGAGGGTGGTACATATGAAGGTGATGTGGATGAAGGCGGCATGGGTGAATGTCGTTTGGATGATGGTGACATGGATGATGGTTGTGCGGGTTGTGATTCCTCCATACAGTATTCGGTTTCACTCCTTCTTGCTCCATGAGGGCTGCAAATGATGTGTTCATTTTTTGAATGTAGAGATATGCACAGTTCAAGGATCTTTTTATGAACACCCCATATGCTCCTGCAAATAAACAAGGTGAGTGAGATACAAAAACAAACATGTAAGATACAACAAATTATGATTATCATGATCAATTATGATTTATAGATATATTGGTGGATATGAAGGTTGTGATCTAGACTCATTTACTTATCAACAACTCTTACTCTAACAGGAATATCGATGCTCCCCGGCAACGACGCCAAAAACTTGTTGGTTGTTTACACTAACGAGTTTCAATCATTAAGAATGATCTTTTACTCAACTAGCTATATCCCGCAAGTATACGAGAGTAGTTGTAGTCGAAGTCGAACACAAGGAGCGTTGGTTAGTTAGGCGCAAGAGTTATGATTTTCAATAATCTAGATTGTTGTACATAAGATGATTGGATTAGAACAACTAAATTATAGATTTAAAACAAAACAATAAATTTTCACATAAGAAAGGTTAAGATTCAGAGTTGGAAGGATCTTAGACTTGGGATTTCACTATCACATCATAGTTTATATTGAAATATGAATTTAAACATGTTAATTAACTTGCAAAGGAGGCTTGTAGTCATCACTCACCTCCAGGTGAAGTAATGAAGATTCTAACTCCATACATCACTCTCGTGCATGTATTTCATTTTGAATCACAAACCTTGCTCCTCAACTAAATCCCAGCCACTCTCGCGGTCAAGGACAAGTTGCCAAAAGAGTAACTCCATACTCTCAAACACATCTTCTGAGATTATGAAAGAAAGTATAAAACATGCAAGTATGATGGCCAATCACACAAACAAGCATTTCAGATCTGAAACAACTCTTGAAATATGCAAGAAATTAACATTTAGTACGAAATTCATATGTTCATACAAGCTATGACATGGGAGTTACTCTCCCATGTCCAAGATTCGGATTCTACTCGTCCATGATCATGTATTGCAGAAATGCTACAGAATTGTTAGAGTTTAACATGGTTTAGAGAAGGAAAAGCTAGGAGAATTGAAAGTGTAACCCAAGAGAAGTAGAATTCCGTCTTGGGGAAGAAATTCCACTCCTAAAGCTGCTCCAAAACGGACTGGCTCCTCTCCCGAGAAGCTACAAGAAGTTGGGAAAGCTTGGCTACACTTTGGAGAAGACAATGGAGAAGAAGAGAGGAAGAAATGGACTCCTTTCCCAAGAAACCACCCTTGATCTCCTCAAAATCGCCCTCCTCTGCTCTAGGCTTTCTCTGGGATGAGGGAACGTTCATAAATGACCGGGCATAACCGCCCATTAAGTTACCACTTCATTTTAAACAAAAACTCATATTTTTCAAAATGCTGAAACTACCAGGTGCACGCCGTGCAACATTCCAGAAACTTTCAGTTTGCTCCAGAATGCATTGTGCACGGCGCGCGCTGAAGAAATGCACGCCGTGCAACTTTCCAGAAACTTTCAGCTCCCAGGTGCATGCCGTGCAACTTTCCAGAAACTTTCATTCTGCTCGATGCTCCAGGTGCACGGCGTGCACTTTGCTGTTCTGGGCTGTTGTGTATTTTGATCATAACTTTCAGTGTGTAGGTCTGATTTACATGCCGTAAAAAGTGGTATTTGTGCAATTTCGAACCCCAATACATGTAGATACTTGAGGAGTGATCCAATAAGAGATAATATGATATATTCCTCATAATTTAATTGCAATATGTGGTACCTACAATCCAAACCATGAGACAAGTAAGAATAGCTAAAAATATAGAATCTAGCATGAATGAGAGTGATAATTGAGTCAAAACAACATGGATATGCAACCAAACATGATCCAAAAGGTGATATGATTTTTGCACATCATGGGGTGAATAGAGCTAAAATACTTAAACCAAATTCATTAGACCTTCAAATTACTTTAAGATATAAGGTTTCAAATATGGAATTTGAGTGCCACTAAACATACATAGCAAGGATGAGAGAGATTGAATAAGAATAAGAACACAAGCTATGTACAATGGTTTCAAACTCCAAACTAGGAGAGTGTACATCTACTACCTAGAGAGGTCAACCTTTAGGATTTTGCAACCATTGAACCTTCCTTATATTCCATTATAAGATATGCAATAAGACCTTCCTTTTTCAATACATGGATACCTATCCTTCCCTTTGAGGACAAGGGAGCCAATAACCTCACAAAGGACTTACTCATCTATGACCAAGAGTTTTCTACCTCACCAAGGACTGACCCACTTGTGCAAAGAGTCTTTTGCCTTCACCAAGGACTTACTCACTCTTACAACAAGTCTTCTACCTAGAAGGAATTACCCACTCTTCTCTTAGATCTTTGACCTTTGACTTCACCTTCTCTAAGGAGAATCTTTCACCAAGGGACTCCTTCCCTTCTTCTTGTTCACCTCTCTTAACTAAGAGAGAGAACCTTCATCTTCATGGTAGAAAGAGAGTTTGAAGGTGGAGGAAGTGAGACCCTCACAAGATATGCATGTAGGACTAGCTCTCTTATAGATCTTCTACTCACTCTAATGGATGTAGCAAGTGAATAATCTTAAGAGTAGAAGGAAGCTCTTGGAGGCACTCAACTATAAAATAGAGACCTTCATAGTGCTTGGGTAACCATGGGATGAATCTCAAGGTGTCCTATTTATAGTTGGGAATGCCTCCTAGCCAGTATAAGCACTTAAGAATGAATTATATTCATGTGGGGGTGTTGTAATGGATGTATTTTTTAGTTTTGTAACACTCCAATGGCTAGAAACACTTTTCTGCACATTCTGTATAGTACAATCGGTCGAGCTTCAATAAAGCAAACTCGACCTATAGTACAATGTGACAAAGAAAATTTGAAGTGTTGGTTGAGTTTATACTAGATGAAACCTGGCCAACGGCTTAAATTTGTTTTGGATATGCATAGGTGTCAGTCAAGCTTGTCATGGGGAAACTCGGTCGACCCTGGCAGTTTCTAAGATACATCAAGGGTGTCAGTTGAGTTTATCCTAGATTAAACTTGACCGACAAACGTCCATGTGATGAATTTTGGAAAGTGCCATAAAAGTACTTAAATATTTGATTTGATTGCTCTTGATTTTTTCTAAGATTAATTACAAATCATACAATCATTACAGGTGATTTACAACTTGATTCTAATAGATTTGATGTCTTTTCCACAAAAGTGTACTTGCACTTATTTGACTTGCCTTTCTCCAAGTTAGGATGCACAAGTTAGGGCATGTGGAGTGTGTCTATACCTAATCTAAAATCACTCAAGTAGAAGCATTAGAAACAAATAAGTGGAATGTTTAGTCATCATCAAAACAAGGGTTTATTCAATTAAAATTTGAGAGTCAATTAGACTTTGATTCAACATTCTCCCCATTTTTGAAGATGACAAACCACTCCATAAATGTATTAAAATCATTTAAGTAAAATCACACCTTTGGAGAAACCTAGGGGTTTCCATGGAATTGTGTTCATATGATCCCCCTCAATTGATGCTAGAGTTCACATACCCCCCCAATTGATGTTATTTATCTTACATGGTTAGCTTTGATAACATTTATAGAAACTATATCTTCTACTCATATATTTATGTTCTCCCCTTTACATAAGACATGTCTTCTGCCCCTTTGTCATTTCAAAAAGTGAGGAAGTTGAAGAGCTACAACACAACTTGTTAGAAAAAGGGAGTGTAGAAGCGCAAAAACTAAGGGCTTGTCCAAGCAATGTATATAAAGAAAATTAAGGCATGCATTAAAAAATCCCTAGATGCAATTCTAGCAGATAACAAGGCAATATTATGCAAGCAAGTAACTCAAGATAGTAGATATGTAGGTCAAGGATCAATCTTGAGTATTAATGAAACAAGATACAAGCACAGCATATAGTTGAATACCAATTGATGTGTAAACATACCAATTGATAAACAAGACTAGAACTACATGTATATGGACTACTAGTAGATGATATCACAAGTTTAGACTACTATTAGGATCTAGGTCATAGCAAAAGATTCACAAGTTAAGGAACAAGCTATGAGTATAAGTAGAGATATATAGAAACAAAGAGATATGCAATTTCAGAAGCATGAAAGGATATTACTCACTAGCAAATAAATATCATTATCAAATGATGATTACCACAAGAACCTTCACTACTACAGATAGGGGATATAACATCAGTTATTTTTTTGCATTCTGCGTCAGTTTTGAACTTACAACCAAGTGGGCTGCGGTAAAACTCAAACATTTTTGTCGGTTGTCAGTAGTTCTTTGTTACAAAACAACCAACAATGTAGCTTACAGTGGGCGACGTATTGTTGTCTACTTTGAACTTTCTCTTCAGTTTTAAGAAAAAAATTGACATTGTTAACATTTTCTCATTGGTACTATGATGACAAATAACTAACACCAAATTACCTGATGTCAATTTTATTAGTGAATGAATAGTGAAATTTTGGGTGTATACTGATGGTTGTTTGTAAATAACCGATGGAGAATGTGTATATAGTCGATTAATTCCAAATAATTGATGATAAATGTGTATGTTTTTTTAATATAACAGGCATGTAGACCTGATGTCCAGCCTAATAGCCTGTATGGAGCCTTGTTCTTTAGAATTGAAAGTTCTAAAGAACAATAGGCTCTCTACAAGTATCACGGCTTAACAACAGGATGGCAGGCTTGTAATAAAAAGATAAAATTATACAAGCCACATTGTATCATTTTTTTTCAATTCAAATTGCACACAAATCCATGACCTCATAGCTCAATTGTTTCCATCTCAGTCACACTTCAAATGCATACATATATGCATGAACAAACATTATTTTTTTCCTCATATCTCACATTTAAATTCACACACACATATGCACTTAACATTCAATTCACAATCACAAAATACATATCAACATCATTTGTCATCTAGAATTCAAATCATAATGTTACCTATCAACATTCAATTCACACTCACAAAATAAATACAAAAAAATCTGACATCAAAGTTCAAACTACCAAAAAATATCAATCAACTGTTAAATTTTTTGTTCAAATCCACTTTTCTGATGAAGCAGGTTGTCCACTGTTCACATAGGTCATTTAGATGTTTCAATGTATAGGCTTCAGTCTTCTCAAAAAACTACAAAGAGAATGAGACTTGTAACTAGATTTGATTGTTTGTAATGAGACTACTATTAATATGATCCAAGACTACTAACTTACATTCTCTATACATTTGATTTGTTTCATGTGATTGACAATCACCTGCATATACAACATCACATAATATGTGCATTCTTAACCATTGTATGGTATAGGGGCCTATAGGTTTACAATTACATTAATAATGTAATCAAGTAGATTTGGTCATATATTATGTAATTGGAATGAGAAGACTACACATCAACACTCATCCAAGTTATTGATTTCTTTTTCTTATCTACCTTCTCTCCATTATCACGAAAGGCTTTCACACCCTTATAAGTTAAATTAACATATATGTTGCATTATTAAACAATCATTATGATACAAACATTAACAAAGAGAATGGACAGTGAGAAACTATACTTACACATGAATCGCTAATTTCATTGGGTATCCCACATTTGGTGATAGTTTTTCACCCAAAGGATCAAAGACATACACCCTCCAAGTCTCGAGAATAATCACTAGCAATTACTAGTGCATACCTCTGAGTGAATAGAAGGTAAATAAAACAAAAATTATAAATCTCACAACAAAATTGTATTCATATATAGATTAGACGTATAAACAACAAAGCCAAAAACTTACTTAACGTTGAAGGGAGCTAAAATCACGTTCTTGGAAGCACCAAAATATTACATTGCAGTAGTCACATATTCTTCGACGCCACTCGGATCTCTAACTACATCGCTAATTAATGATGGCTATTCACACTCACAGTATCCAAAGTCCTGTCGTCAGCAAATTTTACTTAAATACCTCAAAAACATCTTTCAACACTATAACATTGTCCCATTGTACACCTACCGTATCCTCTCCAAGGTTGATCACAATGGTATATGTTTGGTATATAGTGTCTAACCATCGTCTCAATGTCTAGCATTGAGGGTCTAATGAGTCGAACAACTCATGTGGTATACAATGAGGGGCCGGAGGCTTCAAAACTTTAAGGAGGTTCTTAGATGTTGTAGGCTACATGTAATATACATATGTCATACTTGAACAAATGTATTTAAGTTTTCTATTATTTTATTTAAGTTCCAATAGTATTTTTCATACTTGAATAAATATAATGAGTCGTTTGGGCCACCCAGTTAAGTCAACATCTACCTCTCCAACTGTGGTGGCATCTGGGTGCTCGTATGGGAGAGGTATGTCCCTCATTCCCAAAAAGATATGTATGATTCCCACACGATAGTGATCAGCGGGAAGGGGAACACCATGAACCACATTTGCTACATTAGCCTCGGAATCTACCACAATGTTTCTTGCTGATTCATTGATGGAAAGATAGTATTTTTTGGCCACCTACATTTTTATGAAACACAAAGTTTAATTTTACAAACATAAATATTGACTTGAAGGATTGTATTATCACAAGGCAATATAAATTGACCTAAATTGAATCTTACTTGGATGTGTCATGTGGGTCCAAAGAACTACTTTCAATGCACTCTATGGGTGAGTGATGAACCGCTTTTGTGACTACTGGAGAAGTTGGTTTCTGCATCACTTGAGAAGCTATATATTTCTCCAAGGTTGTATCTACAATTCTCTACATACTCTACATCCACTTCCCCTTTCTTGGCTTGTTTGCTCTTATGTTGGGATGCGCCAAAAAAAGATTTTATCACATACCCAGCTCCAGTGCCCCTAACACGTCTAGGATGCTCTTCAATCCCTAGAGCAATCATCAACTTATCGTGTGCATCCTGAGGGGTGAACTTTCCCTCCTTTGCTTGGGCAGCCAGCTCTAACTGATTACCATCAAAAATAGACTAATCATTAAAACTTAACAATTCGGTGAAAAAACATGGTCAGATATTATGAAACCCAAAAATTTACCATTTTATATGTCACCTCCTATGTTACTTGGATGGGGATTTATCTATCTTTGTTTCTCCTCAAATCTATCCACTCAATATAGTGAGGCACCCATCCAGAAGCACTAGAAGACTCAGCAACAGAAGGAGTAGAAATATAAGGCCCTTATTGTAGCCCTTGATATTTCTCTCCGTCTTCCCCTTGCTCTTGTAGTTGTTGTAGCTCTTGCTCTCATTGCAGTAGCTCTCTCAACAAGTAGTGTTTCCAATAACCACCTGAACCCAACCAGAAGTTGTGCACATTCTTGTCATGCCTCTCTTTTTTAGCAATGTGAAGGGCCTGATTAATTCATACAAGTGATATTGTTAAGTAACCATAAGAAATCATAAAAATGTAACTAATTCAATACCTGGAATGCATCTATTGTTCTCCTCTGACCAAACTCCTTCCAATCATCTTGATTTATATAGTTCCATTTAAGCTAGGGTTCCTTATTATCTCCAAAGACATAGTCTTTTGTGAGGGTATGCCAATCTCTATATCTTCTCTTAATGAGATGCATAATAGACTTACAATGCATCTTTTCATCAAGTTCATACCGTCCCTAAAAAGGTTCAACATTCAATACTATTTAGAAATGTTAAAAGAAACAATAGGAAAAAGACAATAAAAACATAACTTCGTTTATCTCACCTCTAACTCCCTCCAGATGAGGTCTTTTTGGACCGTACTCGCTTGTCTCCAATCCTCGACAAGGAGAGACACTCTACCTCAAGTAAGGACCCCACAATAGCTGCCAAACTCTTTAGTAAGTGATGTGTCTCCTTCATTGAATTCAATGACGCCCTTCCTCCCTTGCCTATTTGTGGCATCTTTCATCACAATTATCACTCTAACTCCCTTACATTTTGGAGGGAGAGCACCATCACCACCCTGGTCTGGATGCTCAACATCCTCATGATCATGATCATTGTGCTCCTGGTCAGATGCCATCTATAAAATCAAAAGTAAACAAATGAAAAAAGTCAGATAACGTAAACAAAAAATTCAGGTCACATATAAAAAGTCAACACTATGAAAAGTCAGATCATATATGAACAAATAAACATGTTACATAATGTAAAAAAAAAAAGTCAGATCACATATGAGCAGTATACCTTAAGCTAATATCCCTTCTATATGATCTTTGCATGTATAGTCATCAGTGTTGATTCAACATTTACACTTGGTAAGCCAACAGAAAATGGACTAGAGTCATCATACTTGTCATATTACTCTTCTTCATCAAAAGGATCTGAAATGAACTATTTTCTCCCATGAAGAACGACAGACCAATTTTCTTTTGCAGGATCATTGATATAGAATACCTATATTGCATGTGATTCCCTGATGAAGAGTTCACCCTTCTCGCATGTAAAGTCAAAACTCATTACTGTAAAAACTGAGTTGGTCAACTGCAACTCCTTTATTGTTATCAACCCATTTACAACTAATAATGGAACTCTAGACTTTGTGTAGTCAATTTCCCATATGTATTCAATGACACCATAATAAGATATTTTTCCTTCACATGGACTCTTATCCTTGCCACTAGAAAAATAAAATGAAGACGCCTGAAAGATGATACTTTTATCATCTTGATGTTTTATGTAGTACAAAAATCTATTTATGTCAAACCCTTCATAAGATTTAACATGGGTCTTTGGCTTGTACGTGAGCCATTTGATAGTTTATGTAACATTAATTGGTGTTTGGTATAGTTGATTGAATAATTCCTTTTTAAACCACCTAATAAATGTCTGATTATGCTCTCTAGCAAGCCACATTGAACTGGCTCGGGGATAACTTCTCTTAAACTTGTTGGTGTGTTCAGTGATATATATACCCACATCGTCAGTATTATGTAAAATATACAAGTGTGATTGTTCCCACTACTCATGACTGATACTTATCTGTCTCTCTCCCAAAATACCTTTGCCAGAATAAACATCAGGGTTCACAGAATTAGCAGTAGTTCCGTTGCAACCCAAAAAGTCATTGCAAACGTCCATAACCTCCCTAGAAATATAGCCCTCAATGATACTCCCTTTGGGGCGACAACAATTCCGAACATCACCTTTAAAAACACTCATGTACCACTCAAAAGGATAAATTTAGTGCAAGAAAATTGGACCTAACATTTTCACTTTCCTAGTCAAATGGACAACTAGATATACCATGATATCAAAGAATGAAAGGGGGAATTATTACTCAAGTTGACACGAGGTTGTTGACTTGAGAGTTATACATTGCCCATATCTTGATAATGACTTAACCATTCCATTCCAATGTATCTAATATGTGTGTTCAAGATTGATTTTAGGCTTTAGGTAGATGAAAAGGATCAAATTACACAAGCCCTAGCTTGTTCAAGTTCAAGTCAAAAGCAATGCAAGTGTGCGTTTTAGGAAATCACTCCAAATGACCTTAGATGATTTTTGTAATCACTTGTATTGATGATATGACTTGTAACTAAGATGAGAAATAATTAAGGACACTTAATTCCAATGTTTAATCACTCAAATGTCAATTAAGAAAAAATTTCACAGGTTGTTCATTGGTTGAGTTAGGAACTTGACCGATCCAGTGATGGATTTTCTGAAGAGACCAATCGGTCGAGTTGCACTCTCGCAAAACTCGACCGACCGACTCATTGAGCAAAACTGATTTTAGCTCATCGGTCGAGTTTCCCAAAACAAACTCAACTGATAGTTTGAAAATTGGCTTTGTCTCTTACTGGATCAGTTGAGTTACCTTTATTGAAACTCGATCGAATGTATTGTACTGAAAATGCAAAAAAGTGATTATAACCATTGGTGAGTTGTTTTGAGTGAGAATAGATCTGTTGCAACTTGGGAAACGGCTATATTTCTCCCTTAAGTGATCCCACACTCAAGGGAATACCCCCATCTATAAATAGGACCCCTTGGAGCTCATTCTAAGTTTTCTCATTCATGTTATTCTAAGTCCTTGCTATAGTTAAGTGTGTTGCAACTCCTTGAGTCCCTTTCTCTCTCTTATTTACATAGCATTTTGTGATTATGAGATAGGCCAGTTGTAAGAGAGCTACTTCCTTATGCTTGTAAAGCTCTCATTCCATTCCATCTTCTCTATCCCTTTCCTCAAAGAAGCAAAGGTGAAGCAAGCTACTCCGAGTGAAGGTGAAGTTGTTGTTGTTCTTCTTCAAGTTTGAAGAAGAGGTGAAGATCTTCTCCAGGAGAAGGAGAAGGCAAAGGTTTAAGATCTAAGAATAGTGGGTTATCCCTTGAAGGCTGACGACTTGTGCAAGAGTAGGTAAGTCCTTGGAAGAAGGTGAAAGACTCTTTGCAAAGTGGGAAAGTCCT
This sequence comes from Alisma plantago-aquatica, assembly GCA_963693085.1. NCBI lineage: Eukaryota > Viridiplantae > Streptophyta > Magnoliopsida > Alismatales > Alismataceae > Alisma > Alisma plantago-aquatica. The sequence goes on along the minus strand of OY856415.1, from coordinate 49,328,007 downwards.
TGGTATGGTTGAAAACTCTTTATATTGGATAGGTAAGTCATTTGGTGGGTCTTGTGTTGTAACTCTTATTGGTGAACATATAGAGGAAAGCACTTGCAAAGTCCTATAGGTTTACCTCTCTAGGTAGTGGATTGACTCTCTCCTAGTTTGGAGAGTGGAACCACTCTAAACGACCTTGTCCAAGTGCTTGTTTCATTTTCTCTCATCCTTTCTATGCTTGTTAGTTAGGACTTCAAATTACACTTAAGTGATTGGTTTTTATTGATATAATTTGAAGGTATAATCTATCTTGTGAGAATTTTTTAAGTTCTATTCACCCCCCCTCTAGAGCCCTAGATCCAACAAGTGGTATCAGAGCCAAGGATCTTCTCCAACAATCTCTTACAAGACGAGAAGATGGGTGACAACCTACTTAGTTCACTCAACCTATAGGGAGGCTTCTCTATGTGTCCTCCGGTCTTCAAAGGTACCAACTTCCTCTATTGGAAGAGGCGTATGCAGTTCTACATTCAAGGCATGAACTTTAATGTGCGGAAGGTGATGGTCACACCATACAAGGAGCCAGTTGGCATTGTTGCAACATGGGGTGAAGTTGCACTTAAAGAAGCCCAACTCAATGCCAAAGCCATAAGCATCATCTATGCAGCCCTTGCCCCAATGGAGTTCAACCGCATCTCATCTTGGGACACCACCTATGAGATTTGGGACAAATTGTGCATCACTTATGAGGGCACAAAGCAAGTCAAGAAGGCCAAGATCTACATGTTGAACTGCCTTCTAGAGAACTTCAAGATGGGCAAGAAAGAAGGGATTACGGAGATGTACTCTAGGATCAATGTCATTATAAATGGCCTAGCTGCTTTGGGCAACACTTTGGATAGAGGTGTAATCAACTCTAAGATCTTGAGTAATCTACCAAAGAGATGGGAGTCAAAGGTGACCTCCATTGAAGAAGTGAGGAGCCATGGTGACATCCCAGCCGATGGGCTCATTGGCAACCTCCAAGCTCATGAGTCAAGGTTTGAAAAGCAAGAAGAAGATGCCCAACAAGAAGAGAAGGAAGCTAAGAAGATCAAAGATAGTTCTTTTAAAGTACAAGTGGATGTGGTCATCCTTCAAAAATAACTTTCTTGCTGGACTTCTCCCTCCTCCTCTAGTGAAGATGATGGCCCAAGTGAGAATGAAGCCAACTACATCAAGGGCAAGCACTTCAAGGGAAAGCAAGCCTCCTCCTCTACTCCTAGATGCTACAAATGTGGACAAAAGAGGCACTACAAGAGTGAATGTCCCAAGTCAATAAAGTCACACCACAAGGGCATCTCAAAGAAGGAGGAAGAATACAAGAAGGAGAGAAAGTACACGAGGAAGGAAAAAAAGAAGAAAAAACACAAGAATGTAGCTCGTATAGCTTGGAAAGCTTCATCCTCAAGTTGCTCAAGCTCTGAAGAAGATGGAGAGTGCCACCTTGCACTCATGGCCTCTACTAGTGAAGAAATTGGTGAGGTAAGTGAGGTAAGCTTGCATGAGTTATCTAAGGAAGCTATTATTGATATGCTTGTTTCTACATGTTCTTCTTTTTCTAAGTGTAGATCTAAAAGAAAAAGGGTTAGGAAAAATTATTGATGATTTGTATGCTAAACTTTGAAATTCTTAAGCTTAATGAGAAAACTCATATTGAGAGCATTGATAACTTACAAGGCCAATATCTTGATCTTGAGCTCCAATACAATGGATTTGAGGTAGAGAATGGTGTCTATCTTAAGAACATTGAAACTCTTAAGGAAGACAACCAAAAGTGCCAAAAGGAGCTTGAAACTCTTAAAATTGAAAATGTCGAATTTAAGGTTCTTGTTGATGTTTGTAAGGATGAAAGAGATGTTTATCTTAAGGAAATTCAAGTGCTTAAATCTCAAAATGCTAGGTTTCTTGGTCAAGTTAATGATTTATGTTCTAGACCTATCTTGCCTAGTAATGATATTACTTCTATTTCTCTTGAGAAAGATTCTTATTTGACTAAGCCCTCTGTCTTGAGGCTGACCTTGTTCATGCTAGATATGATATTGCTAGTTTTTCTTCTACTGTCATATATCTAAATGATGATAATCATAAATTTAAGGCCTCTCTATAGAAGTTCATCAAAGGGAAAAACTCCTTAAATGAAATCCTTGACCATTCTACAAAACAAAGTGGTACTAGTGGTTTGGGATTTGTAGGGGGGAGAACCAAAGGGCAAGAACAAAGCCAAAGGTAAGAAAAAGAGTAAGGAGACCTCTTTCCTTTTTGGAGAGTCTTCTACACTAAGAATCCTATGGTTTGTTCTTATTGCAAGTGTGATGATCATTACTCTACTTATTTTCCTTACAAGCCTAAGGGGACCAACCCAAAGATGAAATGGGTTCCCAAGCTAACTCTGGATCCTAAAGTTTGAGTTGGGAACTGAAACTCTCCTTTCTTGTAGGAAAAAGGAAGATGGATTTTTGATAGTGGCTGCACTAAGCATATGACAGGTGATATAAGCCATTTCAACAACTTCATCAAAAAGAAAGGAGGTTCGGTCACATTTGGGGACAACAAGAAAGGTAAGGTCAAAGGTGAGGGCGATGTAGGTGAATCCTTATGTATCAAGAATGTTATTTTTTATGGCCTACATCACAATTTAGTTAGTGTTAGTCAATTATGTGACAATTGTTACCTTGTGTTATTTACTTCTTTTGAATGCTTGATTCTAGATTCCTTCACCTATCAAGTTATATATAAGGGAACTAGACGTCGTAACCTTTATGTAATTGTTCTTAACTCTATTAAGCATGTTGTTGGTAGATTCCTAGTAGTCAATTCAAATGATATCTCTCTTTTGCATCGTCGGCTTAGTCATGTAAATATGCATCGGTTGAAGAAGTTGAGCAAAAAGGGCTTGGTCAAGGGACTTCCCAAATTGGATTTTGAAAAGGATGAGGAATGCCAAACTTGTACCCAAGGAAAGCAAACTAGGTCCTCCTTCAAATCCAAAGGAGTCCTTAGTACCAAGAGAGCTCTTGAACTTCTTCACATTGATTTATTTGGACCAATGAGAACTCAGTCACTTTGTGGTTCCAAGTATTGCCTTGTTATTGTCGATGATTTCTCTAGATATACTTGGACCTTATTTCTCATTTCCAAGAGTGATATGTTTGATGTTTTCTCGAAATTTTATAAATGAGTTGAGAATGAAGCCTCTTGCCGCATCGCTTCCATCCGTAGTGATCATGGGGGAGAATTTGAAAATAATCTTTTTAAACATTTTTGTCAAGAATCTGGTTATGCACATAACTTTTCTTCACCTCAAACACCTAAACAAAATGGGGTTGTTGAGAGGAAGAATAGATATCTATAGGAGATGACTAGGACCATGCTTTTAGAGTATGACACTCCAAAGAAGTTTTGGGCTGAAGATGTCAGTACCTCATGTTTTGTGCAAAATTGAGTTTTTACACATCCTTCTTTGAAGAAAACCCCCTATGAGCTATGGTGTGGTAGGAAGCCTTCTATCAAATATTTCCATGTTTTCAGATTTCCTTGTTTTGTTTAGAATATGAAATATTCTCTCGACAAGTTTAATATGAAATCTAATAAGGCTTTCTTTCTTGGTTATAGAACTACTAGCAAGGCTTATAGAGTGTTTAATATTGATCTTGCTAAAGTAGTAGAATCTATAAATGTTAAAGTTTATTGAGACTAACCCCTCTATTCCCAAAGATATTGTTCTAAATGATGATGTTGCAGGTGAAGTAATTCCTATTCTAAAAGAGCCAACATCACCCAAAAGGGAAAAGAGGTAGTCACTCAAGAAGAAGAGAAAGATGAAGAGAAGAAGGATCCAACTCCCTGATTTGCAAAGAATCATCCAAAAGAGTTGATTTTAGGTGATACATTTGAAAGAGTGAAGACGCGGGCTACATTCAACAAAGAACAAGCCAACAGTGCCTTCATCTCACAACTCGAGCCAAAGAATGTCAAGGAAGCTCTTGGGGATGATGAGTGGAACCTAGCTATGCAAGAAGAGTTGGAACAATTTGAAAAGAAAAAAGTATGGACCCTAGTTCCAAGACCAAGTGATAGAAAGATCATTAGCACCAAGTGGGTCTACCACAACAAACTTGATTAGGTCGAACTAGGGCTAGGGAGAGGAAGGTCGGGGCTAGGGTTGAGAGCTTTAGGGAGCTAGATGTTGGATTAGTCAACTTTTCTCTAGTTGAGAGGGAGAAAAGTCGATTGAACCTATCTTAAGTTTGCTCCAACCTGGACATTGGTTGAGTTTTGTGACTTGGAAACTCGACCGATAGGCTCTTCAAAAAATCTCTCATCTACTGATCGTTCGAGTTGGCAACTCGACTGGTGGTTAACCTGGCCCAAAATTAGAAATTCTAATTTATAGCCATTAGAGCACTAATTAAATTTATTTTTTAAGTTTATTATGCATTTTAAACATACTTAGGCACATATCATTCATCATTGGGTCCTATTTTGTGATAAAACAAGCATTTGCAAAAAATACCCAAACACGAGAAAAACAAGGCAAAAAGAACATGAAATTTGAGTTTTAGCATATTAGAAAACAAAGGTGATCAAAACATAAGCAAAGCATATAGGATAAATGATAACTAGCTAGAAGGCATGTCAGATTCATTCAAAGCAGTTATGACCAGTTTACATATAATAAAGTTAAATTGCTTCCCTTGACTTGGGATACCATAGTCCAAAATTTTGGGTTTTTGGCTAAGTACCTTAAAATCCTCTTAATAGCTATAAGATGTGATTTCTTAGGATTTGATTAAAAGTGAGCACATAAGCCAACACTAAACATTATATCAGGTCTAAAGGCAGTTAAGTAAAGTAAACTTCTGATCATACCTCTATAGAGCTTCTCATCTACCTTCGCACCTTCTTCATCCTTATCAAGTTTGGCAGTGTTTGACATGGGTGTGCCCATCGGTTTGGTGTTCTCCCTCCCAAAGTTCTTAAGTAGTTCACTTGTGTACTTGCCTTGTTTAATGAAGTTCCCATCTTTAGTTTGCTTGATTTGAAAGCCGAGGAAGAACGTGAGCTCACCAATCATACTCATTTCAAATTCACTCTGTATAAGATCACTAAATTCTTTGCAAAGATCAAGGTTAGTTCTACCAAAAATGATATTATCAACATATATTTGAATGATAAGAAAATTGTTAGAAGTGTGCTTTAGAAATAAGGTAGAATCTACTTTGCCCATGATATACCCATGATCTAACAAAAAGTTCTTTAATTTCTCATACCAAGCTTGAGGTGCTTTTTTGAGTCCATAGAGAGTTTTTTGCAACAAATAAACATGGTTAGGTAAACTATCATGTTCAAAGCCAAGAGGTTGTGCAACATAAACTTCATCCTCAATTGTACCATTCAAAAATGCTCTTTTAACATCCATTTGATACAGAAGAAAGTTTTTATAACTAGCAAAGGCAAGTAACATATGAATGGACTCAAGTCTCTCTATACATGCATATGTTTCATCATATCTATACCTTCCTACTAATTGTAGTCTTGAGCCACTAACCTTGATTTGTTCCTAACCACTTTGCTCGACCACCTTCCTATCAACCCTAGGTGTGTGGATGGGTTTTGGTAGTGTTTCTCTAGATTTTTCTCTCTAAATCCTCTCATTTTCGTCTCCATGGCATCCAATAGGAGAAAGAGGGTCGCCCCAGCTAATGCACTATCATCATCTTCCAACTCTAGCTTGATTCCCTTTGATGACACTTTCATTGTCTCAAATGAGGCTCTCAATAGGTACAAGGAGCCCTTCCTAGGAACCCCTTTCCATTTCATGCCCACGGAGACAAGAGGTCATAGATCAAGTAGCATAGTTGTTGTACGACCACCATCTCTCAACCTTGGGTGTTGAACGTGCGTGTTATACCAATTTCATTACAAGCACCAAAGTCGTTCATGAATTCTATGCAAATTTGCATTGGAATTATGACTCCCTCGTACCCCACCCTAATACTCAAGTAGTCCTCACCTCCATGATCACCAGGAAGAACTTTTAAGTCTCTGAGGATACCATGAACATCTTCTTTTTGGGTACTGAAGTGACTAACACTTGGTGTAAGGACTATCCAGAGTATTTTGACCTCGTCGAGCCTGAGGCCTTCTACAAGCAGTATGATCTTACTCTCCCTAATATTCATAAGTTCTTAAAGAAGCCTCAATTCCCATATAGGAAGAAGTGTACCCTTCCCTCCTCTTCCTTAGACCTCAAGAGACACATACTTTCCTTAGTTGTTAACTACAATATTCATCCAAAGAAAAATCAGAATGAAATTGCAGAAAACACTACAGTCATTATGTATTGTCTCTTAAAGAACATAGGAGTCAAGTGGGAGAGATACGTTCTCAACCATATGACCTAATTTGACTCAGGAAAGAACACTCGTGGCACCCCCACCCAACCCATCCATGATATGTGGTCTTTTTCAGCTTGCCACTGGAAAATCTCCTTTCCATGACCTGCATTACAAACCTACCCAGAAATGAGTTTGCATCACTGAGACACACTTTATAAGTTCATGCCTATTATATACTCTACCACACCTAGTGCCTCTACCTCTACCTCTACCTGAGAACCTCCACCGCCTCAACCTACCCAACATGCTCATGCCTCGTTCCATGTATCCAATGAACCCTTACGGGCTACATGATGCATCAATAGGCATACAACCTTTAGGTTTAGGAGCACCTGCATCAGGACCTCTATGCTATCATTTCCAACATGAACATGTCATGTGCACACCCGTACCCTACCTACCAGCCCTACCCAGGAGGTGACTATGCATCTTTTGCATACGATCACTTTTACCCATCCCCTCCACATGCATCTTCCGCTGCTACACCCTCTATTGCTGGTGGATTTGCTCCTAGTGTGCTGCCTCTGATACCTGGCCCCTTGGCCACTCTGCTTGCTAGTCTTGGTAGTTATGATCCTTCCTTCCCACATGCCAATGAGCTCCATGCTCTTGGCATGTCTTGGGATGAGCAGAATGTCTATTGGCCTGATCAAGGTTTTGGTTCTCTTACTGATGAAGAGATGTCGAACCAGGCTAATAAGGAGGCTACTTCTAATGAGAAGGCTAATGAGGATGATGGTGATGCTTCTGATGATCGCTCTGATGATTTTGTTGGTGACTCTGGTGATGACGGTGATGCTGATGCACCTTCAGACGGAGATGACGACTATGAGCCTAAAGCCTTTGATTTTGATGATGTTGTGGATGATGTAGACATAGATGACCTAGATGTTTAGTTTTTCTAGTTTTTAGTCTATATGATGATCATATATATCTTTCTATGCTATTTTTTATTACAAACATCTGGGCACATTTTCTGAGATGTACTATATTATCATCTAGTTTTCATCATTTTGGCTTGTAGTTGTTTTCTAAACATATGTTTTTTGGGTTGTAATCTTAATCCTTTGTTCACCTACTCTTTGATTTATTATATCTCATGAGTTGGTGACATGTTTACCATATTTTTATTATGACTTAGATTGTTTGTTTATCTCGTCTTTGTTTGGTGTATGCTTTGAGATTGCATGTTGTGGATGTATTCTTGGTTGTGCTTGGAGAAGACCTATTTATGTTATCTTCTACCCCCCCTTCCTTTTTGATAATGTCAAAAAGGGGAAAGAAATTCAATGTTTTGAAGATCAACCATATTTCTTTTATTGCCTATTTGATCCTTTTCTTGTTCATTATATGATTTATCATGTGACTTGCTAAAGGACCATATAGTATATATATGTCATGCTGCTTTGTGTAGATAGACTAACTATGTAGGTAAGAGTAAGCATAGATTGAGGGGAAGAAATTCACATTGTTCAAATCATGAATCTCCTTGCAATTCACAAGGTAAAGGTATAACTTCACATATCCTTTTCAATATGATTGAAGAATGGTTTGTCATTATTAAAAGGGGGGGTGTTGACTTGGGAGTTATAAATTGCCCATATGTTGATAATGACTTAACCATTCCATTCCTATGTATCTAATATGTTTGTTCAAGATTGATTTTAGGCTTTAGGTACATGAAAAGGATCAAATTACACAAGCCCTAGTTTGTTCAAGTTCAAGTCAAAAGCAATGTAAGTGTGTGTTTTGGGAAATCACTCCAAATGACCTTAGATGGTTTTTGTAATCACTTGTATTGATGATATGACTTGTAACTAAGATGAGAAAAAACCAGGGACACTTAATTCCAACGTTTAATCACTTAAATGTCAATTTAGAAAATTTGTCACATGATGTTCATTGGTCGAGTTGGAAACTCGACCGATCCAATGATAGATTTTCTGAAGAGACCAATTGGTCGAGTTTCACTCTCACAGAAATCGACCAACTGACTCACTGAGCAAAACTGATTTTAGCTCACCGGTCGAGTTTCCCAGAACAAACTCAACCAATAGTTTGAAAATTGGCTTTGTCTCTTAGTGGATTGGTCGAGTTTCCCAGAACAAACTCAATTGATAGTTTGAAAATTGGCTTTGTCTCATAGTGGATCGGTCGAGTTACCTTTATTGAAACTCGACTGAATGTACTGCACAGAAAACATAGAAAAAATGATTATAATTGTTGGTGAGTTATTTTGAGTGAGAATAGATCTGTTGTAACATGGAAAATGGCTATCTTTTTCCCTTAAGTGATCCCACACTCAAGGGAATACCCCCAGCTATAAATAAGACCCCTTAGAGTTCATTCCAAGTTTGGTCATTCATGCTATTCTAATTCCTTGCTATAGTTGAGTGTGTTGCAACTCCTTGATCCCCTTTCTCTCTCTCATTTACATAGCATTTTGTGATTATGAGTGAGATAGGCCAGTTGTAAGAGAGCTACTTCCTTGTGCTTGTAAAGATCTCATTACATTCCATCTTCCCTACCCCTTTCCTCAAAGAAGTAAATGTGAAGCAAACTACTTCGAGTGAAGGTGAAGTTGTTGTTCTTCTTCTTCAAGGTTGAAGAAGAGGTCAAGATATTCTCCATGAGAAGGAGAAGGTAAAGGCTGAAGATCCAAGAAGAGTGGGTAATCCCTTGAAGGCCTAAGACTTGTGCAAGAGTAGGTAAGTCCTTGGAAGAAGGTGGAAGACTCTTTGCAAAGTGGGTAAGTCCTTGGTAAGGTTGAAGACTCTTTGTATTGGATAGGTAAGTCCTTTGGTGGGTCTTGTGTTGTAACTCTTATTGGTGAATATATAGAGGAAAGTACTTACAAAGTTCTAGAGGTTGACCTCTTTAGGTATTGGATTGAGTCTCTCCTAGTTTGGAGAGTTGAACCACTCTAAATGACCTCATATAAGTGCTTGTTTCATTTTCTCTCATCCTTGTTATGCTTGTTAGTTAGGACTTCAAATTGCACTTAATCCATTGGTTTATATTGATATAATTTGAAGGTATAATCTATCTTGTGAGAATTTTTTAAGCTCTATTCACCCCCCCGCTATAGCCCTAGATCTAATAGGGGTAACGACAACTTCTCTTTGCAACTTGTCTAGAATCTCAGAATCAATTACTTTTCTACATAGAGTGTCGAATAAGAAACAAAGCCTAGTGATTGCAAACCTTACATGCTTAGGAAGGATAGATCGAATGGCCACAGGCAATATATGTTGCATTAGAATGTGACAATCATGAGATTTAATACCTATCAGCGTCATACCCTTCATTGATACCAATCTACAGATATTGGCTGAGTATCCATGTGGCACCTTAACATTATGCAAGCACTTGCAAAAAGTTATCTTCTCCTTTGTAGACAAGGTGTAACAAGTAGTAGGTAGATATGTGTAGTTTTTTCCTTATACCCAATTCACGTAGGTCCATTTTGGATTTGATGTCATCTTTAGTCTTATCAGTTATATTCAACAGAGCACAAATAATGCTATCACAAACATTTTTCTCAACATGTATGGCATTGATACAATGTCGAATTGTCAAAGAACTCCAATAAAGAAGATCCCAAACTATCAACCTCAATTTTAATACAGACTTTTCACCTATGGGGGTAGTACATGGTCTCTTACCAAAATGATTTACAATGTTGTTCACTCATGCATAAACATCCTCCCCTAACATAGGTTTAGGGGCACTTCGTTCCTCATTTGAGTCGTTGAATGTTTTGTGCAACTTTTGGTAAGGATGCACATTTGGCAGAAACCTTTGATGACTAAGATATACAGTCTTACCACCATGTTTTAGTATGATAGAATCTATATTTTCCTCACATATAGGACACACCTTGGATCCTTTGATGATGTATCCAGACAAGTTCTCATAAGTAGGAAAGTCATCAATAGTGCAAACCAGCATAGCACATAAACTAAACATCTCTCGAGGCAAATAATCATAATTCATCACACCTTCAACCATTAGTTTCTTTAGGTCGTCAATTAGAGGTTCAAGGTAAACATCAATATCATTTACAGGTTGTTTAGGGCCTGATATCAGTAACTATATCATGACATACTTATTTTTCATACACAACCATGAAGGAAGATTGTATACAACAAACATGACGGGCCAAGTACTATGCTGGTTGCTTAATGTTCCATCTAGATTCATCCCGTCAGTACAAAGTCCCAGTCTTAAATTCATGGCTTATTCACCAAATTCAGGATACAATAAATCAATCTTCTTCCATTGTGGGGAATCATATGCATGTCATAGAATATCATCATTGTTTTTCTTTACCTCTGCATGCCAAGATAAATTTTGTGCATCTACGAAATTAGCAAACAAGCATTCAAACTGGGGTATTATAGGAATATGCCACATCACCTTGATAGGAGACTCAGATTTGGTCCTACTCGTGTCGTCTTTTTGCACCTAAATGCCCCACATTTTGGACATTCTTTCATATCAATATAATCCTTTTGGAACAATGCACATTCATTCGAGCATGCATGTCTTCTTAGCCTCCATTCCCATTGGGCACAACATCTTTTTATTTTTGTATGTTGATATTGGAAGCTTGTTGCCTTCTGGGAGAATATCTTTCAACAAAGACAACAAAGAAGTGAAGTTTTTGTCGCTCCAATCTATTGTTAGACTTCAGAATCTCAACACAGTGCTCAACTTCATAAACTAAGTACAACCTAAGTATAATGGTTTCTCAACATTGTGCACAACATTTCTAAATAAGGGAGGTGGGTATGTAACATTTAGCCCACAAGTGTCTAGCATTGCATCAACCATGTCTATCAGAATTGGTTCATTCTCATCAACATTGCCAGACATTTATTCTTGGACATAACTACCACTACCCACATATGCCAATCTCATACTAGCAATCTCTCCATGCCAGTACCATTTTGTATAGCCGTGTACAATCCCATTACACATGACATGATCTTTGATCATGTCAATAGTGTCAACTTTCAAGTTGTTGCTACAATTCCTACAGGGGTAATAGAACCTATCTCCAGGTTGTTTTTAATGTTCCTCTACAAATATTACAAACTCATTGAGACCATTAATAAACTCTAGAGTACAGAAATTTGGTTTCGACATCCATGATCGATTCATTTCTATACGATCACATGGGAGATGAGTTGCTCGTCGGGTTCTAGCTAGTAAGTTAATTTTAGGAAAAAATGTGTTTGAATAGTTGATCCCTAATCATCTAGTAGCATTCAGATTCATGAATGTGTACCACATATCCCATTCTTGAGCACTTTATCTCACTAGTTAGTGTATAATGCATGTTTGATTTCAATAAATTTTAGCATCATCTTCATGTAGTTCTCCAAGTACACCGATGTAGATGGGAAAATACCCACCTACATCTGTACCCAGAGAACAAAGGGTAAATATTGTCAAAATTTATTGAAATTGAACACACATTACATATTTACATCCTAAATGAGATGAAGTGCTCAAGAACAGTCCCAAATTGGGGAATATCTAAGGTTTACTCCTAACGAGTAAATCTCAGATGGGTTTCTAGGCCAAATTAGGGTTTATTCACAAATTAGGGTTTATTCACAAATTAAGGTTTATTTACAAATTAGGGTTTATTCACAAATTTAGAGTTAATTTAGAGTAACATAAACATCGTTGTCATATCAAGTTAATTTAGAGTCATTTTTCATGCAAGTGTAATCATTACAACATAGATGAGATCGTCATTAAATGCTTATTTGATTGCATAATTTGCATGAATCATCATTAAATATATGTTTACATATATGCATTCATCACAATCATACAATTCATCACAATCTAATTATTTTTCATCGCAATCATTATCATCACAATCTTATTATTTTTCATCACAATTTTGATATTTAATATGTCACTACAAATTGAAATTAATCTCCATTAATTCAATTTCATCACAATTTAACAATTTTGAAGAAAAATATCAATCTCCCTTTCCCCTCTCTTCCTTCCTCCCCTCTCCTCCTTCCTTTTCCCTTCACAATTTCTTCTCAATATTGAGAAGAAATCATAGGGCAGGGGAAGGAGGAGAGAGGAGGAAGGATGAGAGGGGAAAGAGAGATGGAGAACTAGGGAAATAAAAATTGCAATGAAGAGAGGCCACTTGTGTTGAAATAGCCTGGCGTTGGAGGATTCCGGCACACTCACTTGCATTGGAGGAGAGGCCACATGTCACAAGTAGTAGTGGTAGTTGCGGCGGCAGAGCGCACCTGCTGGAGGAGGAGGAAGAACTAGAGAATAGGAGTACTAACGAAGATGAGGCTGGATAAGTGGCAACGACAGCATCGGTTGGAGGAGGAGGAAGCAGCAACGGAGGAAGGAACAGGTAGAGGAAGCTTTGGTGGTGCGCAACTACGGTGGGGGGAGCAATCATAAATTGTCAAAGTAGTATTGCTTTACAGATAACACGGATAGGGGTGGAGGGGGGAAGGGTTTCTTGCAGGGTTAAGTAAGACTTATCCCAACAGTTTTCATAAAATTTGTCAACCTAGGAATTTCCTCATCGGTTGCAAGACACATACATGCAACATTCTCGTCAGTTGTCATTGATAAACCGTCTCCTAACCCTACAACCTAGGGATACATACGTCGTCGGTTTCTTATAAGAAATGTTGAGAAATATGAAATGGGGGTGGGGAAAATTTTGCAGATCGCATGGCGTGAACATCTTCCTTGTGGTGGTTGTGACCAAAACAACTTCTGAGAAAGACCAATTGTTTCCCGCAGGACAGATGGTGTGTCTATCACTTTATCCCATTAATTATCTTAATCAGAACCAACTACGTAGATTTTTTGCAGGCAAATGAAATGCCTACAAAATTTTTGTGCAAAATTCTATTTTCATGGGTGATATATAGGTTTGATTTGTTTGATAGAGACTGACAGCAAAAAGAAAGTGCGACTCATATTTTCTCAGTTGGTCAATCCATGACAGTTGTCTACTTGTAACCGACTCTATAGATACTATTGTTGGTTTTCCTTAAAAAAATAACTGACGCCATATCCCCATTTTGTAGTAGTGCTAAGGTTGCATCAACAGATATACTACTAGATGGATTAAGCAAGCTAGAGAACAATGGAATCAATTTAGATTACAACCAAGATATTCAAAGAGATCATCAGCAAAACATGCATACCAACTCATGATAAGTACCTACAAGATATAGAGATGCCAATTTATAGAAATTGGAAAGATAGAGTTGCATGCAAGATAGGCAATTTGAAGCAAGGTAAAATGCACATATAAAGGTACCAAGGGGAGTGCCATAGAATAAGTCTATTAGTTAAGGAAGTATATTTGAGATGGAAATTCTCATCTAAAAAGCCATATGTATATTCTGTGCATAAGGTTTTCGGTCAAGTTTTTGGGTTGAACTTCTTGGATGACAACATTTGTTGACAACATCGATTGGTGCTTGTCAGACGAGTTTCTCCAAGACAAACTCGACCGACAAAAGTTATTGTCAAAAAGCACATATATTTTATAAAAGCATATCTAGAGGCATGATAAAAATATAAACCATAGACAAATATGTATGAGCAAGTTAGTAATTCTCTATGAAAGAATCAGGGGATGTTTTTGAGCAAGAAAGTGTTGATAGTCACGATATACCAAATTTGAGTCAAAAATAATATGTAAAGTGCATACAAACTTTCCAAGAACAAGATATGATTGGATATCAGCAAGAATACCATTGCCTCTATTCTTACCATTTCTTTTCCACTTGTTGCCATCTCATACACATCTTACCTTTCTTCTTTTATGTGGATTGAGAAACCAATTTGTAAATCAATAGCTCAAGACAATCTATTAGCAAGTGACCTACAAGAAGAAAGATGAAATGGCCCCCAAACATATTTTTGGGTTCTTAGGGGTTAGCATAGCAACCCAAGACCTATTTCTTTTGCCTAAAAGGGTAATATATAGAATAATGACCAATTTCATTGCAATGATTACATGATCGCATAGTCTTGGAACTAGAGGATTCTTCATTGAAAATTGAAGGTCATTTATCTTTGTTGTTCCTTTGTCTACTATCAAGTCCAATACCATATCTACCCATTTGTTTGGTAATATGGTCTAGGATTTGATTAAGATTTTTTTTATCATCTAAGAATCTTTGAATAATAAATCTCAAACTATGATTATCATGCATAAGAGAAGTAATAGTAAAAGGAAATTGATTGATATCATCTCTAGCATGCAAAAGATCAGTTTCTAATCAAAGAGCTTTGGTAATATAAGAATATTTATCAATATGAAGAGCTGTAAAATTATTTTCTTTACTAGTAGAACTAGAACAAGATTCAAGGACATTTATTTTATCAAGCAAGGGGGTATTTTCTTTTTCAGGCAAAGTAATCTTAGAAAGATAGATACTATTTTCATATTCTATTTCTTGTAAAATAAAGTCTTTGTCTTCATTTTAAGATTTAAGAACATCAATATCAAGCATGAGAGAATTCAAAATTTTAGTACACTCTTCATTAGAACTAGGCATAAGATGTTGAGCTTCTAGAAATCTAATATTATCAAGCAAACTAGCATTTTCAAGTTTAAGAACATCTACTTGACTAAGATAAGCATTGTTTTCAATCTCAACACTATTGATTTTCAATTCAAGTTCTGAAAAAGACTTTTTGATATGATTAACATCATCTTGCAAGAAAATGTTATCATGTTCAAGATCAACTTTTTCTTCATGCAAGTTATCAACAATTGTAGCAATCTTTTTCTTTTTATTTTTAGTAGACTTAGGAGAGGCACGAGTTGCATGAATAATAGCAATTAAATATTCTTTATCTAAAGAGTTTAGATGTATCTCACTTGCATCTTCATTTAAACTTGCCATGAGAGCAAAATTTTATCTTACATATTCACATACACTAGATATTCCACTTGTGCCTTCATTTATGTTGATGTAGCCTTTGTGATCTTTTCCTCTCTTGTCCTTCTTCTTCATCTTCTTTTCTTCCCTTCTCTTGCTCTCTTTGAAGTAGTATCTTCCCTCTTGATATTTTCCCATCTTCTCCTACTTGTAGAAGTATTGCTTGGAGAAGACCCACTCTAATACCACTTGTTAGATCTGTTGGGAAATATAGGCACAGAGTATAGCAGCGTAAACAAAAA
This sequence comes from Alisma plantago-aquatica, assembly GCA_963693085.1. Taxonomy (NCBI): domain Eukaryota; kingdom Viridiplantae; phylum Streptophyta; class Magnoliopsida; order Alismatales; family Alismataceae; genus Alisma; species Alisma plantago-aquatica. Next base: position 49,312,377 of record OY856415.1, on the reverse strand, counting down.
TTTATCTATTTGTATTCCCCATTACAACAAGATTGAGTCAACTACTATGAAATAAGAAGTATGGTTTTAGCGAGTTATACCTGGTCCTAGAGCAAGTCCAATGACAAAACCCGCTTCTTTGCAACTATTGATAAGTTGCTCTTAGACGGTAGTTGTGCAGCTCCTGGTTTTCACCACGAACAGCTGTGTGTGCAACCTTTGCAGTGACTTTGGTGGTCTCGCTACGAACTATAGGTTGACTTTACTCTCCGAGCAATAGCAAAAGGACTCCTACCTCTAGAGTAGTCCACGCAGACCCACTAGAACTCATGTTATTCACCAAGAACGGACAAAAAAGAGTTGTCCTCTCTGTTGGTGTACTAGTCACCAACCTGCTCTCCCACAATGATAACTTCTCAGTTGTTCTCTCTCGTTGGCTATCCCTCCTTTTCAGGTAGGACTTGCTCAGGCTCTCTTAGTTACCACAACCAGAGAGGACAATAGTTGTCAGATAAAGTGATTCTCAGTTGTCTATGTTGTGTTGTGCTCTGGGAAGCCCCCAGTACCCCTCTATATATAGTAGAGGATAGGGTCAAGGTTCCCAGATGCTATCCAGTATGGGATAAAGGTGTGGGAGTGGAAAGGATCAAAATATCTTGAATTTGCTCAACCTGTAATAGCTGAAACTGCCATTTTTCACACCTAGATGATCGTTTAGGGTGTGAGACGGTTGTCCCACTTGGCAGTTCCCAATCTGAAACAAATTTGGCTATTTATAATCCAATTAATATCTCATAGTAATTTCCTTATTCCTTAAGTAAAGAACAATCAAAACTATTTGGGAAACATTTTGAACCTTCATTCGACCCAACCAGGCCATCTCACCTAAGAGAGACGCCCATCTCACTCACCCAGACGATCGTATGGTGAGTTGAGATGAGCCGGTCAGTTCAATCATATTGAACCGGTCGGTTCAAAGGTAGAACTTAGCCAAATTGATCTTTGATCAACCTAACCCCCAAACGGCCATCTCAACTACTTGAGACGCTCGTCTGGCTGCCCAAATGGCCATCTCACTCAGTAAGATGGTCGTTTGGCAAACCTGGTCAGCCAATCGAGTGATTAGTTGTGTGAATTGAAAACATTTTAGTAATCAATCTAATTGTCACTCAAGATCAAACTCCTCTTCTAGATGAGTTCCTATGTGTGTGACCCTATAGGTCCCATATCATGTTGGTAGTGAATGTCCATAACTAGCTTATGACATCACAAGCAAAGAGTGATGCCAAGTTGCACATCAGTGCTACCCAAGTGAAATGAAAAGTTAGAGAACAACTCAACCTACAATTTGTGTAAGGTGTTGCAGTGATTGTATAATTCCTTTATCTCTGATATCTAGGATGAATTCGACACATGTTTGGTCATCCTCTCAGCATTCAATCCATGTTTCTTGAACCAAGGGCAGATTGTCTGAGATAATGTGACCTCAATATCATATGTTGATTCACATGTGCATGTGTTTCTCATTCTCACTTATCAAGTGGCTAGGATATCATACTCTAGTAGGAGGGGCAAATCCCATATCTATCACTCACAGTCTATCCCCATGTGTCAAAGTCACCCAATCATCATCATTATAAAAAACCCATGTTTCAAGACTGCATTTGATGAGTGCAGTGATTTTAGGTCTAAGCATTACAATCACCACCTTCACTATGAGAGATGATTGTAACCACAAAACCATGTGTCACTCTCAAGGTTGGTTTGTCTAATACACTATTCTCTAACATGTATATGTGTGCTTGGTTTGATATTGCCATATCATGACTAATGAGATTTAGTCGTCAACCAACTCACACTATGATCTTATGTGTTATTGTTGTCTATCAACCTCCCACAATAACAACTGATAAGGGACATAATGATAATATGTATATGTACTCTTAACATCCATATGATCTCATCACAAGGTCAGGAACTTGACAACATATGTCATTGAGTAATATAATTCTCTAGACATTCACTTTGTATCCTCTTTATCTCATAATTGAGTGAAACATATGAATTGGAAGCTTGTCCCTATATGTGTTTGTAATTATTAATCAAATCCTTTTAGGTAATTATGTTATGTAATCACCATATGATTGGCTCTATGGGCATATCTTACCAACAAACTCCCACTTGCACTTAGAACCAATCACCAACAGATCTCATCCTTAGTGATCTAAACATGTCCAACATGCTTCTACTACGCTAGTTCCTATTCAACGAGTTAGCAACCCTTTTCTTATAGTCTGTATATTGTATTTTTCTTATCTTTTCACTCTGAGATGAAACTGTTGTAATATGGTATCTAACATTCCTTGCCTAACAATTAGCTCCATTGTAGTCATAGTATTTCTACTGAGTCATCAATGGTTAGAACATCTATAAGTTCATCAAATGAACCTTTAGATCCATATAGTATCACTGTGTGTTCACAACACAAGTATACTCCACTTCTATTGTAGAATAGAATTAATGGCTATTAGTTCAAAACCTTTCCAATTATAACATCCTATTCTCTTAATATCAAAACATATTTTAATTTGCGATCACTTTTGTCATATATGGAAGCTTGCATCGATGTAACTCTTTACATCCTACTCTTCCTATTATTGATATCATCATTGACTAGCAATCATATCCTTAAGTCACTTCTCAAGTACTAAAGAATATCTTTTATGACATTTCAATAACCTTTATTGGAATTTACTCATCATCTTGTCATGTTCAGTACATATAAGATTATATGGGATAAGTACATTTATAGCTTATATGATAGATTCATTGTTGGGTTGGCCCATGGAATTTATTCATGGTATTTCCATTCATCACAAGAATAGGAATATAGGGTTCATTGAACTTTGTAGTCTATAGACTTCATTTGCATTCTTGAAGTTTTAAAATCCTTTAGGTTGTGTCACGTACACATCCTATGATGTATTCCCTTAAGGAATCTGGTTTTAATCTTCATATGCCAAATCTCTTGGTCTACAAAAACAAGCAAGACAATTCGTAAAGGAATTTCTATCATGTTCAACAACTTGAACTTGACTTATTCAACCAATATGTCCTTTTATGTTATCCATGTAGGTCTTGATCATAAGACCCTATGGCACCCTTTAGGTGTCACTACCAAGGTCCTAACTTGTTAGCTTACATGGATTCCATATCACTCAGAAATAGATTCTAGTTGACTAGTTGGATCATCTTGTATGATCAACCCATCTAGATTGGTGGATTCACAATCCTCCAATCTCAGATGTGTTCTACTAGAAATATTTTGTTTTGTGTTATTTGATGAACATGAGATTCCACAACTACTTGTGATTCACATTGTTCTCAATGTATTATTGCTGATCTCAAACACTTTAAGTTCTACTTTTATTCCCACTGATTCTTTAGGAATTCAGTCATCCTATTAACCAAACAATTTTGTTATTGGATTGGGACTAATAGTAATATTTAACAGTCATGGCTTATGGATAAACCTTTTCAAGAAACTACTTTCTTCATGTAGGTTTCAGTCCTTTAGAAATAATGGGACATTCCCAAATCATATCATATATGATGTCTTACAAACCATTCATGTGGTACATTATTTAGTGATAGGTATATATATGTGAGGACATAAGAAGATTAGATTAATTGATAATCATATCATGACTCATCATGGTACAATTCCTTCATTCTAACACATCATCATGTTCAGATGGATTTTACTTGTGATACATTACCATAGTTCATTCTGGAAGGTACTCAAGGTATTGATATAAAGTATTTCAACATTTTATTATATCAAAGTATCTTAATACTTTTGTCAATGTCACACTTCATTTACAATCTCCTTTAACATTTTCAAGAGATTAATTCATTCATTTCATTTGGTACATGTCATCATATTACCAGTAAATGAAAAGGAAGTATTAGTTAATTATCTATAGCATTCATTCCATAAGATTTTCATACATCATATGTATGAAGTCTAATGGAAGACTTATCCTCCCACTACATTTAGTGAAGGACGTCATGTGTGTCATATTGTGTGCGAATAAAATGTGATAACCCGACATCAAATCAAACCATCACCGGTAACTAATTGTGGAATAACCATAAGCAGCGAATTAACAAAATCATTAAAAATTAAAACCATTTTGCAAAGAGATCCTCTTCTAGGAAACTCTTATTGAAAGAACCAAAACTTATATATATCATGGTTTACATTGTACATACACTGTATCATCTCATCTTGAAGACAACATATAACAGTTGCTTTGCCAAAACCTATACATAAGCAACGTTAAACCTCAAGGCATACAAGCCAAAATCTCATATCATGCATAAAACCATTACGTATTGACTCCAAGGACCTGAGAGTACAGAGATAACACATAGGACTTCTATCTACAAGACACGACAGATAGTACACTCAACCTGAGTTGTTACTGCTGCCCCAATTGTTGTTGTTCTCCCTCTATAGAACGGTCTCTACCTCCTCGTGCACGTCCACCTAAAAATTGTGGATCCCATAGGGTGAGACAATTATACCAGTGAGAGATATAACTCTCTGCCAACAATATTATTATCACAAGTAAATAGTATAAAACTGAGCAGAGGCTCTTTTATATTAACAAGTCGGATTAATCACTATTATAAGCAGAACATAGTAATCTCTTCTCTTAAAGTAATACATCTATCTATGATAGAGTAATAAATCATCTATTCACTTTACAAAGAATATAAAGAAACATGTATAGCATCTATCTAATTAAGATGTATAAAAGAAGTGTACATCAAACAATGTCTTCCATATTCGATCCTTAAGCAAATACGCTACACGGCTAATTACATATTACAATCACACTTATGCCCTAAGGAGATGAAGTATACCATTCATACTCCAACCGACCACTACTAAGTTCAAATCAATACCATACAAGGTCAATGGCAGAGCTAGCTGTCAATACCTCACCCGTCTCGATCAGTACAAGACAACTAGCAGGACATCTTATGTCAGTTGCAGGTAAAATATCTTGTGTCAATTGCAAATAGCTTGTCGGGTTATAGCGACATCTTCGCTATAGAGTTATAGCCGCAACATGTACTCTCTTCAGGAGAAGACCACTTAGCTTTCTCATATTTATAAGGATAAGGAAGATTATACATCAATTGCTCACCTGGTCAGGAGATTTTATACTTCAATCCCGATACACATAGAATGAAGAAGAATTTACACATCAATTCCTCATTTGGTCGGGAGATTCACATCATCCCGTGATAAATAAGGAAGGTGCGACATCGATTCTTCATCGCGACGTATGGATATACTTCGTCCTTCACCCCCTGCATATTCAAAACTATGCTCTATGAGTTAAACTCATTTCACCATCAGCAATTTCTGACACTGAATGGATCTATGGTCAAGGCAACCACATAATGAGATTCCACTTGATTACTAACCGACCTAAATCGTGCGTCTAGAAATGGAGGTAGATTTGAAGTAGTCGGACTTTTACATTTATAACCTGAAACCTTCTAGGCCCCCGCAACTTTGCTTACAAGGTCGAAGTAGATAGACGGGGTCGAACACAGAGACAAGGGTGGTAGTGTTGAGAACTCGGGATCGACACGCTACACTCTGGCAAAGAGGTAAAATAGATAGTAAAATTCCCCAAAGGGAACAACTGGGTAAGATTGTCAAAACAAAAGAAAACTATCTCCAACTGGAGCTACAAGAAAGATTAAGGTTTTAAGCATTAATCAGTTTTTAGGGGATTTCATGTAACAGAAACAGAGTGATAAAGCTAAAGCTAAAGCAAGGTACCAAGGAGAAAACTTTGGTAAAACAAGCAGTAGCAGAAACAATCATATACCCCTCCTCTCGAAGCGGGTACCTCCAACAAGGCATCAACACCCCTCTCGAGGTTGTTGGACTTAAATTGGAGTGGAAAGGTTACTAAATTAGCTCTGATTCCGGGCACTCTCGTACTCCAGAATCGGACCAAACACTAGAGCTACAACACCTCTCTCGAGGCTGTTGCAACGGGAAAACACGATTCGGTAGCTAATCGAAACGCGATCCAAGCATGCAAGCTAGAGTTCAGATGTTAAACATAGCAGTCATCCATCAAAGGTACCAAACATAAAGCAGCAGGTAATTAAGCTCTTCCATTTCCATAAACAAATAAGGTTCTGATTACATTGCATAAGTAAAAGAAATAAATGACTGAAATAGTAAAGATAGATGTCGCCGTCTTGATATAGAGGGACGACAGACTACAGTTGACCCTCCAGCCCGATACTGGGCAGGAACCTAGCCCGATACAACTGTGTCGGGCGGTACACCCTCTTAGGTGACACGCCGTGATGGGCGGATTGCATCGTGTGAGGACCCTTGCCCGATACGATCATATCGGGCGGCACCCTCTCGGGCGACACACCGTGACGGGCAATGCGTATCGGGTTTCGGTATCGTGTCGGGCTAGAGCAATGCTCCTAGTATCGGTCACTTATGTCGGGGATCCTTGTCGGTCGATATCGGCTTGCAGTGTTGCCCGGAGCGACCCTAAGTGAACCATTCCCTCCCTCTCGGGATGGGGAAGAGCTCACCTAGAATCGCCCGGCATGAACACTGAGGCACAATACACTAGCTCTTCACAACTTTCCTGAGGTGACTTGCGTAGGGTTCCGACCTGTCTTTTCAGCTTCTTGTAGCTGCTATTTATAGGCAGCGGTTGGGGAAGTTATGGTGCTCAGGGCGCCACGTGTCTTCCTTATCATCGCGGAATGGGTGGACGGCCGATATCAGTATCGCCCGACACAAGGATGTCGGGTGTTGGGCATCGTGGCGAGTGGCACCTGTCGGTGGGTGGCCGGTATCGCACGACACGTTTGAGTTGTCGTGGTGAGCTCGGCTCCCTGTCGGGTAAAGAGGTGTTTCGTCCGACGGTTCCTTCTTGCGCGGCATCCTCACATCATGTGTCGATGTATCATGCTACCCTATCGGGCAGTGAGCATATCGGCCGGCTGGAAGGCCGATGCAGGTGGAGCATGTTTGTGGGCCGGAACGGCCTTATTGATGATAAATGAGTCCAAAATGGAGGAAAACTCTACAAAAGATGGAAATATTGAGTTAAGAGCGTAGTGTGGCCGGTTATTGCAAAAGTACATATAAAAGGAGAGGAAAACAGTTTAAAAGGGTAGTTTTGATAACAAAATAAGGGTCAAAAACATCACAAATTTTGGTTTTATCAACTCCCCCAAACTTAGCATTTTGATTGTCCTCAATCAATATTTAAACTTTATTTTGTGATGCTTCTTCTTGTCCGGTGTAGCTTTCAGGCCAAGGGGATGAGCGAGCAAAGATATGTCTTACCGAGAATACGTTTCGACCCGGAACAACATACTTTATTTCTCCTACCTTATTTAAGCAAAAACTTTCTCCACAGCTTCGGTGAGACTTAGATGTATGATTCCAAAGTTAGCTTTCACACCAAACAGCTTTTTGGGGCAGAAAGTTGTGTGTTGGGTAGGTTGAGGCTTTTTGGGTTTTTCTTGTTTCCCATCAGTCCATCCAGGTAAGGGTCTGTTAGAGGGCAAGTGGTCCCTGTAGTCCAAGCCAGTTGGCTTTAGAGCAGTGATTTCACATCCTACGTACCACTGCCCCGGATCTACCATGCCTAAATATGGGTACTTTTGGAAAACAAGTGTGTATATTTTTTTTCTTTTTCTTTTTCTTTTATTGGGAAAAACTCTCATGCTTTCATTCACTCTCATAAGGCCACTTTCTCTTTTTGGGATTTTTGTTGGGTAAGGGGGAACAAGAGAGATTTTTGCTGTTTGGGTAGCTTTTTCCTTCTCCATACACGTCTCTTAGCTGTAGCGAGATTATTTTTTTGAAATTTTTGGCGTGGAGATTTGTAGTCTTTTGTTGTTTGAGGCAGTATCATCAGAAAGATATAACAAAATTAACATCACCTTAGGTACATAGAAAACAAGCTGACAAGAAGTTGCATCAGGCTTTTACTTATATAGTGACTTTGTACATATGCAGGGAGACAAAATAAGCAAAATTTTTCAATTTTTCAAAATTTTTTGTAGCAAAGTTTTTATGTACACATATTGAAGAAAAAGAATGAAAAGGACAAAAGGGATGGAGCTAAAAAAATTTTGAATTTTTGTACCTCCCTCACTGGTACATGGTACCCCCCCAAACTTACTCCACACTCTGTCCCAGAGTTGTTAAGAAGATAAGGTAGGGTGATGTTAACCCAGTGAGGGTTAGCTGGTGAGTGCGCCTGCGCCAGATAGAAGCTCCCACACGTATTCTCCATGTTTTCTATGATAGTCGATGTGGTGGAGCTGGTCAGGCGTCGCTTCATTTGATATCCATTCTAGCACAAAGATGTCGCAGTCGTTGGATAGAGTAATATGTTGTGGACTGTGGTGGCAGAACTGGAGCTCGTGCCATTTGCTTGCTGTTGTATCTAGGAAAGGTTGTATTAGCGCTGCCACGTCCTCATAGTATTTTTGTACTAGGCACTCGAGTGAGGTCAACGCTGCTGATGTACACTGTACTGGATGGTCCTTGTTGTTGTCTGAGCTGTTGTAGAAGATTCCTGCTCATTGGTGAGTGTATACCGTTAGGAGCGTCCAGTGATTATAATGCAGGATGGGAAGGAAGATTGTGCGTGGGACCTCTCTCTCCAACTCTGCCAGAAATGCTTGCTTTGCTCCTGTTTCATCGGCGAGGCAAATGTCGTTGAACAGCATAGGATGAGCTATGTATGCGTGTTCGAGCCTTGGATGTATTATTTGGATGTAAGCGGTCGCCACAGATACAGCCAAGCATCCTCCTTCTTTTACCAAGTCCCTTAAATCATTGACTGGGACTACGACATCGCCTACCTTATGGATGACATCTGCTGGGGTACAATCAGCCAACTTTAGAAGGATTTCGTTGACCTGCTCTTGCGTGAGTGTAGCGCACGCAAAGCGGTCGAAATTTTTTATCAACCCTTCTACAGTTTCAGGCGAAGCAGTGTCTTCAAATCCGTGCACTTTCCATAGAATTTCCAACTGTTTGCGCACCCCATAGATGTCAATTTCCATCTCGGATTCTTTCTCTTAGGAGCTACTAGGTTGTGAAGAGTCATCTTCTTGATCGTTGTCCAACAGCCCCTCTGGTACCCCTGTGTCTCGGAAATAGCGCCCATCTTTGATTAGAAGCAGGGTGTATACACTCCTGAGGTGGTAGAAGTTTTGGCCCAAAAGATGCCTCATATATCCAAATATGTTGAGTAGCTCCATGGCACGCAAGATGATGAAGGCGTTATTTCTACTTCCCTCTTCTGCTTGGATGGGGAGGTCTCGGATAGAATAGAAGTTCTAGACACCTTTGTGATGTTGGGTTCCTTGCTTGATAGCTTGTAGGAGACGTAGCGGTAGAAGCCTCAGATTTTTGTCCTCCGGGCGACTGAAAACATGCCCGGAGTGTGGCACCTCGTTGTTGCTGCAGCTTAGCAGCTGAACGTCATGGCGCCTGAGGTCTGCCACGCAGAGGAACCATATGTTGTGGTGCTTGTATGGTGCCAACACGAGGTTTGGGTTATGCGTATCTACGTGTTGTTGCATGTTGGCCACCGCAACGGAGTCTGATTCTCCCCACATTAGTCTTCTAGCCAAGGTCGGGGTGGCATTGTATATCATCTTCCGACCTGTCCCGGTGTTGATATTCTCTATGATTGCATTCTCAAGGACCCTGAACACCCTTTTGCCGACGAAGGCAGGTGAGCGGAACATGCTTCGGAGTGCTCCCTGTTATACGAAGAAGTAGCCGTCGCTCCAGACGACGTCTTCTTCATCTGCCTGCGATCTTAGGACCTTGTTTAGCAGTTTCTGGTCTCTGATCGTCAGGTAGCCGATGACCCTTCTATCGAAGTCGGCCATCTCAAAGGAAGGTATCTTCGATGGCTCAACGAAATTGGCTGCCATCGAGCGTCTTCCTCAGGGAAGGTGTCTTTCATTGGCGGCATAAACATCTCCTTTCTCTCCCTCTGATTCATCAGAAGAGTCCACCCTGATGCTGATATCTCTATTATCATCTTCAATTTCATCCAGGGGGACTGAGGGATTTTCTTCTTCTAGGTCGAGGGAGCTCTCCTGTCCTTCTGGAGCTCCTTCGGTCGATCTTGGTGGCGTCCCCTCTACGGGATTTGTTGATGGCCCGTTGGACGTGGTGGAGGACGCCGATCTTGAGGGGGATGTTGATGAAGAAGGCATGAGCTTTTTGAAAGGATGTGTTTGGTCTCCCCTAACCCATTGCCTACTTATTCGATACATAAGTCAGGTGAATTTCTTGTTAGTAGAAATTATATGGTGTGTTTCTTAGGTGTATGAAACTATTCATGTTATCATATTTTCCATATCTCTAAAAACCTACTACCTCATGATCAGGTATTACGTGATCCAGTTGTCAACAATGAAAATACAAAAAACCAATTCTTTAAATTTCTAGAGGCATGCTTACGACATAAATCAAATATGGTCAAATTAGAAGCTGCTAGAGCAATAGTTGAGTTAAGTGAAGGGACTTGCAAAGAATTAAAGCTTGCAATATTATTTATGAAAATATTTTTAGTATCATCAGATCCATTGCTTCGATTTGCTGTTGTTCGTACTTTCAACAAGGTTAGCTTCTTTTTTTATACTTTTTATGTGGTACATCATTATAGTTTTTTGTAGATTCAATACCAATTAATTAAGATATGTTGTGGGATCCAAAATGCAGCTTATTGGTATTGTCTAGTTTGCATGAATAAATTTAATTAACTTAATAAAAATTGAAATTATATTTTGGGTTAATTTTATAATAATACATGATGTTTCATTACCTTAACAACTATAACATGATGAGTTGCATTTTACTATGCTTATTTTACCAACCATATTAACATATATTTCATGAGAACATTCAATCACAATGTTCTATCATTATCAATCAATTTGTACCTCGTTTAGCATGCATTACACTTTCAATAGAGAAACAAAACACCCTACATCATTTGTACATGCATAATAGACATGCATGGAACTATGCACAAGGACAACACAAGTATGTTCTTGATCTCAAAATTGATTTTACCTTGGAGTGACAAGGATGATATTCAAAACAACTAAAAGATATCTTGAACAACATTTTGATGCAAAGGATCTAGGGAAACTTAAATATTTCCTAGGTATTGAGGTTTACAAATCCTCTTTTGGCATGTGTCTCTCACTACATAGGTAAGTCCTTGATCCTGAAAAGAAACATGCATGCTTGAAACTAAGCCCGTACATATCCCTCTAGATCCCAATACAAATTTGGATGAAATATCTTGCCTATTTGTGGGCCTAGTTCCAATCATGTAAGTTTCTCAAAAGAGTATGTAAAACTCAACCTCATTTTCCTATGCATTTCTTGAAATATTAGGTCAACTAGTGAAAAAGGGCTCAAGGGATGCGGTGTGGCGTATTCTAGACCCATATAAAATGCTCTCTCCTTGGGTACCTTCACCTGTGACCATCTCCTGGATCTACATAACTACGTGGCAAAGTTATAGATCCTAATAATCTTGATAATTTGCAAAGAGAAGTGATAACTACCTTGTTCTGGTTTGAGATATATTTTTCTCTTTCATTTTTTGGTATCATGGTACATCAGACAACATAAGTGAAAATGTCAGTTTTGGCTTTCTTATAGTGGATGTATTATTTTTAACAATACATAAGTGTGTTTAAAGGTGATATTGAAATTATTATTGGCCTAAAGGTAGTATTATTGAGCATTATGTGGTTGCTGAAGCAACTTGCAATGAAAATCCTTCCAATGCAAAATCCCATTGCATTGACACTTATTTAGGCAAAGGCAGTTTAGGAAAACAACAAAAAAGAATTAGTTGAGTTATGGCAACAAGTACACTTCTACATCGATGAAATGAGTATTTATATCACCGTACACTCCAATTTTATCAAGAGAAATGTTCAACGTGGCATTCTAGAGCATAATGAAATATTTATTAGGTGGTTTGAAGATAACTGTCAACTATCTCATAAACCAAATGATGTTGTTGAGAACATCAAATGGCTCACCTTTAAACCAAAAATGGATCTTATGCCTCACTAAAGGTTTGACATAAATGGATTTTTGTTACTAAATTTATTAGGTGTATGACCATCAGTTGGAACATGGTGGCTATGCCTTCTTTGATCAAAACATGGAAAAAGTATAATCATTTGAGAAAAATCAAGCATAACTCCAAGTCCTCATCCATCACTCTGACATGAGGGGTTGATAAATATGAGAATAAACAACTCTACTCAAAAAATAGTAAATTACAACCATTAAAACACTCTCCTAAAGCAACAAAACTAGGAAGTTTCTCCATATATACCTCATCATGCAAATATCCATATGAAAAGGTGTTTTGTACATCAAGATGATTAAATAACCAAATATGATAGCCGGTGACATAGATAAGGATCCTAATAGAATTTTCCCTAGCAATTCATAAGTTTGATTATATCCTTGGCAACTAAGAGGGTTTTCAATCGTTCAACCATACCATATGGCTGATATTTCATAGTAAATATATAATAACAACCTACATTGGAGAAATATTGAGGATGATTGATAAGATCCCAAGTCTTTCCATCACCATGAGCATCCATTTCATCTTAGAGAGATAACATAGATAGCATACGTAAATCATTCAAAGCTATAAGAGATAGCATACATAAATCATGTAAAACTAGAATCAAGGTTAGAAGTAGAGGAAAAAATACTAAGAGTATGTCTATTACATGAATGAAAACCTTTAAGTAAAATTATTAGAAGGTCAAGATCTAATGTTACCTTTGTGTGTGTTGTGATTCGCTAATGAAAGAGGATTTGTTTGTTGAGGGTTCATTGAGGGAACTGTAACCTTGGGTTTTTGTTTTTTACTAGAAAAGTAGTGTCTTTAGGTGAAACATATTACACGATTTAGGGGAGTGGAGTAGGATCCAATACAACATTAATAAAAGAGGATCCACTCTCAAAGTAGGATGTCATATCTTTAGAAAGGATCACATCAACACTGACAAACCACTGATGAAAATATGGATAATAATATAGATACCCTTTTGAATTTTGGAGAATCACCAAAAATGTACTTTCTAGATCTAGATGGTATTTTGTTAACCCCATGGTTTGAAATTTTGATTTCAACACCATTTAGATTGCTCAAAATAGAAATTTATAGAAATTTCAATTGAATTTATAGATTTACACTTATTTAAACAAAATATTTTGACAAAAAAATATAAAAACCAAATTAGGAAGTATACTAGGATGATTGACATAGATAAATACACATTTTCAGTTAAAATCATATTTTGATATTGGTGGGAGTGTCCTACATATGTGAGTGAATAGAATCTAAATTGTTTTGATGAGGACTTCGATGCAAATGTCAGTGTCATACAGAAGTAATTATCTCATAAATAAATTTAACTACAATCTATTTCACCTTAGACAACTAAGTATCTATCAATATATCATAAATTTGTAATATAAAAGAATGTTTTGAAATAAGTAATTGAAACTGGAGTGATGTAGGGTTGATGAAGACCATGACCCTCACCTTGCGGTTGTTGTCCAAACACAACCTCATTTATATGACAGGCATGTTGAGTTCAACTCATGCTATCTTTATAACATGTATTATATGTTTGCACATGTTGCTTCATATCTCACAAATTGCATCATTCCAACTATCAAACAATATTCCTTCAACATTTTTAATTGATCATCATCATCATATGACTCATTTCCTATTTGCACACCTCGAGTTGGAGGGACGTGTACCATATCTCTAATTTGATGCCATGTTCACCCCCATCATTTGTGACCATATGATCTCTATGTGTATCACTAAGACCCCCTTTATGGGTAAGAAGTGGGATATTCATAGGCATACATTAAATAGACCTAGAGTAGTATAGCCAAAAAAATGTTCAGCTATAGAGGATGGACTAGAATCTGCCAAATCAGAATAATAGCCAACATTATCATACTATGTAGGAGGGGGAATTTTACTAGGATGAGGTTGTAAACATGTATATTCTTCGTTCCCTTGAGTTTTTCTTCTTTGAAATGTATTTTCTACAAGTGGGTGTTCTTTCTCAGGAGGAGCAACTTCAACCTTAGGGCTAGTGATGTAGGGTCAATCATCATCATCATTTTGATATCTGTCCCATCCATGTTCGGATGGAGCACCTCCATCACCATTACCATCATCATCGCCAACATACATGTTGAGTAGGAAGAAGGCAAAGACTTCCATTTGATGTGTCGACATGCTATTTGTGGAAGGGTATATTTGGATGGTGATGAAGCAAGAGATGGAGGAAACTAGAGGGAAGGTAAGAGTGTAAAAGATGGTGTTAGGGAGATGGGGTGTTGGCAAATGGTGGAGAGATGGGAGGAGAGGGTAGTTGAAAGGAAGGTGCTATCGTGAGTGGAGTTGGGGGTAGGTTAGGACAGATTGAGGGGAGGGTGACAGCTTGAGGGAGGGTTGATGGTGGAAAGGAGAGAAGTGAAGGAAGGTGGATGAAGTGATGGTAGAGGGGGGTGGAGGAAACAAAGGAAAAGAGGGGAGGGGGATTGTTAAGAGGTGGCAGTAGAGGAGGGAAGGGAGGGTGGCAAAAAAAAAGAGGGGAGGGGAGTAGGATGGAGACAGAGAAATGTAGTGCGGAAGGTTCATGGCTATTGAGGTTCATAGAGGGTTAGGATGGGAGGAGGGGATAGGCTAGTTTATAAATTCCTGAGATCTTATGAATAAATAAATGTTTGTTTGATGTGTCAAACAATTACAAGGAACTATCTTTTATAGGATAAGAGAGTAGGTGGCAAACATAGACAATAGATATCAGATAAAAGGAAAAGTAAAGGCAAGGATATGTAGCATAAAGAATACTTCTCAATAGTAAGTAAAATAAAATTTCAAGTAATAGTTGGGAAAATCAAAGGTTGTCTCTTTTAATATAATGATATCAAAATTCATACATTTTATACAAGATTATGTTTATCTATGTTATATATCTAAGATATTTTTAGATTTGAAATGGAATTCAAGTAGAATGCTTTCTTGGATTCTTATATAATGAATAATTATACTAAAATACACTAAAATCTAGGTTGGTGTTTTTGTATGTGTGGGGGGAAACTTCATTCTTCATGAACTTATTTATGTTCCTTTTATGCCTAATTAATATGTTTAATTCATATTATATAACTATCTAATAGATGCACTTATTGTCATACAGATGGCAGTGAGACATCCAAAGGAAGTATCCAATTGCAATTTCAGTCTTGGAACCCTAATCAATTATCATAATGGGAGCATTGCAACTCTTGCTATCATGACATTGTCGAAAACTATTAGTGAATCTCGTGTTTATTGGTTAATGGATTGCATAATTAAATTCATGTTACATGCCACGGATGAATCTAAGATCATTGTTGTCGAAGTTGTTCGTTCACTATGCCTTAGATTCCCACTCAAACAATGTTCAAAGTAAGAAAACAACTTTTATTCTTGATATACTATTTATACAACAAAACTATTTGTAAATTTTACACAATGTCAAATCAATTGACATGATCTATTTCTTATGTAACAAACTTAGAAAGGAAGATACATCTAAGTATAAGAAAGCAATTGTTGGTTCCAACTTGATACTAATTAGAGATGTTCTGGAGGATAAAGAAGAAGTGATGACTCATCTCTGTGCATTCATTGAAGACTGGAAATTAACTTCTACTAAGGTAAAATTGAACTTATTCTCTATGTTTTCAAATTTAGGTATTTCACGGGCTACCAAACTACTAAACTATTCTTATAAATTTTTGGTGACGTTAGATAGACAAACCAAGTGACTTTTCTCCTTAAAATGAGATTATTGAGATCTTTTATTTTTACAAGCTAGTCATGTTGTGCACAATGGATGGACACATCACTTTTCTACTCAAATGTCTAGTCATTATTTTTTATGAACTAATTTTCTATCATGAATAAAACAACAAAACCAGCTTTACCTTCTAAAATAAAAATAAAAAAATCAAGTAGAAGTTTGAGTTTTCTAGGGATGATCATTGTTTTGTTTTTTGTTAGTATTTTTTGTTTATAATGTACAAATAAATTGTTTCTTAAGAATTTTTAAAAGGTACATTTAGTGGGTGACAAAGCTATGAATGTTTCTTTAGGACCAAACTGGATCTTATAGTGTTATAAACGTATTTTGGTTGGTTACAAAGATATTTGATCCCAAAACATACATAGGTTGTATATTTAATTGTGTTGTACGAGAAATTTGGTAGTTTTGATAGTGTTGTCAATGCCCTCACTTCATCTAGTGTGTTAGTTTTTTATTCTTTGAGAGCATTCGTACATATACTAATTCATGATGTTTATTGCAGCCCCTCATTATGTACGGTTGATGCCATTATGGAGGTTTGATGCCATCCTATCCAAGGCTTGAGGAATTTGCTTCTTTTTCCTTCCAATCTGAATCATCTGATTCGTACAATTTTTTTGGCTGGATTGGTTTTGCTTTGGAGGATGTGGAATTATTTAAATAATGTGATGTTGACTTATGACTTTTTGTAGCTTCTCTCTCAAATATTGCACCTTTTGTTTCTTGTTCTCTTATGTTGAAGGTTGGATGCTTTAGAATTTGTGTTCTTGTTTGTCAGTGGTGTTGTTGTTTACATCCTTTGGTGCTATGGATATTTCTTTTCCCTTTTTCTTCTTTGTTGTGTTAAATGTTTCCTATCATCTAATTGTTGCACATACACTGACATTTGTATAGTTACTCTCAAAAATTCAAAATGAGAGGTGAGTTACCACCAAAAAATAAATTATCACAATTGATTTAGTTGTTTTTCACTTCCAAATCAAGAGTCTCTTGACTCATCTTTCACATTAACCCTTGTATGTGTTTTTTTCATTGACTGACCCAGATCTATGCTTTATACAAGGTGGTATGTCTAGAACTGGATGTCATTTTGTAATGTGTAACCTAGAATAATTTATTATTTGTATAAAATTGTGAACTACTCATGATTTATAGTAATGTTTGGTAGCTAAAGAGAAAGACACAACACCAAGAAATCTAAATATGAATACAAATAAGCAAAAGAGGAGTTCATGAAGATGTGATTCAAGAATATAATAAAGTAAAAGATAGATAAGTCTATGCTTATAAAGTGATTCAAGGTATGAAATCCACATAAGATGGAGAGAACTCCAATGATAAGTATAAAATGAGAAGATAAATCAGAACAATGACATAGGAATAAGATGGAACCAGAGTTAATCTCAGACCAACCTATGTGTGTAAGAAAGTGTTAATGTAAAATAATCATGTCGTTTGAAAGAAATGAAGGCAGATGATCCATGTTTAATGAAGAAAATGTAGAATATGATGATTTACCTATTGATAAGTGGTTGAAAAACATAATAAAATAAGATAACATACCCAAGTGTGGTAAATATTCATCAAGGAAGGAGTAATGAGATATGTTAATCATGATGATTCCTATTTTAATGGCAAGGAACATGGAATGAAAAAGGTAAAATGATACATAAAAAGCTATAATCTGCATAATGAAAAATAAAATTGGTTACCTTTTTACTAGTGACCCTTGAACAATGTTGCTATTATGTGGAGAGTGTATTTCCCTTTGTGTCTTTCCTTTCCAGGACACAACTTTCAAGTGGATCATTGCCACTTGGTATGTGTGGATTCATTGTAAACATGAGGGTGGATAGCTTATTGTAGCATAAGGTTGTTTGGACTATGGTTCTAAGATCATAAAGTTTGTGATGATTTTGCTTTTGAGCCTTCCAATAATTAGGAAGACTCCTCTTATATGTTTTGATATTTTTATGTTGGTAAAAGTGGATGATATAATGATGTGATTTCCTTATAGCACATGAGGTGGATACCAAGGTAATGAATCCTAGTATCCAAGATGTATCAATCGTATGATAAATATGTGAAGGTTGGAGATTTTTATTAAATAAACATTCCAAGTATTCCTCTCCCATAGAGAGAGAGAGATAGAGAGAGAGTGAGAGAGACAGAGAGTTGATGATGATCCTATAAATGTTGTTTGGAAGGAAAAACAAAAGTGACTCTATAATGTTGTGTATGGTCTAGTGATAGCTCAGCAAGACCACTGTCAAGGATAGAGTTGTTTGTTGATACGATAGATATAATTTCAAGATGATATCTAGAATTTAAAGTTGAAAGTTACTACTAGATTTGTACAGGTGGCACAACAAGTTTCTATGTTCCATATTTGCAAATGTCTTCTTATGTGGGGGTTCTTGTGCTGACCCAAGATCAGATATGTATGAATGATGTGACATTACCATGATATGCATGTAACCATGTGAAGGTAATAGGATGAGGTGTAAAGGAATTACCCATCTTTGTTTACCTTGGATTTCGGGGTGAAATCCCTGTTAGGAGTTTATAGTTGTAAGGCCCCTAAACTTGCTTAATGAGTTGAATAATCTTAATTATCACAATTTAATTTTTATAACCCTAATATAACCTTGTTATATGCTTTGAAATCATAAGACAAGCTTAAGTTTCGAACTTGGTCCAATTTGGACATTGTTTGAGCAAGTCATGCAATTTTATGCACATTTTGGAATTTTCTACAATTTACCCAATTGAGAGGTTTTCTTTGCAATTTATCAATTGAATTACGTTCCTTGGATATTATATCATCATTCTTGAGATTTTTGAGCCATGGGGTGCCTATTTAAATCTTGGTTTGAAGGTGTTTTCATCAAGGGCACTTTAGGGTTTACCCCTTCATGGAGGGCTACCTTTAGTAGCTATCAACTAATGAACAATTTGTTTTGCTTGGAAATTCAAGAAATGAGGGATAATCATGTCTCTATGGATTTTGGGGGATCTACTTGTGTGTTTTATTGTATATTCTTAATAGTTTAAGGCCATGGACACTTGGAAAGATACTAGAACTTCAACTTTTTCTTTTTCTTTTTCTTTTTCTTTATCTTAAAGTTTCATAAACTTATCCTTAAGCATCAAAATAAGCCATTTTCTCTCCACCACTTCCCTCCTTATATGAACCTAGTTCTCCCTCTATGCTACTGTGAATTTCCTATCCAAGGAAGAAGAAATAGGGGATCTTCTTGGAAAAAGAATCTAGGGTTGCAATTGACTTCTTTTTAGGGTTCAAAAGGCTTCCTTCTAGTGATCTTGACCTAAAAAGGTAAGAATCCCCTTCTTTCCTCCATTTATATCTTTTTTATCCTTCATCCCACCTTTCTCTAGGTCAGAACCTTGTTGTTCCATTGTAGAAATTTCTCTAAATCTCTAAAATCCTACCTTTCTTGCTCCTTATGCTTAGGGTTTGCTCATTTGATGAAGAAAGGTGCTAGATGGACGAGTTCACAGCTTATACTTGAATTTATACCCTACCTTCTCATGTTTTCTTCTATTTTGGAGTTTATCTTCTAATTAAAGGAAATTTTTATAAATTTCTCCACATTTATTGCTTATCGTAAGCTTTCTAGCTCATGTTTTTGCTTGAAAATGATGATCCATGCACTAAAAAGCTTTGCTTGACTTGGATTTTGATTTTTATAATGGTCCTTGTTCTAATTTTAGTTTTATATGAACCTGTGATAATGTGTATATTATTTCTAAGGTATAATATGACTTTTATCTAGTTTGTTTGACAACCTATAGTGCTAAGCACCTTTCAACCAATGGTCAATTTTAGGGTTAAGCTACTTTCTTCTATAAACTCATGACCCAATGATGGTACCATTGCAACAACCATATGGTGTTGTATTCAGGACAATTGATGGTTGGGATGGAAGGTGTCAGATGATGGTGACAACCTATGGTCACCCCCTTAGGTCAGGTTTTCGATCAATTAGAAGTTTAATGATCAACCATTAAGTACCCTACTTATGTTATCAATCAATGATGACATTAGCTTAATATTTTATGATGATGAATGAATATAGTGCTGATCTAGCAACCTATGGTGACTTAATGGTCACTAATGATGGTGGATCAGGTATCCAAAACATATGGTGAGTTAATCATATAGTTGTATCACCAATTAAGCCTTAGACCCATGGTTTCTTGGGTCACTGGATGCAATGGTCGGACCTATACTGTAATTGATGGTTTTAACATATGAACTTGACCCAATGGTCAAGATCTAATGTTTATTCCTCTAATAAAGTGGAATGATGGATAATGTAATATTTTAGTCCTAATAATGTGATTTAGATGGTTTCCTTTATATGATCAACTTAAAGAGCTTACTTGTTGACAATGGATGGCTTGTTTTAAATGAACAGTCAATTGTGGGTTTTAGCCTACTCTTAATGGAAGTTTTTCTATTGTTAATCAAGGGATGTCTTGGGTTAGATGGTGAATCTTTATAGAGCACAAATCAAACCAATGGATTTACCTTTTCAACATTTCATGGTTGATGCCTCAATATTTCAATTGTTTTGGGTGAAGCATGTAGTGTTATGTTATGATTCAAATGATGAGCATTTGATGGTTCAATGCCTTAAACTTGTATTCTTAACCTTTCCCTCATATGATTATGATTTATAATCACCATAATGAATTAATGGGTAACCCTAATGAGGTTTAGCTTGTTATACCTAACTTTAATATAACTAAATGATGGTAATTGGGTATGAATAGTTCTTGAATGACTAATGCAATCATAGAGTACTCTGTTACTGTTGTTGAAACCCTAGTATGTTATAACCCGATGGTTACACCTTGATTTATGTGTGGGTTCATACTTGAGAATGGTATGGAATGTGGTGGTGATGCTTCACCTTATGCATACATGATCCAATGGGGATGACGTGAGTTAGGGTTTGGGTATAAGTGTTGATTAGTAACATTAATATAATTTATCTTGTTGAACCTAACTCTAATGCAAATAGATAAAGATGAGTATTCATGTTTGAAATTCTTATATGATGGAATGATGGTGGAATAACCTCCTTAATATGATCATAACCTTAATATATTAATTGGTGGTTATCATAGCCACATGGTTGATACTTTCTTATGCTTAACATGTGCATTATGAATATGATGAGGGTTTAATGTATCTATATTCCTTGCATGTTTATGTAATAAAGGAATGTTCTTAATGTTAATATAACCCTCTCTTATTATTTATGAATATCTCCTAGCTCATTAATGCAATATTGTGTTGATCGGGTGTATTATATGTAAATGATGTTGTTGATCCTTGTTATAAGGCATGCAAAGATAATAATGATGTTGCAGGGAATAGTATGATGGTCTTAATGACCTTTGGGCATGGTTGAGCCCTGAATGAGGTGTAATCCTCTTGTGTTAATAAGGGTTGATACCCTATGATATTGTGAAAAGGATTTATATCTTGTGATAGTATGATAACTAGTGTGGTCTCATGAATGGCAAGTGAATAGTACCATGTGATGATGAGACAAGAAATTATGTTTCACACATTTTATATATTTTAAAAGTTGTGATATTTATATGCTTGCTACAAGTGAATTAGGGTTTGTAAGTCCACTTGTTTTATGGAACCTTAATTCACCCAATTGGCATAACTAATCAAGTGCAACTCTAATCATGTAGTGCCTTGTGTCGTAGAGCCATCTTCAGTGTCAAAACTTGCTGGATGGTGAAACAAGTATTCCTAAGGGAAACTCAGAGCCCATATTGTTGAGTATGTGGGGGTGGCAAGTTGAGGATATATCCTTGTCATCCACAATGCATGTTGTGGAGGATGGCTATGGTCATGCCTCATACATCTATTGTGATTGAGGACAACAGCGGTTGTACCTCATATTAGGGGGTTTTGTATACCCTGGTTTCTAGTGTCGTGATATGTACCAAGTGTGGACTAGTGGTTAGAATATTGACTATATGTCACTGTGGTGACAGCTTTGACTGATATGCCACTGCCTTTTTACTCGTATTGACTGAGGGGAAGAGATCTTAGGATACTGGCACTCCTAGATTTTATATGAAACCAAATAGCCCTTCGTAGGGGTCGGTTGGACTTTGGATGGTACGATTCAAATTCCCCAGAGAAAAATAAAAGATGTAAGAAAGTCGTGTAGCATATTTGTTTAGGGTTATATACCACGCTTCATAGTGGATGATAACCCTTGTTTGCTTTCTTTTCATTGAGGTCATGTATAATACAATAAGAGATAATAGATATGCTTATGTTGTAGTTATGCTCATGTTGTAAACATGCTTATGTTGTCAAATATATTGACACGGATGGTTAAGATGCTTCTTCTAGCTATGTTTAATATTGCTAGCCATGCCAATGTAATTAGAAATGTTTAAATTTATAATCATGCCTATGTAGTTCATTGTGTTATGATGTTAGTTCTACTTATGACATAGATTTGTTCCCTTTATTTGAGATGCCAATATTGATAGCCATGTTATGTTACTAGACATATTCATGATGTCAGGGATGCTTGTGCTACTAGATTGCTTGTGTTGTTAGCAAGGAATATGATGATAGTCAGATTAAAGATAATGATTGTTATTAGATGCAATTTGATGATATTTGAGTAGATATCTATCCAAAGAGATGGAACTATTTGTTATCTAATTATGCATTGATGATCATACTTCTTGATAAGATTAATTTCTTAATCTATTTATCATACTTGAACTGTTCAATCTGTTCAATTGATTATTCAATACTCCAACTTCTTAGTTATCTACTATTTAAAATGTTGTAATCAATAAGTGTTGTTGGAGGTCATATCTCTTGCTGGGACATGGGTCTCACCCTTGTGGTTCGTCACATTTTTTTAGGTTATTGGAAGTGACAAAAATAAACATGTGGCGTTAAAGAGGAGCTATAGTAATGAATCCTTGATAAAGTTGATTAGATGTCTAGTGTATCCTAGAGTCATACATGTACTCTCTGATTCAGGCAGGAAAAGATGTATATGGTGTTTCAAATGAATCAGACTTTTGTTAGCATATTAATGCTTATTTGTGTGGCATATATGAATATTGTTTTCCTATGTATATATATTGAGGCTAAGGTGATTAAATAATTTCAATTGAATTCTTGATATAGTATTGATACCAGAAAGATGTTTGGGCTCTTATGCAAATGTTTCTAAGTGGGTGTTAATGTTGAAATCAGTTTTAATTTACCCACATTTTTGGGTATGTGAATAATTAGTGATTGATTGTGTTTTATGTGTTGAGTAATCTCATTCAGTGTAATAGGTTCTCACATGTTAGTTACAAATATATATTATTATGGGACAAGGTAACATATAGTTTGATCTTTTTTCAACTAAATGAAGAAAAAGATTCCAGAGGTAATGGGTATCCATCCCATACATGATTAACAAACAAATGAGAATTAAAGAGATTCATATTTAAAATGAGAACTCATGTTGAAATTATACTGAGATGACATGACACCACATGCTTACGTTATAAGTATACCCTATAATTTGATTGTAGAATAGCATATTCATTTTTAAATTCTTTCTCATTCTATCCACTCTTCATCATTCTATTTCTAGAGTGATTTAACACATCCCTACACTTTCTACTTTGTTTCCACCCCTGAGGAGTCCGCCTTAACTAGGCAATGTACAAACTCAGTTTATTCACATGATTTGTCACCAGCTTGCACGGTTGTCAATTGTGCTAACTATTTTGATGTGTACTATTGCTTGACTTCCAAATTAGCAGTTAAAGTGATAATGCAGATCAATGTGCATGGATTTTTAAGGATAGTTATGGATCTTTGTAAAGGAAAGTATGATCTAGCTATAAAAGTACATAATAGACTTCCAAGGCCATTCAACAAACCTTATACCTATATACTCTCTTTTCCTTCCAACAAGGTCATGTACTACACCTTTGGCATTGGTAAGACAACCATGAATTAAAATACAACTTACTAACTCATAGTAGATTGTTAACTACTTGATGTTCCAATATCAAGATCCATTTGTTGGCAAACTCCACCTACTTCCCATTCATGGCCTTAATGTGTTGCATCACAATATATTCGTTAAAGGTAAAATTATGGTCAATATTGAATTTTAAACTCTTACCCTTCCAAGACCATCATGTGTAACCTTTCCCTCCATCAGGATATCCTACTAAATTGGCATGACTCCCTTGGTCAACCAAGGAAGAATGACATGACTCTCTTGATAACTTTCTCATACAACCAAATTTGTTTGATTAGTAAGATAGTAGAAAACAAAGGCATCATGAAAAATACAAAGGTATCGTCAGAAATACTTGATACAATTTTATCAAAACTAATAGTAAGAACATACTACCTTTCCACTGGATACATCCAACAATAAAATGGTGGTCCAAATATCTTAGCTTCTCATGTAAGATTAATGACCACATGCTTTATGATGTCAAAAAATTACGGTAGGAAAATTTCTCCATGTTGCACAGAGTCACTGCAATTCTAGATTTTATCTTTCTCAAAAGCATACAAATTTATCTCTTTTGAGCATATGTCTTTGAAAAACCTAAACAATTGAGTTATCATAGCTATATTATATTTGCTCAGTAGTGCTACCCTTAAACCTAGACAAATTAGCATATGATACCTCAGTGACCCTACATCACTGGAAACCCTAGATTCGACATTACAAGACCTGGTTTATTGTTTCTTGAACTCAAATGCCTCCCTTATAATGATTTCCCTCAGGTTCAATTACACCTTCCACCTTCCCCTATTTTGGTATTATTTCCCAAGGAGCTAGGGAACCACAGCATTTCTAGTCCAGGCTTTGGTCCCTTCAACTTTGACATGAGTTCATGAAGGTATACTCCCCATTTTGTGTGTTGTTTGTGACGTTTCTCAGGTTTCAATCTGGACCTACTCCTCAGTCATGGCCAGATCCTGACTTGAAGCTCCAATCCTCTCCTAACCCTGAGCCTTGGCTCATTTGCCTCGACTTGGAATAAGGAAGTCAAGGGTGATCTCAGCATCCCACAAACAACCCCTCTTCATGAGCTCTATCAAGTTTTTACCTCTGAATCTGTCCATCAAAGCTATGGCTCATGATGGAAGAAATTCAGTCATGGAATGACCTGAGTGTCCCCACATTTTTACTCGAATAATTAAATCTGTGAGGGTAGTTTGAGATTTTGTTGCCTTTTCTTCTTATTTTGACTATCAGTTCGCTTAGGCAAGCCCCTTGGCATGTGGCTATCTCTGATTGGTCCACATCAACTAGGTCTGACATCCCAGTAATATAGAGGTCGCCTGCATGGCATTTTTGTATTTCTTGATTGATTGATTTGTTAAAAATCATAGTAAATCATAATATGCTCAGAAAACTATGAATAAATAGTTATTGGAAAGGATTTTTCATAGGGAATTTGATTTTAGAGTTTTCAAGTCATGTTTTGCCTTCCTATTCTGATATATCATTAGAAACCCTAATTTGACTCATGAAACCCTAAATATGTATCACAGGTGATTAATATGACCTAATCCAACCAAGTTTTACTAATTTAGTGATGTTGATCAGTTAGCCTAACCCTAAAGCACTCAAACCCTAATCTAGTCTAATTCCACCTAGGATCAATATAAGGTATTGATTTATGATGTTTTGTTCACATATATAGAACCTAATCAAGACAAGAGAAGGTTTGACTAAGATTTGACTCATAGATTAGAGAGACCATTTTAGAATCAACTTTTCTCCAAGGTAAATTGTTTATGCTAATGAACACAAGTATTTATGGTTGATTGCATGCTAAATATAAAGTATACATTATCATTTCAAGTTTAATGTTTTAATCATGTTCACTATATCACTACTTGATTATTGATATATGTTATGTCATATGGTTATAATGTTCACTATTATTAGAGCTTGTGATTAATGACTTATGAAATTATTTTTCAAGTAATTCAAGATGGAGAAATCCTATCATGTGAAAGTTCAAGGATAATATTCATGTTAATGTTAATGTGAATGATCAATATAATTAGAATTGAATAAGTCTTTATATGCTCCAGAATCATGGACCTCAAAGGGTCGTCAAAGGTTTTGAGCATCAAGGGCTTTCCTAGCAATCATGTTCTCCTAAGTGGGCGTCGTATAGGTATGTATACATTTACTTTTCAATTCTTCATGTGAATATCGACTCAATAATGATTATATTCAGTTTATGTCAACTTTTCTTACATGTCAAGTATATTTATTTTGTTTATGTTATAAAGTGCCAGTACCATTTACTGATGTGTTGATTTTCCCTTTCCATGATTGAGGACGTGATGTACCCATAAATTGGAGCAATTAAGGACTCAAGTGGATCAAGCAAGGACTAGAAGGCCTTCAAGAGCCAGTAGGTGGGGTACGGTCCATATTAGGTGATCCAATCATTTAGAATGTTTACTTTCATTATTAGTTTTTTTTTCATGTTTAGAAATGAATATAACTTTAGACTTTACAAAGAAGGTAGTTATAGTTTCACTACAAAGAACATTGAATGAATCATAATGGTGATTTATTTATTTATTTGCAATGATTACCTTATTGTTTCATATCCACTTCAAGACGAAAGTTTCCGCTCAATTATGTTGGATATTAACAAGGTTGGGTGTTATAATATGGCATTGCAATCATCATATGATTGGTTCTCTGGGCATACGTACCAACAGTTGGCATCAAGGATGAGTATCAATTGTTAGATTCATATGTTACTATAGGGGGATGTATCCAAATTCAAGAATGCATGGAAGAAAATTGGCATAGATTGTGATAGTGTAAATGACTTTGGTCTTGGTCAATTATTCAAGGGAGAGGGATTTTCCTAGACATGAAATATGTGAGGTTATATTCTCAGTCGTACTCGTCAGTTTTTCTTCCATAGTTTTCCATGTCCTGGTATTTTGTGTAAATATATGAAATGAGATAGATATCTATGAAACTACTATGGAAAATAAATTCCACAAGGATACCTAACAGATGTTCAACACTTATTAAAGTATATATACCTAAGAAATTTGATAACACTAGAAACAAAATATATGCCACATGAGGTTGATATGCCTGCATGAACAACACATCACTTTGCTGCTCTTTTTGTACATTTCTTTTTTTTTATTTGAATGTAACTAGAAACCTAGAAGTTGTAACCAAAGGTTAAGTTTAAAGGGACTGCATTATAATAGTATCACAAAATTCTATGCTTAAATTCTAGTATGAAATCATAGGCCTATGAATAGGTCATATCAGCTTAACATGTACAAAATAATAGTATCTTTTTCTTCCTTAAAAGAAAACGTATGGCTTATAAATTTATCAAAAACCCAAGGCTCAAAAATTTACACCTTGGGGAAAAAGGTGATGTGTAAGCCATACATTTGTGGATGCTAACAATGTGTCTATTGTGGATCTTATTTATATTCCACTTGACAATTATTAAATTCTACATAATAAAATAAGATGTTTGTGGTTAGATAATCGGGTAAAATGGCTCACTTTTATGTTTTTTTGTTGGGAACTAACATTGTTGCATAAAACCAAGGGTTTTTTGCAGCTTCTAGAGCACAAAAAGAGATCCCACCCATCCCTCTATCTTTTTCCTACATCACCCATACTGATACCAGATCTTCCATTTGTATTTTTCTTATCCTTGACACTTTCTTCATGTTGGATGGGCTTGCGAACCTCATTTGGGGTTGGTTTTAGGTTGAAATTTGAAGAATTGGCAATGAAATTTCTTGGTATTAGGACAAAGGCTCAAAGTGAACAACTAGCAATGGAAAAAAATTTCTTGGCAACTCCATTTTGTGCAGCTATGTACTTGTGTGAGTCATAAGTGAAGAGGTGAAAATAGGTAACTGATGAGTCAAGTTGTGTGTATGGGTGGTGGATATAAAAGAGACAGTGAGCTGAGTGTGAGCCATGAGATGGGCATGTGAATCCACATATTCTTATTGTGAGACAGAAAAACACGATTGAGTGAGGGTGTTGCCAAACCATTGTGGTTAGTTATCAAAATTGCATGTATGGGTTGCTTGCAAGGCAATGGTAATATGAGATTCAATCATGTAATTAGAGAGGGCATTTACCTATGCACATCGACAAAGTAAACTTTTAAATGTACATTTGAACTTACAAACAATAGAAAGTTCTCAAGTCTCAACGTGAAATGTCCTAGTGGTCTTTTTGTGCAATAGTGCTCGTGTTCCTCCAATACTGCAAAATTACAGTTTGATGATTATCAATTTGATTTTTCACATTGAATTGATACATGAACGACTTTCATTTGATTATGAACAAAAAAATAATTGGATTTGATATATTAAAAATTCAACGACTATGTATACATCTATCAAAGTATTTTCTATATAATGCAAACATGTAAATACTTATTACAAATTTAGTATAATAACTAACATTTCAATTTACAATGAATACACATCCAATATTGGAAAGTATATGATTGGATGTCATTTGGATATTCCATTCCAGTATTTTTTAGATTTCAGTTCAACTACTAGATGAAAGTTCTCCATTCGGATCCATGTTCTATATCATTGTCTTATATTTGAGTTTATTATTTTAGCACCCCTAATAGGCGTGAGTTTTCTTCTCAGGTTGTGAAAGTACCGCGGTTGGTGAGGACATATGTGAAAGTAGGTAGAGAGGATGTGAACTGCACAATCAAGTAGGTGTCATGGATCCATCACACAAAAGGGTTCTTGTAAAGGTTTCCCATGTTAGTATGTAAGAAGTGTGAGAATATTGTTTCTATAGAAATTGTACTATGAGGTAGACACCTTGCATGTGAAAAGGAGTTGACAACTTCCTTGAAAATGTTTTTCTTCTTACATATATCATAGGAAGTTCAAGATTTTAGAGTGATTCTCTTTTATATGAAGAGATTCATGCAAGATTCACATGTGTACGTGAATATGTTGATCCACAAAGCACATATCAATAGTGATAAAGGCGGTTGTATCATCCAAAAATTTTAGAACATAATAAATAAAATATGATCAATGATAACTAGGTCATAAAAAAGGCCCACACCAAGTGATTGGATTAAGCTAATGGTTTTTGGGGTCCGCTTTGTTGCCAACTAGGATAGAAAGGGAAGTAAAAATACACGAGGTAGATGCATAATAGGTCTTAAAACTTATACATGTGATGGGATATTGTATGGGGAATATTTAAATAAATGGTGGAGAAACTATGTTCCTATCACAGTACCATTTCTTACCCTGAGTTCACACTCCTTATAGCTGCATATCCAAAGGAAAGTGAACATGGGCATCCGTCCCTAAAATGGCACATAGTTTCACATAGGAAATATATATGAAATAGGAAATAGAAAAAATAAAGAGATAACGAGATACTAAACATAGAGATAGAATATGTACCCATTTCTACTTTCAAGAATACTTACTTGGATTTCATTCCAGAGCTTAGGGTCTTGAGTGTAGAAAATCTTCATTTGGAAATTAAAAATTCGATAAACAAAACATATTTAGGATAAAGAGTTAAGTACGTGTGAAAGGGAAAGTAAAATTTATATAACTAAATTTATATTGGATATTGATTGATGTTAATGATCTAATATATCATTAGTAATGAGCATAACGGCCCTATTGTTCCGATGGAGAGAAGAACATATGATTAGCTTTTTGGGAAATTTCCAAACGAATAACTTCAACGAAATGTTTCAATTTCTTATTTTACTATGTTCAACTCTATGTATTCCTCTATCCGTAGAATATATTGAATGTACAGACATGGCTATAATAGAGTTTTGCCGCTCCCTGAGTATGATATAACCAATTTGTCCTCCATAAATGTCTATATTATATGGAAGAATAAAGATTCCTTTTTTATCTATCCCATCTTTTCTTTTCCCACCCTTTGTAACGATCTAGATTCATAATTACTAAGTATCATGAAAGGGGTAACAAAAAATAAGTATCCTCACCTTTTTTATGGATTTGTATGAATATCTATACATTAATCGCGTGTAAGAAACTAGATTTGAACTGGTGACACGAGGATTTTCAGTCCTCTGCTCTACCGACTGACCTATCCCGACTACTTTTCGCACATTATCCTACTATAGTGTAGGACCCATGTTTATGTCAATTAAAGGGACTAAAAAAGTATCAAAATCTTATATAGTCCCTAAATTTTTTGTATCTTAAAAAAAAGATTTTGTGTAAAAATAATGGTATGGACTATGAATGATTCAATAATGGAGATTCTTTGTCCATAAAGGGTTATTTTTATTGAGGATAGAGGGACTTGAACCCTCACAATTTCTAAAGTCGATGGATTTTCCTCTTACTATAAATTTCATTGCTATCAGTATTGACATGTAGAACGGGACTCTCTCTTTATTCTCACCTGGTTAATTATTTTTTTAATGTTAGTTCAAATGATAAATCAGACTCCGTAGTGAATGAGTTTATCATTGAATATCCGATTCTTCCTTCAATTTTCTTGAATTGGTATGGATTCACAATCATAAATTTTTCATAGAATTTTTGATATTATATCAATTCTAAATTCACAATTAAAATTGTGATTGTGATTAATCATTTGATATATCAGTATGTATACGTATGTATTTTATTATGTATATAAGGTAATACCCTCCTTTCTGTAATTTTGTTTCTATAGAAAGATTCTTGTTACCAACGTAATCCAACTAACCCCATTCGTTAGAACAACTCTCATTGAGTATCTGCACCTATCATTTTTTTATTATTTTGAGATTATTTTTCTATATAAATAGAAATAGAAAATCTTTTTTTTAGAAATGCTTTTTCGAAATGAAATATAGAATTTCTATAAATCTAGAATTTTGATAATAAATATAAAATAAACTCGTGTTTTCCAAAAAGAAGAATTTGGCTCAGGATTGCCCATCTCTAATTCTAGGGTTTCTCTGAATTTGGAAGTTTTCACTTAGTAGGTTTCCATACCAAGGCTCAATACAATCAAGTCTGTAGCGTCTACCAATTTTTCCATATCCCCCCTTTTTATTTGTTATTTGAGATTGGGATTTCATTCTGTTGTGATCCCACCCACATGTTCTTTATATTTATCTGAAATCTGAAAACCGTTGAATTAATTAAATACTTATTTATTTATATGGTATATACATATATAGTATATATATACTATATACTACCATTTTTCTCCCTGCTTTCTCTTTTTATCTTATCTCTATCGAATAACCCATATTTTTGTTTTGTTCCAATCAACAAAAATGATTCTATCATTGATGTACCCACAATTCAATATGGATAGATATATCCCACACACAATCCAGATATCCTTTCATTAATTTTTGTTGGGCCTGTATCCTTTTTTTAGGTTCTCTAAGGTTTTTAGTGGTTAGAACTTCCAATTATCTTGGTAAGAATTTGATATGTGTATTCCCCTATCAGCAAATCATTTTTTTCAGAGGGGTCATGGAAAGAACGGGTTCCAAATCACGATCCACTACTACAGAAACAGCATTCAATGTTGCTTTTCTGGGCGTTGGTTATTTAAAAAAATCGACGCCTATAACATTCTATGTCGATTATTTAGGAAATCTGACATCTATATTCGAAGACCAGCCAGACACAGATACCGCTTTGTATTCAGCATCGGCTAGGTAAAACAAATCGACGCCTAAAATCGCCCGCAAAATCCAATTTTCGAGCGAAAAAAATTGGCCCCAAAGTGTCACATACAGCGTCGGTTTTTTAACTACTAACCTTTTGCGCCGCCAAAGTCTTCGGTCCCTAGTCGTCGCGCCGGTCTCCGGTCCCTAGTTTCCGCTGCCCCGTTCTCGCTGCGCCTGCCTGCCCTACGGCTGCTGGTTCTGGAGCTCGCCGGTCACCGCTGCACCTGCCTGCCCTACCGCCGCTAGTTCTGGAGCTCGCCGGCCACCGCTACTGGACCGCCACGCCACTTGTGGAGCTCACCGGCTACCGCCACCGTTGTTGGAGGTATGTTGTTGTTGCTCGCCTACTTGTCCGCCGTCGCTACTGAAAGGTATGCTTCCTCCAGTACTGCTCTGCCACCGTTGTCTAGTTGTGCATACCTGGGAGTTATCATGAACACCTAAATGAATGTCTAACACCTAAATGAATATCTAGTTGTGTATCTAATTTGGATGTATATGCTGAATCTAGATTTAGAGAGGACATGCTATAGTATTTTCCTAGTATGGTGAAAGATTCTCAATCGTGTGTATCACATGGGATTCTTATCCTCAACACAATGGACTGCAATATATGCATCTAATGCCTTAAATGGAAGACTCGAATGTTATAAAATCACATCAAAGTAGGTAGAAACAACTTATATATATTCAGATCTTAATAATTCCATGAAGTGCACATTATATTACTCAGGAAAAGTATGTGTATAATGTGGGATTAGTTCCATATAATGGTTCTATTTTAGTAAGTCTATTCGCAAGGTCTGTGTGTGATAGAAAAGCTCTTTACTCTATGTCAAATTCAAATGTTGCTTTTGTTATATATTGGGCATGCTACTTAATTTTCTATCACGAGTTTTGTTACAAATATCTGAATATTAGGTTAAGGACATGTTTCTGTTGTGACATGTTGAGTTTTTTGCTATGTTATACCCACCATGATTTGTGTTATAAAATAATACATTGGTTAATTTAGGAAGCATTTATATGTTGTTATGGCTATCCATGAGTGTTTTTATAAGAAAATTGTGTGTTGAATGGGGTTGTGGACAAGGGAATGGTGTTATATTTTGTTGGCCTAGAAACCCATCCAAGATTTACTCATTATGAGTAAATCTTGGATAGTCCCCAGTTTGGGACTATTCTTGAACACATAATCTTACTTAGGATGTAAGTGTATAATGTGTATTGGGTTTTTGAGAAAATTTCAGTAGCATTTTCCCGTTTGTTCTCTAAGTACATATGTACTTAGAGAACAGCCGAGAAATGCTGCCGAAATTTTCTTGAAAACCCAATACACATTATACACTTACTAGGGAGATTAGGTGTTCAAGGATGGGATAGGTGGTACACATTTATTATATATAAGAATGACATCACATGTGTTTGTTGGTCGTAGACCCTAATCTTGTCCTAATATATACTTGTTTTCTCTTTGATCATAGAAAGGATAGATCATGGATGTCCATTCGCAATCATTGCACCCCAGAGTTTATATCTGGTCTTGATCAGTTTATTAGATTTTCCGAGGAACATAGGAAAGAACCTGGAGATAGGTTCTACTGTCCATGTAGGCATTGCGGTAACAACTTGAAAGTCAGCATTGGTGACGAAATCAAAAGTCATGTCATGTGCAACGGGATTGTACAAGGCTATAAAGAATGGCACTGGCATGGAAAGATTTCAAACTCAAAACCAGTGGATGTCAATAGCAGTGCTTGGGTGGAAGAAGAAATTGCCTCCGATGAAGTAGATGTGAACGAACCAGTTCTAGTAGACATCATTGATGCGATGCTAGATAGTTGTAGGGTAGAGCACACCGATCCACCTCCTATCTTTAGAAACATTGTGCATGATGTTGAGATACCATTATACACAGGCTGTGCTAAGTTTACGAAGCTTAGTGCTATGTTGAGATTGTATAAGTTGAAAGCTAACAATAGATGGAGCGACAAAAGTTTCACTTCATTGTTGACTTTTTTGAAAGAAATACTTCCTGAAGGAAACGAGCTGCCAATCTCAACATACCGGGTAAAGAAATTGTTGTGCCCAATGGGAATGGAGGCCAAGAAGATACACACATGCCCGAATGATTGTGTATTATTTCAAACGGACTATGTGGATTTGAAAGATTGTCCAAAATGTGGTGTGTCACGGTATAAATTGATGACTTTAGGGGAGTCCAAAACTGGTTCTCCTGCCAAGGTGATGTGGTATCTACCTATAATATCACGGTTTCAATGCTTGTTTGCAAATCTAAAAGATGCGAAGAATTTGAGGTGTCATGCAGATGTTAAGAAAAATAATGATGGGATCCTACGACATGCGTCTGATTCCCCACAGTGGAAGAAGATTGATCTATTGTACCCCAAATTTGGTGAAGAAGATAGGGATCTAAGACTTGGGCTTTGTACATATGGGATGAATCCATACGGGACATTGAGAAGTCGACATAGCACTTGGCCAGTCATGCTTGTTATATACAATCTTCCTCCCTGGCTGTGTATGAAAAATAAGTACGTTATGTTGTCATTGTTGATATCGGGCCCTAAAAAACCCAGAAATGATATCGATGTTTATCTTGAACCTCTGATTGATGACTTAAAGAAACTTTGGGCTGAAGGTGTGATGACCTATGATGCTTCAGGAAGAGATACATTTCGTTTGCATGCTGTGTTGTTTTGCACTATTAATGACTTTCCAGCATACGGGAATTTGTCTGGATATAGTGTCAAAGGAGCTAAAGTGTGTCTTATATGTGAAGAAAACACTGATTCAATAAGACTAAAACATGGCAGAAAGACTGTATATCCTGGTCATTGAAGGTTTCTTTCAAAATTCCATCTGTATCGTAGGAAGCGTAAAGCATTCAATGGATGGAATGATGAACGGAGTGCACCTAAACCTATACCAGGGGATGTTGTTTATGAAAGAGTAAAAGACATTGTCAATGAATTTGGTAAGAAATCACAATGTAGTATGGCCACACGAAGTGACAATTCTTCATTCAAGAAGAAGTCAATAAATGACCCACAAATAGGAAGAATCCTAGAACAAAATAAGTAGTATATGTGTCCACTGTAGGACAGCACAAAGGCTTGGATATGTCGAGATTGAGTAGTTATGTTTAAGGTGTAAAATTTGATCTATTAAACAATAATTTTGTTGCAATATGTTGTTACAACTAGATTAAAATATTTTGTTTCCCTCACATACCAGTATAACCTTCTATACTTAATGACATTTTGTTTTTCGATGTTTTAGATTAATTTGTTGTTTCGTCTACAAGAATAATGGAAAGTGGATGTTTAATAAAAGTCAAAATTGGAAAAGAACAAGACTAAATAATGTTTGGAGGAATATAGTTAGCTAGTTCTCTCCTTAGGTAAAGTTCTGAAATCCTAATTTTGAAAGGTATGTGAAAATAAATAAAAAATACATCCTACTTAAGCTTAGTTGTGGTAGAATTTATTAATTATTTTTATTATTTGCAAAACCATATGATCTTGTTTGGGATAACGGCTCTAGCTTCTTGGCCTTCCTTAATTGGGGGTTTTCGGGAGGTAGGGTCATTAAATTTGGTAACAAAGCGTGGTTTTCTACATAATCTGTAATCATTATTAAATTTATAAATTCTCTAGAGCCCAAAGGGAGCTATTAGAGGATTTTCCAAATATGGAGGTGTCTATAAAAGGATTACAATTTGGGGGCTGGCAAGAATTTCCTTTGCCCCGCTAGTCTGTTTATGAGGACTCCCGGAATCCGTGTGACTGCCTGGCTAAAATCTGAGGATTTGGCTTGAAATAAGATACATATAGGATTTCTTATCCACTTTCATCCCTTATTTACCCTCTTTCACTAGAAAAACTTTAAGTGCTTAAGGTTTTCTCTCTCTACACATCCTCCTAACTTTTGGGGTTATATACAATAAGGATTAAGGTATCCTCCACCAAACAATAAAATGCATGTAAACAAGATGTCATGGACATAACTTTAGGATGTGTTAACATCCAATTGACATTAACCAAGTTAAGTTATGTGAAACAGCATGGCCTACACCATGATTACTATCATCCTTGACCACCCGAAGGGAAGGCCCTCCTATAAAGAAAATATGTATCCAAGAGAGATGATGGAAGACGAGGCTTATAAGAAACAGAAGAGATTAGAAGAGGCCACCATCGAGAAAGGGCTCCAGCCCAAAGTTTCCCCCTCTGATGTTCTGAACCCTGAAAGTCACCCAGAGCTGAAGAGAAATGAGCCCAAGGGTGACTCCGATCATGCTACCGGTCCTAGAAACACAAACAGGATTGTTCCTATCTCCAATGATCCTTGGATTGGACAAGACAAGGGACTCACAAAGACTATCAGTGACCTTACACTCAGAGGTGTTTCCATGGGTAAGGATGTTGAACCCCTGCTTGTCTGCCCTCGTCATGAAGTCACCATCCCCGACTTAATCAAGTTGGGTATATGGAAGTTCTGGGTCAAAGGAGGCTATGAGGTGGCAGCTTGGCTTCAGGCTATGGAAGATGGCTTCCATATTTTAGGAGTACCACTCAACATGAAAGTCCCCTTTGCTACTCAACTACTTAAGGGAACCGCAAAGCTTTGGTGGGAGGATTACATCATCAACCGAGATATGACCATGGAACCAATGGCCTGGAGGGACTTTCGTACCATCCTCTCAGCTTACTTTGCCCAGGATATAGAGAAGACTGGTATGACTGCTTAGCATCTGCCCAAAGGATATCTCAGTTTCACTAATGATAGTTCTGGCCCAAGGAGTGATAATAGGAAAGCCCATGGTCGCCAGCATGGAAAGAGTAGGAATGGAGGAAAAGAAAAACCATGCACCAAGAAGCTCTCCCCAAAGTGCTGTAACTGTGAAGGATACATTGGGGTAGGTGTCATTTTGAGAAGAGGGTGTGCTACTTTTTTCAGTAAAAAGGACATAACTTGGCTTCCTATCCCCTCTCCAATCATTAAAGATCGATTCTAACGACATCTCATCCAATGACTAAAACACCAAACGAGGCAGCCCCAGTTGATAAGGAATGTTGATGGTTTCAAGTTTTGCCACTAATGATGGGAAAGCTTAGGTCGAGGCAACCTAACTTGGAGGAATTTGTCATCCCTAGTGGTCATTTACCCTGTATTAAGAAAACATATGCCTTGATGAAATGATATAAGTACGCAAAATAAGAAGTATCAGATCTTGTATAATGAATATTTTGATAGTGATCTAGTTATTGAATGGCATAATAATATCACTTTTAGGAAGGAAATTCTTAGTTGCTATGATGAAATGTTAGTGTATGAATGTTTCTATTGGTTTCTAATGAATACTAGTTATATCGTACCTTGGGATAGGACCTTCCCTAGTAAAAGGGGGAGACCCATAAATCAATTTGAGAGTTAAAGCATCATTAATTGCCACTTAAAACTTGAGATATTAAGTGCATAAAATCACATAAGTTCGGTAATATTCTGGAAATCCATGTATAACCATCAAAGGGGCATGAAGAAAAGTCACTATGGAAGTGACCCGTAGACTGGGACCAGGACCGGATGGGTAGGTCGCCATGTTTACCATGAAGATCCATAAGGAAAACTATGAGTGACCAAAGAGATGAAGGAAATACGTATGAGAATTTGAAAGGATAAATTGTGCTTAGATATCATCAAAGGAACCATAAGAAAATTGTGATTTAATAAAATAAAGCTATGATAGAACCCTAAGTCATTTGTAAGGTCAAGAAGGGATGAGATTGATGGGAGTAGGAGTTGATTGTTCCCTAAATGCACTGGACCATAGGGTCCAAAGGTAACAGCTAGGTTTCCCTAAGGCCCATGGGTTAGGAGGTTGGCCACCTTCATGTGTTCACAGGGCCTGAGGGGAAAAGGTGAGAGGCACTCTGTAAAGACTTGATCTTTACGGTCGAATATTTACAAAATAATATCAAAAATATAAACAATATTTATTCCAATCATGCTTATACAATAGAGTCACGGAAGCTTACAAATATGATTATAGGTTTAATATATATAATTCACTCCTATCTAGTCTTCAACTTCGGATTACTCATGCACATCTCTTTAAGCTCTTCCATCTACCACCTATCCATGAGTTCCCAGAGGGAATGAAACCACACATGGACCCCATTGAAAGGAAATAAAGGTTAGCAAAAGCTTGTACTAAATTCAAATATTGAGCTATTTGAAAAATATAGGGTATGAAATGCAATCCAACGTACTATTAAAGTTAGGCACAAACTATTTGGTGGATTAAATTTTTCAAAGTAAGGATTACAATATTTCAATATTTGTAGTTCAAGATCAAATTTCCACAAGGCTATTCAAAATATATCAAGATATCAAATTATCAAAATGCTTGCAATGATCAACTTTTGAACATCAAGGTTGAGCACTATCATATCATCTCCTTCAAGGGCAACAATGCCTTGTATTCAATCGTCTACAAAACAACAACATTGAGCCTAATTGCTATGTTAACTAGTCGACTGGGGGTTGACTAAACTATTACAACATGTGCACAAGGTGGCTGGATGTACCCTACCTCAAGTGAGCCAAATCTCTAAGGGGTCAAAGCCCAAAGGGACTGAAGTCCAGGGAGTCAAAACTCCAAATAGAATATTCAATGCAATCAAACAATAGTCAATCTAAGGTGGCAAACTTTCAAAGAGGCAAAAAGGCTTATAAAATTATAGGGTTCACCACTAAACATTATACATGGAATTAAAGAGGGAAATTAATAACTCAATATAAAAATAGAGAATCTAGTACCTCATTTTATCCAAGTCTCCATAGTTTGCACAATCACCAAGAATGGATCTGAGAGTGAGAAATCTACAAGGTATTGTAATGGTGTCATGAATTGGCTTGGAATCAACTACTTGTTCAATATTTTCCATTAGGCTTTCCATTACCATCTCGCGTTGTTACAATTCCATGGTTATTTCATTCTCTTTCTTTCTAGGCTTTCTAGTTGATTTGTGTATATAATATATGTTACATGCTTAACTATATTATCGCCTTCTAGAAAAATATTATTCTCTATTTTGTGTAATATTGTTCTATATAGTTATTATGCTCAATTGAATTTATTTACTAATATATCCTTTCTAGGGAAATCTAAGGTTAAGTTTCAGTATGCCTTACTATATATTAGTCATATAGTTAGATTTTGAATATGTAGGATTTCAATAAACTAAAATAGGGTAAGCTTGTGCATTTGGGTCATCTTAACTAAGTTTGTGTTACGAAAAATCCATCCATGTGTATGTTTATAAGAGTAACCTCCCTCTATATGTATACTTATTATTTCCCTCATATACCCCTTGTATCGAGATCGATCCATGTTCCTTATCTATGAATTTTCATTGTTATCAATGTAGATATAAGTACAAATATAATTATGTTCAAGTTACTCATATACATAATAAGATACATTCTCAACTTAGATTTTCTAATGCATATACCCTTGAACATGAATATATGTTATGGTTTAGGTCTGTTACATGTCTGAATATAGATACACCATATGGATAATTATAAACAAGATATGTTCATTTATCGTCTGATTCAATATATCATATACAAGTATTCATATGTTATTCATAAGTATTAGAAGAAACCTTCTTTTGGTTTTCATCTTACTTGAGAAAGATCAATTAGATAGATATGGTCCTATATGCATTTGTGTTACAAAACAACATTAGTTATAGTTACATATATCTATATGCAAGATGGTTATTGATGTGGTTAAGAATTCATTTACCCATATCCTCGTATAACCCTCATTAGGTATCTTAATAGATCTATCATACATGAACATGAGATTCTTACCTAATTATTTGCAGGTGACGGCATCCAATGTGTAACATGTTGGGCTGATTTGATTCACATTCATATCTAGCAGTATGATTTACTTAAACATCCTAGATCCTGGTATTGTGACAGTTGGTTGAAAATGAGCATAATGGCATACCACTGATACATGGAGAGGTATCTCTTCTTCAAGTAGTCAAGGTATGAATATGGCTGTTGTGATCAAGTTCCACATGGCAGTAGGATTTCAAATGAAGGAACTGGCCTGCTCATATTGATGCCTCTTAATGTTTGATGATCAATGAAACACCAAAGGAGATTGAGGTGTCTTCATATAGGGTCGTCCTCTCTCTGTTGTCTTGGCCAGATATGAACCAGATAGTAGACTGGTCGAAAGTGGTGGCGAGATTGGATGTGCAGGTGTACATTAAGTATAGGATGGTCGGAGGAGAATCTACAGATAAGGACGCAACTTGACAGATTAGAAGATGGCATCGGGGATAGAAAATGGGGCAGCAGCATGCGATGGTGGTTCATGTAGGGTTGTTGTGGTGTTGGAGGTAGCATACAATGTGAACAATGTTGGAAGAGGAGGGTGAAAGGGAAGGAGTTTGGAGAACAAATAAAAGGTTGAGGAAGAAGACATATTCTGCGCTAGTGAGGTGGGGGACGGGCACTACAAAACTGGCAGTAGGCAATGGCTACTAGAGTGGTTATCAATATCTGTAATTGCAGGTGTGTTGGGTGGAGGAGGCGTCACCATGAAAGGGACAGCAGATGTGCACCCTACTATGATGTTTCTAGGTCTCTTGTTTCAGATCTGGCATCGACTTGTGTTGTAGGTGTCTGGGCGGCACCAAAGATCAATGGATGAGGAGGGAAAGTGGATGGCCGCCGGTGTTCAGGTGAAGGCAACTGCAAGGAGTTTTCAAATCATCGACTCCTTGCTAGTGTAGGAGATGATATTCAAAATTGTGGAGTTGGGACGATGGTGTTTTCGGTACTGGATCAATATCAATCAGTGGGGGTGCGGCACTAGATCTTGCAGCTTCATGGGCGCTGCTAAAGAAGGTGGTAGAGGCGAGTTGTGATGGGGAAGAAACGTGGTATTTGGATGTCTTCAAGGTTGAGAGGGGCATTTTTAGGTGTGCAATGAGGGCTCCTCTCGACTCTCTATGACAGAGTAATCTAGTTAAGGATCATCTATGAAGATTCAACTGCCATGATCTACAATTCTGCAAATCCTTGCGATGAGGGGAGGGAGAGGCGCATCTGTGGTCTAGTGTTGTAGGTAGGCAGAGAGGATATACTAGGATTTTAGAAGGAAACATTTGTGTGCCTTTCCCTTGTGTCTCTCCATTGTCTAGGTCTTATGTAGGTAGAGGGTTGCTAGGGTTTTGGGAAGGTGAAGGGGGTAGGGTCTAGCTTTGAGTCTCTTGGTGGACAGGTGAGGTGTTGAGAGCACCTTGCGCTTCTGTAACGCAGCTGACACCTACAACGTTACAAGGTGAAGGCGCATGGTCTTCCTCATAACCTAGGTAACTAATGATATTAAACATGGCCATTATCCCTATTTAATAATTATGTTTTAAAACATTTTGTATCCTATAAACAACACATAAAAAGGAAGTCATTTTGAACACGGGTTCACATACCATCAAGACAATTTATAAAAGTAGTGGGTCCCCTAATTGTAGTTTAAGATGGATAATTTAATCACTCTCACAATTAATCCCATCTGATATGATCAATATTTTTTTCATTGATTCCAAACCAAGAGTCAATTGAGAGTACTAGATGGGCTTGATGTCTAATTAAGGTAGTTAGGCACAAAAACATCAAGTAGGATTAACTAACTTCAACCAAGAAAAATGATACTCAAATGAGGGACTAGATTGCAAATATTTCTCAAGTAAAGATAATTGATACATTATAACACAAGGGAATTCAATTGGATACTAATTTGTATCAAAGGTTATGATAATTTATTCAAAATAAGTAAGTTGAACTTCGAATGAAAGGAAGTATTGTAAATAAATTCAACTTAGCGGAAAATGGCTCAACATAGATATAGTAGCTAAAATTAAGTATGTTACACACTCCCTATATTCATAAGGGTAAAGATTTCCCGAAAAGTACCTGCACCCTAGAGACCTTGAGGAAATGACTAAGGTTCGTAAATAGGAGTTATGATAAGACTCAAAGATTATGAGAAAAGTCTTCCTATATATGTATACATGGAAGTGAGGGAATGGTGGTATTCATGGTTTGGAGTCATGTGGAGAATGATTCAACCTAGAGAGGAAAATAAAACGGTGATGTGTGATGCACCGTCTTTACTCTTGGAACGGGATGAGCTTTGTATTTGGGTTGTAGCCAAATGCTTATTTCATCTTTTTATGAGTGTGAGAGATGGGACTAACACATGCATACTAGGAATAGAAGTGATATGAGGAATAAATACTTAAGTTGAAATCTTTTAGGATAATTGAGAATCGAAGGAATTTTCACACCCTTAAGAGAAAACATGGATAAAGGGTTTGGAAGAAGATGTGATCAAGGTAATCACCAAATTAAGATTTCAAATGAGGATATAATTATCTAGTGGAATTTGAATTCTTTAGGTATAAGATTGAATCTGGTGATCAAATAATGGATGCAAGATCTTGAATTACAAACTGAATCAGAAGGACCTAAACCTAAGACAAAGACGATGGATGGAGTATATGAAGGATTATGATTTCACCATCACCTACCACCCTAGGAAGACTAATGTAGTAGCAGATACAATTAGTCAGAAACAACTCAAATGTGTAGTTGTCATATCTACCCAGTGGAGAGGACTGGAAGAGTTTCCTAGGGGGACTCTGCAACCATTAGAAGACAGTGTCTGTGTGGTTAACATTCTGATAAAACTGAACATCTAGACCGAGTTGGTAGCTTCCCAATTAACCATCCCAGAGCTTGATAGGATGAAAGTTTATTAGAGAAGCCTTAGACATATCTCTCAGTGGGAGTAGATAGTGGAATCCTATACAAGAGTCATATTTGGGTTCTTGAAGATTCACCCTTTAAGAATCATATCTTGCAAGAAGCTCATAGTTCTAAATATAAAATACACCCCGATACTACCAAGATGTTTAAAGACTTGCAGCGATACTTTTAGTGGCCTGGAATGAAGAGAGACATAGAGGCATATGTGGCCAATTGTATCACGTGATAGATGGTGAAGGATGAACACCAGTAACCCAATGGATTGCTACAGTCAATTGAGATTCCTATATAGGATCCTTGTATTCCATCCGGCTTGTGCATTTTTACCCTTATTTGTTTCAGGCCATAATCTTATGGTGTTATGGATCTGTTTTAGGTATATTTAGTCTGCATTTTTATGCATGTAAAAGGTTCACCATTCTAAATTGAAATTGTGATTACTTGATATGGCAAGACATTTTATTCTTCATGCTTGTACTTTGAATTTCAATATACCTCATTTCTCTTGTTATAATTCTTTTAAACTTACATGATTGCAAATAGAGCCTTCATTTGGGAACATATCTTTTGTACTTGTAATCCCATATAATGCCCAAAATATTTACTATAAATAGATACTCGACCTTTGTTGACCTTTACCTATTTTTCACTTATGATCTCATATGATGCCCAAAATGTTTACTATACATACATACTCAACCTTTGTTGACCTTTACCTTGTTTCTTATTCCTGGGTGATGTTCCCTTCCACCCAGATATAGGTACATTAGAAGACCAGATGCAGGGAGATCATGTTCATAATCATGGATATGAAGATATCTTAGAATGGTTGGGTTGCCTTCTACAACTGGTCCGGTGCATATTAGGTGCATTCTAATTATTTTGTAGTACCACCTTACATGGTTAGGAATTGTAGATGATTTACCATGTAACTTTGTAATAGATTTGTTTCCTCTACTTATAAACTTTTATGCTCTATAATATATATTCCTTTTGAGAAATAATGAGATTCATCCTTTCCTACCTATTTGTCTAGGATGATTTTATATTTCTCTATTTAGTGAAGAGTGGATCCTCTCTTGGGTCTCAATCTTTATAATACC
The DNA here is from genome assembly GCA_963693085.1 of Alisma plantago-aquatica. Lineage (NCBI taxonomy): Eukaryota > Viridiplantae > Streptophyta > Magnoliopsida > Alismatales > Alismataceae > Alisma > Alisma plantago-aquatica. The sequence goes on along the minus strand of OY856415.1, from coordinate 49,268,572 downwards.
ACCATATTGTAAGTAAAATTTAACATAATCAATGTAGCCTATAAAGCATATCATGTTGTATAGGATTCAATTATGAAATCAATGGTGCAAATGTCACCTTAATCAGACCTTCAAAGCTCGATATATTTGTTGGCTAAATGGACATCTATAAATCCCTTTGTTTTGATTATGACAAACATTTCATTCTTATTAATCTAACGAGCTACTTGAGTGTGCAGGATGACAAAGCAACAAGGGAAAATCTACAAGCTTACATATTTATATTTTCATGCAATGTAATAACTGTTGTAAAAAACTTGTACAAAAATATAATGTACAAGTACTTAGAATTGCATGTAAATCAAGCGTTAGATTTTCCCTAGCTAAACACCACAGTTAGACAAGTCATCCCATTCAAATAGGATTACTTATGCACACTCACACACATAATTAGTGCCTAAATTGAAACCTTGAAACAGGATCAATCTCGGTCGACAAACTCCTCGACCGAGAAAGATCCAAAGTAGTCGTTAGACACAACAGACAAGTTAGTTAGCGGTTGGAGAAAGACGTTGCAAATCACTTGTTCCAGAGAGCCTGTCGGTCGACAAAAGTTCGACCGAGTAGGTATCTCGGTCGACCATTTGTCGACCGAGATGGTCTCTGACAGCAACTGCAGAATTAATTAATTAGCCGTTGTTAAAGCAACAACTTTGTACCTAACGGCTAGTTAAGCACTTAGAAACCCCTAGAAGTTGTCTAGAACGTCCTTAAGCATCCTTAGGCCATTCCTATAAATAGTACAAGCCATAGGACACTCAAACGCACTTGTTTTACACTTGCTACACTTGAGAAACCTTTGAGCATACTTTGTGCAATCTGTTTGTGAGCAATTTGAGCATTGTGACAATTGGCCATTTCATTCCTTAGCTCATAATTCGTGTCCTATAGGCTAGTATCTCCTACCCACTACAATCACAAGTTCACATACTTGGTTAGGAGATCTATACGCTTGATATAGGCAAATCAAGCCTTGGGCTATAAAGGATAAGTTGTAATTTCTATTTTCTTTCTTGTTCCCTATTATTGTTTGTACTCTCCTTGCTACTCCTAGGTTGGAGGTTGCGGATTGGAGAGGGTGAAGATCTTCTTGGCGAAGAAGGAGACTTTGAGCTACTTCAGAAGGCTGGTGCAACGGGAGGTTACTTCTAGAGAGGAAGGCTACTTCAAGGGGGAGCTTGAAGTTACTTCATAGAAGGCTACCTCAAAGTTGGTGCACCTACTTCAGGGTGAAGGCTGTTCAAAGGGTGTAAAGGAAAGTATTGTATTTTGTATAAATCCTCGAGAGGTAATAAAATAAATACTTTCAAATCCCGGTTGGGTAAGCAACCGGGTAGTGGACTGACAACTATAGTATTTGCTATAGTTGGAACCACTCTAAACACCTGTCTCTTTCTTCTAATTTCAATTGTGGTTGTTTGAATTCAATAAATTGTTAAAATAATTCAAAAACTCTATTCACCCCCCCTCTAGTAGTTTTTCAATATTGTCTTTGAAAATTTTCTCGATTTGCACTTGATTCAATCGAGTTTATGATTCTGAGTCTTTTGGGCCCAGTTAGGCATGTCACCCAATTAGGGGTGGCACCCCTCGTTGGATGTCATTATCAACAATCCATGTTTTTGATAATATTCTGTATAATCCTGATCCTTGGATTGCATTCCCTAGATCCGCCCCCTCTAATCAAATGACAAATAGTTTTTTTTCCTCTGTATTGCACCGCCAGTACAAAATACATTGCCACCACCTATTCCACCTTGGCACCACCAATCCCCTCTATATTACCTATTTTTCAAAAATTGACCCCACTTTTCACTTTCTTCTTTCTTTGCCTTCATTTTCACCTTATTTTCCTCTTGAATCCGTGCATAGAACCTCCCTTCTTCTCCTCCTTGCTCCAACCCTAGCCATGGCTGCCATTAGAGTTTTAATTTTTGGGCTTCTCACCTCTACACCCTACCACCCTAATCTGGAGACACGCTTAATTTTGTGTAGCTCCCCCGATCTTGGTCGGCTCCTATGCATGGCCTTGCAAGCTCTTGGGGCGCCCTTGCCCCATCTCCAAAAAGCTCGCTTGCATGAGGATCACCATGCGGGAATCCTATGTGTAAGGCTACAATTGTAACTGGGGGATACTAACCCCACCATAATTGTGCTAAGTATCGCAGTGAGCCCAAATCCAATAGTCACCAGTGTCAAACGGGGCCCTCCTCTCAACCACCCATGTTCCAGTGGGGAAAAGTAGTGAGTGATCATGGCCTGATGATGGCGAGCGATTGGTCACGGTCAGCCAATGTTTGGAATTGGCCCATCACCCCCCTCTATTGATGCTTGAGTATCTAAGTTTTACTCATGCAAATGATGTTGGTAATAGTTTCTTCCATTTCCCCAAAGTCCTAGATCTAAAGAATCTAAAAATTGTAACTATATACCATATTGATTGTCTCAAAAATATTTACAATTTGGAGTAAGTTCAAACCCTAATTCTATCATTGGTACCATGTTTTCCTAAAAGATGCTAACTTTAATCACTTTGAGTATAATTGATGTGTGATCATGATAAAGCTTGAATATTTATTATTCATCTACCCTCCTAATCATCAAATCAGTATATTGTATACTTGTTGGAACCTATGGGCTCTAGAGGGGGGTGAATAAAGCTATAAACACTTAAACAAGATTCATTATACCTTCAAATTATATCAGAATATAAGGTTGCATAAATGGAATTTGAGTGCAACTAAACAAACATAGCAAGGATGAGAGAGATTGAACAAGTACAAGAACACAAGATATGTATACTGGTTCCAAACTCCAAACTAGGAGATTGTACATCCACTACATAGAGAGGTCAACTATATGATTTGTCAATCATGTCTCACTCCTTATATTTCATTATAAGAGTTACAACATATGACCTACCTTTTTCGGGACAAGGTTACCAAGTGTTCCCTTTGAGGATAAGGGATCCAATAACCTTACAAAAGGACTTACCTATCCATGAGCCTTCTTCCTTCACTAAGGTCTTACCCACTCTTGCAAAAAGTCCTCCGTCCTAAAGGAATTACCCATTATTGACTTGGATTTTCTGCCTTTAACTTCACCTTTGTCAGGGAGAAGCTTTCACCAAGGGAATCATTCCCTTCTCCTTCTATACCTATCTTAGCTAAGAGAGAACCTTCATCTTCATTAGTAGAAAGAGAGATTGGGATGTGGAGGAAGTGAGAGCCTCACGAGATATACATGTAGGACTAGCTCTCTTACAAATATCCTACTCACTCTAATGGATGTAGCAAGTGATTAATATTAAGAGTGGAAGGAGGCTCTTGGAAGCACTCAAAATTGTAGTATAGGAACCTTTATAAGTCTTGTCTAACCATGGGATGATTCCCAAGGGGTCCTATTTATAATTGAGTATGCCTACTAGCCAGTAGAAGCACTTAAGGACACATTCTAGCAGTTTGGGGTGTTGCAACAGATATATTTTCAAGTTTTGCAACACTCCAATGGTTAGACACGCCTCTTTTTCTCATTTTTTATAGTAAGGTCGGTTGAGTTTCAATAAAGGTAACTCAACCAATGGCACTATGCGACAAATTAATTTTGAGTTGTCAGTCAAGTTTATCCTGGATGAAACTCAACTGACGGCTTAAAATTGATTTGCATGTGCAGGGGTATCCGTCGAGTTTGTCCTGGGTAAACTCGGATGACCCTGGAAATTCCCAAGATCCATCAAGGGTGTCGGTCAAGTTTATCCTAGATAAAACTCGGCCAACAAAAATCCATGTAATGAATTTTTAATGTGTCATACAAGTGCTTAAGTATTCAATTTAAGTGCTCTTGATTTTTTTCTCAGCGTAATTACTAGTCATACAATCATTACAAGTGATCTACAACATGATTTTAATTGATTTGAGGTCTTTTCCACAAAAGTGCACTTGCATTGATTTTGACTTTTTTTTTAGTTAGGATGCACAAAATAGGGTATTTGGAGTGTGTCTATACCTAATCCAAAATCACTCAAGTAGAAGCATTAGAGACAAATGAGTGCAATGGTTAGTCATAATCAAAACAAGGGTTTAGTCAAGTTATATTTTGAGTCAACATTCTTCTCCTTTTTGAAGATGACAAACCATTACATCAGTGTATTGAAAGCATTTAAGTAAAATCATACCTTTGGAGAAACCTAGGGGTTTTAATGGAACTGAGTTCATATGCTTCCCCTCAATTGATGCTAATGGAGTTCACATACTGCCCCTCGATTGGTGCTATTTCTCCTACATGGTTAGCTTTCATAATATTTATAGAAACTATGTCTTCTACTAATATATGTTCTACATATATATGTTCTCCTCTTTACATAAGACATGTCTTCTTCTCCTATGTCATTTCAAAAAGTAAGGGGTTGAAGAGGTAAACACAAATTGTTAGAAAGGGGAGTTTAGAAGAGAAATAACTAGGGGCTTGTCCAAGAAATGTATATAAATTAGATCAAAGCATACATTTGAACAACCCTCGATGCAGTTCTATCAAACAATCAATGTAGCAAGTAACTCAAGATAGTAGATATGCAAGTCAAGAAACAAGCTTGATTATGTATGAAATAAGATACAAGAATAGTGTCATAGAACTGTTTGTTACCCTCATCCTATCCTCACTGATTACAGAGTTAGTGGAAGTAGGTTTTGTGTGCCCGTCCATACAATGGCAAAAATATTTCACATAGGCAATATATATATATATATATATGTGTGTGTGTGTGTCTATGTGTGTGTGTGTCTGTGTGTGTGTGTGAAAAGCAGTAACAACAAGATTAAAGATATAACAATATACTAAACATGGAGATAAGATATATGTACCCATTTTCTTGAGTGCAGCGGATCTTCATTTGGCAACTAAAAATCTGATAAACAAAACATATTAATGTTAAAGCATTAAATACGCAATGAAAAGGCATGTAAACAGTTTAATAGTACTATATACATTTCTTGGCTAGATCAAAGTACTAATCAATAAGAAGAAACAAATGATAAAATTTAAACAACAACATTATACAAAGCATGATTTAGTTTTCTTTATCCAATATGTTAACATAGGCAAATAAAAAATTGAAAATAGTAATTATAAGGACAATAGCTCAATCAAGTAACTAGATAGCCAAGCATTCATACGAGCATACATACAATCAAGCCAATATCATAGTAGGGTCAAGAGGAAAACTTACCTTGTGAGTAGGGTACAAGTTATGTTTCTTGAGTAAGATTCCATGAGATGATCCAAACCAAGGGAATCTCACAAAGAAAAGATATTGGATGGTGTCTTAGATCAAAAGGGTTTGATAATCTAATCATAATGTTACTCATTTGGATGTTTCCTTGAACCTAGGTTTCAATTCGATCAAACATCATTTCCAAAGTTCCAAACATGCATGTATCAATTCAACATAGCACAAGTATCAACTTTAGGCCTAGGTCTAGGTAAACCATCCACATTAGATTAATACCAAGGTCATATCATCTCTGATTTGAAGTTAGGGAAGCATGACATTTAGATCATTATCATGTTACATTCATGCAAGGTCATAATTATCCATATTAGATCAATATCATACAATAGGTCCATACTTCTAAGTTATAGAAGCATAACAGAACATAAGATAGATCAAGTTCGTATTAGTGCTACATGTGTGAAGATTGTACTAATTTGATCTAGGTAAAGCAATACATTTGCATAGAACTCATATTTTATCTTATAGAAACAAATTAGGTCTAGTGGGTCATTCTAATTCACAAAGTAGGTACTTGAGATCTTATAAGGCAATTCTAGCTCATTAGTACAAAATATTGGTTCAAAAGGGTACAAGACATAATACAAGTTACTGATTTCAAAGTTCATCCATATCAAAAAGGCTAATTAGGTTCAAGACTTTACATAAGATCTAATTACATCAGTTAAGTACATAAAGGAAGAACCTCTTAGGCTATGATAGATCAAGATGTTATTAAGGAACAGCGGATGGATATATCATTATGTTACACTTCAAGCAAGAAATAGATACTGATTTTCATGGAAAAAGGGTCACATAGAATTTAGGTTTCTATTGGTCACCCCGACCCGATCCTGTTGGGAGCAAGGCGCACCCCTTGTGGCGGTGTTGTGGCTGAGGTCATGCTAGAGAGGCATGTTTGACCAGACTAAGAGCTCACAGATGCTCCAAAAGTGCCCACCCAGATTCTCCATGGTCGTGTGGATCCAACAGAGGTCTCGGATTGGTTGGAGGGGTGTAGAAGGATGGCACCCAATAGGCCCTCATGTGGTGACGCTGGTTGTTATGGCAAGAAGAAGAAGCAGAAATGGGATGGTTTCAAGCCACCAACTGGATAGAAAAAATAAGGATAACGAGTGAGGCAAGACTGGTAAAGGAGAAATAGTTCCCAATTCATGATTAGGTGGGACACAGAGGTGTCTCGGCCAATATGAATAGTTGTCTTACACTGTGGCATTGTTAAAAGGTAGGAGGAGAAAGGTGGAATGCTAGATGATGACCTGGATCCATGGTTGTAGGATTCAAGGGCTCAAATTCAAATTCTAAGAAAAACGTGTCCCATTATTGGTTATCAAAGTTGTAGTTGGATGCCCGTGAATAATAAGAAGGGGAAATGGGCCACTATTTCACCCCAAATTCGGGCCCAAGAAGGGTTAAAATCAATCAAAAGGCTTAAAACAAGGTCCAAACAAGTCAAACTTCAAAAGAGCATATCTTTCTCACACAACCTCAGAAAAGAATGGAATTGGGTGCATTGGAAATGAGAGAGAGTGATCTATAGCATTACTATAATAATAGGTCATAAAAGTTCACATGGATATGATCAAAACTCAAGGCAATGGTGATGATGTATCATATGAAATTCAACTTGATTTTTGTCAAACTCGGGCATCACTGAGGTGTACATGCATACTAGGTGGACCAGTTGTGCATCAGAATACATAAAACCATGATATTAATGGTGAAAACAAGAGCAAGATCAAAACTATAAGTCGTATACAAAGTATGAAGTTCCAGATCATCACATCCTCCCCACCTTAGATGAAATTTTTTCCCCAAAATTAAATCACTTCATCCATCAAGATTGGACTTGCATATTTCATATCAAATTTTAACTTGGTATCAAGATATTTCAATCAAGCAATTAATCATCATGGTCAAAGTAAAGTCAGATTTATCATCAAATCGGGTATATCATTACATAAACTAAAATTTTGGAGTGATTATCCTAAAAAATCACAATTTTGGAAAGATCACCATTTCGGGTCATACAAATAGAGTTATTAAATCAAGAGTACAATATGTCTTCCAATTCTTACATTTAGGGTTCTAGATTCTACACTGGGATAGGTGGGGTTATACATCCTTGATTGAAGTTTCATATTATTCAACAATTCGATGCAATATCATATTTCAACATCGTGATTTTGTGCTCAAAATCTATGGAAGGGCCCACCCTAGTCCACATGGAGCTTGACCCTAAGTCATAAATTGAGTGAGTTAACATACTCATCATTTCAAATTTTGATATTTGGGAGTATAAAAGTCATTAATCATATATTAAGGGTGATCTCAAGATCAAAATAGGGTGATTATAGGGGTCAAGTCAATATTGAGATCAATAATCATTAGCCCAAGTTTTATAAGTCAATGTTGGGAGTCAAGTTTGAATATTAAAGTCATAGATCCAAACATTTAGAAACTAGGGTTTTGATTCCTACTTTAGACCTTAGATGTGAATTAGGGATCTACCTTCCTAAGGTTTTTTTGAGATACCATACACATTCTTCTTGAGGTTTCTCTACAAAATTTGAGCACATTACTTTCTGTGTAATTCTTTTGCCCAGATTTTCTCCATCTCTTAAGGTTCATATCATTTACTTTAGGTCCCAACATTGGTCTCATGGTGACCTTCCCTCTGGGGCGTGGTCTTCTCGGTGACCTTCCCTCCTGGGGTTAGACTACATGGTGTCCTTCCACCTGGGCTTGGCCTCTCAATGACCTTCCCTCCTAGGCTTGGTCTTCAGCATGGCCTTCCCTCCTAGCTTGGCCTCTTGGTGACCTTCCTTCGTGGGCTTGGTTACATATTGTTAATAACTTATTTAGTGACTTTTCTTTTGTCCCTCAGAGATGGCATTATTGGGTTGAAAGAATTATACCCAGTATATGTTCTTTCATGTGTTGTAAACTTAATCATTCAAACTTTAGGTGACATTCACGGTTACTTCAATTTTTAAATCGTTTGGTTAACTCACCCTTCTAGGGGTGATCATCTATCCATATACATCAATTGAACAACATAAGTGTGACATTTTAAGCATTATTCAACAGTTCATGTCATCAATATCGAGTTCATTTGCATGGTATTCAAGGTTGATAAATGATCTTGGCCCTAGGTCTTTTCTAGGAACTTAACCACTAACTATAGTCAACATCATAATTTTCTAAGACCATCACCAAATCATGATTAGGATTGAGTATCAATATTTTCATGGGTTTGAACTATTAGAGACTAGGTCAGGATATCAGAATTGTGTGGAAGGGGTTACCCTTTCCAAATTCTAAATAATCCATTAGATGAAAATGTAGAGGTATTCTAACTAGGGATGTGACTTGGGTTGGGGAAGTCATGAGTCGACTACTACCCTAACCCAACGCATTAATCTACATCAGTAATGAGCTATCAAGCATGTCCAAATAGGGAGAGTATCAACTATCAAATTGTATTTCACAAGATCATGAGTCAAACATCACGATCATAATAGAGCAACCATACTTCAAGATTTTGCAAGATAAAAGTCATAATTTTATTATCTTCCTTTCAAGATCAATGTAAGGGTAGATTTTGGTAATCGAGAAGTCAAATTGAGAACTTAAGAGTTTGAGAATAATAGGGATAGATTGATATCCATGTCCATCATGTTTATTCAAAATCGAGATTGCAAAGAGGAATAGTGGTCAATAGAGGGTTGCATCTTCATTGTCATACTATAATTGGGCTACATACAAATTTTGAGCCCATTTGGATGAGTATAAGTCACTCATCCAAGGGTAACAAAATCAACGCACGAAACTAATTTGAAATGCATAATTTTTGTGGTCTTCATAACATGAGCTATAAATGTTAAAATGGACTCAAATTTTATATATGGGTTATTCACAAGATGTTTAAGAAGATAAATGGATTAGATTTTAGAAAAAAATGTTGCATCGTGAAAAAAAATACTTGAGTGTATTCTACTCCGAATACACTCGAGTGTATTCTAGCCTGACTCTCTCTCTCTCTCTCTCTCTCTCTCTCTCTCTCTATATATATATATATATATATATATATATATATATATATATATATGTGTGTGTGTGTGTGTGTGTGTGTGTTTTAGTTTGATCAAAAGAGGGACAACATAAGTTAAATCAATAGGATCCGCATCAACCGTGGGTGTGAAAACATAAAAAGCACTTATATTTGATAACATTGAGTTTGCATGAGTACATCACCTTTAAGAGTACTTTCTTACATCAAAAAGGGTTTTCAATTTAAGATCGAATCATGGCATTATTATCATTATAATCTTCAAAATGTTCAAATAAATTTTCATTTCCCCTGTACAATCTAACTAAAATCAAGAAATCATGTGATTAATAGTCATGAGAGAAGAATCACATGAGGAGATGTGAAGACTAATTGATCATCATCTACACGGGTGTCTTGGGTAGTCCTTAGAGATGAGGTGAGATACTAGAAGACTCTCTAGGGTTTAAGGGAAGGAACTTGATCCAATCATATACTCACTTTGGATAGGTAGATGTGCGGACGAACCCCATCCACTACTGCTAGGCAAATTGGAAGTAATTACTAGCCAGAACCTCCATGTGGTGCGTCATACATACTACCTTAGCTTTTCCATTATGGCCTTTAGTTTTCCCTAGGTTCTTAAAATTTATTATGCCTTAAACATATATAGAGGTCTATGTGTATAGCTCTGATACCATTTGTCATGGAGCTATTTGTTACCCCCATCCTACACCCACTGACTACAGAATCAGTGGCAGTAGCGTTTGGGCGCCTGTCCATAGAATGGCACAAATATTTCACACAAGCAATATATATAAAAAGCAGTAACAACAAGAATAAAGAGATAACAAGATACTAAACATGGAGATAAAAGATATGTACCCATTTCTATGTTCATGTAACCCATTGGTGTTTCATTTCTAATCTTAGAGTCTTGAGTGCAGCGGATCTTCATTTGGAAACTAAAAATGTGATAAACAAAACATATTAATGCTAAAACATTAAGTATGCTATGAAAAGGCATATAGATAGTTTAATATTACTATATAAGTAAGAACAAGAAACAAATGAGGAAACTTAAATGACAACATCATACAAAGCATGATTTAGTTTTCTTTATCCAATATGTTAACATAGTATAATCAATCATCAAAAAAAGTAATCATAAGAACAATAGCTCAATCAAGTAACTAGTTATCCAAGAATTCATATGAGCATACATATAAGAAAGCCAATATCATTATAGGGTCAAGAGGAAAATGTACCTTGCAAGTAGGGTACAAGTTATGTTTCTTGAGTAAGATTCCTAGAGATGATCCATACCAAGGGAACCTCACAAAGAAAAGATATGTTACGGTGTCTTATGTAAAAAGGATTTGATAATATAATCATTATATGATTCATTTGGATGTTTCCTTGGGCCTAGGTTTCAATTAGACAAAACATCATTTCCCAAGTTCCAAACATGCATGTATCGATTCAACATAGCATAAGTATCAAATTTAAGGCCTAGGTCTAGGTAAACCATCCACATTAGGTTAGATACAAAGGACATATCATCTCTGATTTGGATTTAGGGAAGCATGACAATTATATTATTATGATGGTCCATTCATGAAAGATTATAATTAGCCATATTAGATCAATATTATACAATAGGGTCATACTTCCAAGTCATAGAAGCATAATAGAACATAGGATATATCAAGATTGGTATGATTTCTACATGTGTGATGATTCTACTGATTTGATCTAGGTAGAGAAAGACATTTTCTTATGTCATATTTCATCTTATAGAAACAAACTAGGTATAATGGGTCATTCTAATGCACAAAGTAGGTACGTGAGATCTTACAAGGCAATTATAGATCATTAGTACAAAATCTTGGTTCAAAAGGGTACAAGACATAAGACAAGTTAATGATTTTAAAGTTCATCCATATCAAAAAGGCTAATTAGGTCCAAGACTTTACATAAGATCAAATTACATCACTTAAGTACATAAAGGAGCAATCTCTTAGGTTATGATAGATCAAGATGTTATTATGGGACAAAGGGATAGACTATATCATTAAGTTACACTTCAAGCAAGCAATAGATATTGATTTGCATGGAAAAAGGGTCACATAGAATTTAGGGTAAAAGGTTTGCATGTATGCATAGGATTTAGTGATTAAAAGGGAGTGCAAGGTGATTAAATAATAAAATAGTAGATTCATGAGGACAAAAAAATCAGGAAGTAACTCCATGTGAAATATGGAATTTTTCCAATCAAAATGGTATATAATACTTTGATGTTTGGAAAAAGATGAGAGATATGGTGTTTGGGAGAATGAACCTTAACTAGGGTTTTTCGAGATGATTTACTTCATATGGGCCAAAGATGGGCCGATTTCCTCTCATGTTCCTGCGTCTTATGAGGGCGCACCTCCTGGTGTTGATCCATGCCACCTGCGGTGGTTGACCCCTGACTACTGCTCGCAAACTCCCTCCAAAGTTCCTCGATCACTTGCCACCAAACAGTCAAATGCCGCCCTACATAAGGGGGAGTGGGCAGGCATCCTAGCCCTTGGTTTGATGTCCACTCTGGACTGAGTTGCATATCATGGTTGTTGTTGGTCGCCCTGACCCAATCCTACTGGGGGCAAGGCGTGCCCCTCGCAGTGGTGATGTGGCCAAGGTCATGTTAGTGAGGCCTATTGGATGAGATCAAGACCTCACAGATGCTCGGGAAGTGCCCACTTAGCTTCGCCATGGCCGTGTCAATCCACTGCATGTCTTCGATTGGTCAGAGGGGGTGTAAAAAAGCACCACCCAATAGGCCTTCCTACGATAGCGATGGTTGTTAGGGAAAGATGAAGCAGCAGAAATAGGAGGGCTTCAATCCGCCAACTAGATAGAAAAACAAGGATAAGGAGTGAGGAAGGATTGGTAAAGGAGAAAGAGTTCCTAATTTGTGATTAGGTGGGAACCAGAGGTGTCACAGGCAATATAAATGATCTTCGTACACCCTGGCACTATCAAAAGGTAGAGGAGAAATATGGATCGCTATATGATGACCTAGATCCATGGTTGTAGGATCAAAGGGCTCAAATTGGAGATCTAAGAAAATGTGTCCCATTATTGGTTATCATAGTTGTAGTTGGAAGCCTAAGGAAGAACAAGAAGAGGAAACATGCCGCTATTTTGCCCTCAAATTCAGGCCCAAGAAGGGTCAAAACCAATTAAAAGGCTTAAAACTAGGCCCAAACAAGTCAAACTTCAAAAGAGCATATCTTTCTCATACGACCTTAGAAAAGAGAAAATTTGGGTGTGTTGGAAACGAGAGAGAGTTCTTTAAAACATGACTACAAGAATAGATCATAAAATTTCACAAGGATATGATCAAAATTGAAGGGAAAGATGATGATGTATGATATGAAATTAAACTTGATTTTTGTCAACTTGAGCATCACCAAGGTGGTACATGCATACTACATGGACCAATTGTGCATCAGAACACATAAAAACATGATGTTGATGGTGAAAACAAGAGCAAGGTCAAGATTAGAAGTCATATTCAAAGTGTGAAGTTCCAAGTTATCACACATAGCATATAGTTGAATACCAAAAGATGAACAAGACTAGAACTACATGTATATGAACTACTAGTAGATGATACCATAATTTAGGGTTACTATTAGGATATAGATCATATAAAAAGATGCACAAGTTCAACAACAAACTATGAGTATATGTAGAGATATATCCAAACAAAGAGATATGCAATTTCATAAGCATGAAAGGATATTACTCGCTAGCAAATATGAATCATTACCAAGAGATGACTATCACTAGGATACTCAAGGTTGCATCTACGGATATACAACTAGATAGATGTAGCAAGTTAGAGCACAACTGAAGAAATTCAGATCACAACCAAGAGAGTCAAAGAGTTCATCATCAAAACATGCATAATAACTCAAGACAAGTAATTGTGAGATACAGAGATACCAAATTAAAGCAATTAGAAAGATAGAGTTGTATTCAAGGTAGGCAATATAAAGCATGGAAATAAGTATATCATATAAAGGTACTAAAGTAAGAGCCATAGAATAAGGCTAGTGGTTGTGAAAGTCTAGTTGAGAGGGAAATTCTCATCTAAGAATCCATTTGTGTAATCTATACACAGTGTTTTCGGTCGAGTTTTTGGGTTGAACTTCTCGGTCGACAACAATTGTTGGTAACACCCGTTGGTGTCTGTCATTCGAGTTTCCTCATGACAAACTCAGACAACAACAAATATTGTCAAAAAGCACATATATTTTAGAAAAAAGAATCTATAGGTGTGATAAAATTATAAACCATAGCCAAACATGTATAAGAAGGCTAGTATGAAAGCATCAGGAAAAATTTTTGAGTTATAAAGTGATGAGCATCACAATATACCAACTTTTACTCAAAAACCATATGTAAAGTGCATAAAAACTTTCTAAGAACAAGATATGATTGGATATGAGAAAGAATACCATTACCTCTATTCTTATCATTTTTTTCCACTTTTTGCCACCCCATTTACATCTCACCTTTCTTCTTTTATGTGGATTAAGAAACTAATTTTCAAATCAATTGCTTAAGTCAATCCATTAGTAAATAGCCTACAAGAAGAAATATGAAATGGTCCCCAATCATATTTTTGGGTGCAGAGGGGTTAGCTTAGCAACCTAATTCCTATTACTCTTTGGTGATTTCCTAAAGGGGAAATATGTAGAATAATGACCAATTTCATTACAATGATTGCATGATCTCGTAGCCTTAGAACTAAAGAATTCTTCATTGAAAATTGAAGGTCCTTTGTCTTTGTTGATCCTTTGGCTACTATCAAGTCCAAAACCATCTCTACATATTTGTTCGGTAGTATGATCTAGGATTTTATTAAGATTCTTTTTATTATCTAAGAATATTTGCATAGAGGATCTCAAACTATGATTATCATGCAGAATAGAAGTAATAGTAGAAGACAATTGATTTATATCATCTCTAGCATGAAAAAGATCAGTTTCTAAGCAAAGAGCTTTGATCATATGAGAATCTTTATCAATATAAAGAGAAGCAACATTATTCTCTCTACTAGTAAAACTAGAACAAGATTCAAGGACATTCATTTTAGCAAACAAGCATTTTTTTAAGCAAAGAAATCTTAGAAAGATAGACACTATTTTCATATCCTATACCTTGCAAAACAAAGTCATGTCCTCATTTTTAGTTTTAATAACATTAATATCAAGCGTCAGAGAATTCACAATATTACTATGCTCTTCTTTATAGCTAGACATAAGAGGTTGAGCTTCTAGAAATCTAGTCTTATCAAGAAAGTTAGTATTTTAAGAGAGTCTACTTGACTAAGATAAACATTGTTTCAATCTCAACATTGTTGAATTTCAATTCTAGTTCTAGATAATACTTTTGGAGATTGTCAATATCATCTAGAAAGCAAATTTTAGCATGTTCAATATCATTCTTTTATTCATGCAAATTATAAACAATTTTAGCGAGCCATTTCTTTTTCTTTTTAGTAGACTTAAGAGAGGCACATGTAGCATTAATAATGGCAATTAAGGATTCTTCATATAAAGAGTTTAGATTTACCTCATTTGAGTCTTCATTTGAACTTGCCATGAGAGCAAGGTGGCATTCTCCATCTCTACTAGAGCTTTAGCTAGATCCTTCACCTGAATCTTCACTTGAGCTTGAGTTGGAGGAGTCACTAGAGATTTTGTGCCATTTCTCCTTCTTCTTGTGCATCTCTTATCTTCTCTTGTGATGATGGGTCTTCCTTGAAGTGACCCTTCTTTCCACATTTTAAGCACCGGGTAGAGGAGGAAGGCTTGCCTTTGTGAGGTATACCTTTGTAGTACATGGCATCTTCTTGAACTTGAGAGGATGGAGAAGCTTGACTAACAATAAGTTCAACTTGGGCTTTGATTTTAGCCTTCTTCATTCTCTTGATCTATTTCTCTACTTTTCTTTCTTCTTCATCTTTCTTGTCAAGTTTAACTTCAAAAGCTTATAGGTTTCCTATGATCTCTTAAATAGGAATATCACCAAGACTCCTTGTTTCTTCAATGGAAGTCATCTTGGATTTCCACCTCTTGGGGAGAGTTGTAAGGATCTTTGAATTTATATCTCCTCAATCCATAGGATGACCTACAACGACAAGACCATTGATAATGGTGTTGAGCATTGAGTACATATCAGCTACCCTATCCTTCTTTCCCATCTTGAAGTTTTCAAGGAGGCCTTTGAGCATATAGACTTTGCTTTCCTTCACTTGCTTTGTCCCCACATAAGTGAAATGTAGCTTTCTTCATATCTCATTGGTCATTTCACATGAAGAAATCCAGTTGAACTCGGCATGTAAAAGGGAGGTGTAGAGAATGTTAATATCTCTTGCATTCAAAGTTGCTTTCTTCAAAGTAGCCACATCACATTCTTCTATATTTGTCTCTGGTATCTTGTATGGAAGATTCACCATTCTCCATAGCTCAAGACTTGATCCTTGGATGTAGTATTGTAACCTTCTCTTCTAATATAGAAAGTTACTTCCATCAAAGATTGGAATGTTGATGGAGTGTCTCGCACCTAGATAATTTCATGTTTTCTACTTGTGGAGTATTTCTTGGAGAAGACCCGCCCTGATACCACTTGTTAGGATCTATGGGCTCTAGAGGGGGTGAATAGAGCAATAAATACTTAACCAATATTCATTAGACCTTAAAATTATATCACAAGATAAGGTTGTATAAATGGAATTTTAGTGCAACTAAATAAACATAGCAAGGATAAGAGAGATTAAACAAGAACAAGAAT
Source organism: Alisma plantago-aquatica (assembly GCA_963693085.1). Classification (NCBI taxonomy): domain Eukaryota; kingdom Viridiplantae; phylum Streptophyta; class Magnoliopsida; order Alismatales; family Alismataceae; genus Alisma; species Alisma plantago-aquatica. The sequence goes on along the minus strand of OY856415.1, from coordinate 49,252,343 downwards.
ACAAGCTACATATAGTGGTTCCAAACTCCAAACTAGGGGTGTACATACACTATCTAGAGAGGTTAACCTATAGGATTTTTCAAAAATGCCTTACTCCTTATATTTCATTACAAAGGTTAAAACATATGACCTTCCTTTTCTGAGACAAGGATACCCAACCTTCCCTTTAAGGATAATGGATCTAATAAATTTACAAAGGACTTACCATCCATGAACAAGAGTCTTCTACATCACCAATGAGTTACCCACTTTTGCAACAAGTCTTCCACCATTAGCAATGTCTTACCCACTCTTGCAAAAAGGCTTCCACCTTGAAGGAATTACCCACTCTTGACTTGGGTCTTCCACCTTTGACTTCACTTTCGCAAGGAGAAGCTTTCACCAAGGGACTCCTTCCCTTCTTCTTCTTCACCTCTCTTAGCCAAGAGAGAGAACATTTATCTTCATGGTAGAAAGAGAGATTGGGAGGTGCAGGAAGTGAGAGCCTCACAAGATATACATGTAGGACTAGCTCTCTTACAAATCTCCTACTCACTCTAATGTATGTAGCAAGTGATTCAGCTTAAGAGTGGAAGGAGGCTCTTTGAGGCACTCATCTATAATATATGGACCTTCATAGTGCTTGGCTAACCACGAGATGAAGCCAAAGGGGTCCAATTTATAATTGAGGGTTCCTACCAGCCAGTAGAAGCACTTAAGGACAAATTCTAGCTATTTGGGGTGTTGCAAGGGATATATTTTCAAGTTTTACAATACTTCAATGGTTAGAAATAATTTTTCTGCATATTTCATAAAGTGTTGTCGGTTGAGTGTAATTCGACCGATAGCACTATGCGAAAAATCAATTTTGAGTTGTCGGTCAAGTTTATCCTGAATGAAACTCGACTAACTACTTAAAATTTATTTTCCTGTGTAGGGGTATCGGTCGTGTTTCTCCTGGGGAAACTCGGCTGACCCTGGCAGTTCCCAAGATCCATCAGGGGTGTCGGTCGAGTTTATCTTAGATGAAACTCGACCGACAAAAATCCATGTGAAGAATTTTGGAAAATGTCATAAAAGTGCTCAAATATTTGATTTAAGTGCTCTTAATTTTTTCTCAGCTTAATTACAAGTCATACAATCATTACAAGTGATCTACAACATGATTCTAATATATTTGAGGTCTTTTCCACAAAAGTGTACTTGCATTGATTTTGACTTTTTTTCTCCAAGTTAGGATGTGCAAGTTAGGGCATTTGGAGTGTGTCTATACCTAATTTAAAATTACTCAAGTAGAAGCATTAGACACAAATGAGTGGAATGGTTACACAAAATCAAACTAAGGGTTTATTCAAGTTAGACATTGAGTCAACATATGCACTTTTGATCTTAATGGAGGTCCTAACCATTCTTCTCTCTCAACGGTTTGCTCTAATGCACATATGTGACTTGTTTTGAATATAAATGATCGACTTTTCCCTAGATTACTAATCTATTTCTAAGTGACATCTAGACTTACCTACCTTCAAAATCAGTAGCCTTGTACTTTTCTGTGAGAGTAACATCAACCCTAAACCCCTTTTTCTATCATTTGGTCCATATGGACTTTTATGCGTATGTGACTCCCATTTTTATGATACTTTTCTGTACTTAATTCAAATAATGATAATGACACCCTCGGTGCTTCACACTATTTTAGATATCCAAACTCAATAACTTCAAGATGCCTTGAAACCTAAATGCCTAAGATTTGTCCCTCATGTGCTATGATGGTGCTTGTGACACGGTCCATCCTTTATGACCTAATGTGATATGAATGACTTGGGTTATGTTGCTTGTGCTTATGAAGATCCTAATCTCATTTCATCCCCTTTCAAACCAGGGATCATCCTAAACCTTTATAAACCCTTTATTTTGGATGATCACCTAAGTCATGTGTTGAACCTAAATGGATACCCATGTTGATCTGATGCCTAGACCTAAGGGACATCTATAATTTTAATATTTGATCCTTATGTCCTAATCTTTATGGTCTAAACCATCCTTTATGTTTGGTCCCCATGTTTGGTGGTTATATTATGAGTCTCTTGACCCTAAAATGCAAGTAAGTGACTTAAACCTTTAAAAAAACATAGATAATAAATGGAACATTTAAAGGACTTGAAACCTAGACTGCACCTTCATGATGGACCCTAAACCAGTAGAAGATCATCAAATTAACTAATAAGAAACCTTAAACATAACTTGAACAAAACCCTAAAAATGGAATTAGTTAGGGTTAATGGTGAGAATCTAATACGTGCATGTAATCTTATTCTTGATCATGTGTTGCTTGTGGCTAGATGATCAAGGATAAGTTAGATTCTGAATCTCTAAATAAAGTACAGGCTCTAAAAACTATATGATTATGATCGTTTGTTTCAATGCTTGATATGTATGCTCTCTTGTTTACTTGCTCAAATTTTTCCATGTAATATTGTAGTATTGAATTCAATGTTTTCTCTTGTTGATTTTATAAATTGAACACATAATATAGAACTTTGTTATATAATCCTTTTGAACTTGACTATATTCTCAGATAAGGACACAAGACTTGGCGTTCTACTTGAATTGTCAAGTTAAGGCACACCATGTTTATTGAACAGGATTGGCTAATAGCATTGAGTCTTAAGCACCCTCACATGCCCCTTCCAATTAAAAGTTGGTCAAAGATATTATGATACGTGATATTGTTGGTATGATTGGAGTAAATTTGATGAAAACATAGATTCTCATTTTGCTAAGTACTTAAGTTATTTATTCTTGTTCATTTACTTTTGCAACTCTTTTTAAAGTTATGTCAGACTTATATATATATATATATATATATATATATATATATATAGAGAGAGAGAGAGAGAGAGAGTCAGGCTAGAATACACTCGAGTGTATCCGGAGCAGAATACACTCAAGTAGTTTTCCATGATGCAATTTTTTTTTGAAAATCTAATCCATTGATCTTCTTAAACATCTTGTGAACAACTCATACGCAAAATTTTAGCACATTTGGATATGTATATCTCATGCTATGAAGATCGCAAAAATTATGCATTTCAAATTAGTTTCGCGCGTCGATTTGGTTGCCCTTGGATGAGTGACTTACACTCATCCAAATGGGCTCAAAATTTGTATGTAGCCTAGTTATAGTATGACGGTGAAGATCAACGGTTTACATTTTGCAAAAAATAGTCTTGATATGCAAACACACTTGAGTGTATTCGTGCGATCCGTACACTCGAGTGTATTCTAGTCTGACTCTATATATATATATATATATATATATAGAGAGAGAGAGAGAGAGAGTCAGGCTAGAATACACTCGAGTGTACGGATCGCACGAATACACTCAAGTGTGTTTGCATATCAAGACTATTTTTTGCAAAATGTAAACCGTTGATCTTCACCGTCATACTATAACTAGGCTACATACAAATTTTGAACCCATTTGGATGAGTGTAAGTCACTCATCCAAGGGCAAAAAAATCGACACGTGAAACTAATTTGAAATGCATAATTTTTGCGGTCTTCATAACATGAGCTATACATATCCAAATGTGCTCAAATTTTGCGTATGAGTTGTTCACAAGATGTTTAAGAAGATAAACGAATTAGATTTTCAAAAAAAATATTGCATCATGAAAAACTACTTGAGTGTATTCCGCTCCGGATACACTCGAGTGTATTCTAGCCTGACTCTATATATATATATATATATATATATGTGTGTGTGTGTGTGTGTGTGTGTGTGTGTGTGTGTGTGTGTGTGTGTGTTTCTTCCCTATACTCAACACCTTGTATTTTAACCCACTTGTTTCTCATATGTATTAGGTTTATAGATATCTTGGTAGAATTTGGTTGGTGAGCAAGTGTTCAAGTCGTACTTGTTGTAAGATCTTAGTTAGTGCATATTATCATACTTTTATAATTATCTCTTAAACTTATAATTAGAATCTTGTGATAAATAATATTGCTATTAATATACTTGTTGATTGTTGGGACTATGTTGGTGGTTGCATCTTTTTATTTGCTTAAGTATACTAAATGTTTATGCTTTGGCATTTGCACTTTGATGTTATCATTCTAGGGAAGGACGCTCGGATCCTTCATCCATTGAATTTTACTCATATGGAGGTTGGACTTGGGTAACAAATGGTTTCATGACATAATCCTACACTCTAATTCATAAATTATTGAAATGGAAAGTGAAATCAATTGTTATATCAATAATAAAAAGTATGAAACCCCATAAATGTTGACATTTAGTTGGGAAGTGATAGTAGATGAGATAAAGTTGAATACAACATGAGTCATATTATAGAAAATTCAAGACCACGGCCTCCCATTTCTCACCATGACTCTAATAATATAATTAATTGTGAGAAGAGGCTACACTAGAAAGGGTCCATCCCAACCTCATTTAGATAAATTTACATCGATTAAATGTCAATCTAGGGCACTATATTTTTATATCAATTGGTTGGATAAACAATAAAATTGTTTAAAATATTTGTATCTCAATTATGTCAATAATGCTATTTTATTAATCATGTTTGCATAATTTTGTATAACTACTACCCATCCTTGAGGTTCTAATTAATACTTTCATGTGATATCTATGACATTTAACTAATAAGATGTGTAGTTTTTTATTTCATTAAAAAGGTTAATCTTGCTTGTTATTCTCTTATCATATTATGATTATATACATATTTTTAATATTTTTCATACTTTAATGATTGTCTATAGAAAAATGGTCTATTATATTTTGGTCGCACCCACCTTACATTTGTAAATACACTATTGTAAGGGAACTGCATTGTTGTAGTTGTGAGTTGTAACAATATGGAATGTTGTCAGTCCTTTCATATGCTTCTTACTTTTGCCACATCTTTGTTTGAGAAGTCATACCCATCCCACACATACTCTACTACACCCTTGTCGATGGAATAGGTTGCGGAGGAGAACCATCCCCTTTTTCACCTCATTGGATGGGATGAGATGCAAAGGACTTAGGGAAAGAGGGATAGGTGTATATGACAGAGGGAAAGAGAAATGTATTGAGATCAATCTTTCTTTCTTGAAGAGGGAAAAGAAATGATGATTCCCATTGTCGATTATTCCAACTAGTAGATATGTAAAATACCAAGCTCAATCACTAATGAGGGTATTAAAACAACATCCTTCTTGTTTTGTGTCAGATAAGGCTAGAATCCCTCCTCGTACTACAAAACAGAGTATCAAAAAGGGTAGGGAGGGAACAAATTAGGAGAGAGGAGGGAAGTAAAGGGTGATAGATAAAAAACATGATGTGTCAGCTCTAATACACTTGAGTTATAGATTGATAGATAGACAGACAAATAGAAAGACAGACAGACATACAGACAGACAGACAGACAGACAGACAGACAGATAGATAGATAGATAGATAGATAGATAGATAGATAGATAGATAGATAGATAGATAGATAGATAGATAGATAGATAGATAGATAGATAGATAGATAGATAGATAGATAGATAGATAGATAGATAGATAGATAGATAGATAGATAGATAGATAGATAGATAGATAGATAGATAGATAGATAGACAGACAGACAGACAGATAGATAGATAGAGTGGAGTTATAATACATTTGAGTGATAGATAGATAGATATACAGACAGACAGATAGAAAGACAGATACATACATGCATACATACATGTCGACTATCATTTGGTTCTTCAATGGAGGAAACATGGTTCGGAAAATTAACCATGTGTTCTTGGCTCTCATTCGAAAGAGTGAGATTGTTTCTACTCCTGCTGACTATCGTCCGATCTCTTATGTAACATCCCTGACCTGGGTTATGAGTTAACCCTAGGTGTTTTGCCTAAATATGTAGTTAAATCCTTGTGATTAACTCTGAGCATGTAATTAAGCTTCTCAGAAACGTATATTTCAGTATTTGCTCCTTTTTATTTAAAGTTGTAGCATTGTTTTGATATACAGGGACCTATGTGCAATTTACCCAGTTGAAAGGGTTAACTTGCAATTTGCACATGATGAGATGTTCCTCTGATGTTGAGACATCATGAGAATCTCTTTGGCAAAGTTTGAGGGATTTCCCAAGCTAGAGCACCAAGGTGCAGCTGTGGAGGCAATCCCAGGGCTTGAAACCCTAATTTGGGGTAAAATGCAATTTACCCAAATGATGGGATGCAATTTGTAAAGAATGTCATCTAAAGTATCTTTTTAGACTTTTGCCATCATTTAGAGAAGAAATGATGAGGAATTCACCTCAATTGAGTTATCAAGTTAAGAAATAGGCTCTGTGATTGAATAATCAGGGTATATGTGCAATAACCCTTTAAGTATGAACTTTATTATTAGATTATTCTTCCTTGCCTTCTTTTCTATAACTTAAGATAAGGTTTGTCCTTAGAATAAAGAGGAAGGGAGGAGCAAGTAATAAAAGAAGGACTTAGTTGGAATTAAGGGAAACTTATGAACTAATGTTGAAAATCCTATCCCATGTATATAAGCCATCCTTCCTTTAGTTGCAAGGGAACTTAACCTTCGTTCCCTTTACTGTTTCATTTCACCAAAGACGACCAAGGACTGCCTTGGAGCTAAGGAGGACGAACAAGGGGTGCAAGGTAGGTTTAAACCCCTCTTCTTGCCTAATTCCATGGTTAGAATTCGAATTCAAGGTCATCTTCATGGCTAATTCTCGAAACCCTATCTTTCTAGCCGTCTCTTTTCATCCTTCCTTGGAGTTTTCACCTTGGCCAACCTGTGGGAACTCAAGGACGCCATTAGAGCTTGGAGCTTGAAAGCTTGGAGCTCAAGAAGCAAGCTTTAGGCGGGTTTTATAACTCTAAACATATGCTTTACTATGTGCATCTTTATATGCGAGTTAATGATAGCTCCTAGTATTTCCCTACTTTTCCCTGCTATTTTGCAAGCAAACCCGTGGGATATCTGTACTGTTCTTGAGCTAGAAGATGAAGGCGTGATTTCCAAGAAAAACCCACCGTTTTTCTTTTCCCTAAACGGTCCTAACAGTTTGCTCTCACGACCTCAAGACCGTGAGGGAGCCTCGCGGTCTCGAGACCGTGAGAGGGCTCGCGGTCTCAAGACCGATTGGCCCTGTTGACCGAGCGTGGACCATATAAGAAACCTGTTCCTAATTATATAGGCTAAATACCCTCAAAATTTGGGAGACTAACTCCAAAGGGATCGGGAGATATGACCTTTTTAAGTCACGACTTTAAATGAATTAGTTGCTGATTTTCAAACGGTCTGAAATTGCCTTTTTGGGCAAAAGGTCTCAAGACCGTGAAAGGTCGTTGACTAAGCATTGACCCCATGAGATTACTGTTCAAAATTATGTTAATTAACAACTCACCAAGTTTGATGGTCTAATTCCAAACGGGCTAAGAGTTGAAGGGTGAATACTAGGGCTAACCCTAGATAAAATCAGTACTGAAATTATGGTGACATAATTAGGGTTTTTAGGGTTGATTGACCTAAACGGTCTCAAGACCATGTGGGGTCCACCCACATGACCTCAAGACCGTGAGGACAATCACCCAAGACCATTTGAAGGTCTAGGGTTGAGTAATTTGACCAATTGATCACCCAATTGCAAATAAGTTATCAAGTTAATCAAAATTCGGATTCTGTGACCAATCGTGGTTCAACCTCTATCAAATCACCTTAGATTTTGATGAAATCTTGGGCAAACGGTCTCAAGACCATGTGGGGTCCACCCACATGACCTCAAGACCGTTTGGGCCAAGTTTGGGCCCAATTGGAGCTCAATTGAAGGGTCAACCTTGTGTTGATACACATTGTTGAGTATAGATGGGTGAACATTGATAGACCTTAATTGAATCGATTTCAATCCTAATTGGTCAACAATTGAGGGTCAATTGAATGACCATTTGGTTAAGCATAACCTTAATTAACTCAATCCATAGGTGGTCAACAGTTATTGGACCTTTTGAAGGCTTCAACATCAGTTGACATCATCGTTTGATTTGTTGAACCTTTGTTGAAGGACCTTGTGGTTGAGACCGTGAGGTGGCTCACGACCTCAGGACCGTGAGGTGGCTCACGACCTCAGGACCGTGAGGGGGCTCACGACCTCAGGACCGTGAGGTGGCTCACGACCTCAGGACCCTGAGGGGGCTCACGACCTCAAGATCGTGAGGTAGCTCACGACCTCAAGATCGTGAGGGGGCTCACGACCTCAAGACCGTGAGGTGACTCACGATCTCAAGCCCATGAGGAGGCTCACGGTCTTGGAACTAGAAAGGGGCTCATGGACTTGAAGGGTCAAAGTGAGCAATCGGTCAACACTTTCAACCGAATTCAATCGTGTGATGGTTCAATGTTGCTCAAATCAAACACTAATGATAATCTAAGATAGTAAGGAGTTATTTGATTAAGGTTTTTGACTATGATGATGATGATCAATGGGGTGAATTACCAAGATACCCCTGAAGAGTCAATTGAGTTATACCTTGCTCAATTCAAACCCTAATTACATGAGAATGATGTTTTTAGTCATAATGACTCTATATAACCTGATCTAGTCTAATGTTATCATCAACCATTAGTATGATGAAAGAGAAAGTGCTCTAGAGAGAGAGAAAGTACCCTAGAGAGAGAAAGTAACTCTAATCACTTAATGGTGATGCTTTTGGCTATGTTAGCCTATGATGACTCAACCCAACCTGTTTTAGAGTGATGTTGACATCACCTAACCTTACGATGAGAGAGAAAGTACTTCTAGAGAGAGAAAGTACCTCTAGAGAGAGAAAGTATCTCTTTTAAATGGAAACTCAATTGAAACATCCCCAATACACAGAAATGAGTATAACTAGGGTATGATCCACCTGTGTGAGATCATAGAAACCCTAATTATGATAAATGATGAACCTTTAACTAATCCAGGAGCATCAATGAAGGTGTTACTCAAACATGATGATGTTATGAGTTTAATTCACCTTGATGTGAATAGTAAACCCTAATTCAAGGGTGATGACATGTAATGTGAATAGTAAACCCTAATTCAAGGGTGATGACATGTAATGTGAATAGTAAACCCTAATTCAAGGGTAATGGCATGCCTTTGAGCAATAAACTCTATTTGAGTAGAATTAAAGATTTAACTCTTATGACAAGAGTAGGAAGTACATTCCTTATTATTATATTTCCTTTATCAGATGTATTAACCATGCAGGTTTTGATATGAAGGTAATCATATCCAGGTATGGATGTTGATGTTATATTCATTGAAGGCATGTTGTTAGCCTTATGAATAAGTAATGTAATCTGATGCCTTGCTAGTGGCATCCTATACTGATAATGGGCTGTGAGAGCCATGAATACCATCAAGGTCATGCTTTAGAGATGACTTGTGATGAGGATAATGAGAAATGATGATTGATATGAGTTAGGCCTGTTACATTTAGTATTCTTCTTTTATAGCTGCTATGCTACTGTTATTGTTTGAAGAACAATGTATGCTGTTAAAGAATACTGAATGTACCTAACTAATCAAGTATAATGTAGAGCCCTGATCATAGATCCATCATTGTCAGAAATTAAGTGATGGTGAAACAGGTTTTCCTTAGGGAACTCCTGGAGCACATACTTTTGAGTATGTGGGGTACATGGATGTGTAGAACCTTACATCCTAGTGTAGGAAAGTGATGTAGATGTGGAATCCATCCATCCTTCACTATAGTTCCATACCGTATCAGTGGTAGGTAAACATGAAACCTCCTGATGACGAAGAAAGCACAGATATCCGTATCAGTGGTAGGTAAATATGAAACCTCCTGATGACGAAGAGAGTACAGAACGCCACTGTGACTCTAGAATAGCGAAGGACCAGTTTACCCTGGTGAGCTATAATAGTAGAGGCATGAGATGTCCTACAAGTGATCCTCTTACTGACTGAGGAAGGTGAAGGTCATGAGAATCCGGCTCTCTTAATGACCTATGTATGATACTGATGCGGCTTCTCAGCGATCAGTTGGAGTATGAGTGGTAAGCCTCATCTCCACAGGGCATAATGTTGTTTGTAAAACATAATCAACCATGTAGTGTAACTTGTTAGAGATAACTCCAAGTTAGTTGATTGATGTTACATTGTTATAATGATTGATATCCTCCATATCTCCTAAATTGTAGAGATCTTGTTATAACTATAACTGTTATAGAATGCTTTGAAGGCTTTACTGTTTAGAATAATCTTTGATGTTATAATAAAGCTTCTGGCGAAGAGTTATAACTCTCGCTGGGACAATTATGTATAATTGTCTCACCCCGTAGACTTCAACTTTTTTTTAGGTGGACGTCGGAGACAAAGGAACCAGCCTACAAGTGATCAGTCTCAGCAGCAGCACCAGGGGCAGCAGTAATCTCAGGTGGAGATTTGTCCTGCCATGTGGTGTAGTTAGAGTCAGTCCTATGTGTCCTCTGTACTCTCAGGTCTTGGAGTCTTGTGTTATGTGATCTTGAGATTTTGTATCTTGATGTATATAATTACTCAAGAAGTAATTATCCTGAGATGTAAACAGTTACCTCTCTTTATGAAAGGAGTTTTTATGGATACAAGTTCTTATCTCGAAAAGTTTTAATTTCCCGTGATTTTTGTCTTCCGCTGATTACCGATTCGCTTCCGCTAAGTTTTATTCGTGTTTATGTCATGGTTTGGAGATCAGAACCCACAATTAGTGGTATCAGAGCTCCAGGTTCAGTTGAGTCTACAGAGGCATAGGACTTGGGATGTCGAGTCTACCTTTAGTACTCCTTCCTTATCTAATAGAATCTTCTGCTCCTCAGGAGAAGAAGATACATAAGAATGTCAGAACATCGCGATGAGCACGTGGCTGAGAGTAGTGCTAGTGCACCTCGAGGCGGTGCAAGAGTTCCGAGAATAGAACAACCTGCACCTAAGTCGCCAAGAGAGCCACCCCAGTTCGACCCAGCTGACATGAGTGATCCAGCTATACAGACGATGTTCGGGCAGTTTATGACTGCCATGACACATATAACCGATAGGATGCCCATTCCTGCACCTAGGGCACCTGTCCAGCCTGAAGTACAAGGTATTGGTAAGACATTCGAACGACTTCGTCGTGTCGGAGCTACCGAGTACTTCGGAACTGCCGACCCTGCAGATGCTGACTTATGGTTGACAGAGTTGGAGAAGGCTTTCAGGATTCTTATGATTCCGGAAGCTGAGAAGGTTAGACATGTTGTCTATCTTCTCAAAGGCAGTGCTGGTCACTGGTGGAACATGGAAGAGCAGAAGAGACCTGGAGTAGAGTTCTCATGGGAAGAGTTTCGTCGGGAATTTATCAATAGATATTTTCCAAAGACCTTCCTAGATGAGAAGATTTCTCAGTTTGAGAAACTAAGGCAGGGTATGATGAACATTAGTGAGTATGAAGCTAAGTTTATGGAGTTGTTGCGGTTCTGTCCGCACATGGCTTCTACGGATGAGGAAAGAATCAGAAGATTTGAAAAGGGTTTGAATTCCGATATGTCAACCCCTGTGTCTGCCTTAGAAAACAGAGAGAGATTCTCTACCTTCGTTGAGTCAGTCCGAAGGATAGAGAGATCTGTTGTTGAGAAAAGACAAACCCATAAAAGATATCCCCAGTTCCAGGGTTCTTCATCTAGGGATTCCAAGAAACCTAGATTCTCTGCACCTAACCCTCCACCACCCAGATCAAGTTTTCAAACTCAATGGACACCAAGTAGAGGTAGAGGACGGAGTCAACCGCTTCAAGGGACGCACAGTTCTGCATCAGTGTCAGTCACTGGACCACCCAGACCACAACAACAGGAGAAGAGTTGCTACAACTGTGGTAAGGTGGGAAACTTGATGAAGGATTGCCGTTCTAGGCCTGTCGGTGTGACACAACAACCTCCGAGACAGAATCAACAGGGATCTCAGAATAGACAACATCAAGGAGCAGCTCGAGGATGTGGACAAGCGTCTCAAGCTGGATCATCAGCACCACCTCAACACCAGGCAACCGCGAGGTTCTATGCTATGAACCCACCTGAGGCAGTGGTCAATCCACGGGTAGTGGCAGGTCAGATGAAACTTTTATATTCTGATATGTCTATATCCTGTAATGTATCTGTTCTGATTGATCCGGGTGCTACGCACTCTTTCATCACTCGTGAAGTGATTCGTAACTACAATGTGACTGTTAGTCATAGAGCAGATAGTTTGTTGTTAGAGACTCCATTGAGTGGGTCTGCCGTTTTGCAGGAGGTATGTTCTCCCTGCATCCTTTTCTTTTCTGACCATCGCATTCAAGTGGACCTTATACCACTTGATATGCAGGGGTTTGATATAATCCTTGGGATGGATACCTTAGAAAGGTATAGAGTTGTCTTGGATTGTGAGTCCAAGTTGGCTGTGTTTGCTGATGAAAGCAACACATGGATCTTTCAAGGTGAAAGAAAGATTCTGCCCACCTGTCTTGTGTCAGCTATGGTTGCTGATAAGCTGTTGAGGCAAGGATGTTATGCATTCTTAGCCCATGTGGTAGATGTTACCAAGGAAAGTTCCAATCCTGCTGAAGTTCCCATAGTCAGGGAATTCGAGGATGTGTTTCCTGAAGAACTTCCTGGTATACCACCACCTCGGGAAATTGATTTTGAAATCAATCTAATTCCAGATACGAAACCCATAGCTCAAACTCCGTATAGAATGGCTCCTGCCGAGATGGCAGAACTCAAGAAACAGCTTCAAGAGCTACTTGAGAGAGGTTTTATCCGACCAAGCACTTCACCTTGGGGTGCTCCGGTCTTGTTTGTTAAAAAGAAAGATGGGTCAATGCGGTTGTGCATCGACTATAGACAACTCAATAAAGTGACAATAAAGAATAAGTATCCTCTGCCGAGGATTGATGATCTCTTTGACCAGTTGTGTGGTGCAACAGTCTTTTCAAAGATAGACTTGAGGTCTGGATATCACCAACTTCGTATTAAGGATAGTGACATATCCAAGTCTGCCTTTAGGACAAGATATGGTCACTATGAGTTCACGGTTATGTCGTTTGGACTAACCAATGCACCAGCTGCATTCATGGAACTCATGAATAGAGTTTTTCGACCTTTCCTTGATCAGTGTGTTGTCGTCTTCATAGATGACATACTGATTTATAGTAAAGATGCTCAGCAGCATGAGCAGCATCTTCGCCAAGCTCTGACCTTGCTAAGAGAACATAAGCTGTACGCTAAGTTTAGCAAGTGTGAGTTCTGGCTGCCGGAAGTATCTTTTCTTGGACATGTAATATCCGCCTCGGGAATTCGTGTTGACCCTACAAAGGTAGAATCTGTTCTACAATGGGAACAACCGAAAACACTGACGGAGATTCGAAGTTTCTTGGGGTTAGCTGGCTATTATCGAAGGTTCATTAAGAACTTTAGTTCTATAGCTTTACCTTTGACCAAGTTAACCCGGAAAGATGTTCCTTTTTCTTGGAGTGATAAGTGTCAACAATCTTTCCAGCTGCTGAGGGAGAGGTTGACAAGTGCACCTGTGCTAGTGCTACCTGAGCAAGGAAAAGGGTATATAGTTTTCTGTGATGCTTCCAAAAATGGACTAGGATGTGTGTTGATGCAGGATAAACAAGTGATTTCTTTTGCTTCCCGACAGCTTAAGAAACACGAGGAGAATTATCCAACACACGATCTGGAGTTAGCAGCTGTGGTTCATGCTTTGAAGATCTGGAGACATTATCTCTACGGAGAGACATTCCAGATTTTCACAGACCACAAAAACCTTAAGTATATCTTCTCTCAGCATGAGCTCAACATGAGGCAACGTCGCTGGATGGAGTTAATCAAGGACTACGACTGTACAATTGATTACCATCCAGGTAAGGCCAATGTTGTTGCAGATGCCTTGAGTAGGAAATCAGCAACATCAACCATGAATAGAGCACAACTAAACTCTTTAGTATGCTCTAGAAGAGATATGCTTATCTCTTTAAGGCAAGACAATGTACAGTTGAAGGTGTCATTGCTAGCCGGTTTGTTAGCTGAGATGCATATTAAACCTACCCTAAGAGAGCAGATTAAAGAAGCACAGCTAGATGATGCTGCAGTTCAACATATAAGATCTGAGTATGGAAATGAGAAACAAGATGGGTTTCATGACTCAAAAGATCAAGTAGCTTGTTATAATGGAAGAATGATAGTGCCGAATGTGGACAACTTAAGGAAGTTAGTCCTGGAAGAAGCCCATTCTTCCATGTATGCTATGCATCCAGGGAGCACCAAGATGTATCGGAATTTGAAGGATCTGTATTGGTGGCCTGGGATGAAGAGGGACGTTGCAGAGTTTGTTTTGAGGTGTTCTGTGTGTCAGCAAGTTAAAGCTGAACACCAGAAGCCTGCAGGGACAATGCAACCTTTACCCATATCACAGTGGAAGTGGGACCATGTGACCATGGACTTTGTTGTTGGCCTACCCAGGACAAGCAAAGGACATGATTCCATTTGGGTAATTGTTGATAGGTTGACTAAGACAGCACATTTCTTACCTGTCAAAACAACATATTCTGCGGAAAGGTTATCAGAGTTGTATGTGCAAGAGATAGTGCGGTTGCACGGAGTTCCTGTCACAATAGTTTCGGACAGAGGTCCTCAGTTTACAAGTCGTTTTTGGGAACGGTTACACAAAGCCCTAGGTACCAAGCTAAGGTTTAGTACGGCCTTTCATCCACAGACTGATGGACAGTCGGAAAGAACCATACAAACCTTAGAAGACCTGTTGCGAGCATGTGTTCTCCAGTTTACCGGAAGTTGGGACCTACACCTAAGCTTGATAGAGTTTGCCTATAACAATAGCTATCAGCATAGTATTGATATGGCACCTTATGAATCCTTATATGGTAGACGTTGTAGATCACCCTTGTGTTGGTTTGAGACTGGTGAGCACCAGTTGTTAGGTCCTGACTTGGTACAGCAAACCACGGAAAAGATTAAAGTTATACAACATAAGATTAAGACTGCTCAGGATAGGCAGAAATCTTATGCTGACAAACGTCGTAGACCTTTAGAGTTCCAGGTTGGAGACAAAGTGTATCTTAAGGTCTCACCTTGGAAACGGGTCCTTCGTTTTGGAAGGAAGGGGAAGTTAGCTCCTAGATATATGGGGCCTTATCCAATCATTGAACGGATTGGAAAGGTAGCATATAAACTAGAGCTGCCCCCAGAATTACAGAGGTTACATACTGTGTTTCACATTTCTATGTTGAAGAAATGTCACCCAGACACCGAGTCAGTTCTACAACCTATGGAAGTAGAATTGAATGATGACATATCCTATGAAGAGGGACCAGTGTCAATCCTTGATAAACGAATTAAAAAGTTAAAGAAGAAAGATATAAGTCTTGTGAAAGTCCTCTGGAATCATCGTGGTATTGAAGAAGCCACTTGGGAGTTAGAGGATGAGATGAGAAGGAAGTATCCTGCCCTTTTCTCGTAATATGTTTTATCGATTTCGGGGACGAAATCCTTGTAAGGGGTGGATAATTTGTAACATCCCTGACCTGGGTTATGAGTTAACCCTAGGTGTTTTGCCTAAATATGTAGTTAAATCCTTGTGATTAACTCTGAGCATGTAATTAAGCTTCTCAGAAACGTATATTTCAGTATTTGCTCCTTTTTATTTAAAGTTGTAGCATTGTTTTGATATACAGGGACCTATGTGCAATTTACCCAGTTGAAAGGGTTAACTTGCAATTTGCACATGATGAGATGTTCCTCTGATGTTGAGACATCATGAGAATCTCTTTGGCAAAGTTTGAGGGATTTCCCAAGCTAGAGCACCAAGGTGCAGCTGTGGAGGCAATCCCAGGGCTTGAAACCCTAATTTGGGGTAAAATGCAATTTACCCAAATGATGGGATGCAATTTGTAAAGAATGTCATCTAAAGTATCTTTTTATACTTTTGCCATCATTTAGAGAAGAAATGATGAGGAATTCACCTCAATTGAGTTATCAAGTTAAGAAATAGGCTCTGTGATTGAATAATCAGGGTATATGTGCAATAACCCTTTAAGTATGAACTTTATTATTAGATTATTCTTCCTTGCCTTCTTTTCTATAACTTAAGATAAGGTTTGTCCTTAGAATAAAGAGGAAGGGAGGAGCAAGTAATAAAAGAAGGACTTAGTTGGAATTAAGGGAAACTTATGAACTAATGTTGAAAATCCTATCCCATGTATATAAGCCATCCTTCCTTTAGTTGCAAGGGAACTTAACCTTCGTTCCCTTTACTGTTTCATTTCACCAAAGACGACCAAGGACTGCCTTGGAGCTAAGGAGGACGAACAAGGGGTGCAAGGTAGGTTTAAACCCCTCTTCTTGCCTAATTCCATGGTTAGAATTCGAATTCAAGGTCATCTTCATGGCTAATTCTCGAAACCCTATCTTTCTAGCCGTCTCTTTTCATCCTTCCTTGGAGTTTTCACCTTGGCCAACCTGTGGGAACTCAAGGACGCCATTAGAGCTTGGAGCTTGAAAGCTTGGAGCTCAAGAAGCAAGCTTTAGGCGGGTTTTATAACTCTAAACCTATGCTTTACTATGTGCATCTTTATATGCGAGTTAATGATAGCTCCTAGTATTTCCCTACTTTTCCCTGCTATTTTGCAAGCAAACCCGTGGGATATCTGTACTGTTCTTGAGCTAGAAGATGAAGGCGTGATTTCCAAGAAAAACCCACCGTTTTTCTTTTCCCTAAACGGTCCTAACAGTTTGCTCTCACGACCTCAAGACCGTGAGGGAGCCTCGCGGTCTCGAGACCGTGAGAGGGCTCGCGGTCTCAAGACCGATTGGCCCTGTTGACCGAGCGTGGACCATATAAGAAACCTGTTCCTACTTATATAGGCTAAATACCCTCAAAATTTGGGAGACTAACTCCAAAGGAATCGGGAGATATGACCTTTTTAAGTCACGACTTTAAATGAATTAGTTGCTGATTTTCAAACGGTCTGAAATTGCCTTTTTGGGCAAAAGGTCTCAAGACCGTGAAAGGTCGTTGACTAAGCATTGACCCCATGATATTACTGTTAAAAATTATGTTAATTAACAACTCACCAAGTTTGATGGTCTAATTCCAAACGGGCTAAGAGTTGAAGGGTGAATACTAGGGCTAACCCTAGATAAAATCAGTACTGAAATTATGGTGACATAATTAGGGTTTTTAGGGTTGATTGACCTAAACGGTCTCAAGACCATGTGGGGTCCACCCACATGACCTCAAGACCGTGAGGACAATCACCCAAGACCATTTGAAGGTCTAGGGTTGAGTAATTTGACCAATTGATCACCCAATTGCAAATAAGTTATCAAGTTAATCAAAATTCGGATTCTGTGACCAATCGTGGTTCAACCTCTATCAAATCACCTTAGATTTTGATGAAATCTTGGGCAAACGGTCTCAAGACCATGTGGGGTCCACCCACATGACCTCAAGACCGTTTGGGCCAAGTTTGGGCCCAATTGGAGCTCAATTGAAGGGTCAACCTTGTGTTGATACACATTGTTGAGTATAGATGGGTGAACATTGATAGACCTTAATTGAATCGATTTCAATCCTAATTGGTCAACAATTGAGGGTCAATTGAATGACCATTTGGTTAAGCATAACCTTAATTAACTCAATCCATAGGTGGTCAACAGTTATTGGACCTTTTGAAGGCTTCAACATCAGTTGACATCATCGTTTGATTTGTTGAACCTTTGTTGAAGGACCTTGTGGTTGAGACCGTGAGGTGGCTCACGACCTCAGGACCGTGAGGTGGCTCACGACCTCAGGACCGTGAGGGGGCTCACGACCTCAGGACCGTGAGGTGGCTCACGACCTCAGGACCCTGAGGGGGCTCACGACCTCAAGATCGTGAGGTAGCTCACGACCTCAAGATCGTGAGGGGGCTCACGACCTCAAGACCGTGAGGTGACTCACGATCTCAAGCCCATGAGGAGGCTCACGGTCTTGGAACTAGAAAGGGGCTCATGGACTTGAAGGGTCAAAGTGAGCAATCGGTCAACACTTTCAACCGAATTCAATCGTGTGATGGTTCAATGTTGCTCAAATCAAACACTAATGATAATCTAAGATAGTAAGGAGTTATTTGATTAAGGTTTTTGACTATGATGATGATGATCAATGGGGTGAATTACCAAGATACCCCTGAAGAGTCAATTGAGTTATACCTTGCTCAATTCAAACCCTAATTACATGAGAATGATGTTTTTAGTCATAATGACTCTATATAACCTGATCTAGTCTAATGTTATCATCAACCATTAGTATGATGAAAGAGAAAGTGCTCTAGAGAGAGAGAAAGTACCCTAGAGAGAGAAAGTAACTCTAATCACTTAATGGTGATGCTTTTGGCTATGTTAGCCTATGATGACTCAACCCAACCTGTTTTAGAGTGATGTTGACATCACCTAACCTTACGATGAGAGAGAAAGTACTTCTAGAGAGAGAAAGTACCTCTAGAGAGAGAAAGTATCTCTTTTAAATGGAAACTCAATTGAAACATCCCCAATACACAGAAATGAGTATAACTAGGGTATGATCCACCTGTGTGAGATCATAGAAACCCTAATTATGATAAATGATGAACCTTTAACTAATCCAGGAGCATCAATGAAGGTGTTACTCAAACATGATGATGTTATGAGTTTAATTCACCTTGATGTGAATAGTAAACCCTAATTCAAGGGTGATGACATGTAATGTGAATAGTAAACCCTAATTCAAGGGTGATGACATGTAATGTGAATAGTAAACCCTAATTCAAGGGTAATGGCATGCCTTTGAGCAATAAACTCTATTTGAGTAGAATTAAAGATTTAACTCTTATGACAAGAGTAGGAAGTACATTCCTTATTATTGTATTTCCTTTATCAGATGTATTAACCATGTAGGTTTTGATATGAAGGTAATCATATCCAGGTATGGATGTTGATGTTATATTCATTGAAGGCATGTTGTTAGCCTTATGAATAAGTAATGTAATCTGATGCCTTGCCAGTGGCATCCTATACTGATAATGGGCTGTGAGAGCCATGAATACCATCAAGGTCATGCTTTAGAGATGACTTGTGATGAGGATAATGAGAAATGATGATTGATATGAGTTAGGCCTGTTACATTTAGTATTCTTCTTTTATAGCTGCTATGCTACTGTTATTGTTTGAAGAACAATGTATGCTGTTAAAGAATACTGAATGTACCTAACTAATCAAGTATAATGTAGAGCCCTGATCATAGATCCATCATTGTCAGAAATTAAGTGATGGTGAAACAGGTTTTCCTTAGGGAACTCCTGGAGCACATACTTTTGAGTATGTGGGGTACATGGATGTGTAGAACCTTACATCCTAGTGTAGGAAAGTGATGTAGATGTGGAATCCATCCATCCTTCACTATAGTTCCATACCGTATCAGTGGTAGGTAAACATGAAACCTCCTGATGACGAAGAAAGCACAGATATCCGTATCAGTGGTAGGTAAATATGAAACCTCCTGATGACGAAGAGAGTACAGAACGCCACTGTGACTCTAGAATAGCGAAGGACCAGTTTACCCTGGTGAGCTATAATAGTAGAGGCATGAGATGTCCTACAAGTGATCCTCTTACTGACTGAGGAAGGTGAAGGTCATGAGAATCCGGCTCTCTTAATGACCTATGTATGATACTGATGCGGCTTCTCAGCGATCAGTTGGAGTATGAGTGGTAAGCCTCATCTCCACAGGGCATAATGTTGTTTGTAAAACATAATCAACCATGTAGTGTAACTTGTTAGAGATAACTCCAAGTTAGTTGATTGATGTTACATTGTTATAATGATTGATATCCTCCATATCTCCTAAATTGTAGAGATCTTGTTATAACTATAACTGTTATAGAATGCTTTGAAGGCTTTACTGTTTAGAATAATCTTTGATGTTATAATAAAGCTTCTGGCGAAGAGTTATAACTCTCGCTGGGACAATTATGTATAATTGTCTCACCCCGTAGACTTCAACTTTTTTTTAGGTGGACGTCGGAGACAAAGGAACCAGCCTACAAGTGATCAGTCTCAGCAGCAGCACCAGGGGCAGCAGTAATCTCAGGTGGAGATTTGTCCTGCCATGTGGTGTAGTTAGAGTCAGTCCTATGTGTCCTCTGTACTCTCAGGTCTTGGAGTCTTGTGTTATGTGATCTTGAGATTTTGTATCTTGATGTATATAATTACTCAAGAAGTAATTATCCTGAGATGTAAACAGTTACCTCTCTTTATGAAAGGAGTTTTTATGGATACAAGTTCTTATCTCGAAAAGTTTTAATTTCCCGTGATTTTTGTCTTCCGCTGATTACCGATTCGCTTCCGCTAAGTTTTATTCGTGTTTATGTCATGGTTTGGAGATCAGAACCCACATCTTACTACTCCGCATTCTACAAAATCATAATGAAGATTATAACTCAGCGTTTGGCTACGATTCTTCCTAGGATAATATCCCCCAGCCAGGGGGCATTTTTTCGTGGAAGGAGGATTGAAGACTGCTCTTTACTGGCTGCCGAGTTTACTTTAAACTTCAATCCTAAGAGAAGCACTCCTTCAGTGTGTCTCAAACTTGATATCAAGAAGGCGTACGATTTTGTTCGTTGGGACTATCTATGGCATTGTCTTGAAGGTATGGGCTTTAGTGAGAAGTGGATTGAGCTAGTGAAATAGTGTGTACTCATTCCTTCTCTCTTCTTCTCAATGGTTCTTCTGAGGGTTTGTTCACAAACTCAAATGGCTTGCGCCAGGGTGACCCTCTGTCACTTCAACATTGTGATGGAAGGTCTAAGCAGGAAGATCAATGAGGCAGTGTCTAAGAGACTGATTAGAACGTATACCATAAGGAACACTCTGATCATGTCTTATCTGCTGTTTGCAGATGATGTTTTAATCTTTGTGGAATCCAGGCCGCGGAGCTTGATTCAGTTGAGGACAATCTTGGAGGAATTTGGGAGCTTCAGTGGCATGAGGACCAGTGATTCCAAGACCAGTGTCTTCTTCTCAAAATCTGTTATGAACAAAGAAGAGATGGTGAGTCTTCTTGGTGTTCAACTAGGAAACCTACCCACTAAGTACCTTGGTTTCCCTCTAGTTGGGGGTAATCTAAGGAGAATACATTTCCACATGTGTCTCGACAAACTGAAGGACATGATTGGGAGGTGGTCAGGAGCTAAGCTTTCTATGGCATGTCGTATTCTGCTGATAAAATCTTGTGCTATGGGGTTGATCCATTTATGGATGGCTCAAGGTGAAGTGCTGGCTTCTGTACTAAGGATAATGGAAATCATGATGAGCGATTTCATTTGGGGGAGCGCTACACACCCTGCTAGCTGGATTAAGCTTGCATTCCCTCTCGAGGAAGGTGGACTTGGGCTACAGTCTTTGCATGAGTTAGCGAATTTTTATACGATTAAAAGAATAAAGAATCTTATGGCCAAGGACTCAACCTAGTCGAAGTGGATGCATACTAGATATGGTTCGAATCTGTAGGAGAAACCCACACATCGTTGGGGGTTCTCAACCCACTGGAGAAGGATGAATGATGTTCTAGAGGTGTTCAATCTCGATGATTCAGACAAAGAGAGTTGGGAGAAGTGCAGAAGAAGAAACCCATTTGATGATAGAGCTACAAGTATCTAGATTAGATTCCATAATATGAGATGGAGCCTCACGGCATTTAGAGCCTACAAGGATTACCTGCCCATGTTGAATAAAATCAAAATGTGGTATCCTAATGTTAGCAGTGCTTGTCTTTTTTATCGATTGGGCGAGGAGGACATGGATCACCTATTTGGAACCTATAAGATATGGAGATATCTATGGGGTCACTATGCTCTGAAGATGCAACTGAACCAGTAGGCGGACTTGCCACAGGCACTTCTCACAGTTGCTCGCTTGAAAGGAGGTAACAAGATCTTAGCCATATGGTGGGTGTCGTCATGCACACACTACATTTGGACTAAGAGGAACAAAAGGAAGTTCGGTGGTCAATCCACTGATGAGTTGGTGCTCTTTGAAAAGATTGCCCATGAAATTAAGATGATGTATTCATGTTATAAGAATAGCCTAGTAATTGATAATACTAGGCTAAGAAATTGGGATCTTTTGTAAATCTCCTACATGTGGGAGATGGATTCCCTCTTAGGGTTTTATGTTGTGTAAAACTCACCTTTGTCCCCTTTGGGGTCGGAAATATATTTACCAACTTTCCGATACATGCTGACAAGGAGTGGCTCAAGTGGTCAAACACGGTGTCTTCTAACAAAGGGACCCGGGTTTGAATCTCAATTGCCGCCTTAGTTTACCACCCTCTCGGGCGTTCAGTCTCCACCACGGGTGTGGGAGATAGAGGTAGAAATCTTTCTCTCTTAATCCCATACATATACATACATACATACATACATAGAGTGTATCTACAATACACTTGAGTGTATTTATTTAGTTGTCACTCAACTTTATAAGTGTTGATATATGATCATGATTGTCCACGCCAACAAGCAAATTGGCAGAAGATAGTTTGTCATTGTTGGGCCCTCTCTCACATTTCCTATATAATAATTGATACATGCCCTTTTTCCTCTCTCCATAATTTAATTACTTCTCTCCTCACTAACAAACTTTTCTCTTGCACGTAACTTCCTCTTTGTCCAACAGATTTTTGGAACAACAAATAGCAGCATCGGATTAAAGAGAAAACAACATTATATGTCAATTCCTTACAAAGAAAAAGCTAAATCGTTAGTTGTCGAATCTGGATATTGACCTTGAGACTGATAGATCAAATTAATTTCAAGGATCCTTACTTGCATTATGGACATCTAGTTCTTCCCATTTAACTTTTTTAAATCCTTTTTCTCACTTTTTACTTGTTTCTCATCACTGGCGAACCCTTCTTTTTTATACCTGGTTGTTTGTTGGATGTAAACTTTGATTCATGCTTTGATATTCCATTCTTTTGTTTGATCAGTTGCTACTACCATTAGTGGAGATTTATTTTAATTTCAAGATATATTACATCCCACTTAGATTTTGCAAGGATATACATTGTGGATCAAAACCGATGCATATGGTCATACATGTTATTTGCAATCAGCTCAAGGGTAAGTCAGTTTTCTTACTATATTCTCATTGTAGTTTTTTAATTGTTTGTTTTTGCTTATTTAGTTGGAGTTAAGGAAGCATTGCATATATTATTGATGATATATATGATGACTTATGTGAGAAAGCAACATAAAATAAGAGAAGCGTTAAAGCAAGGACCGAAAATGGACATATCTCATATTGATCATGTTCAAATGTTGTCCTATATTGCATGTATCTTTGGAATGTGGGAAGTGTATATGTTTAAGTAAACATTGTTATACTTTGTATTCAGACTTTATAACAATTTTTGTATGGATCATATGCCTCTTATACATATTGGTGCAACCTCTACCACAAGATGAATATTATGGGTGTATATAGTTTGTTTGTTGATGAGGCGTGGCATAAGCCTTCCCAGTACAACTATTTAATAGATCTACCAAAGGGTACATGTCTATATGGTTTGAATCTATGTCGTTGAACTAACAACTAGTTTACATAACACTAATATGAATGAAGCGTGAGTATATTTTCTAATGAACTTGTGATGTCACCTATCATCATTTTACTAATCCCCATCTCATATAAGTTGTATTAGGTTGTGTTTGTTACATGGTGAATCATGGTGATAGGGAATGATGGTGAAACAAAAATGTTATTTGTTTGCCATGGTGATAGTGAATTCATGGTGAATTTTGATCTATTTTTGTCTCCATAAAAAAGCATGGTGAATCATGGTGAAAGAAGTTTCTTTCAAGACTCCACTACTTATTTATACAAATGTGCAAAAAATTCTAATAAATATGATTCTTACTTGTGTAGGGTGTTTTTTATTAAAAAATATCCTCCCCATCACTATAACTATGTAACAAACAATATTTTTTAAGTTTTTCACCATCACCATTCCTATCACCATGCACATGTTACCAAAAAAACATATTTTAATAATTTCCCTATCACCATCACCATCCCTATCACCATCATTGTTCCCATCCCCATCACCATCAATTTTATCACCATATACCAAACACAGCCTTAGTGATCACCTATAAAGTTTATTTAGATACTTGTAAGTGTATGTCTGTTATACTGATATTACAAAAAACTTAATGTGGATGAACCTTTTGTGAGAAGTTGTACTAAAAAGGTTGCATCATCAATCTGGGTGAGCATAGATTACCAAAAATAAAAAAATGATTTGGAAAATTTCACTCTTTTTAAGGTAATCAGGAGGGAGAATAGCCAATAGCATATGTCAAAGACTTTTTGTCCCTACTTGTAGTGCCTAAAGAAGATCCGTTGTGATTTAATCCCACAACATGTGCTTCACATGCAATAAGCTTAACCAGTTGAGCTAGTTGTCAAGGACTATAGATTACCAATAATAGAAGACTAACGATGGCCAAGATCAAATTTTCATTATGATATTCACAATAAGATGTGCATGATAGTTTGAAATATCCAGCCAACTTATATCATAAAAAGTACAAGTAGGTACTATTGCTCCACGGTAAAAATGTATTACAACTTCACGTTCACATTCATATTTCTAGAAAAAGTGATGTTAAATGGTCAATCTTTTTTTCAACAAGCTTTAGATCACTAGTGGTACAAGCAGGAACCTAAAGCAGACTAATTTATCTAGATGCCACTCACTTCATGAAATAAACAAGCCCTAACCACCCTATTAGTTTTTCTGATACTGCTTCATAACGACCACCATAGACAATGGAAATGAGAAATAACAAACTCATGAGTACTGGTTTTGCTTCTTCTTCTTTTGTGCAGCGTTGGTACAAGCTACTCATTGGTGTTGGTTTTCTTGTAGATCCGATGTAGGTGTTCATTCCAAATATTTGCTAAAGAACACGAAGTTTCGGTGAAACTGAAAGAGTTTGATGCGGGGAGGAGGGGTAGGTGGGGGAGGGGGAAAGAAAAAAAGAACGTGAATCGATAGAGGAAAGATGAAAGATGGATCCCAGTATTGATGGACTTTTTCCTTGCCAGTTTACTCATTTGCATCGATATTCCATCTCAAGAATCAAACGGTTGTAAAGTTGAGTGTATAGATGACCAAATACACTCGAGTGTATTGTAACTTCATTCTCTCTCTGTCTATCTAACAATACCATGAGAAACATCTGATGGTAAAAGCATGAGAGGCATTTTAATAACTATAAATTAATATATATTTTTTAAAATCCAATTGTAAAGATAGAAAGATCATCAACTCATTACCTTCCCACAAAAAACCATTGCAATCAGATACTTTTGACCTAATCGTATGTATAATATATAATTTTTGTATCCAACAGTCAGCCTAAAATTTTCTATAGAACGTTCAAAAAATTTATATTATTGTGAATGCTATACAAATCCGATGGTGATAAAATTTTATAGGAAGGTAAATATTAACGTGTATTTTAATCCATATGGTTGGATTATGAAAACTTGGTCACCGTAAAGAAATTATTCAAATGCCTCTCATGATCTCATCATGATTTGTTTCTCGTTGTTCTTACTCACTCTCTCTCCCTTCCCCTCTCTCTTTCTCTTCCTCTCTCTCTCTCTATATATATAGGACAACATCTAGTGAGAAAGACATCTTGGTGAGAGCATTAGAGGAATTTGAGTAACTCTCCACAGAGGTCAAATTTTCACAATTCAACTGTATCGATTAAAAGTATACCTTAATGTGTGCCTTTCTACAATATTTCAGCATCGTCCAATTTTCTATAGCATTCATAATAAAAGAAAATATTTCAACACTGTATATTGAATTTCGGGTTGACCATTGGATGTAAAAAATGTATACTATATATATGAACATATAAATAATATCTGATTAGAATGATTTTCTATGAGAAGATAAATGAATTGATACTCTTTCCATCTATATGGTTTGATTTTAAGAAACAACTATAAATTTTTAGATATTCAAATGCATCTCATGCTCTAAGAACAGGATGTTTCTCACTGGAATGACGCTACATCCATATATATATATATATATATATATATATATATATATATATATATATATATATATATATATATGTGTGTGTGTGTGTGTGTGTGTGTGTGTGTGTGTGTGTGTGTGTGTGTGTGTGTGTGTGTGTGTGTGTGTGTGTGTGTGTGTGTGTGTGTGTGTGTGTGTGTGTGTGTGTGTGTCAAAATCAGGTAAATATATTCCGACATCCTTCTAAAAATATAGGAGGTCAAGAGTTACATGTAGGCCCAAAGCCATACACCCAAAAAATAGAGCAACAACTCACTCTTCTATCTAATGTGTAACTTACGTTTAACACATTTAATTTTTTTTACAGTAATTCTCCTTGCCTTATTGGTTGTACCTCTATGTTTACATGTGTTCCTTTCCTCCCAAATATGTTAGTATAGAGTAGAAAACAAGATCCTCTTTGTGTTGCTTTGTCCTTATCTTGGCAACATACTTCTCGGTTCCTCTTTCAGATGTAGATGCAATCTAAAATCTTCACACATTGACTTCCAAACATCTTTTGTAAAATCGCAGCAGGCTACTAGGTGGTTATGAGATTCATCCTCCTTTTATAGAAAAAAATAGCAACAACTTCATGATTCCATCCATATATTTTATCCAATGTGGCTAGAGCATTGTGTAGAATTTTATAGACACACATACTCCATTTTAGTACATGTATTCTGATCCATACCTTCTCCATGTGTTTGTCTTTTGTAGCTCTTGATCTTGTTACTTTCCAAAGGTTTATCTTCATGTCTTTAAGTCTCCATACACACCCCATATAGGGGACAAAAAGGTATCTAACATGTTGTCACATCTCTGTCATGACGCTGATAGTGTGTGAGTACCCTTCTCTTATTTGTGGTATAAAATTCAGCCCTCTTAGATATCTTTTTCTCATCCATTTCCCCCAAGTTGAGGAGCCCTCCTGGTAGATAATGATCCTTCTCATTGTCCCCCACTTTACTATATCCCTCAGTGATTTCAAGTCCAGTCCTCCTTCATCTTTGGGAAGAGCCATACTTGCATATCTCATCGGGTGGTACACACTTGCCCAAAGAAAGTTTGCCATCTTCATCTTATCCAGAACCAGACAGGGGATCTCTCCATGTTGCACCTAGAAAGTGAGAAGTCCCTCTACAGATGCCTTCAGAAGAGTATCTCTCCCTGCCATGGATGTTTTCTGGGATGGACATTTATTGATCATTTCCTCTAGCCTGTCCATGCAGTCAGCAAAGTGTTTGACTTGTAGATTGCCTCCATCTAATGGGAAATCCAAGTATTTAGTAGGAAACATTCCATCTCAACACCCATTTCCCCCTTCAGTCTATCCTCTATTTGATTAAATTTTTTGGACAGAAAGAGGTGGGTCTTGTTTGCATTTACACACAATCCCGTCTGCTTGCCAAAATCACTGAGAAGTAGTTGTAAGTTCACCAATGTATTTTGTTTGGCTTCAACAAAGACTAGCACATCATCTGCAAATGTTAAGTGTGTCAACACTTTGGTACCATGCACTATATATGGCTTTATCTCCTTCTTTCTTTATGCATCATGCATCTTCTGTGTGATGTACTCCATAACAATAACAAAGAGGAGAGGAGAGAGTGTGTCACCCTAGTGTAGTCCATTTTCACCTTTTAACATTCATGTAGAAGTGCCATTGACCAGTATAGAAAAACTTGTTATTCCCACACATTGTTTCATCCAGCCAATACATTGTATGTTGAATTCCATCTGCTCCATGATCCACCATAACTTGTCCCATCTGACACTATCATAAGTTTTGGATCTGTCCAGCTTCAAGCAAGCTATTCTGCTACCTCTCATCACATTGTAGTCCTAAAAAAACTCTCCTATCAACAACGCACAATCACTAATGCCCGTTCCTATCACAAAGGCTCTTTGATTTTCAGAAATGAGGTAGGGAAGTACTTTCTTCAATCTAACGACAAGGATCTTTGCAATGATTTTCGAATGCACTGAACAACAAGCAATAGGTCTGAAATCAGCAAGTGATGTTATCACTTTCTTCTTGGGAATGAGCGCCAGAAAGGAATGATTCACCTGTCTAACCATAGTGCCCCTTTTAAGAACCAACTAACATATGCAACTAGATCCTCCTTGATAATATCCCATGTCTTTTTATAGAAAAACGCATTGAAACCGTCAGATCTCGGGGACCTATTACTACCAATACTCCAAATTACTTCTTGTACTTCCTATTCAATTGTCTCCCTCGTAAGAATATTGTTATGAGTACTTGTGAGTTTGGACTCCCACATCATCTCCTCCTCATATAGCTCATCAGCAAATTCCCTTGTTATATAGAGAAGGATAGAACTTTATGGCTTTTTCCTCTAAGTCTTCATGTTTGTTGACAACATTGCCATCTTTATCAATAAGTTCTGAGATTATGTTATTAGCCTCTCTCCTTTTGACTATCGTGTGATAGAGTGTAGTATTTCTATCACCATCCTCCATCCACTTGTCTCTGCTTCTCTGACAATAGAATTTTTTCTCTGCCTTTTTAAGGTTCTCCAACATCATCTTCAACTCATCATATTTCTTTATTAGTCCTTCATTGAGTGGGTCCTGTAGAAGCTTTTCTGTAACATCCCTGACCTGGGTTATGAGTTAACCCTAGGTGTTTTGCCTAAATATGTAATTAAATCTTTGTGATTAACTCTGAGCATGTAATTAAGTTCTCAGAAACATATATCTCAGTATTTGCTCCTTTTTATTTAAAGTAGTAGCATTGTTTTGATATACAGGGACCTATGTGCAATTTACTTAGTTAAAAGGGTTAGCTTGCAATTTGCACATGATGAGATGTTCCTCTGATGTTGAGACATCATGAGAATCTCTTTGGCAAAGTTTGAGGGATTTCCCAAGCTAGAGCACCAAGGTGTAGCTGTGGAAGCAATCCCAGGGCTTGAAACCCTAATTTGGGGTAAAATGCAATTTACCCAAATTAAGGGATACAAATTGTAAAATATGTCATCTAATGTATCTTTTTAGACTCTTGCCATCATTTAGAGAAGAAATGATGAGGAATTCACCTCAATTGAGTTATCAAGTTAAGAAATAGGCTTTGTGATTGAATAATCAGGGTATATGTGCAATATCCCTTTAAGTATGAACTTTATTATTAGATTGTTCTTCCTTGCCTTCTTTTCTATAACTTAAGATAAGGTTCGTCCTTAGAATAAAGAGGAAGGGACGATCAAGTAAATAAGGAGGGACCTAGTTGGAATTATGGACAACTTATGTACTAATATTGAAAATCCTACCCCATGTATATAAGCTCTCCTTCCCTTAGTTGCAAGGGAACTTACTCTTCGTTCCCTTACTGTTTCATTTCACCAAAGACGATCAAGGACTGCCTTGGAGCTAAGGAGGACGAACAAGGGGTGCAAGGTAGGTTTAAACCCCTCTTCTTGCCTAATTCCATGGTTAGAATTCGAATTCAAGGTCAGCTTCATGGCTAATTCTCGAAACCCTATCTTTCTAGCCGTCTCTTTTCATCCTTCCTTGGAGTTTTCACCTTGGCCAACCTGTGGGAACTCAAGGACGCCATTAGAGCTTGGAGCTTGAAAGCTTGGAGCTCAAGAAGCAAGCTTTAGGTGGGTTTTATAACTCTAAACCCATGCTTTACTATATGCATCCTTTATATGCGGTTAGATGATAGTCCTTCATGTTCCTTACTGTTCTTTGCTATTTTACAAGCAAACCCATGGGATATTCGTACTTTTCTTGATCTAGGAGATGAAGGCGTGATTTCCAAGAAAAACCCACCGCTTTTCTTTTCCTTAAACGGTCCTAACAGTTTGCTCTCTCGGACTCAAGAACGCGAGGTGAGCAAACGGTCTCGAGACCGCGACAGGGAAAACGGTCTCAAGACCGTTTGGCCCTGTTGACCGAGCGTGGACCGTATAAGAACTCTGTTCCTAATTATATAGGCTAATTACCCTCAAAATTTGGGAGACTAACTCCAAAGGAATCGGGAGATATGACCTTTTTAAGTCACAACTTTAAATGAATTAATTGCTGATTTTCAAACGGTCTGAAATTGCCTTTTTGGGAAAACGGTCTCAAGACCGTGTAAGGTCGTTGACTAAGCTTTGACCGTATGAGATTACTGTTAAAAATTATGTTAATGAACAACTCACCAAGTTTGATGGTCTAATTCCAAACGGGCTAAGAGTTGAAGGGTGATTACTAGGGATAACCCTAGGTGAAATCAGTACTGAAATTATGGTGACCTAATTAGGGTTTTTAGGGTTGATTGACCTAAACGGTCTCAAGACCGTTTGGGGGTCACCAAACGGTCTCAAGACCGCGAGGGCAATCAACCAAGACCGTTTGGAGGTCTGGGGTCAAGATTTTTTGACCAATTGAAGGTACTTTTACACCAATTCACATTGCAATTAAATATTGATATAATCATCAACTCAATTTGTTCAACCTTGATGAATTTCCACTAGAATCCAAAAATTGGATGGGCAAACGGTCTCAAGACCGTTTGGAACTCATCCAAACGGTCTCAAGACCGAGAGAACAATCACCCAAGACCGTTTGAAGGTCTAGGGTTGAGTAATTTGACCAATTGAGGACCCAATTGCAAATAAGTTATCAATTGATTAAAATACTGATTTAGCGACCCAATCATGGTTCAATCTCTATCAAATCACCTTAGATTTTAATGAAATATTGGGCAAACGGTCTCAAGACCATGTGGGGTCCACCCACATGATCTCAAGACCGTTTGGGCCAAGTTTGGGCCCAATTGGAGCTCAATTGAAGGGTTCAACCTTGTGTTGATGCACATTGTTGAGTGTTGATGGGTGAACATTGATAGACCCTAATTAAATCGATTTCAATCCTACTTGGTCAACAATTGAGGGTCAATTGGTTGACCAATTGGTCAAGCATAATCTTGATTAACCCAATCCATAGGTGGTCAACATAGATTGGACCTTTTGAAGGCTTCAACATCGTTTGACATTATTGGTTGCACCTTTGAGCCTTGTTGAAGGACCAAGCGGCTGAGACCATGAGAGCCTCGCGGTCTCAAGACCGTGAGAGGGCTCGCGGTCTCAAGACCGTGAGGGGGCTCATGGTCTCAAGACCGAGAGGAGGCTCGCGGTCTCAAGACCACAAAGGGCCTCACGGTCCTAAGGTCAAACTAGCTAAACGGTCAACACCTCTTCGCGGACTCAACATCAAATTGATCTTCGCGGTCTCAACATTAACTTGAACCAATGGAAGGCTTCGCGGTCTTGAACCCCTTGAAGAGGCTCGCGGTCTTGAAGCCTAAGGGGGCTCGCTGTCTTGGAGTTAGAAGGAGGCTCGCGGTCTTGGAAAGTCAAAGTGGGCAAACGGTCAACACTTTCAACCGATTTCAACTCAATTGATGATTAATGATTGAAATCAATCAATGTGATTCCAAGTTGACTTCTTTCAATCAATTCATAATATAAATGGTCCAATGTTGCCCAAATCAAACCCTAATGATAATCTAGGATAGTAAGGGGTTATTTGACTAAGGTTTTTGACCATAATGATGATCAATGGGGTAAATTACCAAAATACCCCTGAAGGGTCAATTGAGTTATACCTTGCTCAATTCAAACTCTAATTACATGAGAATGATGTTTTTAGTCATAATGACTCTATCCAACTTGATCTAGTCTAATGTTATCATCCACCATTAGTATGATGAAAGAGAGAGTACTTCTAGAGAGAGAAAGTACCCTAGAGAGAGAAAGTAACTCTAACCACATAATGGTGATGTTTTTGGCTATGTTAGCCTATGATGACTCAATCCAACCTGTTTTAGAGTGATGTTGACATCACCTAACCTTATGATGAGAGAGAAAGTACTTTTAGAGAGAGAAAGTACTTCTAGAGAGAGAAAGTACCCTTTTTAAGTAGAAACTCAACTAAAGCATCTCCAATGCACAGGAATGAGCATAATTAGGGTATGATCCACCTGTGTGAGATCATAGAAACCCTAATTATGATAAATGATGAACCTTTAACTAATCCAAGAGCATCAATGAAGATGTTACTCATACATGATGATGTTATGAGTTTAATTCACCTTGATGTGAATAGTAAACCCTAATTCAAGGGTGATGACATGTAATGTGAATAGTAAACCCTAATTCAAGGGTAATGGCATGTTTCTGAGTATTAAACTCTATTTGATTTGAATTAAAGATTTAACTCTTATCACAAGAGTAGGAAGTACATTCCTTATTGTTGTATTATCTTTATCAGATGTATTAACCATGCAGGTTCTGATATGAAGGTAATCATATCCAGGTATGGATGTTGATGTTATATTCATTAAAGGCATGCTGTTAGCCTTATGAATAAGTAAAGTAATCTGATGCCTTGCCAGTGGCATCCTATGCTGATAATGGGCTATGAGAACCATGAATACCATCAAGGTCATGCCTTAGAGATGACTTGTGATGAGGATAATGAGAAATAATGATTGATATGAGTTAGGCCTGTTACATTTAGTATTCTTCTTTTATAGCTGCTATGCTATTGTTATTGTTTGCAGAACAATGTATGTTGTTAAAGAATACTGAATGTACCTAACTAATCAAGTATAATGTAGAGCCCTGATCATAGATCCATCATTGTCAGAAATTAAGTGATGGTGAAACAGATTTTCCTTGGGGAACTCCTGGAGCACATACTTTTGAGTATGTGGGGTACATGGATGTGTAGAACCTTACATCCTAGTGTAGGAAAGTGATGTAGATGTGGAATCCATCCATCCTTCACTATAGTTCCATACCGTATCAGTGGTAGGTAAACATGAAACCTCCTGATGACGAAGAAAGCACAGATATCCGTATCAGTGGTAGGTAAATATGAAACCTCCTGATGACGAAGAGAGTACAGAATGCCACTGTGACTCTAGAATAGCGAAGGACCAGTTTACCCTGGTAAGCTATAGTAGTAGAGACACGAGATGTCCTACAAGTGATCCTCGTACTGACTGAGGAAGGTGAAGGTCATGAGAATCCGGCTCTCTTAATGACCTATGTATGATACTGATGCGGCTTCTCAGCGATCAGTTGGAGTATGAGTGGTAAGCCTCATCTCCACAGGGCATAATGTTGTTTGTAAAACATAATCAACCATGTAGTATAACTTGTTAGAGATGACTCCAAGTTAGTTGATTGATGTTACATTGCAATAATGTTGATATTCTTCATATCTCCTAAATTGTAGAGATCTTGTTATACCTGCAACTGTTATAGAATGCTTTGAAGGCTTTACTGTTTAAAATAATCTTTGATGTTATAATAAAGCTTCTGGCGAAGAGTTATAACTCTCGCTGGGACAATTATGTATAATTGTCTCACCCCGTAGGCTTCAACTTTTTAGGTGGACGTCGGAGACGAAGGAACCAACCTACAGGTGACCAGTCTCAGCAGCAGCAGCACCAGGGGCAGCAGTAATCTCAGGTGGAGATTTGTCCAGCCATGTGGTGTAGTTAGAGTCAGTCCTATGTGTCCTCTGTACTCTCAGGTCTTGGAGTCTTTTGTTTAGTGATCTTGAGATTTTGTATCTTGATGTATATAATTACTCAAGAAGTAATTATCCTGAGATGTAAACAGTTTATCTATCTTTATGAAAGAAGCTTTTATGGATTCAAGCTCTTGTCACGAAAAGTTTTAATTTCCCGTGATTTTGTCTTCCGCTGATTACCGATTCGCTTCCGCTAAGTTTTAATCGTGTTTATGTCATGGTTTGGAGATCAGAGCCCACAACTAGTGGTATCAGAGCTCCAGGTTCAGTTGAGTCTACAGAGGCATAGGACTTAGGATGTCGAGTCTACCTTTAGTACTCCTTCCTCATCTAATAGAATCTTCTGCTCCTCAGGAGAAGAAGATACATAAGAATGTTAGAACATCATGATGAGCACGTGGCAGAGAGTAGTGCTAGTGCACCTCGAGGCGGTGCAAGAGTTCCGAGAATAGAACAACCTGCACCTGAGTCGCCAAGAGAGCCACCCCAGTTCGACCCAGCTGACATGAGTGATCCAGCTGTACAGACGATGTTCGGGCAGTTCATGACTACCATGACACATATAACTGATAGGATGCCCATTCCTACACCTAGGGCACCTGTCCAGCCTGAAGCACAAGGTATCGGTAAGACATTCGAACGACTTCGTCGTGTCGGAGCTACCGAGTACTTCGGAACTGCCGACCCTGCAGATGCTGACTTATGGTTGACAGAGTTGGAGAAGGCTTTCAGGATTCTTATGATTCCGGAAGCTGAGAAGGTTAGACATGCTGTCTATCT
This sequence comes from Alisma plantago-aquatica, assembly GCA_963693085.1. Classification (NCBI taxonomy): domain Eukaryota; kingdom Viridiplantae; phylum Streptophyta; class Magnoliopsida; order Alismatales; family Alismataceae; genus Alisma; species Alisma plantago-aquatica. The sequence continues at coordinate 49,217,808 of OY856415.1, read as the reverse complement.
TCTCAAAGGCAGTGTTGGTCACTGGTGGAACATGGAAGAGCAGAAGAGACCTGGATTAGAGTTCTCATGGGAAGAGTTTCGTCGGGAATTTATCAATAGATATTTTCCAAAGACCTTCCTAGATGAGAAGATCTCTCAGTTTGAAAAACTAAGGCAGGGTATGATGAACATTAGTGAATATGAAGCTAATTTCATGGAGTTGTTGCGGTTCTGTCCGCACATGGCTGCTACGGATGAGGAAAGAATCAGAAGATTCGAAAAGGGTTTGAATTCTGATATGTCAACCCCCGTGTCTGCCTTAGAAAATAGAGAGAGATTCTCTACCTTCGTTGAGTCAGTCCGAAGGATAGAGAGATCTGTAGTTGAGAAAAGACAAACCCATAAAAGATATCCACAGTTCCAGGGTTCTTCATCTAGGGATTCCAAGAAACCTAGATTCTCTGCACCTAACCCCCCACCACCCAGATCGAGTTTTCAAACTCAATGGACACCAAGCAGAGGTAGAGGACAGAGTCAACCACTTCAAGGGACGCACAGTTCTGCATCAGTGTCAGTTACTGGACCACCCAAACCACAACAACAGGAGAGGAGTTGCTACAACTGTGGTAAGGTGGGACACTTGATGAAGGATTGCCGTTCTAGGCCTGTCGATGTGACACAACAACCCCCGAGACAGAATCAATAGGGATCTCAGAATAGACAACATCAAGGAGCAGCTCGAGGACGTGGACAAGCGTCTCAAGCTGGATCATCAGCACCACCCCAACACCAGGCGACTGCGAGGTTCTATGCTATGAACCCACCTGAGGCAGTGGTCAATCCACGGGTAGTGGCAGGTCAGATGAAACTTTTATATTCGGATATGTCTACATCCTGTATTGTATCCGTTCTGATTGATCCGGGTGCTACGCACTCTTTCATCACTCGTGAAGTGATTCGTAACTGCAATGTGACTGTTAGTCATAGAGCAGATAGTTTGTTGTTAGAGACTCCGTTGAGTGGGTCTACCATTTTGCAGGAGGTATGTTCTCCCTGCATCCTTTTCTTTTCTGACCATCGCATTCAAGTGGATCTTATACCACTTGATATGCAGGGATTTGATATAATCCTCGGGATGGATACCTTAGAAAGGTATAGAGTTGTCTTGGATTGTGAGTCCAAGTTGGCTGTGTTTGCTGATGAAAGCAACACATGGATCTTTCAAGGTGAAAGAAAGATTCTGCCCACCTGTCTTGTGTCAGCTATGGTTGCTGATAAGCTGTTGAGGCAAGGATGTTATGCATTCTTAGCCCATGTGGTAGATGTTACCAAGGAAAGTTCCAATCCTGCTGAAGTTCCCATAGTCAGGGGATTCGAGGATGTGTTTCCTGAAGAACTTCCTGGTATACCACCACCTCGGGAGATTGATTTTGAAATCAATCTGATCCCAGATACGAAACCCATAGCTCAAACTCCGTATAGGATGGCGCCTGCCGAGATGGCAGAATTCAAGAAACAGCTTCAAGAGTTACTTGAGAGAGGTTTTATCCGACCGAGTACTTCACCTTGGGGTGCTCCGGTCTTGTTTGTTAAAAAGAAAGATGGGTCAATGCGGTTATGCATCGACTACAGACAACTCAATAAAGTGACAACAAAGAATAAGTATCCTCTGCCGAGGATTGATGATCTCTTTAACCAGTTGCGTGGTGCAACAGTCTTTTCAAAGATAGACTTGAGGTCTGGATATCATCAACTCCGTATTAAGGATAGTGACATATCCAAGTCTGCCTTTAGGACAAGATATGGTCACTATGAGTTCACGGTTATGTCGTTTGGACTAACCAATGCACCAGCTGCATTCATGGAACTCATGAATAGAGTTTTTCGATCTTTCCTTGATCAGTGTGTTGTCATCTTCATAGATGACATACTGATTTATAGTAAGGATGCCCAGCAGCATGAGCAACATCTTCGCCAAGTTTTGACCTTGCTAAGAGAACATAAGCTGTATGCCAAGTTTAGCAAGTGTGAGTTCTGGCTGCCGGAGGTATCTTTTCTTGGACATGTAATATCCGCCTCGGGAATTCGTGTTGACCCTACAAAGGTAGAATCTGTTCTACAATGGGAACAACCGAAGACACCGACGGAGATTCAAAGTTTCTTGGGGTTAGCTGGCTATTATCGAAGGTTCATTAAGAACTTTAGTTCTATAGCTTTACCTTTGACCAAGTTAACCCGGAAAGATGTTCCTTTTTCTTGGAGTGATAAGTGTCAACAATCTTTCCAGTTGCTGAAGGAGAGGTTGACAAGTGCACCTGTATTAGTGCTACCTGAACAAGGAAAAGGATATGTAGTTTTCTGTGATGCTTCCAAGAATGGACTTGGATGTGTGTTGATGCAGGATAAACAAGTGATTTCTTTTGCTTCCCGACAGCTTAAGAAACACGAGGAGAATTATCCAACACACGATCTGGAGTTAGCAGCTGTGGTTCATGCTTTGAAGATCTGGAGACATTATCACTACGGAGAGACATTCCAGATTTTCACAAACCACAAAAACCTTAAATATATCTTCTCTCAGCATGAGCTCAACATGAGGCAACGTCACTGGATGGAGTTAATCAAGGACTACGACTGTACAATTGATTACCATCCAGGTAAGGCCAATGTTGTTGCAGATGCCTTGAGTAGGAAATCAGCAACATCAACCATGAATAGAGCACAACTAAACTCTTTAGTATGCTCTAGGAGAGATATGCTTATCTCTTTAAGGCAAGACAATGTACAGTTGAAGGTGTCATTGCTAGCCGGTTTGTTAGCTGAGATGCATATTAAACCTACCCTAAGAGAGCAGATTAAAGAAGCACAGCTAGGTGATGCTGCAGTTCCACATATAAGATCTGAGTATGGAAATGAGAAGCAAGATGGTTTTCATGGCTCAAAAGATCAAGTAGCTTGTTATAATGGAAGAATGATAGTGTCGGATGTGGACAACTTGAGGAAGTTAGTCCTGGAAGAATCCCATTCTTCCATGTATGCTATGCATCCAGGGAGCACCAAGATGTATCGGAATTTGAAGGATCTGTATTGGTGGCCTGGGATGAAGAAGGACGTTGCAGAGTTTGTTCTGAGGTGTCATGTGTGTCAGCAAGTTAAAGCTGAACACCAAAAGCCTGCAGGGACAATGCAACCTTTACCCATATCACAGTGGAAGTGGGACCATGTGACCATGGACTTTGTTGTTGGCCTACCCAGGACAAGCAAAGGACATGATTCTATTTGGGTAATTGTTGATAGGTTGACTAAGACAGCATATTTCTTACCTGTCAAAACAACCTATTCTGCTGAAAGGTTATCAGAGTTGTATGTTCAAGAGATAGTGTGTTTGCACGGAGTTCCTGTCACAATAGTTTCTGACAAAGGTCCTCAGTTTACCAGTCATTTTTGGGAACAGTTGCACAGTGCCTTAGGCACTAAGCTGAAGTTTAGTACGGCCTTTCATCCACAGACTGATGGACAGTCGGAAAGGACCATACAAACCTTAGAAGACCTGTTGCGAGCATGTGTTCTCCAGTTCACCGGAAGTTGGGATCTACACCTAAGCCTGATAGAGTTTGCCTATAACAATAGTTACCAGCATAGTATTGATATGGCACCTTATGAAGCCTTATATGGTAGACGTTGTAGATCACCCTTGTGTTGGTTTGAGACTGGTGAGCACCAGTTGTTAGGTCCTGACCTGGTGCAGCAAACCACAGAAAAGATTAAAGTAATACAACATAAGATTAAGACTGCTCAGGATAGGCAGAAATCTTATACTGACAAACGTCGTAGACCCTTAGAGTTCCAGGTTGGAGACAAAGTGTATCTCAAGGTCTCACCTTGGAAAGGGGTCCTTCGTTTTGGAAGGAAAGGAAAGTTAGCTCCTAGATATATGGGGCCTTATCCAATCATTGAACGGATTGGAAAGGTAGCATATAAACTAGAGCTTCCCCCAGAATTACAGAGGTTGCATCTTGTGTTTCACATTTCTATGTTGAAGAAATGTCACCCAGACACCGAGTCAGTTCTACAACCTATGGAGGTAGAATTGAATGATGACATATCCTATGAGGAGGGACCAGTGTCAATCCTTGATAAACGAATTAAAAAGTTAAAGAAGAAATATATAAGTCTTGTGAAAGTCCTCTGGAACCATCGTGGTATTGAAGAAGCCACTTGGGAGTTAGAGGATGAGATGAGAAGGAAGTATCCTACCCTTTTCTCTTAGTATGTTTTATCGATTTCGGGGACGAAATCCTTGTAAGGGGTGGATAAATTGTAACATCCCTGACCTGGGTTATGAGTTAACCCTAGGTGTTTTGCCTAAATATGTAATTAAATCTTTGTGATTAACTCTGAGCATGTAATTAAGTTCTCAGAAACATATATCTCAGTATTTGCTCCTTTTTATTTAAAGTAGTAGCATTGTTTTGATATACAGGGACCTATGTGCAATTTACCCAGTTAAAAGGGTTAGCTTGCAATTTGCACATGATGAGATGTTCCTCTGATGTTGAGACATCATGAGAATCTCTTTGGCAAAGTTTGAGGGATTTCCCAAGCTAGAGCACCAAGGTGCAGCTGTGGAAGCAATCCCAGGGCTTGAAACCCTAATTTGGGGTAAAATGCAATTTACCCAAATTAAGGGATACAAATTGTAAAATATGTCATCTAATGTATCTTTTTAGACTCTTGCCATCATTTAGAGAAGAAATGATGAGGAATTCACCTCAATTGAGTTATCAAGTTAAGAAATAGGCTTTGTGATTGAATAATCAGGGTATATGTGCAATATCCCTTTAAGTATGAACTTTATTATTAGATTGTTCTTCCTTGCCTTCTTTTCTATAACTTAAGATAATGTTAGTCCTTAGAATAAAGAGGAAGGGACGATCAAGTAAAGAAGGAGGGACCTAGTTGGAATTATGGACAACTTATGTACTAATATTGAAAATCTTACCCCATGTATATAAGCTCTCCTTCCCTTAGTTGCAAGGGAACTTACTCTTCGTTCCCTTACTGTTTCATTTCACCAAAGACGATCAAGGACTTCCTTGGAGCTAAGGAGGACGAACAAGGGGTGCAAGGTAGGTTTAAACCCCTCTTCTTGCCTAATTCCATGGTTAGAATTCGAATTCAAGGTCAGCTTCATGGCTAATTCTCGAAACCCTATCTTTCTAGCCGTCTCTTTTCATCCTTCCTTGGAGTTTTCACCTTGGCCAACCTGTGGGAACTCAAGGAAGCCATTAGAGCTTGGATCTTGAAAGCTTGGAGCTCAAGAAGCAAGCTTTAGGCGGGTTTTATAACTCTAAACCCATGCTTTACTATATGCATCCTTTATATGCGGTTAGATGATAGTCCTTCATGTTCCTTACTGTTCTTTGCTATTTTACAAGAAAACCCATGGGATATTCGTACTGTTCTTGAGCTAGGAGATGAAGGCGTGATTTCCAAGAAAAACCCACCGCTTTTCTTTTCCTTAAACGGTCCTAACGGTTTGCTCTCTCGAACTCAAGACCGCGAGGTGAGCAAACGGTCTCGAGACCGAGACAGGGAAAACGGTCTCAAGACCGTTTGTCACCGTTGACCGAGCGTGGACCGTATAAGAAATCTGTTCCTAATTATATAGGCTAATTACCCTCAAAATTTGGGAGACTAACTCCAAAGGAATCGGGAGATATGACCTTTTTAAGTCACAACTTTAAATGAATTAATTGCTGATTTTCAAACGGTCTGAAATTGCCTTTTTGGGCAAACGGTCTCAAGACCGTGTAAGGTCGTTGACTAAGCTTTGAACAGATGATATTACTGTTCAAAATTATGTTAATGAACAACTCACCAAGTTTGATGGTCTAATTCCAAACGGGCTAAGAGTTGAAGTGTGATTACTAGGGATAACCCTAGGTGAAATCAGTACTGAAATTATGGTGACCTAATTAGGGGTTTTAGGGTTGATTGACCTAAACGGTCTCAAGACCGTTTGGGGGTCACCAAACGGTCTCAAGACCGCGAGGGCAATCAACCAAGACCGTTTGGAGGTCTGGGGTCAAGATTTGTTGACCAATTGAAGGTACTTTTACACCAATTCACATTGCAATTAAATATTGATATAATCATCAACTCAATTTGTTCAACCTTGATGAATTTCCACTAGAATCCAAAAATTGGATGGGCAAACGGTCTCAAGACCGTTTGGAACTCATCCAAACGGTCTCAAGACTGAGAGAACAATCACCCAAGATCGTTTGAAGGTCTAGGGTTGAGTAATTTGACCAATTGAGGACCCAATTGCAAATAAGTTATCAATTGATTAAAATACTGATTTAGCGACCCAATCATGGTTCAATCTCTATCAAATCACCTTAGATTTTAATGAAATCTTGGGCAAACGGTCTCAAGACCATGTGGGGTCCACCCACATGACCTCAAGACCGTTTGGGCCAAGTTTGGGCCCAATTGGAGCTCAATTGAAGGGTTCAACCTTGTGTTGATGCACATTGTTGAGTGTTGATGGGTGAACATTGATAGACCCTAATTAAATCGATTTCAATCCTACTTGGTCAACAATTGAGGGTCAATTGGTTGACCAATTGGTCAAGAATAATCTTGATTAACCCAATCCATAGGTGGTCAACATAGATTGGACCTTTTGAAGGCTTCAACATCGTTTGACATTATTGGTTGCACCTTTGAGCCTTGTTGAAGGACCAAGCGGCTGAGACCATGAGAGCCTCGCGGTCTCAAGACCGTGAGAGGGCTCGCGGTCTCAAGACCGTGAGGGGAATCACGGTATCAAGACCGAGAGGAGGCTCGCGGTCTCAAGACCATGAAGGGCCTTGCGGTCCTAAGGTCAAACTAGCTAAACGGTCAACACCTCTTCGCGGACTCAACATCAAATTGATCTTCGCGGTCTCAACATTAACTTGAACCAATGGAAGGCTTCGCGGTCTTGAACCCCTTGAAGAGGCTCGCGGTCTTGAAGCCTAAGGGGGCTCGCGGTCTTGGAGTTAGAAGGAGGCTTGCGGTCTTGGAAAGTCAAAGTGGGCAAACGGTCAACACTTTCAACCGATTTCAACTCAATTGATGATTAATGATTGAAATCAATCAATGTGATTCCAAGTTGACTTCTTGCAATCAATTCATAATATAAATGGTCCAATGTTGCCCAAATCAAACCCTAATGATAATCTAGGATAGTAAGGGGTTATTTGACTAAGGTTTTTGACCATAATGATGATCAATGGGGTAAATTACCAAAATACCCCTGAAGGGTCAATTGAGTTATACCTTGCTCAATTCAAACTCTAATTACATGAGAATGATGTTTTTAGTCATAATGACTCTATCCAACTTGATCTAGTCTAATGTTATCATCCACCATTAGTATGATGAAAGAGAGAGTACTTCTAGAGAGAGAAAGTACCCTAGAGAGAGAAAGTAACTCTAACCACATAATGGTGATGTTTTTGGCTATGTTAGCCTATGATGACTCAATCCAACCTGTTTTAGAGTGATGTTGACATCACCTAACCTTATGATGAGAGAGAAAGTACTTTTAGAGAGAGAAAGTACTTCTAGAGAGAGAAAGTACCCTTTTTAAGTAGAAACTCAACTAAAGCATCTCCAATGCACAGGAATGAGCATAATTAGGGTATGATCCACCTGTGTGAGATCATAGAAACCCTAATTATGATAAATGATGAACCTTTAACTAATCCAAGAGCATCAATGAAGATGTTACTCATACATGATGATGTTATGAGTTTAATTCACCTTGATGTGAATAGTAAACCCTAATTCAAGGGTGATGACATGTAATGTGAATAGTAAACCCTAATTCAAGGGTAATGGCATGTTTCTGAGTATTAAACTCTATTTGATTTGAATTAAAGATTTAACTCTTATCACAAGAGTAGGAAGTACATTCCTTATTGTTGTATTATCTTTATCAGATGTATTAACCATGCAGGTTCTGATATGAAGGTAATCATATCCAGGTATGGATGTTGATGTTATATTCATTAAAGGCATGTTGTTAGCCTTATGAATAAGTAAAGTAATCTGATGCCTTGCCAGTGGCATCCTATGCTGATAATGGGCTATGAGAACCATGAATACCATCAAGGTCATGCCTTAGAGATGACTTGTGATGAGGATAATGAGAAATAATGATTGATATGAGTTAGGCCTGTTACATTTAGTATTCTTCTTTTATAGCTGCTATGCTATTGTTATTGTTTGCAGAACAATGTATGTTGTTAAAGAATACTGAATGTACCTAACTAATCAATTATAATGTAGAGCCATGATCATAGATCCATCATTGTCAGAAATTAAGTGATGGTGAAACATGTTTTCCTCGGGGAACTCCTGGAGCACATACTTTTGAGTATGTGGGGTACATGGATGTGTAGAACCTTACATCCTAGTGTAGGAAAGTGATGTAGATGTGGAATCCATCCATCCTTCACTATAGTTCCATATCGTATCAGTGGTAGGTAAACATGAAACCTCCTGATGATGAAGAAAGCACAGATATCCGTATCAGTGGTAGGTAAATATGAAACCTCCTGATGACGAAGAGAGTACAGAACGCCACTGTGACTCTAGAATAGTGAAGGACCAGTTTACCCTGGTAAGCTATAGTAGTAGAGACACGAGATGTCCTACAAGTGATCCTCGTACTGACTGAGGAAGGTGAAGGTCATGAGAATCCGGCTCTCTTAATGACCTATGTATGATACTGATGCGGCTTCTCAGCGATCAGTTGGAGTATGAGTGGTAAGCCTCATCTCCATAGGGCATAATGTTGTTTGTAAAACATAATCAACCATGTAGTATAACTTGTTAGATATGACTCCAAGTTAGTTGATTGATGTTACATTGCAATAATGTTGATATTCTCCATATCTCCTAAATTGTAGAGATCTTGTTATACCTGCAACTGTTATAGAATGCTTTGAAGGCTTTACTGTTTAAAATAATCTTTGATGTTATAATAAAGCTTCTGGTGAAGAGTTATAACTCTCACTGGGACAATTATGTATAATTGTCTCACCCCGTAGGCTTCAACTTTTTAGGTGGACGTCGGAGATGAAGGAACCAACCTACAGGTGACCAGTCTCAGCAGCAGCACCACCAGGGGCAGCAGTAATCTCAGGTGGAGATTTGTCCTGCCATGTGGTGTAGTTAGAGTCAGTCCTATGTGTCCTCTGTACTCTCAGGTCTTGGAGTCTTTTGTTTAGTGATCTTGAGATTTTGTATCTTGATGTATATAATTACTCAAGAAGTAATTATCTTGAGATGTAAACAGTTTATCTATCTTTATGAAAGAAGCTTTTATGGATTCAAGCTCTTGTCACGAAAAGTTTTAATTTCCCGTGATTTTGTCTTCCGCTGATTACCGATTCGCTTCCGCTAAGTTTTAATCGTGTTTATGTCATGGTTTGGAGATCAGAGCCCACATTTTCTCTAACCTCTTTACATTCTCTTTTGGTATCCACCAGCATATTTGGAATATTCACTTTAGGTTTGGCCCACTTCTTTAATACAAGCTTTGTATTTGTTAGTTTCTTTGAAAACACATACATGGGCTTCCCCATCACCTTTGTGTTCCATCTCTCCTTAATGACCTCATTGAAACCTTTTCATTCAACCCAATAGTTTAAGAATCTAAAGGGTTTCCTTTTTTGCTTCTTCTCTGTAATCTATTGTAGCCACTCATCATTCATTAGTGCTCTGTCCAGTTTGCTTGTTATTCTGTTCCCTGGGTCCCTTTCATTGTTTCATGTGAAGATATCACCACCATTCATTGGTAACTCAAACAGTCTGACTTTATCTATTGTATGGTTAAAAGCATTCATCTCTGCATATAAAGATGGCCTTTTTTCTCTCTTTTTCCACCTCCAGTCAAACTGTGTTGAAGTCCCCAACCACCAACCATGGTAAAGTGGTTTGTTTGTATAGAGAAATCAATTCGTGCCATAGCTCGTGTCTGTTGTTCGTATCATTATGGGCATATATGGCTGACACCCACATATGCAAGCCCCCATTGTTTCTACATTCAGCTGAGATGTGTTGGTATGACATTTGTATCAATGTCACCTGCTAAGCACTTAGTTTCCAAGACACACATACTTTGGTCGACTCAGAACACGCCACATTAGATACATGCTCCCACCCTTGCAGAAACAAATATCTAATATTGTCTTTGTTTTGCTCCTTTGTTTTTTTACGGGTCAAAAAAGGGGTGCAACAAATATATTTATTTTGTTCCTTTATTTTTGTATGTATTTATGTATGTATGTATATATATATATGGGGGGGTGTATGTATGTATGTATGTATGGGATTAAGAGAGAAAGATTCCCCCCTCTCCTATGCTCGTGGCGGAGGCCAAACGCCCAGGAGGGTGGTAAATCAAGGTGGCAACTGGAGTTCAAACTCGGGTCCCTTTTGTTAGGGGACACCGTGCTTGACCACTTGAGCGACTCCTTGTTAGCGTATGTATCGGAATTTGGTAAATTTTATTCCGAAATCCCCAACAAAGTTGGGACAAATTACATAGTAGCCTCTGCATGCTACTAATCAATCAGATAAAATGAGAAATAAGCTATACATTGAATCTATAGGCTAGGATTTTACATATTTTCTTCCCAATGTATTCTATATTGCGAGCCTTGGACTTATGCTTCCTGGCGTTTCTTTCCTTCCAGATGTGGTAGTAAATAGCTGAAAGAGTTGTTAAGGACTTTTTCTTCTGCAGGTTGAGGCTCGGGCTGAGGGTTGAGATCATCTCCTTTGTAGAGAGAAGCTGCATGTGGCTGAGATTAGTAGTATCGCAGACCCTTCTCCAAAGTGTTGTGGTAAAGGGACAGTTTTGGAAGAGATATTTGTGAGTTTCTGATTCTTCATTGCATAATGGACAGATGCTCGAGGAGGTGCCTGGGTACCATCTCTCGATTTTATCCAGAGGGGGGAAAGACTCAAAAGCTGCTTGGTAAAGGCATAGACTCCATTTAGGAATCTAATAATCATTCCAGATGTATGTATGTATGTATGTATGTATCGGAATCTGGTAAGTATATTCCGACGATCCCCCTAAGAAATATTAGGGGGTCAAGAGTACATGTAGGCCCAATGCCATACACCCAAAACAACAATACAACTCATGCATCTATTCAATATGTAGTCTACGTCTAATGCATTTACAAATTTTTACAGCAATGCTAATGGCATTAGTGGACTTTCCGTGGTTCTTCCTCGCATTCCTCTCTTCCCAAACATGGTAGTAAAGGCCCGCCAACAGTAGATTTTTCTTTTCATTAGTTACACATCTTGCTATCATCCTCCGCGGCTCCGCACAGAGTTGGATTTGTAGGCTGAAATTGCTGCATATATGCTCCCAAATCTCCTTCGTGAACTTACATTCCCCTGCTAGATGTTTGTGATTTTCCTCCTCTTCCCCACAAAGTAAGCATACAGTAGATATATCATAGTTCCAGCTCTTAATTTTATCCAAGGTAGCAAGGATGTTGTGCAGAAATTTATACACACATATGCTCCATTTCGGTTCATGCTTCTCACTCCAAATTTGGTCACCCATTGGATCCTTTGCGCCTCTCATGCGGGACACCTCCCACATGTTAATCTTTTTATCTTTGAGCTGCCATCTCCCAGTAACTTTAGCTACAAACAAATGTTTGATTTGTGGCCAAACTTTTCTCATGACATTGATGGATCTAGAATAGCCTTCTCTTGTTTTTGGAATAAAATCCAGTCCCCTAGGATATCTGTCTCTCATCCACTTCCCCCACATAGACGTGCTTTCCTGGTAAGCAACAATTCGTCTCATGGATCCCCATCTAGCAATGTCTCTTGGGGTCTTCAGATCAAGCCCACCTTCATCTTTAGGAAATGCCAGCCTGGAATACTTCATAGGATGATGCTCATTCCCCCATAGGAAGTTAGCCATCTTCATCTCCATTCTATCAAGAACCAAAATGGGGATTTCTCCTTGTTACACCCATAAGATAAGAAGACCCTCAATGGCAGCTTTTATCAGAGTTCTGCGTCCCGCCATAGAAGTTTTTTGTGTAGGCCATCTGCTAATCATCTCCTCCACTTTGTCTATGCATTCAGCAAAATTCTTGACCTGTAAATTGCCTCCTGCAAGGGGAAACCCCAGGTATTTTGTATGGAATTCACTTCTCTCAACACCCATAGCCTGAATGAGTCTGTCCTCCATCTAGTAGCAATTTTTAGATAAGAAGATATGTGTTTTATTAGCATTAACACACAGCCCCGTTTGCTGCCCGAAAATTCCCAGAAGACTTTTTAGATTCTCCATACATTGTTGCTTGGCTTCAACAAAAACCAGAACATCATCCGCAAAAATCAAGTGTGTCATTACCTTTGTACCGTAAACTGTGTAAGGTTTTATTTCCTTCTGTTCTTCAGCTTGCTGCATTTTCCTCAAGAAGTACTCCATAACAATCACAAACAGAAGAGGGGAAAGCGGATCACCTTGGCATAGCTCGTTGCCACCCCAGAAGAGACTTGCAGACGTGCCATTAACCAAGACAGAATAGCTAGTTGTCCCAACACACTGTTTCATCCAGTGAATCCATTTTCCGTTAAAGCCCATTTGCTCCATGATCCACCATAATTTTTCCCATCTCACACTATGATATGCTTTGGAAATATCAAGTTTCAGGCAAGCTTTCCTGCTTCCTCTCATGATATTAAAATCCAGCAGAAATTATCCCGCTAACAGGGCACAGTCACTAATGCTTCTACCAGTGACAAACGCACCTTGGTTTACAGAAATTAGGTAGGGAAGGACCGTTTTCAGCCGGGCAGCAAGTATCTTTGCAATGATTTTGTATTGAACCGAGCAGCAAGCAATGGGTCGGAAATCCGCAAGAGACGAAGTAACTTTCTTTTTTGTATGTATATATGTATGTATATATATATAGATAGATAGATAGATAGATATGTGTGTGCACACGCACGTGCACTCACGCTCGTGTGATTATGTGTGTTTTCGAATCTTAATGTTCATATATTCATTTTTAGGTGTGTTCTTACTATACTTAACTTTTGTGCAAATTCATACATTTTTTTTGACCTAACGTTCTATATATTTTATTTATTGTGTATTTATTTTTTCATAAACATGTTTAAGTTCATTTGGAACACACATAAAACTACATATCTAATGCAAAAATATCAAATAGTTATCCTCGATACCTAAATGAAAATCAAATACGATGATTCATAATGAATGGAGTAAAAAAATACTAATAATTCCCAACATTTTTATATTGTGGTTTATGTTATTTGTTTAGTTATAAATGTATTGCATAACTCCAGTAATGTTGTATGTACAAGTTTTTCTATTTCATACATTTCAAATTTTTTGTCATTATCGGTTATGTGTATTATTTGTATATGTATATTTTTTCTGGACGGAATGTGAATTCCATTAATTAGCTTGCAAAATTAATGCATGAATCAAGGTTGATACAAACATGACCTATTACAAGCACTAGTGTAACCTAACAAGATATATTAGGTATCTTCTACAGTAACCCCTTAGGTATTCTATCATATTTCAATGTTGAAACAACAGAAGTAGACTGGACCTTAGCAATAAATTAAGTCAGCATATATGTTACAGTCTTAATACATGTGAGCAATGTTTTGTCCAATTTCTAGCCTTCATCTTAATAATTTCTTATCTCTAAGCATCAAGAATTGGAAATTGATTCAGACTTTGGCATTGAATAGCATGAATTGCATTTGCACTATCAAATTCAAGAAGCACTCAATCGTATGCATAATGGCATGCTTGTTGCATACCAAAAGTAATCCCATTCATCTCATCCACTAGAACAGATGAGCTAAAGATATTTTTTCTCCATGCATGTATCCATTCTCCTTAATGAGATCTAAGCACTCCAGCAGTGAAGGTTACCTTATTTCTTGATAACTGGATCTCATGGAATCCTATGATGAATAGCATACAAATCTGAGAAGGAAGAGATAATATTGTACACCGTCAGGTAGAAAAGTTGGAAATGTAGAAATTTAGAAAATATGTGCCAATGTGTAAAAGATCCTAGACCTTCTTAGCCTCCGCGCAATCTCTGAGATGATGTAACCCTTCTTCCATATAATAACGAAAAATTGAACATTTTGTATCATCTATTAAGTGTCTATAAGCTCTTTGCGAGTTTGTCATCAGAGCCTGGTGTGCCATTAACCATAAGAAAACTCTATACTTCATAGGCATGTTAAGCCGCCAAATTTTAACCACAGTCCAACTGTTGATCGGGCTATCTCTGGCAAAAGTGAAGTGTAGGGAGATTTAGTCATGAACTTGCATGTTGGTGTCAAATTCTGTGCCCAATTGTCTTGTGCTCCTCCTGAATTTGGAATTGGCAAATTGATTACCTTGTGGAGAATGTGCATAGGTAGGTAAGATTTTAGAAAGTCAGCATCCCATTCTGCTAGTTCAAGAACCTTTGAACAAACTTTTAAGTCATAAAGATCCACATGTATATTTTGGTTGATTTTAGAGATAGAGCCACAATTCTTTAATATTTACATTTTTCATCCATATATATTGCCACAATTCTTTAGTTTTGTTAATATTGTTTTACTTAAATTGATGATATATCTCACATCCTTTCTTTAATTATACTACTTTCATATTACACTCTTATCTTCCAACTATGTCAATCATATACTATTTTATCTTTCCCCAAAAAAACAAGGAAATAATATGTCCCATCAATAGACACCCTCCCTCTCCCTCTATTTCTCTCTCAAATAGATCATCGCATTAGCTCCCATCCCTTTGTTTCCCAGTTCCCCACCCCCTCATCTCTCTAAGACATTCTAAGTGAGGATTTTCCATAGTGTTATGGAATGCTATACATATCATGTTCGTTTTTGTTAGGCAATACATCAATTACCATAACTAAAATGAGTGTGAGATTTTAGTGTTGTCACTTCATTTTTGGTCGGACCAAAACATATATTTGAATGCACTTGCAATTTGGATCAAGAATTATGAATCCCTTTAAGCCATAATAATTAACAATCAAGTGATAATGAATCAAATCAAGATATATAAACATATTCAAGTCGGAATAGATCTTGTAGTAAACTATGGACATAACTATAGGTGTTAAGGTTACATTGGATCAAGAGAAAATAATAAGAGTATCTTAAGTATGTGAGTTATATCACGATAGACGTAAGGATACAACAAGATGATTCTATGTAGTATTCAAAAAATCTAACTGACCACAAGATTTTTAACTGAATACAAGATCAGATATCATGATTCAATCATCACAATAACAATAATCAACTAAGAACTTATAGATAAAAATATCCTAATCATTGTCATGGTTAAGGTCACATTCATATGATTCAAACATCAAGTATGGCAATAGGAAGGTGATGAAAAGTGAAAGATATATGAAAATTTGGTTTTAGTGACAAAATTTATGTTAAAATCTACAAAATCCTATGTATAATCGAACACTGGATAAAACCAATTGAATTCTTGAATTATTTTTTCATTCTCCAAAACATAAAACAAATGGATAGTTTTGACCGTATATACCATATGCGTCAAACATGTCACTAAAAGTTAAACTCTCTAGAATGCACATATCTATCTCTATACTACTAGAAAAAGAGTGAGTTCTGTTGATTATCATTTTGCAAATCTGATAATTTAATTTAAATTATGGAAATGAGTGTTTTTGTTTATGATGGGACATTCTAGTGGTTAAATCCTTAGTTTGTTACCAAGAGGTCTCATGTTTAAATTCTAGCAACGACATGAATAGAATCATCAATTTAAAAAAAATAAAAATGAGTTTTTAAAAATAGAACTCTACCTTCTTTCTGTCGTTACATTTTTTCTTTTTTTCAACTTCTCTTAATTTCTCTACCAGCTCTCTCCTCTACCTACTATCTCCTTAAATGGTGATTTATTATTGTGTAACATGTTTTCTTTTATCATGAAAATGTTCATTTATTGTCGAACATAATTACATCGCAACAATTTTTTTCTCTTCCTAAAATAATGAATGATATATACAATGACTCATTCACATCTCGTTACTTGCTTCTCTAATTCTTCCTACATCTTTTTCCTCTATCATTCGCTCTTTTTATGATGGTTATGGTTAATTTATCCACCTTCCCTTAAGGTAAAAACATGGCATTTATTATAGAAACCTCTCTCCACTTACATTTTGGCCTCTCTAATCAATAAGTTGTGAATTGCATTCATTCAATATATGTAATATTATTATGAAATGTGTGTTTGCTATTTATAGTATATACTAACTTATACTAGCACATGTGTTCAATGATATACTTACTTGAGAAATATTATACATACATACATACATATATATATATTATTTACCATAGTTCCGATACATATATATATATATATATATATATATAGAGAGAGAGAGAGAGAGAGTGTGTGTGTGTGTGATTTTGTCTGTTTCAAATTAGTTTTGTGCGTTGATTTTGTTGTCCTTAGATGGGTGACTTATACTCATTCAAATGAGCTCAAATTTTGTATGTGGTCTATTATTATTGTAACCATGAAGATCAATGGATTATATTTTGGAAAAACATGGTCTAGATAAGCAAACACTATTGGGGAGTACGGCGTGATCTGTACACTTGAGTGTATTCTAGTCGGACTATATATATATATATATATATATATATATATATATATATATATATATATATATATATATATATATATATATATATATATATATATATATATATATATAGTCAGGCTAGAATACACTCGAGTGTACGGATCACACGAATACACTCAAGTGTGTTTGCATATGAAGACTATTTTTTACAAAATGTAAACCGTTGATCTTCACTGTCATACTATAATTACGCTACATACAAATTTTGAGCCCATTTACATGAGTGTAAGTCACTCATCCAAGGGCAACAAAATCGACGCACGAAACGAATTTAAAATGCATAATTTTTACAGTCTTCATAACATGAGCTATACATATCAAAATGTGCTCAAATTTTGCGTATGAGTTGTTCACGAAATGTTTAATAAGATCAACGGATAAGATTTTCAAAAAAAAATATTGCATCATGAAAAACTACTTGAGTGTATTCCGCTCCGGATACACTCGAGTGTATTCTAGCCTGACTATATATATATATATATATATATATATATATATATATATATATATATATATATATATATATATATATATATATATGTGTGTGTGTGTGTGTGTGTGTGTGTGTGTGTGTGTGTGTGTGTGTGTGTGTGTGTGCGCGCGCGCGTGTGTGTGATTAGCCATACTATATGGACGTGTTTGGTACGCCGGATAATTTGATCGGAAAGGATTAATTTCCGAGGAGAAAGGTGATCCTGCATTTAGTGTAGCATATGGATAGGATAACTGGTATCCGGCACGGTTTTATTTCCGGCTTACATTGCATTAATAAAGGGGGTATTGGCTTACATTGCATTAATAAAGAGTTACGCTACACACAGTCCCCCTTACCCCCGGGTTCCCACCCATTTTTTGGGAAAATACATCTGCAGCATTTGCAGTTGTCTTTGTATTAATACTCATGCAAAGTCCATGCAAAGTGCAGAGAATGGCACAATATGTCTCTCCACTCTTCTCTCCAGAGTATTAATACTCATGCAAAGTCCTTGCAAAGTGTATTAATTCGTTTTTTCTCTTGTAATTATTCTCTCACGTTCTAATCCACCCACGTGTATTTCCGTATTAGTACAGTACCTACGGATTCCAATAGCAACATTGATCTGGAAGCATAAGTACAGTACCTACGGAATCCAGTAGTAACATTTGTCATCTGGACATAAGTACAGTACCTACGGAATCCATACAAAATAAGTACAGTACCCACTTGTTAATTCCAATTCAGTTTTTTCAAACATAAGTACAGTACTTATCAAATTATAAAATCAAGCATAAGTACAGTACTTAACAAATTACAAAATCAAGCATAATTGTAATAACTGCTCTGGAAGCATAAGTACAATACCTACGGAATTCAATAACAATATTTTTCGCCTGGACATAATTTTTTTACAAAAATATAGTGCACATCTGGTTCATAATCAACTATAAAATGCATCTATAAGTATTGTACCCAATTATTAATTTTTAACCCAGTTTGTCAAATATAAGTACAGTACCTCTCAAATTTATTTGTGAATGTATATGTATTTATTGTAGGTACAGTACTTACGTAATTTGCAGTGGGGATAAATATGCAATAGAATTTTTTTGTAAGCTATAGTGGATTGATATCTGTCATTTGCATGACTGTTGCATAGAGTGGACAGAGTATATGTATCTTGCATGTATTTTGCATGCTTTTACATGGGTAATAGTATCAAAAACCGGCTGCATGCTGTGATTAATTAAAAAGCACTTATTCCCGAGTACCGGGTAGGCCCGCGGGTAGGTGAGGTGTTATATGTAGAATTTTTCTTAATAAATGGGGTGTTATCCCCAAGACTCTACATCCCAGCGCGCAAAGAACAAACGCAGTAGCTGACGACCAATTGCCGGTGACTAATGATAACTCTTCTCAGACTTTTCAAAGGGTCGAAACTTTCAGTGATTATACACGCCCACGATCTCATGGTGCAGTCGACTTGGTAATTTGTTGCTGCTGCAGCTCCAAAAGGAGTTTCACACGGACCTGTGATGTGCTTGAGTGCTTCCCACTTCCCAGCCTTGTTCATGGCGTCGTAAGCACTCTTCTCCAGTACAATGCAACCACAGAACATGCTATTTGGAAATACAATAGGAATTTTCTGCATCGCAAAAATATTTCTTGAACAAGAGGTTCCGTAATTCCAATTCGATATCACATACTTCATCATTTAACCAAACGTGGGTACAGAATCAGATTCCTATCCGGTCCTTATTCATCGCCGTCCCATCCGTCCTTATATCCTATCTACTAGTTGTCCAGTCAACCAAACACGGCCTATGGGGTTGAATATGAGCGATAAAAAAATTAAGTCTCAACAAGATGATGTATTGAGGTTGATGTACATGAAGACAAAGAAATATCACTTGAGAAATAAATATATTCATAACAAAGTGGTGGTGCAAGCATCAAGGACAAGTTGTTTGAGGTTCTCCTTAGATGTTATGGACATGTACAACATAGAGAAGCTAATGTACATGTTCAAAAGAATGCTACTAGGTCGTGTAGTGCTAAAAAAGAACGGGTGGACCTTAATACATTTGAGAAAATCTTATAAGGAGAAATATTAAATTATTTTATTTTGATCAAAATGACACATAACAAAATCGATTTGAAAGAAGCCAATGAAGTGGCACCCCAGTGGTAAAAGTGATGGTGTAAAACTGAGGAGTTGTGAGTTCAAACCCAGGCGACGGGATGAATGAATTGCCATTTTTTTTAAGTTGATTAGAAAGAATTATCCATGTAGACAACCACAACATGGTTGTGGTTGTGGATTAGATTATTATCGTTACTGTTGTTGTTGTTGTTGTTGTTGTTGTTGTTGTTGTTATTATTATTATTATTATTATTATTATTATTATTATTATTATTATTGATGGAGTGTCTCCTGTGCAAATCATAATATTTGAATTTTCTTTGTTCTTTATATCTTAAGAAAAAAAACACTATTTTTTTTAAATACTAACATTTATTTGAACAAGATCACTGAGACAAATTTCCACATATTGAAGAAAAGAAGTTACAAAGAATACCATGGTTTCACATTTAATTTTTTCTTTCTAAAATCTTATAATTTCTAAACCTGCACTTCTAAATGTGTCCTTCCACATGAGGTTATTTCAAGATAATTAAAACATTTTATTTTGTACTAATCTCAAATATGTTATTATCGGCCACAAATGTATCAAGTTGTGATGATAGTGTCGTGCAGTCTAGATCATGCTTACCATATATGTGAACAGAGTATAGAGCATATTCCTATTTCTGAATTTGGTTATTACAAAAGACTATGGGGAGCAAACATGTAAAAGCTACTACTACTATGGTGAGTTTGCTATCAACCCTGCAATTGTGCTCATATTTGAAATACATGGTATTTGTAACATGTGATAATTGCTGATCATCTGAGTATATATATAAAGGCTTAGTACCAGTCATTAGCCTCCACAAAGTCCCGAACCAAACATGAATTCCCTCTTCTAGCTTGTTTCTTTTCCCCTAGACATCAAGAAGACACAACAAACTCCAGCAACTCGCTTGTCTTGAATGAAAACTGACGGGAGGTTTTAGATGTTGTCTCTATTTCGTATAGCAGTCGACGATTCGGGACGGTGGTGGATCTTTCCGTTGTTGAAGCGCGCGTGAACAATATGTTTCAGAGTAAGGGCCTGTTTGTAGAGCTACAAGAAAGAAAGAAAAACTTTTGAAGTTCAAAAGGGAAAATACACTATATTTTAAAAAAAATTGCACTAGTTATATCATTTAAATTGTTCGGCTACTCGAACTGAGGTGAGGTACAAGAAGGGATGGAATTGTGAGTTGCAAAAAAACTATGAGACTATGAGGGAAAGAATTCTTAAAAACTATAAAATTACACTTAAATGAACCAATTCATAACTACATATATCATGTGAGTTGGCCTTGTGATCCGTTGATGGATGTGTGAGGAACAGGCTAAAATTGTAATGTTGCAAAATATATGTCTGTTTCAAAAAAAAAGTCAAGTTTGTCCTTTTGAACAAGGAATAAAATTTATTTTCAACTCTTAAGCTTAAGTATAACACAATTGATGAAACGGACGTACATTCAGAGAATGAACATAAATTTCAGACTTAAAAAGCTGCAGATGATCTGGAGGAAACAACTGCAGGGATCAAAATCCTGCAACTGGATTGTTAGGTTTTATCTAACTTCCCGTCTCGGGCTTTAAGAATCAAAGGCAAGTGGGCAACAGCAACTGTGTAATTGTTTTCTACGAACCAAATGAATCCTGTAGATGTAAATCTGGAATCACGGTCACGGACGCAGATTTCAAACGCGTAGTAAGATTGAGATTATATGTGCCGCCGGTCTCCAATACAGGGGGCTATTTGGTATTCTTACAGAATCCAGAAAGGTCCCGTTCAAACGCGAATCATAGTAACCAAAAATCACAATGGTAGGGGGGAATCAGAGGCATAGGACAGGACCGAGGAAAACATTTGAAGAAATCGACGGGTCGACGGCATTCCTATAAAGAAAAATATCCACATGACCCTGAAGTTAGCGCACAGCCGTTAGGGATGTACAAGAAAAACAAGCGATTGTTGTGGTGGTGATGGAACAATGACATCTATAGATCCCAGGTAGAGTCATCATACGCAGACTAAGGATTAACCGTGTCTGAAGTGAATAATTCCATTAGGTAAAATCATGAGAAACGGAATCATCCTGGCATTGGGAGAAGGACACCAACCTGTGCATTCCTTCATATAAAAAATGAATCTACAGACCACCAGAAAGTTGGCGCACAACCAGCAAGAAAAATAGACGTTGTTAAGAGTTTTTTTTTTTAAGAGGGGCGGATGATGTAACAATCACATCTCTTGAATCGCGTCTGACGGCAAGTGCTTCCATCAGGCTTTTTTTAACAGCCTATAGATAGTTGAAAAACCATGAAAAATGGAATCACGGTGGCAAAACTTTTGGGCAGTAACAGTACAGAGAACACCCAATATCAGATGAAGGCAATGTATCAACATGCAGAGAAATGGATTTTCATTGGCATTCAAACAAATGACACATCATCACAATAGATTCCAACAACATATGTTTCAGGATTCACCAAATACTAACAGGCATAAACCATTGATGAGTTATCAACAGCAGCCCAAACGATTAAGAACAAAAGGCCTTATACCACAACCCACCCTGCCTAACCACAGACAAAAGGTACAGCAAACACTCTATGCCCTCTCGCCGCGGATCCTGCGAGCGAGCTGGATATCCTTAGGCATGATGGTGACCCTCTTGGCGTGGATGGCGCAGAGGTTGGTGTCCTCGAACAGACCAACGAGGTATGCCTCGGAGGCCTCCTGGAGGGCGGCGACGGCGGAGCTCTGGAAGCGGAGGTCGGTCTTGAAGTCTTGGGCGATCTCACGGACGAGGCGCTGGAAGGGTAGCTTGCGGATCAGGAGCTCCGTGGACTTCTGGTACTTGCGGATCTCACGGAGAGCGACGGTTCCGGGGCGGAAGCGATGGGGCTTCTTCACTCCGCCGGTGGCCGGGGCAGACTTGCGTGCAGCCTTGGTAGCCAGCTGCTTCCTGGGGGCCTTGCCTCCGGTGGACTTGCGGGCTGTCTGCTTGGTACGGGCCATTGGAACAGCGAAGGCTTGGAGAGAAGGGGTTAGTGCTTGCAGTCTGCTACTCTTAGTGAGGCAAATGATTCTGTGTGGGGTGAAGGTTGGGTGCGTCGGTATTTATATACCTGCAAGGGAGGAGCGTGGAGACGTGGAGGCGGCGATTTGAAATTTCGGAATTATGTGAATTTGAGGTTTGAAATTTAGGCCTCCCGGGCTGGGTCATTGCGAAACCTTCTCGTCTTTTCCTCACGGCAGCGTTGCGAATATCTGGACAGCAGGATTGGCCCGGAAACCAACGGACAGGATGCCTTTTGGCATTAGCACACGGATTGCCATCCGTGGCCACCACTTTGCTGCAGCGTGCCTGGCCCTAAGCCCCCTCATATCTATATGTCTCTCACTCTCTCTCTCTTTTTATAAAAAAAGTTCAATATATAGATGATAAATTAGCATGCAACTGCGTGCTAAGTTTCAAACATAATAATTTCAACGTTAGGAGTGTCATGAGTATTATAGTGACAACCTCTTCTTGGTTGGCAGCACCGCATGTAGGTGACAAGGTGTGTTCTTCTGATATATGGAGGATTTTGGACTTTAATAGTAATGCGCATTCGAGTTCTTTATCTCCTTCTGGTGGTTTTGATGGTGATGAAGTTGAGGCAGCTTTCTTCTCTCTTTGTGACTCATCATTCTCTCTATATAGACCTTCTACTTCCTTAGCCATGTTCATCGTGACCTCTGTCATCTATGTTGGATTGTTGCCATCTACTACAATTGTTTGGGAAGGAGTACAAGTAGTTACATTTGCAAGATCAATTAAACATGTATGGATAATATTTACATATTTTAAGATAATTTTAAATATTGAATTCAGATGTAAAAACCATCTCATGCATTATATCTAATTAGCATCCAAAATTCATCCTAGCACGTAGTTGTTGTTCATATATTGTAGGAGGAGTTTGTTGCATGTTGACTTCTATCTATGGAGAAGGATGTGGATGCTTGCCTTATGTTCGATACTCTAGTTTTTCTTAATGGGCCTCTTTAGGTAGGGAGAATTATTGTTGATAATCACCCTTGTACTGGTGTTTGTCTTTTTCAAGTCCTTATAGGGGCATGCTCCGTTGTTGACGCCTTTTTGGGCATGTTCATGATCTAGTTGAGTCGGTTTAGCAATTGGTTTCTCGGTCTGGGTGGTTTTTTGTACAACCACAAGAGCTAGATCGTTGAGAAGCTGGTGTTGGCTTAATATAGCTTTCTTCTTTTCAAGCTCCCTTGCTGCTTTCTCCAACATCAAGACAACCATCTTGCTTTTTTTAGAATGTTTGGAGAGTTTGTCTACCTTCTCAGTCTCTACTAATCTGGTTGGGTTGGCCTCTACTGCCTCCCTGGATTTGTGTGTCTGATTCAAGGTAGTTGCTCGTGATATCATCATTAGAATTTATGCCATTGAGAAGACAAGTTTTCCACTATAATAGTTCATCATCTCTGGGAGGGGAAATAGTTCATTAAATTTCTTGAAGTAGTAGAAGAATTTGTATTTATTTCTTACCCAAAAAAATAGATACTTCGCTTTATAAAATTATCTCCCTTTATTTATATGAAGTTATGGAAGAGCCTAGGGTAACCAGAAGGTTCACAGTCAAAGTGATTGCCTCCCATACACATGTCTTTTATCATCTGCTGCACTTGCAAGCATCCATTTGTCAACTAGTAGACTCCCTATGTTTATGGATTTCTTCTCCATTATGCACCATAGAATGTGGATGTATGCTCTGGTCACATTTCCTATGTATGATCTGGTGAATATCATGTTGTATATGAGCTTACGGACAATCTGCATCATTCTAGAATGCATCTTTGATCCTTTAGACTGCCCTAATCTATTGAATTTCTCTCTTGTAACTTGTTCTCAAACCTTAACATTGATGAATCCACTTGATTATCAATTGGGTTTTCATTCATTTTCAAGTGTAACTTCCTCATCCAATGATCAAAAGAACTTATTGATCATTCTTTCTATCATATCTTAGTTTCAATTGAACATTCTGACTGGAAGTTTGTAAGGTCCCCCACAAGAATCATGTTCTCTTTGTCACCATTAATCTTGTTGAGTGAGTACATGAATTCATGAATAAGCTCTGTATATGACCTTTATTCCAGGAAAGTGTAAGGAGTGGGACCCACTAAGGGGACTACTCCCTACTCTAATATTTTGAGAACACTATAGCAATTCTCATACATAGAGACATAACATATAGATAGAAGGGAAGCTAAGTCACTCTCAAAATAATATGGCAGAATAGAGCATAAAGTAATAGCAGCAGAAAGTAAAGTGTAATTTATTACATGATCCAATTATTTCTAAGAACTTGTCCACATGGACTTAAAATAAACATAAAGGAAACTAAGTCTAAATGGATCGGTTACATAGGGCAACCTAAGCATCTCAGAAACTTCCACGAACTACTGATGATCAGGTTTCTCAAACCCTGGGTCCTTAAGTGCAGGCTCCTCCTCTAAGGTCACCACATGCTCCTATGCACCTGGATGGAAGGGAACATCACCCATAACATAGGAAACAATATAGAGGTCAGCAAAGGCTGAGTGTGTACATATATAAAAATACTTTAGGCATTATAATGTGTTATAAATATAAAAGAGAGGTTCCCACAAGAAAAGGGGGCTATTTGCAATTAGGTAAGTTCAAGAGAAATGTAAAAAAAAGAAATGAGGCGTATTAAATTTCAGATTACAAGCATGATACTAAAAGTGTCTTGCCATAAAAGTTACCAAAAATCTCAATATAAAACAATAGCTTTTGCATGCATAACAATGTAGACTAAATATACCTAAAATAGGGCCATAACACCATAGAATTGTGGCCTAAAAGAAATAAGGGTGGAAACGCACACCCCGGGTGAAAATGCATGCCCTATATAAGCATGGTTGTACATAAGTACCACTATTCTACATATTCTAGTCAAACATGTAGCATGCATAAAATAGAGAGGCAAGACTAGCATTTTAGTTAATTTTTCATAAAAAGGCAATCATAGCAAGTGGGGTCCAAGAACCCATATAAACAAGGTAGTTGATGCGAGGATTTTGAGTTGCTCATATAGACTAGTTTTACATGTATTTTATGTGTTTATTAGTCACTTTTGTGGTTAGTGTCGCATGATTCATTCGCTTTAGTCTATTATCTCATTTTGTATCAAATATCTCATATTTTATCCTTTTGATATATTGATGTGTTTTAGCATAGCTGATGCGGTTTTATCTTGAAATTTCAGGAAGAACGGATATATATAGCTGTCGATACCATCGACATCTGTTGATAGTATCGACACAGTCACAGGGAGACAGCCGCAAGGAGCCAAGCAGAGTCGATACCATCGACTGGGAGGTCAATGGTAGCGAGATACCTACAGCAAGCCAGCAATCAACTGATCGATACTATCGACATTGCACAGCTTCAGCGTCAGAATGGTGACAAAACTGACGCCTAAAGGTGTCAATACCATCAACCTGCATCGATGGTATCGAGTCTGCATCAGGCGGAACGTCAGAGAAAAAAGAGAAGGAGCTGATACTATGAAGGGTCGATACCATCGACCCGCGTCGATGGTATCGACGCCGTCAGATCAGTTTTTGTTTCAGATCGGCCCGAATCGGACGATGGTGATCTTTTGGCAACCTAAAGTGGTCCATATACCTAATTTCGGTGGCCCTAAGGAGGGGATCACGTCATTAGCCGATGCACAAGTCCCGAGGAGAGGTGGAGAGAAGAACGAAGCCTAGAATCACGCCCCAATCGTTCTGAGAGCTGCAAAAGATGTTTTCCACCGCCGGAAGGCTGTAGATCGCGCACTCTACGTCAAGGAAATCCCGGATCTCCTCCGTTCGGGGGTTTACATCACTTTCATTCATGTTTTCTCCATGTTTTCCCTTTCTCTCACCATGTCTTTCATTGAGATGAACATGCGGGGCTAACCCCCTTTGTCTTTAGGACCGGGAGTAGCCCGGGTAATCGTTGTATGACATTTTACCATAGTAATTCATATTTTGTCTCTTAAATCCGTGGTATGATTTTGTTTTCTCCATTATATCATTATGATTGATCACCCTAATGATAATCTAATGCCTTTAATTACTTTGAAAGAAGAATTAATAGTTGAAAAGAGATGAAATTCACATTAACTAATAAATCCTTTGAACAAGGTGATGTACGGTTAATGGTGGAAACCCAGAGTTTGGTCTTCATGCACCTAGTTTAGGGTATAGGTTACTACGACCGTGGAACCGACCTAGATTTAGGTAGTGAATTGTATCACAACAGTGAACAATTCTGACTATAGGCCACTACCCAGAATGAGAGACATATTTGATTAACTATGTAGGAATAAATACAACGAGAACCCACAGTGAAACCACAATCCTAATGTGGGCTCTGATCTCCAAACCATGACATAAACACGATTAAAACTTAGCGGAAGCGAATCGGTAATCAGCGGAAGACAAAAATCACAGGAAATTAAAACTTTTCGTGACAAGAACTTGAATCCATAAAAACTCCTTTCATAAAGAGAGGTAACTGTTTACATCTCAGGATAATTACTTCTTGAGTAATTATATACATCAAGATACAAAATCTCAAGATCACATAACACAAGACTCCAAGACCTGAGAGTACAGAGGACACATAGGACTGACTCTAACTACACCACAAGGCAGGACAAATCTCCACCTGAGATTACTGCTGCCCCTGGTACTGCTGCTGCTGAGACTGGTCACCTGTAGGCTGGTTCCTTCGTCTCCGACGTCCACCTAAAAAGTTGAAGCCTACGGGGTGAGACAATTATACATAATTGTCCCAGCGAGAGTTATAACTCTTCGCCAGAAGCTTTATTATAACATCAAAGATTATTTTAAACAGTAAACCTTCAAAGCATTCTATAACAGTTGCAGGTATAACAAGATCTCTACAATTTAGGAGATATGGAGAATATCAACATTATTGCAATGTAACATCAACCAATTAACTTGGAGTCATCTCTAACAAGTTATACTACATGGTTGATTATGTTTTACAAACAATATTATGCCCTGTGGAGATGAGGCTTACCACTCATACTCCAACTGATCGCTGAGAAGCCGC
This sequence comes from Alisma plantago-aquatica, assembly GCA_963693085.1. Taxonomy (NCBI): domain Eukaryota; kingdom Viridiplantae; phylum Streptophyta; class Magnoliopsida; order Alismatales; family Alismataceae; genus Alisma; species Alisma plantago-aquatica. The sequence continues at coordinate 49,190,205 of OY856415.1, read as the reverse complement.
ATCAGTATCATACATAGGTCATTAAGAGAGCCGGATTCTCATGACCTTCACCTTCCTCAGTCAGTAAGAGGATCACTTGTAGGACATCTCATGTCTCTACTACTATAGCTCACCAGGGTAAACTGGTCCTTCGCTATTCTAGAGTCACAGTGGCGTTCTGTACTCTCTTCGTCATCAGGAGGTTTCATATTTACCTACCACTGATACAGATATCTGTGCTTTCTTCGTCATCAGGAGGTTTCATGTTTACCTACCACTGATACGGTATGGAACTATAGTGAAGGATGGATGGATTCCACATCTACATCACTTTCCTACACTAGGATGTAAGGTTCTACACATCCATGTACCCCACATACTCAAAAGTATGTGCTCCAGGAGTTCCCTAAGGAAAACCTGTTTCACCATCACTTAATTTCTGACAATGATGGATCTATGATCAGGGCTCTACATTATACTTGTTTAGTTAGGTACATTCAATATTCTTTAACAGCATACATTGTTCTTCAAACAATAACAGTAGCATAGCAGCTATATATAAAAGAAGAATACTAAATGTAACAGGCCTAACTTATATCAATCATCATTTCTCATTATCCTCATCACAAGTCATCTCTAAGGCATGACCTTGATGGTATTCATGGCTCTCCTAGCCCATTTTCAGCATAGGATGCCACTGACAAGGCATCAGATTACTTTACTTATTCATAAGGCTAACGACATGCCTTTAATGAATATAACATCAACATCCATACCTGGATATGATTACCTTCATATCAGAACCTGCATGGTTAATGTATCTGATAAAGGTAATACAACAATAAGGAATGTACTTCCTACTCTTGTCATAAGAGTTAAATCTTTAACTCAAATCAAATAGAGTTTAATACTCAAAAGCATGCCATTACCCTTGAATTAGGGTTTACTATTCACATCAAGGTGAATTAAACTCATAACATCATCATGTATGAGTAACATCTTCATTGATGCTCTTGGTTTAGTTAAAGGTTCATCATTTATCATAATTAGGGTTTCTATGATCTCACACAGGTGGATCATACCCTAATTATTCTCATTTCTGTGTATTGGGGATGCTTCAATTGAGTTTCCACTTAAAAAGGGTACTTTCTCTCTCTAGAGTACTTTCTCTCTCTAGAAGTACTTTCTCTCTCATCATAAGGTTAGGTGATGTCAACATCACTCTAAAACAGATTGGATTGAGGCATCATAGGCTAACATAGCCAAAAACATCATCATTATGTGATTAGAGTTACTTTCTCTCTCTAGGGTACTTTCTCTCTCTAGAGTACTCTCTCTTTCATCATACTAATGGTTGATGGTAACATTAGACTAGATCAGGTTGGATAGAGTCATTATGACTAAAAACTTTATTCTCATGTAATTAGGGTTTGAATTGAGCAAGGTATAACTCAATTGACCCTTCAGGGGTATTTTGGTAATTCACCCCATTGATCATCATCATGGTCAAAAACCTTAGTCAAATAACCCCTTACTATCCTAGATTATCATTAGGGTTTGATTTGGGCAACATTGAACCATTTACATCATCAAATGATTGAATGAGGTCAACCTTGAATCACATTGATTGATTTCAATCATTAATCATCAATTGGGTTGAAATTGGTTGAAAGTGTTGACCGTTTGTCCACTTTGACCCTCCAAGACCGCGAGCCTCTTTCTAACTCCAAGACCGCGAGCCCCCTTAGGCTTCAAGACCGTGAGCCTCTTCAAGGGTTCAAGACCGCGAAGCCTCCCATTGGTTCAAGTTAATGTTGAGACCGCGAAGACCAATTTGAGTTGAGACCGCGAGGGTCATGAAGACCGTTTGCCCTTCTTTGACCTCAGGACCGCGAGGCCCTTCACGGTCTTGAGACCGCGAGCCTCCTCTCGGTCTTGAGACCGTGAGCCCCCTCACGGTCTTGAGACCGCGAGCCCTCTCACGGTCTTGAGACCGCGAGGCTCTCATGGTCTCAGCCGCTTGGTCCTTCAACAAGGCTCAAAGATGCAACCGATAATGTCAACCCATGTTGAAGCCCTCAAATGGTCAAAGCTATGTTGACCACTTATGGATTTAGTCAATTAAGATTATACTTGATCACTTGGTCATTCAATTGACCCATAATGGTTAACCAATTATGGTTGAAATCGATTCAATTAGGGTCTATCAATGTTCACCGATCAACACTCAACAGTGTGCATCAACACAAGGTTGAACCCTTCAATTGAGCTCCAATTGGGCCCAAACTTGGCCCAAACGGTCTTGAGGTCATGTGGGTGGACCCCACATGGTATTGAGACCGTTTTCCCAATATTTCATCAAAGTCTAAGGTGATTTGATAGGGGTTGAACCATGATTGGACCACAAAACAGAATTTTGATTAAATTGATAACTTATTTGCAATTGGGTCCTCAATTGGTCAAATTACTCAACCCTAGACCTTCAAACGGTCTTGGGTGATTGTCCTCTCGGTATTGAGACCGTTTGGATGAGTTCCAAATGGTCTTGAGACCGTTTGCCCATCCAATTTTGGATTTTAGTGCAAATTCATCAAGGTCTGACCCATTGAGTTGATGATCATGTCAATATTTTATTGCAATGTAATTTGGTGTAGTTGTACCTTCAATTGGTCAACTATCCTTGACCCCAGACCTCCAAACGGTCTTGGTTGATTTCCCTCGCGGTCTTGAGACCGTTTGGTGACCCCCAAACGGTCTTGAGACCGTTTAGGTCAATCAACCCTAAAAACCCTAATTAGGTCACCATAATTTCAGTACTGATTTTATCTAGGGTTAGCCCTAGTATTCACCCTTCAACTCTTAGCCCGTTTGGAATTAGACCATCAAACTTGGTGAGTTGTTAATTAACATAATTTTGAACAGTAATCTCATACGGTCAACGCTTAGTCAACGACCTTACACGGTCTTGAGACCGTTTGCCCAAAAAGGCAATTTCAGACCGTTTGAAAATCAGCAATTAATTCATTTAAAGTTGTGACTTAAAAAGGTCATATCTCCCGATTCCTTTGGAGTTAGTCTCCCAAATTTTGAGGGTAATTATCCTATATAATTAGGAACAGATTTCTTATACGGTCCACGCTCGGTCAACGGGGCCAAACGGTCTTGAGACCGTTTGCCCTGTCGCGGTCTCGAGACCGTTTGCTCACCTCGCGGTCTTGAGTCCGAGAGAGCAAACTGTTAGGACCGTTTAAGGAAAAGAAAAGCGGTGGGTTTTTCTTGGAAATCACGCCTTCATCTCCTAGATTAAGAACAGTACGAATATCCCATGGGTTTGCTTGCAAAATAGCAGGGAAAAGTAGGGAAATACTAAGAGCTATCATTAAAATGCATATAAAGATGCACATAGTAAAGCATAGGTTTAGAGTTATAAAACCCGCCTAAAGCTTGCTTCTTGAGCTCCAAGCTTTCAAGCTCCAAGCTCTAATGGCGTCCTTGAGTTCCCACAGGTTGGCCAAGGTGAAAACTCCAAGGAAGGATGAAAAGAGACGGCTAGAAAGGTAGGGTTTCAAGAGTTAGCCATGAAGATGACCTTGAATTCGAGTTTTAACCATGGAATTAGGCAAGAAGAGGGGTTTAAACCTACCTTGCACCCCTTGGTCGTCCTCCTTAGCTCCAAGGCAGTCCTTGGTCGTCTTTGGTGAAATGAAACAGTAAGGGAACGAAGGGTGAGTTCCCTTGCAACTAAGGGAAGGAGAGCTTATATACATGGGGTAGGATTTTCAACATTAGTTCATAAGTTTCCCTTAATTCCAACTAAGTCCTTCCTTTATTACTTGCTCGTCCCTTCCTCTTTATTCTAAGGACAAACCTTATCTTAAGTTATAGAAAAGAAGGCAAGGAAGAACAATCTAATAATAAAGTTCATACTTAAAGGGATGTTGCACATATACCCTGATTATTCAATCACAAAGCCTATTTCTTAACTTGATAACTCAATTGAGGTGAATTCCTCATCATTTATTCTCTAAATGATGGCAGGAGTCTAAAAAGATACTTTAGATGACATTCTTTACAAATTGCATCCCTTTATTTGGGTAAATTGCATTTTACCCCAAATTAGGGTTTCAAGCCTTGGGATTGCTTCCACAGCTGCACCTTGGTGCTCTAGCTTGGGAAATCCCTCAAACTTTGCCAAAGAGATTCTCATGATGTCTCAACATCATAGGAACATCTCATCATGTGCAAATTGCAAGCTAACCCTTTCAACTGGGTAAATTGCACATAGGTCTCTGTATATCAAAACAATGCTACAACTTTAAATAAAAAGGAGCAAATACTGAAATATACGTTTCTGAGAAACTTAATTACATGCTCAGAGTTAATCACAAAGATTTAATTACATATTTAGGCAAAACACCTAGGGTTGACTCATAACCCAGGTCAGGGATGTTACACCTAAATATTCCCATCTAAATTTATTAAACGAAACATTTAATCGATTGTGTGTTTTCTTTTATTTTTATTTTCTTTTTTCAATCAACTCTCAAAACCTTTTAATTGGTCTAGCTGATCGCGAGTAGTTAGTAAGTAGTCTACCGACATTTCAGTGTCCCTGTGTTTGACTCGGGCCTCACAAAGGCCTATATTACTCTGACGTGTGCACTTACGTTATACGCACGGTAAAATTGTGTCAAGTTTTTGGCACCGTTGTTGGGGACACGGCAACTGTCGGCACTACGAGTGCTGCAAGTGGCAACTCTAGGCCACATTTTATTTTATTATTGTTTTTTTAATTCATCATTGAACTTTCATATTTAACAATCGTCCAGCACTATACTGAATCAAATTTATTACCTTGTAGGTACCAGTGCATGGTGAAGACGTGTAGCACAGACTACACACTGCCATCACCAGAGGTTCCACCGTTGGGATCAGACGATGAGGAGAACAATATTCACGATCAACCTGAGGATATAGATTCAGATCCTGAACCAGTAGCCATGGCTGAGGAACAGACAATATGGGAGAAGATAAAGGCTTCTTCCTCATTAGCATCAAAGGGGCCGATTAAAAAATAGGCAGTTAACATTACAACCTATAAGATTGATCCGGGACTGATAAACTTGGTCATGTCTCAAGCATTTCACGGGCTAAAGAATGAAGACCTAGTTGCACACATCAACACTTTCATGGAAAATTGTGATATGATCAAGATAGATAGGTTTCCACAGGAGACAATGTATTTGAAGTTGTTTCCCAGCTGTCTTGCAGGTAATGCACGTGAATGGCTGCATAACCTAGATGATGAGACCGTCGAGACTTGGGATTAAATGATCGAGGTTTTCTTCGAGAGATTCTTTCCACCGGAGAAAACCAATGACCTAGTACGGAAGATCCACAATTTCTTTCAAAGGGCTGGTGAGACATATTCTGAGACATGGGAGTGCTTCCAGATAATGTTGTGGAAGTGTCCACATCACGGGCTAGATAAATAAAAATAAGTGAAGACCTTCTACTTTGCTTTAAATGAGCACGACATGAGTAATCTAGACTCGGCAGGTTTCGGTTTCTTCTTGAACAACATTGGCACTAGGTGTTGGGAAATCCTGAAGAATATGGCCAGAAAGCAATCATGGGGTGACAGAGACACACCAGAACAGGTTCGAGTTGTAGGTGAGTCAAAAGCCATCAAAGAATTAAATGACAAATTAGATATCCTAGCCAAGAAACTTGTTGAGAGAGAGGAAGAGTCCGAAAAGGAGACCCAAGTTAAATTCCTTCAACAACAGGGCTATCATAACAATGATTACGCTTGGAGGAAGGATAGAAAATTCTCATGGAAGGATCCAAACAAATTCCTACAAGACCCGGATGCAAAACCAAAGGCTACTATGGAGGACAAAAGCACTGAATTGATCACTCAGGTAGTGAAACAAAATCAAGAGATGATGAACATGTTCAGTAAGCAGTTACAGTCCCATGGTGAGATTTTGACTAAATTTGGGCAGACATTGCAAAGTCATGGAGCGCAGATGAGAACACTAGAGACGACAGTGACTCAAATCGCCAATGAAGTGGTGGCCATGAAGCATGCAAATCAACAAAGACCGGCTAGTAATGCAGAGTCTACTCAAGAACATCATCAAGTGAAATATATATCTGTGATTAAGGAGACAGAGTCACCAGTGGGGGAGGTCTATGAAAAGGGCAAAATGTATTTTGAAACAGAGGCTAAGTCCAGGGTGCCATACCCCCGTAGCTTATATGGACTACCAGGCAGATATTTCCCATTCAGGAAATCCCACCAAGAACCTATCACAGCAGTGCCCACATCTAGGCAAGAGGAGCAGGTAAAGGTGACATTACATAGTGAAGTCACAACCGCCGAGAAGGATGAGCAGCCACGAGTCACACCAACCGTGAATGATGTGTTGAAGCCTACGCCAGAGGGTGATAGCAAAGTAAGCTTAGGGGTGGAGACCCCAAATAGCCCATATGTGCCACCGCAAAAGTGCATAAAAGAGTAAAGCGTGCCATTTCAGGATATTCGGAAGTCGAAGAAGGAGCATAGACACTACAAGAAGTTCTTAGAGATGTTTAGGAAACTCTGTATTAATATTCCATTAGTGGAAATGATAGAATAGATTCCAGCATATGGGAGGTTTATTGAGGATATCATCACCAAGAAAAGGTGGATAAAAGACACTGACGTTTGTGTTGTGAATGAGACAGTGAGCTCACTTATCCACGGGAGTTTACCAAAGAAGATGAAAGATCCTGGGAGATTCTATATACCGTGCTCAATTGGCGGCCATCACTTTCCGTATGCATAGTGCGATTCAGGCACTAGCATAAACCTTATGTCGTTATCCACATTCCAAAAGCTTGGATTGAAGATACTCAAGAAATCTGCCATGACTATTGAGTTGGCGGATGGGTCAATTATTAATCCATATGGGGTCTGTGAGGATATACTTGTCAAGGTCAACAGATTCATCTTTCCCGTGGATTTCATTGTCATGGACATGCCGCAGCTAAAGGGTTGTGAGATGCTACTGGGTAGGTCGTTTCAAGCGACGACTGATGTTATCACTGCTATCGAGAGAGGTGCCTTGACATTAGGAATTGGCCAGGAAAGAGTTGAGTTCAAACTGCCGAGTGATCCCCTAGGAACACTCCCCAATGCCCCAAGTTGATGAGCCTGATTTTGTCTAGCCTAAGATGCTAAAGTAGGGTTCTTGTTGGGAGGCAACCCAACCATCGGTAGTTTTAATTTTAGTTTCTTCATTTTCTTCTACATTTGTAAGTTAGTTTTGTTTAATTTCATTTTTGGTGTAAAAACGATACCTTAATCATTTGTTTAGTGTGCAGAACTGAGTCAGAGTCGATACCATCGACCACAGGGTTGATGGTAGTGACATGGGTACAGGGAAGTGACTGTAGAAAATTTTTTGAGTCGATACCATCGACGGCCTCGTCGATGGTATCGACATACCATCAGCAACTTCGAAGAAAAAGACAGCGCTGGGTTGATAGTATCGACTACGAAGTCGATACTCGCGAGATCCCTGAAGATTTATAGAAGAATTCGTCTCAATGATCTTGATACCATCGATGGCCTTGTCGATGGTATCGACACGACAACAGCAAGGAAGTGGCGCCTGGGCCTCATGAGGGTATTCGAACCACACAGAGTCGATACCATCGACACCAATCAATAGTATCGACGCGACACGTCATCGATCTACGAGAAGAAATCAACGACGGCCGCCAAATCAAGGAAGACGATCCATGGGATGGGTCGATACCATCGACTCTTATCGATAGTATTGACGTGTCATCGATCTGGGCCCCCACATTAAGCAATCGACAATCGTCGATAGTAGCGAAGCACGGATTGTGCTACAGGTGTTGATACCATCGACACCCCCGTCGATGGTATCGATGGAGCAGCAGTAGCGACAGGGTCAGTTATAAAAGGAAGGGTTGTTTCTCAATTCTCTTCACATCTTCAGAGCTTCTTCCTTCACCTCGTGCTTTGAGCATTGCAGAGCGACCGGAGGCCTTCATTGAGAGTCAAGGGATCAATATATCTTCACTGAGCTTTGCACCGAGCGGAGATCGTCTTCTCCGACCTTCATCGAGCTCTATTTCTTATTTCCCCTTTCTCTCTGTGCACGAAGGTGTGGATGGCAGGAGCTTCATCATCTTCACAGGCGGCCCCTATGGAGATTGAGACATTTGTTCCTCCACCACCCAGCTCCATTCCTCGCCCGAGGATCATTCATCCCTCGGCAGACGTAAGGAAGACATACGAGGAGCTGCTCAAGTGGAAAATTGAGCCAACCCGATATGTTGATCGGGCCATGATCCATGACCTTGGGTTCAAGGCCAACCTCACCTATGTCCTCCATGGGCAAGCGCATCATACATGCAGGAGGTCTGATGAGGTCTAGTATCATGATGAAGGTCATCCCTTTTTCGGCGAGTGGCCAACGTACAAAGAACTGGTGGCGGAGTTTATGGCATCGCTTGACATATGTGTTGTGCCTAACAACCTTATTGCCACTGATAGGGAATGGATCAAGGGCTGAGTTTCTTTCCAGCTCTAGAAAAACAACTACACCCTCACCCTCCAATAGTTCAATTCAATCTACAACTGGTATCATTCCCCGAATCAGCACAGGAGGCCGGACAACTGGACGGATTATGATGAAATCTTTACCCAGCTGGTGACCGCGCCTCCAGGCAAGTTTGTCAGTTATCATAACACAGCCGTAGCTGATTTCGAGCATCCATTTGTGCGGATTCTGCATCGCATGTTGTGCACTACTCTATTTTCTCGAGGCGATCTTTCGCTCAGTAAGTTTCAGGAGACGGACTTGTTCTTTCTTTATAAGTTGTTGAAACGAGAAGACATCAAATGGGGCGTGTTTTTCTTGTCGCGTGTGTTGGCCGTGCGGAGGAGTACTAGATGAGCTCCTATCCACTTTAGGGGGCTTATCACACCGCTCACTCTCTATCTTGGGATGGATTTTTCCCAACTCACTCCGTTGGTCAACAGGAATAAAGTCAACCTACATCACCTACATCGCTCCAATCTTCTTACGCTCCGTGATGGCATGGTATATGCACATTGCCATATCAACCAGGAGTACCAGGAGTGTATGCTTCCAGACCCCGTCTTCCACATCCAGGGAGCTCAGCACTTTCAGTGGCCCATAATTGCCATCGATGACTCTGATGAAGAAGAAGACGGTGATGACAACGACAACGACAATGACAAAGGTGACGAGCATGAGGAGGAAGAGGAGGCTTTCACTCCTCTTCATGCACGAGTGGCACCGCGGAAGCATCCACGCTTCCACCTGGGTGCATCATCATCTTCGCAGCCTCCGCCACCTCAACCCTCTCAACAAGGAGAGGATGTCTATTCTATGCAGGGAATGTACTCCATGCTGTAGGAGACCCAACACCAACACACTGCTTCTTTCACCGGTATTTAGGATACCGTGAATCAGCTATTCTTAAATCAGTAGGCCATCTATGAGAACGAGCACCTCCTCCCCGCCAACCAAAAAAATATTCATGACAGGTTGCATAGGATGGAGATGCAGCAACAACCATTCTATGATCATTACTGGTGCCAAAACTACTTCGGGGGATGTCCGCAACCTCCGCCCATGCCCCCATATGATCCAAATTTCTAGGGGCAATATCCATCATGGGATCCTACCGCCCCGCAGTACCCACCACCTGAACAATGAATGGTATCATTGTTCCACCTGTTAAGATTGTTTTTGACTATGGGGCCATATTCGAATTCAAGCTTGGGGGGGAGATGGAACAATTTCTATCTTTTTCTATCTTTTATTTTTAGTTTTTATCATTTATTGCCTTTTCTTTTATTCTAACAATTTTCTTTGTTTTTAGGATCCACATGATATCTAGTGTATCCATGGATGTCTAATTTAATGTGTCATCCCTTTGTTTGTCACATGGGAGTCATGGGTCAATTTGATTTTTTTAATGAAATTGCAAGCTTGCTTTGTTTGAACTTGAGCATATGGCTTAAGAAAATAATTGGGTTTGCCAACGTTACAACATAAAACCACAACTGTGCATGCCTATGATTCAAGAAAAGTGGACGAAATTAGATGTTGAGCCTAAACTGACCAAATGGTAATGAGACTTTAATCTGAAATGAAGAGAGAGAAACCTCTTGATTTTACACATGTCAGTAAGGAGGGACATATAATATCTTCCAATGGTTCTGTCAATTAATCTTGTGATCTATCCACTTCATCTTATCTACACTCCACCATAAGAATTGGGAGCACTATATAGTTTGTCATCTCTTGATTGTATATCATGTAGATAGGATTGCATTGTAGTTAGTGTTTACAATTGTTGCATCGAAGAAAAAAAAGAAAAAAAATAGATATGTGAGTAAGACCAAGAAAAAGCTATTGAAAATTTCATCTTGTTCTATTAAGCAAGATAAGGGCTTGAAAAATATGAAGATCAGAGGGAGAAAGGAATTTGTTCATATGCAAAATAAGAAGAACAAGCACATGTGTAGTTCTGCAGATATTCTATCTCTCATTGGGATAGAATGATAGTGCATGCATAATTCCACTTAAATGTAGCATTAAGACATTTTCACGTGCATTTTGCATCATGATAAGTCATTAATTTTTGTGTGCATGATTGAATGTTATGTGCTTCCATTTCTTCCACAACCACCTATTCCATCCACCTGTTGCTCTAATTGGTAGGCCACATGTGATTATCTCCTCATTCATTAATATCAGGAGATATGCTTCCATTTAGATGGTAGTTAGGAAACGATCAACGTAGATAAAAGATCACAAAGATGCACCAAGCCTGAACTGGAGGATTTTATTATATTAACTGCCTTATTAGATAGTGTTCATCAATCTTGGGGTGAATATCTTTTATGGATGATCATTGTCGCCTAGAGGGTAATTACCATTATGTGGTTACTGAGGGCCAGTATGTGAATATCTGGTGGGAATCATATGGCAATGTCTGTTGTGATAATATGTTCTTTAGTTGACCCTTGCAATTTTATTCTATAGCTTTACTGCTCGAGGATGAGTAATGTTTAAGCTTAGGGGAGTTTGATGCGAGGATTTTGAGTCGCTCATATAGACTAGTTTTACATGTATTTTATGTGTTTATTAGTCACTTTTGTGGTTAGTATCGCATGATTCATTCGCTTTAGTCTATAATCTCATTTTGTATCAAATCTCTCATATTTTATCTTTTTGATCATATTGATGTGTTTTAGCATAGTTGATTCATCTTTATCTTGAAATTTCAGGAAGAACGGATATATATAGCTGTTGATACCATCGACATCCGTCGATAGTATCGACACAGTCATAGGGAGACAGCCGCAAGGAGCCAAGAAGAGTCGATACCATCGACTGGGAGGTTGATCGTAGCGAGATACCTACAGTGAGCCAACAATCAACCGGTCGATACTATCGACACAAAAGTCAATACTATCAACATTGCACAGCTTCAACGTCGGAATGGTGACAAAACCGACGCCTAAAGGTGTCGATACCATCGACCCACGTCGATGGTATCGAGTCTGCATCAGGCAGAACGTCATAGAAAAAAGAGAACGAGCCGATACTATGACGGGTCGATACCATCGACCCGCGTCGATGGTATCGACGCTGTCAGATCAGTTTTTGCTCCAGATCGGCCCGAATCAGACGGTGGTGATCTTTTAGCGACCTAAAGTGGTCCATATACCTAATTTCGGCGGCCCTAAGGAGGGGATCACGTCATTAGCTGCTGCACAAGTTCCGAAGAGAGGTGGAGAGAAGAACGGAGCCCAGAATCACGCCTCGGTCGTTCCGAGAGCCGCAGAAGACATTTTCCACCGTTGGAAGGCTGTAGATCGCGCACTCTACGTCAAGGAATGCCCAGATATCCTCCGTTCAGGGGTTTACATCACTTTCATTCACATTTTCTCCATGTTTTCCCTTTCTCTCACCATGTCTTTCATTGAGATGAACATGCGAGGCTAATCCCCTTTGTCTGTAGGACCGGGAGTAGCCCGGGTAATCGTTGTATGACATTTTTACCATAGTCATTCATATTTTGTCTCTTAAATCCGTGGTATGATTTCATTTTCTCCATTATATCATTATTATTGATCACCCTAATGATAATCTAATGCCTTTAATTACTTTGAAAGAAGAATTAACAGTTGAAAAGAGACGAAATTCACATTAACTAATAAATCCTTTGAACAAGGTAATGTACGGTTCATGGTGGAAACCCAAAGTTTGGTCTTCATGCACCTAGTTTAGGGTATAGGTTATACGACCGTGGAACCGACCTAGATTTAGGTAGTGAATTGTATCATGACAGTGAACAATTCTAACTACATGCCACTACCCAGAATGAGAGACATATTTGATTAACTATGTAGGAATAAATATAACGAGAACCCACGGTGAAACCGCAATCCTAAAGATTCTCATCTAAATTGATTAAACTAAACATTTAATCGATTGTGTGTTTTCTTTTATTTTTATTTTCTTTTTTCAATCAACTCTCAAAACCTTTTAATTGGTCTAGCTGATCGCGAGTAGTTAGTAAGTAGTCTACCGACATTTTAGTGTCCCTGTGTTCGACTCGGGCCTCACAAAGGCCTATATTACTCTGATGCGTGCACTTACGTTATAAGCACAGTAAAATCGTGTCAGTAGTCCAGAAACTACATGGATATAATGAGTCAACATCAGGAAATGTAAATGTCCAAGAAAATATATTTCATTAGGAATAATAGTTCAAGAGATGCCTCATTAAGAAAAAGTACGTTTTAGTCAAATAATGGCCAAAATAAAATAGAGGATGTACATACCTTATGATTAGACCTAGATATTCAATAACACCTCCTAAGCACAGGGTCAGGGTTGTCTCAACCTAGTCAAAATATATGTGCATTCAATTAATATAATGTGCATTAAATCCTTTACTTAAAGAATGACCCTATTTGTAACCTAGAAATTAGTTCGTGAAACATATCCCATTAAATCATTCATATTTTTCTGATTCCAAAAATGTATATTTTTGTATATGATTTGGATACACCGATAATTTCTTATGAATTTTACAAGTTTAAATCATTTCTGGCTAAATACGAAATTGAATTGTCCAAAGATGGTTTTACGCCTGAATGAAATTATGATTCAAAGGCTCGTTGTCACGCGAACAATAGAGATACCAGAAAGTAATTTCTAGGGTCAAACAAGGACAACATTAATCAAAATACCCTTAATACCCTTATAAGTGTGACATGAATAATATGGCCACCATTATGGAGACTAGGCTTTCGCCCCAGGGATTCATCTCCCTGTCTCTCATGCCATTAGGCTCCTACAGAAGCTCACATCAAGGATGGGAACTCGAACAAGACGTCTTCACAGCCAGGGAGTCAGTCCATTGGCTCCGGGTAGCTACTGTGAACTCAATGGCCTCAACATAGAACCTGAGGTCACCGGGGGTTAAGGCAACCTCGGGGTGAAGACAACAATGGATGATGTAGCAGAGCCTAAGCCGAGGGGAGGAGAACACGTCGTATAATGCTATGAATACAAGGTAAACACCTCATGGAAATGACCGATGAGGGATATTGTAGGTGAAGAACTGGACGACGCCTAAAGGTCTTAGAATAGAGGAGTCCCTCTCGATAGAGAGAAAATAGAAGAAATGAAGGCGCTAGTCGACTAAATAATCGAGGCAAAACCACGACGATATGAATGCACAGAAAGAAAGAAAGGACACCCTATATGATTACCTCGATCTGGATTGCCCGGAGATGAAACGCACAACCGCTACTTCAACCTTCTCATCGGAGAAGAAGAACAATGTCGGCAGTGGCTCCAAGGCATCCACGGGAGCAATTGATTGAAGAAAACTAATAAGGGGGCATCGTGGACCAATTCTTGACCGACAGGGAGGAAATGGTGGCTTGGAAGTGGGGAATTGTGAGACTGGGGAAGGGCACTGGCGGCGGCTCTAGGCCTAAAAAGGGGTTTCTTATCTAGACTACCATTCACCCTGAGTAAGGGTTTGTTGGACTCGACAGTGAGGCGGAGTCTATTGATGAATAAAGCATGAGGCTTGGACGCATATGAAAATCATAAAGCCACCAACAAATCGAGTGCATTCTATTTAACTCGGCTTATGAGGAAACCAGAGGTAGGGGACGACCAAGTCCCGCTACCCAACTACCCAGGTACCCGACCCGAGGCATCCGCGTGACAGAAATTGGCACTTGGACCAAAGTTCAGGCCGTGACATATGAAATCAAATAAATCGACCCTAACTTTAGGTTAAATCATACAAAGCCTATTAGGGTCTAATTAAGAGTGTATTTGATGTCCAAATGACCCCAAATTTTAAGGATTAGTTAATAAGGATGTGAGGAACCTGATTATATGCTTAGATTTATATTTTGAGGTTAAGAAAGCTGTAATTTTACCATTTTGCATTAATCATTCACTTAATGTAATGGACTTAGTCTAGTGGTCAATTATGGTGAAACATTCCACCTAGACTCGATTCATGTCCTATTTGAGATCCAAGACTATCCTAGTTCACAAATATATGGTCAGGTAATCTAGATTATCATTAGTGCTAATAAGTATCCCAATTTAGGTATTAAGGTCGAAATATCATATGATTTCATCTCTATGGATCCCTAGATGAGTCAACCTAGGGTTTAAAGATCAAAATGTTATCTAGTTCAGTATAAAGCATGAAAAATGGTCTCTAATAGTGTCTATTAAAATAAAGGACAAGGAAGGAAAAAAGAATGGTTTTTAACTGGAATTGGGGATGTTACAACACACCACTCCTTAAATCTCAAGATAAGAGGGAGGGGTAGGTCCGCAACATCTCTTCTTTCAACTCCCAGGTGGTTTCCTCAAGGCCATGGTACTTCCAGAGAATATTCACAAGCTCAATCTCCCTGTTCTTTAATTGCTTCATTCTGGAGTCTAAGACCTTTACTGGAAACTCTTCATAGGATAGATCTTCTCGTAACTCAATAGTGTCAATATCCTGCACAAGGGAAGGATCCTTTACATACTTCTTCAGAACAGATACATGAAACACATTGTGAATCTTATCATAAGTGGGAGGAAGGGCTAGATGGTAGGCACACTCTCCCACTCTATCCAAGATCTCAAATGGTCCCACATAACGAGGGCTCAACTTGCCTTTGACTTTAGACCTTTCTATTGATCGGATTGGCTTTATCTTTAGAAACACATAATCATCAACTAAGAAACTCACATCAGATCTCTTCTTGTCAGCATACACCTTTTGTCGATCTTGGGCAACCTTCATCCTCTTCTTGATACAGAAGATATTGTCAGTTATCATCTACATGTCATCACTCTTCATCAAGTCTCTTTCACCCACATCATCCCAATGTAGTGGTGAACGACAAGGTCAGCCATAAAGTGATTCGAAGAGTGACATACCAATGTTGGCTTGGTAGGTGTTGTTGTAAGCAAATTTGGTCAATGGAAGGTATTTGTCCCAAACACCTCCCCAATCCATCACACAAGCACGTAACAAGTCCTCTAGAATCTACATTGTCCGCTCTTACTGACCATCCATCTGAGGGTGGTAGGTTGTGCCGAAACATAGGTCATAACCCATTTCCTCCTGTATCTTCTTCCACAAGCGAGAGGTGAACTTCGGGTCATGATAAAAAATTATCACCTTAGGAACTCCATGTAGGAAAACAACCCAATCCATGTACAATTGTGTCATTTTAGGAACCTTGTATGTACTCTTGAATGGAAGAAAGTGAGCTGACTTGGTCAAGCAATCAATAACAACCCAAACCGCATTGTACCCATGCTTTGACTTTGGAAACCCAGTAATAAAATCCATAGTGATTTTCTCCCACTTCCACTCTGGTATCTCAAGTTGATGGAGAAGACCACCCAGACATTGATGTTCAATCTTCACCTCTTGGCACGTCAAGCACTTTGCAACATACATAGCAATATCCTTCTTCATGTTCTTCCACTAGAAACCCCATTGTAAGTCCTTGTACATCTTCATGGTACCAGGATGACTCGTGTACTTGGACCCATGTTCTTCACCTAGAACTCTCTATCTCAGACTAGCAACATCAGGTATCCACAATCTATGGTGAAAGCAGATAGCACCATCCACCCCAACAGAAAACTCATATTGTGGTTTCTTTGTCAGCATCTTCATCTCATCAAACTTAGGATTGTCTAGCTGAGCAGCTATAACTTTAGAAATCTAGGTGGGAGTGATAGTCAAACTAGCCATCTGCACTCTCATCCTCTCCACAGAAGAGTCATCACCAATGTAAGGACCCTGACCTTCATTTTGGGCTTATCCTATTTTCTTTGCCTTAACCTTATGTTTAGTTGCTTGCTAATCACCTTTAGTGGTGATTAGGGTTTGCTTGTGCTTTGTTGAGGGTTGGGGGTGCTATTTGCAAAGTAACCTAAGTTTAAGGTTGATGAGCAAGTTTTTCACCTTGAGAGATGCTCTTCTCTCTCTTTGCTTCCTCTGGAGTTGACAGGAAGGGTTGGGCTCATTTCTTTAGTTGCCTTGGGCCTTGTAGAGCTCTGTTGGGATTTGTTTCACCTTGTTTAGGCCTTGCCTTACCTTGATGAGCTTTGTATCGGGAAGGAGCACCTTGTGTCGGCCATGGGGGTGTCACCCATGGGTGTGTCGGCCAAGGTGGTGGTGTGTGTCGGCCTTTGACCCCTTTGACCTCCTTGCTTTGGTTGTGTCACCATACCTTGGACATGTGGTCGATCTCTTGATGAGTGGTGGCATAACATGTTGCATGTGGGTTGCAAGGTGGCAAGACGTTGGACAAGTGTCCAAGTAAGATGACACCTTGCCTTGGTTCACCTTTGATCCTTTTCTATATATATCTTCCCTTTCACTTCTCTAGGATCCCTTTAGCTCTTGGTTGCTCTTCTCTTCTTTGGCACACGACACACCTTTCTTTGGTGCTTGGTGGCCGATCCCCCCTTGGTGGAGATATCTTCTTCTTCCTCTAGCTTGGTGGCCAAACCCTAGGTGGACCTTGTTGGGTTTTAGGGGAGACATAGAAGGCAGCGGAAACAAAAAAATTTCTCCCCAAACCCATACCGAGGAAACACGTCAACGTCTATATAATAGGAAAGGATGGTTTGTGGAATCATACCTTGTCCCGAGGCTTGCTCGGCGACAATACCTCGCGCAATGCGTGGTCTTCAACTCCGGTCTTGGACGGCGTCTGTGTAGCTCCTGGTCGCACCGGGACTAACGACTCCTCCTCCTACCGGACTGTCGGATGACAATTGTCCTCCTGAGCGGCAGTGTCCTCCTGCCTCTGTAGTAGTCCACACGGACCACGTGGAACTCCACTCTCCTTGTCCCATAAGGAAGTGGAAGGAGTCGCACCCTCCTGTTGACGTACTAGTCGCCAACACACTCTCCTGCTACCAGTTGCAACTGTAGTTGTCCTTCCCTTGCCGCACCTCCCTTTTGCGGGAAGCACTTGCTCAGGCTCTCTCATGGTTACCAAAACTAGAGAGAACAACAACTTCGCAAAGCAACCGGCTTGCATTGAGTTGTGCTCCGAGAAGCCCCCAATACCCCTATATATAGGCGGGTCATGGGATAGGGTTCTTTGTGCCCGACAATATGGGACTAAAGCAGGAGTAGAAGGGTTCGAAATTTTCCACAAAAAGCAACCAACTCGCAACCTGAACCGATCGGTTCACAAGTGAACCGGTCGGTTGGGGACCTGAACCGGTCGGTTGGAGCACCAACCGATCGGTTGGGACCCATGAGCCGATCGGTTCACTTCTGAACCGGTCGGTTCGTGGTCCTGGTCGGTTCCCGGTTGACTTTCCTTCTTTCGTTTCTAATTGGTATCGAATACCAATCCTATTCCCAATCAAATTGGGAAAGTGAAATGCAAGGAAAATTCTCACCGACCTGACTTTCCCAACTTGCTCGGTTGCACCAGTTGAACCGATCGGTTCAACACTTGAACTGCTCGTTTCACCCTGGTCATGAGCCGATCGGCTCAACTCTTGAGATGACCGGTTCAGCAACCTCAGCCGACCGGTTCAACACTTGAACCGATCAGTTGGGAGTATAGGTTGTGCAGAATCAATCAAATGCGATTTCAATCAATCCGATACTCCAATCAATGCGTCCAACACCTTGAACCATATGATATTGAGCTATCAACTAATTCAGTGTTTAATTGAACTACTAAACTCCTTTAGTAATCAATCTAAACATTGCTTTGTGGACAAAAATCCTCTTCCAGGTTAAATCCTATGTGTGTGACCCTGCAGGTCCATTTCACGTTGGCAGTGAAAGTCCATAACACTTATGACTTCACAAGCAAAGAGCGGTGCCTAGTCACACATCAGTGCTACCCAAGTGAAAGTAAAAAGTTGGAGAACAACTTTTCATCCTACAATCCGTGAATGGTGTTACATTCAATGTATAATTCCTTTGTCACTGATATCCCGAATGAACTCAAGGCATGGAACAGTCATCCTGTCAACGTTCATTCACTTTCTTGATCTCAGAGTAGATTGAAGGAGATATGTATGACATCAATATCACATACTGATTCACACATGCGTGCACACGCCTATCTCAATCCTACTCATCAAGTGGCCTTGGATATCAAACTCCCTCAGGAGGGACAAATCCCATATCTATCACTCACCCCTCAAAAGCCCCATGTGTCAAAGCCACCCAATCATCACCTTTATAACAACCCATGTTTCAGGACTGCGTTTGATGATGTCAAAGTGTGCCCAACGACATGTGTTGAGTGCAGTGATTTTAGGTCTAAGAATCACACTCACCACCATCACTGTGAGTACTGACTGTGACTACCATCTCATGGTTCCATGTGTCAAACTCACGGTGGGTCTGTCCGGTACCTTGTTCTCTAACAAGTACCTATGTGTTTGGTTTGATATCTCTATATCATGACTAATGAGATTCTGTCATCAACCAACACCACAATCTAGTCTTGTGTGTCATTGTTGTCTATCTACCTTCCACAATGACATCCGACTAGGGACATAACAAGAATGTACAGACTCTTAGCATCCGTATGATCTCATCGTTCAGGTCCTCAACCTGAAAGCATACATCATTGAGTTCTATCATTCTTTAGACATTCAATCTGTTCCATCACTATCTCATATGACTGAACCAGAAAGAATTGGAAGCTCACCTTTGATGTTTATCAAATCAATCTTAATGTATCCCACCAATCATCTCATGATTGGCTCTTAGGGCATACATACCAACAGACTCCCACTTGCACTGCGAGCCAATCACCCTTGAATCATATTCATAGTGATCTTCAGACATGTCCCACATGTTATTGTGCTCTAGTGCCAACATAGTGAGTAATGACAACACCTTGCCAAAGTCTGTACAAATTGCATGTCTCACATCTCTTCGCTGTACGTCATACGTATGAGATGGAGTTGCCGTAATATGCAATCTAGTATTCCTTTGCTAACCTTTAGCCACATTGCATGATCAAGGATTCCAGACTTATCATCAATGAGTGGAATATAAGTTCATCCCATGAACTTTCAGATCCATATAGTATCCACTGTTGTTCACTAACACATAGATACTCGGCATTTCCCTTTTTCAAATGGCTTTATTGGAACACTTCCAATTATCAACAAACTTTCACTTTTATACATCTTATGTATATATTGCAATTAATTTTCTGTCCTTTCAGAAGTTCACATCAATGTAACTCTTTACATCGAACTCTTCCTTATCTCCATAGAACTAGTACTTCCCAAGTACTTATCAAGTTCTTATGGTATTCCAGTAACCCTTACTGGAAGTAGACAGACATCCACTCGTCATGTCCTACATACGAGTTATCAGGATGAGCACATCATATTACTATGTCCCACATACAAGATGATGAATGCATTTTATTCTTGCCATGTCATACATGCAAGACAATGGGATGATTACATACATGATAGATCCAGATCTATTCTTAGTGTTCATATTCTTCATAAGAATTGGACACTTGGCCTTGGGATACTAACTCCATGTAACATGGACAAGTTTTCTCCCACTGAATCTGTGCACACTGAACCCTTCAGTACAGATCGCCAATGTATGCTCTCTCTTTTCTAGGTCAAGAGATTTGTCGAGAACTATCTCTATAGATCTCTATTTCTATCATATAGGAAACATCTCTATCTTCCTTAAAGATAATTTCCACTTTTGGATTTCCATTTTAGAACATTTCCATTTCACATCAACATGTGGAATGTGAATACGCTCCCACTAAATCACAGATCCCTTCTTTATCTTTGACATATCAGTCAAACCCTTTGACTATATCATCAAAGTAAAGATCCAATTTTGAGTTTCTTGTACTCAATCAATCACATTGATTAGTCCATTGTAACTTATAGACTTCATTTACATTAGTGGATTCATAAACCTTATAGGTTGTGTCACGTACACATCCTGGTTTTATTCCTCATGGGAATGCGGTTTTAGTATCCATATGCCAAATGTCTTAGTCATTAAGTTGCAATCAACAAGCATCATCCTTGTCAAAATGTTATCCATGTTTCTTAACACTTAAGACTTATTTGCACTTATGGATATGATCCAATGAGTGCTACCATCAAGGTCATACCTTATGGTTCACATGGATGTCATTTAGGATGTAATGATCATAAATCATAACTCAAAATTCGGTTCCTCATATTCATCTAGATAGTTGACTCATCACATGAGCAACTCATCACATAGATAATTGAGGTGTATCTGTTAAAGATATAAGAACTCACAACCCTTGTGATTCTTAATTTCTTTTATTAGTGTGGGGTATTCATTTATTAAGAAGAATTCAGTTATTTGATAATCATTCTCTAACTCCTTAGAGTATGATTCCTTCTTGATTCAGACATCATCATGCCTTAATCATGAGTTCACTATGATACACTATCATAATCACTCATAAGGATCTCAAACATTTGGTCCAAGTATTTTATTCATTGATCTCATCAAGAATTAATACTTTACCAAATTTGTACTTCATTTATGATAATCTTGAACACTTCAAGACATTCATATTGGTATTTCTCTAAACACCATTTGAAGTATTAACATTTGTTCCAATAGGTATGTAAATACATCACATGTATTATACCTAATAGGATAATCACTCTCCCACTACCACTAGTGAAGATTGATTAATCATGTCCAAGATATTCATGTCTCTTACTGGTTCTCTAACCAAAAGAGTCTAGTTTTATCCATCATATGGAAACTAGAAATGAATTTCTCATGATTAATGCTAATTAGATTGTTTGAGTTATCGATAACTTTAGGTATCATTTTATCTTATACATACCAAGATAAACAAGGCATTGCCAAAAAGATCATATCTTTAAGATTGAAACATCAACTTTATTAATTGCCATCATTGTCATACAATATGCAATAATAAAGTGTTTCTATCTATTGGCAATATATGAAATAGCAGTTCTCAACTCTATTCTGTGCCCTTTAGGCTGAAATAAACTGAAAGGTACTCCTATCTATGCCAGCAACACTTGCTCCAATGATGGGTACTTATTTCTTGGTCCTTTCACAAAGGCCATCACTTCTTTGCGGATATTGCATATCATATATGACATATCCATATCTTGGTATCATATACCTTAGATAAAGAAGCGGTTCATTTCATGATACCTTAGGTGGAGATCTCCATCCCCTCCTTCATCTTCTTTTGTTCTTCCAGATATAGAGGGCAATTCCCTCATACACCCTTTCCCCATGTGCCTTGAGGCTGAAGACGGCTTGGATTGCTGGCTAGCATCAGAACACTTCTTAGCTTTGCCCTTGCCCTTGCCCTTAAGACTTACCTTTTCTTTGATTACATCAAAGATTAGGATTAGTATTTCTTCATCCTTGCCTCTACTATCCTCAACATGTCCAACAACTCTATCAACGCTTGTCAAAGTCGTTCATGTTGTAGCTTATCATGAATTGTATGATCCTCGCAACATTTGCAGTATCATACCAATAGCCAACTCTTGGCTCAGAGGGAATCCTTCTTAGTCAGGTTTTCACATACCCAATCATATTGAGTGCGTGAATACCTTACTGGATCTCCTTCTGTCATGACATACTAGGACAGTATCTTGGAGACATCATATGTCTCATGTTGTCTCTGCAACTCATAGTTCAGAGAACACAACATCAAGCACTCCTCATCAATGTCTTTCTCAGTATGCTTCCATAAGCATACTTTCAGCCATTGATGTGGTGGGATCGAGTTCATCTGGTTCTGGTATAACTAGGACTTAGAGCTTTCGCTCTTTGATTGAGAACACTTCTCATCATCCTAACCAGTCGTGGAATTATTCCCATTTAATTTGTTGGTCTCAAAGACCGATCGCAAATAAAGTGATTTGTTGATTAACCATTTATAATAACAAAAGGAAATATGTGCAATTTTAGTCCAAAACTCATTTTTGACTTATTTGATTGATTTGAAAATTTGACGATATAATTAGGCCTTTAATTAATTATCGCTCCCACTATTTTACTTCAAATTGATAGCCCTCACCATCAATTTGGAAGATTGCAGCGTACAACCTTCTAGTGGGCAAGATCCTGAAATGCTCTAAGTCATGAGTCAGCTTTGGCTGATCGCCCACAACTTAGATCTCTCAGGTAGGCAACTCTTGCCAATTGCATCATATGCAACTCTTGTTGAATGAACATGCACAACACCTTGCCATGAACATTCCTTGCCTCTGGGCTTAGACGCTCTAAGAATCACCAGTTAAGTCTAACCCAAAAGCCGACACGGTAAACATGCACCCTGCTTTGGCAGAACCTACATGTCTACCCTTCACACTTCCACAAGATAGATGGCGCACCACGCTTTGGCGTAACCTACGCTTGGTCGATCGAGCTTTTCATGTGTGCCGCTAATGGAAGGCATATAAGACTTAATATTTTAATGAGGGATTTGGTTTTTATATACATATACATATCCAATCACCACAATACATAGTACGTATCATATACATGCTATATCCCACAGAAAACATGCACAAACGATAAAAAGCGATGATTATGGCCATCCTAATGTGATTCCTCGAGCCAAGAGGAATCACGGTCATCTAGGTCAACATCACATGCAACCTGTACAAGATGAACTATGTGCCTTGCCATCCGAGTTGATCAACTCATCACATGAATGATCTGTACTCTCCAGCCGGTCGTCTGGGTGCCACCAGCCGATCGGTTGGCTCCTCCAACAGATCGGTTCGCCTGGTCGTCGTGCATCTCGTCATGTCCGCCACCCGCTCGTCTTGCTCCTCGAACCGGTCATCAACCGATCGGTTCACTCCTTGAACCGACCATTTGGAAGGTCAACCGATCGGTTCACTCCTTGAACCGACCGTTTCAGTTGTCGTCTTGATGTCTGCCGGTCTTTGACATAACAAGAAATAAAATCCTATTCTATTTATTACATTGCTTTAAAAAGGGAAACCCCGAGTTACATTCGGGGGGAGCAAAGGTAGAAAATAATCTCGAATTATTTCGAGTTACATCAGGAATAAGAGAGGGAAGATCGGTGCGCAGACCGAGATGCAAGAAACCACACACAACCAATCACAGATAGGGGTTTATAGGCCATTATCATGCTACACACATCCACCACAAAACTTGTTTAAGGGCCACACGTATCGAGTGCATTAATAATACATATCATATATGTAATTAGGGATTTGTGGATTTAGGATTGGACATGCATAAAGCCGATATTATTCGCATCGCATGCAATAAATAAAGGCGACAAACCAAAATCAATCATATCGATATTCCTAAAATATAGAGCAGTTGACGTGGCTCTGATACCACTGTTGGGTTTTAGGGGAGACAGAGAAGGCAGCGGAAACAAAAAAATTTCTCCCCAAACCCATACCGAGGAAATGCGTCAACGTCTATATAATAGGAAAGGATGGTTTGTGGAATCATACCTTGTCCCGAGGCTTGCTCGGCGACAATACCTCGCGCAATGCGCAGTCTTCAACTTCGGTCTTGGACGGCGTCTGTGCAACTCCTGGTCGCACCGGGACTGACGACTCCTCCTCCTACCGGACTGTCAGATGACAGTTGTCCTCCTGAGCGACAGTGTCCTCCCGCCTCTGTAGTAGTCCACACGGACCACCTGGAACTCCACTCTCCTTGTCCCACAAGGAAGTGGAAGGAGTCGCACCCTCCTGTTGACGTACTAGTTGCCAACACACTCTCCTGCTACCAGTTGCAACTGCAGTTGTCCTTCCCTTACTGCACCTCCCTTTTGCGGGAAGCACTTGCTTGGGCTCTCTCATGGTTACCAAAACCAGAGAGAACGACAACTTCGCAAAGCAACCGGCTTGCATTGAGTTGTGCTCTGAGAAGCCCCCAATACCCCTATATATATAGGCGGGTCATGGGACAGGGTTCTCTGTGCCCGACAATATGGGACTAAAGCAGGAGTAGAAGGGTTCAAAATTTTCCACAAAAAGCAACCAACTCGCAACCTGAACCGATCGGTTCACAAGTGAACCGGTCGGTTGGGGACCTGAACCGGTCGGTTGGAGCACCAACCGATCGGTTGGGACCCATGAGCCGATCGGTTCACTTCTGAACCGGTCGGTTCGTGGTCCTGGTCGGTTCCCGATTGACTTTCCTTCTTTCGTTTCTAATTGGTATCGAATACCAATCCTATTCCCAATCAAATTGGGCAAGTGAAACGCAAGGAAAATTCTCACCGACCCGACTTTCCCAACTTGCTCGGTTGCACCAGTTGAACCGATCGGTTCAACACTTGAACCGCTCGTTTCACCCTGGTCATGAGCCGATCGGCTCAACTCTTGAGCTGACCGATTCAGCAACCTCAGCCGACCGGTTCAACACTTGAACCGATCGGTTGGGAGTACAGGTTGTGCAGAATCAGTCAAATGCGATTTCAATCAATCCGATACTCCAATCAATGCGTCCAACACCTTGAACCATATGATATTGAGCTATCAACTGATTGAGTGTTTAATTGAACTACTAAACTCCTTTAGTAATCAATCTAAACATTGCTTTGTGGACAAAAATCCTCTTCCAAGTTAAATCCTATGTGTGTGACCCTACAGGTCCATTTCACATTGGCAGTGAAAGTCCATAACACTTATGACTTCACAAGCAAAGAGTGGTGCCTAGTCACACATCAGTGCTACCCAAGTGAAAGTAAAAAGTTGGAGAACAACTTTTCATCCTACAATCCGTGAATGGTGTTACAGTGAATGTATAATTCCTTTGTCACTGATATCCCGAATGAACTCAAGGCATGGAACAGTCATCATGTCAACGTTCATTCACTTTCTTGATCTCAGAGTAGATTGAAGGAGATATGTATGACATCAATATCACATACTGATTCACACATGCGTGCGCACACCTATCTCAATACTACTCATCAAGTGGCCTTGGATATCAAACTCCCTCATGAGGGACAAATCCCATATCTATCACTCACCCCTCAAAAGCCCCATGTGTCAAAGCCACCCAATCATCACCTTTATAACAACCCATGTTTCAGGACTGCGTTTGATGATGTCAAAGTGTGCCCAACGACATGTGTTGAGTGCAGTGATTTCAGGTCTAAGAATCACACTCACCACCATCACTGTGAGTACTGACTGTGACTACCATCTCATGGTTCCATGTGTCAAACTCACGGTGGGTCTGTCCGGTACCTTGTTCTCTAACAAGTACCTATGTGTTTGGTTTGATATCTCTATATCATGACTAATGATATTCTGTCATCAACCAACACCACAATCTAGTCTTGTGTGTCATTGTTGTCTATCTACCTTCCACAATGACATCCGACTAGGGACATAACAAGAATGTACAAACTCTTAGCATCCGTATGATCTCATCGTTCAGGTCCTCAACCTGAAAGCATACGCTATTGAGTTATGTCATTCTTTAGACATTCAATCTGTTCCATCACTATCTCATATGACTGAACCAGAAAGAATTGGAAGCTCACCTTTGATGTTTATCAAATCAATCTTAATGTATCCCACCAATCATCTCATGATTGGCTCTCAGGGCATACATACCAACAGACCTTGCTTCCTTGGTAAGCATCTTCCCTCTCTCCTCAGCATCTTCTTCTCCATCTTGCCTACTCTTCGGACATAGTGGTTATGATCTTTGTTCCTTTTCTTGAGGTGGCTAAAAGTGGTGTGCTTTGGAGCTAGAAGCTTAGAGCTTGGAGCTTTAGAGCTTGAGGAGCTTGCTTAAGGCGGGTTACATAACTTCTCACCCTAACTATACTTCCTTCCCTTTTTGTTGTATGTTCATGTATGATCATGTTCGACCATGCAACTTGTTGAATATACTTCTTGCTTAATTATACCTTTGATCTTGTTGATATATGATCTTGTTTGCTCTTTTGGATATGATGTGGATGTACCTTTGGATCTAGTTGGCCGAACCCATAGTTGAGGGTTTCCTTTGGTGGCAACACCCCTTTCTCTCCTTGGTCATGAGAAGTGAGTTTGAGGCCTAGTGTTATAGACAACACCCTCTCTCTTATTTTTTGAGAGGTGAGTCTATACTCTAGATGCTTAAGAAACACCCTTCTCTCGCCATGGATTTGATAGGTGAGCCTAGGTGGAGTGTTGACCTAGATGTGGTGGTGATCCATCTTGATGCCCGGTTTGTGATAAAGGATTGCATAAAACTACTCTCTCTTAGTTGTTGAGAGGTGAGCCAATTCCTTTGACCTTTTAGGGTTGTGAAGATGGTGATCTTGAGGTTGATGATGACCTTGTCGGGCTATTCTTCATGCTTTGCATGACATGATCTTTAGTAGTGACTGCCTGACACCTCTTTGTCTAGGGTTTAACCCTTGGCCGATACATCAAGTTGTGTTGCTGACTTGGTGCCCGATATGGCCCTCTTGACCTAAGTAGTGAGCTTGGGCATTACATCTTAGACCTAGTGCTCTGCACGATACCCTTTGGGGAGAGGTTGCCCGATATCCCTTGCCTTGAGGTTGGTCCTGGCCGATATGATGCTACACTGCTCATGGACGTTATGGTTTGATGTTTTGGATCATAGAGTGCCTTGATCGTTGGAGGTTGTCCCTTGTGCACGACACACTCCTCTAGTTTTAGTTGCATGACACACCTCTGTGTTAGCTACTCTCTAGTGCATGTTAGAGTGTAGTTTGGTTGGCCGTAATGGTAACTTGTGCCTTAGGGTTTGAAACCCTAGCCATTTATCTTTTGGTGAGGGTATGACCTTGCCCGATACCACTGTAGTGAGGGGTGTCCTACCCGTCACACTTCTAGTGAGGGTAGCAGGCATCTTTGGTGAGGGATAGGTCTAACCCGGAAAACCTAGTTTATGGCTCTTTATCTTATAGTGACATCTTTGTTGATAATGTGAAATGGATACTGGTTTGTAAACCAATGACATGTTGGATGCTTAAAAGTAATGTCAAATAAAGATAGTATGATGATAGTTTATGTATATGAAAGCATAAATAGATGCCCACATTTTGATAGTAAGTAATGTGATTGATATAATAGAACCTGATGACATGATAAACAGTGGATCTATATGCCTAGTAATTTTAAAGATGTCTCTTTTATACTAACCATGCAGGTCACAAGATGAATTCATAGCTAGGTAAGAGCTATGAGGCACATGTGTTTGAATGACACTGTATAATGATGATAACTCTTGTTGATAAGATATATATGTATCACCAGTGTGGTAAGATAGGTTTGAGGACCTGATAAAGGCTGAGTGCCTAGTGAGGTGTTATCCTATTGTTGATGAGATAGGGATTCTTATCCCAAGTGGTGATGTAAGATGGTGATGATGACTTGAGAGGCAATGGCTTTCTGTGATGAGGGATTGAGATCCCAGGATGATGTGATGATGATAGTAATAATATAACTCAATATTTGTGTATTTTACAACTTGGTTGCCTCAACAAACCACTCAAAATATACTAAGTAATTACAGTGGAATATATCATGTAGTTTTCCCTGGCCATAGATCCATCATCGTTAGTAGCTGGTGATGGTGAAACGGGTTCTCCTGCCGGTTAACCCGAAACATATATTGTTGAATATGCGGGGTTTCTCCTAGCCGAAAGTAGGAGGATTTGAGTGCAACTGTGGTTGCAGACTCAGGATATATAGAGCATGGTGAACAGGTCCATGGCTCAAGATATGTGAAAGAGCATGAATGCATTCATGGCTCAGAGCATGGTGAATAGGCCTGTGGCTCAAGCTTTACTAGTGCCGAGACATGTACCAAGGTGGGCTAGAGTTATGGGTAGCTTGCGGAGCTGACCCTGTGGCCAATGCCACTTAAAGCATGAGACTACGATCTTGCTTTGGTTCTCGTGCACTAACCACGAGGTGGTGAGGTCGTGGAGTCTGGCTCTTCCATTGATCTTGTATGGCACTGACTTTGGGTTTCGTAGCCATCGGTTGGATCTGAGCGGTACAGCTCACTTCCTCAGGGCATAATAATAATACATAATTCAGCTGAATAATGTTTATTTCTTAGTACAAATACAGAACATTGGTTGAGACCTTGGTTGTGTACTTGATCTTATTATACCCTACAGTTACTTATACATTCCTTATGTTTTGTGATAAGATCTTATAAATCTTATCTTGTCAATCATGTTCCATAAATAAAATCAGGTTATATACCTTCCGTAATCTTAGTAAGATGGATGATATAGTAAGTTCTGCTCATATAATCCGCTTATATTAGTTATCTGCTTTTCTTGCTTTAAGCTTTCTGGAGTTTTATAGCTTCGGCGGGGAGTTATGTTTCTCGTTGGGACTGTGTGTCTCACCCTGCTGGTTTATGACCTTTTTAGGTGATTGTGCTAAATGTGGTGGTTGCAAGGTTGTGGCTGAGCAGCAAGAAGAGGAGCAGTAGAAGGCAAGAGATGGACATGCTGCTTGTTTTGGTGATTTGTAGTAGAGTTCTAGAATCATCCCTGTACTCTTAGGTCCTCGGGGGAGTTTTGATGACGTTTCACGATGTATTGTTGTTGTACTCTTGTTCATGCTGCTGTTGGCCTTATGTGGCTTGTTATGTACATATAAACATGTGATGAACTCATATGATGACAAGACAGGTGGTTTCTGAATAGTTGTGGACATATTTTAGGCTTGTAATGCTTATATAACATGTTTCATTGCAGGATCTGGATGTAATAAGCTTTCTTTCATATGTTTCTGCAATCGGTTTTAATTAACCTGTGTTTTTGGTAATGTGTGGTTTATGGAAGTTCCGCGCATTTTTGCGTGTCACCTTGCTGTCTGTGAAATGGCGGGGTGTCATCTACAGGGATCTAGGACTAGGTTGTGTCTGTTCTTATGAGTTTCCCATATTTTCTTACAATGATCTTCTACCCTCAGCGGAAGAAAAAGCTTAAAGATGTCTGGAAACCATGAAGAACATGTTGCCAAGAGTAGTGAGGCTACATCAGTTGATGGATCTAGAGTGTAGGCACATGAAGATTGGGTTCCTGAGGTCCCCCAACTTGACCGAACCATTCTCGAAAATCCTACCTACTAGCAGATTATGGGGCAACTGATGGCTACAATGAATCTCATGGTAGAGAGATTGCCAGTGCCTCCGCCAAGAGCATAGGCTCCCCATGGTGAAACATCGGGTATTGGGAAGACCTTTGAGCGGCTTCTTCAAGTCGGAGCTTCGAATTACGCTGGAATGGCTGATCTGACGGATGTAGATATGTGGCTGACAGGTCTTGAGAAGACCTTCCGGATCCTTGACATCCCCGAAGCAGACAAAGTCAAGCACGATGTCTACCTTCTGAAAGGTAGTGCTGGCCACTGGTGGGCCATCGAGAAGGAGAAGTGACCCGGTGAGGTGATCAGTTGGGAGGTTTTCTGGCGAGAGTTCATCAACAGATACTTCCCAAAGACATATATGGATGAGAAGATCAACCAGTTTGATCGTCTACACCAAGGATCGATGAGCATCACCGAGTATGAAGCCAAGTTCATGGACCTGCTGAGGTTCTATCCTCACATGGCGGTGACAGATGACGAGCGGATTAGACGGTTTGAGAAAGGTCTGAGTGCTGAGCTGACAACACATGTTGCTATGTTGGAGAACCGGGAGTGGTTTGCCACGTTTGTGGAGTCTGTCTGAAGGATCGAATGGTCAGTCAAGGAAAAGAGAGAGACCATGTCTAAGAAAAGGCCTGCCCAGTTCTATAGGCAGAGGTTTGATGGCTTCAAGAAGCCAAGGTTTTCATCACCATTTGGGTTAAGAGGTTCCAGTGCACCGTCGTAGTGGTCCCCGAGTAAGGGAAGAGGATATGGTTCTTTACCGTCGAAGGCACATAGTACAACTTCAGTGGCAGTGACAGGGCCATCTAGGCTGCAGTTTGAGGATATGGCATGCTATATCTGCGGATAGATGGGGCATTTCAAGTTAAATTGCCCAAGGAGAGATGTTGAAGTGACACAACAGCCGAGATAGAATCAACAAGGGTCAGAAGGTAGTAGCCCAGTAGTAGGAGAGGGTGAGGATGCAGTCAAGCATCGCAAGCAAGATTGTCTGCCCAAGGAAGCAGAGGATGAGGATGACATCAAGCAATGGCTCGATTCTATACTTTGAGTCAAACGGAGGCGATAGTCAACCCGCGAGTGGTGGCTAGTCAGATGGAGTTATTTCATTCTGATTTGTCTTCTTCTTGCTTTATATCTGTTCTGGTTGACCTGGGTGCTACACACTCTTTTATCGCATGAACTATGCTTGAAAACTGTCTTTTACCTATTAGTTGTAAGAAAGATAGCATGTTGTTAGAAACCCCTCTTTATGGTTCCTTGATGCTTTGAGAAGAGTGTCCATCTTGTGTCTTATCTTTTTCGGGACACAATATACAAGTGGATCTTATACCACTTGAGATGCATGGATTCGATGTGATCCTTGGGATGGATACCTTAGAGAAGTATAAGGTTGTGTTGGACTGTGATTCCAAGCAAGCAGTGATTGATGACGGTGGAGAGAAGTGGATCTTCCAAGGAGATAGGAAGATTCTTCCAACGTGTTTGGTGTCAGCTATGATGGCAGGAAAAATGATGCAGCAAGGTTGTAAGGCATTTTTAGCTCACGTTGTGGATACCAAGGCGAAAGGTCCTAACCTTGAGGAGGTGTCGGTTGTCTGAGAGTTTGTGGATGTGTTTCCCGAGGAGTTCCCCAGTGTTCCCCCACCTTGAGAGATTGATTTTGAGATCAATATGGTACTAGGAACACAACCAGTTGCCCAGACATTGTACATGATGGCTCCAGCAGAGATGGCAGAGCTGAAGAAGTAGTTACATGAGTTGTTGGATAAGGGTTTCATCAGGCTAAGCACATCTCCATGGGGTGCTCCGGTCCTATTCGTAAAGAAGAAGGATGGATCGATGCGGTTGTGCATAGACTACCGGCAGTTGAACAAAGTTATGATCAATAACAAGTACCCGCTGCCGAGGATAGATGATCTGTTTGATCAGTTGTGTGACGCTACAGTGTTCTCAAAGATTGATCTATGGTCTAGATATCATCAATTGAGGATTAAGGCAGATGACATACCAAAGTCAGCGTTTAGGATGAGGTATGGTCACTTTGAGTTTGTGGTTATGTCGTTTGGTCTAACCAATGCACCTGCTACTACCATGGATCTGATGAATAGGGTGTTTTGTCCGTTTCTAGATCAGTTTGTTGTAGTCTTCATAGATGACATCTTGATCTATAGTCGGGACAGTCAAGAGCATGAATAGCATCTTCGACAAACATTGACTATTCTTCGTCAACACCAGTTGTATGCCAAGTTCAGTTTGTGCGAGTTCTGGTTGAAGGAAGTGACTTTCTTGGGCCATGTGATATCTGTAGAAGGAGTCAGAGTGGACCCCAAGAAGGTAGAATCAGTGGTAGATTGGGAGCAATTGAAGATGCTGATGGAAGTTCATAGTTTTCTGGGTTTGGCAGGATACTACCGGAGGTTTATAAAGGACTTTAGTGTGATCACGTTGTCGATGACAAAGTTGACCAGGAAGGATGTACTTTTGTAACATCCCTGACCTGGGTTATACTCTAACCCTAGGTTTTTTGATTAAGAAAGGTGATTAAATGCTTAATCTCATATTGTGAAAAGTAATTAGGCCTCAAGAGGAACCTATGTTGTAATTCTAGTCCTTTTTGAACATTGTGAAATCAATGTTTTGTTTGTTTTGGACTAAAGTGCAAATTACCCAAGTGAAGGGGTTTAAGTGAAAAGTGTGCATGATAATATGTTCCTCATGTGTTTAAGCATCATGATAATGAAGATAATGCAAAGGTATGGCTTATGGTAGCCTGAGTACCAAGACAGAGCTGATAAAGCAAGGTTTGTGCATTAAAACCTAGTTTTGGTGTAAAGTGCAATTTACCCAAAACCTAGGGTTCAATATGTAAATTACCACTTCAATAAGGTCCCTAATGTTTCTTGTCATCAAGTAGAGAAAAGAAAATGAGAGGGGTGCCTCATTTGAATTAAGTTGGAGGAGAGAGAATCTTGATATTAAAATAATCAAGATTTAATCCTAATTGAAACCCTAATTCGATTTAGGGCAAAAATAAATGTATTAATGAAAGGGACTTCAACCAAAATTAAAATGGTTGGATTCATATGTATGTGTGATATCCTTTATCTTTGCAAGGACCACGAAAATATCCAAGGGAGTGGATAACTCACACACATTTTTATAAGAAAAAGAAATATCCACTCACATATGGATATTAATATAATATGATTTAAGGTGCTTGATTTTCTTTTCTTTAAATCATAGATAATTGAGAGGGATAAAAGGCAAACAAGATAGCCTCGTCCCTAAGTAAGATAAGGGGGAAGAGGCGGCCACATTTTTGGGATTAAATGAATTTTTATAAGGCACTTTCTCTCTCCTTGAATTTATTATAAAAAGACCCTTTACAAGCCAAATGGAAGGCTTTTTCGACCCCACTTCTTATCCTTGCTTGGGAAACGACCAAGGGATCTTGGGAGGATCAGGGGGATGACCCCCAACCTGTTGGTAAGGTTCTTGATCCATTTCACCTTGATTCCATGGTGGAAATCGAAAATAAATTATGGATTTCTTCCTATTTCGATCTCCTCTTTAACTCTAACCATTCCTTTTCACTCAAACCTTGAAGACGAGCCATGGAATGGTGAAAGGAGTTGTATCCACCATTGTTTCCGTGGACATGGAGCTTTGGAGCTCAATTGGAGGCGTGTTTTATAACTTGAACCCTTTTTCATTGTTATTCAACCATTAATCTTGCAATTTCATTGATTCCTTCATTATCTTGATTAATTGCTGGTTGAAATTGATTAATTCATGAAATCAGAAGTTGTTAGAACTTCAGGGACGAAGGTATATGATGATGACATCATCTTGGATACTTTTCCCAAAGAAATCTTGTTCCAATCGGTTTCAACATGTTTGCTCATGCGGTTTCACCAAACCGTTTGAGAGCAAACGGTTTGAAACCGTTTGAGAGTAAACGGTTTCAAAACCATTTTAGAGGGTTGAACAAGGGTTGAACGTTTGAGATTCCTGTTACTATTCATGTTGTTTAATAACCCATCAAATTTGGTTAATTAATTCCAAAGGAATCATGAGTTGAAGGTTAATCAATTAGGCAAGCCTGATTGGATTAAGTGCTGATTTTCAACTTGATTAATTTGCCTTTTTGGGCAAACGGTTTCAAAACCATTTGAGAGGGTTGACCATGGGTTGACCGTTTGAAATTCCTGTTCCTAATTATGTTGGTTGATAACCCACCAAATTTTGATGGATTAATTCCAAATGAATAATGAGTTGAAGGCTAATCAATTAGGCAAACCTAATTGGATTAAGTGCTGATTTTCAACTTGAGTATTTTAACTTTTTGGGAAAACGGTTTCAAAACTGTTTGAGAGGGTTGACCAAGGATTTACCGTTTGAGATTCCTGTTCTTATTCATGTTGGTTAATGACTCACCAAATTTGATGGATTAATTCCCAAGTAATCATGAGTTGAAGGCTAATCAATTGGGCAAACCCTAATTGAAATTTGTGCTGAAATTCCAATGAGTTGATTTGAGATTTTGGGTGGATTAGCCCAAACGGTTTCAAAACCGTTTGGGGATCACCCAAACGGTCTCAATACCGTTTGGGGGTCACCTAAGACCGTTTGGAGGTCTAGGTTTGGATATGGTTAAGTGATTTAAGGACAAAAGATATGGTGTTAACCCTAATCGGCTAAGTGCTGATTTTGCATTGGAATGAGTTGATGTTTTGGGTTGATTGACCCAAACGGTTTCAAAACCGTTTGGGAATCACCCAAACGGTCTCAAGACCGTTTGGGGATTATCAAAGACCGTTTGGAGGTCCAGGTTTAAGTATGGTTGACCAATTGAAGGTCTAAAGGTACCAAATCACTTTGCAATTAAGTGCTGATTTGATGATCAACTCAATAGCTCAAACCCTAATGATTTTTCACTAGAATCCAAGGGTTGGATGAGCCAAACGGTCTCAAGACCGTTTGGAGCTCATCCAAACGGTCTCAAGACCGTTTGGAGGTCTAGGGGTGAGTATGGTTAAGCAATTGATGATCCAATGATACTAAGTTAAAGTGTAATCAATTGCTGATTTGGTGATCAATCTAATGATCCAAACCCTAATTGGTTGACTTGGATTTTGATGATGTGAAGGGAAAATGGTCCCAAGACCGTTTGGTGGTCATCCAAACCACCTCAAGACCGTTTGGGGTCAGGTCATGTTCAATTTGGATGATGGTTCAATGGTTTCAAAGTAACTAATCTTGCATTGATTAGTGTTGAAGGATCATCGATTCCAAACCCTAATTCAATTTGATTCAAACCCTAATTGAGGAAAAATTGAGGGTCAATTGAGGGTCAAATCAGTTGAAGGTTGACCTATTTAACTCAATTGAAGTATGAGGATAGGTCCAATTGATGATTGGTTCCATGAATTCAATGATTGAAGGAATCAATATTGAGAACCCTAAATCGATTGGTGTTGTTGAGACCATCTTTGGTCCATGCGGTTTTGAGGAGGTTTGGGCCAAACGGTCTCAAGACCGTTTGGGACCAAACGATCCCAAACCGTTTGTGCCCATGCGGTTTCAAAAGTCAAACTTGGGCAAACGGTCTTCACCTACTTGCTTGGGCAAACAGTCTCAAGAACCACCTTTACCAAACGGTTTCAAACTGTTTGAACCTTGAAGGACCAAGACCCTTTGGGGCTCAAGTAGTCAAAGTTGATTGAGGACTCAATTGGTTAATCCACTTAGACACTTGTTGTGATTGAGGACTCAATTGATCAATTCAATTGGATACCTTATGTAATGGAGGTCCAAGGTGATTGAATCTCTTGAGAATAGAGATGATGAATGATTAATTGATCCAATGATTATTAGTAGTAATGATGATCATTGAAGGTACAAAGGTTGAAACCCTAATAGTACCTAAGTGATTAGTGCCAATTAAGGGATGAACCCTAATTACCTATAGGATCAATGACTTGGTACACTATGTCATTCATAGTTGTATGTACTTGATTGAAGGGATGATATGACCTTATCAAGTTGAGATGATGTTAGCATGAATTCATAACATGAATATAATTCATGTGGTGATTAAGGGTATGATCCTTAAGTAGAGAGATCATGAAACCCTAATCATGAATATATACCCTAATTGATAGGGTTATTGAATTCTAACCCTAATTGAGGGCAATTCTAAATGTAACCCTAATCCGGGGTGAGGATATAACCCTAATCTAGGGTAGTGATGTGTGAAACCCCAATTTTGGAAATGAGATGTAAAACCCTAATTGGGATGAATATTGAATCTCTAATTATGAATAATTGAATGAAATCCTATTCTAGGGTTATGTTATGAGAAACCCTAAGTTAGAATGAGGTATATGGAACATTGATGTGGTGATGTGATATGAGCATCAAACTTAAGGTGATGTCATGTAATGACATGTAAAACCCTAGTTGAGGGTGATTCCATGTGAAACCCTATTTGAGGGTGAATCCATGTGAAACCCTAGTTGAGGGTGATTCTATGAGAAACCCTGATTAAGAACTAACATCACATAATGTTCTCATGTTATGTTGTGATGAGAGGCCCTAAGAAGGGTGAAGGAATATGAGACTCTAATTTAAGTCATTATACATAAAGCCCTAATCCTGGGCAATATGACAATTGATCATAATCCTAATTTAAATAAGGATGCAAGGAAATCCTAATGATGAGATAAAAGAAATGACCTTATAAAGGTGAAACATTTCATGTGGTTGATTATATGTAACCTAATTGTAAACAATGTCTTTAGCATTAGACAAGTCCATATCATTAAAGATAGATGGACAATTCTAATGTGTGGTCTATGTATTATATTCTAAAGGTGAGAGTTTATTAATGGAATGCATGAAGAGGGAAATACCTTAATACAAGATAAGTTGGTTAACTCAAGAGAGTCTGAAATGATGAGAAAATGATACATCAAGATATGATAGTTATCACATTCAACACTTCAGGGTTTATATACCTGGATACACTCCAAATCCAATATATTTGGGTAAGAAACATATGAAGTGTGTTATGCAACTATTACAATGAAATGTAATGAGTTGTTGCACCTTGATGAGTGTTAATTAATGTACCTTGAGAATGGGGTTAAGCCCAAATGATGTGTATGATATAATCATACCATGATGAGGATGAGAAATGAACTCATACCTTGAATTGATGATCATTAATGCTATATGATGAAAGTAATGTTCTTGAATAATTAAATATGATATCTTTGAATGCCCTAGAGGTATGGATTAAAGAATTAAGGGTTGGATAGATTATATAATCATGAAACCCTAATTAATGAGTAATGGGGAACCCTAACCCTAATTTGGGTAAAGGGAATGAAAAGCCCTATCTGATAGTAAACCCTAATTCCTGGGAAAGGAATAATGGTGTTACTATTGTATCACATGATGTGATGAATATCTTGTATGACTGTTATCATGCCTAATAACCATGCAAGTATGATGAGATAATGAACATAGCTAGATTTGAGCTATGACATTTATATAATAAATGTTGATTGGCATTATGAGCCTTAATGTTGTTGTTGCTTAGTAAAAGTAACAATGTGTAAGGATTCTATGAGTCACATGAGCAAGTTGTTGCCTAGAAAGAGGTGACAAGATATTTCATGGCCTTGTGAGCCATGTGTGATGCTTGTGTAACAAGTATCATGAATGCCTTGGTCAGATGACCTGAAGGTGATAATTACCTGAAAAAGGTATAATAATGCTCAATGATGAGTTAAGGGTTTGAATACCCAGAACCATATGATTATGGTGATGAGAATGTGAAGGGATGAGAATTCCCAGTTTTGAAATGAGGGACCGAGTTCCCAAGGTCTTTGAAAGACTAATAAATATCTGATGAAAGTAGTACATGTCTCTTTATAACATTGTTGTAATAAGTTATGTTTGAGAACTTGACTGATGCTAAAAGAATATGCTAATGTACTTAATTTAATCAAGTGAAATCATATCATGTAGAGCCCTGACCATAGATCCATCATTGTCAGTAGTTAAATGATGGTGAAATAGGTTTTCCTAAGGGAACTCTCGGAGAGCATACTTTTGAGTATGTGGGGGTTATGGACGTGAATATCCTTACGTCCTAATGTAGGAATTGATGTGAGATGTACTTTAATCTCTCATTCCTTCATTATATGTACCGGGATGGATGTATCACGAATCTCCTGATGATTGGGTTAGATGCGGTACACATCTCCCAATAAGGTTAATGTCAGATCGGTGGAGATAAACACAAAATCTCACGATTGCGAAGAGAGTGCAGCACGCCACTATAACTCTGATAGCAAAGTTGCCAGTATACTCTGGAAAGCTATATTTAGCAGAGACACAAGATGTCCTGCATGTGATCTCGTGCTGACCAAGATGTGGGAGTTCATGGGAATCCGACTCTTCCATTGACCTTATATGGTACCGATTTCGACTTCGCAGTGGTCGGTTGGAGCATGAGCGGTATATCTCATCTCCTCAGGGCATAAGTGTGTTTGTAAAATGAAATCAGCCGTATAGCATGTTTGCTTAAGGATTGAATATGGAAATTCATTGGCTGATGTCACATTTCTGTTATATATGTATAGTTCATTGATGTTGTTCATATCTGTTGTATTCATTACAAGTATATGGATGAACTATGAGTCTACCATGAGTAGATGCAACATTATCCTTGAAAAAGGAGATTACTTCACTTTGTTCATACAAGTGATTTACCTGATGTTAAGTATATATATAAATCCTTCTGCTTAGTTTATTTTAATAAACTGCTATAACAATGTTTTGGCGGAGAGTTATATCTCCCGCTGGGGTAATTTACAATTGTCTCACCCCCGTGGGATCCAACTTTTTAGGTGGACGCGGACAAAGAAGCAGAATCTCATTACAGGGAATAGACAACAGCAGTGACAACAAGAACAATAGTAATATCTTAGGTGGAGATACTGCCTATCAAGTTATGTAGTTAGAAAGTCCTATGTGTTGTCTCTGTACTCTCAGGTCCTCAGAGTTTTTAGTCAGTGTTTTATGAATCAATCTGAGGTTTTGGCTTGATGCCTTGAGATTTGTATACTGTCTGTATATGATGTTTATAAGACAGTTGGTGATGTAATCTCTGAAAAGAGATGGTACAGGTTATGTACGTTTGAACTAGAATGTAAATGTTATGCAATGGTTCTTGTTGGAAAAGATTTCCTATGTGAGGATCTCTTTGCAAAAAGTTTTAATTTTCAGTGATTTTCAGTAATCCGCTGCAAATAATTCACTTCCGCATTAGTTAATCCTATTTTCATGAGACAGTCACTACACTTTTTGTCTGGGATGATCGTTGTCAGCAATCTTTCCAAAGCTTAAAGGAGAAGCTGACTAGTGCTCCAGTGTTGGTGCTGCCAGAGCCTGGGAAGGGCTATGTTGTTTTCTGCGATGCTTCCAAGAAAGGCTTAGGTTGCGTGTTGATGCAGGAAGACCACGTGGTTTCTTTGCTTCATGACAGCTTAAGAAACATGAGGAGAACTACTCGACACATGATTTGGAGTTGGTAGCAGTGGTACATGCACTAAATATTTGGAGACACTATCTTTATAGGGAAGTGTGTCAGATCTTTATAGATCATAAGAATCTGAAGTACATCTTCTCGTAGAGTGAGCTGAACATGCGACAGTGTCACTGGATGGAGATGATCAATGATTATGACTGCACCATCGAGTATCATCCTGGTAAGGCAAATGTGGTAGCTAATGCGCTTAGCAGAAAGTCTCCTTCTTCTCACTCGATGAAGAAAGCACAGTTGAGTTCTTTGGAATGCCATAGGCGGGATATGTTTGTTTCCTTACGACAAATGAATGTGTGGATGCAAGTTTCTTTGTTGGCAAGTTTTTTTTCACAAATGCAAGTCAAGCCTATGTTAAGGCAGCAGATAAAAGACGCACAACAGATAGATGCTTCTGTTTAGTTGATCAGATCAGAGTTTGGTAGCGAAAAGCATGATGGGTTCCATGAGTCCGAAGATGGACTAGTTTGTTATCATAATAGGATGGAGGTCCCTGATGTTGATGATATGAGAAAGCTAGTGCTTGAGGAAGCACACACATCGATGTACGCTATGCATCCAGGAGTCACCAAGATGTATCACAATCTTAAGGATTTATATTAGTGGCCTGACTTGAAGAAGGATGTAGCCGAGTTTGTGGCTAGGTGTGTGGTATGCCAGCAAGTTAAGGTTGAGCATCAGAAGCCAGCAGGTACATTGCAACCCATGCTGATACCATAGTGGAAATGGGATCATATAACCATGGATTTCGTAGTTGGTCTGCCAAGGACAACTAAGAATCATGATTCCATTTGGGTGATAGTGGATAGATTAACAAAGTCTACTCATTTCATACCTATAAAGACAACATATACATTAGAGAAGCTTGCTCAGGTGTATGTAGACGAGATAGTGCGTTTACACGGTGTACCAGCAACAATAGTTTCTGACAGAGGTCCTCAGTTCACGAGTCATTTCTGGGAACAGTTGCACAAAGCATTGGGAATGCAGTTGAGGTTAAGTACTGCTTTCCACCCATAGACAGATGGGCAGTCTAAAAGGACTATTCAGACTTTGGAGGATCTTCTCTGAGCATGTGTTTTACAGTTTCTAGGCAGTTTGGATGTGCATCTCAGTTTGATAGAGTTCGCCTACAACAACAGTTACCAGCGGAGCATTGATATGGCTCCTTATGAGGCTCTATATGGCAGGAAGTGCAGATCTCCCATATGTTGGTATGAGTCTGGTGATTATTAGCTTTTGGGTCATGAGTTAGTGCAGCAGACAACAGAAAAGGTCAGAGTAATACAACAACAGTTGAAAGCAGCACATGACAGACATAACTCTTATGCAGACAATCGCCGATGACCTTTAGAGTTCCAGGTGGGAGACAAAGTGTATATCAAGATCTAACCTTGAAAAGGCATGCTAAGGTTTGGCCGAAAAGTAAAACTGGCACCCAGGTATATGGGGCCATATCCGGTGGTAGCACGTGTACGTGTTGGCAAGGTAGCTTATAAGTTAGAGCTGCCGCCAGAGTTGTACATGTTACATCCAGTGTTTCATGTCAGCATGCTGAAGAAAAGTCATCCAGACCCGGGAACCATGATACAGCCAGTTGAGGTTGAGCTCGATGAAGATGTGACCTACGAGGAAGGTCTAGTGATGATCCTTGATAGAAGAGTGAAGAGGTTGAAGAGGAAAGATCTGGTTCTTGTGAAGGTTCTTTGGCATCATCATGGTGTTGAGAAAGCCACGTGGGAGCTTGAGGAAGAGATGAGGACGAAGTATCCCTCACTTTTCTCTTCAGATTTTGGGGGCGAAATCCCTTTGTAGAGGTTTATGGCTTGTAAGAACCCTGACCTTTGTTTTGGGCTTATCCTGTTTGCTTTGCCTTAACCTTGTGCTTAGTTGCTTGCTAATCACCTTTAGTGGTGATTAGGGTTTGCTTGTGCTTTATTGAGGGTTGGGGGTGCTACTTGCAAAGTAACCTAAGTTTAAGGTTGATGAGCAAGTTTGTCACCTTGAGAGATGCTCTTCTCTCTCTTTGCTTCTTATGGAGTTGAGAGGAAGGGTTGGGCACGTTTCTTGAGTTGCCTTGGGGCTTGTAGAGCTCTGTTGGGCTTTGTTTCACCTTGTTTGGGCCTTGCCTTGCCTTGATGAGATTTGTATCGGGCAGGCGCACCTTGTGTCAGCCATGGGGGTGTCTCCCATGGGTGTGTCGGCTAAGGTGGTGGTGTGTGTGTCGGCCTTTGACCCCTTTGACCTCCTTGCTTTGGTTGTGTCACCATACCTTGAACATGTGGCCGATCTCTTGATGAGTGGTGGCATATCATGTTGCATGTGGGTTGCAAGGTGGCAAGACATTGGACAAGTGTCCCTAAGTAAGATGACACCTTGCCTTGGTTCACCTTTGATCCTTTTCTATATATATATTCCCTTTCACTTCTCTAGTATCCCTTTAGCTCTTTGTTGCTCTTCTCTTCTTTGGTGCACGACACACCTTTCTTTGGTGCTTGGGGGCCGATCCCCCTTGGTGGAGATCTCTTCTTCTTCCTCTAGCTTGGTGGCCGAACCCTAGATGGACCTTGCTTCCTTGGTAAGCATCTTCCCTCTCTCCTCACCATCTTCTTCTCCATCTTGCCTACTCTTTGGCCATAGTGGTTATGATCTTTGTTCCTTTTCTTGAGGTGGTCGAAAGTTGTGTGCTTTGGAGCTAGAAGCTTAGAGCTTGGAGCTTTGGAGCTTGAGGATCTTGCTTAAGGCGGGTTACATAACTTCTCACACTAACTATACTTCCTTCCCTTTTTGTTGTATGTTCATGTATGATCATGTTCGGCCATGCAACTTGTTGAATATACTTCTTGCTTAATTATACCTTTGATCTTGTTGATATATGATCTTGTTTGCTCTTTTGGATATGATGTGGATGTACCTTTGGATCTAGTTGGACGAACCCATAGTTGAGGGTTTCCTTTGGTGGCAACACCCCTTTCTCTCCTTGGTCATGAGAAGTGAGTTTGAGGCCTAGTGTTATAGACAACACCCCTCTCTCTTGGTTGTTGAGAGATGAGTCTATACTCTAGATGCTTAAGCAACACCCTTCTCTCACCATGGATTTGATAGGTGAGCCTAGGTGGAGTGTTGACCTAGATGTGGTGGTGATCCATCTTGATACCCAATTTGTGATAAAGGATTGTGTAAAACCCCTCTCTCTTGGTTGTTGACAGGTGAGCCAATTCCTTTGATTTTTTAGGGTTGTGAAGATGGTGATCTTGAGGTTGATGATGACCTTGTCGGGCTATGCTTCATGCTTTGCACGACATGCTCTTTAGTAGTGACTGCTCGACACCTCTTTGTCTAGGGTTTAACCCTTGGCCAATACATCAAGTTGTGTTGTTGACTTGGTGTCTGATATGGCCCTCTTGACCTAGGTAGTGAGCTTGGGCATTACACCTTAGACCTAGTGCTCTGCATGATACCCTTTGGGGAGAGGTTGCCCAATATCCCTTGCCTTGAGGTTGGTCCTGGCCGATATGATGCTACCTTGCTCATGGACGTTATGGTTTTATGTTGTGGGTGATAGAGTGCCTTGATCATTGGAGGTTGTCCCTTGTGCATGACACACTCCTCTAGTTTTAGCTGCACGATACACCTCTGTGTTAGCTGCTCTCTAGTACACATTAGAGTGCAGTTTGGTTGGCCGTCATGGTAACTTGTGCCTTAGGATTTGAAACCCTAGCCATTTATCTTTTGGTGAGGGTATGATCTTGCCTGATACCACCTGTAGTGAGGGGCGCCCTACCCGTCACACTTCTAGTGAGGGTAGCAGGCATCTTTGGTGAGGGATAGGTCTAACCCGGAAAACCTAGTTTATGGCTCTTTATCTTATAGTAACATCTTTTTTGATAATGTGAAATGGATA
Source organism: Alisma plantago-aquatica (assembly GCA_963693085.1). Classification (NCBI taxonomy): domain Eukaryota; kingdom Viridiplantae; phylum Streptophyta; class Magnoliopsida; order Alismatales; family Alismataceae; genus Alisma; species Alisma plantago-aquatica. The sequence goes on along the minus strand of OY856415.1, from coordinate 49,146,923 downwards.
CTGGTTTGTAAACCAATGACTTGTTGGATGCTTAAAAGTAATGTCAAATAAATATAGTATGATGATAGTTTATGTATATGAAAGCATAAATAGATGCCCACGTTTTGATAGTAAGTAATGTGATTGATATAATAGAACCTGACGACATGATAAACAATGGAGTTGTATGCCTAGTAATTTTAAAGATGTCTCTTTTATACCAACCATGCAGGTTACAAGATGAATTCTTAGCCAGGTAAGAGCTATGAGGCACATGTGTTTGAATGACAGTGTATCATGACGATAACTCTTGTTGATAAGATATATAAGTATCATCAGTGTGGTAAGATAGGTATGAGGAATTGAAAAAGGTTGAGTGCCTAGTGAGGTTTTATCCTCTTATTGATGAGATAGGGATTTTTTTCCCAAGTGGTGATGTGAGATGGTGATGATGCCTTGAGAGGCAGTGGCTTTCTGTGATGAGGGATTGAGATCCCAGGATGATGTGATGATGACAGTAATAATATAACTCAATATTTGTATATTTTACCACTTGCTTGCCTCAACAAACCACTTAAAATATACTAAGTAATTACAGTGGAATATATCATGTAGTTTGCCCTGGCCATAGATCCATCATCGTTAGTAGCTGGTGATGGTGAAACGAGTTCTCCTGCGGGTTAACCCGGAGCGTATATTGTTGAATATGCGGGGTTTATCCTAGATGAAAGTAGGAGTATTTGAGTGCAACTGCAGCTGCAGACTCGGGATATATAGAGCATGGTGAATAGGCCCATGGCTCAAGATATGTGAAAGAGCATGAATGCGTTCATGGATCATAGCACGGTGAGTAGGCCCGTGGCTCAAGTTTTACTAGCGCCGAGACCTGTACCAAGGTGTACTAGAGTTATGGGTAGCTTGCGGAGCTGACCCTGTGGTTGAGGCCACTTAAAGCATGAGACAACAGTCTTGCTTTGGTTCTCATGCACTAACAATGAGGTGGTGAGGTCGTGGAGTCCGGCTCTTCCATTGACCTTGTATGGAACCGACTTTGGGTTTCGTAGCCATCAGTTGGATCTGAGCGGTACAGATCACTTCCTTAGGGCATAATAATAATACGTAATTCAGCCAAATAGTGTTTATTTCTTAGTATAAATACAGAACATTGGTTGAGACCTTGCTTCTGTAGTTGTTATACCCTGCAGTTACTTATACGTTCCTTATGTTTTGTGATAAGATCTTATAAATCTTATCTTGTCAATCATGTTCCCTAAAGAAAATCAGGTTATATGCCTTCTATAATCTTGGTAAGATAGATGATATAGTAAGTTCTGCTCATATAATATGCTTATATCAGTTATCTGCTTTTCTTGCTTTAAGCTTTCTGGAGTTTTATAGTTTCGGGGGGGGGGAGTTATGTTTCTTGTTGGGACTGTGTGTCTCACCCCGTTGGTTTACGACCTTTTTAGGTGATCGTTCTAAACATGGTGGTCGTGAGGTTGTGGCTGAGCAGTAAGAAGAGGAGTAGTAGAAGGCAAGAGATGGACATGCTGCTTGTTTTGGTGTTTTGTAGTAGAGTTCTAGAGTCATCCATGTACTCTCAGGTCCTCGGGGGAGTTTTGATGACATTTCATGATATATAGCTGTTGTACTCTTGTTCATCCTGTTGTTGGCCTTATGTGGCTTGTTATGTACATATAAATAGGTGATGAACTCATATGATGACAGGACAGCTGGTTTGTGAACAACTGTGGACATATTTTAGGTTTGTAATGCTTATATAACATGTTTTGTTGCAGGATCTGGATGTAATAAGCTTTCTTTCATATGTTTCCGCAATCAGTTTTAATTAACCTGTGTTTTTGGTAATATGTGGTTTATGGAAGTTCCGCACATTTTTGCGTGTCACCTTGCTATTTGTGAAATGGTGGGGTGTCACAACCAACATATGATAGATCAAGTCTCCTTCTCAAACTTATTCTAAACTCCTCTATAAGAAACAACTAATAGAAGTACAAGTTGAATCTTTCTTCCTACTCAGGGCATCAACAACAACATTGGCTTTACCTGGGTGATAAGTGATGGTAAAGTCATAGTCCTTAAGGTACTCCATCCATTGTCTTTGGTGCAGATTCAAGTCCTTCTGAGTCATCAGGTAGTGTAGACTCTTGTGGTCACAGAAAACCTTGAATTGTATACCATATAAGTAGTGCACCAAATCTTTAGAGCATGGACTATAGCAACTAGCTCCAAGTCATGTGTAGGCCAATTTCCTTCATTCAACTTCAATTGACGAGAGGCATAAGCAATCACCTGTCCTTCTTGCATAAGGACACAACCCAACCCTGGTTTGGAAGAATCAATATAGATAACATAGGGTTTACCCTCCACAGGAAGATAAAGCACATGAGCAGAAGTCAAACACTTCTTTAACTCTAGGAAGCTTTTTCACACTCAATAGTCCAAACAAACTTTACATCTTTGCATGTCAGCTTCGTACTCTAAAGAGCCAGCTCGGAGAAATTTTGCACAGATATCTGATAGTAGCCTGCAAGGCCCAAAAAACTGTGTATCTCTGAGGGGTTCTTTGGTGATTGCCACTTTGTCACAGCTTCAATCTTAACAGGATCAACATCAATATGTCCTGCCGAGATAACATGGCCAAGAAACATCACCTCGTTGAGCCAAAACTCACACTTTGAGAACTTTGCATGGAGTTGATGTTCTCACAAGGACCAAAGAATGATCCGCAAGTGCTTGCAGTGTTGGTCCATAGTCTCAGAGTAGATAAACACGACATCAATGAACACTACCATGAAGCTATCCATGTAAGGACGGAAGACCTGATTCATCAGGTCCATGAAGGCGGCAGGGGCATTGGTCAGGTTGAATGGCATGACTAGGAATTCATAATGACCGTAACGAGTGCGGAAGGCCATCTTTGGTACATCATCATCCTTCACGTACATCTGGTAGTAGCCACTATGCAAGTCCATCTTCAAGAACACAATAGCAGAATTCAGCTGGTTGAACAAGTTGTCGATGTGTGACGGGGGGTAATGATTCTTGATCATCACTTGATTCAGTGTACGGTAATCCATGCACATCTGCAAGGACCCATCTTTATTCTTCACAAATAGGACATGTACTCCCCTGGGAGAGACACTAGGGCATACAAACCCCATGTCTAGGAGCTTTTATAGCTGCTTCTTGAGCTTAGCCATATCAACAGGTGCCATGCGATAGGGTGGCTTGGAGATAGGAGTCGTGCCTGGTACGTGGTCGATAAAAAACTCGACTTCTCGTGTGGGAGGAAGTTCAGGAATCTCGTCGGGGAAGACATCAGGAAAATCCCAAACCACACCAATGTCATCTAATGCCGGTGGTGTAGGATTAAGAACAACCGATGCCAAGTAGGATCTACAGCAATGTGCAATGAGCTTCTCTACCTTGAGTGCAAAAATGATGAACTATCGATGTCCTTGCTTTCTTCCCTTGATATAGAAATGCTCACCATCAAGGTGCAACAAACTAACCTTTTTATCTTCACAAAAGAGGGAAACCTTGAACTTCTTGAGCCAGTCCATTCCCAAGATAATGTTGAAGGTCGACATATTGAGGATGATGAAGTCTGACTTGAACATCTTGCTAGAAATACACAGGTCTACAGTAGGGATTTTCAGGAAAGTAGAAGACATCTTACTAATAGGAGTTTCAACCTCTAGGATATAGTCCATATACATAGTTTCTAACCCTAACATGGTTACAAGTTTAGATGATATGAAGGTGTTTGAGGCTCTAGAATCAAATAATGCTATTATACATTGTTGAAATAAGTGTACAGTACCTTCAATGACTCCATTATCATCGGTGGCTTCCACGACGCCCATGGCAAAGACACATCCTACATGTTTCTCAATAGGTGGGTGATGCCCTTGCTGATTGTTGTTCTTCAGGGGTTGTTGTGGATGAGGTTATGACAGCGACTGCGACTGCTGGGGTGTCTGTGGCCGAGCTAGTACGGCAACCCTCTGGAGCTTGGGGCACTCTGGCCTGATGTGTCTAGCCTAGCCATGTACTCGTGGCACGTCAAGTGCCTCACATCTATTCGAGCTACAGGCTGCACTGTAGGGTACCTTCCAGGAGGGTGGTGACACTAGAAACGGTTGCACTTATCATGATGATCATCACCGAAGCTCTTCCACTTATTGGGACTTTGAGTCGGGGGTTGAAAACCTAGATATGCCTCCACAATGAGGGCCTTATCCACCATCTTTTGGAAGGTGAGAGTAAGTTGTAGAATAAGAGCTCACCTAATCTGGTAGCTCAGTCCTTGTAAGAAGAGTGTAGCTTGATGGTCCTCTCTAAGGCCCGTCGCATAGCACTCCAATAGTAGGAATATCTAAATATAAGCATAAATGCTTAGGGATCCCTACTTCAAGCTGTAGAACTCTTCCTCCTTCTTCCTCAGGGAGGTAACGCAAACATATTTCTGACGAAAAAAAGTAAGGAATTGCTCCCAAGACATGCTAGAAGTGTCATGAGTGTGGGCGACACCATTCCACCAAATGTGTGTTGTCCCATCCAACATGTAGGTGGCAAAGCAGACCTTCTCATGAGGAGGGCACACCATTCCCTTGAAGGTACGCTCGATGGCCAACACCCAGTCATCGACCTTGTTCACCATCTCGATATCTCCTTCACCCTTGAAGTAGGGCGGCTACATCTTAATGAACTCTATGAGGGAGTACTCCTTGGGCTTCTCAAGAGGAGGAATGGCGTTGACATGCCCCATCACAGAATTGGCCAAAAACTGGTACAGGACAACCAAATCTTGCTCTAGAGTAAGTGGAGGTGGAGGAGGAGGCTTTGAAAAAGGAGGAGGTACAGTGACGACCTGGTGACCCCCAGAGGTGGCATGTGCATCTGGTGTCATCAGCGGTGACTCCAAGTGTGGCATCCCAAACTGTGGGTTCATCGGTGTAGAATATCCATCTCCTAGCCTCTCACGGGACTAGGAGGACTCACCGCTCTTGTCCTCGAACAGATCGGTTCTCCTAAAAACATAGATAGAGATAAGAATTGTAATGTAAATTTTGAGATACTAGACTGCTGACTATTAATGCTCTGATACCATTTTGTAAGGAGTGGGACCCACTAAGGGGACTACTCCCTACTCTAATATTTTGAGAACACTATAGCAATTCCCATACACAGAGACATAACATATAGATAGAAGGGAAGCTAATTCACTCTCAAAATAATATGGCATAATAGAGCATAAAGTAATAGAAGCAAAAAGTAAAGTGTAACTTATTACATGATCTAATTATTTCTAAGAACTTGTCCACATGGACTTAAAAGAAACATAAAGGAAACTAAGTCAAAATGGATCGGTTGTAGAGGGCAACCTAGGCATCTCAGAAACTTCCACGAACTACTGATGATCATGTTCCTCAAACCCTGGGTCCTCAAATGCAAGCTCCTCCTCTAAGGTCACCATAGGCTCCTCTATACTTGGGTGGAAGGGAACATCACCCAGAACATCGGAAACAATATAGAGGTCAGCAAAGGTTGAGTATGTACATATATAAAAACACTTTGGGCATTATAATGTGTTATAAGTATAAAAGAGATGTTCCCACAAGAAAAGGGGGCTATTTGCAATTAGGTAAGTTCAAGAGAAATAAAATGAGGCATATTATATTTTATATTACAAGCACGATACTAAAAGTGTCTTGAAATAACAGTTACAAAAAATCTCAATATAAATAATAGTTTTTGCATGCATAACAATGTAGACTAAATATACCTAAAATAGGGCCATAACACCATAGGATCATGGCCTAAAAGAAATAAGGGTGGAAACGCACACCCTAGGCAGAAACGCACACCCTATATAAGTATGGTTGTACATAAGTACCACTATTCTAGATATTCTAGTCAAACATATTGCATGCATAAAATAAAGAGGCAAGATTAGAATTTCAATTATTTTTTCATAAAAAGGCAATCATAGCAAGTGGGGTCCAAGAACCCATATAAACAAGGTAGTCCAGAAATTACATGGATATAACGAGTCAACATCAGGAAATGTAAATGTCTAAGAAATTAGATTTCATTAGGAATAACAGTTCAAGAGATGCCTTATTAAGAAAAAGTAGGTTTTAGTCAAATAATGCCCAAAATAAAATAGCAGATGTACATACCTTATAATCAGACCTAGATATTCAGTAACACCTCCTAAGCATATGGTCAGGGTTGTCTCAACCTAGCCACAATATATGAGCATTCAATTAATATAATGTGCATTAAATCCTTTACTTAAAGAATGACCCTATTTGTAACCTAGAAATCAGGTCATGAAACCTATCCCATTAGACTAGTCATATTTTTCTGATTCCCAAAATGTATATTTTTGTATTATTTGGATAAACCAGTAATTTCTTATGAATTTTACAAGTTTAAATCATTTTTGGCTAAATATGAAATTGAATTGTCCAATGGCGGTTTTACCCCTGAATGAAATTGTGAATCAAAGGCTTGTTGTCATGAAAACTATAGAGATACCAGAAAGTGATTTCTAGGGTCAAATAAGGTCAACGTTAATCAAAATACCCTTAATACTCTCACAAGTGTGACATGAATAATATGGCCACCATGGGCGAGACTGGGCTTTCACCCCAGGGATCATATCCCTGTCTCTCGCACCATTAAGCTCCTACAAAAGCCCGGATCAAGGTGGGTGCTCAAACTAGACGTCTTCACGGTCATGGAGTCAGTCCATTGGCTCCGAGTAGCCGTTGCAGACTCAACGGCCTCAACATAGAACCTAAGGTCACTGGGGGTCAAGGCAACCTCGGGGTGAAGACAACAATAGATGATGCAGTAGAGTCTAAGATGAGGGGAGGAGAACACGTCATATAATGCTATGAATACAAGGAAAACACCTTGTAGAGATGACCGACTGGGTATACTACATGTGAAGAATTGAACGACACCTAAAGGTCTTGTAACATAGGAGCCCCTCTCGACAGAGAGAAAATAGAAGAAACGGTGGCGGTAGTCGACTATATAAACGAGGCAAAATTGTGGCAAGATGAATGCATAGAAAGAAAGACCATAAATATGTATTGCTTATGTACATGATGAAAATGACACCATTTTATAGATTTTTTTATTTTAAAACATTTATATATATATTTTCAATAATCAGAGTATTAGTAATGAATTTCTCAAGATAAAACATTTTACGGAATACCATAAATAAAAAAGGACTAAAATGCCCCCACTATCACACATCAAACCTTGATGTGTGATAGAGCATATTGTCAAAAGACCCACTTAAACAACCCTTGGTACCAAATCAAACTAAATCGATAAAAGGACACAACTAACCAAGTTGCGCGTAACAAAATTAAATGCATACAGGGGCAACCTCATAAAATGAAACCCGTCGTCATATTTGTCAAGTAACTCGCAATGAACAATAAACATCCACACATCTCTTGGTGATGGGAAACATATTATCCCCAAATGAGGTTCTCTAAAGATCACCATCGGCCTCACTGAGTTCTAATGAATCCAAATTCATCACAATTTTCAATTGCCATTTTGGGCCCAATTCGACTCAATACATTCAATTTCATCTCCTTAAATCTTACAATGTGCAATTTTCCTTGGTTGATCAGATTATCAAGTTATTAACTAGTTTTATATGAATTTCATGCAGATCATGTACAACCAGCACATTCGAACCTGAGTATGCGATTTCAGCCAATCAGTTTGCCCTAACGATCCTATGTATTCAGTCTCGACCAAACGGTCTTGGTCCATTCAGTTTGCATCCACACAGTTTGTTCTTCTTTCTCCAAATGGTTTCACCTATACAATCCTCCTCGCGACCAGAAAATGGTCTTGAGACCGCATGGGCTACAAACGGTCTTAAGACCGCGCATGCCCAAACGGTTCTCAAACCGTGAGAAGCAAACGGTCTCCAACCCATTTGGGCAATCAATCCCTAAAATCGATTGGAACTCACCAGTCTTCAAGACTGTTTGGACACTAAAACCCCAGCGCTCAGTCCTCAAGACCGTTAGGCCAGTTGAGGGCACAAGACCGATCGGAGGCAGCAAACTGCGAGCAACTGAGACCGTTTGGAAGTGAAGACTAGTTGGAATAGATATCATTTGAAAGCCTAGACCGTTTGATGGAATGTGAGATCGTTTGGATGACAAAGACTATTTGCAAGTGAAGACCGGTTGGAGTAGAGACCATTTGGATGGAACGCCGAGACCATTTGGACGCAGGAACGTTGGGGCACAAAACTGATCGGAGACAACAAACCGTGAGAGACACAAATCATTAAGCAGTGATCGATCTCCAAACCGATTAGAGGCCATCGATCCACGAGACCGGTTGGGCGCAATATCGATTGCCCAAGACCGTTTGAGCACACATCGAAACTGTTAGAAGCCAAGACCGGTTGAAGCAACACTCTCCAAGACCGTTTGGACGTGAGTCCTCAAACCGTTAAGATGAAAACCGGTTGGAGGCATTTAACTCCAAACCATTTAAACTCAAAACCGTGTGAAGTGGACTCACATCCAAACCATTCAAGACTCAACCCAAGCCTATAAATAGGACCAACAGGGTCCTCATTTGGGCATGGGATCTAGGATGCCGACAGGCTGCCTGAACACAGGTTCAGTCCACGTACATCCACGCCATTGCCACTTCACCTGCTGCTCCTGCTGCAAGCAAGGAGGTCGAGATGAGAAAGATGGTGGAGAAGAAGATCTGCCCAGTCTGCCTTGGTGGTTCTCCCTCCTCATCCAGATCTGCTCCGACATGACGTAGAAGACCACATCATCTTCACCGAGCTGTGACTACCTTCTGCATCATGCTCATGGTAGAATCTTCTCTCTCTCTTGTTCTTCTTGTTTCTCGCATCATGAGTGAGTAGTTCCTTTTCATTGGGGTGCAGGTACTAGCCTCGCTGCCCATGCAAGCATGTTTTCTTGTTAAACATCCCATGGCAATGTATATAACTTTTCATTTCGTTGTTAATCGTTAATGTTTGTAAATTGATTTCCTGCTTGCTTTTATCTTGTTCTTCCCTATGTTGTGAGAACTTTTATATGTAGGGTAGAATGTCGATTAACGAGGTTAACTCCTTGACTAGAAATAGAATGGGATTCCTTGAGGTCGTAGGTGTATGATCCATGAGGGGATGAGCCATCTAGCCCACGGTGACGCTTCTGTGTGCCTAACGCCTGTATAGGGGCCCCACAACTTTAGTGGGATATATGTATCTTCGGAACCGTAAGTGCATGATCCGGATGGTGATGATACATCTGATGCCTAAGGTGATGCTTATGCGGACCTAAACATCCCTACAGGAGGGTTCGTAGCAGTTCTATTTGGATAGTTAGATCTTGCATGGATGTTTGTGATTGGATGAGTTTTCATGAGCAGTGATGGTGAAACCCGGGACCACCCCAGTGATTCCATATCATTAATCTAGATCAACTTTAATTCTGCTCTTTACTTTCCTGCACTTAGTTTAATTAACCTCAAATCAACCTTTGTTCTAAATATTAGCCTTACTTGAACTAGACTAGACTAGCAACGATTCTTAAAAACGTTGTCCCTTGGGATTCGATCCTTAACTATACTACGATAAGACCCGTCCGCTTGTAGGTGGTATTAATTGCACAAGGTTTTGGTAAAAACTCTGGGATTTTGACCCCGAGTGAATTTGCTAGTATGATAATAAACCACGTCAAATTCTGACACCGTTGTCGGGGACAACATAATCAGTTAGTCAAATCTAGTTCTTTTGAGGCTAATATAGGATTTTGCTTTTTCTTTTGATACAATTGATCATTCACTTAAATTCGGTTCTACTCCATCAATCTCACTTTTGAAAAATCTTTGCTTCCCAGGTACCAACAAAGACTAGTGCATGCACAACTCAAACAGTCCCGGTCTCACTGCTAGCTTTGATCCTGAGATAGACAATACTTTTCGTCATCAGAATAGAGAGAACCAAGCAAGGATGTCTCAAGAGAAGGAAATAACCCAAAGGGTTGCTCAAGCCCTCGCTGCACAAAGAGATAGGCTTATGCAAGAAGCCAGAGCTGCAGTTGAAATAGAAATCTGAGCAACACAAGCAGCAGCGCAAGCACCAGAACTGTAGAAGGACCTTAGAGAGTTCTCCATTCCTAAAGCTAATGATGTTCACCATCCAGTGCAACCTCCTCCCATCAACGCTCCGAATTTTGAGATCCGGGCACATTAGATCACCTTACTCCAAAACAACCCATTCTATGGTAAGTAAGGATAATATAGTCAGGAACATCTTCTGAGGTTTATCGATCTATGTGCTATGACAAGGCAAAATGGAGTCTCAGACGATGCCATTCGACTCCATCTTTTCAAGTATTCTCTTGTTGATAGAGCCATAAGTTGGTACAATTCCTTGCAATGTGAACCCATCACCACTTGGGAACAACTTCAAAATGTTTTTCTAGAAAAGTTATATCCTCCTTCTCTCACCTACGAAATTAGGGGACAAATAACAATGTTCACTCAGGTCCCTGGAGAATCCCTAGTTGAAGCATGGGAAAGATACAAAGAGCTCCTGCACAAGTGTCCACACCATGGAATTCCTAAGAATCAACTCATCAAGATCTTCCATATGGGTGTGGATGATGACATCAAGAGGTTCTTAGACTCCTCATCTGGTGGTAACTTCATGCATCAAAGTTATGAAAGCACATGGAAGCTTGTCACCCTGGGAGCTGAAAATCAAGCTAATTGGGGTTAGATCAGTAGGCAAAGGAGTATTGAAGGTAGCTATGGCTGAAGTTATTCCTGAATACAAGTCTATCGCTGAGACCCTCAAAGTCTTAGTTGCCAAGCAAGACCATATCAAATCATATCTTGCTGCATTTGGAAGAGGACGTTCACCCCCTCAACAACAAGAACAGATCAAGTCAGCTTCACTGTTCTGTGAAGCATGCAAAGGTACTGATCATTCCACTTTAGCATGTAATGTTCTTTATGATGTTGTTCTAAGAAACACATGTGGCCAAGGATATAATGGTCAAATGGAAAATCTTAATGCTGTCAACACCATCCCTGGTCAAGGATATTACAATCTGAATCAGAATAGGAACCATCTTGGTTTTCAATATAGAAATCCTTCAGGAGCGGAAAACTCACAACAACTTGGTTCAAATAATCAGCAACAAGGACCACAAGGATTCCAGTATAACCAACAACAAAATTTTGGGAATCAAGGGAACTTTAGGGGTAACTTTCCGAGTAGGAATTTCAACAATTATTAGAATAATTCTCAGTTCCAGAATCTCAACCAAGTCCCTTACCAGAACCAACAACAAGGGCAACAAGCTGGCCCTATCTCATCTGGTGACAAG